>JAVRKA010000046.1:1382271-2764542 GCA_034508555.1 Venustoraphidia nigricollis
AAAGCAGACAATCAATTCAGCAACTTTTCGACCTTTTTATTTGATCTTCATCAGGCGTCTTGATTTATAATTAATAATTGTCCACTTGCCTGATAATTTTATATTTAAAAAAATTATGAATATGTAACATTAATATTCTAATTTTAATTATATTAAAAAACAATTTGGATTCGATTATGAGGCAGGCAACGCAACGTACGTCACTGTACAGCTTGCTTGTTGTAATTTTTCAAGTTATTTTATCTCAAATATCCTGGTCAAGATAGTGGGACAAACTTATTAAATTATTGTATTGTCATCGGTCCTTGATAAATGTGCAAAGTTTCAGTTTAATCTGACGTTTTGAAGTGGGTGAATTTCACGTTCAAAGATTCCGTCACAAACATACGTTCAAAATTTTTATTTTGTTATTCTAAAGGTGCTGGTCAGGATAATGGGACAAACCTATTAAATTATTGTATTGTCATTGATCCTTGATAAGCGTGCAAAGTTTCATTTGAATCTGACGTTTTGAAGTGGACGAATTTCACCTTCAAAGATTCCTTAGTAAACAAAAATACAGGCATGTTAAAAAGGAGGCATATTGAACAGTTGAAAGTCACACCGTAAAACAAATTTCTATAGGTTGGCTATCTCTAACTTTTGTGACGTCCCTACGTATAAAACACATCCATTAACAGTGTTACCAATTTTACGGCGCTAGATATATGAAACACTTGGTACATTCGAGAATGTTTCATTATCTCAGCGCAATAACATTGGCACACCTGATTACATGTGTTATAGTATATAGTGTAGGGATTTTAGTGCCCCCTAAAGCGACACTCTGTCACACATAGAGGTATAGAATAGGATAGAGGGAGGGTAAGTCTCATAACGTGAAGCCACGAGGGGGTATAAACGTCAGATTTGGGGGCCATCTTGGAATGAACCGTGTGAACCTACACAGTATATAACTGAACAGTTGTTTGGATCAGTTGTGGATATTGAAAATATTGTATTTCTTTTTTGTGTTATAAAAGTGAGTGGTTATACCAAGACAAATTTTTATAGTGTATGAAGGACAATTGTACTTTTATTTATATATTTTATATTAACGTTTGTGTCGCCAAAAATTAATTTCTACGATGCCGGCGTGTTGTGCGTTTGGTTGTAGTAATCGGTCATCACGAAAAAGTGCAAAGCAGAAAGATCAAGAAAATGAGACAAATATTACATTTCATAAGTAAGTTGTTAAGTAAAATTGGCTTCGTATATTTAATTGAAATGGATGTTTTGTTTTGTCACAATTTTGTTGTTTATGTAAATCTATTTATTTTTAAGATTTCCAAAGAATCCTGAAAGACGTGCTGCGTGGATAAAAGCCATAAGAAGAGTTGGTTGGGAACCAACCTCCACAAGTATTGTGTGTTCTGCACATTTTTCAGATGAGTCTTTTGATAGAACGTCTTTGTCATGTGTACGACTCCGTGAAACAGCTCTACCCACAATTTTTACAGCTTATCCATCTTATTTACAAAAGGTATTTGATCATAAAATTTGCAAATATGGTACCTTTTACACCAACTAGTAAAGTATTAAAAGACAGTTTATAATTACAGAAAGTGAAAACTCCGCGAATGTAAATGTACTAGAGCAATATCCAAACAAAAATAGTAGCGATTTGCTGTTTATTAGCTCTAAAGATATAGGAGGTCTTATTTACCCGTCACCAGATGTTATCGATGTCTGTAAAACTACAGAGAAGATTATTAAGCAAGCATTATATTATGAGAGTGATGGTCCATATTTAAAGAAAAAATTTTCAGTATTGTATTTAGTATCGTCCGTTCTTAAACACTACATGGATTGGAATATTTTTAAAAGCTTACATTCTCACATAAATGATCAAAGCCCCTTTGAAAATCATATTATAAATTTAATAAGAGCTATATCTGAAAAATACGTTATAATACGACTTCATTATATCGTCAAAAATATAACTGATCAGTCTAAAAGCAAAAGACAGCAGTACAATAAATTAGTATTATTTCAGGGTTATTAAATAAAATTAAATATTTTTATAAATAAACTTCTGAAACTCGGTAACCAAAATGGATAAAAAATACACTCTGTATTACACATTAAACATTTTTGAGCGATCTAGGTTACTAAAAATAAAATTAAAAACTGAAAAATATCGCAATAAATATTTTAATAATAACTGTCAGTTTAAATTTCTTTTTCAAGACCTATATTCTTGCGAGTTAAAATAAACCAAAAAGCGTTGTTGTTAATTTTATTTGTTAAGAAATTAACATAAAGTTTTAATTTGTAACAATATTAATAAAAAAATATATACCTAAATGTAGTTTATCTCAAATTTACCTTAGCCGTTTGATTGGTTTCCCCATAGCAATTTTAAATTTAAATATTGTAATATTTAGGTACATATAAATTAATATATTGTGGTTCATTCCAAGATGGCCGCCACACGATCCCCCCTTCCGTCTCATGGCTTCAATTCTGTTGCACAGAACACCAGTTTGCGTTCCCTCTAATTCTTTTCTATCTCTATGCTGTCACACATGAGCGTCTGTCTTCTCCGTCACATAGTGCCGACATACAAGAGATGATTATCTCTGCTCTTCCGCACTTGGGGATTTAAATTTTTAGTTTTAATACATTTTTTTAATTAGTTTGTTGTTACCTTCAGTTAGTGTCAAGCTTAAAGTGTTTCGTGATAGAAATACTAACTTTTTATGTCTGTAGACGCTGATGACCTCAGTTGTTGAGCGTCTATAATCTACAATCTATCTTCCATGTCCGTCTTTTATTTTTATTTTTCCATTCCAAGTAGGGTTTGGTTACTAATTTAGGTCTAAATTCACATTCCAAAATTGTACAATATTTTTTCGTTTCTCGCGAAATTTCGAATGTCGCAAAATTCATTTTTATACCCGGTCAAAAGTATGTACTTTCGGCTTCGATTTTAAGGCAGAAAATTTATGCACTGCTGGAATTACTCGCACGCCATCTTTAACAGCGGGCCGAAACAGTTTTCTCGTGCTCATTGATACGAAAGTATGTACTTTCGATTGGGTATAAAGAAAAATAGAATATTACTCCGCAAGGGCAGAAAGTTGAAATTCCTGCATTGCTTCGCCTCGGCATCGTGTGTCACGCAGTGCAGGAGTTTCAATTTTCAGCCCTTGCGGTGTAATATACTATTTAAGCAATAAGTCCTAACAAAATTTGGTTTGTTGCTTTCAAATTTCTAAAAACATATTTTTGCCTTAAAAATTGAACAGGAAAACATGATATTCCACAATATTTCTTTACAGCACGTCACGAGATTTCGAATTACGGGAAGGCGAATTAACATTTTGAAGTCTCATTTTTCACCAACTTACGTTAAAAATACTGACAAATTTGGCCTGCTTAGTAATTTGTTTAAATTTAATTTTTTTCTGTACCTAATCTTAATTTGCTCGTTTTATTTAATTTTAAATCGTTTATTTAGATCAAATAACTGTAGAAACTTGATTAAAAGTCATATGTGAAGGACGCTACATATTACTAGTTTATTTTGAAACATAACATCAAATATTGACCAAGATTTTGCGTAGAAATTAGAGATTTCCGAAGCCTGAATTCATTTTACAGCTGCTGAACTGTCACCTTAATCGAGATCCGTTAAGTTTGTATTTCAATATGGCTGAAAAAGGGAACATATTGAACAGCTTAAGGCTGTCGGAACGCTCTGAATTTTGTTTGTGCAGAGACCCAGCGGTAAGGGGCGAGGTAGTCAAAAGACATATTGTGGGTGTGATATTCTTTAGTTCTGTCTCGCTCAAATCATCCGCACGTTTCAATTTTTGGCTGGTGTCAACTATGAGGCTAAAAAATGTTGTTGCAAGGGTGCCGCTGTCAATTGATTACTCTAAGTTTGGGAAATATTTTGAAGATTTAAGAAACTTTTCCGAAAAAGGAAGAGTCACTTTAGGTTTGTGATGGAACAGTTTTGTGAAATAAGTACGAATAAGGTCGTAGTGTGACATTGCAAACGTGTGTTTTTTTGGCACAATTAATGTCAACTTTTTTCTAGCAAATCGTACATAAATTACAAAAGTAGTCCATTAGAGACCTAGATTTGTCCTTATAGAGAAAGAATTTTTGCAGAATAAGTCTACAATCAGTTGACAGCCGAAGCTCTATTTTGGGGTTAAATTCAGAGCGTTCCGACAGCCTTAATCTATCCCCTTTAAAAGAAAGAGTATTGTACGTCTTATACTGTGAAACTCAAGAATCAAAAGATAATAAAGGCGTCATAATAATTTGATTTATACTTCAGTTCATCAATCAATTCACGTATTATTTAATTAACTGTTGCTTGTGGCGACAAAAGTAATTAGTCGAAGATGCGATGTTAGGAGGAGAGTATTGTAGAAAACTTTGAAAGCCTGTAGGACATACTGTTGTTAAGGTTGGTTGGTGCCACTGGGACACTTTTCTTTAAATAACTTTCTAGGGAAATTTGGACAGTTGCTGTCTTCTTTCTGTTAAAGTATTAATAATATGGTAGATTGGTAACACCAAGGTTACTAGAGTAGTAGAAGGTTGTTAAGGTAGCTGTTGTGGTTAAGGCACACCGTCAGAAAATTCTTAATTTTTGTATACTTATTAAGGACATGATAATACAATTACCCTGAAAATTTGAAGTCAATCGACCGTATATAATCCGAGATAAATTCAATTAAAAATTGGATAATTAACATTGATTGTATACGATCTCCGTAGTTCTGAACCAGTTTCTTATTTATAAAAAAAGAACTAACTGTCAGAAACTTTCCAAAAACTGACAGTCTTTCAATGCTTTTATTATGAGTTTTAAAAAAAATAAGAAAAATTTTTTGACCGACTAATTATTTATAAATAACGGTTTAAAGTTCAACAAATTATAGAAAAGTATACATGCATATGTATGGGTTCCGTTTCCACGGGTACAGTCTTGCGTACAAATTATGAATCACTTAGCTACAAGCTAGTATACTTTTGTGGCGCGCATAATCTATAACTTTTTGACAATATTGTACCACGACAACTACCTTAAATAAAAAATTCCACAAGTTTGATTTCTATGCCATTTTACTTTTAAATTGGTTGTTTATTTATAAATGTTACTTTTTTTTTCTTTTACAGAAAGGAATTGAAAATGGTTGCCTAGCTGAATCCCCAAAATATATGCGACCGCAGTTTGACCAGTTTCCGGTGAGTGATTTTTATTTGTAAAAATCTTAAATGTGGATAAACGACTAAATTCCACGGAATTGTATTCGAGGTTTTTTTGCCTTAATGGCGCGGTACTTCGCGCGATACTCGTTTTTCGTTAATAACTTGAAACTGTTTCAAATCGATTTATCAGGTTTTGTTTGATTCAGTTCTGACATTTTTACGTGCCCAAAGTAGCGACACTTAAATCTCCTTTTGTGGTAAAGTAAAAATCGTTTCGAATATAATTTTATTCAAATAAAATAAAGGCTGCGCCTATTCGTCCGGATACCGGGCAAATAATTTTATATTTATTAATACGGATACTGGAAAATAATTATACTCAAACAAGTGGTATATAAATATATATTAAAATTAAATATAATTAATTAATTAAATTATTACTCTATAAACATTAAGAGCACTGTGGTTGGAACAATAAAATAAAAGAAAAGTTACTTCTTACCACAATAGATTTATTCAGTGGACGTACATTTCGAAAGCTAAGCTCCCATCTTCAGCAAAACACTAAAATTTTTTTTGCTGAAGATGGGAGCTTAGCTCTCGAAATGTACATCCACTGAATAAATCTGTTGTGGTAAGAAGTAACTATTCTTTTTTTTAATTAAATTATTACTCATTGTAAAAAAAATTGTATGGTAGATTAATCACTTCAATTTCAATTATTTTGCAAAAAAATATTTTGACCAATTAAGAACTAATTGCTAAATGCAGCACTAAATAAATTTTAAGTTTTTTTCAGTTCGTATGGGTGGTAACAATACACACGAATTTTTAGATAAACTTTAGAAAAAGATGGAAAATAAACCAATTTTACTGCTAATTTTATTTTAATTTCTCATAAAAAAAGATTAATTAATGTTATATTTAAAGTTTTTACTCATAATTATTCTAAAATAACTCCGATTTCTAGCGTTTATTTTGTATAATTTTCGTAATTAAAAAAAAAACATATACCCGTATAAATAGTGATTATTTGATTTATCCAGTACCCGTATAAATAGTGCTTATTTTATTTATACAGTACCCGTTTAAATAGTGATTATTTTATTTATACAGTACCCGTATAAATAGTGATTATTTTATTTATACAGTACCCGTATAAATAGACACTTCTTAAAAAAAATCTCGCCGAATTCGTCAGTTCGAAAACTATCCGAATTTCACGCATCCCTAATTTTCTTGTATAGTTCGTTTTATCACGTTCTCGAGATGATTTATAGAGCACCATTGACCTTATTACACACGTCACGGGTACAGAGGTCACACACCTGTGTAATATATCACGTACAATAGTACCCATGCACCTGGTGCAAACCCAAGTCCCGTTGTAGATATACACATAAATATATGTGGATCTCTCTTTTCCGAGAAAGTAGAAAAGGAAATAATATTCTGTATGCAGTAACTGAGTCATGTCCTGTGGTTCATTTTATTTACAGTAAGAAAAAGATACAACCAAGTGTTTTTTAAGTAAACTTCTTTAACCTTTAAGGGGGTATTCTCATGTGAACGCATAAATTTTACCTCTTTTTAGGGAATTTTTTTTTAGACGACAATAACATTCAATCATTTTAATTTTTTTATATGTTTTTGTTTGTATCTTTAACTGTATAAAAAAAAATTGTTTTCTCTTATTTTATATTTTTTATATATATATATTTTTTTTAATTAAATTAGACACAAAAAAAGCAAGTCACTATGGTCATGGTAATAGCGGCTGTTCATGTTGTCTGAAATAAAAAAATCGAATGGATCATTGTTCAGTAGGGATATCGCTATCGTCCCTACCAAAATTAATCAATTTCATTAAAAAAAATGACGGACTGTAGAAAAAAAGTTTGTTTTTTGTGGATTTTTTTGTTAAAAATCGTTTAAAAAAATAAGAAAATATTTTCGAAAATAAGCAATTTTAGTTCGGACGATAACCATTAATGAGTAGAAGAACATATATAAATTTCAAAGCAATCGGTTGAATACTGTTTTTTTAGGACCTTGACAGTTTTAGAAAATAATGTTTCCAGAAAAATGCATTTAAAGTTTCAAGAGCCAACAAGTCGCTTACGGCGCGTCGGCCACTATATGAGTTGTAATTTATTTAAAACTAGGCATTTCGGTCTTTATTTTTCACAGCATATTTTCAATAGGTTTTACTATTGAAATATGAAAAAAAAATCGATTTTTCGAAGTGGTCACATAAGAATACCCTCTTAAACACTAAATCTTTAGGTTTTAATTTCACGTAAACACTGACGTATTTCTTTTAGTTTTTAAACTGTAGAAGATAGATATATTGCAGTTAACATAACCCAGCTTCAGAACAATACAAGTTAATTTGATTGTATACAAAAATAAAAAACCCGGGTCGCAGTGCCCAAACCCTGCCGACAATATAGTGTATTTGCTAATACAGGTAGCGTGGCTTTGTTACATGAACCTAAGTTTGTTTTTGAACAAAATAAAAAACTTACCCCTTAATACACTCCTTAAAATATTTTTTTTCTTAGTAAAAATATTGTTATCAATTCAACATCTGAACCAAATAAAATACACTCTTCCTAAATACTAGCCTTTTCATAAAATTTGTAAGTCCGGTCCTGTCGGGCCGATTTTATTAAAATTTTAACAGCATATTTTAATCTTTACTGGACGGTTAAATTTCAATTTTGAAACGATTCTGAGAATTTTTTCGGTATTTTTAAGCCCAAAAACTTTTTTCAACCCCTAAAAACTACCCTTAAAATGGCCCGATCGGGTCTTGCGGTGATGGATTCTAACATGAGACCAAAATTTCGTTAAAATCAATTAACTCTTTCGAAAGTTATTGTCCGCACACACATATATATATATATATATATATATATATATATATATACATATATATATATATATAAACATTTTTAAAAATGGTGCCAAAGTGTTTAGGAGGATATGAAACGTCGAGAAATTTTGGTCCGACCCCTAGGTCCCACCATCCGACCGACGCCAATAGTGTATGTTGCCATATGGCAAATACACTAATAATAAAGCTTAGGAATATTTGGTACATTTACCTTATTTGCGGTTTCTGACGCGGTGTCTCATAAAATATTCCTACACGGTTATGACACATAGGTCTCTGATGGTCGAATGAGCACTTTGCTTAATGCCTTTCCGACGTTGCCAGCGTTTAGATTTTTGAAGTGTAACTTCTTACGCGCCATAAAGAATAAAATGGCGGATAGATGAATCGTAGAATGTGTGACGGATGTGGCGAAAGTAATCTCTTTTTTCGTCTCAGCACTGTTCACGGAAATTTCATTTTATAAATCTGGTCACCAATTATTTGAATCAGCAACATTTTGCTGTATTTTATTGTCTTAGCCTTTATAGTTACGAGGCTAAAAAATGCTGTTGCAAGGGTACCGCGTCAGTTGATTATTCTAAATTTTGGAAATATTTTGAAGATTTAAAAAAATTTTCCGAAAAAGGAAGAGTTACTTTAAGTTTGTGATGGAACAATTTTGTGAAATAAGTACCGAATAAGGTCGTAGTGTAACATTGAACACGTGTGTTTTATTGGCACAAGCAATGCCAACTTTTTTCTAGTAAATCGTACATAAATTACAAAAATAGCCCATTAGAGATCTAGATTTGTCCTTTATCTTCTTTATAGAGAAAGAATTTTTGCAAAATCTTGACGAATAAGTCTATAATCAGCCGAAGCAGGGGCGTAGCTACCGCCGTATCTGCCGTATCAATTATATGGGGCCCTCGGGCCACGGGGGCCCCCAACGTGCGTAAGCAAAAATTAATAAAAACTTCCCAAATTTTTTTTTATTTCAGAAATGACAAAAGTCAACAAAAGCAATTTTTTTTTCCGCGTAAAGCGTGCGCTCAAAAGTTGGCAACACCCTACATCGGTTATCGCGGGCTGCGGAATTTCTCCGTTTACGTCATTTACTTAAACGGGGGAAGGGCCCCCAAACAAATTTTTATACGGGGCCCCGCCAAGGCACGCTACGCTTCTGAGCCGAAGTCCTTTTTTTGGCTTATATTCAGAGCGTTCCGACAGCCTTAACGAATTAACAAAAACTCTGGTTTGAGGAAATACTATGAGCAAAATCGTCACTAGCTCTCTGCCTATAATATAAAAATTAAATTTAGTTTTAGATCTAGTACGATTGCATCGGCAACACTGGTTCAAGTCCCTCCAGAGACAAAACAACATCGGAGCAAAGTAGTTTCGTTTCTACTTCTTCCATACAACAGCGATGCTGTTTTTTATATACGCTGTTTTGTTTATAATAAAGCCTTAGTGTCCCGGCTGCGATACATCGGGGAATTGGCCTCTATTAGGTTTATGAAAATGAGAGATAAAAAATTTAAAAAAATGTTTTTTTAAATCATTAGAGATTTAAAAAAACAAACATTGAAAGCGGATACCTATATTTTTTTTTAATTGGCGAGGTAAGAAACAAAAGGGCACAAGTACATTTTTCGAAACGGCTCAGGTGTCTTTAAAAAAAAAGTTAAAATTATATCTGATTATCTAACTTATAATTTGCACTGATTTTCCACTCGGAACTTGGTAGACCATGATTAATAATAACAAATAAAAAACACTTGAAAATTTGAATTTTAAATTTGCCAATATACAAATATACTGTACTTATCGAGATTAGAAAAAATAATTTATGTTAGATGTCGTTACTGTGCTTTCTGAATAATGTTTGAGCAATTTTTTTCACAGCGTATGTCAAAAATGTTGAAATTCTGAAAATTAAAATATACCGGTAAACCGGGGCTACTTTGTGACAATTATTTATGTTTTTTGCTTAAATTGAATTTGTTATTACACTGAATACAATAAATTTTACATAAATATGAAGCTTGAACCTTACTCTTTTGAATGCACAGTGGTAGGTTGCAAGATTATATGTATATAAAAAGAGATATTAATTAAATAAAGTGTCACAAAGTAACCCCGTATGCTGGGGTTACTTTGTGACAGCCATTTTTTACTATGAAAATACTGTTGAGTAAACTGCTGACATAAAATAACCCTCTTAATAACGTCAATAAAAAATATGTATGCCCTATTTTTCTGAAGCAACACGTAGGGAGAGCCCATTTTATCATATCTTTGAGAGCCTTTTTTCATTAGTGTAATTTTTGAAATTCCTACTACCAAGCTTCTTTTTATATGTCCGTGGCATTTTAGATCTGAAAAATTTGCATTATTAGTCTAAAATTTCAGTTAAAATCCCAATAAAATGATTACTGATAGAATTTTATCTGCTTAACATTGCGATGGTTACTTTTGACAGGTTTTTTAATGTCACAGAGTAATTTGATTTCTAATTAAACTAATAACTACATCGAAATTAAAAATTCTAGAATTAAGCTCTGTAGTTCAAAATGGTCGTTAATAACAATAAGACAACTTGTACTTAGTTGATTTTTAAAAAACTTTTAGGTTTTAATCTCACACTAGAAAGTATACAGACAAACTAAAAACACCTGTTTTTTATTCAAAAATGACGCCCAGTACACATAGACTTGCAATCGTATTTAGATACTGCATTCTCTTCATAAATGGCCCCACAGACCCTTCTACAAATAGTAACTTCCCAAAACTATGTTTGGTTAATGGTATTGTACCCGGATCCAGATTTTGTTGCTTAAGACCTGGTGTCACAAGTTACCTCTGCAGTCACAAAGTATCCCCGGTTTACGGTAGCCTACGTTACTCGCTAATAATAGAGCTCTATTGGTGAAAGAATTTCTTAAATCGGTACAGTATTTTTTGAGTCTTATCGGAATACACAAACAATAAAATCTTTCTTTTTATAATATTAGTATAGATTATTATTACAAAATAAATAATCAGTTTGATCAGACCAAAATTTGTTTTAATGTTGATTACACCTTCATTACATTACAACGTTTCATCGGCCATCCCGACTTCATCAGGTAATCTATAGAACACATACGTAAAAAAATTAATATAATGAAGGTGTAATCAACATTAAAACAAATTTTGGTCTGATCAAACTGATTATTTAATTAGTGTATTTGCCATATGGCAACATACACTATTGGCGTTGGTCGGATGCCGGGACCTAGGGGTCGGACCAAAATTTCTCGACGTTTCATAACCTCCTAAACACTTTGGCACCATTTTTAAAAATATTTATATATATATGTATATATATATATATTTATATATATATATATATATATATATATATATATATATATATATATATATATATATATGTGTGTACGGGCAATAACTTTCGAAAGAGTTAATTGATTTTAACGAAATTTGGCCCACGTATTGAAATCCATCCCTCCCAGAAGCCTATTTAAAATGGGCGTAATCGGGCCATTTTAAGGGTAATTTTTAGGGGTTGAAAAATGTTTTTGAGCTCCAAAATACCGAAAAAATTCTCAGAATCGTTTCAAAATTGACATTTAACCCGTTAGTAGCAATTAAAAAGTGTCCCTAAAATTTTAATAAAATTGGCCCAACAGGACCGGACTTGCACATTTTTTAAAAACACTTATTTGTAGATAGTGACTTATTTATTGAAGGGTGTATTTAATTCGGTGTAGACGTTAGATTGATAATAATATTGCAATTAAGAAAAAAAATGTTATTTTAAGGGGTGTATTAAGGAGTCAAATTTTTAATTTTGCCCAAAAACCAACTTAAGTTCGCATAATAAAGCCATACTGCCTGTATAAGCAAATACACTATATTGTCGGCAGGGTTTTGGCTCTGCGACCCGGGTTTTTTATATTTTACATAGACCTGAATAATACCACTATGGATGATTATTATTATACTTAAGTTCTCTAGCAAGATGTTAGTACTTTGGAGGCTTGGCGTCAAAACTCGTATCAGAAACATATGCGTATTGATGAAACTTGAAAAAATAAAATAGGTCACCGTTGATAAAATCGTAATATATTTAAAATATTGACGTTTTAATGTGTTAGATACGATCTTAGAATTGATTTATTGCTTTATAACTTTTTAAATGTGTTTGATATATTGCAAATTGACTGCGGAACAGTGTGTTTTATTTAATTTGATGGGCTACTTAGATAAAACAAATGACGATAATACGTGCACCTTCCTTGTTGAAATCTCTGGACTTATAGCAAGGAAGCTTGTGACGATTTTACTTATAGTATTTCCTCAAACTTGAGTTTTTGTGAGTTCATTAAGGACACTATCGTGAACATGAAAACCGCAGTCTGGCAGCTGAGATCGGGGTAGACGCGGTCAAAGATATCAAAATGGATGTGTCACTTAAGGTAGTACCCTCGCCAAACCCGTTTTCTTAGGATTTGTTTGAAATTTAGCCAGAATAATGTTTATGTAATTCTGCATCGATTGGCGCAGAATGAAATTTTTGAACAACACAGTTTCAGAGATTTTAAATTCCAAAGTTCGAGTTTTTGAGGCTCTTATACATTACGGTATACGGGATATCGAAAAATTTACCGACAAATATTTTTGTATCTCAGAAACTTTTCTTAGGATCTTTTTAAAAAACTCAACTAACGTTAACTAACAACTAAACAATTTTTTTAAAAATAGTCTCATTAACAATTACAACACAGTTTCAGAGATATTTAATAAATAATAATGGAAAATTTACCGGATTTCAGCAGGGGAAAGGTTATACGATAAACGATCTGGCAACAACGCATACTTATCTAACCCGCGAAACAAGTACAAGGTGGGCATGCGCTGGAAGTTTTAAAAAGCATAATTTATGTAAGGTACAACATAGATACTAATTTTATTTATTTGAAAATCACGAACTTTTTTTTTAATAAAACGTCCTTTATAATGTACTTTTTCAGACATTTCAATAATATTTCTAAGTCAATTTTTGTAGATAAATAAATGTCCCGGTAAAGATTAGACTATATATATACCATAGTATAAGTACAACATACACTGTAAAAAATGGGTGTAAATTCACATTGAAAGTTAAAGTAAAATTCCCTCAATTTTCTAGGTAATTGTTCATTATTATTTATTTTTACCAGAAGAACTGTATAAAAACTCGGACTTTCGCTGTGAAATTAAACAAATTTGGTGTTTATATATGGACCAGCGATTATCCATGTAATCGGCCTTCTCAGTTTTTACAGTGTACTATAAAATATCTCAACGCTCCGACAGTGTTGCCAGATTTCTCGTTCGGGATTGGCTAAAATTAGTACAGAAACTGCAAAAATTATTGGGCTTGTTAATAACGACACTCAACTACATGTACTGTACACTCCAGCATAAGCTTTTTACTACGACTGTCACGAGGGTACTACCTTAATATATTTCCACAAAGCTGATTTTTTCAAATCTGACAGACCGACGAAAGTATTATGAAACGAAAAATGTCTAATGACATTATGTCAAAAAATGCCTCAAAATAAACTAAAAATATGTACCGTTCTTCCCGTATGACTTTTAACCAATTTTTACAGTTTATTTGATCTAAATAACCGATTTAAAATCAGCTAAAAACGAGAGAAAATTAGCATTACTACAAAAATATGTTTTTAAAATTTTTAAGCAGCAAGCAATATTTTGTGAAACTTAATACTTAGTCATAACTAATAAAAACAGTAATAAAATGAATTTTACAGTTCGAAATTTTCCGCAAACATATTTTACGATGTGAGAGATCTGTCATCTTAATACTCAGTACAAAAGGTTGTATAAGGTTCTGAAGATAGATGCAAATGGAGGCTTGCGCAGGTACAGTCGTTTGCAAAGCTACAAATTCGCGCTATATAATTATTTTTAACTTTTCTTTAATCTAAAGGTGTAATTCCTTGCATAAAGTCATCCAAAAAATTATTTTTCGTGCTTGTCTATGCAAAACTGTATTACGCATCTTAATTAACAATCAAAGAAACAACTTAACAATAGCGTACTGGACTGTACTTTATAGCAGGAAAGCGACAAGTGACACGACAACCAGCCATAACCAATCACCGCCGAGCGTACGTTCTGTGCCAGTAACTGGAAGGTGGTGGGAGAGTCTTCCTTTCCCACAAAACAACCAGGACGGCTCTATAAAATATGCATTTGCGACGCTGTTTGTGACTAACTTCAGAACCTTTTAGAACCGTGGCTTGTATTATACTGACTTTGCGTTCGCTATATTGAATATTACGCGACGTCATATATATCCTGTCAGAGATTGCGAAGAATCTACATTTTATTTGTGATGTTGACTTTCTAGACTCTGACTTATTAGTAAATCCGACCCTGTAAACAAAACAGTACAACTGACACGCATGTATGTTCGCTTTAGGCCCGTGGGGTGGAGCCTCCTTCACATACATGACAGTAAATTTCAACTAAATAATGAACTTCATATAAGCGCTAATGATCCAAAACGCCAGGCGAATGTTTATCTTATGAAACAAGTTTCTTAGCTTCCATTCGCGGTAACAAGGTAAATTTTCGGTACCTACAAGTTATAATGAACTGTTGTTTCTACACGATGTCACACAAAACCATGAGTACGAGCTATGACAGTATGTTGAAACGAGTGACAACGAGTCAATACTAGGGATGGCGAAAAAGTATCGATGTATCGATATTTTTTATTTGATAAATCGATATTTTTGGATGATATTTAATATTTCGATATAAAATTCCGGGTATCAAAAACCGATATTTTTTTTTAGTAGCAACACTGACTATGGCCGTTTAATTATTCTGAGAAAGATACATGTGTTTTGGAACATACTTTTAAGTGCGTTCCAAAAACAACAACAGTGAATAAAACACGTTTTTTTTTTCACCAGATTTTCCGATATTTTCGGAATAATAAACAGTCAAAATAGCTATTCATGCAATATTTCATTTCATTTCTACAACATCTAGAATATTTTTTATTATTTCGATTTACACCTCAATTCATGCTGTACCAACTTTCTGTCGCATGTCATAGGTTTGCAATCGCTGGCTTTATTAAGTAATTGTTCGATTAATCTCTAAAATTATCTGCTCCTAAATGTATTAGACGTTTGATTAATAAATAAAAAAGAAAATTCTTATCATTGTTTTTGATTTCAGATAATTATTTGTTATTTGATTTATTAGAAATAATGTCCGTTAATTGCTATTTGAGATTATATAAGGCTAGCCAATATGTATACTAAATTTCTTCGAGTGCCAATGTTCTCCTTCAAATTGTACCGATATATCGATATTTTATAAAAAATATATCGGTACCGATATCGATACTTTAAAAAAATATCGATACGACATATATCGATACTTTTTGGCACTTCTGACATCCTTAGTCAATACCATGCTCGAGATATTGTACCTATTAACAAGCTTTTATTAGCTATAAGCTAAAAACTGGGGTTAGTGAAAAACCTCCATAAGTGAAAAAGAGATGGCGGTCCCTTGAACTCTTGCTGTTCAACTGTAGTTGAAAACAGAAGAAATTCTAAAATCTCAACTTACAGCCTAAAACCAGCACTAAACTACAGAAACAAAACATGAGAACAATATCGCATCGAATAATTTAATAGTTGTGCTATGTTTTTGTGTTCTATTATTACAACTTAGCGAAGCTGTTTTGGCTAAGTTGTACACATGTTGTTATAAATTTAAAACAATCAGAACTTATTTGAAACTACTGAAACAGCACAAAACAATTTTACACAAACAAATGGCTATACTTCTAAGATGGCGTACCGAATTGAAAATAAAGTTTATAATAGTAATAAAGTTGCTCAATAATCTAGTTCGTGCCAACTTTGAAACAAAATAAAATTGAAAAGTATTTTAAAGATATAGAACACGGTAAAAAAATGTAACAGCTATTTTTTTTATTAATAATAATAATAAATATCTGGGCCACTAAGCTTTGTTCGGAAGCAATTTTACCATACAAGCCTCCCAAAAGTGAGACCCTTCGGGTCGCTACTTTATCATTGTTTATGTATATATAGCTTATACATTTTTAATCCTTATAAACCTTTCAAAAAAATTGATTTAACACACTCTAATATGTAAAATCTAGGTAGAAATTTTGTTTCTTTCGTTAAAAAATACACTTAAATCGATCTGTCTTTAACTAAGCGAGTTATAAACAAAAAACTTAATGTTTACTAATACGTGGTATAAAAATAACATACCTTATGTCTATTATTCAAACAATACAATCGCGATAATATGAATATTCGCTCTTATGAATGACTCAGTAATATAAACATAATTTCTGTAGAGAATTTAACGCTCTACAAAAAAGGTGTAGTGTGATTTTTCTCTAAATTTACTGGTTCAAAAGTTTTTCGAGATTAAAGTTTAAACTTTATCCTCGGAAAACTTTTGAACCAGTAAACTTAGCGAAAAATCACAAGATATCTTTTTTGTTAAGCGTTAAATTCTCTACAAAAATAAGTATGTCTCATTTTTGTAGATTTATTTGTCCCCAAGTTTTAAAATTTGGAAGAACAAAAGGAGTTTATTTTCCATAAGAAACTTTGGTTGGAATGCGGATTATCTTAGAGTTAATATTAAGAGCTCAAATTCTTAGAGAATTTTTTTTTTATCGATTTGGAAACCCTGGGAGCATAAAAATTCGACAATATTCCTGGACGACCCTAATCTACATGTTTCTTGCGAACCTCGACAATAGAAACATACCGCTAGTATGAACTCGTCAGGATTTTTTGTGTTCATGTTACCGAGATTGTACTGATTTAGTTAAAACCATATTTACTTAATTAATATTTCTCGTTTTTATTCAAATAATTTACGTCTTATTTAGTATAACTTATTAAACCTTCACTGTCAGTATTTTGAGACAATTGTTATTCCAAAACTTAAAATTACGGTATTTTGAAACGTCAAAAAATTATTTTTTTAAAATGATTAAATCTATGGGAAAACAAATCTTTCTGAGAATAAGATCTAGCTAGATCGATTTTTTTGTCCCCCAATGCACATTTTCAGTGAATTTCATCCAAATCGTTAGAGCCATTTCCGAGATAATTTGGGATTGTTTGATTGTTAATAACTTTTTATTTTATTGCTAATAACCAGACTACAGGTACCAAAGAGTCGAAAGTCAAAAATTCTTTATTCGATTAGAATATTTAAAAAACCCGGGTCGCAGTGCCAAAACCCTGCCGACAATATAGTGTATTTGCTTGATTAGGGCCGTGTGGTTTTATACTTTTATTATGTGAAATTAAGTTTGTTTTTGGGCAAAATAAAAAATTTAACCCCTTAATACACCCCTTAAAATAACATTTTTTTTTCTTAATTGTACTATTATTATCAATCTAACGTCTACACCGAATTAAATACACCCTTCAATAAATAAGTCACTATCTGTAAATTAGTGTTTTCAAAAAATTTGTAAGTCCGGTCCTGTTAAGCCGATTTTATTAAAATTTTAGGAACACTTTTTAATTACTACCATAGGATTAAATTTCAATTTTGAAATGATTCAGAAATTTTTTTCGGTATTTTGAGGCCCAAAAACATTTTCCAACCCCTAAAAACTACCCTTAAAATGGTCCGATTAAGCCCATTTTAAATAGGCTTCTTGCGGTGATGGATTTCAACACGTGGGCCAAATTTAGTTGAAATCAATTAACTCTTTCGAAAGTTATTGCCCGCACACATATATATATATATATACGCTTATATATATATATATTTACATATATATATATAAACATTTTCAAAAATGGTGCCAAAGTGTTTAGGAGGTTATGAAACGTCGAGAAATTTTGGTCCGACCCCTAGGTCCCGCCATCCGACCGACGCCAATAGTGTATGTTGCCATATGGCAAATACACTAATAACGTTTTCGAACGTCGCCGAAGGGCCTCCTAAGTTTGGGGACCCCGGTGCACTGCCCCACCTAGTTCTCCGATAGCTACGCCACTGCGTGTCGTCCAATTGACTGGAATTTTTTGTGATATTGTAAAACAATTTGTGTGAAAAGTGAGTGTAATGAGGCGTGTATAATATTTGATTAAATATTTATTAGATTGTTTACACATCTACGATTTTAGTCTGCAAAATTCGATATTGAAGTAGCGGATCATACGAGATTATGGGTAATTGAATTCATCGATTCTTTATTACAGAACGTTGTGGGTGTTTCTTCGGTACGTTTCATTCGCTTCTTTTTTAAACACCGCATTTATTATGTACCGGGTGTACTGGAAAATCTTAAAGTAGATTCAAATTAATGTTTACATTTACGACCACCAACTATTTTACCAGCTTTTATTCGACGTCACGTCAAATTGTCAGTCAGTTAGTTTGCGCCAAATCTTGTAATAATTCGATAACCATCTCAAGGGAGTTGTGATGAAACGGACTATCCCGCCATCTTGGGGCGTCCGCCATAACGAATACATAGCTAACCTAATGTTTACGTTTTAGACCACCAACTATTTTACCATTTTTTATTCGACGTTACGTGTTTGTCAATTTGTCAGTCAGTTAGTTTGGGCCAAACCTTGCAATAATTCGATAACCGTGTCAAGGGAGTTGTGATGAAACGGACAATCCCGCCATCTTGGGGCGTCCGCCATAACGGATACATAGCTTATCGTATTCTACTCGTCAAACCTTTTCATTTAATATTCGTGTCAAGGCACTTGTGATGAAACAGATAATTCGCCATCTTGGGTTACATAGTTGGCGCCCTTAGCGGCATAATTTGGCAGTGCCCATTTCCATTGAGTTGACGTTTTGTATCTATATTGTATAGTTTCACAAATGAATTGCTTATAAAGCATAATATATCTATGATAATGACAGGTTTGGGGAATTCCCGAAGTGAACTATTTACTGAAGTCGTTATATAGCTGGCGCCCCTAGCGGTATAGTTTAGCAGTGCCCGTCTTCATTCACGTGCGTATTGTCAAAAACAAATTTGAAAATTGGAGGCGTCATTATAATATCTTACAATAAAAAAAAGTTGTCGGGTCGTGATTCCTGGGTATAGATACCGTGATACCTGTTCTGTGAATTATGCGTGGGCGGCCTTTCTAGGAAAACACAATAAGTTCTCGGCACAAGCAAGAACTTAATGTCTTTTTCGCAGTTGATTATTTAGCTTTCACGACAAGCGCCTATTGATGTTATTAGTCTAAGAGCTATTACGCATTTTTGGGTAGGTCTTTAAGACACTGTACAATAATTCTTTAGTTAATATTTGATTACAAAAACACAGACCTGGCTGAAGGAGAGCGGGGCTTAACCGATTTATTAAAACATATTGATCTCCTGGCAGGTAAAATGCCCCACCAGAACGATATGTTTTTTTGAATATATCTATTTTTAGTTATCAATATTAGTCTGTTTAAATTTCAACCTGCTCAAATATATTTGTTAAAATTTTGCAGACACCTGACGAAGTTTTAGACCCGATTAAAAAATCTGGCTCTGTTATTTTCCAACTCCTTAAATACTAAATTTCAAGGTACTACAATTTCAAAACGTATCAAGGATTTTTTATTGCGCAAAAATTTAAAAATCGGTTAAGTCCGTTAAGCTCCGCTACCCTTCAGCCAGGTCTGTGTTTTTGTATTCGGATATTACTAGAAGAGGTATTGTACAAATTTTCACAGTGCCTCAAATACCTACCCAAAAATGCTTATTAATAGCTCTCCTTCTATATTATTTTTACAGACGGTTTCAAACTTAACCCCAAAACAAACATTATTGTTCAATTGTCTTTTCGGTTTTCTTTTGTTTTTGAACTGTAAACAACACTCGACTGTTTTAAACTAAACATTTCAACTTTATTTAAGTTTAGAATTTACATAATAAATAATGTCTGGTAATTATTTACAACGGTTAAAACAGTTTTAAACTTGATCCTTCAGATTGTAAAATATGCTCTCGAGAAATTTTGAACTGTGATCGCAATTTCATTTTATTACTGTTTTTGTTAGCTGTGATTAAGCATTAAGTTTGACAAAATTTGGCATGCTCCTTAAAAATCTCAAAAATCTCTAAAAATTAAATTAAAAAAAGTGTAGCGTGGAAGAAGTTATACTTCTTTGGCGTGATCGTGATAATTGATATTCATATTTTCGTTAAAGATGTACATTGATAAAATAAAATAGGATGTCTAGGAAGATGATAAATATAGTTAGAAAAACATTTTTAAACACAGGTTGGGTTATGTTTGCGGTCTTATAATTTATATACATTTTACCTTTGTTCCATTTTCAAAAGTAACATTTTTAGTGCCTGCAAAAAGTAACTTTTTAACTATTAAAGGGTTTTCTACTGCTAAATCCATAATTTTAAAAAAGAAGAATACAAGTATTGAGGTTATTTAACCACCACAAGTTGTTATCTATGAAACGCGACTAAAACATAAAAAATAATTATATTTTTTTAGAGGACTGTGGATCATTCAATTAATAATGCATTAATATCCAATCGCAACGTTTCGTTTTTATTTTAAAAATTTCATCAGGCTCTACAAATATAATCATATATTTATAGAGCCTGATGAAGTTTTTAAAATAAAAACGAAACGTTGCGATTGGATATTAATGAATTATTAATTGAATGATCCACAGTCCTCTAAAAAAAATATAGTTATAATATATTGGATCTGAAACCACATATATAAAAAATAATTGAAGAAATTTCTTAGGATAAACCCAGGTGGCACAGGATCGAAGAAAGCAAATACTGAATTATGAAAATTGCATTTAGTATTTGCTTTCTTTGATCCTGTGCCACCTGGGTTTATCCTAAGAAATTTCTTCAATCACTTTCAAGGATCATCATCACTCTAAGTTTTTAGAGTTATTTTCGCATAAAAAATAATAAACTAATATAAGATATAAGTTTTAATTTCTACAAGCTGCAGAACAGCTATTTAATTGTTAAACATTCATTGTTACAATGCTAAATCAGAAAAATGTATTTTTATCCACCAACACCTAGTTAAAATAATCAGCTCTCGTATGTAGTGAATTTAATGTTACACTTTGCTTTATTATGAAGAATTGATTGTTTAGATATCGCACCGTAGAATAACTGATAACTCATTCCGCCGCGAAAGTGGAAAGATTTGGGTTTGAGTCCCGACGATGTTGGTGGGTAAAAATATTTTTTTCTGATTTAGCATTGTAACAATGAATGTTTAACAATAAACTAATAGCTTTTAACAAGTTCCGTCCGATGTCTCCTAGAAAAGAAATGAAAACAGGACACCCTGTATATAGATATAAACCTTCCAACGGCGCTGAATCTTACACGCATTAACTTTAATGAGGATTTGCGATTTTTTTTTCTTTTTTTTCGCCAGACAAACGAGCTAATCTCTTTAAGTTCTTGTAGAGGCATTACTGCATTTAAGAGTACCTACCGGAGGCTGTAAATCTAGCGTTAAGTTCTACAGTTTAAATAATTTATTAGACAAATAACAACAGCGTTATCTAGAGTTTTTTTGTACTTTTTTTGTGTGTAATTAATATTAAATACTGTAAAATGTAAAATCTCTAAAAGTTTAAGTTACAACTGACTTTTTTTCGTTGTTATCCTTGGTAATTAATATAAAAATGATTTGTCGGGAAAAAGGACTTTTTTAAGTAAACACTTATTTGTTATTTATAGCGACGTTTCGTTCCTTTAATAGTTATAAAGCTTGAAAAAGTCCCAAGCAAGGAACGAAACGTCGCTATAAATAACAAATAAGTGTTTACTTAAAAAGTCCTTTTTCCCGACAAATAATTTTTATATTTAAGTTACAACATTTTTAGGAAGCGTCCATAAATCGCGTGGTCCTATTTCGGCCCTTCTGGAACCCCCTCCCTCCCTTTATGTAGCCTAACACAGCCTTTCCCATGACCCCCCGGATGGAACATAGTTTTGTATTATCAAGTCCAGAAGACATTTTGTGTTTTCTGTTAAACTATTAAAAAATTTTGGTTTAAAATGTAAATGTTAAGTTTTAAAAGTAACCAATGTTTGAAAATAAATATTTAACTTATTCTGCAAATTATTTTCATTGTGCATTTGTGCCAAATAAAATACAGTAGAACCTCGATAAGTTACCAACGTCTGTAAGTTAAAAATTTTTTGAATTCCCTTCCCCTGAAAGCATAAAACCTCCATTACTTAAATCACAAAACCTCGGTAACTTAAATAAATATTCTGAACATCGTCCTCGATAACTTAAAATAATATTTTGGTGACCTCCATAAGTTAAAGTATTATCAGTGAGTCATCATGAGTAAGGATCCAAACAAAAGGTTTTGTCAAGAACTTAATTAATTTTCATTTTAGTCTTCCACTAAATCGCTTTACTGATTTCTTTGTTTAAATAAGTAAATAATTGATTCTAAATGAATAGATAAAAAAATTATGTAACCTCTATTGAACTAAATACATCCTTTATAAAATCCACAAACCTCGGTAAATAAAAATTTTTACTCTGACAACCTCTCTAACTTCAACTCTCGATGAGTAAAGAACCCGATAACTTAAATTTTTTAACGTTTCCCATGGATTTTAACTTATCGAGGCTCTACTGTACATGAAAAAAATTACGTAGCTTGACTCCAACTCCCCCCTCCCCTCATGTACCTCAGCGTAGCTTTCGGACTGATTCTCCCTCTCTCTTGAGCGAGCTAAGTTGTTTATGGACGCTTAAGAGGAATTCATCACGGATTTTTTTTTTTTTTGTAGAATTCAAGGTCATTAGGTACACATGCTACCTTGTTAATGAATGACATCTATAGTTTTATCAACTACGCCAAGGTTATTAGATTTACAGGCTACCTCGTTAAGGAATTACGTCAGCTGGGAAATCCTTTAATATTTTTATCAACCACGACACGGTCATTAGATGTACAGGTTACCTAGTTAACGAATTACGTCAGCTGGGAAACCATTCAAGGTTGTTAGAAATACACAGTTGACCTCGTTAAGGAATGACGTCAGTTGGATATTCAATATATTTGTCAATCACGCCAAGGTAATCAGATGCACAGGTTACCTCATTAAGGAATTACGTCAGCTGGGAGACAGTTCAATATTTTTTATCAACAACGCAATATCAATTGACAGTCCGCTGGATGGCGTCATCCACCTACTGCTATCCAACGAAACGAGGTCACCTCTATATCTAATAACCTTGGAGTAGAATTGTCTTCTTACGTCGTCGACTACATAAATAAAATTGTTGTCAAAATGTCGGTCTCAATGAGAAGGTACTATTCATTTTCTGGAGTGCCTTTGACAGCTCAAATTTTTCAATTTCCGGCGGAAAGAAATAATAATTGTGGCGTCATATTTGTCTGCGCCCTAGTGCTAACACATTCGGTACGTAAGAAATTCGACGGTCGGCTCTTAGACGGTTTGTTTTCATTTCCATATTTATCATTTCATAAAATAAAATAAATGTATTCGGTATTTAAGTAAGATTTGTTAATTGGCTAATATGATAAAATTCAGAAAATAACTTTTTGATTTAATTAGTTTCGGCGGCTTAAAATATAAGCTACCAGTTAAAAATAATTAAATTTCGTGTACTCTTTGAACGGTGTTTTACTATTGACATTTATAATTTTATAGATGGTTAAATTTATTATTTAACGTTTCTTTTTAACCGACTTAAAAAAGGAAGGAGTGTTTCTCAATTCGGTTGTATGTTTTTTTTTAAGTTAAATTTCTTTAGCGACGTATCTGTTTGAAAAAAGTAAGAAATCAAGGGGAAGTAGAATTGATCCCTAAAGGGGAAGTTAGTTTGTCTCCTAAATTACATGAAACTGACAAGGACAGAAGTTTATATTGTACTGCATTTTGATTCGCAAAATAGTAAGACAAGGGTCGTGTTCGTTGGCATATTTTTGGTCCATTTGCGCATGCGCTTTCAAGCAAATGTGACCAAAAACATGTCAACGTTGAACGAACACGACCATTGATGAAGAGCTTGAATCTAACGTACGAACAATTGAAGTAATTATTAAAATAAAATAATTTCTGTAATTTGAAGATGAAAAAGGGAGCATTTGAGCAGCTAGTACTCAATAACTTTAAAATCATTCGATTATTCTCAACTCTAGTTACAGAACACGGGGTCAGTGAGTGTATGAGAGTTTTACAACATGAACAGCTGGTACTCGATAACATTAAAATCATTTGATTAATCCCAACTCTAGTTACAGAACACGGGGTCAGTGAGTGAATTGACAGAGTTTAAATGCCCCAGTACACAATGGTCTGTAGTGGGCCATTGTAGACCATCGCCATTGTGTACAGGGGGTAATGGTCTGTAGTGGCGGACAATTGTGAATCGTGGTGCGCAATCCATTTGTCGTCGGTTTTTTTGACACACTTCAAAGGAATCGTGGTGTAGCGTAGCCTGTGGTGTTCACACAGTGGCCCATTGTTTGGACAGGTACCTACTTTTTTTGTTGCGTGCTATACTATCTAAATTTTTAAGCGCTTAAAATGTCAGTATCCTGGAGCAATGAAGAGACTTTTAGGTTTATAATACTATAAGACTTGTAAATAGTATATAAATAAATAGCCGCAGCCGTAATCACTTCCACGTCCATCGCAAGTGCTTCGCCAGGCAGAAATGAGCCATGGGCCATTGTGTGAACACCAAGTGATAGTGGCCTACAGTTGCACATTACAAAGCATGGCCCACTACAGACCACTGTGTACTGGGGCCTTTACAACATGAACAGCTGGTACTCGATAACATTAAAATCATTTGATTATTCCCAACTCTAGTTACAGAACACGGGACAATGGAGTGTATTGAGTATTGACAGAGCATTACAGCAGTTTCGCATCTTCACCCGGTCGCGACTAACGCGGGGCTGTTCCGGCTGCAGCTGGACACAGTGTGTGGTCACGACGTCCTTTCCAAAGCCCTCTGCGGTTTGCCATCTCGTCGTGTTTTGTGCTGACTACTATTATACAGGGTGTCTCACCGAACGTTGGCTAACATGGGTAACTTTGTTATTAGTGGAGATAGAAAGTCGGTTAAATGAGCAAAGTAGTGCAGAAAATTGGGCTCATTAACATCCCGTCAAAAAAACAATTGAATTTTGACACCCTATGAATTTATTCAGAAAATAGTGAAAATTGCCATTTATGATAACTGGCCATAACTTTTTATTTATGAAGATATTTGAAAATTTCATTAACCATTCTTTGATAACTTTTTAAGGTTTTTTCAGTGGCGTAGGTTTAATTTTTTTATTTCCACTACATAATGAGATATTGACATGAACTTTGGTTTTTCTTATGGACGGCATTTTTTATTTTCAGATATTCAAATTCTGCTTATTTTTCTGAATAATTTGCCATAGCATATCCTATATCTAAACCAATCAGAAGCTACAAAACTGACCAAAATAGCTTTTTGACGTTGTCCATACCGATCAAAGTGTGCCGTGTAAAACAAAATTTGTTGAAACAAATACATATCGACAGGTTAACAATCTGTCGAGCGATCGTTACAGTTTTGCTAATTCATTTTGTTTGATTTACTCTCTAAGATGACTCAAGCATTCTCAAATTTGGAGAAACAGGCTTTTTTGCGCATACATTCAGCGTAACAAAAATACCACGTGGGCTCAAGCAGAATACTTGAACCTTTATCCAGAAAGGCGACAGCCTTATTCAATAACTTTTAGGAACTTAAATAGAAATTTAAAGGTATACGGTTCATTTTCAAAGAAAAAAGGCAACATTCAACACTGTGAAGAAGAATTAGTTTTAGCAAACTTTGAAATTAATGGAGAAAAGTCAACCAAACAATTTGAAAATGAAGTCGGTGTTAATAAATCGACAGTTACGAGAATTTAAAAAAATAGAGGTATCATCCATATAAATATTGCAAATAAATTTGATTTTTATATCGTTTTTTTAATATTCTCAATCTATCATCCGCAGAAATTTCTATCTAAGTTCCTAACAGTTTTTTAATTAGGCTGTCGTCTCTTTGGATAAAGGTTCAAGTATTCTGCAAGTTGTCTGGTTGACTTTTCTCCATTAATTTCAAAGTTTGCTAAAACTAATTCTTCTTCACAGTGTTGAATGTTGCCTTTTTTCTTTGAAACTGAACCGTATACCTTTAAATTTCTATATTTAAGTTCCTCAAAAAAGTTATTGAATAAGGCTGTCCCCATGTTAGCCAACGTCGGTTGAGACATCCTGTATATAGCGCCTGTCCAATGGGACTTGAAACTCAGTTCACAACGAAATTCTTCCGATTTTTTAACACGCTTTTATTAGCTTCACCTGTAAAGGAATCTTTGAACGTGAAATTCACCGACTTCAAGACGTCAGATTAAACTGAAACTTTGCACACTTATCAAGGACCGATGACAATACAATAATTTAATAAGTTTGCTCTATTATCCTAACCAGGATCATCAGGATAAAATCAAAAATAAAATATTTGAATGCATGCTTGTAAAGGAATCTTTGAACGTGAAATTCACTCACTTCAAAACGTCAGATTAAACTGAAACTTTGCACACTTATCAAGAACCGACGACAATACAATAATTTAATAAGTCTGTCCCATTATCCTGACCAGGACCTTCAGGATAGAAAAACTTGAAAAATTACGGCAAGTTAACCCATTAACGCCGAAGAATCGTGTTTTTTTTCTCATTTTCAAGCTAGATTCTTATCATCGAAAAAAAATCATTGGCAAATAAAAAATATGTTCCCTTGTACTTTCGAGTGTCTTCTTTCCGAATCCGGAGTCAAAATTGAGTTTTGTCCATTAGAAAAAAAAATATGGCCCTTTTTAAACAAAAAAAAACCGAAAAAATCGAAGACATTTTTTTTTCAATATTTTTTTTCTCATTGAAGACGCGCGAGGACCCCCCCTTTTTCTTCAACCATGAGTGCACAAAATAGTTGTAGTTTAAGAATATATTTTTTTAATTTGTCGACATTGATATTTTCACCCCCAAAATGGCGCTTTTCATCCCTTCAGCAGGAAGACAATTTTCACTCTCGGTGCCCGACAAAAAATATATTCAAATCTTAACGAAAATTGGTATCCTGGGGTTTTCAAGGTCGCTGATTACGATTCCGCCCTCAAAATTCGAAAATTCAAAATGGCGGATCCAATATGGCGAACCCAAATTCAAAAACTTATTTGAATCGGATAAAATGTGGCACTCGGGGGTTTTCGAGGTCGCTGATTACAAATCTGCCCTCAAAATTCGAAAATTCAAAATGGCGGTTCCAATATGGCGGACCCAAATTCAAAAACTTATTTGAATCGGATGAAATGTGGCACTCGGGGGTTTTCGAGGTCGCTGATTACAAATCTGCCCTCAAAATTCGAAAATTCAAAATGGCGGTTCCAATATGGCGGACCCAAATTCAAAAACTTATTTGAATCGGATGAAATGTGGCACTCGGAGGTCTTCGAGGTCCTTGATAACGAATCTGGCATCATCATTTCAAAATTCAAAATGGCGAATGCAATATGGCGGACACCTTCCTGTTAACACCCAGTTATTATCTAACGTTTATTGAAGAATTGACAACTTTATATATTGACAAATTGACAAATTTATAGAAATTCATCACTCCGCATTACTCAACGGATAAACTTATAATTCCTTATTAGTGTATTTGCCATATGGCAACATACACTATTGGCGTCGGTCGGATGGCGGGACCTAGGGGTCGGACCAAAATTTCTCGACGTTTCATAACCTCCTAAACACTTTGGCACCATTTTTAAAAATGTTTATATATATATGTATATATATATTATATATATATATATATATATATATATATATATATACGTATATATATATACGTATATATATATACGTATATATATATATATACGTATATATATATATATGTGTGCGGGCAATAACTTTCGAAAGAGTTAATTGATTTCAACTAAATTTGGCCCACGTGTTGAAATCCATCACCGCAAGAAGCCTATTTAAAGTGGGCCTAATCGGGCCATCTTAAGGGTAGTTTTTAGGGGTTGAAAAATGTTTTTGGGCCCTAAAATACCGAAAAAATTCTCCGAATCGTTTCAAA
This sequence comes from Venustoraphidia nigricollis, assembly GCA_034508555.1. Classification (NCBI taxonomy): domain Eukaryota; kingdom Metazoa; phylum Arthropoda; class Insecta; order Raphidioptera; family Raphidiidae; genus Venustoraphidia; species Venustoraphidia nigricollis. The sequence continues at coordinate 1,410,623 of JAVRKA010000046.1, forward strand.
ATTGAAATTTAACCCTCTGGCAGTAATTAAAATGTGTCCCTAAAATTTTAATAAAATCGACCTTACAGGACCGGATTTAAAAATTTTAAGAAAGACTAGTTTGCAGATAGTGATTTATTTACTGAAAGATGTATATAACTTGGTATAGAGGTTCGATTGATAATAATATTGCAATTAAGAAAAAAAAATGTTATTTTAAGGGGTGTATTAAGGAGTAAAATTTTTTATTTTTGCCAAAAACCAACTTAAGCTCGCAAAATAAAGCCACACTGCCTGTATAAGCAAATACACTATATTGTCGGCAGGGTTTTGGCACTGCGACCCGGGTTTTTATTCTACTCTTAGCACCCCAAAAAGTGAGAGGCAAGGGGATCACTCGAATCAAGCACCCCAAAAAGTGAGAGGCAAGGGGACTCACTCGAATCAAGCACCCCAAAAAGTGAGAGGCAAGGGGACTCACTCGAATCAAGCACCCCAAAAAGTGAGAGGCAAGGGGACTCACTCAAATCAAGCACCCCAAAGGAGAAAGGATTTCTACCACGTCCATGTCGTTTTCTCTGGGTAATGCTAAGAGTAGAATAAGGAATTATAAGTTTATCGGTTGAGTAATGCGGAGTGATGAATTTCTATAAATTTGTCAATATATAAAGTTGTCAATTCTTCAATAAACGTTAGATAATAACTGGGTGTTAACGGGAAGGTCTCCGCCATATTGCATTCGCCATTTTGAATTTTGAATTGATGATGCCAGATTCGTTATCAAGGACCTCGAAGACCTCCGAGTGCCACATTTAATCCGATTCATATAAGTTTTTGAATTTGGGTCCGCCATATTGGAACCGCCATTTTGAATTTTCGAATTTTGAGGGCAGATTTGTAATCAGCGACCTCGAAAATCCCCGAGTGCCACATTTCATCCGATTCAAATAAGTTTTTGAATTTGGGTTCGCCATATTGGATCCGCCATTTTGAATTTTCGAATTTTGAGGGCGGAATCGTAATCAGCGACCTTGAAAACCCCAGGATACCAATTTTCGTTAAGATTTGAATATTTTTTTTGTCGGGCACCGAGAGTGAAAATTGTCTTCCTGCTGAAGGGATGAAAAGCGCCATTTTGGGGGTGAAAATATCAATGTCGACAAATTAAAAAAATATATTCTTAAACTACAATTATTTTGTGCACTCATGGTTGAAGAAAAAGGGGGGGTCCTCGCGCGTCTTCAATGAGAAAAAAAATATTGAAAAAAAAATGTCTTCGATTTTTTCGGTTTTTTTTGTTTAAAAAGGGCCATATTTTTTTTTCTAATGGAAAGAAGACACTCGAAAGTATAAGGGAACATATTTTTTATTTGCAAATGATTTTTTTTCGATGATAAGAATCTAGCTTGAAAATGAGAAAAAAAAACACGATTCTTCGGCGTTAATGGGTTAACACGCTGTACAGTGACGTACGTTGCGTTACCACATAGTCGAATCCAATTTTGTTTTTTAGTCTTTAAATTAAAATTAGAGTTTAAAAAAACTAAAACAATACGTTTTTATGAACTGAAAAATACAAAATAATTTGACAACAAAATTAGCTTTACTAAAAGCGTGGACATCCGAAACTACTGGGCCCAAAAATTTTGAAAAAAATAGGGAATGTCTGGTTTCACCCGTAGTTTTTAGGAAAACTTAAACGAAAATCTTAAAGTCTTAAAGTAGTCACGGAAAACGGAATAGTACGGAACCCTCTTTTCGCGAGTTCGACTCGTACTTGACCGGTTTTTTTATATTTTTATTTTCACGCCAAAGTTTTCTGTACACGATTTTTTATAGCATTGTAGGGTGTAAAATTTTTCAATAAAGAAAAGTTTAATAAGTTTGTACAGATTTTATTCTTCTGTGATAAAATATTGTTTGTCAATAAGTTTTCTTATTAAATTTTTGTATTTTCATTTTATAGCTATCATTTAAAAGTTGAAACCAACAACATTTTTATGATTGTTAAGTTTAAACTTATTTAATTAGGACTTTAGTATAACAATCAGCTAAAAGTTAGTTTAATTAAAGTCAAGTAGCACAAAATGGTTGACGCGATTGATGCATATTAAACAGTCAACATTCGTAGAAGTTAATATAATAATCTCTCTTTAATTCGGTTAAAACGAACTGATTTTTTTGTTTTCGTTTAAGGTTACTGAATACCAGTTGTTCAATATGCTCCCTTTTTTCACCTACCTAGCTTATTTTTTGTGAAGAAGTCATCTAATGTAGTTTGCCTTTTTCTGTTTCATTCAGCAAGCTGTTGTCGATAGCAAATTATTACATCAATGATACTTCGTCTTGCCTTTGAACTTCTATCAACATTTGAATCATTTTGTATAAACTGATCCATAATTTACGTTATAGTGGCTAAACTTTTTTTTTTTTAGAAACCGTGTAATACTGAAACAGCATTAAGCGAGGTCTTACTGTTTGTACTATTCTTCCCAAATGACTTTTGGCTATAAGTCTACAGTTTATTTGATCTAAATAAACAACTTAAAATCAGATAAAAACAAGAACATTAATATAAGTTTTACTCAAATTTTTGTAAAGAAAAAAATTAATTTAAGGGAAATTATTAACCAAGCCAAATTTGTCAGTATTTTTAACACAAATTTGTAAAGGAAAAACGTCAAAATGTTAATTTGTCTTCCCGTAATTCAAAATCTCGTGGCGTGCTGTAAAGAAAATTGACGGATATCACGTTTTTTTAATTCGATTTTCAGGTTAAAAATATGTTTTTTGAATTTTTTTGTGAAATTTAATGCTTAATCACAGTTAATAAAAACAGTCATAAAATTTTTTTGCGAGCGCTGTTTGAAATTTCCCGAGAACATTTTTTACATCTCAGAGATCTGTGACTTAAATGCGTTGCTTTGGCGTAAATTTCAATCATTTCTCTTGCGGATGACGCAATTTTCCAACCAACTACCTCGACGATGATGGACCACCTTGATTTTGTGCTCGCAGTTTTATTTCACTCGGAAGAAGAAGAATAAGTCGTTTCCATTCATGTAGAATGAGTTGCATTTCGTTCGACACATTTTTCGACAAAATTCTTCTACAGCACGCATTAGAGATAAAGAGATTTTTTTTATAAAATGCATTAAGGAACTGTTTATTACTATTAAGTAACTTTTTAGTACGTTATTTGCACATTATTAATCGCCTTCTTCCTCAATATTTGATTACTAAACTAGAAGAAAAAAACACTGAATCGATTTAAGTAAAATTTACGTGAGATCATTTTCAAAGTATGTCCTATTCAACAGAGAAAAATCATTAAAATCGGCTCACAAATTCTGGAGATGATGCGAGGCCTCTCTTTTTGAAGTCAGTTTAAAATGACTCAAACGATTTTAATGAAATTTTTATTGGACTATTCCGTAAACACTCTGAACAAAATGGCGTCGAAATTTCTCAAATCGATTAGCCTCTCGGGAAGTTATGGCTGAACAAACACAAAAAAAAAACATCTCGAATTGTTAATATCCGTTTTTGAAGTCAGTTTAAAACGACTGAACCGATTTTAATAAAATGTATGTAGAGTATTTCCGTAAATATTCTGAACAAAACCGCGTCTAATTTTTTAGAACAGTTAACTTCTCGAGAAGTTATTACTGAAGAAACATCTACAATCAGCTATCAGCCGAAGCCCTATTTTTGGCTTAAATTCAGAGCGTTCCGACAGCCTTAAAGTTGATTCTCCGGATTTGCGCTTAAAAACACATAACGTAAAAATATTTAATAGAGACAATTTTAAATTATTACGGGAATAAATTCGTTACGGAATGATACAGTCTGAAAAAATATCACAGCAAATTAATTCCATGTTTTTTGAACTCTCCAAGCAAAGCTCGGTCTCTCAGGTACTTATTATAAAATGACGCAGCCAATTCTTGTTCCGGCCACTTCACGTGACCTGTTGACCACACTCTTACTATATTTACTCTAGTGCAGTGGCTCCCAATCTTTTTCAGCTGGGGATCCACCTTTCCTTATCAGAATATCTCCACGGTCCATCGGACATTGGGCAGTGTAAGTCATCTGGGAGTAATCAAGTGGTTTTGTTGTCTGCCCCAGATGCCAAAAATCAAGAACCAAGAAAATCAGGACACAATTCGATTTGTTTCAATTTTTCTTATCTTTTCTGATAGTTTATTCGATGCTTTGATAGTTTTAGGAACGAGTCGCGACCCAACGGTTGGGAGCCGCTGCTCTAGTGGAAATCTGTTCACTTAGTGAATAATTGGTTGGCATTATTCCTTCACCTTCTTGGTTTTCTTATTCAGAAATCGACAATTCATTTGAATCACTTCATATTAACGGAAGGCATTTTTTGATCCACTGAATAAGCAGATGGAAATATACGAACGAAAAGAACATGATAATACTGTTGAAGCCTCAGAAATAATGACTAAAAAAAAGAAAAAGATGAGAGGGTATTAGATACAGAGGTGACCTCGTTCCGTTGAATAGTAGTGGGAGGATGACGTCAATTGATGCTGCTTGGTTGATAAAAATATTAACACTAAACTTACCATGACGGGTCAAATGACCCATTTTAAATTTTTTGTCAAAATTTCTTAAAAATAACATTATCACATCGCCATTTGCCTTTACGACTTTTATAAAAAATACGTCGAATGTTTTTTTCAAGATTTACTCCTCTCTTGTTAATTTTTTTACCGAGAAATATATGTAATCTGCCCTAACTACCACAAGGGGTCATTTACCCGTGCAAAGATTCTGTATCTTGATTTGTATTTCTTGTGATACGAAACCGCTGTATTGGACATTTTTGTTATGGCGTGATATATTTTGCTGCATTGTGCTATACTTGTTGTTGGCTGACGGATGAATAGCCAATTTCACTCTACTCCAAGCGAGTATTACAGTAAAAATTTCAAGTTATAGTGCTATTTTGCGAATCAAGAATTCTTATTTCGTCGTTTTACTAATAATTCTTATCCCCAAAATGTCGAAACATTCAAGATATTTGAAATCATTAGAAATTATAAATAACATAGATGAAAAGTGTTCGGAATTTAGTGAAGAGAAACTATCTGAAAGTGGCGTGGATAACATAGAACAATATAGTGATTCATTTGACACTACGGACGCATGTGAGTCCTTAAATTTAATATATAAACTATTTTGAATCATTATTTGAAAAAAATTGGTTTATTCATGTGCCAAATTGGCCTAATTGATATATTTTTCGCTAGACATCGTAATATATGTAACATTTTAAAGACGGGTCATTTGATCAGCTTTGGTAGGAATAGGAATACATTAAGTGTCGGTAGGTTTAGTGTTTAACGAGGTGACCTGTGTATTTATAATGACCTCGATTGAGACCGACATTTTGACGTCAAATTTATTTAAGTGTAGTCGATGATATTAAAGTAGACAATTCTAGCCAAGGTTATCGGATTCAGAGACGACCTCGTTCCGTTGGATAGTAGTGCAGGGATGACGTCATCCAGAGGACTGTCAATATTGATATTGCTTGGTTGATAAAAATATTGAACGGTCTTCCAGCTGACGTCATTTCTTAACGAGATCAACTGTGTATTTTTAACGACCTTGACATGGTTGATAAAAATATTGAACGGCCTTCAATTGATGTCTTCTTTAACAAAAGATGGTGACGTCCTCCAGAGGATTATGAATATTGATAAAAATTTTGAACAGTCTTCTAGCTGAAGTCATTTATTAACGAGGTAACCTGTGTGTTTCTAATGATCTTGATTGAGACCGACATTTTTACATCAGTATTATCTAGCTGTAGTCGATGATATAAGAAGACAATTCTACCCAAGGTTATTGGATATAGAGATGACCTCGTTCCGTTGGATAGTAGTGCGGGGATGACGTCATCCAGAGGACTGTCAATATTGATATTGCGTGTTTGATAAAATTTCATTTTTTTACTGGAATTGTATTCTTTTTGGTTTACTATTAACGGCTAAAAAAAAGATCTTTCAACTTAAGTCGTTTATATTTGATACCAAAGAAATATATATAAATATGTTTTCAGTTATTAAAATTGCTCCAAAGATATTATATTTTTGTCTCACTTTAAATGCTCTCAGTTATGAAAAAAATTGAACCTATACTAAACTAAGTGGATACGAAAAAAATAAAAAAGAAGGTTTTTCAAGATTTTCACCTTGCGGTACCTACTTATTTGTTGGTAGTGTATACAGGATGTTTCATGAGAAAAGGGAAATATTTTATCCTCGGAAAACTTTTGAACCAGTAAACTTAGCGAAAAATCACAAGATACATTTTTAGTAAAGCGTTAAATTGTCAACAAAAATATGTATGTCTCATTTTTGTAGATTCATATGTCCCCAAGTTTTAAAATTTGGAAGAACGAAGGCAGTTTTCCATATATTAATTTTCATAAGAAAAGTTGGTTGGAATGAGAGGACTATCTTAGAGTTAATATTATGAGCTCAAATTTTAGAGAATTTCTTTTTATAAATTTGGAAATGTTTGACCCCGTGGGAGCATAGAAATTTGAAAATACCCCTGTTAAGGACCACCCTAATGTACATGTTTCTTGCGAACCTCGATAATATAAACATACCGTTAGTATGAACTCCTCAGGATTTTTTGTGTTCATGTTACCGAGATTGTACTGTAATAAATTATTCAACCACAAAAAACACTGTATGTGCAAGAAGGTACATCAAGGTATAATTATTTTCGGAATTCGGATATAGATAATTAATTAAAATAAAAAAAGTGTCTAAGGTACAAAACAGAATATAAAGCGCTTTTCTCTTGAAACACCTTGTATATATATGTATATATTAGCTTTATGAAAAGTATCTTCCACCTTTTTTATACCGCCGTACGTCTTTGAGATGTTTTTTTACAACCCACTGGATTTAGCGTTTTATATAACAAAACATTTCTTAAAATGTCAAAAATATAGTTGTTACGTAAGACCCAAATTTATAAATATTTTCAAGTTTATGCACAGCACAATCCTGCACGATATCGCACACTATTTTACATTTAATCGATAACTTTTCCCAAACCAAACAGCTTTTACCTCTTGTAATTTTCTCCGTAAGGTCATAGGTATAGGCTTAAAAATTTGATGAAGGTTCGGAAAACCGATTTTGGACATGCATTTTAGGGGTTGATTCATGATATTCGGTAGACATTTTACAGTTTTCAAGTAGTTTTACCAATAGCAAATTAATTTGCTGATTCTCAAAAAAGAAAATCGAAATTGTGGTTCTTGTTGATCCGTATGAAACGCGATCGCAAGTTAAACTAAAAAAAACCCGGGTCGCAGTGCCCAAACCCTGCCGACAATATAGTGTATTTGCTAATACAGGCAGTCTGGTTTTATTACATGAACTTAAGTTTGTTTTTGGTCAAAATAAAAAATTTAATCCCTTAATACACCCCTGAAGTTAATATTTTTTTTCTTAATTGCAACATTTCTATCATCGAACATCTACACCAAATTAAATACACCTTTCAGTAAATAACTCACTATCTGCAAACTGGTGTTTTCATAAAATTTGTAAATCCGGTCCTGGCGGGCCGATTTTTTTCCAGTTTCGGGAGCACATTTTAATTGCTACTAAAAGAGTAAATTTCAATTTTGAAACGATTCTGAGAATTTTTTCGGTATTTTTAGGCCCAAAAACTTTTTTCAACCCCTAAAAACCACCCTTAAAATGATCCGATTGGGCCCATTTTAAATAGGCTTCGTGCGGTGATGGATTCCAACATGCGTGCCAAATTTCGTTAAAATAAATTAACTCTTTCGAAAGTTATAGCCCGCACGTATATATATATATATATATATATACATATATATATAATTTTTCCAAAAATGGTGCCAAAGTGCTTAGAAGGTTATGAAACGTCGAGAAATTTTGGTCCGACCTCTAGGTCCCGCCATCCGACCGACGCCAATAGTGTATGTTGCCATATGGCAAATACACTAATTAAGGAGGTTCTCTTATGAAATTATATCACTAGTCGTACCAAATCATGAATAAATTTTATTTTTGTTATTATGAATTAAAAATATATTTTTAAATTTACATCTCAAATTTAAAATGCATTTTATTTAGCGAATTGTTGGATCGGTTCATTAATGAATTCATTCGTCATTATTGTTTCATTTTGTGTTCAGACGTTTCACTTCGAGTGAAAGATGTAGAGATGGGAAAAACGGGTCTTTTTAGTGATCTGCATCTTTGCATCTGGATCCCGTATGTGAGACGGCTCACTGAACCGGTTCAAAAAGAGCCGAGTTCTGAATATGTTACTGCAGTCTGCCACTGAGTTACCTAGTTCAGTCAATCATATCATGACCTGTATAGAAATCAAGAATGCATAGCCAAACATGTGATGTCTGAGTCATTTGAGCTGACAGATGCATCAAAGCAAGAACTGATACGTAAGTGTAAAATCTGCTTCTGTATGTTAAATGTTTCACTGAGTTATGCGGATCCGTTGATCCGTCGGCTCAAAAAAAAGTGAATCGGCTCTTACGGATCTTCTGTCGGAGACGGCTCTTTGAACCGGTTCAGATCTGAGTTACCCAACTCTAGAAAGATGCTGAATAAACAAAAAATTAACCGTCTGATATCACCTGTATTATTAGGTAAGCTAGTAAACTGACCCCAATGCAGATTAAGTTATCCATGTCTACATTTCATAGTCTCGATAACTTAACGGTCTGTTGCACAGTGACATAACACCAGTATATAATAGTAAGTAGGTATATCCGGTCGGAAAACAGGAAACGGATAGCTTTATATTAACCGAGCAGCTCTGGGATGTTCGCTATTTGACATTGATTGATTTGTTCATAGCTCTTGACCCCGTGATTGACCCTATCTCTGATTTAAGAAATACCAACAAAGACTAATATATAAAATGGACAATACGCATATCTGTCTGTCACAAGCATATACCGGGTGTCTCAGAAATCGCGCACCCAATTGTTGGGATCGAAAGAGAAAAATATTCTGAGCCCAAAAATCCATGTTTGGAATTTTTTGATAACGTAGTTAATTAGTAATTAATTAATGAAAGTGACCAATCAGGAGTTCTATTTTAAAATAAACGCGTAATTACATTGCTGTCAGAAATGTTATTGTGTAACCATGTAAACGGATTTTTTTATGTTTCATCTTAAAATAAATTCACGATATCTACAGTTAAACCTTAGTGAGTGAGAGCTGGGTAAGCGAGAAAACTCTCTCAGTGAGAGTCATTGCCAGGTACCGTCTTTGTAACCGTCTATAAAACCTCTATAAGTGAGAAACAGAAATCTCTTATAAGACGTTTTTCACTCATGGACCTCTATAACTGAGATTACTACTTGCCTGTACCTCTATAAGCGATAGTCGAACGTATTAATAATTCTACGAAATTTAAGAATGAATCATAAATAGCTGAACTAACTAACATTGTTTTTGTATCATTGGCTTTATACTATTTCTTCAGTGTATTTCTTTTGACCAAAGATTTTAGAATTTTCGTGAGATCAAAAACTCTGTTAATAAACGTCTTTCTGTAATCGTTTTCAATTGCGACTGTCTCGACTTGAAGCACGAAAGCTGACTTCTCTGCTTTCCGTTAACTTTTTCATAGGGCTGTGTAAACAGTACATTTTTTTCAAATCGAATGCTTAAAACATAATTTTCGAAGAAAACACGGTTTTTGACAAATTTAAGAATAAACAAATTTTCTGTCTACTATGTGCGGGTTTTTTTTAAATTTATTGTAGATTATAGACGCTCGACAACTTAGGATCATTAGCGTCTTAATTACATCAAATAACATAATCACTTAAAACTACACGACATCCATATGAACAGAGACAGAATTCGAATTCACGACAGTTCGGTCAAGAAGCCAGCACGCTACCAACTGAACCACACTGTCCTCTGTACGGTTTGTAAATAGTAGAGGGTGACTCACACACACACTTATACTTCACAATCTAATATAAGTGACTAGCACCGGCCCTAGCCCTTGATCAGTGTAGAACGAGATTGAGTTTTAGCGCCCTTTTGGTCGACTCTTTCCCTTCCCGTAAATTGTACTCGTTTTTATTTCCAATAGGGGGGTATTGGAATTTTTATATTTTTTTGGTTTTATCTACACTAATATTATAAAGAGGAAAGATTTACTGTGCCGATTTAAAAAATTCTTTCACCATTAGAAAGCTACATTCACCCTGAGTAACACAGGCTATATTTATTGCTAGAAAATATTGGATGTTTTTAGATTATACACGTTGAGAATTTAATGATAATGATTCTCATCTTTTATATCCTTTATATTACATTTACACCCGGCCGAAGCCGGACTGGGCCGCTAGTGTTAAATAAATAAAAACCCGGGTCGCAGTGCCAAAACCCTGCCGACAATATAGTGTATTTGCTTATACAGGCAGTGTGGCTTTATTATGCGAACTTAAGTTGGTTTTTGGGCAAAATAAAAAATTTTACTCCTTAATACACCCCTTAAAATAACATTTTTTTTTTAATTGCAATATTATTATCAATCGAACCTCTATACCAAGTTATATACACCTTTTAGTAAATAATTCACTATCTGCAAACTAGTCTTTCTTAAAATTTTTAAATCCGGTCCTGTAAGGTCGATTTTATTAAAATTTTAGGGACACATTTTAATTACTGTCAGAGGGTTAAATTTCAATTTTGAAACGATTCGGAGAATTTTTTCGGTATTTTAGGGCCCAAAAACATTTTTCAACCCCTAAAAACTACCCTTAAAATGGCCCAATTAGGCCCATTTTTAATAGGCTTCGTGCGGTGATGGATTCCAACATGTGTGCCAAATTTCGTTAAAATGAATTAACTCCTTCGACAGTTATTGCCCGTACACATATATACCTATATATATATATATATATATATATATATATATATATATATATATATATATATATATATATATATATATATATATATATATATATATAAACATTTTCAAAAATGGTGCCAATGTGTTTAGGAGGTTATGAAACGTCGAGAAATTTTGGTCCGACCTCTAGGTCCCGCCATCCGACCGACGCCAATAGTGTATGTTGCCATATGGCAAATACACTAATAAGTCCCAAATTTTCAAACATCAACTTTTATTGCAAACATGAACACTTGTTGAATTTAATTGAAATTAATTAGCTTTCATTGTTATACTTCTGCTTCTTTAACATTAAGAAAGTTCCTATCGCTATATAATTAAATACGTCAAAACCGTTTACGACGACATCGTTTAGAACAACATACCGGTTATATTGACCAAAATCATAGGTCTCGGTTGAATGCTATATGACCGCATCATAAAAAAACACTGCTTTTCACGACATTGCTTATTACGACATACCGCATTAAGCGACTACATTTATCTTCATATCTTCGGAGAATTATATCTGTTAGAACGACCAGCTGTATTGTAAACAAAATTCGTACGCACAGAAAGTGTTTCAAACAGGCTAAAATTACAGATTTTATGAATACAGAAAAATGGCAATGATATTATATATATATATTATGTACCTACACATTCAATAATACTACATACTTAATAAAAAAAATACTCTGTACTTCCGATTGTTACGACTATCGGTTTTTACGACCAAATATGAGTAGTCCCTTCGATGTCGTTATAACAGATTTTGGCTGTATTTAGTGTTAATTTCAATCAGTCACTAATTAATAAAGTCCTATTTTTCGCATTTGGCTTTTTGGCGGCCCTTGCGATCTGGCTCCTAGAGCGACCGCTTCTCTCGCTCTACCCCAGGGCTGGCGCTACGCCAAAGAAGTGTAACTTCAACCGTACATAAATACAAGCGTCCACTTTTTTTCAACGCCTGTCCACTCTTTGTCTGTCTGACTTTTTGTTTTTGGTAGCACCTAGTTTAAATTATTTTTTTGACTCACTCGATAAGTTGGTTTTCCGAGTGCATGTACACCCCTGTTTTATTTTTCTCATTTCAGACTTGTTTTAACTGCTCTGTGAAAACAGTTCAGGAATTTAAATTTATTTGAGTTGGAACATACATTCTAATTTTCATTAAACTTAATTTTAAATAAGAAACGTAAATCTAACGTCGAGATAAAACGGTAAATAAAGATCTGTTTACTAACACAGTTGCTAAAATTAGAGTCGTCTATAAATTGGCTGTATCTCAATCATTGAGAAGATTACGATATCAAAATTGCACTCTTTTTTATACTTGAATGAATTTTTATACCTGGGGCCGTTCAAGTATTACGTAAGTAGATTTACTACAATTATTTATCTCCCCGTCCCCCTTGTCAGCAAAAGTAACCAAAGCTCTTACCCCTCCCCCCATTGGTATATGCATTTTTTTATTGTAATCTTTTTTTTTATTGATTCATGAGCAGCAGATATAATACTAGAAAAAAGTAAATAATTACTGCTGACGTAATTACCATCTAGATCCTCCCACTCCAATGTCATCAAAAATAAGAAAAGCAAAGACGGGGGGTCTTTGCTTTTATTTATAGTGCTTACGTAATACTTGAATGCCCCCCCCCCACGTCAGAGGCTCCAATCTTAATAAATTTTTTACATTAATAATTGTTTAAAGGTGATATCAGACGGTTTATTTTTTGTTCATTTCTGTCTTTCATTCGGCATCTTTCACTCGAAGTGAAACATCTGAACAGAAAAAGAAACAATAGTAACTAATGAAACGATCCAACAACTCTAGATATCGGCATTCGGCATCACATTCACTCGCCCTCCGAATGGATGAAAAATAAAACGTCTGAACTTGGAAAGAACATTCACTAATGTTTGGCCATTTTGTCTCGCGTCTTGTAGCGAACGGATTAAAAAACGGTGAGCATATGCTTCATTTCTTCACCGATTAAAAAACGGTGAAGCATATGCTTCATTTCTTCACCGATTAAAAAACGGTGAAGATATGCTTCATTTCTTCACCGATTACAAAACGCTGAAGATATGCTTCATTTCTAAATCGATTAAAAAACGGTGAAGCATATGCTTCATTGCTTCACCGATTAAAAAACGGTGAAGCATATGCTTCATTGCTTCACCGATTAAAAAACGGTGAAGCATATGCTTCATTGCTTCACCGATTAAAAAACGGTGAAGCATATGCTTCATTGCTTCACCGATTAAAAAACGGTGAAGCATATGCTTCATTGCTTCACCGATTAAAAAACGGTGAAGCATATGCTTCATTGCTTCACCGATTAAAAAACGGTGAAGCATATGCTTCATTGCTTCACCGATTAAAAAACGGTGAAGCATATGCTTCATTGCTTCACCGATTAAAAAACGGTGAAGCATATGCTTCATTGCTTCACCGATTAAAAAATCGGTGAAGCATATGCTTCATTGCTTCACCGATTAAAAAACGGTGAAGCATATGCTTCATTGCTTCACCGATTAAAAAACGGTGAAGCATATGCTTCATTGTTTCACCGATTAAAAAATCGATGAAGCATATGCTTCATTGCTTCACCGATTAAAAAATCGGTGAAGCATATGCTTCACCGATTAAAAAACGGTGAAGCATATGCTTCATTGTTTCACCGATTAAAAAATCGATGAAGCATATGCTTCATTGCTTCACCGATTAAAAAATCGGTGAAGCATATGCTTCGCCGATTAAAAAACGGTGAAGCATATGCTTCATTGCTTCACCGATTAAAAAATCGGTGAAGCATATGCTTCATTGCTTCACCGATTAAAAAATCGGTGAAGCATATGCTTCATTGCTTCACCGATTAAAAAATCGGTGAAGCATATGCTTCATTGCTTCACCGATAAAAAAACGGTGAAGCATATGCTTAATTCAATTGTTAAAATATACTGTCACAATTTTAAAATTTTAACAATAGAAATAATATTTTAATGTTTTTCATAGTGATGTTTAAAATTGTATTAATTCATAAAAATGATCATGTATTCTATTAGAACAATTTACCACCATTTGACCAGCTTAAGGCCCTGAAGATGAAAATACATTTTTCGAAACGTTGGGAAAGCTTATTTATTGATCCTCAACCAAATCTTCCTTTACTGTGACATAGGCTTCACCGTTTATGTTTTTAATGCTTTACCGTTTACTGTAGGGGTGTATTTAATTCGGTGTAGACGTTAGATCGATAAATAATCATATTGCAATTACGAAAAAAAATGGGGTGTATTAAGGGGTTATGTTTTTTATTTTGCTCAAAAACACTTAAGTTCACATTATAAAAACACACTGGCTATATTAGCAAAATACACTATATTGTCGCCAGGGTTAAACCAAAAAAAAAATTAGGGACGATACAACTTAGATAAATTTAAAGAAGAGAAGATATGGAATGTTCTTATATCGGGTCTTTAAATAAAGATTAGAATAGAATAGTATATCTTTATTCACAGAGCTAATGTTACAATTAGATGTGATTGTCAATTAAAATTACAAATAATTAAAATAAGCGATAAGTAAAATTTTACGGTGCATATTTGATTTACAAAGTGAATATTGATTGCGTGGAGTCTTTGATAATTTTCGCCTTATTAGTGTATTTGCCATATGGCAACATACACTATTGGCGTCGGTCGGATGGCGGGACCTAGAGGTCGGACCAAAATTTCTCGACGTTTCATAACCTCCTAAACACTTTGGCACCATTTTTAAAAATGTTTATATATATATATATATATATATATATATATATATGTGTGTGTGTATACGCGCGATAACTTTCGAAAGAGTTAATTGATTTCAACGAAATTTGGGCCACGTGTTGAAATCCATCACCGCAAGAAGCCTATTTAAAATGGGCCTAATCGGGCTATTTTAAGGGTAGTTTTTAGGGGTTGAAAACTGTTTTTGGGCCCCAAAATACCGAAAAAATTCTCCGAATCGTTTCAAAATTGAAATTTAACCCTTTGGTAGTGATTAAAAAGTGTCCCCACAATTTTAATAAAATCGGCCCGACAGAACCGGATTTACAAATTTTATTAAAACACTAGTTTGCAGATAGTGACTTATTTATTGAAGGGTGTATTTAAATCGGTATAGACGTTAGATTGATAATAATATTACAATTAAGAAAAAAATGTTATTTTAAGGGGTGTATTAAGGGGTTAAATTTTTTATTTTGCCCAAAAACAAACTTAATTTCACATAATAAAAGTATAAAACCACACGGCCCTATACAAGCAAATACACTATATTGTCGGCAGGGTTTTGGCACTGCGACCCGGGTTTTTTCTTTTTAATAAAGGTTAATTGGCAAGTTTCTTGCATTAATGGGAAGTTGATTATATAACTGAAGTGCTAAATAATTTGAACCATTTGTCAGCTTGTTGCGATTAAAAAAAGGCAACTCCTGATGTTGTAAGAGTGCACCTCCTCAACTAACATGAATTTTGAGAGATTATGTTTTGCGTAGAGTAAATTTTCGTAAATAAAAAGAATTGACAAAGTTAAAATATTATATTAATGTTATCATGCATAATTTTTTAAATTTAAAATTAACAGGGAAGTGGACAGTATTAATCAATTCAGCTACGTTTCGGCTTTATTAATTACGCCTTCCTCAGGCTTCTAAAACATAAATAAAAAATAAAGAATTTTGGAAATTATAATGAGCAATCTAAAGGATGTACAATAATTTAATATTTTATAAATCAAGGTATATTTATATTGTTTTAATTTTATTAACTTGTATTAATTTGAATTTTATTGTTATGTATGTTTTAGACACCTGAGGAAGGCTTAATAATAAAGCCGAAACGTAGCTGAATTGATTAATACTGTCCACAATTCCCTGTTAATTTTAAATTTAAAATATTATGTTGTTTAAACAAAGGTTTACAAGAATCTCTGGACTTACTTTTAGTTATTTTGAAGTCGGAACACTCTTACAGCATCAGGGGCATGTCCCCATAGCAAAATACCATATGTTATATTAGAATGGAAAAGGCCGTAATAAATACTTTTTCTCACATCGAAGGATGCATATTCTGAAACTTTTCTCAATAGATACAGGATTTTGGATAGTTTTAAACATAGGTGATCAATATGCGATTTCCATTTCAAATCGCTATCAACAAATACTCCAAGAAATTTAACAGTACTTGAATCTTATGAGTCTTATCCTTATTTAATAAAAGCTTATTTGCTGTGAACCTGATGGAGGCCTTTTCGATGGTTTGTTACGTTTACCAAATGTATGTACATTATTGTGTAAGTACCTAGTATACCATTACCTCGCCTTGTTGTCGTACATGACTGAGCGTTGATTAGCTTAAATATATATCCAAAACTCTTTTTTGTGAAATTTCAATCAAACTGTTGGATTGTAAAAATAATCTAGGAACTGACAATTGCAGAGGGCGGCAAAAATTGAACAGTCTATACTTGGGAAATGTATAAATCCGTCATTGGATATCACCTTAAGTAAATTAAAACTAGTTGTTTTTATTTAATTCGAAATATGATAATTCTTCAGGCAGTGTCTAAAATTATATTTTTACAACTTGATAAGCGATCGGTATTATTTTAACAATTTATTGACAAACGTCCAAAGACAAAGAGACGTCATTCCGTATATAAGCGCTATCAAGGTTGAAATGATTAGATTCTATCTGTATATAAGAACTGAAAGCTATGGGCTCTATTCTGCAAATGCTTTTTGGTGTCTGACATATCGGTAAATCTGGTGATAAAATCTTTACTTCGTCTGTAGACTTTTTATAGTAATCTGTCGAAGTTAAAATTATTGCGCTATAGGTATGAAGTTAGTGACAATTTCACTCATAGTATTTCCACAAGCCTGAGTTTTTGTTAATTCATTAAAGGCACTATCCTGAACATAAAAAAACGGTCAAGTGCGAGTCGAACTCGCGAGAAGAGGGTTTCGTAATATTCCGTTTTCCGTGAGTACTTTAAGACTTAAGATTTTCGTTTAGGTTTTCTTGTAAACTGTGGGTGAGACCCGACATTCCCTATTTTTTTCAAAATTTTAGGCCCAGTAGTTTTGGAGATGGTCAATTGTTCATTTATTTTCTTAAATAACTTTAAAACTATTTATTTTAAAATTATAAAAAAATATATATTTGAAACCCTTACTACAAGCCCTTTCATTTGATATGTAACACGGTACAGTTTGCAAAACTTTTTTTTTTAATTTTCTAATTTTTTCCCCAAAAATGACCCTCATGTTCAAAATTTATTTATTTACATTGCACGTCCATCTTTCGGTCACCGACTTACATATGTGTATCAAATTTCAACTCAATCAGTCCAGTAGTTCGGACCAAATTGGCTAAAACAGTAGGACGGACAGACACACGAGTGATCCTATAAGAGTTTCGTTTTTTCCTTTTGAGGTACGAAACCCTAAAAATTACAGTTTAAAAAAAACTATAACAAAACGCTTTTATGAGTTAAACAATGCAAAATAATTTGACAACAAAATTAACTTTACTGTAAAAAGCGTGGCGTGCTATCTACTTAAATTTTCATAATAGCTCTACGTTTACAATTAGCTAGTAAACGAAAGATTTATTACCGATATTAAGCACTCCACGCTTTTTACAGTAAAGCTAATTTAACATTTCATTTAAACTTCTCATAACTACATTTCGTGAATTGAGAACAGGGGGCTTGTAATAGAGGAGTCATGGCAACGTCAGATAAATAACGGCCCGAGTTTTCTGATGTCCTGGGACTGACGACCGACTTAACAACAGATCAGCCAGAATGATTAATTATTTTCCACCGGCAGAATAGGGCCTATTCTCTAATGTACATGCGTTATAATAATATATTACCCAGTGGATTTATTAACTCAACTGTTTATTGTATTGTTTTTGTGTATCCAGCAGCGTCTACTGCATTTCACCTGTATAGTTTGTGTCAAATGTTTTGTTGTATGCTTGCACTCTGGCGGCAGGAATATGTACTAAGTGTGATTATTGATTGAGCTGCGATTAAGGTAACATAGTGTATTTAACTTTTAGACCAAAACTTTGAAGCGTTCGGTGTTTTTAAATAGGAAGTGTCTATTTATACGGGTACTGGATAAATAATATAATCACTATTTATACGGGTACTGGATAAATAAAATAATCACTATTTATACGGCTATAATTGTTTTTTTTTTAATTACGAAATTACGAAATTAACGCTACAAATCGGAGTTATTTTAGAATAATTATCAGTAAAAACTTTATATATGAGAAATTAAAATAAAATTAGCAGTAAAATTGGTTTATTTTCCCTCTTTTTCAAAAGTTTATCTGAAATTCATGTGTATTGTTAACACCCATACGAACTGAAAAAAACTTAAAATTTGTTTAGTGCTGCCAACATAAGTCAACATTTAGTTCTTACATTGGTCAAAATATTTTTTTGCAAAATTGAATTTGAAGTGATTATTCTAATATGCAATTTTTTTTAAATAAGTAATAATTTATGATTTTAATATATCTTTATATATACTATTTGTTTGGCTATAATTGTTTTCCAGTATCCGTATTAAAAAATAATAAATTATTTGTCCGGTACCCGGACGAATAGGCGCAGTCTTTTAAATCTGTGCGAATTTTAAGTATTAGGCACTAGAAGAACAAAGTAGAATTTATATTTTTGAATAATCATTTTTACCATTCCAATACATGAGTTTGCCATCTTTGACCGCGTCCACCCACGCATTGCCTCTGGTTTCAGCTGTCAGACTGCAGTTTTTATGTTTAGGATAGTGCCTTTAATGATCTCACAAAAACTTAGGTTTGAGGAAATATTACCTATACGTAAAATCGTCACTAGCTCCTCAATTTACTTCTTAGTCCGGCTCTGATTTTAATGATCTTAGTCTGAAATATTCGAGGCTTAGTAATCACGAATCATAACCATGTAATTATGGTTCAAAGTCTTAAACTAAATTTGTTTTATATCTTAATTTGTTCGTTTGTAATGTTACTGTTGTAAGAACAAAATGATTAGATTTTTCTTTCAAATATAGTTCATATTCATCGAAGTTTAAGTCCGTTTTTTTTTAATAATTTTAAAGTTTAATGGGAATTATGGACAAATTTGAAATGTTAAACTTTTTAATTTATTGCCAACGTTTCAACAGTCTTTGCTGTCTTCTTCAGGGCTCAAATTTTGCGCTTTACACATAAGTCAAAATCATTTATGAACTCTAAGAAGAAGACAGCAAAGACTGTTGAAACGTTGGCAATAAATTAAAAAGTTTAACACATCAAATTTGTCCATAATTCCCATTAATCTTTAAAAATAGTTCATATTACAATATTGTTCTTCAATGAATTCATTCGTAACTGTTGTTTCATTTTGTGTTCAGACTTTCACTTCGAGTGAAAGATGCTGAATGAAAGACAAAAAATGAACCGTCTGATATCATCTTTACCGTACTGCAGAATCCAAAACATTCGTGGATCGTGGTATTCTGATATGCGGTAATATATAGCATGTAAGTTGATATATGTTTTTAATACACTTTATTTCATTGTCGGAACACAAATTTGAAAAGACGCCTCGACGAGTTTTAAATTGCGCGTATCTGCATTATAATATCAGAGCTGGAATATTATAAAGCTAAGAGACTAGGGCAGTGGTAAAGCACTTTTACAATTGGTATATCTCGAGTTTTATTCGTTACTTAACTTTCGTATGTCAATTTTCACGTACCTTAAAGCAAAATTCTCCATTTAAATTTATTGAAATGCCATTAATCCGTTCCAGCCCTCAAAATGCCACCCCAGTTGTTTTTGTTACGTGTTTTTAAATAAGAAAAAAATGTATTTATAAATGATTTGAGCTTACGGAAGATGCTAGCGGAGGTGTTACTATCGCTTAAGGTAGTTGTCGTGGAACAATATTGTCAAAAAGTTACAGATTATAAGCGCCACAAAAGTATACTAGCTTGTAGCTAATTGATCCATAATTTGTACGCAAGACTGTACCCGTGGAAACGTAACCCATACAGTATTCATATGCATGTACACTTTTCTATAAATTGTTGAACTTTAAACCGTTATTTATAAATAATTAGACGGTCAAAAAAAATTTCTTATTTTTTTTAAACTCATAACAAATGCATTGAAAGACTGTCAGTTTTTGGAAAGTTTCTGACAGTTAGTTCTTTTTTTATAAATAAGAAACTGGTTCAGAACTACAGAGATCGTATACAATGTTAATTATCCAATTTTTAATTGAATTTATCTCGGATTATATACGGTCGATCGACTTCAAATTTAAAATTTTCAGGGTAATTGTATTATCATGTCCTTAATAAGTATACAAAAATTAAGAATTTTCTGGCGGTGTGCCTTAACCACGACAACTACCTTAATTTTCGTCACTGGTCTTTTTCTTTTTCGCCACGCTTTCTTCACTTTCACCTGCAGGCCGTTTCAAAAAAATATGTCCAAGAAGGTTTGTTTCTTCCTCCCTTTCAGAATGTTGCGGAAATAAGTTAGACAAGTGTCATTAAATAGCTCCGATCCACGACCAGTTGCAACTTTTTCAGGGTGTTTCTTTTCCACGAACTCTCTCCTATATTTCCAAGATCTCCTCTATCTCACTTGTAGAGATAACTTCCTCCACCTCTGGTTCCTCCTTGAAACTAATTTCTTGCGGAACCTCCGTATGCTGCTGCGAGTGTAAACTCTTGTAATTCTTCGGTCGTCAATTCCTTTGAGAGCAAGCCAAATTTGTCAGTAACTTTACAAATTCGGGCGAAACCGGACCGGGCCACTACTAATTTGAATAATTTAGTATAATAGCTTTTGTCTGCTATAATTGTTAAGAAACATTCCTTGTTGTAGCACTATATTAAAAAAATGTATTATTCCAACACGTCACCGTCGGGATTTAAACCCGAATCTTTCCACTTTTGCGGCGGAATGAGTTAATCAATTACTCTACAGTGCACACAATTCAACATTTTAATCCTTCATAATATAGCGATTTACAGCACTCAAATTCACTACATGCGAGAGCCAATTATTTTTAGCTATGAGCTAAACATTAACTCTCACAGTAGCGAGGGCTCTTGAATGAATCAAGGATGAACTTTCCATTATTAATACGGTCCTAAGTCACAGAATTTTTCTGTTTCGTTAGGACTGTTTCAATGCGGAAAACGACAATTTAATATTGGTAAATTGTCAACACCATTATTTCATATTAGTAGATATTTTACATACGCTTGTAGCTACGTACCAGCTGAATTAATTTAGTATAATAGCTTTTGTCTGCTATAATTGTTAAGAAACATTCATTGTTGTAGCACTATTTACCAATATTAAATTGTCGTTTTCCGCATTGAAACAGTCCTAACGAAACAGAAAAATTCTGTGACTTAGGACCGTATTAATAATGGAAAGTTCATCTTTGATTCATTCAAGAGCCTTCGCTACTGTGAGTGTTAATGTCTAGCTATAGCTAAAAATAATGGGCTCTCGCATGTAGTGAATTGAGTGTTGTAAATCGCTATATTATGAAGGCTTAAAATGTTGAATTGTGTGCAGCTTAGAGTAATTGATTAACTCATTCCGCCGCGAAAGTGGAAAGATTCGGGTTTAAATCCCGACGGTGACGTGTTGGAATAATAATTTTTTCTAATATAGTGCTACACCAAGGAATGTTTCTGAACAATTATAGCAGACAAAAGCTATTATACTAAATTAATTCAGCTGGTACTTAGCTACAAGCGTATGTAAAATATCTACTAATTTGAATAATAACGACTTTTTATTTTGTTTCCAGGTAACTATGAGGTCGTCCCTGCAGTAGAATCTCTTCCACAATCACATCGCGTTACAAACATGGAAGGCAATGAGTCTAAGAACTTTACCGTGATTCCGGTCATGGAAAACACGAGTTTTTCGTCAACTTTGTCGAACGCTTCACCCGATTCAACATCAGCCGACGACGAACTCTTGTGGCCGGACATGGGATTGGCGGTCCTCCATTGCATCATTATAATCGTCACGATAGTCGGTAACACTCTCGTCATTCTTGCCGTCATCACGACGAGACGTCTACGTACTGTAACCAACTGTTTCGTCATGTCGTTGGCAGTTGCTGATTGGTTGGTTGGAATTTTCGTAATGCCACCAGCTGTCGCGTATCGACTTATGGGTAAGTTTTAAATCATCAAAAACGACTAGACCCAGCGCTGGCTTTACATGAGCGGCAAATATCTAGGGGTGGCAAAATTTGGGACATGAGAAAAAAAAATTTCACGTTATAGATTTTTTTTTGAAAAAGTGTGATTGTGTTGAAACATTCATACATAAAATACTTTTTCTCTTTATTAAGAATATGTGTAAAATTATAAACAGCGCAGTTTTATTTACAAAATTGTGAAAACAATTTGTGTCTAGAATTTTACACGCATTATTAGTAAAGAGAATAAGTATTTCGTTATTTACAGTTTTTGAAAATTTTTGGACTCGATCACAATTTGTTTGATATAATCATTATTTTAGTTTAAATTGCGCGCTGCAAAATGCACAAATTGCCCAGTTTGCAAATCAAAAAGTCAGACGCGTTTGCCTCTCGCAACTTATGAGCAGATTTTTACCTTCAAACAGTGCCGGATTAAGTCAGCGCGGGGCCTGTAGCAAATTCTGTCAAGGGGCCCTTGGTCTGCTTTAGGTTCTCAAGTTTAGGGTATTAAATAAAACAAAACTGTTACAAATAAACGTTTCCGGATTTAATATGGACAAATTTAGAGATAACACTTTCAATATCGACTTCTTTAAGGAAATCATGCTCTGTATACAACAAAGTGAGATGATTAAGACGTTCTTGGCCCATCGTGTTCCTTAATTCATTTTTAATACGTTTTAATGTTGAAAAAGAACGTTCGCGCCTTTTTACTTGAGACTCTGAAACACCTTGCTCTTAATCTACCGTCACTAGCTTTCAATAATCTCGAAACATGATCGATATGATAATCGATTCAAAAAAAGGTCAGCTATATTCACTCATAAAATGAATCTATATTTTATAATAAATCAACCAACCACAGTAGATTGGATCGTGAGTGAGTTAATAAAATTTAAATAGTTCGCCTGTTTTCTCGAAATACTGATAATCGATATTATATTAAAATCGATTAAAAAAGTACAATCTCGGCTACGTAAACTCGCAAAATAAATGTATACCTATATAAAAAATAAAAATCTGGCCGCTTGAAGGGTAGAAATGTGCTAGTCTAAATATATCGATTATAATTAAACATTAGAACATTAACGTTAAAAAGTTCGTAAAATACCTGCTTATTTTTACGATTTAACGTGACGAAATCGAGTTTTAGATTTTCAAGTGGAAGTGAGGCATAGCCTAAGCGCTTCGCGTTTAAGGCATGCAAGATATTTTACGCTCCTATGTAAATTAATATTTTTTTATTACGGTCAGACAGGCGTTAGAGCGCGGGGCCCCCAAATTCGCGGGGCCCGTAGCATTTGCTACTCTTGCTTCGTGGCTAATCCGGCACTGCTTTCAGATGGACCTAGATTATTTTTTCTGTTCTTCTTTTTGTTTTGTTTTAAAGCATATGTTATTGTAAAGTGTATTTATTTTGTTGTACCTTGTATTTTGTGGAACAATAAATTCTAATTCTAAAATCGTTTTGTTTATCAATTTATGATTTTTAATACGAAAAATAATATTTTTGGTGTAATTATTTCGTTTATAATAAAAATATTTTCAACTCTAAATGAATCATTTTATTTATTTGAAAATTGTAAACCGCTTTAGGTAATGGGGTGGCATTTTAAACGGTGCCCCAGGGCGGCACTTAAGGTAAATCCGGCCCTGGCCTCCGTGAGGGCTCCACTGAAATAATATCAATCTAAAGAACGAAACACTGATTTAAACAGTTGATCAAAAATAATTAAAAAAGAACAACTTCAAACCTCCCATTAAATGGAAACAATTTTATAAATTTCTATGTGAGTTAATACAGTGTTAAGTAAAGAACATATTTTTGTATGATTTTCATTAAACCGCCAGTGGCGTAACAATGAGGTTGGTAGGATGGGCAAAATGCCACGGGCCGTGAGCATAGGTGGATTCTAACTTTTATTATTACAACATTTAGTAAAGTTTATTAGTTTTGTATTTAATTAGCTTAAGATATTCACTAAAGTACATACACAAATTAATCAAAAAAAAAAAATCTATCAAGATTTGAACGCATTTGTAAGAAAAAGATTTCACCCAGTTTTAGAAAGTATTCGATACGTAATAAGGTCCTCGCCACTTGTAAACGCAACGCTGTAGCTGGAAAAAATGAAGTCTCAGTTTTCGATCCACTTTTAAGACACGAAATAGAAGTCATCTTCTATATGAGAACTTGCTGATTTATTAATCATAAAGAATCATTTTATTTCTTCAAGCTCTCTTAAAGTGTGTACTGCATTTCCGTTATTTGTAACCATCCTTGTGAAGACGGCTAGTGCCAAGCGATCATTTTTAAAATTAAAATTGATAATAACTTATAGAAGAAACTCTATAGAACAAGAAAGGTTACGCAGCTTATAGCTGTTCTATCCATCGAACATTCCATGGCCCGAAATTTGAACTTTGATGATGTCATTAACACTGTGGCTAAACAGAAAGCCCGAAAAAAGAAATTTTAATAATTTAAATTTTGTACTAATTGAACTAAATGAAATTGTGATTTCAGTCGAATATTAAAAGTTACTAGAAAATCAACTAATTATACTAGCGTTTGTACCTACTTGATGTGGTGATTTATAAAAAAAAAAAACAAACTATAACGTTGGTTGAGCTTATTTACAAAAAGGGAGGGCCCCATCTGATGAATTTGCCACGGCCCTCAAACGGTATAGTTACGCCACTGTCTGAATAAGTAAGACCAAAACCGAACTATTTGAGCAAGAACAAGACCAAGACCAAATAAGCAAGACTAAGACCAATACCAAGACTATCTTGCTTTGCTCATCTCTAAATTTTAGGACTACAGTTCGAAATTTCCCGAGAAAATACAGTGTAGACTCTGCGCATTTTCTGGCGTTATAAAGAGTTGTCGTTATATATATCAATATTGTTTTACTATTATAGTATCATTTAATAATAACGCTCAAAATTTACAAAGAAATATAGTCTTTAATATTTTTTGTACCAATATATATTTTTAACGTGGAGGGAAAGTTTGGTTGAGGAACAGTTGAAAAAAAGAAGTTTGTGGCCTACGTTTCGGAAA
Source organism: Venustoraphidia nigricollis (assembly GCA_034508555.1). NCBI lineage: Eukaryota > Metazoa > Arthropoda > Insecta > Raphidioptera > Raphidiidae > Venustoraphidia > Venustoraphidia nigricollis. Next base: position 1,435,942 of record JAVRKA010000046.1, read on the forward strand.
ATATATTTCCATCTTCAGGGTCTCAGGCTAGTCAAAGGATGGTAAATTGTCCTAATCATGATCATAATATATGGGTTATAATAATTTGTATATAAAAACACAATACTTTTCATTAAAATAGTTTTGCAAACTTCAATAAAAATGGTCTATTTGTTAAAAAGTCACAGGCACTACTGAAGATGGAAATATATTTTCCGAAACGTAGGCCACAAGCGAAACATCGGTAAAGCTTCTTTTTTTCAACTGCTCCTCAACCAAACTTTCCCTTCACGTTTGCAAAGAAACATTATTACAGTAGAACCTCAATAAGTTAAAATCCAAGGGAAATGTTAAAAAATTTAAGTTATCGAGTTTTTTTTCTTATTGAGAGTTGAAGTTAGAGAGGTTGTCAGAGAAAAATTTTTAACTTACCGAGGTTTGTGGATTTTATAGAGGATGTATTTAGTTCAATAGAGGTGACATAATTTTTTTATCTATTCATTTAGAAATAATTGTTTATTTAAACAATCAATTATTTAAACTAAGAAATCAGTGTTTTTTTTTTAGTGGAAGACTAAAGTGATAATCAATTAAAAAAAAAAATAACTTACCGAGGTTTAACTTATCGAGGTTCTACTGTATTAACACAAATAAATACGGGCTAGACAATAGAGCTGCAGTTCTTATAAATTTCGGCAACTTAGAAAGTACCTACAAAAAGTAGGTGCTCTATAAGGTGCCGTAATTACTTGCTTTATAATGACATATGGTCGTTATTTAGAGTGTGTGAGATGCTACATAGACTGTATCATTGTATGGACAACAAGTCAAACCAACCAAAGTCGAGTCATTTCGACGTTTTAGGGAGTTTGACGTTACATGGAGTTTACACTGTATTTTACAATCGGAGTCACATGAAGAATCTTTTAAACCAGACTTTCTATTTTGCTTCGATGTATAATTAGACAACAAAGCAAACCAACCAAAGTCGAGTCATTTCGACGTTTTAGGGAGTTTGACGTTACATGGAGTTTACACTGTATTTTACAATCGGAGTCACTTAAAGAATCTTTTGAACTAGACTTTGTATTTTGCTTTGATGTATAATTAGACAATAAAGCAAACCAACCAAAGTCGAGTCATTTCGACGTTTTAGGGAGTTTGACGTTACATGGAGTTTACACTGTATTTTACAATCGGAGTCATTTGAAGAATCTTTTGAACCAGACTTTATTTTTGCTTTGATGTATAATTAAACAACAAAGCAAACCAACCAAAGTCGAGTCATTTCGACGTTTAAGGGAGTTTGACGTTACATGGAGTTTACACTGTATTTTACAATCGGTGTCACTTGAAGAATCTTTTGAACCAGACTTTCTATTTTGCTTCGATGTATAAAACGAACGTCCGACAGGAGCTTATCAAAATACAATATATTTACAAAGGTTTGAAAATGTTTCGCCCGCAGGCACCTGGGAGCTCGGGTGGATTGCATGCGACATCTGGGTGTCTCTGGACGTGCTGTTATGCACGGCGTCGATTCTCTCCCTTTGTGCTATCAGCGTCGACCGATATCTCGCCGTCACACAGCCGCTCAACTATTCCCGCAGGAGGCGCTCGAAGCGGCTCGCCCTCGTCATGATTTTTATTGTTTGGTTGGCAGCACTCGCCATCACCTGTCCGCCAATATTCGGATGGTAAGAGCCGATTTTTTTTAATTAATTACTCCCTAAGTACACCTTTATTGGTTTTTATTATAGCTATGTTCCAACCCCACACCAAACACGATATTATTCCAGGTGTCACGTATTAATTTTGTCACCGAACCTTAAATTTGATTTAGCAAATTATGACTTTAAGGGGAAAAAGGGTCTGAGATACAAAAAAGCATATTTTTGTGATTTTTTTTCAGAATATACCGTATCTACACTAATATTATAAAGAGGAAAGATTTGTATTTTTGTGTGTATATTTGTAATGAATAAACTCAAAAACTACTGTGCCGATTTAAAAAATTCTTTCACCGTTAGAAAGCTACATTCACCCTGAGTAACGTAGGCTATATTTATTGTTAGAAAATATTAGGGATCCTTACTAAAAATTTAGTAACGTAACCCAAGGTGTTAAAAAAATGCCATAAAACATCTTTCGTCGCATGCGCTGCTGAAACTATTGATGATAGAACAAAAGTATGTTCTACAATATTAAAGAACATATCAATAACTACAAAAAACTTCGCGATACTATATGTCCAACTATTATCGTTATGTCACAATAACCACTTTTTACATTTTAATAATCTATATTATAGATAAAAGACGATGTATATATGTAATCTATGGACTCCAAACGGGTAGACCATTTTTGATGAAATTTTCAGACAATCTTTAGATAAGCCTAGCGGGTGATCTTCTGAAGTTTGGTAGCGATCGGATCAACAGAATTTTTTTAATTTCTTTTTGGGAAATACGATTTTTCTTCGATTTTTGAACATTCACAAATAAAAGCGATTGAATTCGCGTTGAGAATTTAATGATAATGATTCTCATCTTTTATATCCTATATATTACATTTACACCCGGGCGAAGCCGGACTGGGCCGCTAGTTTATTAATAATTTCAAAAAATTTGTTACATTATTAAGCATCATTCTAAGAATATTCTGTTCAATTTTCATCAAAAAATATTGAAAAATACGCCAGCGGTAGCGGTCAGAACTGAGTAACCTCAAAAAAAAAATTTCCATATGCGGTAGTCAGGATAACTCATGATTGCTTCATTTGAAATTAAGAAACCAAAAAGATTTATTTAGTACATAAGTTTATCTTGGATTCGCCCGAAGGAATTAACAAAATATTAATTTTTGAATTTTTGGTAAAGGTGCAATCGAAAAACTCTGATTTTTGCCAAAAATTACTCTTATTGTTTATTTAAAAAATAAGTTGTAATTGAACAAAAAAATCCTTCTGACAAAACCGAGTATTTAGTATGTAAAAGAAGTGTGCAAAGTTTAGACGAAATCGGCCCAACGGTTTTCGAGAAATTTTGACAACCGACTTAAAAAAAAAAGTTTTGAGAAAAAGGCGATTGAAGTTTGATACATTGAATAAAATAGAGAAGAAATGATCGAGCATCCGGAGACTCAATTGTCACCTAATTGCTCCTAATGACTTCAAAATTTCTGACAATATTTCTTATAAGTTGTAGTATCAGAAAAAAAAAGTAAAAAAAATCGATTTTCCGACCCTTTTCTCCCCTTAAGGAGGTTAAGAACCTACCGTCCATTTAGAAAATGTCATCTAACGTTAGATATACGAGGATAGATCAATAAGTACCGATGTTTGACGACAGATGCGTTGACATCTGAAATTGACTTTACCATCGTGTACTGCAGACTCTGAAACAATCTCGTGCTGAGTTGTAGATAAATTCATGGATTAGGTTATTTTTGACAGCCAGTTGTATCATTCGTGTTTTGTATTTTTCGAAAAAATGGAAAAAGTGCACGTGTTCGACAACAGATGACATTGACGAGTGAAATTGACTTTACCATCGTGTACTGCAGACTTTTAAACGACCTTGTGCTAAGTTGTAGATAAATTCACAGGTTAGGTTATTTTTGACAGCCAGTTGTATCATTCGTGTTTTGTATTTTTCGACAAAATGGAAAATGAGCCCGTGTTTGACGACAGATGGCATTGACGAATGAAATTGACTTTACCATCGTGTACTGCAGACTTTTAAACGTAATCGTGCTGAGTTGTAGATAAATTCGTAGGTTAGGTTATTTTTGTTCGTGTTTTGTATTTTTCGACAAAATGGAAAAAAATCAATATCTATCCGTAATTCGTTTTTTATACGAGTATTTCACCGTGGTCATAGACGGTGAAGGTTCCCCATAGACAACATCCAACTTCAGTTTTATTTTATTAAAAAAAAAACGAATTACGGATCGATATTGCTCTTTTTCCATTTTGTCGAAAAATACCAAACAAGAATGATACAACTGGCTGCCAAAAATAACCTAACCTATGAATTTATCTACAACTCAGCACGTGGTCGTTTATGAAGTCTGCAGTACACGACCCTAAAGTAGATTTCACTCGTCAACGTCATCTGTCGTCAAACACGAGTATTTATTGATCAGTCCTCGTATTTTCAATTGTAATGACTTGTTCGTTACAATTATGTCAAAGGAATAAACTAAACTAAATTATCTTAAGAAATGTTCGAGTGTCTGTGACGTGCTTTAGACACTGTCGGTAGGTTAAGATCTTTAGGGAAAAGCTTTTAAGAAATTACCCCGAAATACACCGAAACAAGAAACAGCCAATAACAAGCATCACTTTGACACGTGAGTTGTACCGCAGAACTACAAAAGAAAGTATTTGCGATAAAAACATTCTCTCTCTTTGTCTCTACTCCATTTCACAAAGATGGGGATCAATCATTTGAATGTGTTTTAAAAGCATAAACTATTATTCTAAAGCCGCTTCGTAAATTACTATAGCAGCCAGAGACTAACGTGTTTTAAAGCATTAACCCTTTCACCCTAGAGATGAAATTTTTTTAAATACTGTTAAAATGTGGTTACGTGGTGTCCAAAACATTGTTTTGGACACTTGTTTCTATGTTAATAAAGTATACTAGCGATACCTGTGCGAATAATTCGCACTAAAATTCGTTTCTAATTTCTCACACTCTTTATAACTTTCTTCTTTTTGTTATATTACATTACAAAGCTCAGTGACGGTTCAAAAAATATTTTTCTAAAACGGTCATATAGACGCGTAAGTATCGAAAACGTTGAGTTGAAGGGCCGCCATACGAAAAGTATTTATACGTGAATTTTGATTAAAAATTAAACAAAAAAAAATTTACCGACCGTCAATTATGTTGGCGTTGTTTCAAAGTTAGAACCGTCAGATGGCAGCATTGCTGCATATACTGAATAAATGTATACTTAATTGTTATAATTAATTATTTTGCAAAAACAAAAGCAATAATAGATTTTTTAGTTGTTGATATCGGTAGAGCAAGCAATTATCTATTAAATGATATAAAATTTATGTGGAGCAATTGTGTGGTTTTTTCGAAAAAGGGAGGCAAACATCTTAACCTTAGCGTATTAATATATATGATATGATTTTCATCCGTCTGGAGCTACACCGGTAGATCTAATATTAAAAAATTACAAATAATACAGAACAAATGCTTAAGAATAACTACCATTCCTAAAATACATGCAGATTTAAACATAGAGTACATTAACACTTTTATAAATTCTTTAACTAAAACATTCTTTTCAAAAATATAGTCTGCTGAAAATACGTTAATAGCATCAATAGGTAATTATCTATTTAATAGCAAACATCAACATAAAATTATCAAACACATACTATAGAACATCTTTAAATCTGATAGATGCAAACCAATGTCAAAATTCACATTTTAATATTATTATGAATAGGTTTTTTAATGTATTTATTTCCTTATTGTAAAAAATTATTTTTTTTCATCTTTAAAGTTCAATTCCAGATATATGTTATAATAGAAAACAGTATCACGGGTAATTGGAATAAAAATAAATCAATTTAAACACTCATTGATTGCAACGTAAACATTTTTTCAGAGCTTGAAAAAGTCTTAATCAAATAAAAGACGAAACGTTGCAATCAATGAGTGTTTAAATTGATTTATTTTTATTCCAATTACTCGTGATACTGTTTTCTATTATATTATTTTTTTTGTAGCACCCGTTATTTTCAAAAAAAAAATGTTCGCGGGTAAAAGTATATTTTGGTGCACTCTCAGATAGGTTCACGAATCTTGGGTGTAAAGCGTTAAAAATTAAAGTAAACTTCCAACATTATAGCATATAAGAGCTATTAATCATTTTTGGGTAGATATTTGAGGCACTGTGAAAATTTGTACAATACCTCTTTAGTAATATCAGAATACAAAAACACAGACCTGGCTGAAGGGTAGCGGGGCTTAACCGATTTATCAAACATATTGATCGCCTGGCAGGTAAAATGCCCCACCGAAACGATATGTCTTTTTGAATATATCTATTTTTAGTTACCAATATTATTCTGTTTAAATTAAGTCTTATAGCTATTAAGCATTTTTGGGTAGATATTTGAGGCACTGTGAAAGTTTGTACAATAACTCTTTAGTAATACCCGCATACAAAAATACAGACCTGGCTGAAGGGTAGCGGGGCTAGAAAAAGCAAGGCGAAAATATGTGGAGTCGGGGCGTCATAATTTTTGACTCCATCACTTTCACAACAGACTTTTTTATGTTAACAATTTAACAGAAAATTGCTAAGGTTAAACTACTTAAATTACGCGACAAAATCCTGATTCGTTATACTTAATATAGTTGTAAAACTTCTTGGCTTCCGGGCTTGTACGCCGTGATCAATTGATATTTCTGCCTGACGTTTCGTCTACAATTGCGGAAGACAATATTAAAGGCGGGCGAAGTATCCTTCTAGGTTGCTCACAAGCAAGTGTGTCTACTGCTGCTCCTTCTTCTTTTATGCAGCGTGGGTTAGTGTTATCTACTCGGACCAATCAGAGAAGAGCGAACTACGACCGAGTAGAGAACAACTAACCCACGCTGCATAAAAGATGAAGGAGTACCTGTTATCAGCCTAAAAGGACACTTCGCCCGCAACCACATCGCCTTCAATAATGTCTACCGCAGTTGTAGACCAAACGTCAGGTAGAAATAGCAATGGACTATGAGATACAAGCCTGGAAACCAAGAAGTTTTACAACTATATTAAGTATAGCGAATCAGGATTTTGTCGCGTAATTTAAGTAGTTTAACCTTTGCAATTTTCTGTTAAATTGTTAACATAAAAAAGTTTCTTGTGAAAGTGATGGAGCCAAAAATTATGACGCCTAAAACTACTAAATGGACCTTAGAGTAAATACGTATTTATTGACGCATTAATCTCTTCCGGCCCTGAAGCCTACCCACTTGGATACCTAATATAGTTTTCTTCATCTCATTCCAAATTGATAGACGCTGATGACCTCAGTTGTTAAGCGTCTATAAATCTAATATATATCATTCCAAATTGCATGAACTACGTGTTGCGCGGGCATCTTAAAAAATAAGCACGTGCCTGTTTCGTTTGGGTGTTCAAAGCCGACGTTATGAAGAGGCATTCAATTTTACATAAAAAACGTATTGATATAATATATAAATAACTTCGCTTACATGAAGCCAACCTTTGGTACATTGAGAAAAAATATTAAGGAGATATGACACCAGAAGTTTCAAGGGCGTCCGCAGAATTTTTTTCAGAGGGAAGGCAAGAGTTTTAAGACGTTCAGTAGCACATAACCGATAGCCCAAACGTTCTTTGAGGCTGTTGAAACGCTCTGAATTTAAGCCAGACTTCGGCTGATAGCTGATTGTAAACTTATTCCTCAACATTTTGCAAAAATTCTTTCTCTATAAGATAAAGGACAAATCTAGGTTTCTAATGGACTACTTTTGTAGTTTATTCACGATTTACTAGAAAAAAGTTGGCATTAATTGTGCCAAAAACACGTTTTCAATGTCACACTACGACCTTATTCGTACTTATTTCACAAAATTGTTCCATCACAAACCTAAAGTGACTCTTCCTTTTTAGGAAAAGTTTTTTAAATATACAAAATATTTCTAAAATTAAGAGTAATCAACTGACAGCAGCACCCTTGCAACGGCATTTTTAGCCTCGTAGTGTGGCTATTCCGAGCGTTCCAACAGCCTTAAGTGTAATTCAGGGAATTTTCAGGCGCCAAAATTTAATTAATGGAAGTTGTTTTTGAATGAAAGCTCTCCGGAGTGTCGTAACAGTTCTTGTTTATTTTAATATTTTGGAACCAATACACATTTTAGAGTGACTAGAGTAAGAGTGTGGCCAATCGCCGTCATTTTGAGTCGCGAATGGTGGACACTGCTCATGTAGCGCCTGCGCGGTCACTCTATACCAGTGGTTCCCAACCTATAGAAGTTTGCGAACCAATCAGCCTGAAATTAAATCTGTACGGACCTCCCACGCTATATCTTTTACCAGTTGTAAACAAATTCAAAAGTGTCTAAGTAGTAAAAAGTTTATTACTATATTGACTTTATTTCTTTTTTGTCCTTGGTAATTAATATAAAAATGATTTGTCGGGAAAAAGGACTTTTAAATAAACACTTATTTGTTATTTACAGCTTACTCTAAAATCTCTTATACATTTGTTAATAATCATTTTCGGATAATTGTTGTTTCTTAATAAGTCATTAATTCTTTTCTTATTGATCTCATGAAATTTCGTGTCACTCAAACTCATAACTCTATGTATGAGGCCTTTAACCATACCTATTTTTTGTGTCATTGGATGATTTGAATAATAGTTCAATAAACGTCCGGAATTTGTTGGTTTACTGGAAATAACAAATAAGTGTTTATTTAAAAGTCCTTTTTCCCGACAAATCATTTTTATGTTTATTACTATAGTTAACAACACGGATATAATAATTCATCCCATCTCGGTCAACGCATATCACATTTAAAATTCCCATTTAAGGGGGTATGAGACCGATTATTTATCTGGAGCACCTAATAAAAAATCCATTGTCTTTTTGCAAGGTGACAGCTCTTACCCACCAAATTTTCACATAAGAAATGTTGGTAACCTGCTTAATTTTTAATAAATATTATATTTTACTTCTTATAAAATCTTAATTAACCTAATTAAAAACATTTTCTTTCATTGAAAAAGTGTTTTTAACGAAATTATTAATTAAATAATGCAAAACCGCTTGCTCGTTGTTAAGTAAATAATATATGAAAAAAATTGTTTACATATTATATCGGAAATAAAAATTGAAGTTTTGTGCCTATAATTTATTAAAATGGAAAAAAGTTATATCAAAAAGAGAAAACACTGGAATGGAAATTTTATGGCGGATGCAGTCATCGCAAAAAACATTGAATAATTTATTGTATTATAATATGATGCTTGGACAACTAAAAGTGGTTTGAATTTCCCGCTATTTTGTGATTTTACTTCAACTGAAATGCATTCATTGTACACTGTTGCAATGTTTTTTTCTATTTTTCGAGACGAATGGCGTCATCGACTTATTTTGGCGTCTGTTTTTATCTATAACTAATTAATTATGTAGTAAAATAACTTGAAAAATATAAAAAATTGTTCAGAAATGTCAAATTATTAATTACCGAAAGTTTCATTACATTGATAATATTTTGACAAAAGCCATAGTATTTAAAAGAAATATGTCGATTTAGTCCCGTGTATACGATCGAATTTAAAAAATTTTTTCCTCAAAGACGGTGAGTGAATCATGTTGAAATTTTGGCAGTGAGCATATTGTATATCCATCTTTCAGTGATTAAATTTCAAAACGTTCTTATTATTTTGGATTCTGTCTCGAGCCTCCTTAATGGCAACTTTTTACAGTCAAAGCCCTCTAAGTGCACGCTCTCTAAATGCACACGCTCTCTTACTGCACACGAACTCGCCCTCTAAGTGCACGTTCCCCAGCCCCCACTTCGAATAATCTGCGACCAATCACGTGCGACCGTAAGCGCGCTATTTTCAAACTTTCCATTTCCATCATATTCATAGAGTTTTAGAGATATTGTTTATAGCATCTGATTGAATAAAGATAGCTATAGGAGTTAGAAGAGTGGGGATGAAAAAGATCGTAGGGGAAGTGTGCACTTAAAGGATGGGCTCGGTTCCGAGCTGTGCACTTAGAGGGCTTTGACTGTGATATGTTGCCAGGCCCTTCCGCGAACCACTAGCTGGGAACCGCTGCTCTATACAGAAGCAGCCGACAACCGTACTGCGTATAAAATGTTTCAATATGGCGCAATCACGTGACCTGTTGGCCACACTTTTACTAAAGTCACTCTAACACATTTAAACTTGTGCCTACAGTTTAACGGTATAAATATGAAACGTACATTTATTATTGACGAACATTTCCAATAAAAAATATTATTGCTTTCAAAAAAATTACATTTTTATACGAGAAGTCTATTTATAGTCCAGCTCATGAGTTAGACGTCATGCAAAAAGATGAATAAACATCAAAGTATTGACAGTACGGTCTAAACTTGACTACTATTGAATTGAAACCTCATATCACCAGCATTTGTGAACCGATTTTGATGATTTTTTTCTTATTTAATAATAATAATGCGTTTAACGTCCGTTTCTCGACTTTATGTCATAACAGACGCCATTCGCACCATTACTATTTTCCATCTACCACACTTCCCGTTATTTTTCTACATTTTTAAAACTTCAACTTATGTAATAGCAATGGGCGAATGAAGGAATTATAGGAAATTTGGATAAGGTAGGTAATTTTTGAACTAGGAGTTTGATAGGTAATCGGCCATGGCCTTAAATAAGAAACCATCTCGATATTTATCTGGGATTAATTGAGGGAAACCATGGAAAACCTCAATCAAGATGGCCGGTACAGGAATTACCGTTTCTCGGCGAGAGGCAGTAGGAAAAAGTCCCAGCCACATCTGCCCCCGCCGGGATTCGAACCCGGACCTCCCAAATGCGAGTCTAGTGCTGCCACCACTACTCTTCTACCCAGCTCGGTTTTTTTTTCTTATTTAATAGAATACACCTTCAAGGTTTTACTTAAATCGGTTCAGTAGTTTTTAAAAATGTCAAATCAACTAAAAAGTAAAATAAAACTTTACTTCTGTACGCGCGGCAGAAGGTATACTTCTTTGGCGTGATTGTGTTAATTGATATTCACATTTTCGTTAAAGATGTACATTGATAAAATAAAATAGGATGTCTAGGGAGATGATAAATATAGTTCAAAGTTAGCCTGTTCACTTCGAGTAGTACTGACTTTGGATAATAGGTGGACAACTCCATCAGCACATTGTAACAGAGAAATGAGACGTGTCGTCTATGAATACAAAGTAAAACTATTGTGTATTATTAACAACACGCTTTTATGGACTTAAAAAATGCAAAATAATTTGACAACATAATTAGCTGTACTGTAAAAAGCGTGGGGCGCTATCTACTTAAATATTCATAATAGCTCTACTACGGATTGCAATGCTGGATCCAGCACATTTTCGGCCTTGCTGGATCCAGCATCTGGCGCTGGATCCAGCGGTGCGGATCCGCAATCAGCTAAAACAAGTAAATAACTGGGTCTGAGAAGGATTAAGATAAGATATTGAAGAAAGAAATGGCAGTTTATGAAGGTGAGGGAGTAAGATGTGAAAACCTAACTTTAATCTATGATTATTTGATAACTCTCAAACCAACCAGCGTAGAGATTGAGAGAGCCCTTTCTGCATTCAGGTATATTTGTAGTTCTTTAAGAAGTAGGCTGGGAAATAACACCATCAATAACATTTCTTTTTTGAGATCTTACTTTAAAAAAAGGAAAAAAAACTGTTACCTACATAATTGAATGGCTTTATTCTTTAAAAGACAAGTCAAGTCTAAAAGCATATAATATAATTTATATTTTTACAGAAAGTTCAGCTCCTTATTTTTAATTAAAATAAATAATTCAAAGGATATTTTATGGAGCAGATAAATTAGTTAATAATATTTTGTTTAACACAACGTTTCGTAATAATTTATTACTTCATCAGGTGCTCTATAAACAATAATATAAAATATAATACGGACCATAATATAAACAATAATATGCGACAAGATAATAAGAATTTAAATAATGTTAATATATGTAATATTGTTGTAAGTATGATATTTAATATTATTGTTAATTCTTTATTTGTATTTCTAACATATTTTTATATTTTATATTATTGTTTATAGAGCACCTGAATGAGTAATAAATTATTACGAAACGTTGTGTTAAGCAAAATATTATTAACTAATTTATCTGCTCCATAAAATACCCTTTGAATTATTTATTTTAAATAATTTATATTAAAGTTTTGTTTCTAATAAGAGTTAACTAAACACTTTATAAGCGGGAATTTATTTCTAAAATTATTGAGACTGAGAAATTGAGACTTACATAGTTTGTATAATAGGTAAACAAATAACTATTTCAGATATCCAGAATATCAATTTAGGTGATTTAAGACTGCGTTGTGATAATTAATAATTATATTCCGGATACTCGTAACTATTACTTACTATTAGAGTACTTTACTAACGCCAAAAAACGAGTATTTGATGTAAATGTAGATTAATAGTTATTAAAGCTTCTAGAGTTAAAAAATTGTTACATATATTTGAAAAATCGATTAATGCTGGATCCAGCATAAATCCAGCTAGATTGAAAATGCTGCTGGATTGCAATCCCTAAGCTCTACATTCACAATTAGCTAGTAAATGAAAAATGTATTACCGGTATTAAGCACTCCACGCTTTTTACAGTAAAGTTAATTTTGTTGTCAAATTATTTTGCATTGTTTAGTTCATAAAAGCGTGTTGTTTCCTCGATTAAGTTGGAGCTAAGCATAGTTTCAGATCGGACCGGGAAGCTAAAGATTATACTAATGGTACGCAAACTAAACAGAGATCAAAATGAAAGCAAATATTTATAATGTCAAACGGAGGGTCGCGCATGTGTCTTAATGATGTAGAAATTCAACCTTAAAAAGATGTTTTTTTTTAAAATCTCAAGAGAGCGCTTACATTTGTAGGCTTTTAAGTTTTTGATTGTTAAATCCGGGTTTCTTTTTTAAATGAATATTTACTTGTTTCAAAAGTATTTGCAATTGGACAAAGAAAATTTCCTGCTTCTAAAATTGCGCACAAATTATGTCTTAAATGTTACAAATTGACATTTACTGTATATCTATTAGTCTAGGGATGCTCAAACGGTTGATCGCGGAAAAACATCAACAATCTGCATTTCCTTGAAAAACTACAAAACAATCGCGATTGTGCGTCTGTGATTGGTTGAGTCGATTGCTTACGTCACCGATGCCCCTGGCTTGGTTATTCAAGTATGTTTATCCCAATTGCTTGGAAAAAGACTCCACAAGCCTACTTCTCCCGCCTGGCTTCTGTACAGGGATCTAGGTTTTTGGGGGTCTAGGACATATTAAAATTCCATAAGGCCCCATTTTGTCAAAAGATATCAAAAAAGTTGTCGAAATAGATTTAAAAAAATGTCGAAGTTCACCTAATAATTTGTCAAAGTTCACCCAAATAATGGTCAAATATCACACAAAATATTTCATTATCTGCATATTATGCTTATTTTTACCAGCTGGTTAAATATGGAATTGTTTGTTGGGGTTATTGTGCAGATATGCAAAAGATATTTGTACTTCAAAAAAAAAAAGCAATCCGCATGATTTTTAATCTTAATTCTCGTAGCAGTTGCAGACAAACATTTACAGAAAAACGTATTTTAACTGTGCCGTCTATATATGTCTATTTTACTTTATGTTGTATTAAACGACGTATCCATAATTATGATACGTTTCAGGTTATCTATGGACATAACACAAGGAATAATTCTTATATTATTTTACCAAAATCGACACTAACGTTGTTTAACAAGAGCGCTGAATATCACGCTCTGAAAATGTTTAATAAATTGCCACAGAGTTTAAAAAATCTGGATATTTCTAAATTTAAAAGAGAATTAAAGCCTGCTCTTCTTATACAATGTCTGTATAAGATAGATGATTTTGTTATAAATGAATAAATGTAAACATATCTTTCTTTTGACGAATCATATACATATTTGTATGTCTTTGTATAAATAAAATTCTATTCTATTCTATTATAAAAATACATTCATAAAATTCTCACAATTCACGTAAAAATAGTCAAAATTTACTACAGAAATGTCATAATTCATCCTGAAATATGTCAAAATTCATTCAAATAATGGTCAAAATTCACACAAAAAAAAGTCAAAACTCTCTTAAAAAATTGGTCAAGATTTACCAAAAAAATTCACCCAAAATATTGTAATAATTCATCCAAAAAATAATCGGCATAATGATAAGTGTTCATTGTTAATGAAAAAGTATAAAAAATGTATGATAATAATTATATTTTTGACGTCTCCAGACATTTGGGGGCCCTATTAATCTCCATAGAGATCCGCCCCTGGTTGCAGCTATTCGTTTAAGGCTTTTCATCAGATTCATTCTAGCGTGCGTAAAGAAGTTTCAGTTCAAAAAATAACTTTAAAAAACTGTGTCAAAAGAAAACAGCTTCGTAATCACATCTGATAGTTTGCGATGACGCTCCAACATAAAATAAAAACACTTTCTTTAAAACATATCTGGCACTTGACTACTTTAAGATTCGCTTTTGTTTCGTTTTTAACAAGACCGTCTTTTGTTTTAGTTGACACAGCTGTTGGGGGCGCCATTTTTTAGAATAGACGCGTATCTTCTCAATAATCGATAGTTATATGACAAACATTTAAAAACTACTCATAGAAAAATTAGAGTTTAAAAAAACTAAAACAACGCGCTTTTGTGAACTGAAAAAAGCAAAATAATTTGACAACAAAATTAACTTTACTGTAAAAAGCGTGGAGTGCTTAATATCAGTAATAAATTTTTTATTTACTAGCTAATTGTAAACGTCAAGTTATGAAAATTTAAGTAGATAGCACCTTACGCTTTTTACAGTAAAGCTAATTGTGTTGTCAAACTATTTTGCATTAATTAGTTTTTTTTAAACTCTAATTTTAATTATGAGATTAAGAAACAAATTGCATTTGACCATGAGGTAGGCAACTCAAGATACGTCACTGTACAGCGTGTTAGCTTGCTTGCTGTAATTTTTCAAGTTTTTTTTATCCTGAAGATCCTGGTCAGGATAGTGGGACAAACTTATTAAATTATTGTATTGTCGTCGGTCCTTGATAAGTGTGCAAAGTTTCAGTTTAATCTGACGTTTTGAAGTAGGTGAATTTTACGTTCAAAGATTCCATTACAAACTAAGAAGCTAAAAGCGTGTTACAAAACTGAAACAATACGCTTTTATAAATTAAAAAATGCAAAATAGTTTGACAACAAAAATAGCTTTACTGTGAAAAGCGTGGAGCGTTTAATATCGGTAATAAATTTAAACGTATAGCTATTATGATCATTTGTTTTACCTTTTTTAAATTCTAATTTTTTATACATAAAGATAGTCTTAAGGTAGTTGTCGTGATTAAGGCACACCGTCAGAAAATTCTTAATTTTTGTATACTTATTATGGACATGATAATACAATTACCCTGAAAATTTGAAGTCGATCGACCGTATATATCCGAGATAAATTCAATTAAAAATTTGATAATTAACATTGATTGTATACGATCTCTGTAGTTCTGAACCAGTTTCTTATTTATAAAAAAAGAACTAACTGTCAGAAACTTTCCAAAAACTGACAGTCTTTCAATGCATTTGTTATGAGTTTAAAAAAAATAAGAAACATTTTTTGACCGTCTAATTACGGTTTAAAGTTCAACAATTTATAGAAAAGTATACATGCGTATGAATACTGTATGGGTTACGTTTCCACGGGTACAGTCTTGCGTACAAATTATGGATCACTTAGCTACAAGCTAGTATTACTTTTGTGGCGCGTATAATCTATAACTTTGTGACAATATTGTACCACGACAACTACCTTAAGAGAAATTTGGATAACCCTGTTATACTTTAGAACGTATCTTAATTCCCACAGCCTTTGTGATAAATAAATACGCTTCAGTCGTTTTTAAACGACGTTACATACATGAATTACTCAATTGAAATTAATTAACCTACCCGTCAGCTGATCGTTAAACAGTACGACAGCTATTTTAACCCTTCGTTAAACAATTTTACGCTTAAATCATGTTTTATCAACAGAATAAAATTGCATTAAAATTCTTTTTGTAATTTTGCCGGTTCGTTTGTGGAAAATTTCAATTTTATTTTTGCAGTTCGAATCAACCCATTGATTTAATATAATAACTTCGTTTTTTTTAAATATGCGGGTTTTTGGCTTCTTTACTTTTTAGTATAATTAGCCACCATTTGTTTGTTTTATTGCATTAATCCATTTTTTTCCGAGTTTTGTATAAATAGCCACCCCCCGTATGCCCGAGTATTTCATAACAGCAATTTTTTTAATTAAGTGTGATTTTTCTGTTTAAAATAATGTAGTTTGGCAAACTTTATAAACATTGCTATCATCATAATTACAATTTTTTTAAACGCTTGTTCTAATTTTGGAACACTGGGACAAACGTACGAGTACCAATTTTGGAACACTGGGAAAACATGGGTTAAACGATTCTTCTTCCCCAAAAATAGCAGGTTACTTTGTGACAATTATTTATGTTTTTTGCTTAAACTGCATTTGTTATTGCACTGAATACAATAAATTTTACATGAATATGAAGCTTGAACCTTACTCTTTTGAATGCACAGTGGTAGGTTGCAATATTATGTATAGAAAAATAGATATTAATTAAATAAAGTGTCACAAAGTAACCCCGTATGTTGGGGTTACTTTGTGACAGTCATTTTTTACTATGAAACTACTGCTGACATAAAGTAACCCTCTTAATAACGTCAACAAAAAATATGTATGCCCTATTTTTCTGAAGCAACACGTAGGGAGAGCCCATTTTGTCTTATATCTTTGAAAGCTTTTTTTCATTAGTGTAATTTTTGTAATTCCTACTACCAAGCTTCTTTTTATATGTCCGTGACATTTTAGATCTGAAAAATTTGCATTATTTATAGTCTAAAATTTCAGTTAAAATCCCAATAAAATAATTACTGATAGAATTTTATCTGCTTAACAATGCGAGGGTTACTTTTGACAGGCTTTTTTATGTCACAAAGTAACCCCTGAAATCTTTGATTTTTAATAACAATAAGACAACTTGTATTTAGTTGATTTTTAAAAAACTTTTTGGTTTTAATCTCACACTAGAAAGTATACAGACAAACTGAAAACACCTGTTTTTTAATCAAAAATGACGCCCAGTACACATAGACTTGCAATCGTATTTAGATACTGCATTCCCTTCATAAATGGCCCCACAGACCCTTCTACAAATAGTAACTTCCCAAAACTATGTTTGGTTGATGATCCGAATCCAGATTTTGTTAAGACCTGGTGTCAAAAGTTACCCCTGCAGTCACAAAGTAGCCCCGATTTACGGTATGTTTTTATACATTTGTCATTTATAGATTTTTCTTATTCAAAAACACGTAACAAAAACAACTGGGGTGGCATTTTGGGAGCTGGAACGGATTAATGACATTTTGATTAATTTAAATGGGGAAAATTGTTTTGAGTAACAAGGTTACGGAATGAATATGGTAAAATTTCTACTGAGAAAAGCTCGATCGCCCAGATATTAATTAATTGAATGACGACATACCCAGTCGGAGATTTTCCTAGCTGACCTTCTTCAAACAGTTTAGTATCATTTGTGACCTGCGCAACGGTTCTTCGACCCGACTGCAACTGATCCAAAAGACCTTCCAGCATTACAGCTTTCATACTTTCGTCACAGCTGTCGTAAACAAGTCCCAAACCCTTCGATGCTACATCTTGTACAATTTCTAGAAAAAAAAAACGCTTTTATAAGCTTCGTCTGTAACTACATAGAGGGTTGCTCAATAAGTACCCGTGTTTGACGACAGATTGCGTTGACGTCTGAAAACTATGTTTGGTTGATGGTTGATGGATTGTTTGGTTGATTGTACCCGGATCCAGATTTTGTTGCTTAAGACCTGGTGTCACAAAGTTACCCCTGCAGTCACAAAGTAGTCCCGGTTTACGGTATTTGATTTACACTTGATTAAATTGTCATTCGGTACAGTTATTTAAAATTAGACGAGAGCTCGAGTGGTTTCCCTCGAGACGCCTTTTTATTCGATTATATGACGCGGCGTGAGGGACATTATTTTGTAAATCTCTTTCATTCTGTTCTATACTCTTTTTATAGGAACCTTCAGCTATACTGCGTTTTCCTATTTGCTGTTCGTCGTAAAGTTTTATTTACTGAATCAGCTGACGCGTGCAAGTTACGTGACCACAGCTTATGATCCACCATGTATATACAGTAAGACCCCGCTTAAGACTGCCGGAAGGCTCTGAATTGTAAGACAAAAATAGGGTCGGCTGATAGCTGATTGTAGATTTATTCGTCAACATTTTGCAAAAAATTCTTTCTCTATAAGGAAGATAAAGGACAAATCTAGACCTCTAATGGACTACTTTTGTAATTTATGTACGATTTACTAGAGAAAAGTTAGCATTAATTGTGCCAAAAAACACACGTTTCCAATGTTATTCGTACTTATTTCACAAAATTGTTCCATCAGAAACCTAAAGTGATTTTTTTTTCGGAAAAGTTTTTTAAATCTTCAAAATATTTCCAAAATTTAGAGTAATCAGCTGACAGCGGCACCCTTGCAACAGCATTTTTTAACCTCGTAGTGTGGCTTAAATTCAGATCGTTCCGACAGCCTTAACTCAGGAGATACGTTCCAATAAACTCCTGCGCTATTCGAAACAGCGCTAAACGAAGTCATTTTAATACGTAGATATAATAGGCATAAGTGAAACAGAACCGAGAATAACAAAATTTGTTGTTTTTTTTTTAAATTTTGTAACATTGATTGTTAAATACTTTTTTATCACATTAATTATAGATTTATTAATTGCTAATATCGATTTTTGTTTATAAAACATTTATGAAAGTCAAATAAAAGTTCGAGTAAAAAGTTATGTTTGTGATGACGAGGTCCACATTTGACGTATTTTGTGTTTTGTGAAGAAGTCATCTAATGTCGTTTGCCTTTTTCTGTTTCGCTCAGCAAGCTGTTGTCTATAGCAAAATATTGCATCAATGACATTTCGTCATGCTTTTGAACTTCTATCAACATTTGAATCATTTTGTATAAACTGATTCATTATTTACGTTATAGTGGCTAAACTTTTTTTTTACAAACCGCGTAATACTGAAACAGCGTTAAGCAAGGTCTTACTTTAATACAAAATAGAGGCAGAAAATATTGCAGTTTAATTTTTGAAGTGTAATCTCTTATGCAAGTTTGGAACGATAAGGAATAAAATATAATAATTTGCAGTGATTTTTCACTCGGCACGCGGTAGAACATGATTAATAATAACAAGTAATTAAAAACACTTGAAAATTCTACAAATAATTCTGTATTTCTCGACGATCGTTTCGGACAATAAGTTTTTGTACTCCTGAGGATGGACTTATTGTCCGAAACGATCGTCGAGAAATAAAGAATTATTTGTAAAATTTTCAAGTGTTTTTAATTACTTGTTATAAAATATAATGTTTAAAAACTAAAACCCAACTACAGCAAAATATTTTATTGCATCGCAGACGAAAATGGCGGATTTTGAACCGTTCAAATATCAATACAATTTTAACATGCTTTTTCTGGTTAATACATTCTTATGATGTCATCGACTACTGAAATGAAATTGACGACAAAATGTCGACCCCAACGAATACTTTCATATCATCATGAGGTACCCTTAGCGACCCTATTTTTTCAGTTTCTAATTCAAAAAATATATACTCGTGGCTTCGAATTTACCTGTCCCATTGCTAAACACACAGTACACACTAATCTATGGGTATACTCGATACATAGAAAATACGACGGTCGGCTCTGAGACTATTACGGCACGCTTTCATTCGTAGCTGTCTTCTGCGAGATCATGAATTCTCCTGGGAGAAGAGTCACAAAGTGTTAAGCATAATAATGTGACAAACAAGGTCTAACTTCTTCCTACGAGGTTACATACAGCTTAATAATAATAATAATAACAACCAGATAGAAAACCCTACTCTTGCAATGACAAAATTTGTCATAGAAAATGTGTTTTCTATGATTTGCAAGCCCCCCAAATGCTAAAAAAATCATTTCGCAATAACTAGTGTTGAATATTAATACGGATGTCCATTACAAAGCGCTCTAGCGCACTCCAGCCTAACGGCAGTCAATAATATAAAAGGAAAGAGCTGAAGACACTTATTGGATTTTTTGTCGCGGGCTTTCTTCTAACTTTAAAGAACCAATAAGAAAACAGCAAAAAGAGACGTCTCAATTTTATCTCCTTCTCTGTCATTCGTTTTGGGGTGGATAGTGGACAGTATGTCGCTGATGTACTCTCTCTCTCTCTCTGTCTCTCTCTCTCTCTCTGTCTCACTCACTCTCTGTAATTTAAAGTTGACTTTAAGTGCGATTAAATTCACAACCGTCGACTGCCTTTGAAAAAAACACAATTGTCAACTGTTTAAAGTTTAACAAAGGACACGCAGTTAATAATATATAAAAAGACATTCGACAAAAAAGAAACTAAAATATGTTTACATAATGATGAGTCACGTTGCTAGAAGTTTTGTAAAGGAAAACAAAAACAAAGTTTTTTTTTTGCCTCAGAGGTGTCGTCTGTTTTCCTGCGAAACTTTTCATCAAACAAACTTTCCAGGACAACAAAAATATTTGTTGTACAAGCGTATTAAAACGAAAGTGTTTTAATTCAGTAGTCAACTGACCTTGTTTAATATGAAAGGAGAAGTTTTTTGTTGTTGCTGTGGTTCGCTTTAATGATTTACGTTATTCAATGATAGTTTTGGTTATACAGTGGTACCTCGACATATGAGACTCATATGTCGAGGTACCACTGTATAACCAAAACTATCATTGAATAACGTAAATCATTAAAGCGAACCACAGCAACAACAAAAAACTTCTCCTTTCATATTAAACAAGGTCAGTTGACTACTGAATTAAAACACTCATACTATGAGTGTCCTTACCAGCGTTGCCAGACGTCCCGATTTTGGCGGGACGTCCCGATTTTTAAATCAAAATTAAATGTCTCGCGCGGGACAGGCTCAGTCCCGCTTTTCGGGGATAACTCGACCGTGCGTAAATAATTAATTATTCTCTTATTGTAAGTTGCAATTTGTAACACTCACTCCTCGGACTATTGTTAGAAACGCCACATTTTTCTAATGAATAAAACTTTTTTGATTTTGATTTGTTTTTTTTTATTTTTTTTATTCAGAAGACGAACAAGACTCAATAATTTACCGGTTAAATAACCTGCTGTCTACAGTGTGTCGCATTTTCATACAGGTTACATTTTTTTTAAAGTTAAAAGTGAGAACAGTGCTGTTAATTTTAAACATTGATATATGTCGTAGGATAATTGAAAAAATCGGAATTTCGCGTAAATCCTACGACGATTGCAAAAAACCGGATCCCAATTACCCGTTTTTTTGCAAAAGGCCTAGGATTTTTGCGAAAATACGATTTTTTCAATTATCCTACGACATATATATCATGAGAAGTAGATTTCGCGTTCACAGAGAAGTTAAGGTAAAATAAAAGTTCTGTTAACGCGTGCGAAGTCGCTGGTAATGGCTAGTTTAAAATAAAATGTAAAGAATGATCTCGATGACAACAAAGTCCTTAAACTGTCTCGTGTTTCCACGTTTTTAGACATGAATAAAAAAAGTTATATGTTCTGTCAACTTGGTTGTTATTAATATGAATGAATTTACCTTTGAGACTTGATAGATGTATTAAAACTTTTATAAATCCACTGTATTTTTCTTTCTTTTTGAAGTCAAACAAACAACAGTTCAAGCTTTTTTACCTCCCAGTCTAGAGGCCTGCGTTAAGGGGGGAAAAAGGGTCTTAGATACAAAAAAATAAGCATATTTTTGTGATTTTTTTTCCAGAGAACCTTATTTATTAATGAAGTTGGAATCGTAGGGAATTGGACAGTTTACGAAAGAATTAAGGGAGTATTCTTATGTGAACGCATAAATTTTACCTCTTTTTAGGGAATTTTTTTTAGACGACAATAACATTCACTTATTTTAATTTTTTTATGTTTTTGTTTGTATCTTAAACTGTATAAAAAAATTTTTTTTCTCTTATTTTACATTTTTTTTATATATTTTTTTTAAATTAAATTAGACACTAAAAAAAAGCAGGTCACTGGTCATGGTAATAGCGGCTGTTCATGTTGTCTGAAATAAAGAAATCGAATGGATCATTGTTCAGTAGGGATGTCGCTATCGTCCCTACCAAAATTAATCAATTTCATTAAAAAAAAAAAAATGGCGGACTGTAGAAAAAAAGTTTGTGTTTTTTGTCAATTTTTTTGTTAAAAATCGTTTAAAAAAAATAAGAAAATATTTTCGAAAATAAGCAATTTTGGTACGGACGATAACCATTAATGAGTAGAAGAACATATATAAATTTCAAAGCAATCGGTTGAATACTTTTTTTTTAGGACCATGACAGTTTTAGAAAATAATGTTTCCAGAAAAATGCATTTAAAGTTTCAAGAGCCAACAAGTCGCTTACGGCGCGTCGGCCACTATATGAGTTGTAATTTATTTAAAACTAGGAATTTCGGTCTTTATTTTTCACAGCATATTTTCGATAGGTTTTACTATTGAAATAAGAAAAAAAAATCGATTTTTCGAAGTGGTCACATAAGAATACCCCCTTAATTGTCTGTAACTCGAAAAGTTTTGCTCCTAATGACTTCAAAATTTTTGACAATATTTCTTATAAGTTGTAGTATCAAAAAAAAAATCGACTTTCAGACCCTTTTCCCCCCTTAAGAAGCATAGCTTTGAAAAACGACGTCGACGCGAGCAAAGCCGCAAGCAATACATAATGTAGCTGTAAATTATAACATCCTTGGATATTACAAATTAAAGTCCCTTGTCCCGGCTGATCTAAGAAACTATTGTTCAGATTTTTACATTTTTTTACCAATAGAAACAGGGATTATCTAGGAAGGTTACAGGCTATAGTTTATGAATATTTTGCGAAAATAAGCTACCGGTATGATGATATTTGTGAATGAAGTTGGAAAAAATCGTCCCTTCTGGGAGCTTCCGTGCCCTGCGTAAATAGTTAAAGTTCACGAAAATAATGTATGGTTCCTTAAAAAGTTCTAAAAAAAGTCCGCAATAGCATATGTCTATCTTTTAAGGTTGACTCACAATAATCATTTTTATGATTTTCCATATTTGGTTTTAAAGAATGCTTCATTTGCGAATGTGTTTTTACTGACATAGTATTAATCCTTATTTAAATAAATATGTTACTCATCTTAAATATTTAATTTAGATCAAAATTACTCTTTACACCATTAAATTTAGATTAATATCTAGGTAATTTACAAATTCGGGCGAAGCCAGACCGGGCCGCTAGTCTCAAAGAAACCTCTGTCATAATTTATTTATTCATAAATATTATGAACTGACATTTATATTTAATCTTCAAAATTCCTTTAATATTTAATCCTCAAAAGTCCTTTAATATTTAATGTTAAAATGCTTGGGAGTTCCGCTTTGTACGAATTCAGGATATTCAAATACAACCGGCTTATGTTTTTCGGTGACATTTCATGTATACAGAGTGTTTTACGAAAAAATAACCCCGGACAAGAGCTGGATTAAAAATGCCGCTGGATGGCAATCCCTAGTCTATACACGAATATAAAATTAATTATCTGTATTTCTTTTTGTTTTAAAAGGTACGAACCAGGACGAAATAAGGACAAACATTGTCGCTACAACCAGAACAAAGGCTACGTCGTGTTCAGCGCGATGGGCTCGTTCTTCGTGCCGATGACGATCATGCTTTATGTATATCTGCGTATCTCTTGCGTCGTCGCTCAACGACACGATCAGCTGACTCACATCGACGGAAGACCGAAGGTCAGTTTTTTTTCTAAACAATTCTCAGTATTTCAGTCGCCGCGATAGTTGAAGATTCGGGTTCGTGTTAAATAGTAAATTTTTAAAGTGAAACTTCTTTAGCGAGAGTATCTGTTTGAAATTCTTGTGACGCGTTATATGATTACAATTAAAAACGGTTACGAAAATGAAGCCAACGAAAGAATGCCTTGTTTTATATTACGTATAGACGAAAATGGGGGTCTCCCAAACCGTTCTGTTTAAATATTTGATGGGGGTGGGGGACTCTCGAACCGTTCTGTACAAAAATTAAGAAAGGGGGATTCTTAAACAGTTTTGTTCAAAAAATATTTTTCAAAATTTTTTATATAACGTAGACCAGGGGATATTCCTTAACCGCTAAAAATGCAAAATAATTTGATAACCAAATTAGCTTTACTGTAAAAAGCGTGGAGTGCTTAATATCGGTAATGAATTTTTCATTTAGGTACTAGCTAATTGTAAGCGTAGACCTACAGAACAATCGCGATAATATGAATATGCACTCTTATGAACGACTCACTAATATGACGATAACTTTGTTGAGAATTTTAACGCTCTACAAAAAAAAAGTTTAAACTTTATTCTCGGAAAAATTCTGAACCAGCAAACTTAGCGAAAAATCGTAAGATACCTTTTTTGTAAAGCGTTAAATTCTCTACAAAAATATATATGTCTCATTTTTGTAGATTAATTTGTCCCCAAGTTTTAACATTTGGAAGAACAAAAGGAGTTTCCCACATGTTAATTTCCATAAGAAACTTTGGTTGGAATGCGGACTATCTTAGAGTTAATATTAAGAGCTCAAATTTTTAGAGAATTTTTTTTATCAATTTTGAAACGCTTGACCCCCTGGGAGCATAGAAATTTGACAATACTGCTGTTAAGGACCACCCTAATGTACATGTTTCTTGCGAACCTCGATAATATAAATATACCGCTAGTATGAACTTCTCAGGATTTTTTGTGTTCATGTCACCGAGATTGTACTGTATTATGAAAATTTAAGTAGAAAGC
The DNA here is from genome assembly GCA_034508555.1 of Venustoraphidia nigricollis. Taxonomy (NCBI): domain Eukaryota; kingdom Metazoa; phylum Arthropoda; class Insecta; order Raphidioptera; family Raphidiidae; genus Venustoraphidia; species Venustoraphidia nigricollis. The sequence continues at coordinate 1,460,721 of JAVRKA010000046.1, forward strand.
TTAACAAAATAAAATTACTTGCAATACTGTTCAAAATTTTATTTTGTTAACATATCTATATTACTGTTGGTAGAGTCAATATTATTAATTATTAAGTAGAAAGCATTTTTCATAAAAGCGTGTAGTTTTAGTTTTTTTAAACTCTAATTTACATCACTTATTCAGAGATTATTTAACCCGTCAATTCCCATGTCCAAGTTAATAAAGATTTTTGGTTTCTTTTTAAATAAAATACCTTATATATATTTGGTTATGACAAGAAAAAATATAAATAAAAAATAAACTACCCCAATTTTCTTTTATGGGGGTGTCACCTGCAGGTGACACTGGGCGTTGTGAAATTAAGACTTTGAAGCAGACACAGATTGTTTCTTATTAATATGAATAAAACGTTTGAATTTATAATGATATTTATTTATATTTATATTCTTTATAATAAAAATAGTTTATCTGAAAGAAACAAAACACTTATCTATTCTAATATCATAAAGCTGAAGAGTTTGTTTGTTTGTTTGGTTGTTTGAGCGCGGTAATCTCAGGAAATACTGATTTGAATTGAAAAATTATTTTTTTGTTGGATAGTCCATTTATCGAGGAAGGCTATAGGCTACATAATATCAAGCTATGACCAGTAGGAACGGAGCATCAATGAAAAATGTTGCAAAAACGGGAAAAATTATTCCTTTTGAGAGCTTCCGTTGCGGCGTAAACGGTTATTATAATGCCCAGTGTCACCCGTAGGTGACACGGCATATTTCCAACGTCGTAAAAAACGTGTTCAAAGTTATTTTTACCAATAAAAAAATTGTGCAATAGCTTATTTATTTATTTATTACACGCAATAAGAAAAAATGACAATAGTTACGGTTTAGGCATTTTTATTTCACTTTTTATCGCAAGAGATTACACAAACACAGACTGCTCGAATTTCGCGCGAAACATCTGATTATATTTGACAGATGACATTTGGCTAGTGTCAGAAAAAAATAATTAATAGTTTTACTTATTGGCTTTGCAACAATGGTAGTGGAATTAAATAATAAAATCTCCGTGTGGTAGAAAAAAATATTAAACTTACGTCACCTACAAGTGACACTGGGAATTGAAGAGTTAAGTAGAAGATTTTCCACTGAACCCTCGCGATTCATAAATTAAATCGTAAACTTGCATAGAATTGTTGAATGTGCTTTGAGAGTTCTATCGCGAAAGGTCATCAGAGCGGACGGTAAATGAAGCAATGAAGTCGGCACTTGGCGGATTTTATACCGACAATTATCGACTGTAAATTGGTCATAAAACTAAAAGGGTACGCCGTCATAAAAATGCTCTTTGATGTAAACTTCTTTCACATCTTGTCCAATCACTCATTTGACAGTTTCTTTTTAGTGTATTTGCCATAATAAGACACATATTATCGGCAGCGGTCGGATGGCGGGACCTAGGAGTCGGACTAAAATTTCTTGACGTTTCTCATCAATCGAACCAACTTGACAATATTTTTGAAAATGTTTATACAGGGTGTCCCATTTTAATTTGAAGATGACACTTTTCAGAAAAAAAATGTCCGATTCGAAGGAGGACTAATAATTATGACCTTGGGTGGTCTAGCTTCACATGTATGTTAGTTTTAAAGGATTCTCTGAACGTGAAATTTACCCACTTCAAAACGTCAGATTAAACTGAAACTTTGCACACTTATAAAGGACCGATGACAATACAATCATTTAATCAGTTTGTCCCATTATTCTGACCAGGGCCTTCAGGATAAAAAACTTGAAAATTTACAGCAGCAAGCTAACACGCTGTACAATGCCTACCCCATAGTCAAATGCAATGTTTTTTAGTGTATTTGCCATATGGCAACATACACTATTGGCATCGGTCGGATGGCGGGACCTAGGGGTCGGACCAAAATTTCTCGACGTTTCATAACCTCCTAAACACTTTGGCACCATTTTTAAAAATGTTTATATATATATGTATATATATATATATATGTATATATATATATATATATTTATATATATATATATATATATATATATATATATATATATATATATATATATATATTTATATATATATATATATATATATATATATATATATATATATATATATAGGTATATATGTGTACGGGCAATAACTTTCGAAGGAGTTAATTTATTTTAACGAAATTTGGCACACATGTTGGAATCCATCACCGCACGAAGCCTATTTAAAATGGGCCCAATCGGGTTATTTTAAGGGTGGTTTTTAGGGGATGAAAAAAGTTTTTGGGCCCAAAAATACCTAAAAAATTCTCAGAATCGTTTCAAAATTGAAATTTAACCCTTTAATAGCAATTAAAAAGTGTTCCTAAAATTTCAATAAAATCGGCCCGACAGGACCGGATTTAAAAATTTTCTGAAAACACTAGTTTTTCAGATAGTGAGTTATTTCCTGAAAGTTGTTTTTAATTTTGGTGTAGACGTTCGATCGACAATAATGATGTAGTTAAAAAAAAAGTAATTTAAAGGGGTGTATTAAGGAGTTATTTTTTTTATTTTGCCCTTAAGTTCACATAATAAAGCCACAAGGCCTGTATTAGCAAATACACTATATTGTCGGCAGGGTTTTGGCACTGCGACCCGGGTTTTTTTTAGTCTTATAATTAAAATTAGAGTTTAAAAAACTAAAACAACACGCTTTTATGAACTAAAAAATACTAAATAATTCGGCAACAAAATTAGCTTTACTGTAAAAAGCGTGGAGTGCTTAATATCGCTAATAAATTTTTCATTTACTACCTTATTGCAAACGTCGAGCTATTATGAAAATTTAAGTAGATAGCAGCCCACGCTTTTTACAGTAAAGCTGATTTTGTTGTCGAATTATTTTACTACCGCTACGCAGGCAGGTCTAAGTCGTATCAATTTTCGCCGGAATTTCAACTTAGCATTTTGTTGTGTTTCATGTTTGGTGTGCAATGCGTAATTAACTTTATTGGCACAGTTGTTGTTGCAGGGTAAGAAACAAAAGCTGACGATCGGGTGTAAGGAGGAATCAGACTTAGACAGGGGTTCTTCGGAATGCGACGACGTTACTGTACCAATCAGATGCACGAGGTGAGCTCTTAACATTCTAGGGAGATTTCTATTTTTAAACGGTTTTATTTAGCTTGACCTCGCATATTTATAATTATTTTTGTTTCAAATCTTACGATAGCTTTTTTACCTACTTTTCGTTTACCGATTGAGATGAAATTTTGCACACATATGCAGTTCCGATGACAATACAATATTGTGGCATTCTAAAATTCTTCCTCTGTATAAGGAAGTTAAAGGACAAATCTAGGTCTCTAATGGACTACTTTTGTAATTTATGTACGATTTACTAGAAAAAAGTTGGCATTAATTATGTCACACTACGACCTTATTCGTACTTATTTCACAAAACTGTTCCATCACAAACCTAAAAATGATTCTTCCTTTTTCGTAAAAGTTTTTTAAATCTTCAATTTATTTCCAAAATTTAGAGTAATCAACTGACAGCGGCACCCTTGCAACAGAATTTTTTAGCCTCGTAGTGTGGCTTAAATTCAGAGTAGAGTTGGGTAACTCAGATCTGAACCGGTTAAAAGAGCCGACTCCGACAGAAGATCCGTGAGAGCCGACTCACTTTTTTTTGAGCCGACGGATCAACGGATCCGCATAACTCAGTGAAACACTTAACACACAGAAGCACATTTTACACTTACGTATCAGTTCTTGCTTTGATGCATCTGTCAGCTCAAATGACTCACGCATCACATGTTTGGCTACGCATTCTTGATTCTATACAGGTCGTGATATCATTGACTGAACAAGGTAACTCAGTGGCAGACTGCAGTAACATATTCAGAACTCGGCTCTTTTTGAACCGGTTCACATACGGGATCCAGATGCAAAGATGCAGATCACTAAAAAGACCCATTTTTCCCATCTGTAATTCGGAGCGTTCCGACAGCCTTACGGCGATCAAGGTCACAATAAAAGTTTGTGTTTTGTTTCAGCATAAATTCAGCCGAAGCCCACACAACGCACAGCAGTCATTCGCGCTCGCTGCGTTCGAATCACACGTATTCGTTCACGTCCGACCAATCAAATACGCCGCAGCGTCAAGTCAGCCTCTACACGAGCGTATGTTCGACGCGTTCTCGGCCCGAATCGTTAAACCTCGACGTATCCGTGCTGAACTTCGAACCGGCCAATCGCGTCTCGTCGTTTCGCCGCGAAACAAAAACGGCACAAACGCTGAGCATTGTCGTCGGGGGTTTCATAGCTTGCTGGCTCCCATTTTTCATCTATTATCTGTTGATCCCATTTTTGCCATCCAAGAATGAGACTCTAATGAATTTTTTGACGTGGCTTGGTTGGATCAATTCGGCCATAAATCCTTTCATCTATGCGTTTTATAGTCCAGATTTTAGAATAGCGTTTTGGAGACTGACCTTTAAACATTGTTCCGATAACCATAGAGCGAATTTCGCGTTTCAAAATAAGTAGGTTTCAATTATAGTGTCACCTCGTTTCTTCAAATTAAATTAGAACACAGGATTTGAGGCAAAAGTTAACAATTTTTTAGTGCAAAAAAATAAAATGTAATAATAGCAACATTTTTAATAGGTATTTTGAAGAAACATTTGCTAAAATTGTCAATTAATTGACATGCAGTTGAAATATCAAGAGAAGTTTTTTGAATTGCTCTAAATTGCTTGTCGTTAAGCCGGTTACAAACGTCATAACTTACGTCCTTCAACTTTTACCATGCCGAAATTATGTGTGACGACCCCATGTTGCAACAATTGATAATTTTGAACAGTGCATATTATTTCTCATACATAAAACAATAGTATATTACGTCACAAGGGCAGAAAGTTGAAATTCCTGTACTGTGCGACATGATGCCCGAGGCGAATCAGAGCTGTTTCAATCTTCTGCCCGGTCGAAAGTGCGTTTATTATCAAAAATTTTAATTATTCGCCCATCTTTTTTTTTAATAGTTTTGCATAATATCACTGTCACTGCGATTTGAAAGAGATAGAGCCCGAATACACTAAGTGCGACCAGGATAGGTGATGTGGAACTACTCGTGAAACGATTTTTTGTTTTCGAGTTGTCAGCCCTGGGTATTATTTGCACATTAAACGATTTCTGGAAAAGGAAACCTGCCTAATGAGCACATAATGCAATGGCCGTGTTCGTTGGCAGTTTTTGCGTCCATTTTTATTTATTGCGCATGCGCGAAAAAAAACGGGAAATGTTTATTTATGTGCAAACTCGTAAACAACTTGGCAGATAACCAAAAAAATAAATAATATTAATAATTTTTATTTTTTTGATTAACTGCCAATATATGAAAATGGACGCAAAAAAAATGCCAACAAACACGACAAATATTTCCGTCATATTATCAAACCTTTTTGACCATACCGTTTGTGATTGTCTTTGAAAAAATTGGCCAAAATGTGCCAAAATTAGCGAAAATATCTTCTTTTGTTATTTCTACTGTAGTTATTATACGGGTAAGTTCTTAAGTTTAAGATAGGTTTATAACAATTAAAGAATGTAAAAATAATTTAAATGTACTTAGATCGAAAATGACCGCTTTGGTAAAAAAGTAAAAAATGAAAATATCAAAAAAAAAACTTTAATAGAATAACGTTAGCTAGGGCTATTATATTCAGTTTTGTAATATTTCACTTGGTCCACTTAAAATGACCCAAAACGGTGGACGATTGCGGTAGTCTGTCAAATCTAGTAACTTTAGGGCGACTTTGACATGCTGAGTCCATTTTTTTTTTGAAGTTATATAGTTCTTTTGACGCATTGACAGTAAAATTTTCTCTGTTATGGAAGTTGCGACAGCATTAAGTGAGATGTTAATTTAATATGAAGGTACTATGTGTATCGGCAAGGTTGAAATTGTCGATAAAACCGACTCTCGATGCGGTATAGTTTTACTTTGTATTCATAGATGACCGTCTCATTTCTCTGTTATAACGTGCCGATGGAATTGTCCACCTATTATCCAAAGTAAATTGAGCAGGCTATAATTTGTAACTATATTTATAATTTCCCTAGACATCCTATTTTATTTTACCAATGGTACATCTTGAACGAAAATGTGAATATCAAATATCGCGATCACGCCAAAGAAGTATAACTTCTGTCGCGCGTAAAAAAGTACACGCACCTTTTTTTTGTAGTAATGTTGTTGGCCAAGTGAGTAACCAAAATTCAAAGTCTTAAGTCATATCAAGGAAAAGGTTCGGTATCGTCTTAACCCATTAACGCCGAAGAATCGTGTTTTTTTTTCTCATTTTCAAGCTAGATTCTTATCATCGAAAAAAAATCATTTGCAAATAAAAAATATCTTCCCTTGTACTTTCGAGTGTCCCCTTTCCGAATCCGGAGTCAAAATTGAGTTTTGTCCATTAGAAAAAAAAATATGGCCGTTTTTAAACAAAAAAAACCGAAAAAATCGAAGACATTTTTTTTTCAATATTTTTTTTCTCATTGAAGACGCGCGAGGACCCCCCCTTTTTCTTCAACCATGAGTGCACAAAATAGTTGTAGTTTAAGAATATATTTTTTAATTTGTCGACATTGACATTTTCACCCCCAAAATGGCGCTTTTCATCCCTTCAGCAGGAAGACAATTTTCACTCTCGGTGCCCGACAAAAAAAATATTCAAATCTTAACGAAAATTGGTATCCTGGGGTTTTCAAGGTCGCTGATTACGATTCCGCCCTCAAAATTCGAAAATTCAAAATGGCGGATCCAATATGGCGAACCCAAATTCAAAAACTTATTTGAATCGGATGAAATGTGGCACTCGGGGGTTTTCGAGGTCGCTGATTACAAATCTGCCCTCAAAATTCGAAAATTCAAAATGGCGGTTCCAATATGGCGGACCCAAATTCAAAAACTTATTTGAATCGGATGAAATGTGGCACTCGGAGGTCTTCGAGGTCCTTGATAACGAATCTGGCATCATCATTTCAAAATTCAAAATGGCGGATGCAATATGGCGTCCAGTTATTATCTAACGTTTTTGGGGTGCTTGATTCGAGTCCCCTTGCCTCTCACTGTTTGGGGTGCTTGGTTATAAATGCGCCCTTTGCTTATCCCCGAAGCCTGATTACGTGTTTCGCTTTCATACAAGCACTACAGAAGTAAGCATTACAGTCCTTACAGTACGTATATGTTCTTATTGGATAATATTCAATGATGACCCGTATAAACAAAAACAAGATGAAATGTAAGATAATCGGAGATTTCTCAGCCTCTGCAACGTCAATTTTTATTCGACACATGAAAAATATAATATATGATCATAAAATGTGAATCAATTGAATGATTATTATTGACATTTATATAAAGTTGTCAATTCTTCAATAAACGTTAGATAATAACTGGACGTTAATGGGAAGGTGTCCGCCATATTGCATCCGCCATTTTGAATTTTGAAATGATGATGCCAGATTCGTTATCAAGGACCTCCGAGTGCCACATTTCATCCGATTCAAATAAGTTTTTGAATTTGGGTCCGCCATATTGGAACCGCCATTTTGAATTTTCGAATTTTGAGGGCAGATTTGTAATCAGCGACCTCGAAAACCCCCGAGTGCCACATTTCATCCGATTCAAATAAGTTTTTGAATTTGGGTTCGCCATATTGGATCCGCCATTTTGAATTTTCGAATTTTGAGGGCGGAATCGTAATCAGCGACCTTGAAAACCCCAGGATACCAATTTTCGTTAAGATTTGAATATTTTTTTTGTCGGGCACCGAGAGTGAAAATTGTCTTCCTGCTGAAGGGATGAAAAGCGCCATTTTGGGGGTGAAAATGTCAATGTCGACAAATTAAAAAAATATATTCTTAAACTACAACTATTTTGTGCACTCATGGTTGAAGAAAAAGGGGGGGTCCTCGCGCGTCTTCAATGAGAAAAAAAATATTGAAAAAAAAATGTCTTCGATTTTTTCGGTTTTTTTTGTTTAAAAACGGCCATATTTTTTTTTCTAATGGACAAAACTCAATTTTGACTCCGGATTCGGAAAGGGGACACTCGAAAGTACAAGGGAACATATTTTTTATTTGCAAATGATTTTTTTTCGATGATAAGAATCTAGCTTGAAAATGAGAAAAAAAAACACGATTCTTCGGCGTTAATGGGTTAAGGTAGTTGTCGTGGTTAAGGCACACCGTCAGAAAATTCTAAATTTTTGTATACTTATTAAGGACATGATAATACAATTACCCTGAAAATTTGAAGTCGATCGACCGTATATAATCCGAGATAAATTCAATTAAAAATTGTATAATTAACATTGATTGTATACGATCTCTGTAGCTCTGAACTAGTTTCTTATTTATAAAAAAAAGAACTAACTGTCAGAAACTTTCCAAAAACTGACAGTCTTTCAATGCATTTGTTATGAGTTTAAAAAAAATAAGAAAAAAATTTTAGACCGTCTAATTATTTATAAATAACGGTTTAAAGTTCAACAATTTATAGAAAAGTATACATGCATATATGAATACTGTATGGGTTACGTTTCCACGGGTACAGTCTTGCGAACAAATTATGCATCATTTAGCTACAAGCTAGTATACTTTTGTGGCGCGTATAATCTATAACTTTTTGACAATACTGTACCACGACAACTACCTTAAGGTCAAATACAGAATGTTCAAAAAAATTGGAAAAATGTTTTTATATCTAAATTTTCGAAAGTATGTACTCTTAGTGAAGTGCCAATCAGTATGTAAATTATAGACGCTCAACAGCTGAGGTCATCAGCGGCCAATCAGTCAATTTTAAATTGAAAATACATATCGTTTATTTTTAATTTAAAATTTAATTAAATTTTATATTTGAGAGCGTGATTTTATCAGCACAGTAAAAACCATCAAACTTTCACACATTATTTATATACGATGTTACATTTGGGTTTAAATTTTCATAATTATTTTTTACTTAAAGTGCATCAAAATTTGGGGGAAACTTTCCATGGAAAGCTAGATATCTAAAGGTAAGTAGCCGGCAAGGTTAGTAGAGTACTAGACGTTGGATGTTTAAATGTGGCCACGTCTGCGATTGGTTGAATCGATTGCGTGTGTCATTCGAAACCCTTGGCTTGATTTTTCAATTATAATGGACGCTTAACAGTTGAGAAAAAGGGTTCAAGGCCTATTACCCCCGTCTTCTCTCCCATTTCGCCAGGGCATCCTTTCAACAATGTTCTAACGCCCAACCTATAGTATTCTACTAGCCTTCGGTACTTGACACTAAAGTTGGTGGACTACTATAGGTTATGTATAGGAGGTTATAAAAGTGGTCACGTCTGTGATTGGTTGAATCGATTGCTTACGTTGTTCGAAACCCTTAGCTTGATTTTTCAATTGTAATGAACGTTTGCGAGTTGGGGAAAATGTCTCAAAGCCTACTACCCCCGTCCTCTCTCCCGTCTCGCCATGTCACACTTTCCAACAATGTTATAACGTCCAACATCTAGTATTCTAGTTATTTTGAGAGGCCAGCAGTGCTGTGTCATTGTGACGAACTTTTTTGAACAGTCTGTATTTTAGTTCTCATACTAAAGCCGTTGGAGCAATTGCTAATACCTTATACCAGGGGTTCCCAAAGTATGGGCCGCGGCGCCCTGGGGCGCCGTGAGGAACTCCTGTTTACCATTCTCCGGAAACTAAACTTAGGTATTTGAGGCTACAAAATAAACAATTTTTCTTAAATAATAAACGTAATTCTTATGTGTCAATATAAATATAAAAATTCAGCTTCATGCAATATAATTTTACCCTATTTCGACCAACTAGGGCGCCGAGACAAAATATTAAACTTGTAAGTGCGCCGCGAACTGAAAAAGTTTGGGAACCCCTGCCTTATACTGATAGAACATACATTTTTATAACGCCAAAGAATGTAATGTTTAGGATAAAATATTTTAAAGTGATTGATTCCACAGATTGTAAAATATGCTCTCGGGGAATTTCGAAATGTGGTCGCAAAATTAATTTTATTACTATTATGTGATTAAGCGTTAATTTAAAAAAAAATATTTTACCCTAAAAATTGAATAAAAAAACGTGATACTCGTCAATATTTCTTTACAGCACGTCACGAGATTTCGAATTACGACAAAGCAAATTAACATTTTGAAGTTTTTTCTTTACTAACTTATGTTAAAAATACTGTCAAATTTAGCTTGTTCAATATTTTTTTTTTCAAATTTAATTTTCTCTGCACAAAAATTTTTTTATTATTCTCGTTTTAATCTGCTTTTAAATCGTATATTAGATCAAATAAACTGTCAAAAAAAAAATGGCACAAATTTCTAGTTTATTTTGAAGCATCAAAGATGGAATAATAATAATAATAATGCGTTTAACGTCCGTTTCTCGACTTTATGTCATAACAGACGCCATTCGCACCATTACTATTTTCCATCTACCACACTTCCCGTTATTTTTCTACATTTTTAAAACTTCAACTTATGTAATAGCAATGGGCGAATGAAGGAATTATAGGAAATTAGGATAAGGTAGATAATTTTTGAACTAGGAGTTTGATAGGTAATCGGCCATGGCCTCAAATAAGGGGCCATCTCGATATTTATCTGGAATTAATTGAGGGAAACCATGGAAAACCTCAACCAAGATGGCCGGTACAGGAATTACCGTTTCTCGGCGAGAGGCAGTAGGAAAAAGTCCCAGCCACATCTGCCCCCGCCGGGATTCGAACCCGAACCTCCCGAATGCGAGTCTAGTGCTGTCACCACTACTCTACCCAGCTCGGTTCAAAGATGGAATAAGATTTTTCATAGAATTTAGAATTTCCGAAACGTAAATGCATTTTACACTCGTAAAGTAGAGCTATGTAGATAAAAAAGGGAGCATATTGAAAAACTGGGAACCAATCACTTGAACAGGTCGCCATTTTATGTGTTTGCTGACGTTAAAAACACGTTTCCGTTGGTTTGCTGGAGTTCAATACATTATCAAGTACCTTGTAAACTTATTTATCTCAAAACTTAAACATTTGTATATAGTAATAATCTATTAGTCCAAGAGCTATTAAGCATTTTTGGGTAGGTATTTGAGGCACTGTGTAAATTTGTACAATAACTTTTTAGTAATATTCGAATACAGAAACACAGACCTGGCTGAAGGGTAGCGGGGCTTAAGCGACTTAACCGATTTTTAAATTTTTGTGCAATAAAAAATCCTCGAGGCATTTTGAAATTTTAATGCTTTGAATTTTAGGCTTTAAAGCAGTGGTTTCCAACCTGTGGGGCGCGCCCCCCTAGGGGGGCGCGAGACTGTTGCAAGGGGGGCATGCAGCTGTTTCCAAAATCTCATTTTCGAATACAAACCAAAAAAGTCGAATAGGTGTCAAAAAAATGAATCAGCAAAATAGGTATACGTAATCCACAATCCTCGCCGCGAATTATAATATCAGTTGAGTTATTTATTAAATTAGATTGTTAGAAAAATTAAGGGGGCGCAACAATTTTTTTTTTAAAGGGGGGCGCAGGTACAAAAAGGTCGGATCTAAAACTCAGCCACCTGTTTGAAAAATTATATTTTTTAAGGGGGTATTCTCATGTGAACGCACAAATTTTACCTCTTTTTAGGGAATTTTTTTTAGACGACTATAACATTCAATCATTTTAATTTTTTTATATGTATCTTAAACTGTATAAAAAAAAATTTTTTTTCTCTTATTTTACATTTTTTATATATATTTTTTTTAAATTAACTTAGACACTAAAAAAAGCAGGTCCCTGTTCATGTTGTCTGAAATAAAAAAATCGAATGGATCATTGTTCAGTAGATATGTCGCTATCGGCCCTACCATAATTAATCAATTTCATTGAAAAAAAAAAATGGCGGACTAGAAAAAAAGTTTGTGTTTTTTGTTAATTTTTTTGTTAAAAATCGTTTAAAAAAAAATAAGAAAATATTTTCGAAAATAAGCAATTTTGGTACGGACGATAACCATTAATGAGTAGAAGAACATATATAAATTTCAAAGCAATCGGTTGAATACTTTTTTTTTAGGACCATGACAGTTTTAGAAAATAATGTTTCCAGAAAAATGCGTTTAAAGTTTCAAGAGCCGACAAGTCGCTATAACGGCGCGTCGGCGACTATGAGTTGTAACTTATTTAAAACTAGGAATTTCGGTCTCTATTTTTCACAGCATATTTTCGATAGGTTTTACTATTGAAATATGAAAAAAAAATCAATTTTTCGAAGTCGTCACATGAGAATACCCCCTTAAGCCTTAAAAAATATATTTGAGGCACATTGAAATTTAAACAGAATAATACTGGTAACTAAAAATAGATATATTCAAAAAGACATATCGTTTCGTTGAGGCATTTTACCTGCCAGGCGATCAATATGTTTGATCAATCGGTTAAGCCCCGCTATCCTTCAGGCAGGTCTGTGTTTTTGTATTCTGATATTAGTAAAGAGGTATTGTACGAATTTTCACAGTGCCTCAAATACTTACCCAAAAATGCTTAATACCTCTTGCAAAAAAAAAAAACTATTTACAGGGTATATTGACAGATTCGCTTCGAAATTCCGAAATTCCTTGCTATGGTTGTTATTGCAAATTAGTTTTAAAATATTTTTCTAGAATTCAATGTCATTTACAACGAACATTTACAATCATATCTTTGTTTTTACCATACCAACTTCACAAATAAGAACTGATTTAAGCCAAAACGATTTTCACAATTTTGCAATTTTTTCTCTACTTTGAGGTTCCCAGGGAACCGAAAAGTCTGTTTTGTAAGCACGATTTCGGCCTAATGGTTGACCGGATCAAAATCAAATTTTTTGGTTGGATGTTTTGGCATAAAACGAAACGTGTCCTTTGTTTTTTTCGGTTGCAAAATGAGGCATATTGAACAGCTAGTATTCAGTAACCTTAAAAGAACTACGTGTACATAGTTTCATATAGGAATATATTAATTAGGTTTAAGTAATCAGGGTGGTCCAAAAGCGGCGCCAAGAATTTTGAAAGCATTTTCCTTGGAAAAATTCCAAGCGTATTTGGAACACCTGTATAAATCTGCCATTTATATAATATTTTTTGAGGTAAAACTACTTTAGGCGCAATTTGAGGGGTAACTCAGATTTTGTCTACCGGGATTAACGTTCAGTATATGCATGTTGGTAAGTTAGAAATTTTTTAAGGTAACTATTGAAGCGTCTAGTCAATAGATGGCCGCACAGTTGTAAAATTTCTAGCTTGCCGACATAAATTGTGCCAAGTGTCACTTATTCATTTTGTCACTTAACCTTAAATTTAATTTAGCAAATTATGATTTGATGTCGGTGTTACATTAAACTGTAAATGAATTTATAAATGGATCAAAATAATTTCTGTTCAATAAAACAGCAGTTGCTTTAAAAATATGTTTTAGTATAACGGGCTGCTATCGTTAATTTTCAATTTGCAAGTAAATATTTCCAAAAAAAATGAGAAGAATAAAAAAAAATTTAAAATAATTTCTAAAGACAATAAAAATAGTGTTATATAAAATTCAAAATAACACGACCTATATATTTTTATTTTAGTTCAAAAGTAAAATATGCTTAAGTAGTTTTACTTCAATCGCGCGTAAAGGTTAGTAGTTGTAATACGCGCCACGGTTCTAAAAGGTTCTGAAGTTAGATGCAAATGGAGGGTTGCGCAGGTACAGTCGGTTGAAAAACTACAAACTCGCGCTATATTAATATTTTTTAATTTTTCTTTAATCTAAAGGTCTAATTCCTTGCATAAAGTCATCCAAAAAATTATTTTTTCATGCTTGTCTATGCAAAACTGTATTAGGCATCTTGATCAATTAACAATCAAAGAAACAACTTAACAATAGCGTACTGGACTGTACTTCATAGCAGGAAAGCGACAAGTGACACGACAACCAGCGATAACCAATTACCGACAAGCGCACGTTCTGTGCCGGTAACTGGGAGGTGGTGGGAGTTTTCCTTTCCCACAATACAACCAGGACGGCTCTAAAATATGCATTTGCGACGCTGTTTGTGACTAACTTCAGAACCTTTAGAACCGTGACGAGTATTATAAACGCACTTTTTTTTCAATAAAGTATCTCATATCATTCCAAATTTGTGTATTATCTAGTCATATCTATATAAATCTATATAATAGTATATTACACCGTAAGGGCAGAAAGTTGTAATTCCTGCACTGCGCATAACAGGATTACCGAGGCGATTGTGGTGTAATATTAGTATTTTTCTTTATACCCGGTCGAAAGTACGTACTTTCATATCAGTGTGCACGAGAAAACTGTTTCGGCCCGCTGTTACAGACGGCATGCGAGTGATTCCAGCAGTGCATAAATGTTAGACTTTCTGCTTTAAAATCGAAACAGAAAGTACGTACTTTCGGCATGGTATGAAGAAAATAAAATTAAGTAAAACATTGATGCTAAGAGAAGCTAAGATTAGTTGAAAATGTATATCCCAGGGGTGATAAATTAACTCCTCAACAATATTGTGATACTAATTACAGAAGCATAACAGCTCAGCAGAGCCGGATTTAGGCACTATGGACACGTGCTCATAGGCCCAAAAAAAAATCGAAATTTTTTGAAAAAAAAATTAAATGTTGAGAGAAATACGAAATTAATTTTTTTTCGAGATTTTCATTTTTTTTCAAAATTTTTAATCTTTTTGAAAATTCTATTTTTATATATAAATTTTTTTCGAAGCATTTTTTTTTTTCAAAATTTTGATTTATTTTTAAATCACAAAATTTCAAAAAAATTAAAATTTCTGCAGCTCAGAGGCGTGCGATGGACATGTGACTTATTTATTATATTTTTTAAGAGCTGCACTGCTAGACAGAAATTGCCGGCGCCCGGCAACCGAGCGACGGTCGTTGCTGGTTGCAGGTCAAATGTGCGCTACTCTGTTAACGAACGGCTTTTATGCTCCATGCTGTGCTGGTCGTGCTTGACAAGTGTGCGCGGACTTTAGACCTTATTTCACCAGTATTTTTTAATATTATTATTTATAAATATGAAATAAAAATAATTATATTTTTACGATTTTCAATCTTCTTGAAATATTGTAGCATAATAATTTAAAATAAATAAATGTGACAGCTATTAATAAACAACTTGTTATGATTTTTTTATTTTCAGAACAGTTAGACTTTTTCTCTGATTCCACGCACAATAAATACTAATGGTCCAAGAGCCAGCGACATATTTTCAGTTGTCATTTCAAAAGTCATGAAAAGTTAATCACTGAATCTTTAATACCTGCTCAACAATAGAAGGCGCTTCTGGTAGCCCCTGGGCTGCCAGAAGTGTGATTATTTAAATCAATTTTTATCACATCACTCTCGACTTGATAAAAAAAAACCCGGGTCGCAGTGCCAAAACCCTGCCGACAATATAGTGTATTTACTAATTCGGGCAGTGTGACTTTATTATGCGAATTTAACTTGGTTTTTGGGCAAAATAAAAAAATTGACTCCTTAATACACCCCTTAAAATAACATTTTTTTCTTAATTGCAATATTATTATCAATCGAGCTTCTATACCAAGTTATATACACTATCTGCAAACTAGTGTTTTCGTAAAATTTTTAAATCCGGTCCTGCGGGGGGCGGTTTTATTAAAAGTTTAGGGGCACTTTTTAATTATTACCAGAGGGTTAAATTTCAATTTTGAAACGATTCGGAGAATTTTTTCGGTATTTTGGTGCCCAAAAACATTTTTCAACCCCTAAAAACTACCCTTAAAATAGCCCGATTGGGCCAATTTTAAATAGGGTTCGTGCGGTGGTGGATTCCAACATGCGGGCCAAATTTAGTTAAAATCACTTAACTCTTTCGAAAGTTATTGCCCGCACATACATATATATATAAACATTTTTAAAAATGGTGCCCAAGTGTTTAGGAGGTTATGAAACGTCGAGAAATTTTGGTCCGACCCCTAGGTCCCGCCATCCGACCGATGCCAATAGTGTATGTTGCCATATGGCAAATACACTAATAAAATCAAAATTTTTATTTAATTAAATACCGCAATATTTTTATCTACCAGTCATTGGGTAAATAAAAATTATTATTATTATACATAAAATATTTTTCACTCAAAATACATCAGTAAAACTGGCAAGTATTTCAAATTCAACTACATATATCATAAAAATCAACAAATACACTTAAAATTAGCATGTTGACCCTGCGTCCCCGGGAGACAGTCTCACAGTGTTTTAAACTACAACTGCGAGTTGTACCCGGGGGAGATTACACAAATTTAAAATACCAAAAACCATGCACATTGTGGGATCGGGATTTTTTTCGGGCCCATACGAGGGCCCACAAGGAGTCGGCGCGCGCGATTTATATGCGGCAAAATACGACGACCGCTTTGTTTATGATTTAAATAAAGTTTATTATTATTATTATTATAAAACGAGTCTATATAACGAATTTAAAATCTGATCTGACTTATTACATTTATGCTGGGTGTCTGATACGACTTTGAAATTGAAATCTAGATTTAAGAATGTTATTTGTTTTTAACAGCATTAAAACAGAATGTAGAAAAAATATACTACCAACATAAGCTGCTTTTAAAATACTCTAAATTTATCAAAACAATAGTTTAAAAAAAGTAATAAATTAACATTAATAAGGAATTTATAACAAGTTATTAGTGTATTTGCCATATGGCAACATACACTATTGGCGTCGGTCGGATGGCGGGACCTAGGGGTCGGACCAAAATTTCTCGACGTTTCATAACCTCCTAAAAACTTTGGCACCATTTTTAAAAATGTTTATATATATATGTATATATATATATATTTATATATATATATATATATATATATATGTGTGCGGGCAATAACTTTCGAAAGAGTTAATTGATTTCAACTAAATTTGGCACACGCGTTGAAATCCATCACCGCAAGAAGCCTATTTAAAATGGGCCTAATCGGGCTATTTTAAGGGTAGTTTTTAGGGGTTGAAAAAAGTTTTTGGGCCCCAAAATACCGAAAAAATTCTCCGAATCGTTTCAAAATTGAAATTTAACCCTCTGATAGTAATTTAAAAGTGTCCCTAAAATTTTAAAAAAATCGGCCCGACAGGACCGGATTTACAAATTTTATGAAAACGTTAGTTTACAAATAGTGAATTATTTACTGAAAGTTGTATATAATTTGGTATAGAGGTTCGATTTATAATAATATTGCAATTAAGAAAAAAAATGTTATTTTAAGGGGTGTATTAAGGAGTAAAATTTTTTATTTTGCCCGAAAACCAACTTAAGTTCGCATAATAAAGCCACACTGCCTGTATTAGCAAATACACTATATTGTCGGCAGGGTTTTGGCACTGCGACCCGGGTTTTTATTATTGAACTACATAAATCAAGGTATATTTATATTGTTTTAATTTTATTAACTCATTGTATTATTTTTAATTTCTTGTTATGTATATGTTTTAGAAGCCGAAACGTCGCTAAATTGACTATAAATTTAAATTTTGTCCAATTTCCCGCTAATTTTAAACGCAATAAATTAACTTTAAAAAATTATGTAAAAAATATTTATTAATGAAATTTATTCGAAACAAAAAAAAAAACGCGATACAAAAAATCAAAATCTTTAAAAAGGTCGTTGGAACAGAGGACGGAGGCTTGTCCCTCCGTTCATCTAAAAAAAAAATACAAAGAAATTTGGAATCATAAGTAATTTGGTACCGTAAAACGGGGCGAGTTTGAGCCACTTTCAAACTTTGATCAATCAAAACTTTTAGATAGAATTTTTTTTGACGTGTTGTTGATTCACGGCATAAAGTCTTCATTTTTTAAACGGATTTTGATATAATTTAAAAATTTGTTTTTTATGGTGGGGGGCGACTTTGTGCCAGATCAATTTTTTGTGCATTTTAGATAGATTTAGTAGTCAGTTAAAGGTCTAATGCATTTAAAATGACTTTGGCCACATTTTACATCATAGTTAAAACTCGTAGTGTGTCAAAAAAAATTAACATAAAAAATGCTACTTAAGAAAGTCGCTACAGAAATCTATTTTTTTGCATAGAAAAACGGTACAAATTGCAATAAACTGTTTCTTAATTTTTATACGTTTTGTGCTCGATATTATCGATAAAACTAATATGTAAAAATAACCTGCGAACATTAAGGAAAAAATCGGTGTATGGAATATTACGAAAATTTATAAAAATTCCTATCATAAATCGCGAGTAAAACAAAACTATTTTTTTGGCCAAAGTCACCTCGCATGGCCAATGCCACCCCGTTTTACGGTAACTAGTTTTACCAACTATTTGCTGATGACTATAGTAGCATATTTTAGGCCCATAAATAAGCTACTACGTCATACTGAAATATTACCACAAAGTCGAAGTCCAATAGCGAGAGAGTTCTTTTGGAAATCAGAATTCCTTAGTCGAAGTCCTGTAGCGAGAGAGTTCTCTTGGAAATCAGAATTCCTTGACGCTTTTGCTGTAATACCAAAACACATGGATCACAAGGATTGAAAGGATAAAAGGAAAAGGATAGGAAAACAGAGGATGGTAGGGTTAGGTTTTTTTTTCGCCGAACTTGGAAATTGGGCTGGCTCACAATTTGTTCGCCACCACCGCTGGTAGTTGGGCAGAGGGCTTGGAACTGTCCCTCCACCTTTGTGGGAACCCCCCGCACTAAAGGGGTCCGTCACGGACTCACGGAGGAATCTGTTTGCTGTAGTGTGTGTATAGTGTTCACTTTAATTAAACGAACCCTACTCGGACCACCTCCGCCCCTGGATCAACTATGGCTGTTGCTTACATGACCCAAGGCCTCCTAAAGGACGCAAGCCAGTGGTCCAACCCTAGGTCCTGTCCTAGAAATACCTACAAACCGCGCAAGGACCTTGTGCGTTCGAAAATCCAGCTAAGTTAATGCGAAAGCTGCGATGGTCTCACAAGGATGGGGAACTATGCTAACGAGACCGGATACCGAACCCTACTGACCGCTTCCCAAAACCCCTAGACGCGCCCCAGTGTATTTTTAGGTGATACTATTTCAAAGGGAACGTATCTTCAATATATATTAAACTTACGTTGTTCGACAATTGTTCTGTTTTGTGACAGAAATATTGAAGATATGTTCGGACGTAAAAAGGTCTACTGATATACAAAATATATAAACAAATAAAGCATTGCAATTTTCAACATTGAAAAACCTACTGATGGTAGCTGTGAACGTGTCACGTGATTAAGAAATGTCGAAACTTGCATTGCAAAAAATTATACACACAAATATCTGAAAAAAAAGTCACGGAGACCCTAACTGAAATTTACCGCGTCGCGAAAGACAAAAGAGGAACGATGGATCCCAATATAATTACCGTAACCAGAAAATGTAAAACAGCTGTGTTGCCTTATTATTATTGGTTAATAATAAAGTAACATGCTGTCTTACTCTGCAGTCTGAGTTTTTCCAAACAATAGAAACCATATTTTCAAATTAATCGAAAACATTTTTTTTTCTATTGACTAGAAACTCGAGATTACAGAAAAAATGAAAAAAAAAAACACTCACCAAAGCGGGTTCATTATAGGCTGCTATCTGAAACAAAAGAGACATTTTCTGTTAATTTGTATTCTAGTATTTTCATAAAAAATTGTAAAGGTGTTTTAAAACATTCCGAATTCAATTCAGAGTCAGCTTTTTCCCTGGAATCAGTTCAGGAGACCGTACTGACTACTGACTATGAAAATCCATATTACCAGGCGGTGACCTGGTTTGATATTATTTAAAACAATAAGAAAACAAAATTTCAACCACACGAGTTTTTTTTGCATTATTTCATTGATTTCCAACGAGAAACTTTTTTTCGTAATTTTGATATAACAGCAGAATATGCTACGTTATAGTATTTTTAAATGTGCAATTTTGAATTTATTTGTTTAAAAGATATAACATGCATTTTTGATCAGTCAATAATAATAACAGCATCACTTGTGTACATAATAATCAATTCTAATTAAACAATGTGACGATAAAAAATCACGGCCTATCGACTATCGCTATGACATACCCCCTGCAACCGTATTAACGCTTGGTTAAAGGAAATCAAAACAGGTTAAGAACATGTAAAAATAGTAACACATACCCATTTCTGCTGATTGGCGAAACTCAGGCCCAGCAGCTAATTCCTCGTTTCAGTCTACATCGGTATAAGGCCCTGCATTCCTGGAGTTTTGAGTTTTGAGTTGAGCACTTCACTGCTATATTACTGATTTATTGATTTAGACACTGCACTTAACTCTTGTATTATTATATCAATTTATTTTTAGTATACCTAACGGATTGAAACTCGCGAATTCTAACACGAACTGACGCACTGCACTGTTATTTTATTGATTTAGACACTGCACTGAAGTATTGTATTATTATATCAATTTATTTTTAATATGCCTAACGGATTGAAAGTCGCGAATTCTTATTCAAGTATTATTTTTAACACTTTCACTGGACTGGTCGGTGAAGATCTGGATCGTCATGTCGTTGTCCTGTAGATCCCCGTCGCAAAAGAAAGGTCCTTCCAATCATTAATTTAAAATTTTATTTAAACCCTTACTCGCGCGATCGCGGAGCCGGTGACAAAATCATTTCGGCTTACTTAAAAACGACGACTTTCCCGGCGTTTTATTCAACCTTATGGCCGGTCTGAAACACACAATCGAAAAGATGTTACTAGTACTACATAATAATTAGTGTTGGGCATAATCGATACATTTCAATAATCGAATGAATCGAAATAATCGGTTTTTATAATCGAATGATCATTCGAATTATCGATTATGAATGATTTGAATTATCGATTATGAATGCGGCCCGCAAAACCTGTGAATTCGGCCCGCGATATCGATAAGATATATTATATTTTTATTAAAAAATAAATAAGTAAATAGTAAAATAAATAATACATATTACAAATAAGATACAATAAAATATTTTAATATTTTTAAAAAATTCTTACAGAACTTTAACCATACGCGTTTGTATGAATAAAATATTGTTTACTTTATATTTAAAAAATTATTGTAGTATGTCTAGTCTAGTTATTACGCATTGGTTTTGATTTTATTACGTTCTTTTTTTTTTGGCCCGCCAAAAAAATCGGGAATATCAAATTGGCCCGCCTACGAAAAACTTTGGGAGCCCCTGGTTTAAACAAACGAAAGCACCCCCACCTCCAGTGCAACAGACTTCCCAATGTGTGCAGATGCAGAACCGAACGATATATCATTCATAATCGACAATCGACATACATACATTTCATATCTCGCTAACCATAATCGGTTCAAGTGAATGATATCTCGCTAAGCATAATCGAATCAAGCGAATGATATCTCGCTAAGCATAATCGAATCATGTGAATGATATCTCGCTAAGCATAATCGAATGATATGATGATATCTCGGTTGCCATAATCGAATGATGTATGATAATTCATAATCGACAATCGACATAGTACTGTGTCGGGATTAATAGTTAATACAAAACACATTAATAATGGAATCGCTGGTATGATTCAATACAAAAATAAAACGAATTCTTTATTATTATAAATTAATTATAACTCATAGATTTGTATTTAAAAAAACAATATAATCTAAATTTTTGGGTGAGAGTCTGTTCCTCCTTGCATTAGTAATGACACCAGTTTTTGAAAATATCCTTTCGGAAGGCACGGAGGTAGCTGGCGCACAGAGAGATTTTTTATGAAGCTCGTATAATTCAGGAAACAAATTTTTGTTTTCTGATCAAAAAATAAGGGGATTGGAAGAGCGAGATATATCGGGCATTGACAAATATTGTTTTATGATTGCAACGGCTTTTGTAGTAATATAGTGACAGTGAATAATAAGTAATAAGTTAATAACCGGTCACTATGAGAAATGTATGTACCGTATACACGTAATCTCAAAAGATACGCCGCCGCTCTAACTTTAAGTAATGCAGTCAATGACTGGTCTACTGGAGTCTGGGAGACTGGAATGCCAAAACAGTACAAACGAAAGTACCCCCACTCTTCAGTGCACGCAAATGCAGAAACCGAATGATATAATATGATATATGTCGGGATTAATTCACATACATTTCATATCTCACAATCGATTGAAGCGAATGATATCTCGCTAACAATAATCGTTTCAAACGAATGATATCTCGGTTAACATAATCGAATGATCGATTATTTGGCCATAATCGAAATATTTCGATTATATCATTCATAATCGCCCAAGACTAATAATAATTAATAATATAAACAAACTCGATGTGACAAAGAACGACTGCACTGGAGGCAATTTGGTTTTAAGTGATGTCAAACAGCAATTTTATTTCGAATTTCAATGATTTGAATTTATATCGCTGTAAGTATATCCAAGCAGAAGCGGTTTATAATTGTGATCGCAATACGCCGACTTCAGGCTTCTCGAATCACCGTGGCCCGATTACCAAAAAAAAAATATGACTGGAGAGGTACTCCAACCTCCAGCCATCGCAGGTATCAAGGCGGTACGACCCTCGAGGGCGCCCAATCCCGTACAAATATTGCAACAGAACTCTATTCATCAACGTTCCTCAGCTAAGCTAACCACAAAGAGCAAGTTACCACTTATTACTTCTAGATTCTTCCTTATAAGACATTTTATTTAAATTTTGGAAGATCAAATATTATATATTAAGTATCCGCAATCAGACTGACTGGAGTGATGAATCGCCTGTCCGCAACGTTCACTAGCCCACCAATTACGATGAACTTCTCAGTGCAATGCCGCCCCGAAATATTCGCATATATGAATCTAACAGCTTGCATCACACCGAGTAGGGAATGTAGCAGAGTAGAGACGCTGCTAAGACGACTGCTTCAAACCCTCAGAAGAATTACGAACGTTCAACGGCTCGAACAACGCAGCAATTCGAAACACGGAAGAGAACGCGAATACAAACTGACTCAGTTGTTTTCCCCGCTGAAAGATCCCTTCCACCGTATGGCGAGGCGCCAAGTTCCGTTGTGAATGTCGTAACTAGTCTTAGACCACTTCCCTTAATTCTACTATGGAAACACTTGTTAACATCTTATTTAATTTGCCGACGCAGCCATTCATTTGTAAAACCTGGTTTGTTTATAATTTATAAGCAAAGATCATTTCTTTTCCTACAAATATTTTTGTAGATCAATTCACCGTTACCACCTTTTACTTAACCTTGCGGCCGTTAATCGTAGTCCCGATCGTAGTTCCACTCGGTAGTCCCACGACGCCTGAAACACAAAGCTTAATAACATTAAAATATGCACCACAATAGTTCAAAGGCGACCACTGCAAGAAACGAAGTGTCACGTGGGCCAAAGTGACACTTCTTTCCTCGGAATGTCGCGTTTTCAGTTTTAAGGTGCCTCACCATTTTTTACTTCAAAAAAGGATTTGCTGGCAGAGCTGCAGATAGCAGCTCTGCCAGTAAAAGAGGGTGAGGCGCCTTAAAACTGTTCTGTTAGAGTTCTGTCTGTAGACGTTACCTAGGATTATATTCCAGGCTGTTTCGATGAAGGCACAGGACTGTTCAGGGCACTAGGAGCAGAAGATCTCAGAGCGGTGGAACAATGTAGTCAGCAAATTCAAAGTCTTCTCTCAGTAACTGAAACGATATTCATCAGTGGCGCAGTTGAAAACTTGTCTGAAAATAAAAAAAAAACGTTATAGATTTTTTTTAGTAAAAAATAGTTTGCTAAAATACACCTCCAGTATTATTATTCTTCTAGAGAAATGAGTTATATGAAGGAAAAAATCTATAATAAAGAACAAAGCAAGAAAAAGATATGCGTTCCGCGTTTATTTTAAAATGGTTATTTTACTGAAGGTCACGAAAAATAGAGATGTTGAAAAAGGAAAGTCCTTTCTGTGGAAAAATGCGATACATATGTTGTGAAACTTTAGGCAACATTTATTTAACAAAGCTGTTTAATCGTGAAAATGTGCAAATAACGAAATCACGGTAATATATATCTGTAGATTGCATAGTATCCTGGTGTCGTAATATAATGACGAGCTGTGACATTACTTTCAAAATGGGCGCCGGTTACAGTCACACGGGCCGTAATACTATTACGCGCAAGGTATACATGGTATTTTTTTCACGGAGCTCCTACAAAATAGCTAGTTTTCACTGAACTGTCAAAATGTTTCACTAGCGTCACTTCTAATAGTAGGTAATAAAAAAAACAACTTCCACTCAAGCGTTGATTTACTATTGAATTGGTTTAGCGCAACCAGTTTGATTTTACTTTACAGCACTAGTGGTGTAATGGGTCACTTTACATGCCTGCATGCATGCATATAAAGCAGTCATTTTACAGAGGATAATCATCTCGCCAAAATTTTTGTAGAAAAACGTTCTTTCTTCGCTGCATTTTATTTTAAGCGTTTACCTTAAGGTGCGACTGACATCGTAAGATATGTTCTCGGAGAATTTCGAACTGTGGTTGCAAATTTCATATTTATATGAAAGGATGGTCGCAACTAGTTATCACGAACAAAAATTATAATTCAACAATTTAACCAATCACTTTTACATTTTTCTAAAAAAGCAATACACTATTAAGGCGCTATAATGTAAAATCCCCACCGCCAGAGAACAGAACGTGTAATTTATAATTCTATAACTTCTACAGATCTGACCACAGCCAACTAGTGCATTATGCAATAAGATTTTATAGAATCTAACTAAAATTTGATATCTTATAAAAACAATTTGACACGATTATGAAATGCGTTTTATTGATTTACAAGTAAAATGTGTTACTGCGTTTTATTAAAATAAAATCTATAACATTAGGAACGACTGAATGTAATAAATACAACAGAATGGAATATTATATTACAGAAACATTACTTAAGGGGGTCACCCCGTGTGATGGGTTCAAAGAATCGATTTTATTTTGTATAAATTGATTCCTTAATATGTACAGAATATGTTAGTCGTCGTAAAGATATAGCCGTTAGAACGAGCAGGCGTTCGGAGCGCTGAGTTTAGTAATGAGGCACTAGGTCTATTGTGACGTGTTGTTTTGGTGCCTGAGACCCTTTAATACAAATGTACATTCATATATACATGTATAGAAGGAGATTTCAATGAAGAGTTGTTATTTCAAACCAGGCATCGCAGATTGATGGTAACTAAAGATTTTCATAGTTTTAAACCGTACTTGAAACTTGAAACGCGTTTTTCTCAAAACTGTGTTTTTCGAGCTTGTCTCAAAGATATCTCAAGAACGGTTTTACCGATTCACTTGAATTTTACAGGGTAGACTCAGGACATACAGAGCCACCGCGTGAACTAGAATCATTAATAAATTTCAAGTATTTCTATTTTTTCGTAACGAGATAATGAAAAAAAAAAATCAAAAAATTTGAAACTTTTTTTTGTAAAGTTTGTCAAAAATTCAATTTTCAAAATTTTCAAATGATTCTAATTCATGCGGTTTGTACAGGCTTACAAATTAAAATTTCGTTGGTCTTTTTAATTTCAGATAACCCAATCAACTGAAATCATGGAGACCATGAGCACACTTTTTTTCGAGGTGGGTTTCTTCAGACTGGTACAACTCACGATCCAGATAAGATTTTTAGCTGGAAATTTATATCTGTACTCTCGAAATACTAATAAACAAATAGAAAATAATTCAAAGTACTATCTTTTTATTTGTCGTAAAAAAAAAATCCTAAAAAATGCCTTAAAAATCGGTCGTCACACGGGGTGACCCCCTTAAGAAAAAATATATTATTTTAAGGTGTGTATTAAGGAGCTATTTTTTTTATTTTATCTAAAAATGAATTTAAGTTAACATAATAAAGCCACTTATCTTTAGTCGAGAATAGCTGAAATAGATTTTGTGAAACCTGACCCGAAACTTAAAATATAGAGTGTTTGCGAATCTTCATATAAAACTGATGTTAATGAGAACAACGCCGCGGGTGCAGGCTAGTACTTAATACAATGAAAATGGCAAAATCGACAAAAAAAATGGATTATGCCACTGAACTGAACATGTGATTCCAAAATGATTTTATATACCTAAACTGAATTCAAATTATTGCAATTTAAGGGGTAACACCACTGTAAATTTTTCAAAAAATCGATTTTTTTTTAGGCTTAAAAATACTTTGAACCTTTTAAAATATGGGGAAAAATATTTCATACCTCAAAGTATTTTTTTTCTTGTAATTTCGAGCTCTTCCCCAAGCGCGTCTATAATGTCTATAATGCATTTCAAAACTTTAAATGCGTTTTTCTCGTATCACGATTTTTCAAAACGGCACGCAGCATAAGTCCAACAATTTTCATTCTTTTCATTCGAATTTGTTACAATATCTTTAAAATAAGATTTTGAAGAGAAATACGTACGGGATTTTCGATAAGTTAATTTAATCATTATTTATTAAGAAATGATTATCTTTTTTTGTTGTTGAAAATTTAACGATTTAATTCAAATACTCGCCAATCACACAAAAATCAATATTTTTAAAATCCCCTACGTATTTCTCTAGCTATAAGCATGTACAATAAGTATTTTTTTTTCTAAATCCAAATTTGCAGCAGCTACACTGCGTACCGCAGAGCGCCTCAAATTCTACGTGCCTTGCGAAAATGGCTGTGGTGCCGTCATTTCTGAATATTTTTTTATAATAATTTTCTATTTTGTTACTTAAATATACGCTAAATAACTTCCTCCAATATTATAATTTTATTACCTTTCCTTCCACCCAAAAAAAAAAATGACAAAAAAACACGTTTTTTTAGGCTGTTACAGTGGTGTTACCCCTTAAACTGTTACACTGTTTTTCAGTTTACTGAAAATAAAAAACAAATAAAAAATTCATAAAAATTTGCAATATCAAAACACTGCCCTATTGTGGAGAACATTTTTTATGATTAGTAAAACATATAAAAGATAATCAGCCAAAAAAATTCCGTTAGTCTAGACTATATATATTTGAGCGCTGGAGTCTTCCATGGGGGCTTTATGATTTTTAATAAATAAATAAACAAACAAATAAATTAGGTATACAAATAATATGCGAAATTATATTAATATTTCATATATTAACTATTGTGGGCGGTGGTCGAAAAAAGGTTGGGAGCCTCTGGTCTAAATTAATATCCAGCTTCTATAATCTATAATTATATTGCGCAAATAAGCCACATTGCATAACCAAAATTTATCAGCTCGAAAAAAGAACTATAATCGAAGAAAACAATGTTAAAATTCTTTTCAAAGCACATGTAAAATAGTTCATTATGTATATTCAAATACATTATCAAAATATGTACGTAAAACTAACGTCTCAAAATCAACTTACCTTAAGCTGTCAAACACTGTCGAATTCTTAAGAAAATAATAAACACTCGTTTTTTACATTTTGCGAAAAGATATACAACAAAGATCTACAACAATTAATTATGATTCTACAATTTAATTGATTAATTTTACGTATTTCCAAACAAACAAAGTATTAATTATCTATTGTCAACACAACGAGGGAACAGACCGGTCGTCTATCGCGCATTCGAACTTGTCTGATCCATAGCCAACTAGTGCATTATGCAACAAGATTTTGTAGAATTTAACTAAAAGTTGATATCTTATAAAAACAATTTGACACGATTATGAAATGCGTTTTATTGATTTACACTTAAAACGTGTCGCTGCGTTTTATTAAATTAAAATCTATAACATTAATAACGGCTGAATTTAATAAATATAATAGAAGTTATTGCAAAAAACATTATTTATTAATATAAAACTGATTTATTACCAAGGATAAAAAAGAAAGAAAAAAAGTCAATTATTTATTAATCTTTAGGTACTAATAGGGTTGCCATACGTCCGGGTTTCCCCGGATTTGTCCTAGTTTAGAGGGCATCCGGGGAGCGTCCAGGCGGGGCTTCATTTGTAGTTCGGGTTTAAAAATTTGAAGTCTTGGGCCGCCCGCGACATATTTGAATAAGGTTTTGTTTTCATAACTGAGTATATTAATAATTTGTGTTTTATTTTAAGATTAAAAAAATTCTAACTGATTATTAAAACAATTTGTAACAAACTAATAAGATTCTGTTTTGTTAGGTACATTTAAAATGATGATAAAAGATGTCTAAATTTAATTTTAAGGTCTGAAAATAAATAAAAAGGTGATTTATGACATTTTCAACTGTTTTTTGTTACATTGACTATGCTTAAAAAAACCTGTTGACATGTCCGGGTTCTGGGCTCTAAAATCCGGGGTTTTCACGCGTCTTGTCCTGGTTGCCAAATTTTAGAGATGGCAACCTTAGGCACTAACATAATATAATAGATGTTTGTACGAACCGCGTGCCTTAAAACTCG
This sequence comes from Venustoraphidia nigricollis, assembly GCA_034508555.1. Taxonomy (NCBI): domain Eukaryota; kingdom Metazoa; phylum Arthropoda; class Insecta; order Raphidioptera; family Raphidiidae; genus Venustoraphidia; species Venustoraphidia nigricollis. The sequence goes on from JAVRKA010000046.1 coordinate 1,489,242, forward strand.
AAAACCACTAAATCGTTTTACATTGTTCTTCCAAATACAAAATATAGCTTAGAGATTCAGAAGAAACGTTCATAAATTATAGCAACGTTTCCCAAACTTTAATATATACGGAAAACGAATACTGTAATTTTAATGGAACACTTAATTATTTTATAGGGTAGGTTTTTAACATTTTTCAACTTGGTGCAGCATTTAAAACCAGGTTATTATTACAATTAACTTTCGTAATTTTTCACGAAACATTTATTGGCTTTCGGTTGGAAATGCTGGGCTATAATTTGATTATATGTACGAGCAATAACTTTCGAAAGACTCGATTGGTTTCAACTAAATTTGGCACACACATTAAAATTAATCACCGCACGAAATATATTTAAAATTGGCCGGACTGGACCATTTTAAGAACTGTTTTTAGGGGTTGAAAATGTTTTTGGGCCCAAAAATACTGACAATTTTTTAGAATCATTTCAAATTTGAACCCATTAGTAAAGAATAAAATCTAGTGAGAATTTTATGATACTGATTCTCATCTTTTATGGCTATAGATAATTAGATAATTAGTGCTTCCCGTGTAAAGCTGGACCGGGTCGCTAGTACACTATAATTGTCGGCAGGGTTTTGGTCTTGCGACCCGAGTTTTTGAAGTTGAAGCGAACTGAAAGTGTTTTTTTATTATTTATTTTATTGCCTGCATGTAGGCAAGACATTTATCTTTTTTGTAATCCGTCTGCTCACATACAGTAATTATTTATTAATCTTTATTTAAAATTAGCGGCCCGGTCCGGTTTGCCTTGATTTGTAAAATATCTATAATTCCAAATTAAATGTTTTTTTAGTCCAAATTAAATACTTAAAATAACTAACACATTTATTTAAATAAGAATTAATACTATGTCAGTAAAAACACATTCGCAAATAAAGCATTCTTTTGAACCAAATTTTAAACTCATAAAAATGATTATTGTGAGTCAACCTCAAAAAATACACATATGCTATCGCGGACATTTTTAACACGCTTTTATTAGCTTCACCTGTATGTTTGTTTGTTTGTAAAGGAATCTTTGAACGTGAAATTCACCCACTTCAAAACGGAAGATTAAACTGAAACTTTGCACACTTATCAAGGACCGATGACAAAACAATAATTTAATAAGTTTGTCCCATTATCCTGACCAGGACCTTCAGGATAAAAAACTTGAAAAATTACAAGCAAGCAAGCTAACACGCTGTACAGTGATGTACGTTGCATTGCCTACCCTATAATCAAATGCAATATTGTTTTTAAGTCTTAATTAAAATTAGAGTTTAAAAAAACTAAAACAACGGGTTTTTATAAACTAAAAAATACAAAATAATTTAACAACAAAATTAGCTTTACTGTAAAAAGCCTGGGGTGCTCTACGTTTACAATCAGCTAGTAAATGAAAAAAAATATTACCGATATTAAAGCACTCCACGCTTTTTACAGTAAAGCTATTTTTTTGTAAAATGATTTTGCATTTTTTAGTTCATAAAAAACGTGTTGTTTTCTCAACTCTAATTTTTTTATTTTAGTCTGTTAAAAGTCCCAGATTATTATCTATTTTTTGGTACAGCTGTTGATTTGAAATAAAACCGGTTAACTTAAAAGTCTTTTTTACCTGTTTTTATTTGGTTGAAAATTTGTTTTAAATTTAATTTTCCAAAACTCATTCTCCGAGCTTGGGATTAGATTGGAACTTGGCACCGTTTTAGATTCTTATTTCATTAGTCGCCGAAAAAACAGGTAAAAAAATAGTTAACTCATTATTTCACATTTCTGGTTTTGGTATACGATTTAACTTTCGCTGTTAAAGACCACCGAGCAACAACGTATTGTTTCATAAACTCACTTAAATTAATAACTATTATTCAGTTATAAATAAACAGGTAATTTTGTACGCAGTGAATAAACTGCATTCATAAAACGTATCCAACTGTATATTTTGTAATTACTTCAAATTGATCAAGACGCGGAAGCATGTAATTTTTATATTACTCGTATAAAATACGGTACCATCTTCATAATTTTTAAAAGTCGAAAAGTTCGAACTAGGGACTGCTGGATCCAGCTGGATCCAGCACATTTTTGGTCTTGCTGGATCCAGCGGTGCGGATCCGCAATCAGCTAAAAACAAGTAAATGACTGGGTCTGAGAAGAATTATCATAAGATATTGAAGAAAAAAAATGACACTTTATGAAAGTGAAGGAGTAAGATGTGAAATCTTTAAACTATGATTATTTGATAACTCTCAAACCAACCAACGCAGAGGTTGAGAGAGCCCTTTCTGCAGGCGGGTATATTGGCAGTTCTTTAAGAAGTAGGCTGGGAGATAACACCATCAATAACATTTCTTTTTTGAGATCTTACTTTAAAAAAAGTAAAAAAAAAACTGTTACATAATTGATTGGCTTTATTCTTTAAAAGACAAGTCAATTTATATTAAAGTTTTGTTTCTAATAAAAGTTAACTAGACATTTTATAAGCGGGAAACGCAATTTTATTTTTAAAATAATTGATACTGAGAAACTGAGACTACATAGTTTATAAAATAGGTAAACGAATAACTATTTCAGATATCTAGAATATCAATTTAGGTGATTTACGGCTGTATTGTGATAATTAATTAATGAAATTATACTCCGAATACTCGTCACTATTACTTACTGTTAGAGGACTTTACTAACGCCAAAAAACGAATATTTGATGTAAATGGAGATACATAGTTATTAAAGTTTCTAGTGCTAAAAAATGTATTTGAAAAATTGATTAATGCTGGATCCAGTTGGGTTTGCTTCAATCCAGCATAAATCTAGCTGGACTTCAATCCAGCATAAATCTAGCTGGATTGAAAACGCCGCTGGATTGCAATCCCTAGTACCAATCCGGTAGCATTCTGAACAAAATGGCGTTGAAAATTTTCAAATCGGCTTACAATTGACGAAAATATCAGTGAACAAACAAAAAAATGCAGACGAATATAAAAGCTCCTATTTTAAAGTCAGTTAAAAATTGTTTCATAATCTATCTGTAATGTCGATTTCAACAAAAAAAAAAATGTGGGTCGACCACAGTTTACAATATTCAAAGCGTGATGTGGTTCTTCTAATAGTTTTACGACGCAATTTCGGAAATAACGCAAGCCGTACCGACGCAAGGCGAAGTCTGTGTCTATTGTAATTACTAATTACAGTCTAAAATAAATGTAACACTTCCCAAAAGTAATTAGCTCATTAAATCTGATGATACTGTTAGCTTTTGTCTCTTATACTCGCGTAATGTGTGTACACTTTAAGTACGCAGTCTTACGTACTAATAGCCAAGAGCTGTTAAGCATTTTTGGGTAGGTATTTGAGGCACTGTAAAAATTTGAACAATAACTCTTTAGTAATATCCGAATATAAAAACACAGACCTGGCTGAAGGGTAGCGGGACTTAACCGATTTATCAAACATACTGATCGCCTGGCAGGTAAAATGCCCCACCGAAACGATATATCTTTTTGAATATATCTATTTTACTTACCATTATTATTCTAATTTGCACTGATTTTTCACTCGGCACGTGGTAGAACATGATTAATAATAATAAGTAATTAAAAAACCCCGGGTCGCAGTGCCAAAACCCTGCCGACAATATAGTGTATTTGCTTGTATAGGGCCGTGTGGTTTTATACTTTTATTATGTGAAATTAAGTTTGTTTTTGGGCAAAATAAAAAATTTAACCCCTTAATACACCCCTTAAAATAACATTTTTTTCTTAATTGTAATATTATTATCAATCTAACGTCTACACCAAATTAAATACACCCTTCAATAAATAAGTCACTATCTGCAAACTAGTGTTTTCATAAAATTTGTAAATCCGGTCCTGTCGGGCCGATTTTATTAAAATTGTGGGGAAACTTTTTAATCACTACCAAAGGGTTAAATTTCAATTTTGAAACGATTCGGAGAATTTTTTCGGTATTTTGGGGCCCAAAAACAGTTTTCAACCCCTAAAAACTACCCTTAAAATAGCCCGATTAGGCCCATTTTAAATAGGCTTCCTGCGGTGATGGATTTCAACATGCGGCCCAAATTTCGTTGAAATCAATTAACTCTTTCGAAAGTTATCGCGCGTACACATATATATATATATATATATATATATATATATATATATATATACATATATATATAAACATTTTTAAAAATGGTGCCAAAGTGTTTAGGAGGTTATGAAACGTCGAGAAATTTTGGTCCGACCCCTAGGTCCCGCCATCCGACCGACGCCAATAGTGTATGTTGCCATATGGCAAATACACTAAAAAAACACTTGAAAATTCTACAAATAATTCTTTATTTCTCGACGATCGTTTCGGACAATAAGTCCATCTTCAGGAGTACAAAACTTGTACTCCTGAAGATGTACTCCTGAAGATGGACTTATTGTCCGAAACGATCGTCGAGAAATAAAGAATTATTTGTAGAATTTTCAAGTGTTTTTTTTTTAATTACTTGTTATCAATATTATTCTGTTTAAATTAAGTCTAAGAGCTATTAAGCATTTTTGGGTAGATATTTGAGGCACTGTGAAAATTTGTACAATACCTCTTTAGTAATATCCGAATACGAAAACACATACCTGGCTGAAGGGTAGCGAGGTTTAATCGACATAACCGATTTATCAAACATACTGATCGCCTGGCAGGTAAAATGCCCCACCGAAACGATATATCTTTTTGAATATATCTATTTTTACTTACCAATATTATTCTTTTTAAATTAAGTCTCAAGAGCTATTGAACATTTTTGGGTAGATATTTGAGGCACTGTGGAAATTTGTACAATACCTCTTTAGTAACATTCGCATACAAAAACACAGACCTGGCTGAAGGGTAGCGGGGATTAATGACTAGAACAAGCAGGGCGGAAATATGTGGAGTCGGGAGTTTGTTAATGCGTCAATAAATAATTATTTACTCTAAGGTCCATTTAATAGTTTTAGGCGTCATAATTTTTGGCTTCATCGCTTTCACGATAAACTTTTTTATGTTAACAATTTAACAGAAAATGCAAAGGTTAAACTACTTAAATTACGCGACAAAATCCTGATTCGCTATACTTAATATAATTGTAAAACTTTAGTAATATCCGAATACGAAAACACAGACCTGGCTGAAGGATAGCGGGGCTTAACCGACATAACCGATTTATCAAATACATTGATCGCCTGGCAGGTAAAATGTCCCACCGAAACGACCTGTCTTTCTGAATATATCTGTTTTTAGTTACCAATATTATTCCGTTTAAATTTCAACGTGCCTCAAATATATTTTTTAAGTCTTAAAAAATATAATTTTGCACACAAGAGCTATTAAACATTTTTGGGTAGGTATTTGAGGCATTGTGAAAATTTGTACAATAACTCTTTAGTAATATCCGAATACGAAAACACAGACCTGGCTGAAGGATAGCGGGGCTTAACCGACATAACCGATTTATCAAATACATTGATCGCCTGGCAGGTAAAATGTCCCACCGAAACGACCTGTCTTTCTGAATATATCTGTTTTTAGTTACCAATATTATTCCGTTTAAATTTCAACGTGCCTCAAATATATTTTTTAAGTCTTAAAAAATATAATTTTGCACACAAGAGCTATTAAACATTTTTGGGTAGGTATTTGAGGCATTGTGAAAATTTGTACAATAACTCTTTAGTAATATCCGAATACGAAAACACAGACCTGGCTGAAGGATAGCGGGGCTTAACCGACATAACCGATTTATCAAATACATTGATCGCCTGGCAGGTAAAATGTCCCACCGAAACGACCTGTCTTTCTGAATATATCTGTTTTTAGTTACCAATATTATTCCGTTTAAATTTCAACGTGCCTCAAATATATTTTTTAAGTCTTAAAAAATATAATTTTGCACACAAGAGCTATTAAACATTTTTGGGTAGGTATTTGAGGCATTGTGAAAATTTGTACAATAACTCTTTAGTAATATCCGAATACAAAAACACAGACCTGGCTGAAGGATAGCGGGGCTTAACCGACTTAATCGATTTATCAAATATATTGATCGCCTGGCAGGTAAAATGCCCCACCGAAACGACCTGTCCTTCTGAGTATATCTGTTTTTAGTTACCAATATTATTCCGTTTAAATTTCAACGTGCCTCAAATATATTTTTTAAGGCTTAAAAAATATCAGATTGCAAACACCTGGCTAAGTTTTAGACCCGATTAAAAAATCTGGCTGTTTTATTTTTCAACTCCTTAAATACATTTAAAGGTATTAAAATTTCAAAAAATTAAGTCGGTTAAGCCCCGTTACTCTTGAGTCAGGTCTGTGTTTTTGTATGTGGATATTACTAAAAAGGTATTGTACAAATTTTCACAGTGACCCAAATACCTACCCAAAAATGCTTAATAGCTCTCCTATTATTACGTTAATATTTCGATATGGATAATAAATGTGTATATATTTTGTACTTTAAACGACCGGTTCTCAAAAGTTACAACAGTACACCTGCAGACAGGAGACTTCAATACTCACAGAGTTCAATCCTACAAATTCAGCTCTAAGCTGGTTTCGGATGACCTGGGTAAGAGAAACAAAGTTCACATTATGTGGGTACCAGGTCATGGAGGAATTCGTGGCAATGAAAGAGCGGATATCGTTACCAGACAATGAACTTCTGAACCAGTCTGCGGAATTTCTTATAGAAATGTCCAACAAACAGTCAGGAAATGGACCTGCGAGCAGCATTTCTCAGATTGGGATCTGGTTTCAGGTAACAAACATGGGAAGAAAATGATTGTAGCTAACTGAGAACTTATTCGACTCAACAGACCTACACTCAGAAAGGTGTTTGAACTTCAAATCAGTCATGTTTTCCAGAGAAAACACCTACATGTGATGGGGGTACAACAGGAATCAACACTATGTAAATTTTGCGAAATGGAAGATGAAACATCCACCCATATCGTGTTCGAATGTAAGGCTCTAATCTACAGGAGGACAACCATATGTGGTTACATTGATGAAGATGGAATAGTTCCACAGGACAATCTGGTAGCAAATCTTCTGAAACTCATAAGAAGATCCAGATTATTTGCTGATTAGATCCAGTAAACGGGGGACGCACAGACATCCTTTTAGGATGTGGTGCATTTGGGCCAAGAGTATTTCATTAAGACCCAAAATTGCCCTTTACTTCATTTAATTTAGATTAATCGGTAATTTACAAATCCAGTTGAAGCCGGTCCGGACCGCTAATTAAAAGTATAAAATTAAATAAATTGACTCTACCAACAGTAATAGATATATTTACGAAATGAAACTGCTTGCTATACTGTTCAAATTTATTTATTGAAATAAATAACAACGTTTCTACCACTTTTGTGGTTCTTTTCAAGTTTAAAAAAAAATAACAATAGTTTTTTTTTTTTAAACTTGAAAAGAACTACAAAAGTGATTGAAACGTTGTTATTTAATTTTTTTCAAACATACACAATTAAGTTAGCAGGAAAGTGGACAATTGATGTAAACATTTGTATATTTGGTTGTGTACTTAATTTTAACATGTGCTGTACTTTATAGATGCCTGATGAAGATCAAATAAATGACCGAAACGTCACTAAATTAATAATTGGTTTAATGATTTACATCAATTGTCCACTTTCCTGCTAACTTAATTGAGTATTTGAATTAAAAAAAAAACTATTTTTTTTTATTTTTTAAATAATATATCGTCAATAATATTGAAGAACGAAAAGAAAAAAAAATTTAAGCCATAGGTAATTAATAACAAATTAATTAAAATGTATAAAACTTCATAAGATATAACGTGATTACAAAACGTACCAGGAATGTTTGTGACGTCAAAATGATAAAAGTTGTGTATTTGTGTATGGCTTTATAATACATACTATCAAAGTAACCATGGCAACCAGGACCATACAAAAATTTTGACGTCACAGAGGTTTTTGGCGCGTTATCGGATCCTAGCTTAAACATTATTTTTAAAACAAATATAACTCTTTCATTATGAAATTAAACAAAATAATAAAAGTAGTTTCGCTATTAAACTTGTATGTGATCTTTCCATTTATGTAAAAAAAAAAATAATTCAAAAACCCAATTGTGTATGTTGGAAAAAAAAAAATATGGACGCAACAATCTCCAATGTTGTTATTTATTTCAATAAATAAATTTGAACAGTATAGCAAGTAGCTTCATTTCTTAAATAATTAAAAAAAAACCCGGGTCGCAGTGCCAAAACCCTGCCGACAATATAGTGTATTTGGGCCGTGTGGTTTTATACTTTTATTATGTGAAATTAAATTTGTTTTTGGGCAAAATAAAAAATTTAACCCCTTAATACACCCCTTAAAATAACATTTTTTTTCTTAATTATAATATTATTATCAATCTAACGTCTACACCGAATTACAGACACCCTTCAATAAATATGTCACTATCTGCAAATTAGTGTTTTCAAAAAATTTGTAAGTCCGGTTCTGTCGGGCCGATTTTATTAAAATTTTAGGGACACTTTTTAATTACTACTAAAGGGGTAAATGTCAATTTTGAAACGATTCTGAGAATTTTTTCGGTATTTTGGGGCCCAAAAACATTTTTCAACCCCTAAAAACTACCCTTAAAATGGCCCGATTACGCCCATTTTAAATAGGCTTCTTGCAGTGATGGATTTCAACACGTGGGCCAAATTTGGTTAAAATCAATTAACTCTTTCGAAAGTTATAGCCCGCACACACATATATATATATACGTATATATATATATATATATATATATATATATATATATATATATATATATATATATATATATATATAAATATATATATATATACATATATATATAAACATTTTTAAAAATGGTACCAAAGTGTTTAGGAGGTTATGAAACGTCGAGAAATTTTGGTCCGACACCTAGGTCCCGCCATCCGACCGACGCCAATAGTGTATGTTGCCATATGGCAAATACACTAAAAAATATAAAAGTTGAATACCACTGGAATAGCTATAATAAATATGTAAATGAGACACGCATCTTTAAACAGAGTAATATTTTTTTACGGTAACAATATAGGTACGTAATGTTATACAAATATAAGTCGTGTCATAACAGTGGTTGGTATTGATATCTGACAATGATTGTTATTTTTGTATGTACGTTCGTTCTTTTTTATGGTAGAGATTTTGCTAGTGAAAATTTGACAAATTGTTTCTGGTTGAAACATAAGTAATTCTATTGTGTAAGAGAATGTAAGAAAGCATTGAAAAGACAATTTTTAAAATAATCAGAATAAGGTTATTGATCCCTCAGATCGTAAAATATGCAAGGGCAGAAAGTTGAAATTCCTGCACTGCGCGCCTCGAACTTCGTGTGTCGCGCAGTGCAGGAATTTCAACTTTCTGGTCGTGTGGTATACTATACTATTTTTCTTTATACCCGGTCGAAAGGACGTGCTTTCGTGTCAGTGTGCACGAGAAAACTGTTTCGGCCCGCCGTTACAGATGGTGTATTCAAGTATTGGGTTATTTAACTGTCAAAAGTTTTTCCTCATTCATTCGGAACTTAGATTAATTATTATTTTTAAAATAGGTATATATAACTTTTTAATTATGAAGTGAAAAATAACAATAAATGTAGTTTTGCAATATAAGAATTGTATATGATCTTTCCATTTATGTAAAAAAGAAAATTTCATTCAAAAACCCAATTTAATTAATTTAATTATTATTATGTAAGATTGTGGCAGTTAGTCAATAGTTTTTTGTAACTTAAAATATGCTTTGTGTTTAAAAGTTATATTCAATCAATTCTTATGAATATGAGAGAGAGATTGCAGATTATAGACGCTCAACATCTAAGGTCATCAGCGGATATCACTATGTGATCGAGAACATTAAAATAAAGAAAAATATATTCAAATTCAAAAGGTATCAATTATTCAATCCCAATACATTACATTTTTGAAAAAGTTAATATTCCAAAAAGAAACGCAATTAATAATAATAAATAATAATAATAATGCGTTTAACGTCCGTTTCTCGACTTTATGTCATAACAGACGCCATTCGCACCATTACTATTTTCCATCTACCACTTCCCGTTATTTTCTACATTTTTTACAACTTCAACTTATGTAATAGCAATGGGCAAATGAAGGAATTATAGGAAATTAGGATAAGGTAGGTAATTTTTGAACTAGGCCATGGCCTCAAATAAGGAACCATCTCGATATTTATCTGGAATCAATTGAGGGAAACCATGGAAAACCTCAATCAAGATGGCCGGTACAGGAATTACCGTTTCTCGGCGAGAGGCAGTAGGAAAAAGTCCCAGCCACATCTGCTCCCGCCGGGATTCGAACCCGGTACCTCCCGAATGCAAGTCTAGTGCTGTCACCACTACTCTACCAAGCTCGGTAAAAGAAACGCAATTACTGATATGAAATTTGCATTTATCTGCTTAAAGCTTTGTCTTCAAAACAATTTAAAAAACTAATTTTTGGATCGCTTGGTTTATTACTATTTTTTTGAAGTTATACTTTTTTTGGCGCATCTGGCGTAAATTTTTCTCTGTTACGGAAGTAATGCAACGAAAATGAGACACTGCGAAGTTAGTTGTTAATTTAATATGAATGTAGTACATGTATCGGCAAGGTTGAAGTCGTTGATAAAGTTGGCTCTTCGATGCGGTTTAGTTTTACTTTGTATTCATAGATAACACGTTTCATTTCTCTGTTACAATGTGCTGATGGAGTTGTCCACCTATTATTCAAAGTAGATAATCCATCAGCATGATACGAGACACAACTCAAATTTAAAAATACCTTTTAAAAATATAAAAAATTCGCCAATGGTCCAAACTTTTGTTGCATAAAGTTTTAGAACAAACTACCAGATACAATAAAAAGCTTGAAAATACAAAAATACAAAAAACAAATAAAACATAATATACTAATATAAAACAGTATACCGGTGTCTCAGAAATCGCGCACCCAAATGTTAGGATCGAAAGAGAAAAATATTCTGAGCCCAAAAAAATCCATGTTTGGATTTTTTTGATAACGTAGTTAATTAGTAATTAATTAATGAAAGTGACCAATCAGGAGCGCGCTACAGAAGAATAAAAAGTTTAATTAACCAAAATAAGTCAGCCAACGACACTCTCTTCTGTAGCGCGCTCCTGATTGGTCACTTTCATTAATTAATTACTAATTAACTACGTTATCAAAAAATTCCAAACATGGATTTTTGGGCACAGAATATTTTTCTCTTTCGATCCCAACAATTGGGTATATTCAATAGAAGATTTTTTGGAAATGGACATAATATAGTCTAAATATATGTACCTGACGCATTGTACCATTGTATTGGTTGAATTATTAGTGTATTTGCCATATGGCAACATACACTATTGGCATCGGTCGGATGGCGGGACCTAGGGGTTGGACCATAACTTTCAAAAGAGTTAATTGATTTTAACTAAATTTGGCCCGCACGTTGGAATCCACCACCGCACGAACCCTATTTAAAATGGGCCCAATCGGGCCATTTTAAGGGTTGTTTTTATAGGAGTTGAAAAATGTTTTTGGGCCCCAAAATACCGAAAAAATTCTCCGAATCGTTTCAAAATTGAAATTTAATCCTCTGGTAATAATTAAAAGGTGTCCCTAAACTTTTAATAAAATCGGCCCTACAGGACCGGATTTAAAAATTTTACGAAGACACTAGTTTGCAGACAGTGAATTATTTACTGAAAGGTGTATATAAGTTGGTATAGAAGTTTATTGATAATAATATTGCAATTAAGAAAAAAAATGTTATTTTAAGGGATGTATTAAGGAGTTAAATTTTTTATTTTGCCCAAAAACCAATTTATGTTCGCATAATAAAGCCACACTGCCTGTATTAGCAAATACACTATATTGTCGGCAGGGTTTTGGCACTACGATCCGGGTTTTTATTATTATTATTAATAATAAGTACTACTCGAAGTGATATTCTTAAATTGACTGTGTTTTAAATTAATACAGTATAGTTTTACTTTGTATTCATAGATGACAAGTCTGATTTCCCTGTTACATGCTGATGGAGTTGTCCACCTTTTATCCAAAGTGAATAAGTACGGCTCGAAGTGAACAGGCTAACTTTTAACTATATTTACCATCTCCCTAGATATCAATTATCGCGATCACGCTAAAGAAGTATCACTTCTGCCACGCGTACAGTAGTACACGCACCATTTTTTAAAGTTTTTCCTGTATATTCAATACACAAGAAATCCGACGGTCGGCTCTCGGACTATATAGAGTTCACAAACAACCTATTTATTTCTTTGGTTCATTGAGACTCTGTCCACGTGGAATGCTTCACGATTTTGCGACATGCGACGAAAAATGAAATTTGAAAGACTTCTGTCGGCTGTCAAAATCCGATCAGACGGTGACAGTAATTTCAGTTCAATAGAAATATTTTTTTGTTTAGAAACAGTGACCGGGTTTGATTGGACCGGCCCTCGTATATTCATAATACGACGTGTCGAACCTACTTTCATATTATAAAACTGAATCGTGATCACTGCGGAGGAATGGAGTCACGAAGTTAGATATGCGGAGTTTAAACGTAATGTTAAAAAAATGGCTTGGATTTGATAGATAAACTATAGTTCGTGAGTGGATGCCTAGAGTGAGCTGCTGTGCGTCGATATCGCATAAAATGACTTAAGGGGGTCACCCCGTGTGATGGGTTCAAAGAATCGATTTTTTTGTATAAATTGATTCCTTAATATGTATAGAATATGCTGGTGAAGTGATTTTTTCAAATTCGAAGTCGTAAAGATACAGAACGGGCAGGTGTTCGGAGCGCTAAGTTGTGTAGTGGTGCACTAGGCCTATTGTGACGTGTCGTTTTGGTGCCTGAGACCCTTGAATACAAATGTACATCCATATATACATGTATAGAAGGAGATTTCGATGATGAGTTGTTATTTCAAACTAGGTATCGCAGATTGATGGTAAGTAAAGATTTTCATAGCTTAAACCGTACTTGAAACTTGAAACGCGTTTTTCTTAAAACAGTGTTTTTCGAGCTTGTCTTTGATCGATTCACTTGAATTTTATTGAGTAGACTCAGCACACATAGAGCCACTGCGTGAATGAGAATCATTAATAAATTCCAAGTATTTCTATTTTTTTCATAGCGAGATAATGAAAAAAAATCAGAAAAATTGAAACTTTTTTTTTAAAGTTTGTCAAAAATTCAATTTTCAATTTTTTTTTTAAATGATTCTAGTTCATGCAGAGCGTACAGGCTTACAAATTAAAATGCCGTTGGTCTTTTTAATTTCAGATTACCCAATCAGCTGAAATCATGGAGACCATGAGCACACTTTTTTTCGACTGCTACAACTCACGATCCAGAGAAGATTTTTAGCTGAAAATTTATATGTGTACTCTCGAAATACTAATAAACAAATCGTAAATAATTCAAAGGTCTATCTTTTTATTTGTCGTCAAAAAAAATTCCTAAAAAATGCTTTAAAAACCGGCCGTCACACGGGGTGACCTCCTTAAAGCTCCTAGATTAGTAGATTTACCAAGTATCGGAACCCATTGTACCAATGTGACATTATATATTTTGGGTAATTTACATATTATTGAATATTAAAAATATAATAAAAATAATAATAATGCGTTTAACGTCCGTTTGTCGACTTTTATGTCATAACAGACGCCATTCGCACCATTACTATTTTCCATTTTACCATGACTTCCCGTTATTTTCTACATTTCTAAAACTTCAACTTAACTAATAGCAATGGGCGAATGAAGGAATTATAGGAAATTAGGATAAGGTAGGTAATTTTTGACCTAGAAGTTTGATAGGTAATCGGCCATGTCCTCAAATAAGGAACCGTCTTGATATTTATCTGAAATTAATTGAGGGAAACAATGGAAAACCTCAATCAAGATGGCCGGTACAGGAAAAAAGTTCCAGCCACATCTGCTCCCGCCGGGATTCGAACCCGTACTTCCCGAATGCGAGTTTAGTGCTGTCACCACTACTCTACCCAGCTGGGTATTATTGAATATTAGACACTAGTGGAAACAAAGGACTGAACATTGTTTTTTTGAAAAAAAAAATGTTTTCCATTTGTGACATCAATTTGAAAAAGCGAGGCAAAATGAAAAAAAAAATGAAATTGGAAAATCACGCATTAAATTAAAAATATTGATAAAACGAATGATGTAAAGTGTGTCTTTTACAGCTCAATATACCCACAAAAACCTATCAAGTTTCAATTTGATCCATCCACCCGTTCTTTTGTTTCATTCAATTGAATTTTTGAAAAATTAAAAGATCACGTTTTTTGCTCTTAAATGCTTACTCACTATCGAGATAGAAAAAAATTCTCTCAGCTTTTTCCACATTTTTCTCTCAAACAACAACCTCCTCTATATAGTGGTATCTCGTATATCGAGATATATATTATGTTAAAACGAATCTTAAACCAACCTAACCTCTATAAATAGAGGTTAGGTTCATTATAACGAATTACTTTGTATAACGAAAACAGTCAAAACCGTTTACGACGACATCGTTTAGAACAACATACCGGTTATACTGACCAAAATCATAGGTCCCAGCTGAATGCTATATGACCGCTTTATAAAAAACACTGCTTTTTACGACATACCGCATTAAGCGACTACATTTAATGTAATATCTTCATATCTTCGGAGAATTATATCTGTTAGAACGACCAGCTGTATTGTAAACAAAATTCGTACGCACAGAAAGTGTTCCAAACAGACTAAAATTACAGATTTTATGAATACAGAAAAATGATAATGATAATGTGAATATTATTCGTATTTAATAATTAACATTAAACAAAATGAAATTACTTATTATTCGTATTTATTTATGGATAGTGGGTAATTGGATACAAATAAATGAAAATTCTAAGTTTTCTAAATTTGCTACGTTTCGTAGGTTAGTTTCCTACTTCTTTAGGCAAGCTTTAATTAAAATAGGATACAATTTGTATGTATAATTAGGCTTTTAATTTACAATATATAATAAAATTTATCAAGCTACTTACTTTATAGTTTAGAATCTTTATTGATATGTTTGCAGTGATATCATCTTGTCATTCATTTAAAAATAATTTAAAAATATATAAAAATAAAAATTAGCAATTTACTATGGTTTTGATTTATATTAATTTTCATTTATTTGTGTCCAATTACCCACTATCCATAAATATATAACAACATGGACGATAACAACTCGAAATTATTCGTATTAATATCTATGGCTTTATATGTACTACATATCTAATAAAAAATTACTTTGAACCTCGAAAACATCACCGGTTGCTACGACTTTCGGTTTTTACGCCCAAATGTGAGTAGACCCTTCGACGTCGTTATAACAGATTTTGACTGCATTTTCTAATTCCCTGCAACTTCGTTATATCGAGGTTGTACTGTATGGCAAATACACTAAAAGCCTATGCCGTCTTATTTCCCCTATAATTCTATACTTCGTGTTGTGATCGCAGCGGAGGAATGGAGCACAGCGTAGCGCAGCAACAAGTCGTTAGTAGGACACGCGACTCGCGCTCACCGATGCAGAAAGCGGCGGTCGGCCGGTCGAGTCCGATGAACGCAGACCATCGGACAACAACAATGCACTCCGTGCTTGCATTTCTATCCATTGCGTACAATCGACGGAATTCAGAGCTCAAATACCGTTTTGTGTCGGAAGGTTTTTAGGGCTCGTACCTCAAAAGGAAAAAACGGAAACCTTATAGGATCAAACGCGTATCTGTCCGTCCGTTTGTCACCGCCAATTCGCTTCGAACTACTGGACCGATTGAGTTGAAATTCGGTACACATATGTAAGTCGGTGATCCAAAGACGGACGTGTAACGTAAATAAATGAATTTTAAACATGGAGGTCATTTTTGGGGTGCAAGAAATTACAAAAAAAAAGTTTTGCAAATTGTACCGTGTGACATATCAAATGAAAGAGCTTGTAGTAAAGGTTTCAAATATATTTTTTTTTTTATAAAAAATAAGATATCTCGCAACTTAGGGGCTGTTTAAGTATTACGTACGCACTATAGGGGGGCAGAGGGTCTTTGCTTTTCTTATTTTTGATGACATGGGGGGTGAGGGGATCTAGATGGTAATTACGTCAGCAGTAATTATTTACTTTTTTCTAGAATTATATCTGCTTCTCGTGAATCAATAAAAAAAAGATTACATTAAAAGAAAAATACATATACCAATGGGGGGGGAGGGAGAGCTTTGCTTACTTTTGCGGACAAGGGGGACGGGGGGATGAATAATTGTAGTAAATCTGCTTACGTAATACTTGAACGGCCCCTTATGACCAATCGGTTTGTAGACTAATTTAGAATTTTTCATACGAAAAAGAATGTTTTTTTGTGTAATTATTCCGTTTATAATAAAAAGTTTTTCAACTATAGTCTATAAATGAATCATTTCATTTATTTGAAAATTGTAAACTGCTTAAGGTAATGGGGTGGCATTTTTCCCAGGGCGGCACTTAAAGAAAATCCGGCCCTGATTATGTTTCAAATTATAATATGTACACTATTCTTTTTAAATTTGGCCTGTTCTATGTTGTCGCAACTGACAGAATAAAGATTCTATTCTATTCTATTTTCGATCTGGCCCTTAAGTGGGATAAGCATATAGACCAGCGACTCTCATACTTTTTTGGTGACGGAGCTATTTGGAAACACTAAATATTTTACGTAGCCCTAAAATAAGCAAAACCTGGTTTTATGTTCATTCTTTAATGAAAATCATACAAAATTACGTTCTTTGCATAACACTGTATTGATTCCACTATAAATTGATAAAATTGTTTCCATTTAATGGTAGGTATGACGTTGTTTTTAGGGTTCCATACCTCAAAAGGTAAAAAGGAACCCTTATAGAATTACTTGTCCATTTGTCTGTCTGTCAAAACCCTTTTTCTCACGAACGCGCGAAAGTATTAAGTTGAAATTAATATCAAATACTCAGACCTGTGATCCCTTAGAGCTGTCAAAAAATGAAACTTCTAAGTCAACGCAATCAAAAGATACGGCCGTTTATGCCGGATATTTTGCCGCTCGAAAGGGAATCAAAACCTATAAGGTACTTCCCGTTGACCTAGAATCATGAAATTTGACATTAGCACAACTAAAGGGAAAAATCCGAAACCGTAAATTTACAGTTACATCACAAAAAATTGTTTTTTTCTATAAACGTTTTTATGACAAGTGAATTTTTAAAATTTGTTAGTGTATTTGCCATATGGCAACATACACTATTGGCGCCGGTCGGATGGCGGGACCTAGGGGTCGGACCAAAATTTCTCGACGTTTCATAATCTCCTAAACACTTTGGCACCATTTTTAAAAATGTTTATATATATATCTATATATATATTTATATATATATATATATATATATATATATATATATATATATATATATATATATATACGTATATATATATATATATATATGTGTGCGGGCAATAACTTTCGAAAGAGTTAATTGATTTTAACGAAATTTGGCCCACGTTTTGAAATCCATCACCGCAAGAAGCCTATTTAAAATGGGCGTAATCGGGGCATTTTAAGGGTAGTTTTTAGGGGTTGAAAAATGTTTTTGGGCCCCAAAATACCGAAAAAATTCTCAGAATCGTTTTAAAATTGACATTTAACCCTTTAGTAGTAATTAAAAAGTGTCCCTAAAATTTTAATAAAATCGGCCCGACAGGACCGGACTTACAAATTTTATGAAAACACTAGTTTGCAGATAGTGAATTATTTACTGATAGTTGTACCTATATAATTTGGTATAGAGGTTCGATTGATAATAGTATTACCATTAAGAAAAAAAATGTTATTTTAAGGGGTGTATTAAGGAGTCAAATTTTTTATTTTGCCCAAAAACCAACTTAAGTTTGCAATTTGCATAATAAATCCACACTGCCTGTATAAGCAAATACACTATATTGTCGGCAGGGTTTTGGCACTGCGACCCGGGTTTTTTTTTTTAATTGTACTTTCTGACGCCACGCCTTATTCAATATAGATTCTAATCTAGCAAAAGTAGTTTATGAAACATTCAAAAATAACTTCAAGTCGATGTTATAAATGAAAAAATGGCTACGGAATCATATTTTTTAAAATTATTTAACGTTCGTGAAAAACGCATACCCTCTTCTTGTAAAGAATTGTTGACCTATATTTTTTATACCTACTTTTATCTTTCGATAGGAAGCGAGATATTTGCTAAAAACTGATTTTCGTGACCTTTGACCTAATATAACTTATTTACCTCATAATTATGCTGCTGATGGAAACTGTTAGTACAGTCAAAGCCCTCTAAGTGCACGCTCTCTAAATGCACACGCTCTCTTACTGCACACGAACTCGCCCTCTAAGTGCACGTTCCCCAGCCCCCACTTCGAATAATCTGCGACCAATCACATGCGACCGTAAGCGCGCTATTTTCAAACTTTCCATTTCCATCATATTCATAGAGTTTTAGAGATATTGTTTATAGCATCTGATTGAATAAAGATAGCTATAGGAGTTAGAAGAGTGGGGATGAAAAAGATCGTAGGGGAAGTGTGCACTTAAAGGATGGGCTCAGTTCCGAGCTGTGCACTTAGAGGGCTTTGACTATAAGCTAGTGACGATTTTACTCATAGTATTTCCTCAAACCTGAGTTTTAGTGAGTTCATTAAAGGTACTATCCTGATCATAAAAACCGCTGCCGTCTGGCAGCTGAGACCGGGGACAATGCGTGGATGGATGCAGTCAAAGATGTCAAACTAGAGGTGTCACTAAATATATTTCATCACGTTTGAAATTTTCTGAGCGCTAAGTTCAGGTGCCCTTGAGCACAACAACCCTAGTTAAATTTCGTACGAGAATCTCTTATTAACAGTGTTGGATCACTTTCACACAGTTTGTGCTGAGACCCAGCGGTAAGAGGCGAGGTAGGCAAAAGACATAATGTGGGTGTGACCTTCTTTAGCTCTGTGTCGCTCAAATCATCCGCACGTTTCAATTTTTGGCTGGTGCCAACTACGAGGCTAATAGATGCTATTGCAAGGGTGCCGCTCTCAATTGATTACTCTAATTTTTGGAAATAAAACTTACATCTGTTGGGGGTTTTGGTGGGTTACAATGAGCAGGGTATAATGGAAGTGAAACGGGATCTTCACTCTTCAGATAAAGACCTTTTTGGCACACAAACTCAAATCTGACATTTGTACCCGGGACAACTCTCGTCTGACAAACGCTTGAATATATCGAAATCCATCTTAAATAATTCACTTTTTTGATATAACAATCTTAAAAACGTTATCAGGGTTTTAGTAGACTTTGAAATTTATCATTACACATTTTTCGTTTCAGAACATTTTCGTCGACCTGCCAGACATACTTTTCCCCTCAAGCGCGGGTCGCCAGACTTCAATTTTTGTGCTCAAGAACACTTGAACTTATCACCCAGAAAATTTAATTAAACTTTGAATGACTGTTTCTCTTATTCGTGAGTTTAAAAAGGTTATTTGAAATAATTTGTTCATTTGATTTCTACACGCTGTTAAAAAATAAGTAAGTACCAACTTAAAAATCAATCTGTATTGATATGGAAAAGAAGGGCTCCACTGAGATATTTGCTGGGAGGTAGAGATGTCAGAAGTGCCGAAAAGTATCGAGATATATCGATATCGGTATTGATATATTTAAAAAAAAAATTCGATAGGTATATCGGTACAATTTTAAAGAGAACATTGACACTCGAAGAAATTTAGTATACATATTGGCTAGCTTAATATAATCTCAAATAGTAATTAATGGACATTTTTTCTAATAAATCAAATAATAAATAATTATCTGAAATCAAAAACAACGATAAGATTTTTTTTTTGTTTATTAATCAAACATCTAAAACATTTAGGAGCAGATAATTTTTGAGATTAATCGAACAATTAATAAAGCCAGGGATGGCGACCCTATGGCATGCGTGCCAGAGGTGACATTCGACAAAAAATTGTTGGTACAGCATGAATTGAGGTGTAAATCGAAATAATTAAAAATATTCTAGATGTTGCAGAAATGAAATGAAATATTGCATGACTATTTATTATTCCGAAAATATCGAAAAATCCGACGAAAAACAAACGTGTTTTACATGTGCTTTATTCACTGTTGTTGTTTTTGGAACGCACTTAAAAGTATGTTCCCAAAAACATATGTAAAAACACATGTTTCAGTGGAGTTTTCGATATTTTCGGAATAATTAAACGACCATAGTCAGTCGCGGTAGTACATACAAGTGTTGCTACTGGAAAATAAAATCGGTTTTCGATACTCGGAATTTTATATCGATATATCGAAATAATAAATATCGCCTAAAAATTACGATATATTAAATAAAAAGTATCGATATATCGATATTTTTTTTATGTCCCTACCGGGAGGTCTCTGATTTCTCAGCGACGCCACTGTGGAAGGGATAAACCTTCAAACTGCGCCACTGATTTTCCTTCACTAGGCCGTCTTTGTTACGTATTCTCTTTCTCTGCAGACACTTCGGTGGGCAGTGGAAGACTACTTTCTTACTATACCCAGTTTTGTTCTGTTACTGTCATTCAGTCTCGTTATTAGTGCATTCGGTACTGCACAGATAGTTGTCGATTATAGACGCTCAACAACAGAGGTCTATAGCTATTGTACAGAATAATACGACGCATCCATACAATAGACAATAACGATAATGAAATTCAATGTACGCGTTCTGAAATCTAAACAGAACTCTATTTCTTTGTCAATCAGGAAAAACAAGCGACTGTCGCGTATGTCGCCGCGCGATAAAACAATTGAGCGACATCAATGATCGCATAGAGAACACTGTTCCATATCTGTCAAAATACAAAACAAATGCTACGCGCGGCATCAGAGTTTATTCATTTTTTTTTAACAAAAGAGTTATTTAGAGTGTAATGTGGTGCAGCAATTTGTGTTTAGAACTGAAACTATTTTAGAATTTTTAGTGTAGCGTATTTTTTAAAGTTTGTGTGAAGTGTTAAATATTTGAAGTGTTTAAAAAATTGAATGTACAATGTGAATAATTCTGGCAGCAAATGCGGTTCTGTTGTGAGTACAACTTTCAAAAATGTTTATTCATATGTTTTAAAATTAAATAGAACAGCGTTTTAAAACATTTACACTTAAGAACTTTATTTAAGAGTACCATCTGTATAATATGTCCTCTTTTTCAGTCGCATAGCTCTGTCTTACGAGTAATTGGATATATGTATGCATGTAAAATGCACTTCCTCACGTTTCGAAAAGTTCTAATTTTTATAAAAAAAACTTATTTAATCGTTGATGCGATTAAAAAATAAAAAATTGCACGTTACGTTGATTTTTGGCAAAAACGATTAAATATTTAAACCTGCCGAGCACTAAGAAAAAAATTGCAGCGCTTTGAAACTTTCAGGGCACCTTTGGGACACTTTAAGGTTGAAAACGTATAAACGATATCCTTCGTTTATCCATTATATGCAAAGTTACATTAAATTATCCAAATACTCTTAAATATGCAATTTTTTACCTTTTTTTCATCCAACATTTTCACTTCGAAATAATTTTTTTCTTCGAAAGCCATTAATCACTTCTTGTAAGGAATATTTTGCAGTTTACAAAACCCTACTTTAATTTTCTGTACGATCATTATGTCCCGGGTAATTAATTATCAAAGTCAAAAAAGACTTTTTTATTTTGATCGACTATAACTCAGTTTATTATAATTAAAGCTAATTGAATTTTCTAAAAGAGTTTCATTTTTATAGTGGCATGACCAATAAAACTTTACCAAACTCCATAGAGCGTGTTAAACACGATACAAAATTTGGAAAAATTTTCCTTCATTGGTTTTTGTACGATAATTCAAAAATCGCTTACGCAAAAAAAAATTTAAAGTCCAGATTCGAAAACCAGACACTTTAAGCTACAATTTCCTTTTTAGTGTATTTGCCATATGGCAACATACACTATTGGCGTCGGTCGGATGGCGGGACCTAGGGGTCGGACCAAAATTTCTCGACGTTTCATAACCGCCTAAACACTTTGGCACCATTTTTAAAAATGTTTATATATATATGTATATATATATATATATATATATATATATATATATATATATATATATATATATATATTTATATATATATATATATAAATATATATATATATGTGTACGCGCGATAAATTTCGAAAGAGTTAATTGATTTCAACGAAATTTGGGCCACGTGTTGAAATCCACCACCGCAAGAAGCCTATTTAAAATGGGCCTAATCGGGCTATTTTAAGGGTAGTTTTTAGGGGTTGAAAACTGTTTTTGGGCCCCAAAATACCGAAAAAATTCTCCGAATCGTTTCAAAATTGAAATTTAACCCTTTGGTAGTGATTAAAAAGTGTCCCCACAATTTTAATAAAATCGACCCGACAGGACCGGATTTACAAATTTTATGAAAACACTAGTTTGCAGATAGTGACTTATTTATTGAAGGGTGTATTTAATTCGGTGTAGACGTTAGATTGATAATAATATTACAATTAAGAAAAAAATGTTATTTTAAGGGGTGTATTAAGGGGTTAAATTTTTTATTTTGCCCAAAAACAAACTTAATTTCACATAATAAAAGTATAAAACCACACGGCCCTATACAAGCAAATACACTATATTGTCGGCAGGGTTTTGGCACTGCGACCCGGGTTTTTTTTTTTGTTTCCTATACCATTTCCCTCCAAGTTACAGTCTGTTAAAAATCACCGAAAAATTTGGAATTTTTTTTTATATTCTTTAATTTTTGCGACTAGTGTATTTCCCCTCGATTTTTTACTTTTTTCAAACAGATATGTTGCTAAAGAAGTTAAACTTCAAAAACATAAAAATGTTAATTTGCCTTCGAAATCTCGTGACGTACCTTGAAAAATACACCGCAAGGGCAGAAACTTGAACCGGTCAAAAGTACGTAACAATCGTATCAGTGTGCACGAGAAAACTATTTCGACCCGCTGTCAAGATCGCGTGCGAGTAATTCCAGCAGTGCATAAATGTTAAGCTTTCTGCCTTAAAATCGAAGCCGCTTTTCGACCGGGTATAAAGAGAATTTAATGAGAACATTAATTATTGAGCAAGCAAAATTTGTCAGCATTTTTAACATGAACTTGTAATGAAAAAACTTCAAAATGTTATCTTCGAAATCTCGTCACGTGATGTAAAGAAATATTGCTTTGAAGTTCACTTGATTTCAAGTCAAGTAGCTTGAAAATCAAGTCGTAAATCCCTATAATAGAGCACACTCCCGCTAGCCAGAATTACACGTTCGGTGTTACCAGCGCCCGCCCTAACCCTTGATCAGGGTAGAGCGAGATTGCCTTTCAGCGCCCTTTTGGTCGACTCTTTCACTTCACGTAAAATGTACTTCGGTTTTATGTTAAATAAATAAAAACCCGAGTCGCAGTGCCAAAACCCTGCCGACAATATAGTGTATTTGCTTATTTAGGCAGTGTGGCTTTATTATGCGAACTTAAGTTGGTTTTTGGGAAAAATAAAAAATTTTACTCCTTAATACACCCCTTAAAATATTATTATCAATCGAACCTCTATACCAAGTTATATACACCTTTCAGTAAATAATTCACTATCTGCAAACTAGTCTTTCTTAAAATATTTAAATCCGGTCCTGTAAGGTCGATTTTATTAAAATTTTAGGGACACATTTTAATTACTGCCAGAGGATTAAATTTCAATTTTGAAACGATTCGGAGATTTTTTTCGGTATTTTAGGGCCCAAAAACATTTTTCAACCCCTAAAAACTACCCTTAAGATGGCCCGATTAGGCCCATTTTAAATAGGCTTCTTGCGGTGATGGATTTCAACACGTGGGCCAAATTTAGTTGAAATCAATTAACTCTTTCGAAAGTTATTGCCCACACACATATATATATATACGTATATATATATATATATATATATATATATATATATATATATATATATACATATATAAACATTTTTAAAAATGGTGCCAAAGTGTTTAGGAGGTTATGAAACGTCGAGAAATTTTGGTCCGACCCCTAGGTCCCACCATCCGACCGATGCCAATAGTGTATGTTGCCATATGGCAAATACACTAATAAGTTCCAAATTCTCAAAAATCAACTTTCATAGCAAACATCAACACTCGTTGAATTTAAATTAAATTAAGTAGCTTTAATTATTATACTTCTGCTTCTTTAACATTAAGAAAGTTTTCGCATTTGGCTTTTTGAGGCTCCTTGCCACCTGGGGGATTTTTTGAATTTATGAATTAGAAATTACGAAACTTCACTGTATGTGGTATTTAACGACGCATAACGCAATGTCACAACTTTCAAAAGTAAATTAATTAGTCGACATTTATTATAAATAAAGCAGGTGCATTATTGTACTTCGGTATTGTAATTTAAATGTTTTCATTAACTTTTAAAGTAATTACTTGAATTCAGCGATATCAAAAGAAGGGTTATGTTTTTCAAAACTATATCCTTATGTATTATTTATGCTTACGTAGCCTAACGTTTTGGCGGATTTTGAAAAATGAGGTGGCGATAGATTCTTCGCCATCTCGGGAGTGGCTACAGGATATATAGTTAGGGAGCGAGCGATGATTTTACTCATAGTATTTCCTCAAATTTTTGTGAGTTCATTAAGGGCACTATTCTGAACACAAAAACCGCAGTCTGGCAGCTGACAATGCGTGGGTGGACGCGATCAAAGATTTAAAACTGGAGGTGTCCCTAAATATATTTCCTCATTATAAAGATGATTAGAGGATTTAGGATCAATGAATTAATCAAGACGAATTATCATTCGCAACGTTTCGTATTATTTATTAATACTTACTTCATGATAATTCGTCTTGATTAATTCATTGATCCTAAATCCTCTAATCATCTTTATAATTAGTGTATTTGCCATATGGCAATATACACTATTGGCGTCGGTCGGATGGCGGGACCTAGGGGTCGGGCCAAAATTTCTCGACGTTTCATAGCCTCCTAATCACTTTGGCACCATTTAAAATAACCCGGGTCGCAGTGCCAAAACCCTGCCGACAATATAGTGTATTTGCTTGTATAGGACCGTGTGGTTTTAGACTTTTATTATGTGAAATTAAGTTTGTTTTTGGGCAAAATAAAAAATTTAACCCCTTAATACACCCCTTAAGATAACATTTTTTTCTTAATTGAAATATTATTATCAATCTAACGTCTACACCGAATTAAAGACACCCTTCAATAAATAAGTCACTATCTGCAAATTAGTGTTTTCAAAAAATGTGTAAGTCCGGTCCTGTTGGGCCGATTTTACTAAAATTTTAGAGGCACTTTTTAATTGCTATTAAAGGGTTAAATTTCAATTTTGAAACGATTCTGAGATATTTTTCGGTATTTTGGGGCCCAAAAACTTTTTTCAACCCCTAAAAGCCACCCTTAAATTGATCCGATTAGGCCCATTTTAAATAGGCTTCGTGCGGTCATGGATCCCAACATGTGTGCCAAATTTCGTTAAAATGAATTAACTCCTTCGAAAGTTATAGCCCGCACACATATATATATACCTATATATATATATATATATATATATATATATATATATATATATATATATATACATATATATATAAACATTTTTAAAAATGGTGCCAAAGTGTTTAGGAGGTTATGAAACGTCGAGAAATTTTGGTCCGACCCCTAGGTCCCGCCATCCGACCGACGCCAATAGTGTATGTTGCCATATGGCAAATACACTAAAAATGTTTATATATATATATATATATATATATATATATATATATATATATATATATATATATGCGTATATATATACGGTGTGCGGGCAATAACTTTCGAAGGAGTTAATTTATTTCAACTAAATTTGGTCCACGTGTTGAAATCCATCACTGCAAAAAGCCTATTTAAAATGGGGTCAATCTGGGCATTTTAAGGGTAGCTTTTAGGGGTTGCAAAAACTTTTTGGGCCCCAAAATACCGAAAAAATTCTCCGAATCGTTTCAAAATTGAAATTTAACCCACTGGTAGTAATTAAAAAGTGTCCCTAAAGTTTTAATAAAATCGGGCCTACAGGACCGGATTTAAAAATTTTAAGAAAGACTAGTTTGCAGATAGTGAACTATGTACTGAAAGGTGTATATAACTTGTTATAGAGGTTCGATTGATAATAATATTGCAATTAAAAAAAAAATTTTATTTTAAGGGGTGTATTAAGGAGTCAAATTTTTTATTTTGCCCAAAAACAAAGTTAAATTCGCATAATAAACCCACACTGCCTGTATTAGCAAATACACTATATTGTCGGCAGGATTTTGGCACTGCGACCCGGGTTTTTTATTATTTATCAGCAAGGATTTGATCTATACACATATTTCCTCATGTTTGAAATTTTCTGAGCGATAAGTTCAGGTGCCCTTGAGCACAAAAACTCAAGTCCGACATTTCATACCCGGAACAACCCCCGTCTGGCAAAAATTAATATGGGGAGAGTTCTCAGTCCGCTCTGTCAAAACTTTGAGAGGATAAAATTCGACATAAAAAATATTAAATATATAAATAGCATCTACGACTAAAGAAGTTTCACCTCCCCCGCGAGTTTATGTGGATGAGGCTCGCCCGTCTATTTTTTTACGTATTTTTTTTGTATTATCTTTTGCCGTTTCACAGAAACACAAAAGTTCCGGTTTTGGTGACTCATACTTCCTATTTGGAATTTAGGTAATGGTTCAGTTTATGTGTTGTAGACTCGTTAGGCGACTTTCTTTCTTTTACGATAAAGATTTTTTAAGCTGTTAGAAAAACCTTCGGCAATAATTTGCATGTAAATTATGATGTGTAACTTTTCATAGTTAGAGAGCCCGCGACAAAAAATGGTCGTTTGATCTAATAAGCGTCTGTATTCTCTGCCGCCAGGGCGGAGTGCGCTAACAATGATTTTTTTAGCAATTGGAGGGCTTAAAAATCATAGAAAACACATTTTCCGACAAATTCCGCCGAGCTGGAAATTTTTGTGATTTTTTTTACAATTTTTTGATGATCTTAGAAAAGTTCTTGTTCGGCGGAATTTGTCAGAAAATGCGTTTTCTATGATTTTTAAGCCTAATTGCCAAAAAAAAACACTTTCATACATCGCGATCATTAGTGCAGTTGAATATCAATATGGAGCTTAATTACAAAGCGCTCTAGCGCACTCCTGCCTAACGACAGAGAATAATGTAAGAGGCAAAAGTTGGAGAGAGGGACTCGAACTACCTACAGACGTTTCTTGGATCGTCCATTTTTTGTCGTGGGCTCTGTAACTATTACGCGAAAGTGTGGTTTGTTTAACTTGTTAAATACTTACACCTGTAACCATGACAACAACAAACAAATCATATCTCACAGGATTGAGTGTGCAATCAGGAAGACATAAACAAAATTAATAGCACGATACGAAAATAATGCAACAGGGTATATGCATGTAACTTATATTTAGTTCAAAAATTATTTTTGTCATCTTTATTGCAACTGATTAAACTCCAAATAGTTTTTTCTTTTTAAATGTTTATCAATTAAACAAAAATGCAATAAATACGCGCAAATTATCAAATATTGAAACGTAGTGTGACGTCAAAATATATGTAAACGTTGTGATTGCTAGGTATTCTTTCACCAGAATTAATACAAAGTTTAAGGTTAGTTGTCGTGGTACAATATCGTCAAAAAGTTATAGATTATACGCGCCACAAAAGTATACTAGCTTGTAGCTAAGTGATCCATAAATTGTACGCAAGACTGTACCTGTGGAAACGTAACCCATACAGTATTCATATGCATGTATACTTTTCTATAAATTGTTGAACTGTAAACCGTTATTTATAAATAATTAGACGGTCAAATATTTTTTCTTATTTTTTTTTTAAACTCATAACAAATGCATTGAAAGACTGTCAGTTTTTGGAAAGTTTCTGACAGTTAGTTCTTTTTTTATAAATAAGAAACTGGTTCAGAACTCCAGAGATCGTATACAATCAATGTTAATTATCCAATTTTTAATTGAATTTATCTCGGATTATATACGGTCGATCGACTTCAAATTTTCAGGGTAATTGTATTGTCATGCCCTTAATAAGTATACAAAAATTAAGAATTTTCTGACAGTGTGCCTTAACTACGACAACTACCTTAAGCAAGATGTTTGACATATACTATAACGTCAGGGGCGTTTGAATAACCAAAATATCTTGCCCAAAGAGAATATTTAGTTTTCAAATCAATAAGAATGATTTCGTGATTTATGATAAGAATGATATATTTTAATATGGAAATAATTGATTTAAACTATTTTCAAAAATTATGTTAGCTATTGTGGCTAGCTAATTTAAGTTCATC
The DNA here is from genome assembly GCA_034508555.1 of Venustoraphidia nigricollis. Lineage (NCBI taxonomy): Eukaryota > Metazoa > Arthropoda > Insecta > Raphidioptera > Raphidiidae > Venustoraphidia > Venustoraphidia nigricollis. The sequence goes on from JAVRKA010000046.1 coordinate 1,517,846, forward strand.
TAAGCTTCTCGTTTTTCACTCACGTAGTTTTATCTTATAGGAGGTGTATACGTTGAAAAAAGTACCACAGCTCATGCGTAATTGTTTTACGGCTCGTGTGATTATTAAGACACGCTGACGCCCATTTTAAACATAATCTCACAGCTCACCGTAACGTAAAAGATCTACTATAAAAATCCTTAATAATACAATGTCATATGCGCTATCAGCTTCTTTACAAGACCAAAGTAAACTAAATTGACAGTAGCAGGTGATTGTGTAATATCAAACATGTTAAACTTGAAAGCGATACATCCGGGATATCCCCGTATGGAACTGACCCTCCCAAGTCGGCGCCCCTGGCGTAGCCTAGCATTAAACTTCCTGATGACTCATATCTGCTTTTCTCGGAGTATTTTGTGTTTGATAAGTGTTTTTGGTTTATCAATATTTTGGTCTATGATAACTGATTGACCGGGTTTCATTCGGGTTAAAAAGAGGATTGAATTCAATAGAGTTGAATGAGGTTTTAACCATTCGATAGCTCATTGTGAAAATTTCAAACCTATACGCCCGGATTCGCCCGATTACAAATTATAGATTGATTCTAAATTGAAGATCGAACGAACGAAGCGAGTAATACAATTACCCTGAAAATTTAAAGTCGATCGACCGTATATAATCCGAGATAAATTCAATTAAAAATTGGATAATTAACATTGATTGTATACGATCTCTGTAGTTCTGAACTAGTTTCTTATTTATAAAAAAAGAACTAACTGTCAGAAACTTTCCAAAAACGGACAGTCTGTCAATGCATTTGTTATGAGTTTAAAAAAAAAATAAGAAAAAATATTTGACCGTCTAATTATTTATAAATAACGGTTTAAAGTTCAACAATTTATAGAAAAGTATACATGCATATGAATACTGTATGGGTTACGTTTCCACGGGTACAGTCTTGCGTACAATTTATGGATCACTTAGCTACAAGCTAGTATACTTTGGTGGCGCGTATAATCTAAAACTTTTTGACAATATTGTACCACGACAACTACCTTAATAATTATTTATGAATTGGTGCAAATGAGCTAAGTGCAAGCATAAAGAAACATTCCGTTTTGAAATCCCATTGAATTCAGTTTATAGATTTAAAATTTTCACAATAAATAAGCTATCGAATGGTAAAACACACAAACCTATTTAAATAATTCCCGTAGTCCGGTTAAAAAAAATTGCGGGTCGATTTTTTCCAACAACCTTCACAATTTCATTCTTTAGGTGATCCTGAACTTAAATCTTTAACCGAAATTAATCTACCGGATTATTCATACGGGGTGCCGCCCAGTGCCCGGTCTAACAGGTGGGAAGCAAAATAAAGGCGTGGGAGCACCCACGACAACTTTCAAAAGTCGGTGCCTTGGGCCATGGGGACACCCATGTTTACATTAAATGTTAACAGATAACGCACTTTCAGACTACTTTTAAACAGATATATAAGAATTTTAATGTCCGTAACGATGATTAATAAATATGTATAATTATATACACGCCCTGCAGTCTAAAGTCGGGCGCACATGATGCAAGTTTTCGTGCTAATTCGCTTGCTGAATTTTTGAAGTTTACCTTCTATAGCAACGCATTTGTTTGAAAAAAGTAAGAAATCGAGGGGAAATAGAATCTAACCCTAAAGGAGAAGTTATTTTGTCTCCTAAATTAAATGAAACTGACAAGGAGAGAAGTTTATAGTGTGTTGCATTTTAATTCGCAAAATAGTAAGACAGGGATGAACGGCTTGAATCTGACGGTTAAAACTAAGTACAAAATAATTTCTGTAATTTGACGTACAAACGATAGGAACTCGTAATATATATTTCATTTAAATTCAGAAAGGAAAATATTAAATATCATATTCTCTGTTTTCAGATATCAGAACAATTTTCGGATTAAACGTCACATAATGTGTGGTTATGATGTTGATAGGGTATATGTATGTAACTTTTGTTTAGTTCAAATATTATTTTTTATAATCCCTATTGCTAATCCCTATTGCAATTGATTAAAACTCCAAATCGTTTTTTTTTTTAATTTTGGATAAATAATAAATATCAATTAAACAAAAATACAAAAAATACGCGCGAAATATAAAATGTAAAATATGCTGGGTATTCTTTCACGAAGTCAGGCGCGTTTAAATAACCAAAATATCTTCCCTAAACAGAATATTTATTTTTCTTTTTAATACGAATGATTTCATGAATGATTTCCTGCGTGTAATAACTTTAAATATAAAAATAATTATATGTGGTTTCAGATCCAGTATATATTATAATTATATTTTAGAGGACTGTGGATCAATCAATTAATAATGCATTAATATTCATTTTGATGTTTGCGAAATGTTTTTTACCATAATCCAGATAATATTACCTGGATTATGGTAAAAAAACATTTCGCAATTTTTATTAAAATGGATATTTTCATTATTATCTAAGGTAATTTTTAAAAAAAATTTTGATTTTTATATTTAATTTTTGACATTATTAAACATACTTATATGTAAAATTTTTGATTATATTTGTAGAGCCTGATGAAGTTTTTAAAATAAAAACGAAACGTTGCGATTGGATATTAATGCATTGTTAATCCACAGTCCTCTAAAAAATATAATTCTAAAAATAATTGATTTAAACTATTTTCAAAAATTATTCATATACCCTATTCATTATTAAAAGTGTTTTTCTGTAGATTATAGTATATAAATAAAACTATGATATGAATATGCCGATCTGTCCATATGAGAATTTTCACATGACATAAACATCAAAGTGCCCTCCATTCTCTTTGGTGCCCTCTTAAAATATGTAATAATTTCGCCGTAATTATAATATTAAAAACCTCCAGTTTGGCATCTTTGACCGCGTCCATCCACTCATTCTCTCAGGGTCTCAGATGCTAGACAGTGGTTGTTATGTTCAGGATAATACCCTTCAACTCATAAAAACTCAGGTTTGAGGAAATGCTATGAGTAAAATCGTCACGAACTCACTAACTACATCACCAAAATATAATAATAATAATAATAACAATAATAATAATGATAATGCGTTTAACGTCCGTTTCACGACTTTATGTCATAACAGACGCCATTCGCACCATTACTATTTTCCATCTACACTTCCCGTTATTTTTCTACATTTTTAAAACTTCAACTTATGTAATAGCAATGGGCGAATGAAGGAATTATAGGAAATTAGGATAAGGTAGGCAATTTTTGAACTAGGAGTTTGATAGGTTATCGGCCATGGCCTCAAATAAGGAACCATATCGATATTTATCTATGGAATTAATTGAGGGAAACCATGGAAAACCTCAGTCAAGATGGCCGGTACAGGAATTACCGTTTCTCGGCGAGAGGCAGTAGGAAAAAGTCCCAGCCACAGCTGCCCCCGCCGGGATTCAAACCCGGTACCTCCCGAATGTTGGTCTAGGGCTGTCACCACTACTCTACACAGCTCGATACATCACCAAAATATAGCAAGCTAACTAGCAGCGCAGCATGCAAGATTGTAATCAGGACTACTATCAAGCGAACTCGCATGAAAACTAGCACCGTGCGCCCCCTGCTTTAAATGATGTGGCTACTTTCTCGACACATTAAACTGGTGTTGTAGAGACTCTCACACGAGCAGACAAAATGTTGCATTTAGAACATGTTTAACGAGTTTTACGCAGGTATTTCGTGTACTATTTTGTTCCATCAGAACGTGATAATTTCTGGACAGACGAGCTATTGTTGTCGAATAACCTTTACAAATCAAATATTGTCACAGTTCATTGACTCTGCTAGTGTACGTTATACCAGGCGTTCTCAAACTTATAGCTTCACGTACCCCTATTAGATATCCAAGGCAACCCCCTAAAAAAACTGATTTTCGTGAAGTTAGCTAAACACCATCAACGGATCAATTGCCGAAGAAGTGACGCATTTGCCGCTTTTATGCCGTTAATTATTCGTAGTAAAAAACATTTTGCCGCTCTATTTCATAAAAAATAATGAAGCGGCAAATTTTTTTTATCATGATTAATTAACTGTAAAAAAGCGGCAAATTCTCGCCGCTTCAGTTTTCAATTAGTATGATAGTTAGTGCTTCGCTAACGTCATATGAAGTTAGCGCAATTTTTTTTTTTAAATAATGGAGTGGAAATTTTTTTTTACAACGAATAATTAACGGCAAAAAAACGGCAAATTCTCCTCACTCCAGTTTTTAATTAGTATGATACGTAGTGTTAGTGCTTCGCTAACGTCATATGAAGTTAGCGTAACATTTTTTTTTTAAATAATGGAGTGGAATTTTTTTTTACAACAAATAATTAACGGCAAAAAAGCGGCCAATTCTGCCCGCTTCAGTTTTCAATTAGTATGATACGTAGTATTAGTGCTTCGCTAACGTGATATGAAATTAGCGAAAGATCAAATTTTTTTTAAAATAATGGAGTGGAAATTTTTTTTTACAACGAATAATTAACGGCAAAAAAACGGCAAATTCTCCTCACTCCAGTTTTTAATTAGTATGATACGTAGTGTTAGTGCTTCGCTAACGTCATATGAAGTTAGCGTAACATTTTTTTTTTAAATAATGGAGTGGAATTTTTTTTTACAACAAATAATTAACGGCAAAAAAGCGGCCAATTCTGCCCGCTTCAGTTTTCAATTAGTATGATACGTAGTATTAGTGCTTCGCTAACGTGATATGAAATTAGCGAAAGATCAAATTTTTTTTAAAATAATGGAGTGGAATTTTTTTTTTTTACAACGAATAATTAACGGCAAAAAAGCGGCAAATTGTCCCCGCTTCAGTTTTCAATTAGTATGATACGTAGTGCTAGTGCTTCGCTAACGTCATATGAAGTTAACGCAACATTTTTTTTTTAAATAATGGAGTGGATTTTTTTTTTTACAACGAATAATTAACGGCAAAAAAGCGGCCAATTCTCCCCGCTTCAGTTTTCAATTAGTATGATACGTAGTGTTAGTACTTCGCTAACGTGATATGAAGTTAGCGAAATACAATTTTTTTTTTAAATAATGGAATGGAAATTTTACAACGAATATTTAACGGCAAAAAAGCGGCAAATTTGTTATCTATTCGGCAGTTGATCCGTTGGAGGTGTTAACGCACATAAAAAAACTGGCAATAGATAGAACAAAATAAGGTAATTTATTAAAAACTAGCGGCCCGGTCCGGATTTGTAAATTACCTATTAATCTAAATTAAATGGTGCAAAGGGCAATTTTGTTCTAAATTAAATACTTATGGCGACCAACATATTTATTTATAAGAATTAATATTATGTCGGTGAAAACATCTTCGCAAATAAAGCATTCTTTTAATCCAAATATGAAAATTATACAAATGGTTATTGTGAGTCAACCTTCAAAAATAGACATATGCTATCGCGGACTTTTTTAGAATTTTTTAAGACGAACTATTCCATCATGCATTATTTTTGTGTAACTTTAACTATTTACGCAGCGTACGTCACGGAAGCTCTCAAAAGGGACGATTTTTTCCGACTCCATTCACAAATATCATTAAACCGGTAACATATTTTCGCAAAATGTTAATAAATTATAGCCTATAACCTTCCTAAATAATTCCTCTTTCTGTTGATGAAAAACACATGAAAATCCGTACAGTACTTTTTGAGACTAGCCCGGACAAACACAGACTCAGCGGGGCAAGGGACTTTAATTTATAATATGTAATGATACCGATAGCTGATTTTCCACAAAATGTCCATAAATTATAGTCTATAACCTTCCTAAATAATTCCTCTTTCTGTTGGTGAAAAACACATGAAAATCCGTACAGTACTTTTTGAGACTAGCCCGGACAAATACAAACTCAGCGGGGCAAGGGACTTTAATTTATAATATGTAGTGATACCGATAGCTGATTTTCCACAAAATGTCCATAAATTATAGTCTATAACCTTCCTAAATAATTCCTCTTTCTGTTGATGAAAAACACATGAAAATCCGTACAGTACTTTTTGAGACTAGCCCGGACAAACACAGACTCAGCGGGGCAAGGGACTTTAATTTATAATATGTAATGATACCGATAGCTGATTTTCCACAAAATGTCCATAAATTATAGTCTATAACCTTCCTAAATAATTCCTCTTTCTGTTGGTGAAAAACACATGAAAATCCGTACAGTACTTTTTGAGACTAGCCCGGACAAATACAAACTCAGCGGGGCAAGGGACTTTAATTTATAATATGTAGTGATACCGATAGCTGATTTTCCACAAAATGTCCACAAATTATAGTCTATAACCTTCCTAAATAATTCCTCTTTCTATTGGTGAAAACCGTATGAAAATCCGTACTTAATTTCGTACAGTAGTTTTTGAGACTAGCCCGGACAAACACAGACTCAGCGGGGCAAGGGACTTTAATTTATAATATGTTGTGATACCGATAGCTGATTTTCCACAAAATGTTAATAAATTATAGCCTATAACCTTCCTAAATAATTCCTCTTTCTGTTGATGAAAAACACATGAAAATCCGTACAGTACTTTTTGAGACTAGCCCGGACAAACACGAACTCAGCGGGGCAAGGGACTTTAATTTATAATATGTAATGATACCGATAGCTGATTTTCCACAAAATGTCCATAAATTATAGCCTATAACCTTCCTAAATAATTCCTCTTTCTGTTGGTGAAAAACACATGAAAATCCGTACAGTACTTTTTGAGACTAGCCCGGACAAACACGAACTCAGCGGGGCAAGGGACTTTAATTTATAATATGTAATGATACCGATAGCTGATTTTCCACAAAATGATAATAAATTATAGCCTATAACCTTCCTAAATAATTCCTCTTTCTGTTGATGAAAAACACATGAAAATCCGTACAGTACTTTTTGAGACTAGCCCGGACAAACACAGACTCAGCGGGGCAAGGGACTTTAATTTATAATATGTAGTGATACCGATAGCTGATTTTCCACAAAATGTCCATAAATTATAGTCTATAACCTTCCTAAATAATTCCTCTTTCTGTTGGTGAAAAACACATGAAAATCCGTACAGTACTTTTTGAGACTAGCCCGGACAAACACGAACTCAGCGGGGCAAGGGACTTTAATTTATAATATGTAATGATACCGATAGCTGATTTTCCACAAAATGTTAATAAATTATAGCCTATAACCTTCCTAAATAATTCCTCTTTCTGTTGATGAAAAACACATGAAAATCCGTACAGTACTTTTTGAGACTAGCCCGGACAAACACAGACTCAGCGGGGCAAGGGACTTTAATTTATAATATGTAGTGATACCGATAGCTGATTTTCCACAAAATGTCCATAAATTATAGTCTATAACCTTCCTAAATAATTCCTCTTTCTGTTGGTGAAAAACACATGAAAATCCGTACAGTACTTTTTGAGACTAGCCCGGACAAATACAAACTCAGCGGGGCAAGGGACTTTAATTTATAATATGTAGTGATACCGATAGCTGATTTTCCACAAAATGTCCATAAATTATAGTCTATAACCTTCCTAAATAATTCCTCTTTCTGTTGGTGAAAAACACATGAAAATCCGTACAGTACTTTTTGAGACTAGCCCGGACAAACACAGACTCAGCGGGGCAAGGGACTTTAATTTATAATATGTAGTGATACCGATAGCTGATTTTCCACAAAATGTCCATAAATTATAGCCTATAACCTTCCTAAATAATTCCTCTTTCTGTTGATGAAAAACACATGAAAATCCGTACAGTACTTTTTGAGACTAGCCCGGACAAACACATACTCAGCGGGGCAAGGGACTTTAATTTATAATATGTAGTGATACCGATAGCTGATTTTCCACAAAATGTCCATAAATTATAGCCTATAACCTTCCTAAATAATTCCTCTTTCTATTGGTGAAAAACATATGAATATCCGTACAGTACTTTTTGAGACTAGCCCGGACAAACACAGACTCAGCGGGGCAAGGGACTTTAATTTATAATATGTAGTGATACCGATAGCTGATTTTCCACAAAATGTTAATAAATTATAGCCTATAACCTTCCTAAATAATTCCTCTTTCTGTTGATGAAAAACACATGAAAATCCGTACAGTACTTTTTGAGACTAGCCCGGACAAACACGAACTCAGCGGGGCAAGGGACTTTAATTTATAATATGTAATGATACCGATAGCTGATTTTCCACAAAATGTCCATAAATTATAGCCTATAACCTTCCTAAATAATTCCTCTTTCTGTTGGTGAAAAACACATGAAAATCCGTACAGTACTTTTTGAGACTAGCCCGGACAAACACGAACTCAGCGGGGCAAGGGACTTTAATTTATAATATGTAATGATACCGATAGCTGATTTTCCACAAAATGTTAATAAATTATAGCCTATAACCTTCCTAAATAATTCCTCTTTCTGTTGATGAAAAACACATGAAAATCCGTACAGTAATTTTTGAGACTAGCCCGGACAAACACAGACTCAGCGGGGCAAGGGACTTTAATTTATAATATGTAGTGATACCGATAGCTGATTTTCCACAAAATGTCCATAAATTATAGTCTATAACCTTCCTAAATAATTCCTCTTTCTGTTGGTGAAAAACACATGAAAATCCGTACAGTACTTTTTGAGACTAGCCCGGACAAACACAGACTCAGCGGGGCAAGGGACTTTAATTTATAATATGTAGTGATACCGATAGCTGATTTTCCACAAAATGTCCATAAATTATAGTCTATAACCTTCCTAAATAATTCCTCTTTCTGTTGATGAAAAACACATGAAAATCCGTACAGTACTTTTTGAGACTAGCCCGGACAAACACAGACTCAGCGGGGCAAGGGACTTTAATTTATAATATATAGTGATACCGATAGCTGATTTTCCACAAAATGTCCATAAATTATAGTCTATAACCTTCCTAAATAATTCCTCTTTCTATTGGTGAAAAACATATGAATATCCGTACAGTACTTTTTGAGACTAGCCCGGACAAACACAAACTCTGCGCGGCGGGGTACTTTAATTTATAATATCCTAATGATGATATTGTGCATCGAACTTGTAAACTTGACTTGCTTAAAAACTTCAAAAAACACATATTTTTGCCCTAAAACGTAATATTCGTCAATATTCCTTTACAGCACGTCACGAGATTTTCGAATTACGCGAAGGATAATTACCATTTTAAAGTTTTTTGTTTACAAACTTGTGTTAAAAATACTAACAAATTTGGCTTGCTCAATAATTGTTTTCAAATTTAATTTGTTCTGTACAAAAATTTGTGTAAAACTTATGCTAATTAACTTGTTTTCATCTGATTTTAAATCGTTTATTTAGATCTAATGAATTGTAAAAACTTAGCTAAAAGTTACATGGGAAGAATGGTACATATTTCTGGTTTATTTTGAATCATTAACATCAAAGATTGAATAAGATTTTCCATCGAACTTAGAGATTTCCGAAACGTAAGTGCATTTTACACGCATTCAACTGCTTATAAGAGAAAAAGAGGGCATATTAAACAGCGAGTACTCAGTAACTTTAAATAAATTTAAAAAGTACAGCATTCAGTTTTTACATTTTAATGATCATTTGTGTCAAGAACGGTCTGAGAAATGTTACATAATGTAAAGAACGCGTATTTCTTTATATAATAAATACTTATATATAATTATATATTTTAAATAAATTGCTGTATTATGTACATCTTCCTTTCATATATGGATAATGGATACACTGATGCAGGGTCTTATAGTGGAAATTATAATAATAATAATCATCATCATATATATATATTAATACGCTAAGATTAAGATGTTTGCCTACTTTTTTCGAAAAAACCACACCATTGCTCCACATAAATTTTATATCATTTTATAGATAATTGCTTGCTCTACCGACATCAACTAAAAAATTTATTATTGCTTTTGTTTATGTAAATTTATTAATTATTAAAATTATATATATATAGATATACATTAAGACACAATACAGCAATGCGGCCATCTGACGGCTTTGATTTTGAAACAACGTCAATATGATTGACGGTCGGTAACTCTTTTGTTCAATTTCAAATCATCTCACGTATGTATCAGTACTTTTCATATAGTGGCGCTTTAGCTCAACGTTTTTGATACTTGCGCCTCTATGTGACAATTTGAGTAAAATATATTTTTTCGACTGTCATCTGAGCTCCATAATGTAATACAACAAAAAGAAGAACTTTATAAACAGTGTGCAAAATTACAAAAGAATTGAATATCTGCAATAAATTTTGATTCATTAAATTGAATTGAATGATTTAATTTACATAATACAAATATATTAATACGCTAAGGCTAAGATGTTTGCCTCCCTTTTTCGAAAAAACCTCACAATTACTCCACATAAATTGTATGTCATTTTTTAGATAAATACTGCTCCATGTGCATCAACAATTAAAAAATCTATTATTGCTTTTGTTTTTGCAAAATTATTAATTATAACAATTATATATAGATAGATATATATTTACTCAGTATGCAGCAATGATGCGATCTGGCGGTTCTAACTTTGAAACAATGTCAACATGATTGACGGTCGGTAAATTTTTTTTGTTTAATTTTTAATCAAAACTCACGTATAAATACTTTTCGTATGGCGGCGCTTCAGCTCGACGTTTTTGAATCTTGCGCCTCTATATGACAGTTTTAGAAAAATATTTTCTTGAACTGTCACTGAGCTTCGTAATGTAATATAACAAAAAGAAGAAAGTTATAAAGAGTGTGTAACGAATTTTAGTGCACGGGTACCGCTAGTAATAATACTAATGTAATCATTCAAAAGCCTACAAGGAGTCAAATTTGTCATACATAAAACTAACAAGAGATTACAAAATAGTAAATTCATCAACATTATACAAACATTGTGCAATCAATGATTTCTTAAGTTTAGTTTTAAATTGACCAAAAGGCAAATCATAAAATCATTAGGCAGCTCATTATAAAATTTCAAAGCAGTATAATGGGAACTGTTTTCAAATTAAGAGTTTATAAAAAACTAAAACAACCCGTTTTTATGAACTAAAAAATGCAAAATAATTTGACAACAAAATCAGCTTTACTGTAAAAAGCGTGGAGTACTTTAATATCCGTAATAAATTTGTCATTTACTAGCGTAGAGCTATCATGAAAATTTAAGTATACAGCACTCCACGCTTTTTACAGTAAAGCTAATTTTGTTATAAAATTATTTTGCATTTTTTAGTTCATAAAAGCGTGTTGTTTTAGTTTTTTTAAACTCTAATTTTAATTATAAGACTAAAAAACAACATTGGATTTCATTAGGGGGTAGGCAACGTAACGTCCGTCACTACAGCGTGTTAGCTTGTTTGCTGTAATTTTTCAAGTTGTTTTTATATTGAAGGTCCTGATCAGGATAATGGAACAAACTTATTAAATTAATGTCTTGTCATCGGTCCTTAATAAGTGTGCAAAATTTCAATTTAATCTGACGTTTTGAAACGGGCGAAGCTCACGTTCAAAGATTCCGTCACAAACATACGTTCAAAGATTTTGTTTTCATTATTCTGAAGGTTCTGGTCAGGATAATGGAACAAACTTATTAAATTACTGTATTGGCATCTGTCCTTGATAAGTGTGCAAAGTTTCAGTTTAAACTTGTTTTAAAGTGGGTCAATTTCACGTTCAAAGATTCCGTCACAAACATACGTTCAAAGATTTTATTTTCTTTATTCTGAAGTTCCTGGTCAGGATAATGGAACAAACTTATTAAATTATTGTATTGTCATCGCTCCTTGATAAGTGTGCAAAGTTTTAATTTAATCTGACGTTTTCAAGGGGGCGAATTTCACATTCCAAGATTCCTTTACAAACAAACGTAGAGTTGAAGCTAATAAAAGCGTGTTAAAAAGCAGCACTTGTGAGTTGGCCCTTAAAATGGCGTCATAATAATATGTCGATCGTGTAACGTAGTTTCCGCTAATAACAATCGAATGCGTGTACCACCAATATTATAACACACAAAAAAACAATGGCCATTTGCAAGTTACATCATTACCGCATTAATTTTGATAAAAACAACCTTAGATATATTTGTAGGTCATGACCCTTGGGCGTTGTTGTACTCGATACCTAACGATGTGGTCAGCTTCTCTCTCTTTGTTTGTAATGTGGTCTACGGTCAAGTAACACGCCACTTGATTGGCTGTCACTGTTTGATGTCACTTCAGTTTTACCATCTTGATTCTTGCGTACAGCAAAACCCCGCTCAACGCGCGAGATACGTTCCAATAAGTTCCCGCGCTATACGAAACAACGCTAAACGAGGTCATCTTAATACGTAGATAATAGGCATGAGTGAAACAGAACCGAAGATAAAAAAATTTGTTAGTTTTTTTTTTTTAATTTTGTAATATTTATTGTTAAATACTTTTTTATCACTTTAATTATAGGTCTATTTATATTGACTCTAGTTCATAAAACATTTATGAAAACCAAATAAAACTTTTGCCAAAATGTTCATAAATTATAGTCTACTAGCGGCCCAGTCCGGCTTCACCCGGGTATAAATGTAATATATAGGATATAAAAGATGAGAAACATTGTCATTAAATTCTCAACGTGTATTAAATTTGCGCGAATTCAAACGCTTTTATTTGTGAATGTTCAAAAATCGAAGAAAAATCTTATTTCCCAAAAAGAAATTTAAAAAATTCTGTTGATCCGATCGCTACCAAACTTCAGAAGATCACCCGCTGGGCTAATCTAAAGATTGTTTGAAAATTTCATCAAAAGTGATCTACCCGTTTAGAGTCCATAGATTACATATACATCGTCTTTTATCTATATACTTATATTATTAAAATGTAAAAAGTGGTTATTGTGACATAACGATAATAGTTGGACATATAGTATGGCGAAGTTTTTTGTAGTTATTGATATGTTCTTTAATATTGTAGAACATACTTTTATTTGTTCTATCATCAATAGTTTCCGCAGCGCATGCGACGAAAGATGTTTTATGGCATTTTTTTACACCTTGGGTTACGTTACTAGTTTTAGTACGGATCCCTAATATTTTCTAGCAATAAATATAACCTATGTTACTCAGGGTGAATGTAGCTTCCTAATGGTGAAAGAATTTTTTACATCGGCATAGTAGTTTTTGAGTTTATTCATTACAAACATACACACACACAAAAATACAAATCTTTCCTCTTTATAATATTAGTGTAGGTAACCTTCGTAGATAAGCCCTCTTTCAATTGGTAAAAAACGTACGAAAATTCGTACAGCAGTTTCTGAGACTAGCCCGGACAAACACAGCCTCAGCGCGGCGCGGGATTTTACAATTTGTAGTGATGATATTGTACATCAATCTTGTATAACGTATACACGTTGTATAACCAGATTAGTATGACTTTTCAATTAGTTTGTGCATTTACAAATCCGCGATTGCAATATTCAAAATATAGGTACAATATAATTTCGCGCCGGAGTTAACAATTATTATGCGAAGCTGTTTGAATTTGATATTTAGCAATCGCAAACTGCGTTTAGTTTGGAAAGCGTGTCAGTTTTGTAACTTTAATCTACATATTTATATTTATAATAACAAACATACATGTTTTATTCAAATTCATATTTATTACATCAATGCTTACTAAAAACATATTTGTAAATTTAAAATTTGCGCATGAAAAACCACGCATTCTGATTTTGCATCACGTTTGATGTGTATCAGCTGTACAATCTATTGTTGATTTCTAGACAGCGTGACGTTTTATTACGACCCTGGATCCAATATAAGGTGTATTTAGTATCGTGCTCTAGTGTAAAAATGTGTTGACACTTACAAAAGTGTAATTAGTGTAAATTTCACTGACAAAGAGACACCAAGGTGACTTGGTATTCAAATCGAAATGAAGTTTTGTGTTGTAATCAGTATACTCAGTAAGATTTAAAATCAGATAAAAAAAACTCGGGTCGCAGTGCCCAAACCCTGCCGACAATATAGTGTATTTGCTAATACAGGCAGTCTTGTTTTATTACATGAACTTAAGTTTGTTTTTGGTCAAAATCAAAAATTTAACCCCTTAATACACCCCTTAAATTAACAGTTTGTTTCTTAATTGCAACATTACTATCATCGAACATTTACACCAAATTAAATACATCTTTCAGTAAATAACTCACTATCTGCAAACTAGTGTTTTCATAAAATTTGTAAGTTAGGTCCTGTCGGGCCGATTTTATTGAAATTTTAGGGCCACTTTTTAATTGTTACTAAAGGGTTAAATTTCAATTTTCAAACGATTCTGAGAATTTTTTCGGTATTTTGGGACCCAAAAACATTTTCCAACCCCTAAAAACTACTCTTAAAATGGCCCGATTAGACCTATTTTAAATAGACTTCTTGCGGTGATGGATTTCAATACGTGGGCCAAATTTAGTTGAAATCAATTAACTCTTTCGAAAGTTATTGCCCGCACATTTTTAAAAATGGTGCCAAAGTGTTTAGGAGGTTATGAAACGTCGAGAAATTTTGGTCCGACCCCTAGGTCCCGCCATCCGACCGATGCCAATAGTGTATGTTGCCATATGGCAAATACACTAACAAGAAAAATTTACACACATTTTTGTACAGAAAAAATTAAATTTGGAAAAAAAAATTTGTCAATATTTTTAACATTTTGTGAAGAAAAAACTTCAGAATGTTAATTTGCCTTCCCGTAATTCGAAATCTCGTGACGTGCTGTTATTATAAGGTTCCCGCCCTCAGAGGGGATGGGGTGGGGGTAATTTAGTGGGATAGAAAGAGGAATTAACTAGGAGGGTTATAGGCTATAATTTATGAACATTTTGCGAAAATATGTTACCGGTATGATGATGTTTGTGAATGAAGTCGAAAAAAATCGTCCCTTCTGAGAACTTTCGTGGCGTGCGCTGCGTAAATAGTTAAAGTTACACAAAAATAATGTATGGTGGAATAAGTTCCTCTTAAGGCTGTCGGAACGCTCTGAATTTAAGCCAAAAATAGAACATCGGCTGTCAACTGATTGTAGACTTATTCGTCAACATTCTGCAAAAATGCTTTCTCTATAAGGAAATAAAGGACAAATCTAGGCTCTAATGGACTACCTACTTTTGTAATTTATGTACGATTTACTAGAAAAAGTTGGCATTAATTGTGCCAAAAAAACACACGTGTTCAATGTCACTTCGTACTTATTTCACAAAACTGTTCCATCGCAAACCTAAAGTGACTATTCCTTTTTCGGTAAAGTTTTTTAAGTCTTCAAAGTTATTTCCAAAAATTAGAGTAATCAATTGACAGCGGCACCCTTGCAATAGCATCTTTTAGCCTCGTAGTTGGCACCAGCCAAAAATTGAAACGTGCGGATGATTTGAGCGAGACAGAGCTAAAGAAGGCCACACCCACAATATGTCTTTTGCCTACCTCGCCTCTTACCGCTGGGTCTCAGCACAACTTGTGTGAAAGTGATCCAACACTGTTAAAAAGTTCTAAAAAAAATCCGAGATAGCATATGTCTATAACCATTTTTACGACTTTCAAATTTGGTCCAAAAGAATGCTTTAAAATAACGAAGGTCTGGCACTCGCGGGCTCTGGTCTAAAACTTATGTTTAACTTTTGCGTGTTGAAATACTGACAAATTTGGCGTGCTTAATAGTTTTTTCAAATTAATTTTCTTCTGTACAAAAATTTGTGTAAAACTTTTCTCGGTATATCTGATCATTTATTTAGATTAAATAAACTGTAAAAACTTGTCTAGAAGTCATATGCGAAGAATGGTACAGATTTATAGTTTATTTTGAAGCATTGAAACATTGAAGATTGAATAAGATTTCTCATAGAAATTGGACGCATTCAACTGCTCATAAGATAGAGTTATGCCGGTGAAAAAGGGGACATACTGAACAACCGGTACTCAGTAACCTTAAAGAATCTATTGTAATTTACTATTGTGTTCTTAAAGTGACCTGATTTTTTTATCTCTTTAAAGCATGCACTCGCTGAGACTGTACTTACCTACTGACTCGTGAGAAATTCTATGAGCTAATTGTATTATTGTATTAACTAACATTTATTTCCTCAATTATAGTATTGAATCTTAAATGTTACGAATTCGTTTAATTAAAAAAATAAGTGTGTGTCTGTTAGCCACGCTGTTTTGTAATTCGCCTCACAATTAAAACAATTGAACTGATTTTTAATTGTTTAATCATTTTAAATAGCGACTTTCCACGCGAAAATTTAGACGACAATTTAAAACTACTAGCGGATCCGTGCGAATACTTCACAACTAGGGATTGCAATGCTGGATCCAGC
Organism: Venustoraphidia nigricollis; assembly: GCA_034508555.1. Classification (NCBI taxonomy): domain Eukaryota; kingdom Metazoa; phylum Arthropoda; class Insecta; order Raphidioptera; family Raphidiidae; genus Venustoraphidia; species Venustoraphidia nigricollis. The sequence continues at coordinate 1,534,248 of JAVRKA010000046.1, forward strand.
ACATTTTTGGCCTTGCTGGATCCAGCATCTGGCGCTGGATTCAGCAGTGCGGATCCGCAATCAGCTAAAAACAAGTAATAAACTGGGTCTTACAAGGATCATGATAAGATATTGAAGAAAGAAATGGCACATTATGAAAGTGAGGGAGTAAGAGGTGAAAACCTACCTTTAATCTATTTAATCTATGATTATATAATGACTCTAAACCAGGCGTTCCCAAAGTGTGGCCCGCGGGCCAAATGTGGCCCGCAAAGCCTATGAATTCGGCCCGCGATATCGATACAATATATTATATTTTTATTAAAAAATAAATAAGTTAATAGTAAAATAACTAATAAATATTACAAATAAGATACAATAAAATATTTTAATATTTTTAAAAAATTCTTATAGAAGTTTAACCATAAGCGTTTGTATTAATAAAATATTGTCTAGTTTATATTTTAAAAAAAATATTGTAGTATGTGTAGTCTAGTTATTACACATTTGTACAGAAATATAATATAGTAGTCTCAAATAGATACAGAATCGTGGTTATTGTTTTGATTTTATTCCGTGTTTTTTTTTTTTGGTCCGCCAAAAAATTCGATAATATTAAATTGGCCCGCCTAAGAAAAACTTTGGGAACCCTTGCTCTAAACCAACCAACGTAGTGAGAGCCCTTTCCGCAGGCGGGTATATTTGCAGTTCTTTAAGAAGTAGGCTGGGAGATAACACCATCAATAACATTTCTTTTTTGAGATCTTACTTTAAAAAAACCCGGGTCGCAGTGCCAAAACCCTGCCGACAATATAGTGTATTTGCTAATACAGGCAGTGTGGCTTTATTATGCGAACTTAACTTGGTTTTTGGGCAAAATAAAAAATTTGACTCCTTAATACACCCCTTAAAATAACATTTTTTTTCTTAATTGCAATATTATTATCAATCGAGCTTCTATACCAAGTTATATACACCTTTCAGTAAATAATTCACTATCTGCAAACTAGTGTTTTCATAAAATTTTTAAATCTAGTCCTGTAAGGTCGATTTTATTAAAATTTTAGGGACACATTTTAATTACTGCCAGAGGGTTAAATTTCAATTTCGAAACGATTCGGAGAATTTTTTCGGTATTTTAGGGCCCAAAAACATTTTTCAACCCCTAAAAACTACCCTTAAAATGGCCCGATTAGGCCCATTTTAAATAGGCTTCTTGCGGCGATGGATTTCAACACGTGGGCCAAATTTAGTTGAAATCAATTAACTCTTTCGAAAGTTATTGCCCGCACACATATATATATATACATATATATATATATATATATATATATGTCGGAGCAGGTGCCGAGGAAGTAGTCTTATTTGTTTTCATTATTTATTCACAGTAATTGATAATTCACAAATCAAGAGATACACGATATTGAACAACTATAGTATACTACGACGTCAACCGGGGTGCGCTAACGAATCCACGGTCAGCAGAACAGCAACCCAAAATATGTATTGACTCTACCGATACTCAGCTTGAACTGCCTCGTGTCTTATTTTCCCATGTTTCTCATTGAGGGTCTACCTGCTACCCTTCTTAGAAATGCGTACTTTCCTGTTCTGTGACTGTGGCTACGTTTGGCGACCATATGTCAACCCGAACCCCAGATTTTCAGTCATATAAACTTTCTAAGAATTATTTATAACAAACCGTATCTATGGATAACAACTATTTGTAAGTAGCAGATGTTGAATTTCCAAAACCTCGAACAAGCAATGAACCTTATTGTTATTTCATATCCGACACGGCCAACCTGACGATTCACACGTCTCAGGGTGAACCTATAAACATTTATTTGAACACCATATAAACCTTTCGTTTGTGACTTACTTTTATGATAGTAAATTTAGTTAAGAGCTGTATATTTTCTTTTGTTCAGAAGTCCAGTACGATGACGAAATTTTCAATAGTTATTTTCGCTTAAAGATTTTACATATTATGGAATCGTGTACCACCATAGTTGTCACAACTATGTACACGCCGTCGCCAAGCCTATGCCACATTGTCAATGAGGTATGACATATGTGGTGTGACTTAAGCACAAGCGTATACCACCATAATTGTCACAGCTATGTACACGTTGTCTACCAGCCTCATCATATTTAAAACTTTACAAATAGTACAACCGTATACCACCATAGTTGTTATAACTATGTACACATGTTACCAACCTTACAAATTTACATATAGTATAATTGTGTACCACCATAGTTGTCATAACTATGTACACATGTTACCAACCTTACAAATTTACATATAGTATAATTGTGTACCACCATAGTTGTCATAACTATGTACACATGTTACCAACCTTACAAATTTACATATAGTATAATTGTGTACCACCATAGTTGTCATAACTATGTACACGTCGTCGCCAAGCCTATGCCACATTGTCAACTACCGTAAATATGATGTATGACAGATGTGGCGCGACTTTGGCGCAGCCGTATACCACCATAGTTGAACAGCTATGTACACGTTTGAAGCGACTACAGGCTTAATTTTTGGGGTCCAGCTACCCAACCAGTTGCGCGCCGCGCCCTGAACAAACAATTTTTTTTTTTTTTTTTTTTTTATTTTTTTTTTGTTTGCAGTTACGACTACAGTCTGGTGTAAGTAGTAAAACCTCCAAGTACCCTTAGTGATCAGTCTCCCCCCTGGTGGCTTCTGACTCTGACTCAGAGTCAACAGGCCCTATTCTAATATTCATGTCGACACTTGCTTGGTCATCAGAAATATCTAGCTCACTAGGAATATGGCATTCAGGCATTTTCTTCAAGCTTTCGTGACTATATTTGTATGTTCTATTACTACTCAGGGATTTTAAGATATATCTATCACCATCAAGAACTTCTGCCACCATAAATGGACCTCTGAACTTTGAATCGAGTTTAGTTTGATTTCTTTCTTCATTTTTTATCAACACAAAATCTCCTATGTTAAATCGAACTAATTTAGCTTTACCCTTATCAAACCTAGACTTATCATACTTAGCATTAGTTTCAATATTGTTAATTGCGTTTTGTCGTACGTCAGAGATATCAATTTCTTTATCATCGCAATCAACCACCATTCCAAAAGGCCTGGCTACTTTACCAATTAGTAATTCTAATGGACTAGCTTTAGTAACTCGATTTGTCGTGCAATTCATCGCTAATTGAATTTCGTCTATGGCTACTTGCCACGAGTTTCCGCTCACTTCCGCCGCAGTAAACATACTTTTGAGAGTACTCATAACGCGTTCCGCCTGACCGTTTGCCCTGCTGGCACCCGTAGCTATTAAATGTAACTTTGTGTTTTGCGAAGTACAATATTCTTGGAACTCTTTGCTTGTAAAACATCTACCCTGATCAGCTATTACGCGAACCGGAGGACCGAACAAGGATATGGCATATTTTAGGGCTTTAATACTGTTTACTGTGTCAATTTTACGAGTGTGATACAACAAAACAAATTTTGTAAACGCATCTATTAAGACAATAACGTATTCTTTCGAGTCGTTTTTGCCGCTTAATTTGCCCGTAATATCCATGTGAACAGTGTGCCAAGGTATGCTGGTCTTAGGTATAGGGTGAAGCTCGACTTGTACTTTGCCTGAACTTGACTTGGAAATTTTGCAAGTAAAACAGTTATCCACGAATTTACGAACATATTTCGTCATTCCTGGAAACCAGTAATACTCGCAAACTTTGTCAAGCGTTTTCTCCCATCCTAGGTGCATGACCGACTCATGTACATGATTAATTACTGACCACCTAAAAGCGCGTGGAACTATCGGTAAACAGTGCGTTTTACCCCGCCTTTGAGTTTTCCGGTGAAGTAGCCCAGATCGTAACTCATACGTTTTAGCAAGGTCAAGCGCCAGCTCATCGTTTTCTAGCTCTGTTAATATTTTAGAAATTTCAGAGTCACGGCGTTGCTCAACGAGAAGCCAATCGTCTGATATTTCTGTCAAATCAACGCGCTTTTCTACGACTTTACTTTGTTTTGCCAGTGATTGTATCGGAACGGGGTTCCGTGAAAAAAAATCTGCATGAGCCATACGCTTACCTTCTCTATAGATAATTTCGAAATTAAAGGTCTGTAAGAAAGCCCACCAACGATGGACTCTAGGCGTTAAGTCGACTTTCCTTCGAGAAGCTTTTAATGAGTTACAATCCGTAATCACCGTAAACGATCGGCCGTGTAGGTAATGGCGAAAGAATTTAACTGCATTAAATACAGCTAACGTCTCTAGTTCATACGAATGATATTTCGACTCAGTTGGGCTAGTCGCTTGACTGTAATATTCTACAACGCGGTTTGAGCCGTCTAATTTTTGCATCAAAATCGCGCCATAGCCCTCAGAACTAGCGTCTGTGTGCAATTCAATAGGTAAATTTGGATTAAATATCATCAATACTGGCTCATTAGTCAGTACTGAGATTACCTTTTGACGGACGTTTTCGTGTATTGTCGTCCACTCTATATTTCTTTTGTTACCTGAGGTCAGTCGATATAAAGGCTTCATTATCTGTGAGAAATTTGGAATAAATTTACGAAAATATGAAGAAAGGCCGATGAACTGTCTCAACTGGGTTATCGTCCGGGGTGCAGGTAGCAAAGTTAAGGCTTCAATTTTACGAGGGTTAGGTCGTACCTCGCCGGCACTAATCTCGTAACCCAGGTATTGTACTGACGATTTAAGAAACGAGCACTTAGAAAGATTAAAAGAAAATCCAGCTTTAATAAGAATACTGATAACCTCTTGAATTCTTTCAAGTGCTTCCTCGACAGTGGAGGCAATAATCATAATATCATCCATGTAGACAATAACGTACGAGTATGCAAGATTTCCGAGAGCCTTCATGACAGCTCGTTGAAAGACGGAAGGTGCATTTTTCAACCCGAATGGCATCGTTAAATATTCATACTGACCGTCAGGGGTAACAAATGCTGTACGTTCGATAGATTCTGGATGAACGGGGATTTGATGGAACCCGCTTGCCATATCCAGACAAGTAAAGTACTTTGCGTCACTGAGTCGCGCAATTTGGTCCGCGATAAGAGGTAACGGAAATCTATCGGCTATAGTATTATCGTTTAATCCGCGATAGTCTACACACAAACGATCAGAACCGTCTTTTTTTTTAACGAGTAATATAGGACTTGCAAAAGGGGAACAACTAGGACGAATAACGTTTGCCTTTAGCAATTCATCTATTCTATCTCTTACTATTTGCCGTTCTTCAGTACTAAGACGATACGGTCGTCTTTGTACCGTTATGTTGGGGTCAGCTAAGCGTATTTCAAGTTCCCCGGTGTTAACACGAGAACTTGGAAACCCTTGAATAAACGAACCGGTAAATTTTTTTAAAATAGAAATAAGTAGTGCTTTATTATCGCCCGTTACATCGGTGTCGACATTAATTAAATCAATTTTATTAGATTCAGTCCGACTGTACGCATTAATTTCTTTACTTTTAAATATACTAAAATTACTTGAATTCATATTTACATCAAACCCTTGTCCGAGAATTTCACGACCAATCATTATGTCACATTTTAAATAATCATCAGAAATAACGTGAAAGAGAATCTCTAACGTATGACCATTTATCGTTACAGTAGATAGTGTTTGTAAGGTACAATTTACGCTAACATTTCCAATTCCTTTTAAAGTTATCAAATTATTTTCTCTTTTTCCCGCAAATCGAGATGCCACACTCTCTTTGATTAATGAACATTCCGCCCCTGAATCAAACCAAAATGAAAACGACTCACCACGATGGATCAACGATCCCGATGGGGCTGCCACTGCGCAAATATCCACTCGCCGCTCGTTGGTGTTACCATTTCTGTTGTATGTTGAGTTGCCGCTGGTCGCTGACGTACACCTTGCAGCGATATGTCCAATCACGCCGCACTTGAAGCAGGTAACCGACTTATGAGATGAGATTGGTTTACTCACTACTTGATTATTTGACACTGGCTCTGGTTTTACTTTGTCTGTCATTAATTGACAGTTTGTTTTCTTATGTCCCATTTTTCCACAGGAATGACATTTCACATGTTGCAACGGTTTAAATCGCTTGATATCAGATATCGCCCGTTCGTCTTGAAAGTGTGCAGGTCTTTTTCGCGAATAAGAAAAGGCTTTTAACTCTTTTTGTAACTGAGCACGAGTCTTGATGTCCGTAGTAAATACTAAGCGCTGAAGGCGAGTATCAAACTGCGAAGTATGCGCCAACACAAAAGACACTAGCATTTCTTCGACGCTTATTTTTTTCCATTTTCGTGAAAGCGATGACAAAAGACGATTGGAGTAAGAAGCTAAACACTCACCGTCTCTCGGGCGACTATTCTGTAGATTTATTAGAGTAGCCGCCGATGTATCAGTGCTACCAAATCTCGTTAGAAAAAGATCCTTGAATTCGGTCCAGGTTATTCCAGGATAACACTCCTGAGATAACCATGAAGACGCAGTTCCTTGAAGAGCTTCACTAAGTGCCATGATAAGGGCGCCGCCTTCCAGAGGATGTTCCACTAAACACATATCCGCTGTTGAACACCAAGCAGCAGGATCCTCACCTGGATTTTCCGGGTAGAATTTTGGTAACACAATGTTTGAACTAGAAGCCGGCGGTTTTGTCACGGCGTTCATTAACTCCACAAGATTACGATTTTGTATTTCTAGCAAGAGACTAAATTGCTCAGGAGAAACTCCGGTAGACGGTCCGGGGCCCACTTCTGATGTCGGAGCAGGTGCCGAGGAAGTAGTCTTATTTGTTTTCATTATTTATTCACAGTAATTGATAATTCACAAATCAAGAGATACACGATATTGAACAACTATAGTATACTACGACGTCAACCGGGGTGCGCTAACGAATCCACGGTCAGCAGAACAGCAACCCAAAATATGTATTGACTCTACCGATACTCAGCTTGAACTGCCTCGTGTCTTATTTTCCCATGTTTCTCATTGAGGGTCTACCTGCTACCCTTCTTAGAAATGCGTACTTTCCTGTTCTGTGACTGTGGCTACGTTTGGCGACCATATGTCAACCCGAACCCCAGATTTTCAGTCATATAAACTTTCTAAGAATTATTTATAACAAACCGTATCTATGGATAACAACTATTTGTAAGTAGCAGATGTTGAATTTCCAAAACCTCGAACAAGCAATGAACCTTATTGTTATTTCATATCCGACATATATATATATATATATATATATATATATATATATATATATATATATATATATATATATATAAATATATATATACATATATATATAAACATTTTTAAAAATGGTGCCAAAGTGTTTAGGAGGTTATGAAACGTTGAGAAATTTTGGTCCGACCCCTAGGTCCCGCCATCCGACCGACGCCAATAGTGTATGTTGCCATATGGCAAATACACTAAAAAGTAAAAAAAAAACTATTACATAATTGATTGGCTTTATTCTTTAAAAGACAAGTCAATTTATATTAAAGTTTTGTTTCTAATAAGAGTTGACTAGACATTTTATAGGCGGGAAACGCAATTTTATTTCTAAAATTATTGAGACTGAGAAACTGAGAGTACATAGTTTGTAAAATAGGTAAACGAATAACTATTTCAGATATCTAGAATATCAATTTAGGTGATTTAAGGCTGTATTGTGATAATTAATGAAATTATACTCCGAATACTCGTAACTATTACTTACTGTTAGAGGACTTTACTAACGCCAAAAACGAATATTTGATGTAAATGTAGATAAATAGTTATTAAAGTTTCTAGAGTTAAAAAATTGTTATATTTATTTGTAAAATCGATTAATGCTGGATCCAGCTGGATTTGCTTTAATCCAGCACAAATCCAGCTGGATTGAAAATGCCGCTGGGTTGCAATCCCTATTCACAACATTAGTAGTTAGCAGCGTTGCCAGATTTTTTTTTGCCATGCCGGGATTTTGGAACTTTTTGAATGAAAAAAGCGGGATCTTTCGTCGAAAGCGGGAAAATAGTAAAAAAACGTAGATAAATAATCAGAAGTTTTTAATTATTTATCTTTTTATTTGAGTTCAAATTACGTTTACGTGACAATTATAGATAGCAAAAATAGCCATAGAAAATGTATTTTAATAAAAATATGATATTTAAAATCAAATTTACCCTATCGGTAAATAGTTGAGTCATATTCGTCTTCTGAATAAAAAAAAAATAAAAAAAACAGAAATCAAAATCAAAAAAGTTTTATTCATTAGAAAAATATGGCGTTGCAAACAATAGTCTGAGGAGTGAGTGTTACAAATTGCAACTTACAATAAGAGAATAATTATTTACGCGCGGTTGAGTTATCCCCGAAAAGCGGGACCGAGTCTGGCCCGCGCGGGACATTTAATTTTGATTTAAAAATCGGGACGTCCCGCCAAAATTGGGACGTCTGGCAACGCTGGTGGTTAGTTACGTAAATAGGATGGAAATAAATTTTATTCTATATTCTATTCGGAGACTTCAGCACCACTACGTCACTTAATATTACCGACAATTGTTAAACTGATTGCCACCACGTGGTCACATTTATTTCATTTTATTCCATTCAGAGACTCTAGCGTCACTACACGTCATATTACCGACAACTGTTAAAATAAATAAATTGCCACCAGATGGTGACGCTTGTTTTTTCTGAATATTATTTTCTGTGATAAAATTTTTAAACTGTAAATTTTTAATTAAAACAATAATTTTAAGATATTAGTTTTGTTTCCGTCATTAGAGAGAAAAATAATCTCGAAAATGGCGTATCAAACATTAATTTTGATACAGTATTAAGGGAGATATTTCGTGCCGACAAAAAACACCTTTGAGAAATAATATATACCGATTATAATATTTCTAACCCGGTTTGGTTTCGTCCAGTTTTTTAAATTAGACAACATAAATATCTTTAAAAAAATAAAAAGTACTCATATTATAAGATTGGCCTATGGTTATTTATGTTCAATGTCAACACTTTCTAAAAGTATATATTTTAATGTGTAACGCAACATTAATTTTGACGAGTTTATTGTGTAACTATTTTATTATAACAGACTTGTAAAATGACCACTTCATACCTCTGTAAGGTCAACAAAGAATAAAGTAATTAGATTAATTAATTATATTAAGCCCGTATTCATGACTGAACGCAATTAGATATTTATTCCGTTGATTTGTACTTCAGGAGCTATTCCTCGTAATAAAAACCGATAATTCAATTCACAAAACATAGTAAACTTTATTGTCCAAGAGCTATTAAGCATTTTTGTGTAGGTATTTGAGGCACTGTGAAAATTTGTACAATATCCGAATACAAAAACACAGACCTGGCTGAAGGTTAGCAAGGTTTAACCGACAAATATAATACTCGCCACGGTTCTAAAAGGTTCTGAAGCAGTGTCGCAAATGCATATTTTAGAGTCGTCCTGGTTTTGTGGGAAAGGAAGACTTCCACCACGTCCCAGTTACCGGCACCGAACGTACGCTCATCGGTGATTGGTTATCGCTGGTTGTCGTGTCACTTGTCGCTTTCCTGCTATAAAGTTAGGTCCAGTACGCTATTATTAAGTTGTTTCTTTGATTGTTAATTGACCAAGATGCCTAATACAGTTTTGCATAGACAAACATGAAAAAAAATTTGTTCGGATGACTTTATGTAAGGAATAAGACCTTTAGATCAAAGAAAAATTAAAAATAATAATATAGCGCGAGTTTGTAGTTTTTCAACCGACTGTGCCTGCGCAAGCCTCCATTTGCATCTAACTTCAGAACCTTTTAGAACCGTGGCGCGTATTATACCTACCCAAAAATGCATAATAACTCTTACATAGAAAACCTAAACGAATTCGAATGATTTGAATCCACGACAGTTCGGTCAAGAAGCCAGCACGCTAATCACTGTCCTCAAAAAATACTCAACAAATTTTTTTGTTCGATTCGTCTAGGGGTCTATTTGATTCTAACGTCGCCCGATTTTTGAATTTGAACTTGCTCTTTTTTTCATCTTTTATTAGTGTATTTGCCATTTAATATGACACATACACTATTGGCGTCGGTCGGATGGCGGGACCTAGGGGTCGGACCAAAATTTCTCGACGTTCTTTTATTTTCAAGTATTTCTCTAATACATTTATAGACGAGAATTATAAATTTAATACGAGAATTATAATTATTATAATGTTATTGTTGACCTTGCAACTCCGTTCAAAATTGAGATCATACCTTTCTCAAATATTTCCATTGCATTCTACTCGAATCATAGACGTAAATACGAGGAATGCTGTCAAAGTGTTGATTGACCTAAAACGAAAAAAACTCGGGTCGCAGTGCCAAATCCTGCCGACAATATAGTGTCTTTGCTAATACAGGCAGTATGGCTTTACTAAAGTTAGTTTTAAGACAAAATAACAAATTTAATCCCTTAATACATCCCTTAGAAGAACATTTTTTATAAATCTTTAAAGTTCAATTCCAGATATATGTTATAATAGAAAACAGTATTAGTTATTAAGTTTGAATCTTAGGGAATTGGACAGTGATAAAAAGAATTATTTTTGAATTAGTTGGACGTTTCGTTGTTTATTACAACTTCTTCAGCAACTACAATTGAAAAAACAAACAACAAAATACAAAATAGTAAATATTACAGTATCACGGGTAATTGGAATAATGAAAATAAATCAATTTAAACACTCATTGATTGCAACGTTTCGTCTTTTCTTTAATTAAGACTTTTTCAAGCTCTCAATATGTTTAAACGATAAATAAATAAAGGAAAGACGAAACGTTGCAATCAATGAGTATTTAAATTGATTTATTTTCATTATTCCAATTGCCCGTGATACTGTTTTCTATTATAACATATATCTGGAATTGAAGTTTGAAGATGAATTTATATTTTATATTCTGTAATGAAATTGATTAAAATTTTTAAACTGTAATTTTTATTGAAACATTTATTTTAAGATATTAACTTATTTTTCGTCATTAGAGAGAAAAATAATCTCCAAAATGGTGTATCAAACATTAATTTTGATACAGTATTAAGACAAAAAACACCTTTGAGAAATAATATACTTAGTACTGATTTTATCTTTCATAGCATGCAAGGCATCTTATATTTTTATTTTTTTGTTACAGGTGGCTCAAATATTTCAACAGAAATTACACGACTGTGAGGTGGTGTGAAATTACTCATCATGGCGTCCAGTAAGTGACTCAGCCATTACAGTATTGTAGTTGCAATTTTTTGTTGTTGAAAAATGCTTCTCGGATTTATTTTCGAAAGCAGTTAAAATTAAAATTTGCAAATAAAGTGAATTTATGTGATTCTAGTGTCTGCGGTCAGTGGCCAATATGTGTTCAAAAAAAATATTTTAAAGTTCAAAACATTTTTTTGATAGACGATAGTAAAAAATACCTAAGTTTTTGTGTGAAATGTGATAAAACAATTTAATACAAATGTAGAATACAACGAGTGACCCAATATGTTAAAAATAAGTGAACTGTTTGGATTATTGTTGTTTGTTTCGTGTTTTCTTTTTCATGATGGTAAGTTTTATAAAATGTAATACTAGCCTTTCTTAAAAATTTGAAATGTCTCATAGGGATGTCAGAAGTGCCAAAAAGTATCGATATTTTTTTCAAGTATCGATATCGGTACCGATATATTTTTTTAAAAATATCGATATATCGGTACAATTTTAAAGACAACATTGGCACTCGAAGAAATTTAGTATACATATTGGCTAGCTTAATATAATCTCAAATAGCAATTAACGGACATTATTTCTAATAAATCAAGTAATAAATAATTATCTGAAATCAAAAACAACGATAAGAATTTTTTTTGTCTATTAATCAAACATCTAAAACATTTAAGAGCAGATATTTTTTGAAATTAATCGAACAATTAATAAAGCCAGGGATGGCAAACCTATGGCATGCGTGCCAGAGGTGACATTCGACAGAAAATTGTTGGTACAGCAAGAATTGAGGTGTAAATCGAAATAATTAAAAATTTTTAGATGTAGAAATGAAATGAAATATTGCATGAACAGCTATTTTGACTGTTTATTATTCCGAAAGCAGTGCATAAATGTTAGGCTTTCTGCTTTAAAATCGAAGCCGAAAGTACGTACTTTCGACCGGGTAGAATGAAAAAGTGTCCTCTATGTTTATATCTTATGTTGTCGTGTTTCATCTAAATCGCGTGCAGATCCGCGGGTAATACTACTTCTAAATACAATTTCACATAAAAAATTGTGATTAATCGAGCGTGACCTTCGTTCGTTTAACTGTTTTAAATAAATTGCATTTGCAATTTTATATTTGATTCTAATAACCGATGTTTTATGCTGCACAGTGAAAGTATGTCATCACGCAAATGAAATAGAACTATAACAAGTGGATAGCCAATCTACTTGTTTGATTTATTATTAATATCTGGGCGGCCAGGGGCGGCGCAAAACCTAAATGTGGTGTGGGCAAGGCCTCCTGGTGGCGCAAGAAGATGGATTTTATAAAATAAAAAAAAAAGTCAAGTGCGAGTCGAACTCGCGAGAAGAGGGTTCCGTACTATTCCGTTTTCCGTGAGTACTTTAAGATTTTCGTTTCAATTTTCCTGTAAACTATGGGTAAGACCCGATATTCCCTATTTTTTTCAAAATTTTAGGCGCAGTAGTTTCGGAGATAACGGGGGTCAATTGTTCATCTATTTTCTTAAATAACTTTAGAACTATTTATTTTAAAATTATAAAAGAAATATATTTGAGACCACAAGCCCTTTCATTTGATATGTCACATGGTACAGTTTGCAAAACTTTTTTTTTTAATTTCCTAATTTTTCCGCAAAATGACCCCCATGTTCAAAATTCATTTATTTACGTTACACGTCCGTCTTATGGTCACCGACTTACGTATGTGTACCAAATTTCAACTCAATCGGTCCAGTAGTTCGGCGCAAATTGGCTTTGACAGTGGGACGGACAGACACACGAGTGATCCTATAAGAGTTATGTTTTCTCCTTTCAAGGTACGGAACCCTAAAAACTGTTGAAACTATCAAATTTTTATTCATAAAAATGCAAATTATATTATTAGAGGGCGTCCATTAATTACGGGAGGTGTTCAGGGGGGCAGAAAGGGTGTCGAACCGAATCTCGCCTAGTCCCACGTGGGGGAAAGGGGGGGTCTCGGCAAATATCACGTAATTTTGTTTGTCAAAAAACAGTGTGAAATTGCGAGAACATTGGGTTAAATTAAAGTTGCAATATGTTTCTTGACTAAAATACGGCAAAATCCGACACAATAATATTAATCATGGTCTTAAATAAAAATAATGAAGCCAATTGTGTTTTTTTAAATAAATACAACGCATTTACCCTATGAATACAAATTTTAAAAAATCTCACGTGAGATAAGGGAGGGGGTCACAGCACCCTCCGTGTACCATCTGAGTTTGTAAATTGCCAAATTACAGTCTGCATGGGAAACAGAAAACTTTATTTTGAGAATTTCAATAAACCAACCAGCATCGATATTGAATTTCACCATTATTTAGTTTAGGCTTTAAAGTAATGTATAAATCTTACAGGCGCGAGACCCCTCGTACCGCGAGGCCGTAGGCGGTGGCCCACGTCGCTCACGCCTTCCGCCGCCTTTGCGGGCGTCCAGCTTTGCTCGACTGAAATTTTATAGTCCTACCTGCCAGGTGATTAAAAATTTGAGTGTAGGTCAAGTTCCGCTACCCTTCAGCCAGGTTTGTGTTTTTGTATTCGGATATTACTAAAGAGTTAGTGTACAAATTTTCACAGTGCCTCAAATAACTACCTAAACAGCTCTTGGGCTGACTCTACGCATCCACTCACGAACTATAGTTTCCCCGATAGGACATTTTGACATTCGTGGCGCGCTTCTATGTACCAAATTATAGTTTTTTTTTGCCGAACAAGTTTGATAATAAACAATTTGCTTGTACGAGAAAAATAAGAAAAAACTCGTTTGTTGAGCTTAATTTTCAAAGAATACTATTAGTTAGATGAAAAAATTAAAATTGATTTAAGGTGGTTCGGACATTACCTCGTGATCATAATAGAATCTAAATTTTTTTTTTTTTAAATTAAAAACTTGAATGCATAAATTCAGCATTATAATTTAGAGGTGATCCATGATAATTTATAATTAAATTTAGTTAATAATTTAATTACCAAAAATAATAAATAAATGACTTTTGATTAAAGTAGTCTTCTGTTGATTGGTGATTCTGTATTGGACTGATGGCGGATTGACATTTTCGTGAATTTTCGGTCTTTCGTGTTAAAATATTTTTAAAAACCTTCGTCAGAAAATTTCAATTTTATTTTTAACGCATTCTACGGAAGCTAATTGATAATTATAGTAGTTTTTGGTTTTTTTATCTTTTCCAGGAGTGGCTACATAACTCGATATGTGTGCGTTTTGCTTATACATTGCCTATAGGCTACATGTTAAATTTCAATTATTTAATAATTACACGAAAACCCTTCGTCAGATATGCTTCAAAATATTATTTTATACGTATGCGATAGCGATTAATAACATATTAAAAAATTAGCTTTTAATCTTTAAAAGTGCTTTAATGTCCGAATCACCTTAAAATATACAAAGTCTTCGTGTAAACATAATAACCTAAATATTTGGAAAAAAACCTTTTCTAAAAATTATACCGAATTGACAAGCAATAATACATTATTTTTTATAAGAAAAACATATTTTTCGCCCATTTTTATATTTATGTAATAGTCCCAAAATTAATATTACAATCAAAAAGTTAATATTTCTTACCTTATAAACAGCAAATGACAATCTCGTAGTCAGCACAGCATTTGAATCACCAAACAGCATATTCCTGCGGGTCCCACAATGTAGGAGCATATCTTTGTCTTCTGTTCATCTCTTAGGTGGCTCAGCCTGCCACGGTGCGGACGGGCCCTTGTAAATCCCACTTATTCAGGCTTATTCTATGATCATATCTGAAATTAAAAAAATACAAAAAATTTTAGTCAGAAGTCAAACCAAAATACGTAAAATAGGAATGGGTAATTTGGTTTTCTTATGTAGTTTTGAGGTATTTTGAATGACAAGTGATTTCAGATTTTCGAAGTTAAATTCTTTTGGCGCATTGAGGATACATTTTCTCTATTTAATATAAGAATATGTTATTTCTGCAATGCTTCAGAACGAGCTATATAATTGTTATAAACATTCATTGTTACAATGCTAAATTAGAAAAATTGATTAACTCATTCTACCGCGAAAGTGGAAAGATTCGGGTGACAGTGGACAAAAAATAATTTTTTCTAATTTAGCATTGTAACAATGAATGTTTAGAACAATTTTCTCTATTAATGCAACAAATATGAGACACCATGAAGTGAGGTAAGGCAAGGTTGAAATCGTCGATAAAGTTGACTCTTCGATGCAGTATAGTTTTACTTTGAATTCATAGATGACACGTCTTATTTCTGTGTTACAATGTGGTGATGGAGTTGTCCTCCTATTATCCAAAGTAAAGTACTACTCGAAGCGGACAGATTAACTTTTAACTAGATTTATCATCTCCCTAGACATCCTATTTTATTTTATCAATGTTCATCTTTAACGAAAAACGTCAAAGAAGTATAACTTCTGCCGCACGTACAAAAGCACACGCACCATTTTTTTTATTATGCATACTTATTCAATCAATTATCAAACTATGCACGTAAGTCAATATTCAAAATCAATCTTATCCAAAGCTGTCAATCACTGTGGAATTCCTAAGAAAATAATAAACACTCGTTTTTATATTTTCGAAAAAGATACTTACATGAAACTATTTATGACTACAACTAATATGATTCTACAATTTAATCGATTAATTTTACATATTTCCAAAGTAACAACACAATATTAATTATCTATTGTCAATGCCACGAGAAACAGAATGGACGTGTCTTAAACATGCGAATTTGAACAAGTCTGATCCACAGCCAACTCATGCATTATGCTATTAGATTTTATTAAAGAATTTAAGTAAAATTTGATAATATCTGACAAAAACAATTTGAGACGATTATGAAATGAGTTTTATTGATTTACACTTAAAACGTGTCGCTGCGTTTTATTCAATTAAAATCTATAACATTAGAAACGGCTGATTCTAATAAATAGAACAGAATATATTGCAGAAACATTATTTAAATCAATCTTTAGGTACTAAGATAATAACAGATGTTTGTACGAACTGTGTACCTTATATGTAGATTGCTTTAAAACTCGAAAACCACTAAACCGATTTACATTATTCATCCAAATACAAATAGCTTATAGATTCAGCAGTAGCATTCATAAGCTATAGCGGCGTTTCCTAAACTCAATAATTTTTTTAAATTTATTTTTTCTGCACAAAAATTTCTGTAAAATTTACCCTAAATTTCTCATTTATATATGATTCTAAATCGTTTATTTAGATCAGCGGTTCTCAACCGGTGGGTCGTGACCCACTAGTGGGTCGCAGAAGGGTTACATGTGGGTCGCGACTCGATCCTAAAACCATCAGAAAAGATAAAAAAATTGAAACAAATCGAACTGTGTTCTGATTGTTTTCTTGGTTCTTGATTTTTGGCATCTGGGGCAGACAACAGAACCACTACATCCCTCCACTACGGACCGATCGACCGTGGAGGTATTCCGATAAGAAAGGTGGGTCGCCAGCTGAAAAAGGTTGAGAACCACTGATTTATATCAATAAAAATGTACTATAACGTCATAATGGAAAATGGCATATATTTCTAGTTTATTTTGATGCATTCAGCTCAAAGATTGGTTAAAATTTTTCATAGAAAATTAGAGCTATGCAGGTGGAAAAATAAAACTAAACCAACACGGTTTTATGAACTAAAAAATGCAAAATAATTTGACAACAAAATTAGCTTTACTGTGAAAAACGTGCAGTGCTTAATATCGGTAATCATTTTTTGATTTTCTAACTAATTGTAAACGTAGAGCTATTATGAACATTTAAGTCGATAGCATCCCACGCTTTTTACAGTAAAGCTAATTTTGTTGTGAAATTGTTTTGCATTTTTTAGTTCATAAACGCATGTTGTAGTTTTTTTAAACTCTAATTTTCATTATAAGACAAAAAAACAACATGTCAGTTGACTATGGGGTAGGCAACGCAACATACGTCACTATACAGCGTGTTAGCTTGCTTGGTGTAATTTATATAAATTATTGTATTGTCATCGGTCCTTGATAAGTGTGCAAAGTTTCAGTTTAATCTGACGTTTTGAAGTGGGTGAATTTCAAGTTCAAAAATTCCGTCACAAACATACGTTCAAAGATTTTTTTTATCCATAAGGTCCTGGTCAGGATAATGAAACAAACTTATTAAATTATTGTATTGTCATCGGTCCTTGATAAGTGTGCAAAGTTTGAGTTTAATCTGACGTTTTGGAGTGGGTGAATTTCACGTTCAAAGATTACTAACAAACATAAAGGTGAAGCTACCAAAAGCGTGTTAAAAAGGGGACATGTTGAACAGCTGGTAAACAATCACCTTAATTGTTGCTAGCAGACGTAAAGTGCACGCTATGTACATAATAAGTTTATGTAAAGCGGCACCTGTTCAGAATAAAACATTTTTAGTTCTATTTCACAATATCTAGTTGAGGAAGTCTTGGCAGTACGGTTTGCATATTTGGTTGCCAGGCATTTGTTGCAAAACAATAATAATTAATGAAAAGACTCAATAAAACACAATGCAATCTACTTATTGGCATTTCCTTGTATAAGGAGCGGCCGAATTTTCGTAATCGATTAACAGTATTATTTGTAACATTAAATTACTGACTACCAACTGTTCTAGTCCAAAGCTATTAAGCATTTTTGGGTAGATATTTGAGGCACTGTGAAAATTTGTACAATACCTCTTTAGTAATATCCGAATACAAAAACACAGATCCTGGCTGAAGAGTAGCGGGGCTTAACCGACTTAAGCGATTTATCAAACATATTGATCGCCTGGTAGGTAAAATGCCCCAACGAAACGACCTGTCTTTTTGAATATATCTATTTTTAGTTACCAATATTATTCTATTTCAACTAACAACTGCCTCAAATATATATTTTTAAGTCTTAAAAAATATAATTTTGCAAACTCCTTAAAAACCAAATTTCAAAGTATTAAAACTACAAGATACCTCAAGGATTTTTATTGCGAAAAAAATTTTAAAATCGGTTAAGTCTGATAATTGATATTCACATTTTCGTTAAAGATGTACATTGATAAAATAAAATAAGATGTCTAGGGAGATGATAAATATAGTTGGAAAACCATTTTTAAACACAGGTTGGGTTATGTTTGTGGTCTTATAATTTACCTTTTCAAAAATAACATTTTGAGAGCCCGCATAAAGTAGCTTTTTTAAACTATTAAAGGATTTTCTACTTTGAATCCATAAATTAAAAAAATATACAAGTATTGAGGTTATTTAACTGTCAGTATAAACTAATAACTTTTAAGAAGTCCCGTCCGATGTCACTAGTATAACCTACTTTGTTGTTTTATGCAATAACTATTTTGACATTATCATGACGGCGCCAGACATAGCAACAATATTTGAAAACTTATTTGAACACTTGTTTTAACTAGGAATGGGGATTATCTACACTAATATTATAAAGAGGAAAGATTTGTATTTGTGTGTGTGTATGTTTGTAATGAATAAACTCAAAAACTACTGTGCCGATTTAAAAAATTCTTTCACCATTAGAAAGCTACATTCACCCTGAGTAACATAGGCTATATTTATTGCTAGGAAATATTAGGGATCCTTACTAAAACTTTAGTAACGTAACCTAAGGTGTAAAAAAAATGCCATAAAACATCTTTCGTCGCATGCGCTGCGGAAACTATTGATGATAGAACAAAAGTATGTTCTACAATATTAAAGAACATATCAATAACTACAAAAAACTATTATCGTAACGTCACAATAACCACTTTTTACATTTTAATAATCTATATAGATAAAAGACGATGTATATGTAATCTATGGACTCCAAACGGGTAAACCATTTTTGATAAAATTTTCAGACAATTTGTAGATTAGCCCAGCGGGTGATCTGAAGTTTGGTAGCGATCGGATCAACAGAATTTTTTAAATTTCTTTTTGGGAAATAAGATTTTTCTTCGATATTTGAACATTCACAAATAAAAGCGACTGAATTCGCGCAAATTCAATACACGTTGAGAATTTAATGATAATCATTCTCATCTTTTATATCCTATATATTACATTTACACCCGGGTGAAGCCGGACTGGGCCGCTAGTAAATATATAAAGGCAACTTGCCTGTTCGTTCCCACAGTTTTAAAAGAACAATAAAACTTTTTTTCTTCTATAAAATCGGGAAAAATATTCTATTGGTGATTATTACGAATAATCGATTTATAATCCCCATCCCTAGTTAAAACAAGTGTTCAAATATTGTTGCTATATCTGGCGCCCGGGTCAAAAACAGCTTCTGTAACAAAGCAAATTTTACAGTCAGCGCACCAAATGAAGTATAACTTCAAAAATATACAATAAATATATGGCATATGTGATTAAGTAATTGGAAAATTTGTTTATGAAAATTAGTAAACAAAGTACGACGTATTATTTATATTATTAAATAATTTCTAATCAAGTTATGTGAAACGGTGATCACTGATCCATCTATAGTGTTTTGCATAAATCGAGCCACCCATTGTCAAGGACCCGTGCATACAATTATGACGTCACAACTTTCTCATCCTATCGATATATGAGTACAGGAAATGCTTAACAAAACACGTGCAGATGTTGATTGCGAATTGTTCATGCCTATACATTATTAATCGTTATGTATTAGCGTTGATTGAATATTTATATTATTTATGTATTATGTGGTACTTAAATTACAACAGCTGTACAATGTACGGAGAATTTATGTAGAAAAGGTAATTTTCCAAACGGCAGATACCAGTAATGTGCCGATTAAGAAACGGTATGGTTTTTTACTCGAGTCTAAAAAACCGATAATTCAAACTACGGACTTGAATCTGTAAGACCGAAAAACTCGAGTCATATTCATAAGACTAGCTGATACCCGCGCCTTCGTCTGCCTTGTTTATTAGGTAGGCCGCTAGTTGTTAATATTATTAACAACTAGCGGCCCAGTCCGGCTTCGCCCGGGTGTAAATGTAATATATAGGATATAAAAGATGAGAATCATTATCATTAAATTCTCAACGTGTATTGAATTGGCGCGAATTCAATCGCTATTATTTGTGAATGTTCAAAATCGAAGAAAAATCTTATTTCCCAAAAAGAAATTTAAAAAATTCTGTCGATCCGATCGCTGGGCTAATCTAAAGATTGTCTGAAAATTTCATCAAAAATGGTCTACCCGTTTGGAGTCCATAGATTACATATACATCGTCTTTTATCTATATAGATTATTAAAATGTAAATAGTGGTTATTGTGACATAACAATAATAGTTGGACATATAGTACGTGAAGTTTTTTGTAGTTATTGATATGTTCTTTAACATTGTAGAACATACTTTTGTTCTATCATCAATAGTTACCGCAGCGCATGCAACGAAAGATGTTTTATGGCATTTTTTTACACCTTGGGTTACGTTACTAAAGTTTTAGTAAGGATCACTAATATTTTCTAGCAATAAATATAGCCTATGTTACTCAGGGTGAATGTAGCTTTCTAATGGTGAAAGTAAATCGGCACAGTAGTTTTTGAGTTTATTCATTACATACACACAAAAATACAAATCTTTCCTCTTTATAATATTATATTAAATTAATATTAATATATTAACAATATATTTTATTGTTTATACAATAAACAACGCAGATGAAGTCGCAGGTATCAGCTAGTTTATTTATATGGATGCATATCATTCTCTAAGAGAATATATCTATAATACTAATAATAATAATAGTTTATCTTCATGTTTCGTATTATAGTGACATTTAAAAAACTCTTCAGCAGTATAAAAACATATCTTAAAGCTTGTTCCTATCCTGACTATGAATTAAATAGATGGAAAGTTATTCGAGGACTTAGGATCCAAAATAACTCAACACAAAATTATTAATAGCGCAACGTTTCGGAATTTATTATTCCTTCCCCAGGTATCATAAAAAAATTATGTATTAACAATGCCATAAATTAGTTGTTTCGTCGTTTCCATGTTAGTCTACGATTTAAAGTCAAATAGTTCTTGAAAATATCTTTAAACTAATTAAAATATACAGTCCCCAGCCAGTTGAAAGTTAATTTGCTTTCCAGTTATTCGAAATCTCGTGACATGCTGTAAAGAAATATTGACAAATATCATTTTTAGGGCATAAATAGATGTTTTATTAGCAACCCACGTTTTGTGGAGCTTAATGATTAATCACAGCTAATAAAAACAGTAATGTCTTCGTATATAGTAGTGTTGATCCAATAGAATGTCACAGTGAAGGAAGGTTTGGTTGAGGATCAAGAAATAAGCTTTACCAATGTTACGCTAATGGCCAACGTTTCGAAAAATTTATTTTCATCTTCAGGGCCTTAAGCTGGTCAAGCGGTGGTAAATTGTTTTGCTAAGCATTACAACAAGTGCGATGCTTGTTGTCCGAAATATGTGTAATTGTAAAAACCCATAATGACCAATACTCAGGTGGGATATCCAAAATATGCAATGTCTTCGTATTAGTAGTGTTGAGCCAATAGAATCTCACGGTGAAGGAAGGTTTGGTTGACGATCCAGAAATAAGCTTCAAAAATTAAATTATAAATTGGATAATTAACATTAATTGTATACGATCTCTGTAGTTCTGAACCAGTTTTTTATTTATAAAAAAAGAACTAACTGTCAGAAACTTTCCAAAAACTAACGGTTTAAAGTTCAACAAGTTATAGAAAAGTATGCATGCATATGAATACTGTATGGGTTACGTTTCCACGGGTACAGTCTTGCGTACAAATTATGGATCACTTAGCTACAAGCTAGTATACTTTTGTGGCGCGTATAATCTATAACTTTTTGACAATATTGTACCACCTTAACCAAATCTTCCTTCACTGTGAAAAACAGTAAGAAAATGAATTTCGCGACCCCAGTTCAAAATTTCCCGAGAGCGTATTTTACAATCTGAGGTCACCTTAAACGGTTTTGTGGTAATTCCATGGAAGAATAGGCATTTGTTTCATCATCATAACATTCACTTGTCATTATTCTTTAAGCTTCCGACATCAATAGTTGTCTTTTTTATGCGTATTTCCCAGGTAACATCCTTTCGCTTCTTTGTAGTGTTAATTTTTTTAGTTGTCAGAATGAAGTGCTAATAATATAATTATTGTTGATGATGACAATTAGCGGTTAGGGTCGGTTTGTTGAATGAAATGCATTTCACATGTATGTGTAAAGTGAAAGTGCTATGTATGAACATGACATGACAGATACGCTGTGGTACTGCACACATTTATGGGCATACAAAACTTGTATGCATAATATATGTTTGTGCAAACATTGTATTTGGAATTACTGAAAGTTCAAGTGCATTAGTTTCACTCGGGGTCTTCCTGCTTCCTCGATGACTCTGCTATAGAATATTGACGGTACATCCCAAGAGCTATTAAGGCTGTCGCGAACGCTCTGAATTTAAGCAAAAAATAGAGCTTCGGCTGTCAGACTTATTCGTCAACATTCTGCAAAAAATCTTTCTCTATAAGGAAGATAATCGACAAATCTAGGTCTCTAATGGACTACTGTTACGATTTACTAGAAAAAAGTTGCCATTCATTGTGCCAAAAAAACACATGTTTTCAATGTCACACTACGACCTTATTCGTACTTATTTCACTAAATTGTTCCATCACAAACCTAAAGTGACTCTTCCTTTCTCGGAAGAGTTTTTTAAACTTCAAAATATTTCCAAAAATTAGAGTACTCAATTGATAGCGGCACCCTTGCAATAGCATCTATTACGCTCGTAATGTGGCACCAGCTAAAAATTGAAACGTGCGGATGATTTGAGCGAGATAGAGCTAAAGAAGGTCATGTCTTTTGCCTACCTCGCCTCTTACCGCTGGGTCTCAGCACAAACTGTGTGAAAGTGATCCAACACTGTTAAGCCCTTTAGGATAGGTATTTGAGGCATTGTGAAAATTTTTACAATAACTCTTCAGTAATATCCGAATACAAAAACACAGACCTGACTGAAAGGTAGCGGGGGTTAACCGACTTAATTGATTATCAAACATATTGATCGCCTGGCAGGAAAAATGCCCCACGGAAATGACCTGTCTTTTTGAATATATCTATTTTTAGTTACTGATATTATTGTGTTTAAATTTCAACGTGCCTCAAATATATTTTTTATGACTTAAAAAATATAAGATTACAAACTCCTGGCTAAGTTTTAGATCCTATTAAAAATTTGATTTTTTTATTTTTCAACTCCTTAAATACTAAATTTCAAAATGTCTTACGGATTTTTTATTGCGCAAAAATTTAAAAATCGGTTAAGTCGGTTACACCCCGCTACCCTTCAGCTAGCTCTGTGTTCGGAGTTATTGTACAAATTTTCATAGTGCCTCAAATACGTACCCAAAAATGCTTAATAGTTCTCCTACTAATATATTTGTGCTACACAAATATTTATAAAAAACTTAAATTAAAAATTTTAAAAACCCTTGACACAAAAAAAATGGTGTGTATTCTAAAAAAAAGTCCGGGATAGCACAATAACCATTTTTTTGATTTTCAAATTTGGTTTAAAATAATGCTTTATTTGCGGCGGTGTTTTTACCGACATAGTTTTAATCCTTATTTAAATAAATATGTTATTCATCTTAAGTATTTAATTTAGGCCAAAATTGCACTTTACACCATTTAATTTAGATGAATATCCTATTTAGTATAATAGCTTATGTCTGCTATAATTGTTGAGAAACATTTATTGTTGTAGCACTATATAAGAACAATTTATTATTCCAACACGTCACCGTCGGGATTTAAACCCGAATCTTTCCACTTTCGCGGCGGAATGAGTTAATCAATTACTCTACGGTGCACACAATTCAACATTTTAATCCTTCATTAAATAGCGACTTACAACACTCAAATTCACTACATTCGAAAGCCAATTATTTTTAGCTAATATGAATATTCTAGGAAATATCATAGAAATATAGAACTTCTTATCTATATATTTAATTGCATTCAAATGAAGCGGGACTGGGCCGATAGTAACTCTATAATTTTTAATATCTTTCAATAATCATTTTATCAAATTCTCAACCATGAGATTTTGAATAAGAATTAAACAAATATACGGAACGTAAAGTTAAATAAAACCGTTTAGAAATGCAAATAA
Organism: Venustoraphidia nigricollis; assembly: GCA_034508555.1. Classification (NCBI taxonomy): domain Eukaryota; kingdom Metazoa; phylum Arthropoda; class Insecta; order Raphidioptera; family Raphidiidae; genus Venustoraphidia; species Venustoraphidia nigricollis. Next base: position 1,558,732 of record JAVRKA010000046.1, read on the forward strand.
CATCTTGATTTTCTATTTCAAAGTAACTACTTGTGTTAGTATTTAAATACTAAATGCAAAATATATATTCTCAATTTTTTTTATTAAGGGAGTATTCTTATGTGACCACTTCGAAAAATCGATTTTTTTCTTCATATTTCAATGGTAAAATCTATCGAAAATATGCTGTGAAAAATAGAGACCGAAAGTCCTAGTTTTAAATAAATTACAACTCATATAGTGGCCGACACACCGTAAGTGACTTGTTGGCTCTTGAAACTTTAAACGCATTTTTCTGGAAACATTATTTTCTAAAACTGTCATGGTCCTAAAAAAAAAAGTATTCAACCGATTGCTTTGAAATTTATATATGTTCTTCTACTCATTAATGGTTATCGTCCGTACCAAAAAATTGCTTATTTTCGAAAATATTTTCTTATTTTTTTTAACGATTTTTAACAAAAAAATTAACAAAAAACACAAACTTTTTTTCTACAGTCCGCCATTTTTTTTTTTAATGAAATTGATTAATTTTAGTAGGGACGATAGCGACATTCCTACTGAACAATGATCCATTCGATTTTTTTATTTCAGACAACATGAACAGCCGCTATTACCATGACCACTGACCTGATTTTTTTTTAGTGTCTAATTTAATTTAAAAAAATATATATATATAAAAAATGTAAAATAAGAGAAAAAAATTTTTTTTTATACAGTTTAAGATACAAACAAAAACATAAAAAAATTAAAATGATTGAATGTTATTGTCGTCTAAAAAAAATTCCCTAAAAAGAGGTAAAATTTATGCGTTCACATAAGAATACCCCCTTAAAATAAAATACTTTTTGTGAAATACCTATGTTATTTTATATTTAGTAAATATCTATGTAAAAAACGCAATATGACCTTGCATTATCGCTAGATTATGACGCATATGACTTTGTTTTATTGGCTTATAAAATTATATAATTGTATTTAAATACGAATATCTAAAATCACTCAATGAATTCAAACTACCCGATTTAAATATCTATAAAAATTATTCTATTGTTTCTTTTAAGTAGTTTTATATGTGCCGCACCTCAAGAATTAATCTTAAGCTTAAGACGTAAATCTTTACGGCGTTTTTAAAATAAATCCATATGTGCGATCAAGATAGAGCAAAATTTTATTAAAAAAGTTGTTTAGAATCACAAAAGACTCCTAAGTAAGCAATTCATTTTTTAAATTTCTCAAAATATATTTTGAGAAATTTAAAAAATGAATTTTTTTGACGAAACTTCTTACTTAGGAGTTTTTTGTGATTCTAAACAACTTTTTTAATAAAATTTTGCTCTATCTTGATCGCACATGTGGATTTATTTTAAAAACGCTGTAAAGATTTACGTCTTAAGCTTAAGATTAATTCTCGAGGTGCGGCACATATAAAACTACTTAAAAGAAACAATAGAATAATTTTTATAGATATTTAAATCGGGTAATTTGTATTCATTGAGTGATTTTAGATATTCGTATTTAAATACAATTATATAATTTTATAAGACAATAAAACAGAGTCATATGCATCATAATCTAGCGATAATTCAAGGTCATATTGCATTTTTTACATAGGTGTTTACTAAATATAAAATAACAAACGTAATTCGCAAAAACTATTTTATTTTAACAAAAAAATTTGAGAATAGATACATATTTTGCATTAAGTATTTAAATATTAACACAAGTAGCTACTTTAAAATAGAAAATCAAGATGTTATTTGCATCGTAGTTGGCTAGATTTTGACTTTTGAAAAATTTTGTTCCTACAAAAAAAGATGCATTTTAATGGCCTGCATAACTCCTGAAAATTTTATAATGATTGCTTTCAAAATGAAAAAGTTATTTAGGTGTTCTCATGCAATATTTTTTTTTTTTTTAATCACTAATTTTAATTTTGGATAGTTATTTTTGTCATGTATTTTTTATGTAATTTTTCTATATGTAATCGAAGGAGAGATGGAAGACCAATCCTTAAAGGATTGAATCTGCTCCAATTGCCTGCCTGCAATAAACTTTATTATTATTATTAAAGTGAAACACACTGTATATCACGTGAACAAAGTCGCGGGTAAATCGCTAGTACGCAATAAGTTACTATACCAGTATTTGATACTCAAATAGATGCAGACGATTATTATGAATGATACTAACGGTTTCTTTTTGATCACTCTGCAGATTAAATATGCGCAAAACATAATGTTATTTTAAAGACCTCGAGAAAAATTATGTCACGTTTATCTATTACGAGTAACAGTTATCTGTAACCAAAATTCACTTTTATTAACCTGGTTTACTATAATTATTTATTATGATACTACATATACTATTATGAAAGATTAATTGATCGCTGCAGTCTTTTGTTTGGTCAACCTTGATTTTTAATTATTAGTGTATTTGCCATATGGCAACATACACTATTGGCGTCGGTCGGATGGCGGGACCTAGGGGTCGGACCAAATTTCTCGACGTTTCATAACCTCCTAAACACTTTGGCACCATTTTTGAAAATGTGTACGGGCAATAACTTTCGAAGGAGCTAATTCATTTTAACGAAATTTGACACACATGTTGGAATCCATCACGGCATCACCGCACGAAGCCTATTTAAAACAGGCTCATTTTAAGGGTGGTTTTAGGGGTTGAAAAAAGTTTTTGGGCCCAAAAATATCTAAAAAATTCTCAGAATCGTTTCAAAATTGAAATTTAACCCTTTAATAGCAATCAAAAAATGCTCCTAAAATTTTAATAAAATCGGCCCGACAGGACCGGATTTTTAAATTTTCTGAAAACACGAGTTTGCAGATAGTAAGTTATTTACTGAAAGGTGTTTTTAATTTTGGTGTAGACGTTCGATCGACAATAATAATGTAGCTAAGAAAAAATGTAATTTTAAGGGGTGTATTAAGGAGTTAATTATTTTATTTTGCCCAACAATCACATAATAAAGACACAAGGCCTGTATCAGCAAATACACTATATTGTATTTGCCATATGGCAACATACACTATTGGCGTTCGTCGGATGGCGGGACCTAGGGGTCGGACCAAAATTTCTCGACGTTTCATAACCTCCTAAACACTTTGGCACCATTTTTAAAAATGTTTATATATATATTTATATACGTATATATATATATATATATATATATATATATATATATGTGCGGGCAATAACTTTCGAAGGAGCTAATTCATTTTAACGAAATTTGGCATACATATTGGAATCCATCACCGCACGAAGCCTATTTAAAATGGGCCCAATCGGGTCATTTTAGGGTAGTTTTTAGGGGTTGAAAAAAGTTTTTGGGCCCAAAAATACCGAAAAAATTCTCAGAATCATTTCAAAATTGAAATTTAACCCTTTAGTAGCAATTAAAAAGTGTTCCTAAAATTATAAGCAAATCGGCCCGACAGGACCGGACTTACAAATTTTATGAAAACACTAGTTTGCGTATACGAATTTACTTACTGAAGGTCGTATTTATTTGGTGCAGATGTTGGATTGATAACAATATTTCAACTAATAAAATTATTATTGTAAGGGGTGTATTAAGGGGTTTAATTTTTTTTTATTTTGTCCAAAAACAAACTTAATTTCATTTAATAAAGCCACAATACCTGTATTAGCAAATACACTATACTGTCGGCAGGGTTTTGGCACTGCGACCCGGGTTTTTATTTATTAACACCACGTTGACTGTCACGGAATTTTTCACGATTCCAGTCTAAAGAGCCAATTTGATTTAATCATGTTATATATTATTAAAAACTTTAATAGCTAATCAAAAGGCTTAAGAAATGTTTAAGTGTTTTTTCTGTTCATTTAAGCCAAACCTGAATTTTAGGGTTCCGTACCTCAAAAGGAAAAAACGGAACCCTTATAGGATCACTCGCGTATCTGGACCGTCCCACTGTCAAAGCCAATTTGCGCCGAACTACTGGACCGATTGAGTTGAAATTTGGTATACATACGTTCTTTAGTTTTTAATATTATTTTGAAGTTTAATTTTTTGTTATGTCAAATTAATTAATAATGTTTACACTGGGACTCGAGCTATTGTTTGTATTACGGACACATAAATATCGGGCAGTAGGTGATGTAATGAAACGAAGCCACGAGCAACCAGATAGGCTTCCGATAACCCGTTCACACGCATTCAGTTCCATTATTATACAGTTAGACCACGCTTAACGTTATTTCAGTATTACGCGGTTTCTAAAAAAAGAAGTTTATCCACTATAACGTAAATTATGGATCAGTTTATACAAAATAATGCAAATGTTGATAGAAGTTCAAACGCAAGACGAAGTGTCATTGTTGCGATATCTTGCTATCGACAATAGCTTGCTGAACGAAACAGAAAAAGGCAAACGACATTAGATGACTTCTTCACAAAAAACAAAATATGTCAAATGATGAACCTTCCTCATCACAACCATAGCTTCTACTCAAACTTTTATTTGATTTTCATAAATGTTTTACGAACAAAAATCGATATCATCAGTTAATAAATGTATAATTAATGTGATAAAAAAAGTATTTGACAATAAATGTTACAAAATTAAACGAACAAAGAAACTAACAAATTGTCTTATTCTCGGTTCTGTTTCACTAATACGTTTCGTATAGCGCAGGAATCAATTTATTACAGCTACTTTTAAACAATATATGTTGCTATGGTATCATTTTTTGGGGTGGATCTTATGTCTTGAAACGTATCTTTATAATTCAGAAAAGAATTTTGAGTATCATGAATTTTTCCAATTTCAGAGACTCGGCCAAACCTTTGTTTAAAGACAACAAAATTCTAACTCTACCTTCTCTATACATACACGAAAGTGTCAAATTTGTTTTCCAAAATAAGTCTTTGTTTATAAAAAATAGTCATATACATAATCGTATGACACGACATAGAGATGACTTACGTATTCAGAGTCATAGACTTGCATTATCTCATGACAGTGTTTACCAAAATTGTGTTCGGATATATAATTCCCTGGCTGAAGAAATTATTCAAACGACGGTTGAAAGAAAATTTAAAAAATTGGTAAAATCCTTCTTAATGGAAAATATTTTTTATTTGGTAGACGAATTTTTGAAGTTGTGATATTTTTTAATATTGTAAATTTTAACTTGTACTCTGATGAGGAACCCTTCTCTTTTCGAGTTACTTTTTTAAGGGGAAATATATACAGTGGTACCTTGAGATACGAATTTAATTCGTTCCGGGATCATCGTCGTATGTCAAAACAGTCGTATCTCAAAGCAATTTTTCCCATTTAAAACAATGTAATGTATATTAATGCGTTCTAGCGATATGAAACTACCCCAATATACAGTTAAATTAGTTGCGCCATCTGGTGACATCATCTGTATATATGTAGGTTATTAGTGTATTTGCCATAGGCAACATACACTATTGGCGTTGGTCGGATGGCGGGACCTAGGGGTCGGACCAAAATTTCTCGACGTTTCATAACCTTCTAAACACTTTGGCACCATTTTTAAAAATGTTTATATATATATATATATATATATATATATATATATATATATATGTGTGTGTGCGCTATAACTTTCGAAAGAGTTAATTGATTTTTACGAAATTTTGCCCACATGTTGGAATCCACCACCGCAAGAACCCTATTTAAAATGGGCCCAATCGGACCATTTTAAGGGTAGTTTTTAGGGGTTGAAAAAAGTTTTTGGGCCCAAAAATGCCTAAAAAATTCTCAGAATCGTTTCAAAATTGAAATTTAACCCTTTAATAGCAATTAAAAAGTGCTCCTAAAATTTTAATAAAATCGGCCCGACAGGACCGGATTTACAAATTTTATGAAAACACTAGTGAATTATTTGCTGAAAGGTGTATATAATTTAGTTTAGAGGTTCGATTGATAATAATATTGCAACTGAGAAAAAAATGTTCTTTTAAGGGGTGTATTAAGGAGTCAAATTTATTATTTTGCCCAAAAAACCAACTTAAGTTCGCATAATAAAGCCACACTGCCTATATTAGTAAATACACTATATTGTCGGCAGGGTTTTGGAACTGCGACCCGGGTTAACGCTAAGTAACGCTAAGTCGCCGATACGAATGCCATACTCATTACTCATGCTTCGCAATAATTTCATGTTTGGCTTCCATTGAAATCATTTTCTTAGATTTTTTCTTCTCACTTACTTTAACTTTGGGACCCATTGTTAAAATAACAGGGTACATACAGTATTTAAACTAAAATAGCACGAAAAACAGGCACAACACAACGAATAACACAGCTACGTGTGAACAAGGAACGATGCGGCGACGGTGTCAACAACCAAACAGAGCGAACGCTCTGCCATCTAGCGATCATCTATAGAATTATCGCGCATTAAAATTCGTATCTCAAATTTTTCGTCGTATGTCGAGGTAGAAATTTTCGAATATTATTCGTCGTATCTCAAAAAATTCGTATGTCAGGGCATTCGTATCTCAAGGTACCACTGTATTATTATTAATTGGAACGTACCTCCCGCGTTAAGCGAGGTCTTACTGTTAGTAAAATAATATAATACAAGAGAGATTAAAACACGTACTTGGAAGTTGTACTGCCTTTCCAATTCAAGAGCACAGATAAACACCGACATACATTAATGCTAACACCGATTAAAGAAATTCACATTGTAACTTCAAACAGTCTAAGCTTTGTACATAAAATTGCAACAAAACCTTAGCCTATAATTTTGTTTTCTAATGGGTTTTTTTAAAGAAACTTATGCATCAGATTTTAAATTTGACGTTTGCTTTTTTAAACAGTTAATAGAAAAAAATTTAATTAAAAATATTAACCACCTTCAAATAAGTCACTAAAAAGATGAAAATAATGTTTGAGGTCGGTTCCAATTTAATAAAAGTAACTATTATACGTAATTAAAAGTTTTAGTAATTAAATTGGCGCCGACTTCAAAATGTCATTATTTTCATCTTTTTAGTGACATTTTTGAAGGACGTTAAATTTTTTTTAAAAAGGTTTTATTTTAACCGGCACTTCTTAAAAACTCGGGTCGCAGTGCCAAAACCCTGCCGACAATATAGTGTATTTGCTAATACAGGCAGTGTGGCTTTATTACGTGAACTTTGTTTGTTTAAAAAAAATAACCCCTTAATACACCCCTTTAAATAATATTTTTTTCGCAGTTAAAATATTGTTATCAATTCAACATCTGAACCAAATAAAATACACCCTTCAATAAGTAAATCCTTAAATGCATCAAACTAGCGTTTTCAAAAAATTTGTAAGTCCGGTCCTGTCTGGCCGATTTTATTAAAGTTTTAACAGCACATTTTAATCTTCACTAAGGTTAAATTTCAATTTTGGAATAATTCTAAGAATTTTTTCGGCATTTTTTTCAACCTCTAAAAACTACCCTTAAAATGGCCAAATTTGGCGGTTGTAGATTCCAACATGTGGGTCAAATTTCGTTAAAATCAAGTAACGCTTTTAAAGTTAATATTAATTTTGAAAGCGTTGGTAATGTTTTTTTTATTAATATAGTGACCAAATTCATTGTACAGTTCAAATTGTTGAGCATTAACTTTTTTATTATTAATTAGAATTTTCTATAGTATTAATAATCAAAAACTTACATTAATTTGCAATAGACTGTAGACTTTAACAACTTGTGCAGCGCTCTTTTAAAACGAAAAAAATCCACACTTTCTCCTTGTAAATCGTAAAAAGTTTATCACAAATTGTTTTTTCAAAACTATAAAATAATTGAACAACTGAAAACTAAGTCATAAATGTTGTACAAAACAAATTTTGAAGAAAAAAAAATACGAAACCACATAAAATCAACATTCAAAAAGTTGTTTTAATTCTCGTATTTATTAAACGTTAGAATAATTAACACACGAAGACAAACACTAAAATCCAATAAAGCGTACATATTTTTTGAAGTCCCTTAAGAAAACATAATTGCTAAAAAATCAAAATCACGATGCACTCTATTCAGAAATCACGTTGGAACTAAAAATTCTCAGCAGGTCATTTTTAAAACATGAATTGTCCTGTAGATTACACAATTATGAAATCGATCATGCAATTTAAAAAACCAACAACGCTGTTTCATTAATTTCGTTTTTATAATATTGAAAAAAAAACTTTATAAACATTTATACAGGGTGTCCTCTTTATATGTGTTTTTTAAAATAAAAATACGTAGTATCAGTTGAACTAGAAACTAACTGAATGAAATTTGTTAGGAAGTATTTGCGAATACTTTGTATAATCGTCAATATAAAGTAAAAAATAATTAGACATTATATCGCATCCAAAAATTATTAATATAATTCAATAATAAATCACAGGTATTTGGATAAAATAATATAAAACAATATATATACGTTACCAATCTTATGAACATTATTTAATTAATTTTAAATATAAAATGTGTTCAATATTATAAAAATTTTAAACATAAATCATTTGATTGATTATTTCATTTATTAGTTATGGTTTATATATATTTTAATTATTATAGTATAATTGAATTTATATATATATATATATATATATATATATATATATATATATATATATATGTATATATATGTATTTTTCAGAGCCTGACGAAGACTAAACAAAGTAGTCGAAACGTTGCAAGAATAACAATAACACGATTGTTTTATATTATTTTATCCAAATACCTGTGATTTATTATTGAATTATAGTAAAAAATAATAATTAAAAAAAATATTAATAGATCATGCTTTTTATTGGGGTGTTCTAAAAAGCAGAAAATAAAAAATTTTGTCCTTGGTAATTAATATAAAAATGATTTGTCGGGAAAAAGGAAACATTTATTTGTTATTTATAAATAACAAATAAGTGTTTACTTAAAAAGTCCTTTTCCCGACAAATCATTTTTATAAAAAATTAATCTTCCAAAGAGATGATATAAAGTAGTAAAATTTTCGAAACTTAAATAATACAAAACCTAACTCATAAATTCATGATAAATTCATGATATTTCAGTGCGGAGTAACGAGTTAGCGACCCCGGAACAAGAAGCTCTCGACGAACGACACGATGCTGAGATTTTACGAGCTGTTATTAACTCAATGGCGGAATGGGAGAAACGACACAAGCATGTCAGGTAAAATAATGTACAGTACAATCGCGATAAAATGAATATGCACCCTTATGAACGACTCAGTAACATGAACATAATTTTTGTAGAGAATTTAACGCTCTACAAAAAAAAGTTTAAACTTTATCCTCGGAAAACTTTTGAACCAGTAAACTTAGCGAAAAATCGCAGGATACCTTTTTTGTAAAGCGTTAAATTCTCTACAAAAATACGTATGTCTCATTTTTGTAGATTCATTTGTCTCCAAGTTTTAACATTTGGAAGAACAAAAGGAGTTTTCCACATGTTATTTTCCATAAGAAACTTTGGTTGGAATAAGGACTATCTTAGAGTGAATATTAAGAGTTCAAATTTTTAGAAAAAAACGCTTGACACCCTAAGAGCATAGAAATTTGACAATACCCCTTAAGGACCACCCTAATGTTCATATTTCTTGCGAACCTCGATAATATAAACATACCGCTAATATGAACTCCTCAGGATTTTTTGCGTTCATGTTACCGAGATTGTACTGTATCTAAATATTGTAAGGAGTTATACATTTTTATTTACGAAAGTGTTTTTATTGACGTAGTATTAATTCTTATCTAAATAAACATGTGAGTCATCTTAAGGCTATCGGAACGCTCTGAATTTAAGCCAAACATAGGGCTTCGGCTGATAGCTGATTGTAGACATTTTACAAAAGTTCTTTCTCTATAAGGAAGACAAAGGATAAATCTAGCTCTCTAATTGACTACTTTTGTAATTTATGTACGATTTACTAGAAAAAAGTTGGCATTAATTGTGCTAAAATGCTAAAAAACACACGTTTTCAATGTCACACTACGACCTTATTCGTACTTATTTCACAAAATTGTTCCATCACAAACCTAAAGTGGCTCTTCCTTTTTCGGAAAAGCTTTTTAAATCTTCAAAATATTTCCAAAATTTAGAGTAAATATACCCGCCTGCGGAAAGAACTCCCTCTATCTCTACGCTGGTTGGTTTGAGAATCATCAAATAATCATAGATTAAAGTTAGGTTTTTACCTCTTACTTCCTCACTTTCATAAAGTATCATTTCTTTTTTCAATATCTGATCATAATCCTTCTCAGACCCAGTTAATTACTTGTTTTTAGCTGATTGCGGATCCGCACCACTGGATCCAGCGCCAGATACTGGATCCAGCAAGGCCAAAAATGTGCTGGATCCAGCCGGATTGCTGGATCCAGCATTGCAATCCCTAGACCAGGGCCACTAATTAGTAATATGTATAATCTTTCAATTTTCGAAATCTTTCCAACAGACGAAAACGTGCCCCCGAAAAGAAAGTTTGTTACGACGAACTGGGATGTTTCGAAGCATCTGGACCATTTCATTATCTGGACACAGTACCATCGCCACCGGCGGAAATCGGTACTCAGTTTTTGATGTATCCCCCGCGCACCGACGTCCCCGACATCGTCGACGGCCGACGCAACGTACGATCGTCGTTGGACAGCGCCCCACCAGGACCAGACGAACCGCCGGTCAGTGGTGATAGGGCTTTTTCCGTGCCCTTCGACAATATGACGATGGCCTGGGATTGGGTCAAACATGGCCATTTCAACACTTCCTTGCCGACCAAAGTCGTCGTGCACGGGTTTGGCAGTTCCTGTGATTTAGTCTGGGTCTACGAACTAAGATCTTCGTTGTTGAGATACGTAAGTTTAGTGCTGGATTGCAGAAAGGATTATCAAATAATTTGATTTGACAATGACTTTAGATTCTGAACACACATTTTTCTCCATAAGAAAAGCATTGTAGAACTTTAATTCGGTTCTGTTCGAAAAATAATTAATCGATTGAAATGATATTTTTTCTAAACTGTGTATACGTGTATTTAACATAGTTTTATGCATAATTTTTACTTCGAAACGACATTTTTCTACGCATTTTTATCAAAATTTGATTTGAAAAATGAACTTTTTCTGTGTAGATCAAGCATTTGTTTTTGTGTGAAGACAATCTAATGTTGTACATGATAGGGAGTTTGACTACGACATTAGACTGCTCTTGCATGTAGGAAAACTGTAATTATATTATCACAATCTAACGTCATTGTCAAATCCAATTTTTTAACAATGTTTTGTGCAACCCAGCATAGATCTAACTGTGCACTATGCTTCCTTTTTTCCCCATCCCCATTTTCAGCAAAACACTAAACTGTTTAGTGTTTTGCTGAAGATGGGAGCTTAGCTCTCGAAATGTACATCCACTGAATAAATCTGTTGTGGTAAGAAGTAACTATTCTTTTATTTTCAATGTTTGATGTTAATGCTTACAAAATAAACTACAAATATGTACCATTTTCAATATATTATTTTTACCGAAGTGTTAACAGTCTATTTGATCTAAATAAACGGTTTAAAATCAGATAAAAACGAGAAAATAGCCGTAAGTTTTACACAAATGTTTGTACAGAAAAAATTAAATTTGAAAAAATTATTGAGCAAGCCAAATTTTTTAGTATTTTTGACATAAGTTTGTGAAAAAAATATTTCGAAAAAACATCGTTTGAAAATTTTTGCATATCGATATTTTTTGAACGCGTCGTTCGATTTTAAAGTGCTTGACGCCATTCGACACGGGTTTTCACGCCCAAAAAAGTAATTTATTACAAAGAAATCAATCTGACTAAAATCTGAGACGGTATTTTGAAAAAATGTTTTTTCGGAAATTTTCAAACTACGATATCTTTTGAACGCGTCGTTCGATTTTGATGCGGTTTGCGGCATTCGACCTCGTTTTTAAAGTGCAAAAAATAATCACAAAATAATCAATTTGTATCAAAACTTCAGATATTTCGAAAAAACACTTTTTCTATCTTTCTTTTTCGAATATCTTCGGAACAGCTCGAGCGACTGACTTTAAAACCTAACTAGATCTAAGTCTCGACGAATTCTTTCGAACGCCGTGTTACGGGTTTCAATCGATTGATTCGTGCTTGAGATATCGTTCGACAAAAATTTGTTTACACACACACACGGCGGGACGTTAAGCCGGAAACAGAATGGCTTCCTAGAACCTCAAAACGTGAAGATCCGATGAAAACTCGATTTTAGAAAATCGAGTTGAAAACAATAACTTCCTCTTTTATTGAAAATCTCCGATTTTCAAAGCGAGAACTTAAAAAATGGATTATCTGGTTTTGCCTGATTGTTCTATCATTATTCACTACAACGTAGATTGCTCTATATTTCAGGACAACTGCAATATGATCTGCGTTGACTGGGCAGGCGGTGCAATCGTACCAAACTATGTTCGTGCGGCGACAAACACGCGTTTGGTAGGAGCTCAACTTGCAAGATTATTACGCGGACTTCACACCCACGCAGGCTTACCCTTAAATCGCATCCATTTGATTGGATTCAGTTTGGGCGCCCACGTGGCAGGCTTTGCTGGCTCGGAGTTAGATGGAAACATTAGCCGAATTACAGGTAAATCAAAAATTGTTTAGATGTGATAAGGGACCGATCTTGAAACCTCGTTCATCTGGCCCTCGATCAACGGAGCCTCCGTATCCAAGACAACGGATTGAGCACAAAAGTTTAAGTCTGGCGACCCGTGCTTGAGGAAAAGAATGTCTAGCAGACCAACGAACGTGTTATGAAACGGGAGTTGTCCCGGGTACAAAATGCCAGACTTGAGTTTTTGTGCTCAAGGACACCTGAACTTATCGCTCAGAAAATTTCAAACACGAGGAAATATATTTAGTGACACCTCCAGTTTGAAATATTTTCTTTTGCATTTTCTGAGACCATTTACCGTAGTAATGTATATTTTTTTTCATACCATCAGAAAGTAGAGATTTCAAGGAACAAAAAGCCCACCGACTTTTTTAAAAAGCAGATATTTTGACGTGAGAATTTTCGATTGAAAATTAGGGTGCTTTTTCGATGTTAAGTCAAAATAAGGTGAAAAAATGAATATTTTAAATCAAAAAAATTACTGTGTGATTGGGACATAAAAATGTAAGTTTTCACCAAATTTTGTGAAAAAATTAATTTTTTTGCAAAAGATAAAAATAAAAAACCAAAAACTTGGTTATTTGAATTTTTCACATAAATTTTGAGGTTATGTGAAAAAAGTGTAAAAACAAAAGTTGTAGATATTTTTATTACCTACAACTTTGCCATTTAACTTTTTTTCATAGGACTTGTAGTTTTGCCGGAAATCGAGATAAACCGTTTTTTACCCTTAAAAACTCACCCCCTTCCCCTTCCCGACTTCAGATCGCCCGTAAATTATTTTTCCTTTCATTTTTGTTATATTCTCTACCTTTTCCAATGGGTTTCATCCAACTATAATTTTTTTTGGTCTCAAAAATTATCGACCCTGGTCTATAATGCTTGTTTGTAAATTGTATGCGTTATTATTAAATAATACTATAAAACATTATTGATTTTCCTTCTCTCTACATAACGACAACTCTCTATAATGCCAGAAAATGCGCAGACCTTTCAGCGTCGCTGTATAGAATTTACACTATATTTTAAAATATTTTTTAAAGATGATTTTCTTTCGTTTTAGGTTTAGACCCAGCTGGTCCATTGTTTGAATCGCAAGATCCTAGAGCAAGACTCGATTCAACAGACGCAACATTTGTTGACGTTATCCATAGCAATGGTGACAATTTAATTCTCGGCGGACTGGGTTCATGGCAACCAATGGGTCATGTCGATTTTTATCCAAACGGAGGACGCGTTCAAAAAGGCTGCTCTCATTTATTTTTGGGAGCTATAACTGATGCTATTTGGTGTACGTTAAACGTTTAATATTTTAACACGCTTTTATTAGCGTCATCTGCATGTTTGTTTGTAAAGGAATCTTTGAACGTGAAATTCACTCACTTCAAAACGTTAGATTAAACTGAAACTTTGCACACTTATCAAGGACCGATGACAATACAATAATTTAATAAGTTTGTCCTATTATCTTGACCAGGGCCATCAAGATAAAATCAAAAATAAAAACCCGGGTCGCAGTGCCAAAACCCTGCCGACAATATAGTGTATTTGCTTATACAGGCAGTGTGGCTTTATTACGCGAAATTAAGTTGGTTTTTGGACAAAATAAAAAATTTGACTCCTTAATACACCCCTTAAAATAACATTTTTTTTTCTTAATTGCAATAATATTAATTATCAATCGAACCTCTATACCAAATTATATACAACTTTCAGTAAATAATTCACTATCTGCAAACTAGTGTTTTCATAAAATTTGTAAGTCCGGTCCTGTCGGGCCGATTTTATTAAAATTTTATGGACACTTTTTAATTACTACTAAAGGGTTACATGTAAATTTTGAAACGATTCTGAGAATTTTTTCGGTATTTTGAGGCCCAAAAACATTTGTCAACCCCTAAAAACTACCCTTAAAATGCCCCGATTACGCTCATTTTAAATAGGCTTCTTGCGGTGATGGATTTCAACACGCGGGCCAAATTTCGTTAAAATCAATAAACTCTTTCGAAAGCTATTGCCCGCACACACACACACACACACACACACACACACATATATATATATATATATATATATATATATATATATATATATATATATATATATATATATATATATATATATATATATATATATATATATACGTATATATATATATATATATATACGTATATATATATATATATATATATATACATATACATATATATATAAACATTTTTAAAAATGGTGCCAAAGTGTTTAGGAGGTTACGAAACGTCGAGAAATTTTGGTCCGACCCCTAGGTCCCGCCATCCGACCGATGCCAATAGTGTATGTTGCCATATGGCAAATACACTAATAAAATCTTTGATGTATGTTTGTAAAGGACTCTTTGAAGGTGAAATTCACTCACTTCAAAACGTTAGATTAAACTGAAACTTTGCACATTTATCAAGGACCGATGACAATACAATAATTTAATAAGTTTGCCCCATTATCTTGACCAGAACCATCAAGATAAAATCAAAAATTAAATCTTTGAATATATGTTTGTAAAGGAATCTTTGAAGGTGAAATTCACCTACTTCAAAACGTCAGATTAAACTGAAACTTTGCACACTTATCAAGGACCGACGACAATACAATAATTTTATAAGTTTGTCCTATTATCCTGACCAAGACCTTCAGGATAAAAAAACTTGAAAATCACAGCAAGCAAGCTAACACGTTGTACAGTGACGTACGTTGCGTTACCTACCCCACAGTCAAATACAATATTGCTTTTTAGTCTTATTATTAAAATTAGAATTTAAAAAAACTAAGCAACAGGTTTTTATGAACTAAAAAATGCAAAATAGTTTGACAACAAAATTAGCTTTATAAAAAGCGTGGAGTACTTAATATCGGTAATAACTTTTTCATATAATAGCTAATTGTAAACGTATAGCTATTATAAAAATTTAAGTCGATAGCACCCCGTAATTTTTACAGTAAAACTAATTTTGTTGTCAAATTATTTTGCATTTATTAGTTCATAAAAGCGTGTTGTTTTAGTTTTTTTAAAGTCTAATTTTTTTTGTTCATAAATAAAGTTGCTGTGATATGAGATCGCAAAGATATTCTGCAAACAAGAGTTTTAATTTTATTTTATCCGTTTTTTAATTATTTTCAGCGCGGACAGACGCAGAAGGACAATCATTATGTAACCACAGAAGAGCATATAAATTTTTTGTGGAATCTATTTCCCCGGCATGCCATTTCCCAGCATTTCCATGCGATTCCTTTGAGGATTTCGTCGCTGGAAAATGTTATCCATGTTCTCCGGAAAGGTGAGAATTACCAGTTAATTAAACTTGACGATTGCTTCTTTAAACAGTTATATACCACAAAAACGAGTACAAATGAGCGTTCATTTTTTGGACACTAATAACGCTGATAATTACTAAAATCCCTAGACTTGATAGATTACCGTAGTCGACCACTATTTTGATTGCAAACGATTCGGTTCAAATATATAAAAATTTTCGTAGCTAAGAAAAAAAACTCGAGTCGTAATGCCAAAACCTTGCCGACAATATAGTAATTGCTAATACAGGAATTGTGACTTTATTATGTTAATTTGTTTGTCAACATTTTGCAAAAATTCTTTCTCTGTAAGGAAGATAAAGAACAAATCTAGGTCTCTAATAGACTACTTTTGTAATTTATGTACGATTTACTAGACAAAAGTTGGCATTAATTGTGCCAAAAAACATACATTTTCAATGTCACACTACAACTTTATTAGTTCTTATTTCACAAAAAAAAATGTTCCATCACAAACCTAAAGTGACTCTTCCTTTTTCGGAAAAGTTTTTTAAATCTTCAAAATATTTCCAAAGTAGCGTTCCGACAGCCTTAATTTCAATACTGTGTCTCTGATGTTTTTATCAATTCATCATCTGCACAAAATTATATACAATCTTCAGTAAATCTTCATAAAATTGATAAGTCCGGTTCTGTCAAGTCGATTTTATTAAAATTTTAGGAGCACCTTTTGACTGATACTAAAATGTTAAATTTCAATTTTGAATCAATTTCGAGAATTTTTTTCGGGGAATTACTAAAGTTTCTAGATTTGACAGATTACTTTTGTGATTTCTGTAGGACTTGCGGAAATATGGGGTACTACGCGGATAGATCGGCCGGAAGGGGCCAACTCTATTTGATGACCAGAGATGAAGAGCCTTTTTGTGGTACGTCTTATCATTTTAATCGAACTTATTTTTGTAGCGATAGTTGCATTTGTTTGTTTATAAAAAAACTGTTATTCATTGTTTTTATTTCAGTTCACCAATATCAAGTAAAAATAGAAAGTTCATCTGAAATAAACGATAAAATTGAAAAAAGTTATGGAAAAATTGTTCTGACCGTTCTTGGAGAAACGGGATTTAATGAAACTTTTACAATGACTCAGTGAGTTTTTCATTTTTTCGTTATATTTAAGCCAATATTATAATTAAATCTCGGGTCGCAGTGCCAAAATCCCGCCGACAATATAGTGTATTTGCTAATACAGACATTGTAACTTTATTACGTGAACTTAACCTCTTAATACATCCCTTAAAATAACATGTTTTTTCTTATTTGCAATATTAATATCAATCGAACATCTACACCAAATTAAAATACACCTTTCAGTAAATAACTCACTATCCGCAAAGTAGTGTTTTCATAAAATTTGTAAATCCGGTTCTATTGAACCGATTTTTTTTTTATTTTAGGAGCATTTTTTAATTGCTACTAAAGGGTTAAATTTCAATTTTGAAACGATTCCGAGAATTTTTTCGGTGTGTTTGGATCCAAAAAAATGTTTCAATCCCTTAAAATGGTCAGATTAGGCCCATTTTAAATAGGCTTCGTGAGGTGATGGATTCCAACATGTGGGCCTAATTTCGTTAAAATCAATTCACCCTTTTGAAAGTTATTGACCACGCACACACCGGGTGTCTCAGAAATCGCGCACCCAATTGTTGGGATCGAAAGAGAAAAATATTCTGAGCCCAAAAATCCATGTTTGGAATTTTTTGATAACGTATTTAATTAGTAATCATGAAAGTGGCCAATCAGGAGCACGCTACAGAAGAGAGTGTCGTCGGCTGATTTATTTTGGTTAATTAATAAAATAATAATTATTATTATTACAATAAAAAAATAATGGACTGAGACAAATTATCTATCTCGATCGTTGGATTTATAATATGAAAATGCTTTAATATTTCTAAATAAATAAATTTATTGTATCAAAGCATTCTGGAGTTTTTGGTCTGAGTCCAGTTTCGAATTTTTTTTAAGCTACACCAATAATTTTTAATGAATAAAATAACTTAATTAACGCTCGCCAGTGATTTCCACTTTTCGCATCTGTCTTGTCAAGGCCCTCGGTTTTTTTTAAATAAACTTTTTTTTCGAAATCATTTAAAAAATTCATCAGTTTAATTTTTTCCCACTTCATTTTAAATGGAAAAAATTTTTTCTCTGATCAACTTTTCATTTAGTTAAAATTTTATAAATGAATTTAATAAATAAATCAGCCTGTAGCTCGCTCCTGATTGATCACTTTCATTAATTAATTACTAATTAACTACGTTATCAATAAATTCCAAACATGGATTTTTGGGCTCAGAATATTTTTCTCTTTCGATCCCAACAATTGGGTGCGCGATTTCTGAGACACCCAGTATATAAACATTTCCAAAAACGATGCCAAAATGTTCAGGAAGCTATGAAACGTCGAGAAATTTTGGTCCGACCCCTAGGTCCCGCCATACAACCGACGCCAACGGTTTATGTGCCATGTTATGGCAAATACACTAATTTATTATAAGTAACTGATATAACAAATATGTTTATTATTCAGCAAAGACGATGAAGAACTGATTGTCAGTGGATCATTAACCAAGTTGCTGATCTTAAATCCATATTTGGAAGAACCAGTTGGAGTAGAAATCCTGTATATTGCTTATAGTGGCTGGCTATCATCCGGTTTGAAAAACTGGAGAATCGACAAAATATTATTTACAGATAGTTTCGGAAAAAGGTAGGTTATTTTTTTGATAAGCATCAGTTTCTTTAAAATAATCAATGTAGCAAATTATATGTGGGTAAATCAAAAGTACCCGTGTTTGGCCACGATTTTTTGGGATTCCAAAGGAATTATCCTCATCGACTTTCTGCAGAAAGGAAAAACAATCACTTGGCAGTACTACAGAGAATTGTTGAACAGATTCAATGAGAAATTCAAGGAGACACCATATGGCGAAGAAAAAAGTGCTCTTTCATCACGACAACACACCAGCAAATTCGTCTTTGATTTGATTTTACATTACTAATTTGATTTATTATTTTACTCCCTAAAATTTATAGCAGAAATTCGGGCACAACTTCACGTGATATATGTAAAATCCCTATAAATATATTTTTTGTTTTTAATCTAAAAATATATTTGTTTTCAGCTTATCGGTGTGCCAAAAAGGTCTTTATCTGAAGAGTGAACATCCCGTTTCACTTCCATTGTACCCTGGTCATTGTAACCCACCAAAACCCCAAACAGATGTAAGTTTTCGATATTTTAGCCCCCCCCCCCTATTGTACGATATAATAAGATTTTAGTTACTCCCTGCCCCTTAACGCTCTGAATTTAAGCCAAAAATAGAGCTTCGGCTGTCAACTGATTGTAGACTTATTCGTCAACATTCTGCAAAAATTCTTTCTCTATAAGGAAGATAAAGGACAAATCTAGGTCTCAAATGGACTACTTTTGTAATTTATGTACGATTTACTAGAAAAAAGTTGGCATTAATTGAGCCAAAAAAACGCACGTTTTCAATGTCACACTACGACCTTATTCGTACTTATTTCACAAAACTGCTCCATCACAAATCTAAAGTGACTCTTCCTTTTTCGGAAAAGTTTTTTAAATCTTCAAAATGTTCCCAAAAATCAGAGTAATCAATTGACAGCGACACCCTTACAATAGCATCTTCAGCCTCGTAGTGTGGCACCAGCCAAAAATTGAAACGTGCGGATGATTTGAGCGAGACAGAGCTAAAGAAGGTCACACCCACAATATGTCTTTTGCCTACCTCGCCTCTTACCGCTGGGTCTCAGCACAAACTGTGTGAAAGTGATCCAGCACTGTTAATAAGAAATTCTCGTAAGAAATTTAACTGGGGTTGTTGTGCTCAAGGGCACCTGAACTTGTCACTCAGAAAATTTCAAGCATGAAGAAAAATATTTAGTGACACATCCAGTTTGACATCTTTGACCGCGTTCACACACGCATTGTTCCCGATCTCAGCTGCCAAACTGCGTTTTTATCGTAGGAGAGCTGTTAGACATTTTTGGGTAGGTATTTGAGGCATTGTCAAAATTTATACAATACCTCTTTAGTAATATTCGAATACAAAAACACAGACCTGGCCGAAGGGAGCGGGGTTTAACCGACTCTCAAATTTTTATTAGCAACATTTTTTTCGCA
This sequence comes from Venustoraphidia nigricollis, assembly GCA_034508555.1. Lineage (NCBI taxonomy): Eukaryota > Metazoa > Arthropoda > Insecta > Raphidioptera > Raphidiidae > Venustoraphidia > Venustoraphidia nigricollis. The sequence goes on from JAVRKA010000046.1 coordinate 1,578,880, forward strand.
ATAAAAAGCTCTTGAAACATTATGAAATTTTAATACACCAATACCTCCCTTTGCGTCGGGGTTACGTTCCAAAAAAACACGACGCAAATTGAAACGACGCAAAGTGAATTAAGATTTTCTATAGCAAACCATGTAAAGATCGAAGATAGGTTCCAGGGTTACGAAAATACTACTTTTTAAAATGAAAATTGAACAAAGTAAACATTTAAAAAACAAAAATAATATAAAACAACACACTAATTGAAACGTTACAAAAAGCACAACACACTATATAATTGAAATTGAACTCTAAAATTAGCAAAACAAAGTGAAAATAAAACTGTATTAAAATTGCGTTGATTTTTAGTTAGCCGATGTCCCCGAGTTTTGATGGCATGGCGCAATTAGAAACAAAAGTGGTGAAAAGTGGTGCCATCTTTTAGAAAAAAAAGAAAATTTCAAAAAATTTCAAAAAAAAAAAATAAAAACTCGAACCCAAAACAACGCAACCTCGAAATTCTAACGACGCACAGTGAAAATTAGTACTAATTAAGCAGCGACGCAACTTCGAAAAAATGCAAAACGAAACGACGCAAAGCGAGGTATTGGTGTACCTTGAAATTTAGTATTTAAGGAGTTAAAAAATGTAAAAGCCAGATTTCTTAATCGAGGTGTTTGCAAAATTATATTTTCGAAAAATTTAAAAAATATATTTGAGGCACGTTGAAATTTAAACAGAATAATATTGGTAACTAAAAATAGATATATCCAAAAAAAAAACAGGTCGTTTCGGTGATTAAAATTTTGGGGGCCGGTGAAGCCGCGCTACCCTTCAGCCAGGTCTGTGTTTTTGTATTCGGATATTACTAAAGAGGTATTGTACAAATTTTCTAAATGCCTCAAATACCTACCCAAAAATGTCTAACAACTCTCGGGATATTATGTTTAATAAACTCACAAAAACTCAGGTTTGCGGATTAGTAAAATCGTCGCGCGCTCGTTACCTATAGGTTCCTAACTGTTTTTTTACTGATTATTATAGGATTCACGAGTTTTAGAAGATCGGATATCTCTTTCTAATGTAGAGCTACCAAAAAAAGAGCAAAACAAAACAAAAGACGATAAAAGAGTGAAAACTGAAATCACTAACCCATTACCGGGCGATCTTAAATTAATTAAGAAATCTGCAAATTCTGATGAAATTCTTTTGCCTACATCAGTCGTTCTTGTTAACAACAAAGAACTGTTAACTCATGAAAATTTTAAAAAATTCGATGAGAAAGAGACCAACATTCCAATCAGGAATATGATGGACTTTTTTAATTTGCCGTGGCGGCCATTGTTGGAATATACAGAAACAAGTAATAACTTGGACAGTTCAACAGACGAAAAAGAAGCTAGTCGAGCTTTGAATATCAGAGCTGTTCGTATTCCTGCAGATAATAATAATCACACGAAAAAGAGTAAGTGTGAATACAATCTAATGTTCTACATGACAGGGAATTGGAATACGAGATTAGATTGCTTCTCAATGTACAAAAATTGTAACAGTTTAAGGTCATTGTTAAAGCAAATTTTTTGACAAGCATAAGTATTTTAAGGTTGTATCCAATTGTGTAGGGTTTCACGGCTGGCGTTGTTGCAAATCTTCTTGATTTCCGGGCTTGTACGCCGTGGTCCATTGGTATTTCTACCAATGGACCACGGCGTACAAGCCCGGAAATCAAGAAGTATTTTAAGTTTGATTCCTTAGATCGTAAAACATGCTCTCGGGAAACTTTTATTAGCTGTGATTAAGCATTAAAGTAGTTGTCGTGGTACAATATTGTCAAAAAGTTCTAGATTATACGCGGCCATAAAAGTATACTAGCTTATAACTAAGTGATCCATAATTTGTACGCAAGACTGTCCCCGTGGAAACGTAACCCATACAATATTCATATGCATGTATACTTTTCTATAAATTGTGGAACTTTAAACCGTTATTTATAAATAATTAGACGGTCAAAATTTTTTTCGTATTTTTTTTTAACTCATAACAAATGCACTGAAAGACTGTCAGTTTTTGGAAAGTTTCTGACAGTTAGTTCTTTTTTTGTAGATAAGAAACTGGTTCAGAACTACAGAGATCGTATACAATCAATGTTAATTATCCAATTTTTAATTGAATTTATCTCGGATTATATACGGTCGATCGACTTCAAATTTTCAGGGTAATTGTATAAGTATACAATTGTATAAGTATACAAAAATTAAAAATTTTCTGACGGTGTGCCTTAACCACGACAACTACCTTAAGCTTCACAGAATTTGGCTTGCTGCTTAAAAATTGCAAAAAACATAATAATATATTTGCCCTGGAAATTGATTCAAAAAACGTGATATTTATCAATATTTCTTTACAGCACGTCACTAGATTGCGAATTACGGGAAGGCAAATTAATAATTTGAAGTTTTTTCTTTACAAACTTATGTAAAATACAGGCTGTCTCAACGGACGTTGGCTAACATGAATAACTTTGTTATTAGTGGAGATAGAAAGTCGGTTAAATGAGCAAAGTAGTACAGAAAATTGTGCTCATTAACGTCCCGTCGAAAAAACAATTGAGTTTCGATATCCTATGAATTTATTCAAAAAATAGTGAAAATTGCCATTTATGAAAACTGGCCATAACTTTTTTATTTATAAAGATGTCTGAACATTTTTATAACCATTTTTTGATGAAATTTTAAGGACTTTTCAGTGGCGTAGGTTTAATTTTTTTATTTCCACTACATAATGAGATATTGACATGAACTTTGGTTTTTGTTATAAACGCCATTTTGTATTTTTAGATATTCGAATTCTGTTTATTTTTCTGAATAATTTGATATATCTAAACGAATCAAAGCTACAAAACTGACCAAAATAGTTTTTTGACGTTATCCATACTGATCAGACTGTGCCGTGTAAAACAAAATTTGTTGAAACAAATACATACCGACAGGTTAACAATCTGTCGGGCGATCGCTACAGTTTTGCTAATTCATTTTGTTTGATTTACTCTTTAAAATGGCTCAAGCATTTTCAAATTTGGATAAATACGCTATTTTTTGCGCATACATTCAGCATAACAAAAATACCACGTTGGCTTAAGCAGAATACTTGAACCTTTATCCAGAAATATGTTATATCAAATTATTCAGAAAAATAAGCAAAATTCGAATATCTAAAAATACAAAAACGCGTCCATAAGAAAAACCAAAGTTCATGTCAATATCTCATTATGTAGTAGAAATTAAAAAAAATAAACCTACTCCACTGAAAAGACTTTAAAATTTCATCAAAAAATGGTTATAAAAATGTTCAAATATCTTCAAAAATATGGCCAGTTTTCATAAATGACAATTTTTACTATTCTCTGAATAAATTCATAGGGTGTCAAAATTCAATTGTTTTTTCGACGGGACGTTAATGAACACAATTTTCTGCACTACTTTGCCCATTTAACCGACTTTCTATTTCCACTAATAACAAAGTCACCCATGTTAGCCAACGTCGGTTGAGACACCCTGTATACTGATAGACGCTTGCTCGATAATTTTTTTTTTCAAATTTAATTTCTTCTGTACAAAAAATTGTGTAAAACTTTTGTAATTATAATTTATATTTCTTTTCTAGATGGTTCAAAAACAAATACGTCACACAAAGAAATATTTGAACCAGTATTGAAACCTCAGCATATAACAAATAAAATAGCCCGCTCGCATAATCTAGATCGAACTTCCAAAAATGAAATATCAGAGCCACTTTTATTGTCAACAACAAGCAGAAGTTTTTCATCGGCTTCGACGAAACCTCAGCGAAAACTTGATGTTTCCATGACTACAGCCGACGCGTTCCAAAAACACTCACCAGACGAACGTTTAAATCCACCAATCAAAATCACATCAGACAATACCTGGTCTTCGTCATGGTTTAATAATGGCATCAAAGATTCAGAAATATCAGAATCGAGCAATATCGCCACTCATATTGTACAAACTGGTAATTCAACAGATCTAAATTCTCAGAAAGGATCTGGACTTGTTGCAATTACCGTTCAATTTCTACCCCACCGTTTAGCTACTATGTTAGATCAGGCTGAAAGATACGCAAGAATGACTCTGTTGCCATTTATTAGCGCTGCAACACCCAAAATCATAACTGATTTTGTGCAATCGATTACGAATTCTCAACCTAAATACATGCCATTGCATTTTGAAGAATCTGGAACAAGCATGAATCAAGAGAGCACTCCAGATAATGAAAATCAAATTAATGACAGGATTCAAAATATCAAAAGTCTGAATATAAGACCTCCTAGTTTGTCTGATAAAATACAAGATTTTGGTAATGAAACGGCGAATAATTCGACGGAGCTAATTGTACAAAACAATACCGAAACAACAACAGGGATACCACCGAACAAAACAGACGGAATTAGTAATAGAGTGTTTGTTGTTTATCCTCAAAATAACAACACCTTCGTAAATAACACAACAACTGAAAAAATAGAATTGAATAAAGGTGAAATATTGATCGAAAGTGCTGAAAGTTTATCAAAATCTTCTGACGATAAAATCGTTGAAGAAAGTTTGCAAACGCAGAGTTCGGATCTGACGATTTTCAAGTCCGATCCAAATCAAGTTGTGAAATCATTAAATATAGGTGAAATTTTGCCGACTGATGCAACGTCCACTACGGACAATCTTGTAGCAAGTAAAGATTTCTTCGAGAATTTTAAACCAAGCAAGAAAATTTATATCAATTTACCAGTATATGGAGACGTTTCTCAGTCAAGTAAACTCGAATCGAATAGTGAAAATGATAATAAAAATGTCAAAGTGGATTCAACGTTGCCTTTTAAATATATTCCTTTAAATTTCAAAGGTCAGAACGATAAAGTATGAAACGCAGCTATTATAATATAATTTAATGTTTTTTCAAAGACTGTCATTGAATAGTATAAGTAGTACCGTTGATTGGCGATAATATAAAAAAAAAATAATTGCGTGTCGCCACACTCGAAGGAAGTGAAACTTCTTATGCATTACTCCAAGGAAGATATAGGGAGGTGAGACGACCCAGGCGTTCTCTTGATTTTTGCCTCCACAAAAACGAGCGCTCAAGATAATTCATTTTTTTTCGTGAATTACTTAAAGTCCATAGATTTGACAGATTACCGCAGTCGACCACCATTTTGATTGCAAACGATTCAATTACAAGATATAAAAGTTTTCGTAACTCAATATCGTTCAAATTTAAAAATACGTAAATTACCCAAATTATTTAAAGCCACATAGGTACAATGGATTCCGATACTTGGTAAATCTACTAATCTAAGAGCTTTAAGATGTTGACGTCGCGCCATTTTATCACGTTTTACGCGGCCTCAAGGGGCAGCATCCACTCAGGAACTATAATTTATCCACCGAATCCAGGCAATTTTTTTAACATTGCATTTAAACCCTTTATATCTTACTTGAGTGAGTTGCACAATAATATTAAGTTTACTTATAAGATCGTGTAGTTTACACTACACACTAAATAACTGAAACTTACGTACGCAAACTCTATATAGTACGTCTTCCAAACAGTGATTCTAGCTATAGTGATCTGGGACTGTATGAAAGTCGTCCGGTGATATGTAGTTTACACTAAACACTGCAGAAGTGAAACGTACGCAAAATCTACTTCGAATTGTAAATTACAATTTACAAAAAAAATGAGTGTGTATAATTTATTATGTACGCGTGTTAGAAGTTATACTTCTTTGACGTGATAAAAAACTGATTTTTAATATACATGCAAATAATTTATTGAAATAATAAAAGCAACGGAGTGAGATATAGCTGTTAGACGCTGCGCGCATGCGACCTAGAGCGCTACCTCTATTCTGTTGGTAGCCTTCTGCGAGCAACTTCATCCTGTTCATTTTAATGTTACAGTGTGCGCAGGAGTCGTAAAAATTCATTTTTAACGTTCTGTATCTCAAAAGGAAAAAATGTCCATCCGTCTGTCACAGTAAATTTGCTCCGAAACTACTGGAGTGATTGAGTTGAAATTTGGTACACATATGTAAGTCGGTAACCCAAAGACGGACGTGTAACGTAAATGAATGAGGGTCATTTTTGGGGGGCAAATTAGGAAATTAAAAAAAAGTTTTGCAAACTGTACCGTGTGGCATATCAAATGAAAGGGCTTGTAGTAAGTGTCTAAAATATATTTTTTTATAATTTAAATTGGTTTAAAGTTATTTAAGAAAATAGATGTAAATTGGCCATTCCCACCCCTTATTTTCCGAAACAACTGATCCTAAAATTTTGAAAAAATAGGGTATATAGGGCGTCACGCATAGTTCACAGGAAAACCTAAACGAAATTCGTAAGTCTTAACGTTCTTACAGAAAACGGAATGGTACCTACGGAACTCTCTTCACGCGAGTTCGACTCGCACTTAACCGGTTTTTTATAACGCGTCAAAAGAAGTACCACTTCAAAAATGATTATTAACACTATGTGTTTTCTTATTGTCCCTGTATATTTGTATTGCGTTAACGTTACGACTTACGTAAACGCAAAACAGTCCGAAATCGCATAAGAAGTTCCACTTCAATAAAAACAAACCAGTGAATACTCAAATTAATTGTTATTATTTATAACCTATCGACTGTTAAAAATGTATATTTTTTATGTGAAAATTAAGTGATTTACTGTACAGGTAATAATAAAAATACATATAATATAAAACCCGAAAGTTGTTAATTTTAATAGAAACTAGCAACCCGGTCCGGCTTCGTCCGGATATGTAAATTCCCTATTAATCTAAACCAGCGGACTCGTGCGAATACTTCGCACAGTTAATGGTCAGTTTACGTAATATAACTGGGTGGTAATAAATTTTATTCTATTCTATTCAGAGACTTCAGCGCCATTACGCGTTATATTACCGACAACTGTTAAAATAAACAGATTGCCACATTTGTTTTTTCTGAATGTTATTTTCTGAAATGAAATTGTTAACATTTTTGAACTTTAATTTTTTAATACACCGATTAAATGGCGTAAATTGCAATTTTGGTCTAAATTAAATATTTAAGACCAAATTTGAAACTAATAAAAATGGTTATTGTAAGTTAACGAACTTTTTAAGAACTATTCCACCATACATGATTTTCGTGTCTTTAATTAAATTTACGCAAAGTACTCCACAGAAGCTTTCAGAAGAAACGATTATTTCGGCCTTCATTGACAAATATCAACATACAGGTAGCTTAATTTCGCAAAATGTTCATAAAGTATAGCCTATAACCTTCCTAGATAATCCCTTTTTCTATTGATGAAAACCGTATGAAAATCCGTACAGTAGTTTCTAAGATTAGGTTAATGTCTTACTCTATAGTCTGAGTTGTTCCAGTTAATAGAAAACATTATTTTAAATTAATCGAAAAAGTGTTTTTATTACAAAATTTCGAATGGCTAGAAACTCAACAATACAGAAAAATTAAAAAAAAAAAAAACCGGGTCGCAGTGCCAAAACCCTGCCGACAATATAGTGTTGTATTTGCTATACAGGCAGTGTGGCTTTATTATGCGAACTTAAGTTGGTTTTTGGGCAAAATAACAAATTTTACTCCTTAATACACCCCTTAAAATAACATTTTTTTTTCTTAATTGCAATATTATTATCAATCGAACCTATAGTATACCAAATTATATACACCTTTCAGTAAAAAATTCCCTATCTGCAAAATAGTGTTTTCACAAAATTTGTAAATCCGGTCCTGTCGGGCCGATTTTATTAAAATTTTAGGGACACATTTTAATTACTACTAGAGGCTTAAATTTCAATTTTGAAACGATTTGGAGAATTTTTTCGGTGTTTTGGGGCCCAAAAACAATTTTCAACCCCTAAAAACTACCCTTAAAATGACCCGATTAGGCCCATTTTAAATAGGCTTCTTGCGGTGATGGATTTCAATGCGTGGGCCAAATTTAGTTGAAATCAATTAACTGTTTCGAAAGTTATTGCCCGCACACATATATATATATATACGTATATATATATATATATATATATATATATATATATAAATATATATATACATATATATAAATATATATATACATATATATATAAACATTTTTAAAAATGGTGCCAAAGTGTTTAGGAGGTTATGAAACGTCGAGAAATTTTGGTCCGACCCCTAGGTCCCGCCATCCGACCGACGCCAATAGTGTATGTTGCCATATGGCAAATACACTAAAAACTCACCAAAGCAGGTTCATTACAGACTGCTATCTGAAACAAAAGAGACATTTTCTGTTAATTTATATTTATTATTTTCACAAAAAATCACAAGGGCTGGACCAGATGGAATCGGTGCTGTCGTTTCGAATTCAATACGGATTCCATTTTTTTTTCCTGGAATCAGTTTAGAAAACCTTACTGACTAGTAATTATGAAAGCCCATGTTCCAAGTGGTCTAATATTGTTTGAAACGCTCATAATTAACATAACTTTATTCGCAAAATCCATACTTTATTACTGTTTTTGTAAAAGAATTTATCCGAATACAGAAAATATTTTAGCGACTTTTTAAGGAGGTATTCTCATGTGAACGCATAAATTTTACCTCTTTTTAGGGAATTTTTTTTAGACGACAATAACATTCAATCATTTTAATTTTTATATATGTTTTTGTTTGTATCTTTAATTGTATAAAAAAAATTTTTTTCTCTTATTTTACATTTTTTTATATATATTTTTTTAAATTAAATTAGACACTAAAAGAAAAGCAAGTCACTGGTCATGGTAATAGCGGCTGTTCATGTTGTCTGAAATAAAAAAATCGAATGGATCATTGTTCAGTAGGGATGTCGCTATCGTCCCTACCAAAATTAATCAATATCATTAAAAAAAAAATGGCGAGTTGAAAAAAAGTTTGTGTTTTTTGTAACATTTTTTGTTAAAAATCTTTTAAAAAAAATAAGAAAATATTTTCGAAAATAAGCAATTTTGGTACGGACGATAACTATTAATGAGTAGAAGAACATATATAAATTTCAAAGTAATCGGTTGAATACTTTTTTTTTAGGACCATGACAGTTTTAGAAAATAATGTTTCCAGATAAATGAATTTAAAGTTTTAAGAGCCAACAAGTCGCTTATACGGCTCGTCGGCGACTATGAGTTGTAATTTATTTAAAACTAGGAATTTCGGTCTCAATTTTTCACAGCATATTCTCGATAGGTTTTACTATTGAAATATGAAAAAAAAAATCGATCTTTCGAAGTGGTCACATGAGAATATTCCCTTAAATGACTTATGTTTCAGTGTATGCATTGTTATTTCTTAACTTATCGCAACAATTGACCACTGTCAGTTTTTCTTTCCGCGTTAGAGCATTTCCTTTCCCAGATATTTTAAATAAAATATTATTATTTTAGTTTGGTACCTATATGATATAAAATTTTTTTGACAATATTTCAAATAAATTTTACCTGTTTACTGCCATCATGCTTTTTTACAATAAAAAAATATGTTTTAATTTTTAGTTCGGTTTGCTATTAAAGCGTGTTTGTTTAAACTATTATTTTTCAAATTTTGCTTTACTATAATCTAGTAACATTTTTCATTTTAACTTGGAAGCACTGACCGATTAATGTTTCAAAACGTCAAATCATGACAGTGACGTTTCTCGAAATAAGGTTAGGTTTCTAACATGTCATGTTGAAGCATAATATACCATTGCTAAAGTTTATAAAAATGTATAATTAAATATCTTCGTTTATCAAGAAAAGCAATAAAACCACATTTAAATAATTGTGTTGTAAAAAAATGGATACGAACGAAAAAATTGACGAACTCCAAGAACTTCAGCGGATTGAAGGCCTTAATGTATGGGGTCAACATCAAGACGTTATCGAAAAACAGGCATTAGAACATCTAGAATCTTTAGTATCTCAAGAAAAATATGTTTCTGAAGGTCCAAGTAATGTTTTAGAAGAAGGCGAAATTCCAGAAATTGATTGCCAGTCAAAAGAGCAATCAGATAACCCAAATGTTACTAAATGCATTCCAAAAACTATTTCACACATTACCCTAGATTTAGACAAATATATTCAAAGTCAAACAGTATTAAAAGAAAACAAAGTTGTCAAAATCGACAATTCAGTGTCTAATCGGAGTAAGCAGATAGCTGAGTGTATATCGAAAAAACAAACCGACAAAGAAGTGAAAATCTCGAAAAGAAAACGTCGAAGAAAATCGAGTGACAGTAAAATTGAGATCGTTACACCAAATTCAATTCCGATCACTAAAAATGAGAATTCTGATAGTGAATACGTTCCGTCCGAAGATGACCAAGGTGGGAGACTGGTTACTATTAAAAATTTATAAAATACAGTAAGACCTCGCTTTGCGTTGTTTCTATAAAAAAAGTTTAGCCACTATAACGTAAATTATGGATCAGTTTATACAAAATGATTCAAATGTTGATAGAAGTTCAAAGGAAAGACGAAGTGTTGTTGATGCAATATCTTGCTATCGTCAACAGCTTGCTGAACGAAACAGAAAAAGGCAAACGACATTAGATGACTTCGTCACAAAAAACACAATATATCCAATAAGGAACCTTTTTCATCACAAACATAACTTCTTACTCGAATTTTTATTTGATTTTCATCACAAAAAATGCCACCCATTATACATTTCTGAGTTTTTTTTTAACAATTTATCTATCAAATTTCTGCTCCAGTTCGAAAAATCAGAGATTCGGGGCTGGTTTTGCTTGTAGCCAACGTTTTGAAAAAAATGTTTTTATCATTCAAAGAAATTTACTCTTTTTATTTCAGATTCTGATTATGAAATACCACAATCGACAAATTCAAAGCATAAACGCAAAAGAAAAATAATAAACGATAGTGAAATAAGTCCCCGTAAAATAGTTTTTAAGAAAATCAAAGATGATGGTAATATGGACTATTATCAAGAGCGACTTAAACATTGCAATGAGAACAAGAGTTGTGTTAGTCTGACTTCAGCCTATAATCCTGAAGAAGCAATGACTGAAATATTGCCCCAAGACGTGGAACAAGTTAAAGATAAAGTTCTTGAAAATGGTTTAAAGGTACCAGGTGCAATTTGGAACAAGTTGTTCAGGTGAATTATTTTAGTAAACAATCGTTACTATAATTTTTAGGGTTCATGGATGTTTTGTGGTGTGATTATGTTATTTGATGTAATTAAGACGCTAATGACCTAAGTTGTCGAACGTCTAAAAAAAATCAGACAACCCCATTAAAACAAATTTCAATAAAATTCATTTCAGTAACATAAGTTGGTGTTATTTGTATTTCAGATATCAAAAAGTTGGTGTCAAGTGGTTATGGGAACTTCATCAACAGAAAGTTGGTGGTTTATTAGGAGATGAAATGGGATTGGGAAAAACCGTTCAAATTATTGGTTTTTTGGCGGCAGTTGATTACTCAGGTTTGAGGAGTGGTTGGTAAGATTTTTTAAAGTTTACTTCGGTTTTATACACTAACCAAACATAGGATCAAAAAAAATCCAAAATTTTAGAGATTTTTCAAATGAATTTTTATTTGAATTAAGATTACGATTTTTTTACAGTTATAATGGATTAGGTCCAACCATAATAGTTTGTCCAACGACAGTTCTACACCAGTGGGTTCAACATTTTCATACGTGGTGGCCACCCTTGCGAGTAGCCATCTTACATCAGTCAGGCTCTTTTTCTGGTAATTTCTTTTTAGTTTTGTTAACCTGCATGATATTTATGAATGGTAAAACTACATAGGCTTTTCCATGACTTTTGCCTCCACAAAAACGAGTGCACGCGATAGTTCATTTTTTGGACACCAATAGCGCTGATGTTAGTGAATTACTAAAGTCCCTAGATTTGACCATGGATCTAGTAATTATAGGGATGGAGTATACATGGACGGGTGTCGATTTTTGATTGACCGGCGCATTGTGCTGCATACAAAAAAAAATTCTTTTTACACCATGCTATCAACATAAATCTCATGCCACTAGACATGCGTAGCGACCAATGACAAGCAGACACCACTCACCTCGTCGCGTCCCTTAATCGGCTTTACCCCCCTCGCCTAAAATCCTAATATCAGCTCTGTCTCTATGTTCCTGTCTATGTCCTCGACTAACATCAGCACACATTAAAGACATTCTGCGAAAACGTCTGACAGAAGATCGATATTCAAACATCTTTTTCGATATTTCATGACATTTTTTATTTCAGGGAACTTTACGCAGCTAATTAAAGATATGAATAAATGTCACGGCATTCTTGTTACAACTTATTTGGCGATATTGAGGTACCAAGGTCTTTTAACCGAACTACATTGGCAATACGTCATACTGGATGAAGGTCACAAGATTAGAAATCCTGGAGCAAAAGTATGTTATCTAATATTACAATATAACAAACTAGCGGTACCTGTGCGAATAATTCGCACTAAAATTCGTTTCTAATTTCTCACACTCTTTATAACTTTCTTCTTTTTGTTGTATCTATTACATTACGATTTACGAAGCTCAGTGACAGTAAGTTCAAGAAAATATTTTTCTAAAACTGTCATATAGAGGCGCAAGTATCGAAAACGTTGAGCTGAAGCGCCGCCATACGAAAAGTATTTATATGTGAATTTTGATTAAAAATTAAACAAAAAAAAATTACCGACCGTCAATCATGTTGACGTTGTTTCAAAGTTAGAAGCATCAGATGGCAGCATTGCTGCATATACTGAATAAATGTATAATTGTTATAATTAATTATTTTGCAAAAACAAAAGCAATAATAGATTTTTTAGTTGTTGATGTCGGTAGAGCAAGCAATTATCTATAAAATGATATAAAAATTTATGTGGAGGAATTGTGTGTTTTTTTCGAAAAAGGGAGGCAAACATCTTAACCTTAGCGTATTAATATATATGATGATGTTCTTATTCTCGGTTCTGTTACTGGTGGCTATTATCTACGTATTAAGATGACTTCGTTTAGCGTTGGAATTTATTGGAACGTATCTCCCGCGTTAAGCAGGGTCTTAGTGTATCATTTCGTAGTACTAAAAAATGTAAATAATTGACAAAACAAACACACAATAGTGAAAAATTGTACATTTTAGGTTAGTATAGCTGTGAAAAAAATCAGAACACCACACCGAATTATTTTAACTGGCTCTCCGATGCAAAACAATTTAACAGAACTGTGGAGTTTGTTCGATTTCATTGTACCTGGAAAATTAGGATCACAGCAAGTGTTCCTTGAACATTTTGCTAACCCAATCGTACAAGGCGGATACGCGAATGCCACGCCAATGCAAGTAAGTAAAATTCTATTTAAATAATTTTTCAAGTTTTATCCTGAAGGTCCTGGTCCGGATAATAGGACAAACTTATTAAATAATTGTATTGTCATCGGTCCTTGATCAGTGTGCAAAGTTTCAGTTTAATCTGACGTTTTGAAGCTGGGGAATTTCACGTTCAAAGATTCCATTACATATATTCAAAGGTTTAATTTTGTTATCCTGAAGGTCCTGGTCAGGATAATAGGACAAACTTATTAAATTATTGTATTGTCATCGGTCCTTGATAAGTGCAAAGTTTCAGTTTAATCTGACGTTTTGAAGTGGGTGAATTTCACGTTCAAAAATTCCATTACAAACCAGGGAAATATTTCGAAACGATGGTGTTGAAAAAAAAGTTTCAGACAAAAGTTGTTTAGTTTGAAGGGGGACATCGTTTGGTGACAAAAACTACCCCCCACCCTCAACCCTTGCACAGGGATGATGGTGACTTTAACATTTTTAATAGGAACACCTATTTTTTATTACAAATTATGATTTTTCGATAAAAAATACGCAACATTTGTCTGAAACATTTTTGGATCCGATGCTTCCCTCAACCCCTAAAATGCATTTCAAAAAATCGGTTTCCAGAAACTCCATTAAATTTTTATGCCTAAACAACGACTTTGCGCAGAAAATTACAAGAGGCAAAAATTGTTTGGTTTGAGAAGGGTCATCGATTAAACATAAAATTAACCTCCAATCCCATATATTACAGCAGTTTAATTTTCGAATTTATTTTTTAGGAAGCAACAGCTTTATCGATGGCCACAGCTTTGAAAAATTTGATAACGCCATACATGCTTCGTAGAGCCAAAGCAGAAGTTCGAGATACTATAAATCTTTCACATAAAACCGAACAAGTATTATTCTGCAGTTTAACAGATGAGCAACGCGATTTATATAAAGGTTATCTAATGGTAAGTGGAAATTAATTTTTCTTTATATCCGGTCGAAATAAGGAAGATAAAGGACAAATCTAGGTCTCTAATGGACTACTTTTGTAATTTGTGTACGATTTACTAGAAAAAAGTTGGCATTAATTGTGTCAACAAACACACGTTTTCAATGTCATACTACGACCTTATTCGTACTTATTTCACAAAATTTTTCCATCACAAAACCTAAAGTGGGTCTTCCTTTTTCGGAAAAGTTTTTTAAATCTTCAAAATATTTCCAAATTTTAGAGTAATCAACTGACAGCGGCACCCTTGCAACAGCTTTTTTTAGCCTCGTAGTGTGGCTTAAATTCAGAGCGTTCCGACAGTCTTAAGGAAGATATTTAAGCCGACAAAAAACATCTTTGAGAAATAATATATACTGATTATAATTTCAGGCTGAACATGTCAGCACTATACTTGACCGAGGTCGTTCAAATTGGCATTCAGATAATTATACAAGAGCCAAAATGTTGGTTGCGTTGTCTACGTTAAGAAAGATTTGTAATCATCCCGATTTGTATTTGGGAGAAATGGATCTTTTGCCAGGGGTACGTAAAACATAACTTTATTCTAAATGTAAATAGAATACAGTTTAAACTTCATATAGCGACGCTGAAGGGACTGCGCATTTTCTGACGTTATAGAGAGTTGTCGTTATATGGAGAGAAAGAAAAATCAATATAGTTTTATTATTATAGTATTATTTAATAATAACGCATAACAAACAAACATTACTATTAACACAAATAACAACACCGCTAGACAATAAAGCTGCAGTTCTTATCAAATTAAGAAACTTAGAAAGTACCTACAAAGAGTAGGTGCTTTATAAATTGCCGGAATTACTTACTTTATAATGACATATGGTCGATATTTAGAGTGGGTGTAATGCTACATAGAGTGTATCATTGTATGGACAACAAGGCAAACCAACCAAAGTCGAGTAATTCCGACGTTTTAGGGAGTTTGACGTTAAATCGAGTGACGTTACATGGAGTGTACACTGAATGGATAAAAAAAATATAGACATTTTGGGTGTACAGTGAATGTAATGTTTTTCGATTTCATATTTGTATATTATATAACCAGTGGAGCAGCGCCATAATAATTCATGCGGTCAAAATCTGAAATAGGGACCATAATACTGCAAGATTCATAGTTTAGTATTGCATCTGACTCTTTGAATTATTGTAGGAAAGATTGGACGAAAACTTTCCTGTTGAAGAAACGTTCGGTTACTTTAAGCGAGCTGGTAAAATGGTGGTGGTTGCGGCTCTTTTAAGAATATGGAAACGACAAGAACACAGAGTATTACTTTTCACACAAAGCCGAGCTATGATTACAATTTTTGAGAACTTTTTAACTCAACATGAATATTCTTATTTAAAAATGGATGGCTCTACGTCGATTGGTTCGAGACAGCCTTTAATTGAAAAATTTAATCAGGTAACTAAGTACGTTAATACTTTGAAGGCAATTAAAAAACACCTTTACTTTGCCGCTAGCCACAGTTCAAAAAAAACCCGGGTCGCAGTGCCAAAACCCTGCCGACAATATAGTGTATTTGCTTATACAGGCAGTGTGGCTTTATTTTGCGAGTTTAAGTTGGTTTTTGGGCAAAATAACAAATTTTACTCCTTAATACACCCCTTAAATTAACATTTTTTTTCTTAATTGCAATATTATTATAAATCGAACCTCTATACCAAATTATATACAACTTTCAGTAAATAATTCACTATTTGTAAACTAGTGTTTTCATAAAATTTGTAAGTCCGGTCCTGACGGGCCGATTTTATTTAAATTTTAGGGCCACTTTTTAATTACTACTAAAGGGTTAAATGTCAATTTTGAAACGATTCTGAGAATTTTTTCGGTATTTTGGGGCCCAAAAACATTTTTCAACCCCTAAAAACTACCCTTAAAATGCCCCGATTACGCCCATTTTAAATAGGCTTCTTGCGGTGATGGATTTCAACACGTGGACCAAATTTCGTTAAAATCAATTAACTCTTTCGAAAGTTATTGCCCGCACATATATATATATATATATATATATATATATATATATATATATATACATATATATATATATAAACATTTTCAAAAATGGTGCCAAAGTATTTAGGAGGTTATGAAACGTCGAGAAATTTTGGTCCGACCCCTAGGTCCCGCCATCCGACCAACGCCAATAGTGTATGTTGCCTTATGGCAAATACACTAAAAATTACACATATTTGTCTCTAAAACTATACAACAAATTGCCTAATGAAATCAAAATGATAAACCTGGAAACTTTAAAAAAAAAACCATTGAAGATCTTTCAATCAAATAACTGTTTTTATATCGTAGAAGAATTTTTAAACCATAAATTTTAAATGACTTTTTTTTCTTTTTTGTCCTTGGTAATTAATATAAAAATGATTTGTCGGGAAAAAGGACTTTTTAAGTAAACACTTATTTGTTATTTATAGCGACGTTTCGACGTTGCTTGGGACTTTTTCAAGTTTTATAACTATTAAATGTTTAGATCAAGTAGATATAAAAGTTAAAATACACATGTAAATATAAATTTCAGTTAAACAGTTGTTCATAAAAAGTTTGTAATAATTATAAAAATGATTTGTAGGGAAAAATTATTATTACAAACTTTTTATGACCAATTGTTTAACTCAAATTTATATTTAAATGTGTATTTTAACTTTTATATCTACTTGATCTAAACATTTAATAGTTATAAAGCTTGAAAAAGTCCCAAGCAAGGGACGAAACGTCGCTATAAATAACAAATAAGTGTTTAATTAAAAAGTCCTTTTTCCCGACAAATCATTTTTAAACCATAAATTTTAATGTTAATTGGCATCTCATATGTACGTGTGAAAATTTTATGGAATTGAACCGGCCAATCGAAATGTTTCTCTTCAAACAAAACGGTATATTTAATGAGAATTTTATAATATTATATGTTTTTTGACGCTATTTATACCAAACTTGGTTTTTTAATAAAGATTATATATCTATCTTACGCGAGATGGAACCGCGAAGTAACATGTTTTCAATTAAATAAAAACGCGATACTTTATACAGGATGTTTATTAATTAACACCACTGTTTTTGCGGGGGTTAAAAAAGAAACATCGTTTATTAATTGAGTGCCGATACTTAAGGGTATGAACCTTGGGTGATTTTAAGAAGAAAAGTTAATATCAACATATGTCCTAAATCTCTTGATTTTTGAGCTACAGGGTGTTAAAGTTTTAAGAAAAATATAACTGTTTTATCATAATTTTCTTATTACTCTTAGACATTTTTATGAAATTTTGTACAAACCTTTTCATCATTAAGGAACTTTTTTTACCCCCAAACGGTGTTTCGTACGAAAGTAAGTCTATGGATCAAATTTGCTCTAAAATAAATGAGGATTCCAAAAATAATTTTGGTGTTTAAAAAAATCACTTGGCCGGTTTTTTAATATAGTCATTTCTGAATTTTAGAATCCGGAATATTTTATTTTCTTGCTGACGACACGCGTTGGAGGCTTGGGAATTAATTTAACTGGCGCCAATCGAGTCATTATTTATGACCCCGATTGGAACCCAGCCACAGACACCCAGGCTCGCGAAAGAGCGTGGCGAATCGGCCAAGAGAAACAAGTGACTGTCTATAGGCTGCTGTCGGCTGGAACCATCGAAGAAAAAGTAAGCCTATTTGATTCTTTTGGCGCATTGATGATAAAGTTTTTTGTTACGAAAGTTGCACACGCAGCATGCAACGAAAATGAGACACCATGAAGTTAGTTGTTAATTTAATATGTTTGTATAATACGCGCCACGGTTCTAAAAGGTTCTGAAGTTGATGCAAATGGAGGCTTGCGCAGGTACAGTCGGTTGAAAAACTACAAACTCGCGCTATATTATTTTTAATTTTTCTTTATTCTAAAGGTCTAATTCCTTGTCATCCAAAAAATTATTTTTCGTGCTTGTCTATGCAAAACTGTATTAGGCATCTTGATCAATTAACAATCAAAGAAACAACTTAACAATAGCGTACTGGACTGTACTTTATAGCAAGAAAGCGACAAGTGACACGACAACCGGCGATAACCAATCACCGACGAGCGCACGTTCTGTGCCGGTAACGAGGTGGTGCGATTCTTCCTTTCCCACAAAACAACCAGGACGGCTCTATAAAATATGCATTTGCGACGCTGTTTGTGACTAACTTCAGAACCTTTTAAAACCGTGGCAAGTATTATACGTGGCTGAAATCGTCGATAAAGCTGACTCTTCGATGCAGTACAGTTTTACTTTGTATTCATAGATGACACGTCTCATTTCTCTGTTACAAAGCGTTGATGGAGTTGTCCACCAATTATCCAAAGTAAATAAGTACTACTCGAACAGGCTAAATTTTAAGTATATTCATCATCTCCCTAGACATCCTATTTTATTTCATCAATGTACATCTTTAACGAAAATGTTAATATCAATTATCACGATCACGCCAAAGAAGTATAACTTCTGCCACGCATCCATAAATATAAGCACCAGTTTTTTTTTGTATTAAAAAAATGTATGTTTCAACTGATTTTTCTGCCGTTGAGTATGATTCATGACGCATGTTCTTAGACAACAAATTTTGTGATTTTTTTTTATAAATAAAAAACTGTTCTTTATTTTTTAGATGTATCAGCGACAAGTATGGAAACAATTACTGAGTAATAAAGTATTGTTGGATCCAAAACAAAAAAGGTTTTTCAAAACGTCAGATCTGTTTGAATTATTTTCATTTCAAGAACCGACAACCAACACGAATATAGAAACTGCAAATATTTTCCAAAATTCAAAAGTAAGTATAATATTAAATTATGAAGTACAATCCGACATGTCCAGTAATCCGCTGTATGTAGAGGTCTAGAAAAATCGCTCTATAATCCGACATTTTTACGATATTGCGCTCTGTAATCCGACACACGTGTTTGGTTGACAAATATTTCTCTATACTCCGACGTTCCATGGAGTCGTTCGCTCTTTAGTTAGACAATAGACATTGGAAGGAGAAGACGTCATGTTGTTTGTGTTATAAAAGTTCGAAATTAAAAATTGTTTTATTGTTAAAATAATGCATTATGTATTATAAATATGTATTATATAAAGTCATTATTGACTTTAGGAACAAAAAAAAAAAGTTAAAGAACTCTTTTTTTAATAGCTAGTTAAAGTTTTAGTCCGTGCTTACATCCGGTAATCCGACATTTCCACTAATTCGACATACGCGAAAAATTCTGTTGTCGGATTAGTGAACGTGTCCTGTATTTTATTTTATTAATGGACATTCTTTCACGCCAAAGAAGTATAACTTCTGCCACGCGTACTATCATTGTTTTATTTTTTTAATCATTTTTAAAAACATTTTTTTCACTTGTTTTTTTAAAATTTATTTTTATCATATAGGGGAAAACTTAGCCACTTTTGGTTTTGCCAACTATTTTTTATTTATAACTTACAGGTGACAGCACTAGACTCGCATTCGGGTGGTCCGGGTTCGAATCCCGCCGGGGGCAGATGTGGCTGGGACTTTTTCCTACTGCCTCTCGCCGAGAAACGGTAATTCCTGTACCGGCCATCTTGATTGAGGTTTTCCATGGTTTCCCTCAATTAATTCCAGATAAATATCGAGATGGTTCCTTATTTGAGGCCATGGCCGATTACCTATCAAACTCCTAGTTCAAAAATTACCTACCTTATCCTAAAATCCTATAATTCCTTCATTCGCCCATTGCTATTACATAAGTTGAAGTTTTAAAACTAGAAAAATAACGGGAATTGTGGTAGATGGAAAATAGTAATGGTGCGAATGGCGTCTGTTATGACATAAAGTCGAGAAACGGACGTTAAACGCATTATTATTAGTGTATTTGCCATATGGCAACATACACTATTGGCGTCGGTCGGATGGCGGGACCTAGGGGTCGGACCAAAATTTCTCGACGTTTCATAACCTCCTAAACACTTTGGCACCATTTTTGAAAATGTTTATATTATATATATATGTATATATATATATATATATATATATATATATATATATATATATATATATATATATATATATATATATATATATATGTGTACGCGCGATAACTTTCGAAAGAGTTAATTGATTTCAACGAAATTTGGGCCACGTGTTGAAACCCATCACCGCAAGAAGCCTATTTAAAATGGGCCTAATCGGGCTATTTTAAGGGTAGTTTTTAGGGGTTGAAAACTGTTTTTGGGCCCCAAAATACCGAAAAAATTCTCCAAATCGTTTCAAAATGGAAATTTTGTCCTCTGGTAGGGATTACAAAGTGTCCCCACAATTTTAATAAAATCGGCCCGACAGGACCGGATTTACAAATTTTATGAAAACAGTAGTTTGCAGATAGTGACTTATTTATTGAAGGGTTTTTTTAATTCGGTGTAGACGTTAGATTGATAATAATATTACAATTAAGAAAAAAATGTTATTTTAAGGGGTGTATTAAGGGGTTAAATTTTTTATTTTGCCCAAAAACAAACTTAATTTCACATAATAAAAGTATAAAACCACACGGCCCTATACAAGCAAATACACTATATTGTCGGCAGAGTTTTGGCAATGCGACCCGGGTTTTTATTATTATTATTATTACAGGTGAATATGGATTCCGAAAACGGCGATCCTATGAAGTTTTCCGACAATAAAATACAAGCAATGAAAGCACTAGCGCAAAAATTAGCAAAAACTCTATCATCCGAAACCTCTTCCAGTAATCAAGCAAATCAGAGTGTTCCTACAAAAAAAGACGACAACAAAGAGGAACAAAAAGATACAAAAGCAGACGAAAATTTCGTTTTTGATCCTTCAACTATACGATTTAAACATATGAGAAAAATTATATTACCTTCAGAAGAGCCTGAAACTAATAAATTTGATGACAGTGAAACGAGTTTACCGTTTTCTGCGGCCTTGGAAGTTGCAAACAAGATAACAGAAAAAAAATTACATAAAATTAAGAAAACAGAAGTGCCTGAAGCTGAAGACGAACTAAAACTTAAAAAAGATAAACATTTAGTTTGTAAAAATAGTGGTATTGATTCTGAAAAAGACAGAAGTTCCAAGTCAAAAAGTGATAAAAAACAGAAACTTCCAAAGGAAATGAGCACCGAAAAAGAACACAAAAAAAAGAGTAAACGTATAGATTTGTCGGGAATTATTGATGGAGAAAAAGTTGAAGGTCTAGTCAAAAGAGAAAAAAAGAAACTCGAAGAAAAACAAAACAAACGCACCAGTAAACAACAAGACGAATATGTTTTGGGAAAATTGTTCTCCAAAGGTACTAGTGCTCATTTTTAACACGCTTTTATTAGCTTATGTTTGTGATGAAATCTTGGAACGTGAAATTCACCCACTTCAAAACGTCAGATTAAACTGAAATTTTGCACACTTATCAAGGACCGATGACAATACAATAATTTAATAAGTTTGTCCCACTATCCTGACCAGGACCGAATAAAAAAATAAAATCTTTGAATGTATGTTTGTAAAGAAATCTTTGAATATGAAATTCACCGACTTCAAAACGTCAGATTAAACTGAAACTTTGCACACTTATCAAGGACCGATGACAATACAATAATTTAATCACTTTGTCCCATTATCCTGACCAGGGCCTTCAGGATAAAAAAAATGAAAAATTACTGCAAGCAAGCTAACACGCTGCCTCATAGTCAAATGAAATTGTTTTTTAGTCTTTTAATTAAAATTAGAGTTTAAAAAAACTAAAACAACACGCTTTTATGAACTAAAAAACGCCAAATAATTAAACAGCAAAACTAGTTTTACTGTAAAAAGCGTGGAGTGCTTAATATCGGCAATAAATTTTTTATTTACTAACCAATTGTAAACGTAGATCTATTATGAAAATTTAAGTAGATAGCATCCCAAGCTTTTTACAGTAAAGCTAATTTTGTTGTCAAATTATTTTGCTTTTTTTAGTTCATTAAAGACGAAACGTGGCATACCAATAATTGCTTAATTGTTTTAACATTGAATTTTCCAAATTCTCGTGACAATATTATTGTTTACTAATTTGTTTGGATAAGTGACGTAATTGTACCATTTGAGGCCCGTGGCAAACCTGTGCTCACGACCAGGGCCGTCTTCACCCAGGGCACTTTAGGACAGTGGTTCTCAACCTTTTTCAGCTGGCGACCCACCTTTCCTTATCGGAATACCTCCACGGTCCATCAGTGCATGGTGGAGAAAAAAAAATTGGGAGGGATGTAGTGGTTCTGTTGTCTGTATCAGATACCAAAAATCAAGAACCAAGAAAACAATCAAACCACAATTCGATTTGTTTCTTATCTTTTCTGATGGTTTCTGATAGTTTTAGGATCAAGTCGCGACCCACCTGTTAAACCCTTCCACGACCCACTAGTGGGTCGCGACCCACCGGTTGAGAATCGCTGCTTTAGGATAATGGGGCCCTATGACTATTACGGAAGACTATTTTTTTAAAAGATTAACTACTAAACAAATCAATAATTAACAAATACATCATTAAAAAAATTTTCGATATATATTTGAGGGCAGTATCTGGCAAGAACTAGGGGGCCCCATCGATCGCGGGGCCCTGGGCACGTGCCCAGTGGGAAAGATGGCCCTGCTCACGACCCTCTCGGGTCGGGGGCTTGTGGCATTTTGCCCGTCCTGCCACCTTATTGTTACGCCACTGGTTTAAATGAGAACTGATGAATAACAAGAATGTTGTTTTTTCTAGGTGTTCATACCGCTTTAAAACACGATACAATCGTACAAAGCGGTTACGAAGAAAAAAATTCACTACGCATAAGAAATGATGCCCAGTTACAAACACGACTTGCATTGAAAGCTTTGAAAAAATCCAAATTAAAAAAGATAAATGATTGGAGATGGTAATTTACAAGGTTACTAGAATACTAGAAGGTTGGACGTAAGAGGTTATAAACATGGTCACGTCTGTGATTGATTGAGTCGATTGCTTACGTCATCGAACCCCTTGGGTTGGTTATTCAAGTATGTTTATCCCAACTGTTTGGAAAAAGACTCCACAAGCCTACTTCCTCCGCCCTCTCCCGCGTTTCGCCGCAATGCTAACGCCCAATCTTCACGTCTGTGATTGGTTGAGTCGATTGCTACGTCACCGAACCCTTTGGCTTGGTTATTCAAGTATGTTTATCCCGATTGTTTGTAAAAAGACTCCATAAGCCTACTTCCTCCGCCCTCTCCCGCGTCTCACCGCAATGCTAACGCCCAACCTTCACGTCTGTGATTGGTTGAGTCGATTGCTTACGTCACCGATGCCCATGGCTTGGTTTATCAAGTATGTTTATCCCAACTGTTTGGAAATAAGACTCCACAAGCCTACTTCCTCCGGCCTCTCACGCGTCTCGCCTTCAATGATGCTAACGCCCAACCTTGGTTTCTGGTAACCTTGGGTAATTATACTTATAAAATTTGAATTCAGGAAATAAAGTATAAAAAATAAACTATATTTGTGTATTTTTTGTTTGTACATCATGGAAAGCCCCGGAATTTTTTTACATAGATTTGGGTTGCTGAATGCATTGAGTAGAAAATGACTAGATTGTGACCCCGTTTAACGCGGGAGACACGTTGCAATAAATTCCTGCACTATACGAAACAGCGCTAAACGAGGTCATCTTAATACGTAGATAAGTGTAACAGAACAGAATAATAAAATTTGTTAGTTTTTTTGTTTAATTTTGTAACATTGATTGTTATATACTGTATTATGACATTAATTATAGATTTAATTACTGCTATCGATTTTTGTTTATAAAACATTTATGAAAATCAAAGAAAAATTCGAGTATGAAGTTATGCTTGTGACGAAGAAGGTTTCGCATTTGACATATGTTGTTTTTTGTAAAGAAGTCATCTAATGTCGTTTGCCTCTTTCTGTTTCGTTCAGCAAGCTGTTGGATAGCAAGCTATTGTATCAATGATACTTCGTTTTGCCTTTGAACTTCTATCAACATTTCAATCATTTTGTATAAACTGATCCATAATTTACGTTATAGTGGCTAAACTTTCTTTTTAGAAACCGCGTAATACTGAAACAGCCTTAAGCGAGGTCTTACTGTAAATATTTCTTCTCCCGACTCGAATATTAGAGCAAAGACCGTATATGATTTGGGTAACTTATTCAATAGTACAAATTGAATATGTAAATTTCCTAATAGATTTTACGAAAAAAACACCCCGTGTGATGGGTTCAAAGAATCAAATGTTTTTTTTGTATAAATTGATTCCTTAATATGTATAGAATATTCTGGTAAAGTGATTTTTTTAAATTCGAAGTCGTAAAGATACAGCCTTTAGAACGGGCAGGTGTTCGGAGCGCTGGGTTGAGTTGTGGGGCACTAGGCCTATTGTGACGTGTCATTTTGGTGCCTGAGACCCTTTAATACAAATGTACATTCATATATATACATGTATAGAAGGAGATTTCAATGATGAGTTGTTATTTCAAACCAGGAATCGCAGATTGATGGTAAGTAAAGATTTTCATAGCTTAAACCGTACTTGAAACTTGAAACGCGTTTTTCTCAAAACTGTGTTTTTCGAGCTTGTCTCCAAGATATCTCAAGAACGGTTTGACCGATTCACTTGAATTTTATAGGGTAGACTCAGCACATATAGAGCCACCGCGTGAACTAGAATCATTAATAAATTCCAAGTATTTCTATTTTTTTCGTAACGATATAATGAAAAAAAAAATCAAAAAATTTGAAATTTTTTTTTAGTTTGTTAAAAATTCAATTTTCAAAATTTTGTAATGATTCTAGTTCATAAGGTGCATACAGGCTTACAAATTAAAATGCCGCTGGTCTTTTTAATTTCAGATTACCCAATCAGCTGAAATCATGGAGACAATGAGCACACTTTTTTTCGAGGCGGGTGTCTTCAGATTGGTACAACTCACGATCCAGAGAAGATTTTTAGCTGAAAATGTATGTGTACTCTCGAAATACTAATAAACTAAAATAGTAAATAATTCAAAGTTCTATCTTTTTATTTGTCGTAAAAAAAAATTCCTAAAAAATGCCTTAAAAACCGGCCGTCACACGGGGTGATCTCCTTAAAAGTTTAATATCCAAGCAAATGTTATATTTCGCCCATTAAATGCTTTTTAATCGTATTTATCACAGTGATACTTTTTAATATATTCTTTGTAAAAAGTTATAGTTTATGTTTAAACATTTTCCTTTTGTTATTATGGACTAACATGGCGTCGTTGCTTTTTCATTTCTCTTTGATTCAACGAAGCTGTCGATTAAAGCTGGGGCTTCGTTCATACATACAATACATTTAAAACTAGGTTATGTGTATTTTGGCAGGAAAAAAATTAAAATAACTCACCGTTGATTTTCAATTTCACCCCATCAACCATACAGCAAGTGATGAATTAAATGCACATGTTATATAGTCACTTTATAATCACTTCAAGTCAAAAATCATATCTGAGTTAAACAGTTTCTTGATATTTTCAATAATAACATTGTTTTTTTCTTTTACTTTAGTCTCTGAACCAATTTTTAACACGTGTAGAAATAATAAATAACTCGCCTTTCAGCACAACCTTCTAAAATCACTTGTTACATAATTTGCTAAGACTTGACAATACGTAATTCTATTGCAATACCAAATCAAAAGAAATGATGTAAGTGTTTCATGTTTGATAGTGAACTTATAAACACTTATGCAAACTTCAAATCGTCTGGATTAATTATTATAATCGGATTTTTCACCTATTTAAATTGTAACACTTGAAACGCGATTGTTAAATTCGAAATTACGTTCGTTTAGCTTCGTCGACAATTGTTTATAACGAACAAAACGCAGGAATACGTTCTACATAGAAGATCTGTACCGCAACGGAACTACTGCGAAACTAAAAAACAGAAAACTTTTTGCGTAAGGTCCTCAAACTTTTTGCATAATGTTCTTAAATAATGGAAATTATTATTTAGGGAACTGGACGTTGCGTTGAATATACTATTAATTTTAAAAAAATATGTATTTTCTTGGTTATTTTTTTTTTTGTTCCTAAGTAATTAATTCCAAATGTTTTATAAATGAAATAAATAGATTATTTTTAATTTGATTCTTTTTTTAACAGCGTGTATAAATCAAATAGACGAACAAATATTCCAATCAAAACTCAAAAATAAGACAAATTTTCAGTTTAATTATTTTTTTTTTCAATTTTGAGGCCGGTCCTGTTGTTATGTTAGGTCACTATGGAAATATCATTATG
This sequence comes from Venustoraphidia nigricollis, assembly GCA_034508555.1. Taxonomy (NCBI): domain Eukaryota; kingdom Metazoa; phylum Arthropoda; class Insecta; order Raphidioptera; family Raphidiidae; genus Venustoraphidia; species Venustoraphidia nigricollis. Next base: position 1,605,559 of record JAVRKA010000046.1, read on the forward strand.
ACGTATCTTGGTGCATTAAAATTACTCAAATTATATAATGGATTCCGATACTTGGTAAATCTACTAATCTAGGGGCTTTAAGACGTCAACAGTGTATCCACTCACGAACTATAGTTTATTCACCAAATCCAAGTCATTTTTTAACCTTTGACCTCCTTCTAACTTACTTTTGGATCGGAACATGAAGCACGCTGCAGGATGAATATAATTTGGTGGCTAAATAAAATGCATGGCGAAAATGTTATTATTTTTTATGGTTAATTTTTTTTTGTTTAGTCAAAAAACAAATTCACATAATAATACGTTTAAATGCCATATTAATGCAAGATTACTAGAATACTAGAAGGTTGGGCGCAAGAGGCTATAAATGTGGTCACGTCTGTGAATGATTGAGTCGATTTCTTACGTCACAGAGTCACAGGTTATTCAAGTCTGTTTATCCCAACTGTTTGGAAAAAGACTCCGCAAGCCTATTTCCCCCGCCCTCTCACGGGTTTCGCCAAGACACACCTTCAACAATGCTTAAGTCCAACCTTCACATCTGTGATTGGTGATTGGCTTGGTTATTCAAGTATGTTTGTCCCAATTGTTTGGAAAAAGAATCCACAAGCCTACTTCCCCCGCCCACTCTCGCGTCTTGCCAAGTCACACCTTCAACAATGCTAAAGTCCAACCTTCACATATGTGATTGGTTGAGGCGAAATCCCTTGGCTGATTATTCAAGTATGTTTATTCCAACTGTTTGGAAACAGATTCCACAAGCCTACTTCCTTCGCCCTCCCTCGCGTCTCGTCTAGACGCACCTTCAACAATGCCAATGCCCAACCTTAGTTTCTAGTAATCTTGGTATTAATGAATGCATAAGCAAATAATAATATTGGCAGGGTTCTGCAATGCCATCCGAGTTTTTTCCTCTTCTTTTTCTTCTAGTTATCTCTCGTCGTTTTCAACAATTCTTTCATCTCAAGAGAACGAGTTTTGATTTCTGGCTGAACATCTTTATCTAATTCAGGTAAGGCTTGTTCGAAAATTTCATTTATTTTTTGAAGGCCTGTTGCATTTTCAACATCTAAGGAAGAGAAACCAAATTAACGTAAGCCAAAGTAAATGTTTAATGCATTGAATTAAAGATGTTCGAGCCAAAGTAATGTTTGAAATTTCACATGGAATTCATAGGCATGTAATGTTTTACTCGCACGTTTTACGAAAATCGACCGTTATGTTTCAAATGTGCTTTCGGTATGCCGCTATCTCACGAACCGCGCAACCAATCCCAGCAAACCAGGTGGCCCCCTTCTACCAATATTAGATAGTGAGAATTTTGACAACTGACTTCAGACACTTCTAGGCTTTGTCTGCGTGAGGGTTTTTGAGCCGGAAATTTCTAAATTGCTCCACGAAAACTTAAATATCTCGGTAACTACAAGTCCGATCGCGAAAATGTGATCTTCAGAGCTAAATCTTCCCAATAACATCAATTTCGAGTACTAGAAGCACTCAGAGAAAATAATAACAACATTTGAACCTCAAAATTTGAAATACCTCGACCTAAAAATCGCGTTAAAACTCAAACCAAAAATTTCAAACCGAAAACCGCAAATCCTATGCAGAGTGCCAACAGGCCTATCGTTTGAGAATAAAATCAAAGAAAACGGGTGAGAATTTAGAAAATGGCAACCATTTGAAGAGCGGCCTGCATCTCCGATATCTGGGTCATCTGGCGTGTCCCCAAAGCGATTCAAATCAAGAGTAGGGCTAGCTAGCAAGAAAACAGACAATGGGAACATTAATAACTTATGCTTCGACAACATTGGACCCTCAATACTCTTCGCAAAATATCCCGGTCTGCCGACGATTCCATGTCTACCGGTGATTTTTGCTACTAACCTTTAAGTCTTTTAGTCAAAGATAACAAAACGTTGAGCGATTCTTTTCTAAGCTTCATATGTTTTGAAACATCTAAAAAAAATACAATGAATTTATGTATACTATTCAATCTTGCACTAGTATGGTCCCTACTTCATATTTTGACCGCATGAATGATGTTGGCGCTGCTTAACTGTGTTGTGTTTGGAAAAACATTACACTGAAGTTCGTCAAACATTTAGAGGAGGAAAAAAGAAGTAACTGGTTTAAAATGAAAACTTTTAAAGCTGCAAAACTATCATGTTCCATCAATAATGCGGTCAAATTCTGAACTAGGAACCATTATACTGCAAGATTGTCGTTTCTTTCTTCTTTTATTTTACCTAAGGTGTAGTTAAGAACTTTAGAAATATTGTCCAAGATTTTAACCAGCGATTTTTTTTCGACAGACGATAAATCCGTTTCTCGTATGTTCAAAAGCGACAACCTGTCCACGTACTGAATTAAAGCAACAACAATACACACTTGAACAGATCTCACACTGTTTGGTACTGTTGCTGAACAATGCTCTACGAAGAGTTCGCGATATTTTTCTTGCGTTTCTACATTCGCCGGCCAAGATTTGCCAATAGTTTCGTAAATCGTTTCCTTAAGTCTAATAGTACTCTCGCGCTTTTTCGACGTCTCTTCAACACTCAAATCTTCGTCTTTGTCAGCCGTTCCATCGTTCTGGAATTTTACAATAGTTATTTTTTTAACGCAACAAACATTTAAGCTTCATGTTGGAAATATTCAAAGTCGGCCTTAGCCCTTGATCAGGGTAGAACGAGACTGTTTTTCAGCGCCCTTTGGTCCCTTCATGTAAATCGTACTTCGGTTTTATGTTGCCATTTTGTGCGACGCGGCGTCAAAGCTAGTCTAGCCGCTCCAAACAGTCAGATTTAGCTTTTAAAAAAGCCTGTACGCCTATGGAGGACTTATCTCGAGGTAATCTTTGGAAATCTATGGATTGTTCAGCGTTACAATATGCGCCACGGTTCTAAAAGGTTCTGAAGTTAGTCACAAACAGCGTCGCAAATGCATACTTTAGAGCCGTCCTGGTTGTTTTATGGGAAAGGAAGACTCCCACCACCTCTCAGTTACTGACACAGAACGTGCGCTCGTCGGTCATTTGGTTATCGCTGGTTGTCGTGTCACTTGTCGCTTTCCTGCTATAAAGTACAGTCCAGTACGCTATTGTTAAGTTGTTTCTTTGATTGTTAATTAATCAAGATGCCTAACACAGTTTTGCATAGACAAGCACGAAAAATAATCTTTTGGATGACTTTATGCAAGGAATTAGACCTTTAGATTAAAGAAAAATTAAAAACAATATAGCGCGAGTTTGTAGTTTTTTAACTGACTGTACCTGCGCAAGCCTCCATTTGCATCTAACTTCAGAGCCTTTCAGATCCATGGCGCGTACAATACTCTACGGAATTTTAAAAAAACAGATTACTGCCCCCGTGCCTCTCAAAAGGCTCCATCAAAATTTTGTTTTGCGCTGGAAATTGTTTTTCGTATTTGGCTTTTTGGCGTCTAGAGCGACCGCTCCTCTCGTTCTACCCCAGGGCCGGCGCTGATGCAAATATATTGACATCATAAAAACGTAACTTGGAGCCCCCCTTCCGCCCTTACTGTTCATCCCTTCGCCTCCACCCTCCGTCCCTATAAATATTTCTTACCTTTGCTAGCGCAGTTTGGGCGATATTATAAATGTCTTCGAATTTATCCATTTCCAATGTACACAATATATCGCCAAGTGCCTCCAAAGCGTGTTTTTTATAAATTATTTCATCTTTACGACATTCTTTCAAAACAGCATCAATTAGCAAATTTATGTCTATTTCTGGATCATTTTTTACATCTCTGTAGAAAGGGAAATAGAAAATTATAAGTATTTAATAATAATGCAAAAACGTGTTTTACGTACACGCATGCGCATTAGAATTCCACTGAAACTACTAATAAAATAAAAATATAAGGTGTGACCATAAAATAACGCGACTAATGCTGTGAAATATTCAATTTATATTTATATATATTTAGTTATTAGCACACGATTGATAATCTGCTGCTTGTTAATCCGACACGTCCACTAATCCACAGTTTTTAAGCATGTAAAGGTCTAGAAAAATCGCTCTATAATCCGACATTTTTACGATATTGCGCTCTGTAATCCGACACACGTGTTTATTTGACACATATTTCTCTATAGTCCGACATTTCGTGGAGTCGTTCGCTCTGTAGTCGAATAATAGACATTGGAAGGAGGAAACGTTCGAAATTAAAAAAATGTTTTATTGTTAAAAACCTTCAATAATGCATTATAAAGTCGTTATTGACATTAGGAAAAAAAAAAAAGTTAAAAGAACTGTTTTTTAATAGTTTTAGTCCGTGCTTACATTCAGCAATCCGATATTTTCACTAATCCGACATACGCGAAAAATTCTGTTGTTGGATTAGTGAACGTGTCCTGTATATACAAATATAAATAGAATATTTTACAGAATTAGTTTCGTTATTTTAGAGCCACAGCTCATAAAACAGCTGGTCTGAATACATACTTGCTGCTTTTACAGATACTTGCTAAAGCTTTTAACAGCTTCTCCTTTCCATTCCAAGTCCTTCCGCTTAATCCTGATAAAAGCATTTTAATTAAGGCATTCCTGTACTTTGTTTCCATTGTTGCACCGAGCTTTGTTGCAACGGTGCTTATACTGCTAGCAGCCTTCATAAAAATATACATAAAAAATTATGTACTGTTGGAAATTGTTGCGTCCATATTTTTGTCAAACATACACAATTAAGTTAGCAGGAAATTTACATCAATTGTCCACTTTCCTGCTAACTTAATTGTGTAATATGTACTGTATTTGTCACAAACAAGAATAACTTATGTTATATTGTTACTGAAGCGTACCCTCAATTGTTACGCCACTGGAAATGACCGAGGCTTCTCGAACAAACTGACAGAAGTTTCTGAAACGATCAAAAACGGAATGCACGCGCCTATAAATATAGCGCGTGTGGGCGCGACAGTCAGTTCAGTCAGAGAGTACAGTCACTCAGTCGACAGTCACAAAAGAAGTGGTCACGCGGCGGACATTTTGTGTGTGTTATAGCAGTGTTTTGTGTATATTAGTTATTGTTGAATTATTATTCACTAGAATCCGTTTATTTTTCATTGTTAGTTTCTTTTGATCATTGTTATTAGAGAAGTACTTTTTAGTTTATTTGTTTTGTATTTATTTTGTTTGTTGAAAATAAATCAGTTTTAATCCACCACAAAGAACAGTTTTCTTACATTATGTTATATCAAGGTTACTAGAAATTAAAGGCTTCCAACTTTCTGCCCGTGTGGTGTATACTATTTTTCTTTATACCCGGTCGACAGTAGGTACTTTCACCATTATATAAAAAGACTGATAACTTTCAAGTGAGCAATTTTGAGGTTATACGCAATAACAGCCATTAGTTACTACTGACTGGCAGCAGTCTCACGTATCAGTGTGCACGAGAAAACTGTTTCGTCCCGCTGTTACTTTCTTTCGGCCAACTGTCATAGATGGCGTGCGAGTAATTCCAGCAGAGCATAAATGTTAGACTTTCTGCCTTAAAACCGAAGCCGAAAGAACGTACTTTCACCATTATATAAAACGACTAATAAGTTTCAAGTGAGCAATTTTGAGGTTATACGCAATAACAGCTGTTAGCTACTACTGGCTGGCGGCAGTCTCACGTATCAGTGTGCATGAGAAAACTCTTTCGGCCCGCTGTTATAGATGGCGTGTCAGTAATTCCAACAGAGCATAAATGTTTCTGATTTAAAATCGAAGCCGAAAATACGTATTTTCGGCCGGGTATAAAGAAAAAACAGTTTAAAAACATACTTGAGATTTTATGGTCCAGTTTGGTGATTCTAAAGCTGTTTGCAATATCTGAAAGATTTCATCCATGTTTTGTCTGATGCCAGTTTCAGTTCCAGGACTATTTTCAGACCAAATTTCAGACCACAGTTCAATAGTCGCTTTTGTATCTGTGGCGACAAGAAAGGAAATTTAAAAAAAATGTGAGAGCTTCGTTCACATAAGCTCGCGGGAGAAGTGAAACTTCTTTAGTCGTAGATGTTATTTATATATTTAATTTTTTTGCGTGTCGAATTTTATCCCCTCTTATTTTTGAATACAACGCTTTAGAAGTTTTTCCCCCATCTACATAATATATAAAAAAAAATAGGAAATGATTTTTGGGCAGAACGGTTCAGGAGTATCCCATCCCATCTAACTTTTGGACAGAACGGTTCGTAGGTATAATATGCGCCAGGTTCTAAAAGGTTCTGAAGTTAAATGCAAATGGAGGCTTGCGCAGGTACAATCGGTTAAAAAACTACAAACTCGCGCTATATTATTATAATTTTTCTTTAATCTAAAGGTCAAATTCCTATCATAAAGTCATCCAAAAAATTATTTTTCGTGCTTGTCTATGCAAAACTGCATTAGGCATCTTGATCAATTAACAATCAAATAAACAACTTAACAATAGCGTACTGGACTGCGCTTTATAGCAGGAAAGCGACAAGTGACACAACAACCAGCGATAACCAATCACCGACGAGCGCACGTTCTGTGCCGGTAACTGGGAGGTGGTGGGAGTTTTCCTTTCCCACAAAACAACCAGGACGGCTCTATAAAATATGCATTTGCGACGCTGTTTGTGACTAACTTCAGAACCATTTAGAACCGTGGCGGCGTATTATACCCCCTGGACACAGAGTATAAAAAAATGATTATTTTGGGCACTGCCTCACTTTTTGATCACCGGCCGCCACTGCTTGTGAGTCCAAATAGGTAACCTATGGCCGTCTATGTGTACAGTGGCCAAAAAATTTATGAGAAACTGCCAAAAAAATTGTAACAAATACCAAAAAATTTAAAGAAGCATTATTAAATTACTTAGTTGATGTTACAGTATAGGAGAATTTTTTTTTATTCCATCTGGACTGAACAAATATATATTATTGAAGTTTAACTTCTTTAGCGACGTATTTGTTTGAAAAAAGTAAAAATCGAGAGGAAGTAGAATTGTACCCGAAAGGGGAAGTTAGTTTGTCTCCTAAATTACATGAAACTGACAAGGACAGAAGTTTATAGTATGCTGCTAACTATGTGTAAATATTATTAATTAGTTTGACATAACAAAAAAATTAATCTTTAAAGTTCAATTCCAAAATATGTAATAATAGAAATTAGTTTCACGGGTAATTGGAATAAAAAATCAATTTAAACACTTATTGATTGCAACGTTTCGTCTTTATTAAATCAAGACTTTTTCAAGCTCTCAGCATGTTTAAATTATAATAAAACTATGATATAAAAGGCAATTTTGCATTACAAAGATCAATAAAATTTTCTACAATTTTCAATTTTATTGATCTTTGTAATGCAAAATTGCCTTTTATATCATAGTTTTATTATAATTTAAACATGCTGAGAGCTTGAAAAAGTCTTGATTTAATAAAGACGAAACGTTGCAATCAATGAGTGTTTAAATTGATTTTTTATTCCAATTACCCGTGAAACTAATTTCTAAAAAAATTAAACTTGGGAATGATATTAAAAACTAAAGAAGTGAAACTTCTTATGTGAGCTTATGAGGGTGAGGCTCATTATAATTTTTATTATTATAACAAAGCAAAATTACATACCTGGTGTTTTTTCAGCATGCATTGCGAAAAAGACCAACGGTAGAACTATATTGGAATATGATTTCAAAATCTCCTGATTTTGTATGCCGATTGATTGAATGGTGTGTGCAATCACCAAACGCATGGATTCATCTTAAAATAAATACAATAAATACAGAATTTTAAAAGAATATGGAATCTGAGAAAAGATGTTTGTTCCAAGCGAGTGAATGCTGCCGAATGCCGATATGTAGCGTTGTTGGATCGGTTCGTTAATGAATTCATTTGTCACTAACAGCATATTGACTACATTTTGCCAAAGTTAAATAAAGCTAAATTCGTTCTAACCAGAGCTGGGCAAACTACTTGACAAAAGTAGTTGAGTATAACTACTAACTACTTAAGTAAAAAAGTAGTTAAACTACTTAGTTGTTAAACTACTCGTTCTTAAAAGTAGTTAAACTACTAACTACTAGTAGTTAGTAGTTAAAATTTTAACTACTTTTTTAACTACTATAATAATAATAATAATACAAATCTCTTTATTTATGTCGTACAATCTGCACATATAATATATGAAAATTATTTTAAATAATAAAAACTGAGCAAATTAACAGACAAAATTTACTTATATTTAATAACAATACGACGTTTCGGCCAAGATGTGAGTCTTTTTCAAATGAATATAAATCAAAAATTCTACAAACAATAATTTACAACCTAAAATGTCCAAAAACGATATTTAAAAAAATATATGCTGTCAATTACCATCAAGTTTTGTATATTTTAATCTTTCTTTTTGACAGTCTAGGCTGTTAATTGTTTCTAACTTAATGCTATTTTTGTTTTCTTCAATGATTATTATTTTTTGTAGGATCTTTTATTTATATTCATTTGAAAAGGACTGATATCATGGCCGAAACGTTGTGTTTTTATTAAATTTTGCAAATAGCAACGATGCGACTACCAGTTCCACATTCTATTTCAAACTAAAACTCAAGCAACCGATATTTCATTATTTAAAAAAAAATCTGATCGTGTTCCAGAATCCAGAAAAATACATAACGAATAAGATGTTCTAACCTGTCGGTTAAATATAATATATTTAAATATTTTTAAAAGTAGTTAAAATTCAAAATAAGTAGTTAGATTACAAAAAAGTAGTTAAACTAGCTAAAGTAGTTAGAACTAAGTAGTTAACTACATTTTTAACTACTTTTTGAGATTACTTGATAGATATTCAAAATAATAGAGTACGATTACTATGTGGAGAAAAGTAGTTAGAGTACAACTACTTTTCCAAAAAAAGTAGTTAACTACGTAGTTAACTACTTTTGTAGTTAACTACTGCCCAGCTCTGGTTCTAACTTAGTTAAAAAAAAAATACTAATACCAATATTCTGCTTAGTGTCTATCATGCATATTTCCAATCTATTATTCAATATGGAATAATCTTCTGGGGCAATTCGGTATCTGCAGAAAAAAATTTCTAATACAAAAAAAGTGTATTCGTATCATAGCAGGTGTGGTACCTAGAGAACATTGTAAAAATTTATTTGTTCAGTATAACATAGTAATACTAGTAGAGCTCTATATTCTAAATTGTGCAAATTTTGTACAAAATACTACAAGAAATAAAAATAATTTAAAAACTACAAATTGTACACTAGCAGTGACTCACAAAGGTGTCCGCAATGCTATGATAGGAATACACAATAATATACAGTAAGGCCTCGATAATACGGACTAATTAAAACCGCTGTGATCCAGATTAGTAAAAAATTCGGATTACTGAAGCAGCCCAGCTTTTTTATGGTAAAGGTAAACATTTATTATAAAATAACTAGAAAATAGTACGTAAACAAAAAATTATGCAAAATAGAAGTATATTTATTAAATTTTATATTATTGTTTGCTTAACCCTTTTCTGCTAGCTCTAAAATTATCATTTCCATAGATTTCGGTATAGAAGTTTTGCTTTGGCAAATAAGATTTCGTAGGGAATTGGAACATGCCTTGATCGTTGTGTACAAAACCATGCACACAAATGAGTTTCCATTTCTGGATATTCGGCTTTTCGTAATTCCTTTCGGGCGCCGGGACCGGAATAAAAGAAGGAACACATACATAGTAAAAATCCAAAATAATCATTAAAATATACCATATCTTTTGATTTTGCTTTTGTTCTTTTTTATATCGGAAATTGATGTTCCTATCCTGTATTCATTTGCCAAAACTTTTCCACTTTCACCATGGGCTATGTCGGATTTTTGTTTTATTGACAACATAGTGTGTTTTCTTCTAGCAGCTATTTTAACATATACGTGTATAAAATTATTTTATATACTTATGTAGAACATCAAATAACGCACCTATATACAATTAATACTCAATCAAAACAACGTCACACATATAATGCCTGCTTATAGGAATCCTCAGATATGTATCAGATCCGACCGAATACATGGCGGGGAATTTCTCACTATCGCTATAGTATCGAATGCTTGCTTAGCCGAATTATCAAAGAATCCGGTTTACTGAATGTCCAAATTATCGAGGCCTTACTGTACCTACTGAAATTAAGGCTGTAAGCCCTAAACATTTCAGAAAAACATTAAAAAAATACTTGTTAGCCAAGGCTCACTATAAGTTGAACGAGTTTTTATAATTCTTGTAAAATTCTTTGTCGACGCTATTTATGTACATTTGTACCAAACAAATAAAGATCTCTATCTATCTATTGTTTCATTTTGTGTTCAAACGTTTCATTTTGATTGAAAGACAGAAATAAACAAAAAGTTACGCGTCTGATATCACCATTAGAGGTCTATTATATACAGTATCTAACAAATATTTTACCTTCCATTTTAAAATACATATTTTGCAGTTTGTTGAACAGTTTTTCAACGCTCGAATCTTTAGCCGTGCGCACGACGTGTCCAATGGCGTTTGCGTAGTGTTTTCGAACGGCTGCATTTCGATCCGTCAACCCGTTCATCAGAACTGCTAGAAACTTTCCGGCGTATGGACTCAAATCCTGACCCATTTGAACGCAGAGCAGCGTCACAAAATGGGCGCAAGCTACTTTAGCTCCGAGGCTAACAGAACTTTTCATCACATCCAAGATTTTTGGAACCATCTCCTCCAAGACTTGAGCATCGATAAAATGCAAACACTGGGGGACAAAAACATAGGGCAATGTATTTCAAAAAGTTCTCTAGAAAGATTATTTTTTAAGTAAAAAGGCTGTTTTAACATTTTTTTGGATATAAACAATTTGTTAATTAAACAGAATGATTTTTAAGTTCATTCTTTTTTTTTAACAGCGTGTAGAAATAAAAAAAAAAAAATATTTCAAGTAACATTTTTATCCAAACTCAAAAATAAACGCTCCACTGATGTTGGTGCTGCTGAGCTAGGCGCAGCCCCGCAAGACAAGACGGTTCTACTACTGTCGTTGCTGTCAAGCGGGCACAGCCCCTCGAGGCAAGACCGTAATACGGCCGAACCGAAGGCTCCACTACTATTGGAGCTGCCGTGTTTTATCTCAATCGCGTAAAAACTTGAAAATACGTGAGAAAAATTCACTTACTTTAGACAGCATCTCCATTGTATAATGCGATTTGGCTTTGCTTGCTCTGACCGAATCGATTACTTCCTGAAGTTGATTTTGACCGCTGTAGAGGGTGCTCACGTAAGACAAAGATGAACTTTCTAGTTCGCCCGTGGCTTGCAGCAATGCAGGTGCCAAGGTTGATAAAAACGGCTTCAAAAGTTCGCCAGCCGATCCCACGAGTTGCGATAAAGTTTGGAGACTGAAAATCATAAATTCAATTCGGCCAATAAATTATAGAGTAGAACATTTTCGTTTTTAAATTTGTAATTTAAGAATTTTTATGAATATTTCAATAATAATTGAATACATACCTAACCTCTCTCACTTCTGCGACTGTGTTAGTGATGCCTGTTTGGAGAAGAACGGGCAGTATTGCATGCATCATTACGGTTCCAGTTTTTCCTTGACCAACATCGCACGCCCTTACGCATATCTAAAATAACAACAAAAAAATTATTAACAATTATTTTAATCCTTTTTAGTCCACTGCAATAGAAGTTTGTCTTCAAAAAGTTTTTTTTTTCTAGAATTTTCTTTTCAAATTTTTAGTTCTACTTAACCTATGAGTTTCTCATAATGAGAAGGCAAACCGCCATTTTGGGGCATCGACCATATTGGATTTAAAATGACGCCACACAGCTAACTGTATTCTACTTGTTATACCCTTTTATTCGATACTAATATCAAGGGTGTTGCAAATAAATAGATGATCCACCATTTTGGATTTAGAATAACGCCACACAGCTAACTCTATTCTACTTGCCATACCCTTTCATTAGATACCAATGTCGAGGGGGTTGTAAAGAAAAATGTGCTCCGCCATTTTGTTTTAGCCGCCATACTGAATGTAAATTGACGTCACACAGTTTACTATATTCTACTTGTCATATCCTTTCATTCGATACCAATATCAAGGGTATTGGAAAGAAATAGACGATCCGCCATTTTGTGCCGGTCGCCATTTTAAATTTTAAATGACGCCACACAGCTACCTCTATTCTACTTGTCGTATCCTTTTATTAGATACCGATATCGAGGGGCTTGCAAAGAAAAAGGTGATCCGTCATTTTGCTTTGGTCGCCATATTGAACGTAAAATGGCGTCACGCAGCTTACTTTATTATTTAATACCCAGGTGGAGGGGGTTATAAAGAAGAATTAGTAGAATTATAAAGAAGAATTAGTACACTAGCGCCAATATTTTGCTGGTTTTAGGTGACAACTTTTGCAGTATAACTCCGATATTTCTATCCTTAGAGCGTCTATAATCTACAATCTCTCTCTCTCTCTCTCTCTTATAGACGTCGAGTAACAAAATAACAAAATAATAACAGCGTTTTACCTTACTAAGCATTTTAGTTGTATTTCCAGCCGCAATCCTAGTACCTTCGTGAACATCGTCCATGACTCTAAAGAGCTGCTTCCACAGTTCGTCCATAAATTCGACGGAATCATGGATTGAACGGTTACCGCTTCCGCGCAGGAAGTCTTGTAAGGCAAGACAACACGACTGTCGCACCCTCCACTGATTGGCCGTTAAATTTGTCAACAAATCGGTCATTATTTCTTTGTGGTAAAGATCCACCTAGAAATCAAAACAGAACTTAAGAAATGTCGAATTGTGGTCGCAAAATTCATTTCATTACTGTTTTTATTACCCTTGATTAAGCATTAAGCTTCACAAAATTTCATAACTTGTGAAGTTAAAATAGAAAAATCATGTTACAAACCAATTACTTACAGTTTTCTGTTTTTCTGGAACAAGTTCATTCCATATTCGGTGCATTGAGTTTTGCAGATTTGGGGTGGGGTCGAACTGGTAACGATATAACCTTGGAATGATTTTTGGCAAATGTGGAACAATTTGTTCGCCAGCTTTCGATGCTATTGAAGAAAAACCAAAAGCTGCTCCCTAAAATCAGTTTTTCAATGTTGGGTACATTTTCTTGGCGAAAACATTGCATGGTGTGTTCATTTTTAACTTCAAAAATACATACAGTACAAGCTTGATATAACAAAGCTGAAGGGAATTAGAAAATATTCGTTATACCAAGTAATTTGTTATAATGAAGTTTGTTATATAGAAGCTAGGTCGCTCTAAGATTCGTTTTAACAAAGTAAGAAAACCCATTTTCTTCTGAAAACTTATCTTTAGACTTTAAAATTGTGGCCAATGTACTTGCGGGAATTTCGAACTCTTTAGCGATGTCAAATTTTTTCTTTGTAGGATTCTCGTCTACATACTTAATGATTGTTTCTCTGCGGCGGTTAAGGAACACCTTTTTCGTTTCTCAGCCGCTGCAACTTTAAATTTACTAACAACAATGACCAACAGCAGTGTTTACATTACTTTACATCAAACAACAATGATTGTCTTACGAGACCAGAATTGTTGTTGTTATAGTGGAATTGTGTGTGATTGATTGGTAGGATACGTTATGTAAAGGTTATAAGTTGACAAAAATCATTAAATCATTCTATTTATATTCTGCAATGATTGAAAACTCGTTGTCAAGAGGTTTTTGATAAAAAGTATCCGTAACGTAAAGGTATATTTTGTATTAACTCTTACGGGCAGTTCTAGGGGATTTCAAAGAATTTGTTAAATCGAGGAAATTGTTATATTGAGGCTTATTATATTAAGGTTACACTGTATATATTCTTAAGGGGCGGCGATTTGTTTTATTTTTTTTTGTTTGGGTCAACGCTAGAACAGGTAGTGCGTAGGGAAATTATCATAAAGAAGAAACTAACAAATATACTTGGTGTTATCAATTTTTCAAACCTTTTTGGAATTCCATATAGCGTTATGATTGGCCAAATTCATGAACTTATAAATTAAATCGGGTTTATTCAAGTCCGATGCCAATGAACACAACTCTTTGTACGTCGTTAAGTTGCCACTGAAAATGAAAAATAATATAATAGGAAAGTTTAGCAACCGTTAATTAAGACTTTTTAATAACAATAAGCTACAGTTTTGCTATAATAGACAAGCGTAATGCAGATTAAGCCTCTTCCATAAGCCCAAGTCGGCTGATTTCCAAGGTAAATATACTTTATGAAACCAGTTTATTTCTTTACATCGTCTTTTATTACTGGTAAACCGGGGCTACTTTTGACAATTATTTATGTTTTTTGCTTAAATTGAATTTGTTATTACACTGAATACAATAAATTTTACATGAATATGAAGCTTGAATCTTACTCTTTTGAATGCACAGTGGTAGGTTGCAATATTACGTATAGAAAAAGAGATATTAATTAAATAAAGTATCACAAAGTAACCTCGTATGTTGGGGTTACTTTGTGACAGCCATTTTTTACTATGAAAATACTGTTGAGTAGACTGCTGACATAAAGTAACCATCTTAATAACGTCAACAAAAAATATGTATGCCCTATTTTTCTGAAGCAACACGTAGGGAGAGCCCATTTTGTCTTATATCTTTGAGAGCTTTTTTTCATTAGTGTAATTTTTGTAATTCCTACTACCAAGCTTCTTTTTATATGTCCGTGGCATTTTAGATTTGAAAAATTTGCATTATTAGTCTAAAATTTCAGTTAAAACCCCAATAAAATAATTACTGATAGAATTTTATCTGCTTAACATTGCGAGAGTTACTTTTGACAGGTTTTTTAATGTCACAAAGTAACCCCTGAAATCTTTGATTTTTAATTAAACTAATAACTACATCGAAATTAAAAATTCTAAAATTAAACTCTGTAGTTCAAAATGATCGTTAATAACAATAAGACAACTTGTACTTAGTTGATTTTTAAAACACTTTTTGGTTTTAATCTCACACTAGAAAGTATACAGACAAACTGACAACACCTGTTTTTTAATCAAAAATGACGCCCAGTACACATAGACTTGCAATCGTATTTAGATACTGCATTCTCTTCATAAATTGCCCCACAGACCCTTCTACAAATAGTAACTTCCCAAAACTATGTTTGGTTGATGGTATTGTACCCGGATCCAGATTTTGTTGCTTAAGACCTGGTGTCACAAAGTTACCCCTGCAGTCACAAAGTAGCCCCGGTTTACGGTATTATTTTGTTATAAATATGCAGTTATACATAGGTATTTGTTATTAAAAAACACGTAACAAAAACAACTGAGGTGGTATTTTGGGTGTTGGAACGGATTAATGCCATTTTAATTAATTTAAATGGGGAAAATTGCTTTGGGTAACAAGATTACGGAATGAATATGGTAAAATTTCTACTGAGAAAAGCTTGGTCGCCCAAATATTAATTAATTGAATGACGACATACCCAGTCGGAGATTTTCCTAGCTGACCTTCTTCAAACAGTTTAGTATCATTTGTGACCTGCGCAACGGTTCTTCGACCCGACTGCAACTGATCCAAAAGACCTTCCAGCATTACAGCTTTCATACTTTCGTCACAGCTGTCGTAAACAAGTCCCAAACCCTTTGATGCTACATCTTGTACAATTTCTAGAGAAAAAAAAACGCTTTTATAAGCTTCATCTGTAACTACGTAGAGGGTTGCTCAATAAGTACCCGTGTTTGACGACAGATAGCGTTGACGTCTGAAATTGACTTGACCGTCATGTACTGCAGACTTTTAAGCGACCTCGTACCGAGTTGTAAATAAATTCATAGGTTAGGTTATTTTTGACAGCCAGTTGTATCATTCGTGTTTTATTTTTCGACAAAATGGAAAAAGAGCAAGATCGATCCGTAATTCGTTTTTTAAAAAACATGCGAAGAAATAAAACTGAAGTTGGATGCTGACTATGGGGACCCTTCGCCATCTATGACCACGGTGAGATAATTGTAGAAAAAACGAATTACAGATCGATATTGCTCTTTTTCCGTTTTGTCGAAAAATACAAAACACGAATGATACAACTGGCTGTCAAAAATAACCTAACCTATGAATTTATCTACAACTCAGCACGAAGTCGTTTAAAAGTGTGCAGTACACGATGGTAAAGTCAATTTCACTCGTCAACGCCATTTGTCGTCGAACACAGGCTCATTTTCCATTTTGTCGAAAAATACAAAACACGAACGATACAACCGGCTGTCAAAAGTAACCTAACCTATAAATTTATCTACAACTCAGCACGAAGTCGTTTAAAAGTCTGCAGTACACAATGGCAAAGTCAATTTCACTCGTCAACGCTATCTGTCGTCAAACATGGGTACTTACTGATCAACCTTAGTATGTAAACAAATCTTGGAAATCGAATTTCTAATCGTCGTATCGATTTGAAACTTTGCAAATGTATGTAATACCGATGACAATACAATAATGTGGTTGTATCAGGCTGATTTGATAATTGTTCTAGCATCGCGTATTGAATAAAAAATAAAAGTTAATTTAATTATTTCGCAATTTTTAGTGCGTGGTCAAAGCGTGTTTTTAAACCACATAACATTTATTTAAACATTTAAATTATCTTTCCTAAGTACGATTTTGTACACTACAGTAGAACCTTGGTAACCCAAACGTCCGTAACGTAAAAACCTTTATAAATTAATAGCTATCTGAGGTTTCTCTTGAGCTTTAATTTATCGAGGTTCTACTGTATATGGGTGCTAAGTACGTACCACTATTTTCAGATAATAAATCTTTGAAAGCATTTTGTAGATCCGGTAAACGATTTTTAATCGGTTCTCTATCAATGCATCGTTTCAATAACGCAAGCAGCCAAATGCACGTTGCCTAGAAAATAAAATAAATTCATAGGTATAAAATAAAAAGTAGAGATATTCTTTAATATTTTTTGTTCCAATATATATTTTTAACGTGGAGGGAAAGTTTGGTTGAGGAACAGTTGGAAAAAGAAGCTTTACCGAAGTTTCGCTTGTGGCCTACGTTTCGAAAAATATATTTCCATCTTGATGGAAGATGGAAATATATTTTTCGAAACGTAGACCACAATAGTCCAGAAGCCACCGCCTATTTTTTTAAGTGATTAATAACAGGCTGAATCTTCGTGAGTTCGTTCGGTTCGACGAGACGCCCAAGTTTTTCCTCTGTCCAAATTCTCAAAGAGGTAGGTAATGAACTGCGCAGATGTAAAACATGTCGATTTGGTAGGGTGTCGAAATTGTCTGACCAACAGTAAATTTTTCATTGAAATTTTAAGATAATATGATAATAAACTCGGAAAAACAATTGTCCTACAAAATCGATGGTTTGAGTTGGAGCGTCCTCCACGCCGAATATGTCGAAATAACGAGATCATAAAAATTATTAATGACCAGCTGATTTTTTGTATGCAGCTTACTAAATATTAGTATAATTGAATGGCCACAAAGTCCTACAAATGTAGTGGTAGGTTTTCCTAGTCCTACGCTTGGAAGTTGTCGATTCCACGGTAACACTTTTTTCATTAATAACAGCCTAGGTTTGATTTTGTCCTATGGGGAGTAAAGTGTAGAATACAATTTTACCAAGCGTAGGATTAGGAAAACCTACCACTACATTTGTAGGACTTTGTGGTCATTCAATTATACGAACATTTAGTAAGCTGCATACAAAAAATCAGCTGGTTATTAATAATTTTTATGACCTCGTTATTTCGACATATTCGGCGTGGCGGACACTCCAACTCAAACCATCGATTTTGTAGGACAATTGTTTTTCCGAGTTTATTATCATATTATCTTAAAATTTCAATGAAAAATTTACTGTTGGTCAGACAATTTCGACACCCTACCAAATCGACATGTTTTACATCTGCGCAGTTCATTACCTACCTCTTTGGGAATTTGGACAGAGGAAAAACTTGGGCGTCTCGTCGAACCGAACGAACTCACGAAGATTCAGCCTGTTATTAATCACTTAAAAAAACAGGCGGTGGCTGCTGGACTATAAGCGAAACATCGGTAAAGCTTCTTTTTTCAACTGTTCCTCAACCAAACTTTCCCTCCACGTTAAAAAGTAGAGAGGGAATTGTTTAATCTGAGATTTGCACTGCCGAATTTTACCGCTAGGGGCGCTAGCTAAATAACGACTTCAATCTATGAATAATAGAAGTGTGGGCAAAATTAATTTATTTCAAATAATAAAAAATTGACAATGCCGATTTACTGTGTTTACCAACGTTCAAATTATAGACGTTTTGTATTTCTAAAGGATCTGAACCTGAAAAATAAGTGGTTGCTATTAAACAATTCAACCGAGCTGGGTAGAGTAGTGGTGACAGCACTAGACTAGCATTCGGAGGGTCCGAGTTCGAATCCCGGCGGGGGCAGATGTGGCTGGGACTTTTTCCTACTGCCTCTCGCCGAGAAACGATAATTCCTGTACCGGCCATCTTGAATGAGGTTTTCCATGGTTTCCCTCAATTAATTCCAGATAAATATCAAGATGGTTCCTTATTTGAGGCCATGACCGATTACCTATCAAACTCCTAGTTCAAAAATTACATACCTTATCCTAATTTCCTATAATTCCTTCATTCGCCCATTGCTATTACATAAGTTGAAGTTTTAAAAAATGTAGAAAAATAACGGGAAGTGTGGTAGATGAAAAATAGTAATGGTGCGAATGGCGTCTGTTATGACAAAGTCGAGAAACGGACGTTAAACGCATTATTATTATTATTAAACAATTCAACTTCTACCGAATGTCATCTAAATTGTAAAAAATACGAATACATAGTTACGATAAATTGAATAAGTATTATGTACATAGTTTTTATGGATATAAAATAATTTTACAATAAACATTTATATATTATTACTCTGAAAAATCAGTCTCGAAGAAGTGAACTGTCAGTCTTTGACAGTTAAGTAATTTTATTTTTAGTAAATTATCGAGTGCTCAAAAAATGTTTATGCGTAATACAGTGTGTATTTTCAACATAACTCAGCATTTAGTTCTGACATTTTAATGTGAATAACTAATACCTGTCTTGAATTTGGATGCGGCAGAGGGACAAGTTTTAGAAGATTGTCCAACAACCATATGAGGTCATCGTCGCAAGGACTTTCTCGCATTGTGTCCTGCGGCGTGTAATCAGCCGCCGCTGTTGTCCAAGGATCACGCGCCTCGTTTGACCAAATGCTTTGAACGCACATAACCAAAGATTCACCGACACTAAAGTGGACTTCGACATCTTTTGTCTAATAACATAAAACAAACGCAATATTAGATATAATGATATCACATGCTTCAATATATTTATGTGAAAAAATTTACAAAATATTTAATATTAAAAAAATTGTCAGTTTTTTCCGACACATTCTGTTTACTGTTGTGTAGACGCTAATGCTCTAGGTCAGGGGCGCCCTAGCTAGTCGAAATACCGTAAAATGATATGACATGAAGCTGAGTTTTTATATTTATATTAAGGTAGTTGTCGTGGTACAATATTGTCAAAAAGTTATAGATTATACGCGCTACAAAAGTATACTAGCTTGTAGCTAAATGATCCATAATTTGTACGAAAGACTGTACCCGTGGAAACGTAACCCGTACAGTATTCACATGCATGTATACTTTTCTATAAATTGTTGAACTTTAAACCGTTATTTATAAATAATTAGACGGTCAAAATTTTTTTCTTATTTTTTTCTAAACTCATAACAAATGCATTGAAAGACTGTCAGTTTTTGAAAAGTTTCTGACAGTTAGTTCTTTTTTTATAAATAAGAAACTGGTTCAGAACTACAGAGATCGTATACAATCAATGTTAATTATCCAATTTTTAATTGAATTTATCTCGGATTATATACCGTCGATCGACTTCAAATTTTCAGGGTAATTGTATTATCATGTCCTTAATAAGTATACAAAAATTAAGAATTTTCTGACGGTGTGCCTTAACCACGACAACTACCTTAACACACAAGAATATATTTATTTCTTAAGAAAAATTGTTTATTTTGTAGCCGCAAATACAAGTTTAGTTTCTGGAAAATGGTAAACAGAAAGGCCTTACGGCGCCCCTCTTATTCACTACGGCACACCAGGGCGCCGCGGCGCATACTTTAGGAACCACCGCCCTAGGTTGTAGAGCGTCTATAATTTACAATAAATAAAATTGTTACCTCTTTCGAAGTATCGATCAGGCCTTGTAACACTTCTCGGGTATGGGGAAAAATTTCCCCAACACAAATCAAACCGAGCGACTTTGCAGCTCTTTCGCGTACTTTTGACTGCAGTTTGTTGTCGTTCATGATAGTCAGCAATTGTTTAACTAAGTTCAGTTTTGTTTTAATGGCGTCTTTTGTTTCATTTGTTGAATTTGAGAGCGGCAAACTATAACAACGACCCACTAAGCCGATTCCACTGCAAGCTGCATTCAGTAGTAGGACGTTCGAATGCGTTAAAAACGACACTGAAATTTAAATGTTGAAGTTTCTGTATTAATAATCGGCGTTGTTCTTTTTTCAAATTAGAGTGGTGCCTCGATATACGAGGTTTTTGAGATATGAGGTCGTCGAGGAACACTCTCAGGAACTGAAGATCGAGGAGTTACAAGAGTCACAGAGGTTCTGCAAAAAATTGGTTTCGAGGAGGAGCCAGAGGTGGAGAAGGTTATGTCTACAAGTGGGATAAAGGAGATCTTGGGAATGTGGGAGAGAGTTTCACAGTTTGTGGAAAAGAAACACCCTGAAAAAGTTGCAACTGGTCGTGCATTGGAGCTATTTAATGACACTTGCCTAATTCATTTCCGCAACATTCTGAAAGAGAGGAAGAAACAAACCTCCTTGGACAGGTTTTTTTGGAAACGGCCTGCATTTGAAAGTGACGAAAGCGTGGCGAAAAAGACAAAGACCAGTGAAGAGAAAAACAGTGACGAAAATTAGGCGAAAGGAAAGCCTCAGCCAGCATCTTCCATAAGTTCAAGTCATTCCCAAATACATTTTTCTTATTCAAAAACACGTAACAAAAACAACTGGGGTGGCATTTTTGGGGGCTGGAGCAGATTAATGGCATTTCAATTAATTTAAAAGGGGAAATTGCTTTAAGATACAAGCAAATTGACATACGAGCAAGGTTAAGGAACGAATAAAGCTCGTATGTCGAGGTACAACTCTATAACTTATAGAAGAACAAGACATTATAAATACAGTGGTACCTTGAGATACGAATTTAATTCGTGCCGGGATCATCGTCGTATGTCAAAACAATTGTATCTCAAAGCAATTTTTCCCATTTAAAACAATGTATTGTATATTAATGCGTTCTAGCGATATGAAACTACCCCAATACACAGTTAAATTAGTTGCGCCATCTGGTGACATCATCTGTATATGTAGGTTATTTTTACAATCGGATAGGCAACCAGCTGTTATTCATACGGTACGGTCGGTAAAGCAGTTGATATTGATAATAATTCTGTAAAATGCCACACTCATGCTTCGCAATAATTTCATGTTTGGCTTCCATTGAAATCATTTTCTTAGATTTTTTCTTCTCACTTACTTTAACTTTGGGACCCATTGTTAAAATAACAGGATACATACAGTATTTAAACTAAAATAGCACGAAAAACAGGCACAACACAACGAATAACACAGCTACGTGTGAACAAGGAACGATGCAGCGACGGTATCAACAACCAAACAGAGCAACGCTCTGCCATCTAGCGATCATCTATAAAATTATCGCGCATTAAAATTCGTATCTCAAATTTTTCGTCGTATGTCGAGGTAGAAATTTTCGAATATTATTCGTCGTATCTCAAAAAATTCGTATGTCAGGGCATTCGTATCTCAAGGTACCACTGTACTTCATTAACGTCTGTTTAGAATAAAAAAAATTAAACAACCATATAAACAGACAAAAAACAGTGGAGCGTCTACTTATGTATGCATGGCAGAAGTTATATTACTTCTTTGGCGTGATAGCGATAATTGATGTTTAATATTTAAATACAACTATATGCTGAAATATCACATAATGTGAGGTTATGTTGATATACTACAGACAAATCGTATTAAAAATGTTTTTCTGTAGATTATAGTATGTAAATAAAACTATGGTATGAATGATCTGTTCATGTGAGAAGTGTCCTCTTAAAATGTGTAATAATATTCAAAACTAAAGAAGTTAAACTTCTTATGTGAGCTTATGATTTTTTTACCTAAAGTTTCAACTCCGTTTTTAAAAACGGTCCAATCTTCACTGCACTTCTGAAGGGCGTTATTTGATTTTCTAATAGTTATTTTTCTTTCCAAGCTATTAGCGATTGCCAACAACGATCCGTGCTGAGTTTCCAAACATTTTGATGTTTTCGCCGACGCAATCAATTCTTCGACAGCTACGTCAAATTTTTCATCACTCAAACCATTAGCTATTATTATTCCGTACAACAGAGCGTTCTGTTCGCGAATTTCCTCTTTTGTCGAGTTTAAGAGATTTTTAAACTGCGCAAGTTGGTTTATATATTGCGACTGAATTAAGTCGGGAATACAGCCAACAACTTCCAGGAAACAACTTAATGGAACCATGCCTTAAAATAACCAAAGTAGCATAATCAGTTTCGATCTTCAAACCTTAGAAAAATATTTACAGCGTAAACTCCATGTAATGTCACTCGATTTAACGTCAAACTCCCTAAAACGTTGAAATTACTCGACCTTGGTTGGTTTGTCTTATTGTCCATACAATGATACACTCTATGTAGCGTCACACCCACTCTAAATAACGACCATATGTCATTATAAAGCAAGTAATTTCGGCAACTTATAATGCACCTACTCTTTGTAGGTACTTTCTAAGTTGCCGAAATTGATAAGAACTACAACAATAACCAAAACAGCACACTCAGTTTCGATCTTTAAACCTTAGAAAAATATTTACAGTGTAAACTCCATGTAACGTCACTCGATTTAATGTCAAACTCCCTAAAACGTCAAAATTACTCGACCTTGGTTGGTTTGCCTTGTTGTCCATACAATGATACACTCTATGTAGCATCACAGCCACTCTAAATAACGACCATATGTCGTTTTAAAGCAATGTCGGCAACTTATGAAGCACCTACTGTTTGTAGGTATTTTCTACGTTGCCAAAATTGATAGCTTTATTGTCTAGCGTTGTTGTTATTTGTGTTAATAGTAATGTTTGTTTGCAAATTTTATGCGTTATTATTAAATAATGCTATAATAGTAAAACAATATTGATTTTATCTTTCTCTCCATATAACGACAACTCTCTGTAACGCCAGAAAACGCGCAGTCCCTTCAGCGTCGTTATGTAGAGTTTACACTGTATATTGCTTGTTTAAATATACAAAATCTGTAAAGATTGCAAGCTTACCAGATGAAGCAACAAGAAAATCTTGAATTAATTGCAAGTATTGAAATATGTACGTCGATTCGGTATCCATTGTATCCTCATTTTTATCGAAGAAAGATCTTAAATATTTAGCTAACTGCGGCGTATGATCATTGGGGTGCCGATTAATGCCTCGAGACAGCTGGATATTTGTCCCTTGTGCTAAACAAAGTCTCAAATAGCCAAGCATCTAAAACCAATAATTTATGGTTTATACAACGGTTTCAGCTTTGACAGTTATTTTTTGTAATCTGTCAAATCTAGGGACTTTAATAATTCACAAACAATAGTGCTATTAGTGTCCCAAAAAAACTGGCCAAGTGCGAGTTAAACTCGCACACGAAGGGTTTCATACCACAGTACAATATTTATTAACGTAATTTTATTGAAGTTTAACTTCTTTAGCGACGTATCTGTTTGAAAAAAGTAAAAATCGAGGGGAAGTAGAATTGTCCCCGAAAGGGGAAGTTAGTCTGTCTCCTAAATTACATGAAACTTACAAAGACAGAAGTTTATATCTTGTTGCTAAGTACTACCTCTTTTAGCGACGTACCTGTTTGAAAAAAATAAAAATCGAGGGAAAGTAGAATTGTCCCCGAAAGGGGAAGTTAGTTTGTCTCCTAAATTACATGAAACTGATAAAGACAGAAGTTTATAGCGTGTTGCTAAGTACATGTGTTTGACATAACAAAAAATTAAACTTGGGAATAATATTAAAAACTAAAGGTGTTAAACTTCTTATGTGAGCTTGAGGGTGAGGCTCATTATAATTTTTTTTTATTTGTTATGAGGCGCATAAATGTCTTAGATAATAGCTTTTAAGAAATTCCGTCCGATGTCGCTAGTATGCACTATTTTGACGTTTATAGAAAAAAAATGAGATGTAACTACAAATTCGCGGTTTTCGGATTTTTCCCTTTACTTATGCTATAAGACATTGCTTCTTGCCAAATTTCATGATTCTAGATCAACGGGAAGTACCCTAATAGGTGTTGATTCCCTTGCGAGCGGCAAAATATGTGGCATAAACGGTCGTATTTTTTGATTGCGTTGACTTAGAATTTTGACTTTTTCACAGCTCCAAGGGATTGCATATCTGAGTATTTGACATTAATTTCAACTTGCTACCTCCACGCGTTCCTGAGAAAAAGGGTTTTGACAGACAGACGGACAATGAAATGATCCTCTAAAGCTATAAAGTTATTTTTTTGTGATGTAACAACCGGTTTTCGGATTTTTCCTTTTACTTGTGCTATAAGACATAGCTTCTTGCCAAATTTCATGATTCTAGATCAACGGGAAATACCCTATCGGTGTTAATTCCCTTGCGAGCAGCAAAATATGCGGCACAAATAGCCGTATCTTTTGGTTGCGTTGACTTGGAAGTTTGATTTTTTCACAGCTCCAAGGGATTGCAGACCTGAGTATTTGATATTAATTTCAACTTCACACCTCGACGCGTTCGTGAGAAAAAGGGTCTCAACAGCCAGACAGACGGACAGACAATAAAGTGAATGCAACATACCTCTGCATAAACTGCCGGAGAGTACGGTAAAACAGTATTTCCCTGGTCGTATTTGCGTTCGTCATTTTTACGTAATTTTGCTTCACAATGAACAAAAGAACACATCCGTTTAAAATCGGGCAGCACGATTTTATTTTTAGTCTCGGAGTCGTCGGAATCTGTCGACATATTAAAATCGTTGTCGCGTTTCCGAGACGTGCCGTAAAGGGCTTTTAAAGATTCGGTGGCGACTTCATCTTTGCTGCAAAAAATGTACGTTGATAAATCTTTGAAGATATTTACTTAAAACAGGGATGTCAAACTGCCAGCACAGATTACAATGGAAACAGACATTGGCAAAGTTTACCGCTAGGGGCGCCAGCTACATAATGACCTCAGTCTATGAACAATGTCTGCAAATTAAGTTTATTTCAAATAAAATTAGAGTTTAAACAAACTAAAACAACATGCTTTTACGAATTAAAAAATACAAAATAATAGCCAACCAAACTAAAAAGTAAAAAGCAATTTTTAATTATTAAGATTTTGCTTAACAATGATAGAAAGTTCATTCATTGACTATCGCTGTTAAACAGATCATAATAATTAAAAACTATTTTTGAAGTTTAACTTCTTTAGCGACGTATCTGTTCGAAAAAAGTAAGAAATCGAGGGGAAGTAGAATGAAACAAATTAAGGGGAAGTTAGTTTGTATCAGTCACAAAAAAGCTCGTTTGCCACACCTGACATAAAATAATTGTGAAAAGAATGTTGAAAAATACCTGTCACCGCTCGCCAAAAGTAATAAATATCTCGAACAAACATGATTCGATGGAAAAATGGTCGCAGCATATCGAACTGCTACAAATCGAACTGTAGGTTCATGCGATCGTAAACAATACGAAATAAGGGCCAACAGATGTCGTTCTTTACTTAGTTTCTTCATTTTTTCTGGATCTTCCACAATTTTCTCAGTATCTCTTAAGTCAATAGGGTCATCCAGAATCTCTGATGTTTCGAGTTTATAGGCTCCCGCCATTTTGAGAAGAGCCTCACGTATCGATAATCGTAAATCCGGAGAAGCCTGTAACAATTACAGATTACAATAGAGACGTTGACTGTATTCAAATAAAAACATAATTTTAACGTCAATTGGCAGTTTCTATGATAGAAATACTAAAAAACACAATTTTTTTTTAGGAATTTAATTTAATTTAATTTAATTAATCTACACTAATATTATAAAGAGGAAAGATTTGTATTTTTGTGTGTATGTTTTTAAATTAATTAAATTAAAACATTTACATTTTAATTGTAGTTATCATTTACAATAGGTATTAATTTATAATACGAATAAACTCAAAAACTACTGTGCCGATTTAAAAAATTCTTTCACCATTAGAAAGCTACATTCACCCTGAGTAACATAGGCTATATTTATTGCTCGAAAATAATAGGGATCCTTACTAAAACTTTAGTAACGTAACCCAAGGTGTAAAAAAAATGCCATAAAACATCTTTCGTCGCATGCGCTGCGGAAACTATTGATGATAGAACAAAAGTATGTTCTACAATATTAAAGAACATATCAATAACTACAAAAAACTTCGCGATACTATATGTCCAACTATTATCGTTATGTCACAATAACCACTTTTTACATTTTAATAATCTATATAGATAAAAGACGATGTATATGTAATCTATGGACTCCAAACGGGTAGACTATTTTTGATGAAATTTTCAGACAATCTTTAGATTAGCCCAGCGGGTGATCTTCTGAAGTTTGGTAGCGATCGGATCAACAGAATTTTTTAAATTTCTTTTTTGGAAATACGATTTTTCTTCGATTTTTGAACATTCACAAATAAAAGCGATTGAATTCGCGCAAATTCAGTACACGTTGAAAATTTAGTGATAATGATACTCATCTTTTATATCCTATATATTACATTAGTACAATAATTTTGCACGTGACAAAATGAGTTAATGACACTTGGCACAATTTATGTTGGTAAGTTAGAAATTGTACAACTGTGCGGCCATCTATTGACTAGAAACTTCAACATTTACTTTCTAAAACTTCTAACTTATCAATATGTCGATACTACTTTGCATAAACTGAACGTTACTTCTGGTAGAAAAGATCCGAATTACCCCTCATATCGCGCCTAACGAAGTTTTACTTCTTTTATTTATTAATGAATACTTACATTAACCAACTGTCGCATAAAACTTTCCAAGGTTGTCACATCGTTTGCGAAAAGATGAGGCAATCTTCTGCCAAATTCACCAATCAAAACGTACGTTTGTCCTTGATGATTTATTTCAGCTTCGATCAAAAATTTTTTCAAGCCAGACAATAAAACATTTGCCACGCGGTTCAGTTGTGCCAAATCAGCTCTACAATGTTATAAGTGCAAATTTTAATTAAACTGACATCAAAATTGAAGGGAGGTAACTAAATACGTATAAATATACAAGGGTTGAACAATAAGTATCCATGTTTAACGACAGATGGCGCTGACGAATGAAATTGACTTTACCATCATGTACTGCAGACTTTCAAACGACCTCGTGCTGAGTTGTAGATAAATTCATAGGTTAGGTTATTTTTGATAGCTGGTTGTGTTATTCATGTTTTATATTTTTCGGCAAAATGGAAAAAGAGCAATATCAATCGCTAATTCGTTTTGCAAAGAAATAAAACCGAAGTTAGATGCTATCTATGGGGACCATTCGCCATCTATGACCACGGTGAAATACTCGTATAAAAACCGAATTACACATCGATATTGCTCTTTTTCCATTTTGTCGAAAAACACAAAACACGAACAATACAACTGGCTGTCAAAAATAACCTAACCTACGAATTTATCTACAACTCAGCACGAGGTCGTTTAAAAGTCTGCAGTACATGATGGTAAAGTCAATTTCAGTCGTCAACGCCATCTGTCGTCAAACACGAGTACAGTGATAAGTCAATGTTGACCAGGGGTTAATCAAATGTTTTAAATGTGACAGAAAATATTAATTTAATTTAATTGATTTCAATGTAAATTACTGCTTACTCTCTTATAATGTTTGAAGTAAAATTAAGTGCTAAAGTTTTCAGTCTTGCGTTTGTGTTACTTCCATACAAAGAATCGAAAACAACCTGTCATAAAAAATAATAATAATTAATACGTATATGTACAGAGTGATCCATTTTAATCTATATGGGAAATTCTTGAGACAGGGCAACAATTTCGGGAAAAAAGTTTCTGACAAAAAATTGTTCAGTTTGAAGGGGGACATCGTTTGAAGACAAATAATAAATATTGTCCAAATATATCGATATATCAAATAAAAAATATCGATATATCGATTCATCAAAAAAATATCGATGTATCGATACATTATATATCGAAAAATATCGACGTATTGATACATCAGTATATCGATACATCGTACTATCGATACATCGATATTTTTTCAACAAGCCTAAACTAACCTGTATACATAGCGTAATAATAAATCCAGATCCCGTAACCCTACATAAATATTGTAACAATTTCAGTCTAATTCTGGTACTAGCCGGCGACTTTTTCATTTCAGGTTTCATGTCGATGTGGCCTGTTTGAGTTCCAAGAAACAGCATATAAAGAGGCAATGAAAGTGTAGTTGAGCTCCAATCTAAGCCTCTGAAAATTAAAAAAAAAAACTTTATAATGGCCGTGTTCGTTTGTATATTTTTGGTCCATTTACGCATGCGCTTTCACGCAACTGTGTCCAATTTAATCTATTGCGCATGTGCAATAAATAAAATTAGACGTATTTGCTTGAAAACGCATGCGCACATGAACCAAAAATATGCCAACGAACACGGCCATAGTTCCGAAATATTTTTAAACAATTCTGCGGATTTATGAAACAAATATTAATACATACCCTACAATTTTTTTTAACTCCAAATCAGCCAAGTTAGCAACACTGAACCTTGTATCAGAGGCAGCTACCACTAAATGAATTAGAATATCTTGATCTGATAAAATTCCATTTGACAAAAATTTCACTATTCCCAGCTTAATCTGTAAAAAAATAATAAAAGTAGTTTGTCATCTTTCCATTTATGTAAAAAAAAAATCATTCAAAAACCCAATTATAATACGCGCCACGGTTCTAAAAGGTTCTGAATTTAGTCACAAACAGCGTCGCAAATGTATATTTAGAGCCGTCCTGGTTGTTTTGTGGTAAAGGAAGACTCCCACTACCTCCCAGTTACCGACACAAAAACGTGCGCTCGTCAGTGATTGGTTATCGCTGGTTGTCGTGTCACTTGTCGCTTTCCTGCTATAAAGTACAGTCCAGTACGCTATTGTTAAGTTGTTTCTTTGACTGTTAATTGATCAAGATGCCTAATACAGTTTTGCGTAGGCAAGTACGAAAAATAATTTTTTGGATGACTTTATGCAAGAAATTAGACCTCTAGATTAAAGAAAAATTAAAAGTAATAATATAGCGCGAGTTTGTAGTTTTTCAACCGACTGTACCTGCGCAAGCGTCCATTTGCATCTAACTTCAGAACCTTTTAGAACCATAACGCGTATTATACGCATTATTTTTTAGATTCCCGAAAACCAGAAAATATGTTTATGTGCAAAAAATCTGTATTTTTATATGTCCGTCTACTAAGTACCAGCTGTTCAATTAATATCTTACAATTATTGTAAAATGTTAATTCTGCCTTAAATTAGTACCATTCCACTTGCGGAGTTAAAATAGTAAAAATCTATAATTAAATTATTATTGTTTTACTTAATACCTGTTCCAGTTCCTCAGATTTCAAGGGATTGTCTGTTGTAACCCGCTTAAAAGAATACTGACTCATGCCAGGCGGTACCGGAAACGCCACTTCACCTCCTGGTGCTTCGTTGTTCTCAGATATTTGTTGTTGTGACGTAGCCCTAAACAAAATCGAGTGCTTTCTTATCAAGATTACCAGAAACTAACGCTGAAGGCGAGACGCGAGAGAGGACGGGGGAGGAGGCTTGTGGAGTCTGAAAGACTGTCAGTTTTTGGAAAGTTTCTGACAGTTAGTTCTTTTTTTATAAATAAGAAACTGGTTCAGAACTACACAGATCGTATACAATCAATGTTAATTAATCCAATTTTTAATTGAATTTATCTTGGATTATATACGTATACAAAAATTAAGAATTTTCTGACGGTATGCCTTAACCACGACAACTACCTTAACGTCTTAGTAGTCATCCAGTTTGATCGTCTTTGATATAACCACATTTAAGAACACACTGCGTTAAAAAAGACCAAAAAAAAGCTTACCCATACGGCAGCAACAGGATATCGAGCATAAGTCCGGCTAACTGTTTGGCAACGTGCGGTTTTTCACTGAGACCAAACATGGATGCACGCTTTGTAGGATCGGCTGGTACACTCACATGACCAAGTACCGGAACCACAAGCATCAGTAAACTGTCCTGATGCGACTGGGGTTTGGCCTCCAGTGAACTCAGTAAAGACGGCACCAGCTCAGCTTGCTTTTCGATCGGCAAGCGAGGAAATCCAAGTTTCAGATAGATTATTGTAAAATTCTGGAAAATTAAATTTTAACATTAGCACTTAGTTACGATAAAAAAATGGTGCGTGTTACAATGAAGTTTAACATCTTATTAGATCAATGTCAGAGTCCCGCGAGCCAAGACTGCAATATACTGGCGCCGACGGCTCTACTACGGTTGTCGCTGTTGAGCGAGGCGCAGTCCCAGAAGTCAAAGTTATAATACAGTCGAGTCGAAGGCTCTACTACTGTTGATGTTGCCGAGTTGGGCGCAGCCCCGCAAGGCAAGAAAGTAATGCGGTGATTCCGAAGGCTCCACTGCTGTTGGTGCTGCCGAGCTGGGCGCAGCCTCGCGAAGCAAGACAGTAACGCGGTGGAACCGAAGGTTCTACCACGGTCGATTTTGTCAAGTTGGGCGCAGTCCCGCGAGTCATGAAGGTAATGCGGTGGTTCCGAAGGCTTCACTACTCTTGTTGGAGTAGCGGGTAGGGGCTAGTATATAAATAAATTTGAAGACTAACCGTTACAAAAGAACTTGCTGCTGGATCTTGATATTGTACAAGAAGAGCCTCAACTGGCAGTTGGACTTGTGGGCGACTTTTAATCCTTTTGTTAATATGCACCAACAATTCCATAACCTAAAAAATAAATACCAATAAAATAAATTTGCGCTATTATGCAGGCTGACACAGAAAAATATAATATCGTCCGGTAACTTTACTTTTTCTTTTGGAATAATTATAAGCCGAGGTGTTTTTAGGGTTCTGTACCTAAAACGGAAAATAGGAACCCTAATACGATCACTTCGTTGTCCGTCTGTCAAAACCCTTTTTTCTCTAGAACGCGTGAAAATATCAAGTTGA
The DNA here is from genome assembly GCA_034508555.1 of Venustoraphidia nigricollis. Taxonomy (NCBI): domain Eukaryota; kingdom Metazoa; phylum Arthropoda; class Insecta; order Raphidioptera; family Raphidiidae; genus Venustoraphidia; species Venustoraphidia nigricollis. The sequence goes on from JAVRKA010000046.1 coordinate 1,636,973, forward strand.
AATTGTTGTCAAATACTCAGACCTGCGATCCCTTAGAGCTGTCAAAAAATGAAACTTCTAAGTCAACGCAATCAAAAGATACGGCCGTTTATTTCGCATGTTTTGACATTCGCAAGGCAATCAAACCCTACGGAGTACTTCCAGTTGACCTAGAATCATGAAAGTTGGCAAGAAGCAATGTCTTATAGCACAAGTAAAGGGAAAACGTCGAAAACCGTAAATTTGTAGTTAAATCAAATCAACGGGAAGTACCCTATATGTTTTAATTCCCTTGTGACTGTCAAAATATAAGGCATAAACGGCCGTATCTTTTGATTGCGTTGATTTAGAAGTTTGATTTTTTCACAGCTCCAAGGCATTACAGACCTGAATACCTGATATTAATTTCAACTTGATGCCTCCACGCGTTCCTGAGAAAAAAGGTCTTGACAGACAGACGGACAACGAAGTGACCTATAAGCCTTCCATTTTTTGCTTTTTGGAGGTACGGTGTGTTGGAGTGCGGTTGGAAAACATATTTGGATACAAATTTAAGCTCTTTCTGAATTAATTTTCAAGTTGTTGCAAAATGATTAGACTTCGGCCTTTCTTTCTGAATTTAGTGTAGCCTTACCTTCTTTCGAACTCCTTCTTGCGTTGAAGACAATTTAAGTAGAACAGGCGGCAAAAATTTAGAAATTGCATTTTGTAGCTGTTCGTCCGTATCTGCGGATCCAATTCGCAAGAATACCCGCTCCAAAAGTACTTAAACAAAAAACATGAGTACAAATTATTTCCAAGCTGAGAATGCAATTTACTTAAAATATATAAATATAAATAGAATAACAGGTGCGGGTAGTCGTGTCTGTATTCTTGGTAAACAAAATAAACCAATGAAAATTTATGAAGTTACATATAATAATATTTACCAAGTTCATCTGCTGGCAAAGCCATTATACGATTATTGTAATCAAGACTCAATTTATTTTACTTGTCATTCTACCTGTATTGGTTAAAAACTTAAAAGGTTAAAATGACAATTGACAAGTAGCCCTCCAAGGTTTATGTGTTTTTTACCACTGATCTCTATCATAGGGATGCGTCAAAACATTTCTTTTAGGTCGGTTATTTTCAGGGCAGATAAGACAAACTATAGAATGTCAGAACTAAATGCTGAGTTATGTTGAAAATACACACTGTATTGCACATAAAAGTTTTTTGAGCACTCGGTAATTTACTAAAAATAAAATTACTTAACTGTCAAAGACTGACAGTTCACTTCTTCAAGACTGATTTTTCAGACTAATAATATACAAGTGATTCATAAAAGCTGCGCAGGACTTAAGGGGAAGATAGTTTGTCCAAAAATATGAAAAAAAAGTATTTATAAACATGGATCCGCAAACGCACCGTTTTCGAGATACAGGGGGTCAAAGTTGAGGGAAAAAACCGTTAGAGGTACAATGCTCAGCTCTTGCACACACTTTAACCTCATAAATACTCTTATTTTAAGGCGTCGACAAAGTATTTTAAAAAAGTCAGTGGCGTAGATTTAGTTTAAGCCCGGACAGTTTCTAAGAATTTATGCGGAGAGGAGAGAATGTAATTAATCAATTTGATACATAGACAACAATTCTAAATAATCAGAAATAATAAGTGTTGTTTATTTGTAATGACAACCAAAATTCAAAAAATACATAATATATAAAGTCTCACCTTATATCAGCATGATTTGTCTTTTCTCAATCTTTTATAACGCCATCCTGGGTCGATCTGTTCCTCCAGTACATCAATTTCTTCAATCGTTTCGTAAACCTCCCATCACAACAATTATCACTGTTCTTCGGTGTTCCTATTTTCATACACAATCGTGAGTCACTTTCAACTTTTATTACAGTTCTCTAACGCAGTCAAATTGCTAATCAAGCGCTGACGCGGTTTTTTTTCGCGCACGTTCCCCGCCTGAGATCATGCCGTTGGCGGATGCTGATCCAGTAACTCCCTGAAATCTAGTCACGTGCCCCCGATAATAACGCATTCCTGTGTGCCTTTTGCACACATTTTAAAGCATATTAATCATAGGCGTCCGTCAATTTTATAGGGATTCAGTGGCGCACCGAATTGATGCAGTCTGGTCATTACAATTGTTTAATATATTCATTTCCTCACATCACAGAACTAATAAATAACATAATTTTATTCGCAAAAGGTATATTTATTTACTGTTTTTGTTATAGAATGTATCCACACAGAAAATATTTTAGTGACTTTTGTGATGACTTGTTTAATTCAGTGTATTTATTTTTGAAGTTTAACTTCTTTAGCGACGTATCTGTTTGAAAAAAGTAAGAAATCGAGAGGAAGTAGAACTGGCACATAAAGGGGAAGTTAATTTGGCTCCTGAATTACAAGAAACTAACAAGAGCAGAAGTTTATCGAGTGTTGCTAAGTATGTGTAAATATTATTAATTAGTTTCACATAAAAAAGAAATTAAACTTGGAAATAATATTAAAAACTACAGAAGTTAAACTTCTTATGTGAGCTTATGAGGGTGAGGCTCATTATAATGTTTTTTTTATATTTACGCTCAGACAAGACAATTCACAATACCATATTCATATCAGTGGGCTCAGTCGCTTTAACCAGAGGTCTATAGTTACTAATATTTACAAAATTATCCTCCTAGATGCATCAACCTAACCTCACAAATCGTAGTGAATGTCAAGTGTCATTACAGAGTGTCACGTCCAAATAAATAATTTGTTTGAGCAGTAAAGGTGAGAATTATTTCTATAATACATTAACGATTAACTTACAGTAAATTATCGTATTATTAATAATATAGAACTTTGAACTAGATTTGTTTTGAGCAGTTTTTTCCTTCAACAACCAAGTAGAGTTTTTTTTTTAAATAACTTTTGTGACAAAGTAATTTAATTAAGTTCGTGAGTGATATTGAAACGGGGTGCTGGAGCGTTTTGAATAAGACTATATTATACAATTGAACCGGTATAACCAAGAGTTCAAGGGACCGCATTTTTTTTTTGTTTATGGGGGTTTTTCACTATTACGAGTTTCTAGCTTATAGAGGTACAGGAGTGGCCTTTCTCACTTTAATTTTTCGTTTTAACATTATAATTACGTGCCGAACCTTTCTTCGCAATTGATACTTATAAACTGTAGTAAGTTCGACAAATAATTCATTTGGCCATTCGAATAGAATACGAAAAACAAAACCAATAATACAAAAACAATGTTAGTTCAGCTATTTATAACTCATTTCGTGGAACTTGTAATACGTTTGATTATCGCTTATAGAGGTACAGGCAAGTAGTAGTCTCAGTTATAGAGGTTCATGAATGAAAAACGTCTTTCGCTTATTGAGGTTTTTGTTTCTCACTTATAAGAGGTTTTATAGAGGGTTACAAAGACGGTACCCGGCAATAGGGATGTTGACTATTTTTGGGAAAGTGTTTTAAATCGTGCATAAGTACCTATTATAGCCACAAATATTTATTATTTTTATTTAAATACAACTCAAGCCTTAAAAATCATGTATTTTAAATCCCGTTTCAAATTTCGGTCCAAAACGCCAATACTAGTCGCGTGACGTCACCTGTTCATACCAAAGGAGGCTCAAAAGTTTACACAGGAGCTACCATTCTATAGATGAGGTCACAAAGTAGGAGGCTGTGCTCATAAACGCTAGTAAACTAATGATGTTATGGAAAAAATTTTCGTAATTGTTATAAAACATGAATTCTAAGTTTTCGAACAATTAGCCTTAATAAAAACACTTTCCATGACGTTAAAACTCCTTGCAGTGTTTTTTTAAAGAAATTTTCGAATAAATTACACACTAAATATTAACCAAATAATGAAGTTTTTTGACACCGGCTGAACATATGACGTCATGCGCTCTGATTGGTGTCTGTTGTCACGTGACTTGAGAGTGATTTTATTAGGTTTTATTTATTAAATATTAATTAAATTCCTTAAAAATAAGGAAAAATATAGTGTTTTTTAGTATTTCTATCATAGAAACTACCACTTAACGTTAAAATTATAATTTTATTTGAATACAGTCAACATCCCTATTACTCTCACTTAGAGAGTTTTCTCACTTACCCAGGTTTCACTCACTCAGGTTTGACTGTATATATTTTTAGTTTGTGAAATTGTCTGCGATGTCAACGCGACCAGAAGACCATCGTCGAAAGTGGGACCGGGAAGAATACGAACGACTGGCAGCCGAACGGCTTCGCGAAGAAGAGGACGACGAAGACGACGATGACGAGAGTGATCATAAAAAAGGGCCAGTTGTTAAACGAGAACTTCTTAAACAACGCGACTATAAAGTTGATTTAGATTCAAAGCTAGGAAAAAGCATAGTCATAAATAAAAACACACCGACTTCACAATCCGGTGGCTACTATTGCAATGTTTGTGATTGCGTTGTTAAAGATTCAATTAATTTCTTGGATCACATTAATGGCAAGAAACATCAGCGGAATCTTGGCATGTCCATGCGAGTGGAACGCAGTACACTTGATCAGGTAAATTATTAACAGTTTGCAGACGAAAAACTGAACGTTTAGTATAATAGTCGCCACGGTTCTAAAAGGTTCTGAAGTTAGTCACAAACAGCGTCGCAAATGCATATTTAGAGCCGTCCTGGTTGTTTGTGGGAAAGGAAGACTCCCACCACCTCCCAGTTACCGGCACAGAACGTACGCTCGTCAGTGATTGGTTATCGCTGGTTGTCTTGTCGCTTTCCTGCTATAAAGTACAGTCCAGTACGCTATTGTTAAGTTGTTCCTTTGCTTGTTAATTGATCAGGATGCCTAATACAGTTTTGCAAGCACGAAAAATAATTTTTTGGATGACTTTATGCGAAGAATTAGACCTTTAGATTAAAGAAAAATTAAAAATAATAATATTGCTCGAGTTTGTAGTTTTTTAACCGACTGTACCTGCGCAAGCCTCCATTTGCATCAAACTTCAGAACCTTTTAGAACCGTGGCGCGTATTATACAGGAGCGTCAAAACCATAATGACTGAATAAATGCCGCACCCCACGTGTGCTGTATTTATAGGCGCGTACAGTCGTTCTTGAACATTCCAGAACTTCTGTCAGTTTGCTCGAGAAGCCTGTGTCATTTTCAGAGGCGTAACAATTGGGGGCGCGCTACAATATATTTGAAACTTGATAAAAAAAAATATTAAAGGGTTCTTATTCTCCACTCCTGGTCACAAAAATGCTACCCATTATATATTTTTGAGTTTTTTAAACAATTAATCTCAAACGCTCAAGTTTAATTCAATATTTTTTTTATATTAATGACTTATTACAACGTCTCTACCGGGTCTGCTAGTTATTTGTATAAATTTTGTAGGTGAAAAAAAGATTTCAACAAAATAAGAAGAAACTCGAAGAAAAACAAAAAGAATACGACATGTCTTCGCGATTACGCGAATTGGCCGAAGAAGAAGAACGCATGCGCGAGTATCGTAAAGAGAAGAGACGCGAACGCAAAAGGAAACACAATGAAGATTCAAGAGACGACGATGCAGATGACCAAAAGAATGATTTGGCCGCAATCATGGGATTCTCCGGTTTTGGGTCAAAGAAAAGCAAAAAAATGTAAATATAATAGCTATTGTTTCAGAACTAATTATTGCAAAACCGCCCTCGCCACGCTAGCGAGGGAGGGGAGGGGGTTGTTTCGAGCAACCCGGTTTTTTCACTGAACTACCGAGTTTAAATAATTTATGTTTACTGTCAATAAATCGAAATTTTATTTCTTATAATTAATATAAAGCGAATAGTAAGTACAATTTAGGGTCACAGTTTTACTTTGAAAAATAAATAAATAAATGTGTAAATAATACAAATTAATTATAGAAAGACATATTTTATATAAAAAATAAACACGTATTAGACCTTTCTAGAATTACTGTTATAATAATTAAAACAATAGATGGCATGCAGGAAACCTGAAACAAAAATTATTTTAAATAATTTAGGACGATAATCTGACATCTTAACAACAATTGTGTAATATTTAATTTATGTGCACAATAATAATAATATAAAAAATAAAATTTGTTATAACAATACAAGACCAGCGCCCGAACTTCAAATTTTTCCCCCTTTCTACAAAATTCAAATTCCCGCTCCACTGTATAACCTATAATCCTACATGGAATTAAGTCTTAACCTGTTGGGGTGGCGTCTTCCAGTGGACTGTCAATTATTAAGGTAAGTCGATTATTTTTTATGTTAACCATTTTAGCCTAGAGATGGGAAAAACGGGTCTTTTTAGTGATCTGCATCTTTGCATCTGTATCCCGTATGTGAGCCGGCTCACTGAACCGGTTCAAAAAGAGCCGAGTTCTGAATATGTTATTGCAGTCTGTCACTGAGTTACCTAGTTCAGTCAATCATATCACGACCTGTATAGAATAAAGAATGCATAGCCAAACATGTGATGCATGAGTCATTTGAGCTGACAGATGCATCAAAGCAAGAACTGATACGTAAGTGTAAAACGTGCTTCTGTGTGTTAAGTGTTTCACTGAGTTATGCGGATCCGTTGATCAGTCGGCTCTCACGGATCTTCTGTCGGAGTCGGCTCTTTGAACCAGTTCAGATCTGAGTTACCCAGCTCTATTTTAGCCGGTTAATTAACCGAATCACTGTAAAACAAGATGGCGGTTTTCGGTTTCTGTCTCTCATCAGAATAACAAACACAAAACAAAAGCAGTTTTCAATAGTAGATTCGAAAGAATTAATTAAATATATTTATGTAGACATTGTTTATAAAATTAAAATTGCGACCGGAATTTACAATCATGCGCAAAATTTTCTGCGCAGCCTTATACAATAAGGATCAAGGTGATTCTTTAAAATCGCGAACGAAAAAATTGATTAGTGAAATTTTCGAATAATTGAATATTTAGAACATCAATACTTATAGCCAAAATACCGTCCCCAAATTTTAGCACTCGGAACAAATGTACCCTAAACGAACATTGCGCGGACGGCTGCCAGGGGCGCAAACTTCAAGGAGGCGTACTTTTTGATCTTATTGTTTTTCTTCCTACAATATATGATTGGAGGGGGTGGGGGTGCAAAATTTAAATCTTGCCTTGGATGGTCATAACCTTAGCTACGACACCGCCTGATAAAATATGGAAGACCCCGCTTATCGCGGGAGAATGTTTCAATGAGTTCCTGTGCTATACGAAACAGCGCTAAACGAGGTCATCAGATAATAGGCATAAGTGAAGTAACATTTATCGTTAAATACTTTTTTATCACATTAATTATAGATTTATTAATTGCTAATATCGATTTTTGTTCATAAAACATTTATGAAAATTAAATAAAAGTTCGAGTAAGAAGTTATGTTTGTGATGAGGAAGGTTCCTCATTTGATGAATTCTGTTTTTTTTTTTAAGGAAATCTAATGTCGTTTGCCTCTTTCTGTTTCGTTCAGCAAGCTGTTGGCGATAGCAAGATATTGCATCAATGACACTGTCTTGCTTTTGAACTTCTATCAACATTTGAATCATTTTGTATAATTTACGTTATAGTGGCTAAACTTTTTTTTACAAACCGCGTAATACTGAAACAGCGCTAAGTAAGTTAAAAAATATTTCAAACCTGTCGAGATATTATTTGTACAATTGGCATGGCATCAGGAACGTTGGGGAACTTCTTGACGTTGTCACAATGAACTGACAGAACTGAGTCGATAACTTCATCTACCAGTTCTTTCATTACGTGGGCAGCATCATTACCGCATAATTTAGCGGTTTTTATGTAATAGCAATCAGAAATTGTTGCGTAGTCACTATAAAATGGAATTGTGTAAAATGGGTATGATAAAATGATATTGTAACTAAAGGTGATATCAAACCGATTTAGCATTCGGCATCATTCATTCGCATTCCAAATGAACGAAAAATGAAACGTCTGAACACAAGAAAGAACATTCACTCGGGTTTGGCCATTTTGTCTCGCGTCTTGTAGCGGACGGACTTGGCACTACCTACGACACAGCATAGTGAATATATTATGTCTGTGTGTGAGACAAAATGGTATTCAAGTGGAACGACCAAAACACGGTGTTGTTTTTGGAGAATTTTAAAAATTATCAATCGAAGCCGAATTAAGTACGTAATTTCGTCCGGGTATAAAAAAAAAAAACCCGGGTCGCAGTGCCAAAACCCTGCCGACAATATAGTGTATTTGCTGATACAGGCCTTGTGGCTTTATTATGTGAACTTAAAGTGATTGTTGGCAAAATAAAAAAAATAACTCCTTAATACACCCCTTAAAATTACATTTTTTTCTTAACTACATTATTATTGTCGATCGAACGTCTACACCAAAATTAAAAACGCCTTTCAGTAAATAACTCACTATCTGCAAACTAGTGTTTTCAGAAAATTTGGAAATCCGGTCCTGTCGGGCCGATTTTATTAAAATTTTAGGAGCACTTTTTAATTGCTATTAAAGGGTTAAATTTCAATTTTGAAACGATTCTGAGAATATTTTAGGTATTTTTGGGCCCAAAAACTTTTTTCAACCCCTAAAAACCACCCTTAAAATGACCCGATTGAGCCTATTTTAAATAGGCTTCGTGCGGTGATGGATTCCGACATGTGTGCCAAATTTCGTTAAAATGAATTAACTCCTTCGAAAGTTATTGCCCGTACACATATATACCTATATATATTATAGGCGTCGTTCGGCGTTGTTCGAAAATATTCGGAAATTTTCGAATTTATTCGAAATTGTTCGAAGTTCAATAAAACTTGGTGTAGGGTTAATATTTTTCATTTGTAACACCGAAGAACCATTTAAACTGAATCCGAATTTAATCGGTTGCGCGGCTAGCTTCAGCTGGCGCTGGGCCGGGGGTTAGTTTAAAAAATTTTAGAAAATAATCCATAAAAAATATCCAAACACAATACGAAACGCGAATAGACTATATTTAACAAAATGCCTTAAAAGACGCTTAAAAATCCACCACCTACCACACGACACAAAGGACAGCACAAATTAACGAGTTCTCAAAAAACATTCCAACGGGAATGACCATAAAACGGCCACAAAAATCCTACCACCTACCACTCGGAAAATTAACAATCACTAGACACGAAAACACGTAGCTGACCAAAATCGGTACTGATATTCAAAAAAACATTTACGTATTCTCCAACTGAGTTACCAGGGCGCCAAGACACGAATCGTAAATAGCCACACCTAGATAGTCCAGACTAGGAGGCTTAGACCCAAATGGTTCAACTACAACCCTGGAAGGGCAAGACACCAGACACGGTAAACGAAACAATATCAATAACACGTTAAAAACTTTTAACTAGAACGCAAACACATATCTTACTGAATACTTGATCCGGGAATTATCGGACACCCAGTATCTTAAATTCTTAACGTCAAGATACACTTAAGATGGGGTTGCTATAAATAGAAACAGTTCACAGGGCGATAATTAATCCGTAAATTTTCGTACACCCTGTATATAGTGTCTCTGACGTCACGGGAATAAATCATGATTGAGATATGCGTAAACGACACAAAGAAAAAAAAATAAAAAACAAAAACACAGCAAAACTAAACACGTAACTTTGTAGACATCCTGTATATTACTCGGGAGCGTCACGGGAATCGTTAATCTTGGTTGGGATAACCGTATCAACCATCCAATTATAAATCCGGTAATTAACCGTAAGATCGTAACGTATAAGGAATGCAGGTACCAAATCAATAAACTGTATGCAACAAATCCTGGAAAAACTTAAAGCTGAATCCAACGGGATAACCCTGGCAGGTTAGAGATTGTGCAAAATCACGTAATAATTCTTAAAGGTAGACACCATGTAGAATGGTGGCTTAACTGAACTTAATGCACATTCCTTGAATATTTTCTCGGTCCTAAATCCCGAACTGAAATTTTATTTAGTCCGACAGGACAGTCTGGAATAGGTCGCCAAATAAATTTTATTCAAAACGGAACCGATGCACAGGAATGTTCGAAGTAAAATATAATTGTAACACAGTTTTAGAAAACTGTGGAATGTATTCCTGTATTCCAGAATCCAGATCCACACAAGTACGAAAATCTAAAAGATCCTTGATGAATAATTCACGGTAAATATTCCCTATTCGAAAAACGCTCCTAAATCCAGGTATATAATGGGCAACACGGAAAGCTTACACTCCCTAACAACGCTCGCAACAATAACCAACAATTGAATTTATCCAAAAATCCAGAAATCCAGGAAAATACGGGAATTACGATAAACGGGATAGAATCTCTGGATAGATACGAATAAACGGGAGTCAATAACGGCAACTAGAACGATACACCTCCAGGTTAGCGACAGATAATAACAATCGAAATTTGCGAGATAAATAATTGATTATTGGCGATAATAATATTTCATTTTATTTTGCTGTGTTAAAAAAATCACACGCTAATAGCCGATCCGAACGGCAAATAGGCCGCTGGACGACTAACTCATAAACATTAAAGACAAAATACGCGAATTAGACCAAACGTATTAAAACAAGAATATTCTGTATATATCGTCACCGTTCTCTCTTACTATACAAAAACTTTAGATCTTCTGTTTCACAACGTGCCATTTGAAACCAATGTCTGTCTTTCAACGCAAGTTCGTCTGTCATTATACACAAATTTTTATAATATAAAATTTATCATCCTCAGCTGTTATACTTTTTTTTTCTATAAAAACTAAATTCTGTAACCTTGACTGTTGTTTAGTAATAAACGATTTCTTTTATTTTCTTTAAAAACAATAACGATCTGGGGTTGCATTCGTATGTATAATGAAATTCAAACACTAAAGGGGGTCATACACGCTCAAATTTTTATTTTTCAATTTTTGAAGCCAAATGTTGTCCTAGAGTTACGGGAGTTGTCGCTATGGATCCGGGTACTCTAGACCTCGCTTTTACGACGGGAATTAGCATTCTATAATATATATAAATATATATATATATATATATATATATATATAACATTTTCAAAAATGGTGCCAAAGTGTTTAGGAGGTTATGAAACGTCGAGAAATTTTGGTCCGACCCCTAGGTCCCGCCATCCGACCAACGCCAATAGTGTATGTTGCCATATGGCAAATGCACTAATTATAATACATACCGGCAAACAGACGTCTCATCGCTATTTTCAGTCCAATCGGCTGGGCCCACGCAATCTTCAAATTCACTATGTAGTTTATGAACACATTCAAACGCGTTTGCAAATTCTGTAATAAAAACGTAATTTGACGCTCGTTAATTTGAATTTGTCGATAATTTGACAGTCGTTAATTTTTAATCTGTCGATAATTTGAAATTTTTTCCCGCTCCCTTGAAAAATACTGGATAAATTGAATAAACTCAATATTAATTGGTCCTCTCGGTAATTTGAAGTTGAAGGATTAGTATCTTGCCCGCCAACATGCATTAATTTAAAGTCCGCGCTTCCCTACTCTCTGTAATTTGAAGCGTTTATCATGCACAGACCTGTCGTTTAAGTTAAGTTTAAGTTTTATCGGCACAGCGTCGACCACACGGAGCCTTATTTTCAATGTTAAATGAAAAGTATTAATAATAGAGAAAAGTTCCGAGAGTCGACATTTTTTTCGGAAGTTTCCTGTTTTCTAGGAGTCTTTTTTTTTAAATTTCATTAGCATTACTATTAGTTTTCGAGTTATTTGCAAAAAATTAAATCCCCTTTTTTGGGATTCTTTAATTGTTATTAACTTTTGCAACTGGTTATGTACGGGTTTGAAACTTTTGCACATTTTTCTAAAGGCGATTACGAATCCAGTGAGCTATGTCGCGTATTTTAACTGGCAGTAGCAAGAATTAACACGTTTTTCAACTTGTGAACCAGACTACAGAAGCCAAAGAATCAAAAGTCAAGAATTCTTTATTCGATTAGGATTTTTAAAATCAAAAGTCAAAAATTCTTTATTCGATAAGGATATATAAATAATGTTTTTGAACGTCGCTCGGGAGGCCGAGAGATCCCCTGACCTTGGACGTCCCGGTGCACTGCACCGTCTAGCCCTTCGATGGCTACGCCACTGTATAAGATACAATTTTAATATAGTGGTATAATACGCGCCACGGTTCTATAAGGTTCTGAAGTTAGATGCAAATGGAGGCTTGCGCAGGTACAGTCGGTTGAAAACTGCAAACTCGCGCAATATTATTATAATTTTTCTTTAATCTAAAGGTCTAATTCCTTGCATAAAGTCATCCAAAAAATTATTTTCCGTGCTTGTCTATGCAAAACTGTATCGGGCATCTTGATCAATTAACAATCAAAGAAACAACTTAACAATAGCGTACTGGATTGTAGTTTATAGCAGGAAAGCGACAAGACAACCAGCGATAACCAATCACTGACGAGCGTACGTTCTGTGCCGGTAACTGGGAGGTGGTGAGAGTCTTCCTTTCCCACAAAACAGCCAGGACGGCTCTATAAAATATGCATTTGCGACGCTGTTTGTAACTAGCTTTAGAACCTTTTAGAACCGTGGCGAGTATTATGCCTCAGCCACACACTCGACGAGTGGCATGGGAAGTAGCGAGGAAAGGAGGCAGAGACGTTGTGTGGCCACGTTACTCGTCATGCCGCACGTCATGCTCCTCGTCATGCTCAGTGCTCCCTCGATTGTCGGTTTTTTGTGCGCGAGTCAAAGGACCGGAAATAAAAGCACGAGTAAGCCGGCCACATACTCCCGCGCCACTCAGTACGCATCAAGCGATCTAAGTGTAAAGGCATAGTGCGCACGCTGCCACAGTATCGACCTCCATTGCCGAAAGGCGAAAGCCGAGTGCGGAGCGTCGCGAGTACAGCAGTGTCTGGCCACTTAGGGCAACATCGCGACAGCGCGATTAGCAGAGCGAGGAGCAGTGCGAAGAGCATAGTCTGGCAGTAGGGTTATATCTTACTCCTTTTAAAACTTTCGTCCATGCATATTTTTTTATGAAGCGTTTTCACTCCATTAATAAGTTCGACATATAAATCTTTTTGTTGAAGGAGAGTGCAAGTTTGTAAATAATCTTCAATTGTATCCAATCCCAAAGTTACACGACTGAAAAATAATATAATTGTGTAATAACAACAGAAGCGTAGCGTGCCTTGGCGAGGCCCCGTATAAACATTTGTTTGGGGGCCCTTCCCCCAGTGAAGTAAATGACTTAAACGGGGAAATCCCGCAGCCCGCGATAACCGATATAGGGTGTTGCCAACTTTTGAACGCACGCTTTACGCGGGAAAAAAAGAAATTGTTTTTTTTGACTTTTGTCATTTCTGAAATAAAAAAAATTGGGAAGTTTTTATTAATTTTTGCTTACGCACGTTGGGGGCCCCCGTGGCCCGGGGCCCCGTATAATTGATACGGCGGTAGCTACGCCCCTGAATAACAATCCCATCAAAATCATTTAATGTAATATTCCACCTAGAGTTGTGTAACTCAGATCTGAACCGGTTCAAAGAGCCGACTCCGACAGAAGATCCGTGAGAGCCGACTCACTTTTTTTTGAGCCGACGGATCAACTGATCCGCGTAATTCAGTGAAACACTTAACACACAGAAGCACATTTTACACTTACGTATCAGTTCTTGCTTTGATGCATCTGTCAGCTCAAATGACTCATGCATCACATGTTTGGTTATGCATTCTTGATTCTATACAGGTCGTGATATGATTGACCGAACTAGGTAACTCAGGGGCAGACTGCAGTAACATATTCAGAACTCGGCTCTTTTTGAACCGGTTCAGTGAGCCGGCTCACATACGGGATCCAGATGCAAAGATGCAGATCACTAAAAAGACCCGTTTTTCCCATCTCTATTTCCACCAAGTGGAGTAGAGACTCACATTCAGGAGGTACAGGGTTCGAATCCCGGCGGAGGCAGGCGTGACTGGGACTTTTTCATGCCTGTCGCCGAGAAATGGTATTTCCTGTACCGGCCATCTTGTTGATGTCTTCCCAGGGCCCTCCTTTCCACTGGGCACGTGCCCAGGGCCCCGCGATCAATGGGGCCCCCTAGTTCCAGATCAGCATCCGATAACCGATACTTCCGACAAATATATCGATAAATATTTTTAATTGTATTTATTAATTATTGATTTGTTTATTAAGAAAAAATAGTCCTCTTGAACAGTTATAGGGGCCTCATTATATGAAAGTATTACAATAGGTCAAAGACCGCTCTGTGTCTTCCATGGTTTCTCTCAATTAATTCCAGATAAATATCGAGATGGTTCCTTATTTGAGACCATGGCCGATTACTTTTCAAACTGCTAGTTCAAAAATTGCCTACCTTATCCTAATTTCCTATAATTCCTTCATTCGCCCAGTGCTATTAATTAAGTTGAACGGGGAGTGGTAGATGTAAAAACAGTAATGGTGCGAATGGCGTCTGTGAAACGGACGTTAAACACATTATAATTTCACTAAAACACAAATGTCAAAAAAGGGCCACACTCAGTACAAAAAGAATGAAAATCTAAAAAGGTGCTAAGTTCAGATGCTCTTGAGAATAGAAAATCAAGTCTGGCGGCCGTGCTTGGGGAAAAGTATGTCTGGCATGCCGATGAAAGTGTAAAGGTGCCTTTACACGAGCATTTTTTGAGCAATAATTGCCCGACAACAGAATGGAGCAATTAATGGATCAATCTGAAGCAATTTCAATAAAATGCGGCAATTGTTTTGGCAATATTGCTTCTAATTGCTCCATATATTCCTTTGCCCAAAGTGGCCGACATGAATTGCCGAATATCCACACGGTTTGGAAATTTTAGTCAATTTTCCTTCTATACGTATACGTATCCATGGTTTCACTTTCGTGTGGTGCCAGGGATGAGATGCGCCGCTGTCATTTCATTTTCTTTCTTCTATTGTACAGTGCAGTACAGCTTCATATTGGTCCTTTGCTTGGTAATTAATGGACCAACTGTATTTAGAAGTAATTCAAAATCACTCCGAGACATTCTGGTAAAGTTTTTGAATAAATAATTGTCCATATCATCACACAATAAAGATGGCTTTCGTCTTGCTAGATACGTTCGCACTCAAATCTGTCTATTCCTTTTCTTTTTTTTCGTTTTAAACTTATTATAATAAAAGCACTACACGCCGCTGCCAGTAAAACCTCGTCCATAGCCAGCGACAGTTCAACTGAATTGCTATAGTGTATGAATGATTGATTTGTATTGCCTAGTTTTACAAAGTTGCTCCATATCGCGTGATATGGTGTGGCGGTATCTTTGGCAACAATTGCTACATGTTGCCATCGCCGTGAATTGCTGATGTACATAGTTGACCACTATTGCCCGGAATTGAGCAATTTTAGTTGCCCGTGTAAGCGCACCTTAATGATAAATTGACTTTGTATAATTCGTTATCGAGTACCTGAAGAAGTCTTGAGAGAGACGCAACGTCGTACAATGATATTAAAGAATTGTTTTTGAATAATAACAGTCTTGTCAATCCAAATACCCATGAATATTAACAGTCACTTAATGATAAATGTCAAAATTTCCTACCAAAACCATGGTAACGTTTTTAAAGTTATATCAAAAAAGCGAATTGTGGATTTCGACATATTCAACCTTTTGCCAGACGGGGGTTGTCCCGCCTACGAAATGCCAGACTTGAGGTTTTAGGCTCAAGGGCACCTGAACTTATTGCTCAGAAAATTTTAAACATGAGGAGATTATTGACACTTCCCGTTTGACATCTTTGACCGCGTCCACCCACGCATTGTCCCCGATCTCAGCTGCCAGACTACGGTTCGATGTTCAAGATAGTGACCTTAAATGAACTCATAAAAACTCAGGTTTGAGGAAATACTATGAGCAAAAATCATAACTAGCTCCCTGGATATAGCATGTTTATTTTATTTCAACTTACCGACATAATTGATCTAAGTCATCATTCGTTGCTAAGTTAATAACACTTTCTGGATTGATAGCTTGAAGTTCTGCTAAGTACGTCATTAATTTGTCTTCGTCACAATATGGGTGACGATTTTCTGCATCACTTAAAACCGCTGCTCACCATAATTAAACATTGGTTAATATAGTATTGCAAGAAATAATCTTCAAAATCGATTCACAAATGCTGGAGATTTAAGATATAAAAAACTGGCCAAGTGCTACCAAGTTGTACCACCGTACAATAATTTATTAACTTTATTTTATTTTTACTATTTGCTGTTATAGGGGCCATAGTAATACACTCTCTGTGAAAATTTCAAGTGCAGACCTATGACGATTCAAAAGATACAGCCCTGTTAATGTGATATCAAACGGTTCATTCCGAATGAATGTTCATTTGACTGAATGTTCATTTTTGTTTCATTCCGCGTTCACACGGCACAGACAGAATGACATAAAAAATGAACGTTCATCCAGTCTTTACCTCGAAGATGTCGTCGAATGAAGTTGCGCGCTTTGGAATTCATTTGATTTGTGATCATTTGATCGAAGAATTGCCAAAAAAAGAAGCAAAGTTCAAGTTTAAATCATTAATTAGAATTTGTCCGTATTGTTCTGTCTTTGTATTCGTCGAGTTTGTGGTTCCACAGACATTGATAATTTTTGAAATTCTCCAAAAACAGCACCGTGTTTTGGTCGTTCCACTTGAATACCATTTTGTCTCATACACAGGCAGAATATATTTACCATCCGGTGTCGTAGTACGAAGTCCGTCCGCTACAAGACACGAGACAAAACGATCGAACCCGAATGAATGTACTTTCTTGTGTACAGACGCTTTTCGTTCATTCAGAGTGCGAATGAATCATGCCGAATGCCGATAGCTAGCGTTGTTGGATCAGTTCATTAATGAATTCATTTTTCATTATTGTTTCATTTTGTGTTCAGACGTTTCATTTCGAATGAAAGACAGAAATGAACAAAAAATGAACCGTCTGATATCACCTTAAAGTAAAAAATAAAAAGTGAATTTATTAATCAAAGTTTTGACAGCTATGTTTCCACAGTTTACTTTCTAAAAGGTTTTAACGATATCCTGAGAGATGTCGCAACCTACGCCCCTATCGCAAGAGCCAGCTACTGTGTAAATCAATTAATTTTGAATATAATATATACTCCGTTAAGGTTGTCGGAACGCTCTGAATTTAAGCCAAAAATAGGACTTTGACTGATAGCTGACTGTAGACTTATTCCTCAACATTTTGCAAAAATTCTTTCTCTATAATTAACGATTTGTTTTGTAAAAAAAACCTTACTGTATTTAGTCCAGTAAATATATTACGATATTACGATAAAGAGCATAAGGGACAAAATCTAGGTCTCTAATGGACTACTTTTGTAATTTATGTACGATTTACTAGAAAAAAGTTGGCATTAATTGTGACAAAAAACACACGTTTTCAATGTCACACTACGACCTTATTCCATCACAAACCTAAAGTAACTCTTTTTTTTTCAGAAAAGTTTTTTAAATCTTCAAAATATTTGTAAAATTTAGAGTTATCAACTGACAGCGGCACCCTTGCAACAGCATTTTTTAGCCTCGTATTGTGGCTTACATTCAGAGCGTTTCGACAGCCTTAACGTTTGTATTTATTTAAAATTAGCGACTCAGTCCGGCTTCGTCCGAGTATAAATATGTTATATAGTATATAAAGGATGAGAATCATCATAAAATTCTTAACGTGTATTGAATTTGCGCGAATTCAATCCCTTTTAATTATGAATGTTCAAAAATCAAAGAAAAATAAAAATTGCCAAAAAACCAAAAGAAAAAAAATTCTGTTGATCCGATCGCTACCAAAACTTCACAGGATCATCCGCTGAGCTAATCTAAAGATTGCTTGAAAATTTCATCATAATCAGTCTAACCGTTTTGGAGTCCATAGATAACATACATACTAACAAACGACATTTCAGTCTGGATTTTGAGCTTCTTCAGGTTTAAACTATTATTTACTTTCTAGTTTTGTTTTCTTATCCTGATGATCCTGGTCAGGATAATGGGACAAACTTAATAAATTATTGTATAATCATCGGTCCTTGATAAGTGTGCAAAGTTTCAGTTTAATCTGACGTTCTGAAGTGGGTGAATTGCACGTTCAATGATTCCGTCACAAACATATGTTCAAAGCTTTTATTTTTTTTTATCCTGAAGGTTCTGGTCAGGATAATGGGGCAAACTCATTAAATTATTGTATTGTCATCGGTTCTGATAAGTGCGCAAAGTTTCAGTTTAATCTGACATTTTGAAGTGAGTGAAAAAATATACAATAAAATTTGGACTAAAACGTCGCTCATTATTAAATTTTTTCATTTGTCTGCTTAAAGTCGTTTCATTTTATTTAATTTTGAATATAATTACCAATACGAGATGTTAGTAGGTATTTGGACTGTCCAAATACCTATTAATCTATGGACACAAATAAAAATAATTACCAATATTTCCTTCATCTTCATCGTCATCTGGTCCCAGTCGACCTTGGTTTCTGGTTTTTAACGAGTGCGAAAGCCCTTAAAGTTAACAATTAAAGTAAATTCTACGCATAACTAAATAATGATTCACTAAATTGTATCCTACTTCTGCTATGACAGTATCCTGAACAGACTAGCAGCTGAGACAGGGGACGGACGCGGTCAAAAATATCAAACTGGAGGTGTCATTTAATATATTTCCTGTTTGAAATTTTCTGAGCGATAAGTTCAGGTACTCTTTAGTACAAAAACTCAAGTCTGGCATTTCATACTCGGGACAACATACGTCTGGCAAAGGGTTGAATATATGACTAACTTATTCTTTTCTGTTAGCTGTTTTAATTAATAAAATAAACAAGTTTTGTGAATTATGATGAGTGAATCTGAAGGATAGTGTATGATAAGTTCGTAACGCATTATAAATCAAGACGCCTGATGAAGGTCAAATAAAATGGTTTCCGTGCTTATTTTCAACGAAACATTTTTCACCCCCGAGAAGGGGTGACATCCACCCCGCAATCGAGAGCGACAAATTTTTTTTTTAACTTTTTTATTTGAGCTTTTAACAATGCAGTCCAACAGTTTTTATGAAGATTCATTGACTGGCCCTGGATTTCTAGGTTTTACAACTTTTACGTCTAACGGCACTCCACTAATAATTTTATATTTTTATTCTAAAATTTTTATTTTAAACTATTCACTTTTAGCCTTTAAAACGTTACTATGGTTTTGGTAGACAATTTTGACATTTATCATTACAGTTTTTTCGTTTCAAAACACTTTCGTCGGCCTACCAGACATACTTTTCCCCAAGCACGGGTTGCCTGACTTGAGTTTTTGTGGTCAAGGGCACCTGAACTTATCGTTCAAAGATATTTCAAACATGAGGGCCTATATTTAGTGACACCTCCAGTTTGACATCTTTGACCGCGTCCACCCATGAATTGTCCACGGTCTCAGCTTCCAGACTGCGGTTTTGATGTTCAGGATTGTGATCTGAATGGAAACTGGGGTTTATGAGTAAAATCGATACTAACTCCAAAACTTGAACGCTAAAATCTGCTTTCAGTTTAGCACTGAGAATTGTCCCGATAAAATTCAGGGTAATTGTCTAGATAACGTTTCCATCCACGGAGGGGAAGGGGATTATTTAGGGGGGGGGGTGTTTACAAGACTCGCCTATAAAATTTTCTGGTGGTCACCCCATAAAAAAAAGCTACAGCCCCGTAAAGTTCGCGACTTTTCAGAGGAACTGAGGATAAAATTTACGATTATTGCCCCGGACGGAGGGTGCGATTCAGGGGCTGCCTCAACAACACCCCTTATAAACATTTCGCGGCGCACATACTATAAAAAAAGTTACAGTCCCGCAAAGTTCGCGATTTTTGAAAGGACCAAAGCGTAAAATTTAAGCTTATTTTTAGATGATAATCTTCTAGGACACTGTTTCTAAATTCATTGAAATTTGAACAGGACAATGCCTGTCGGGTCAGCTAACTAGCTGACCCGACAGGCGCAGTCCTGTTCAAACTTTTTATAAAAAAAACTGAATCAGGTAAAAAGGCCAGCTTTATCGTGAATAATATTTAATTTTTGTACGCTGGTGCCAATGAAATTACTAAAAATTACTTTTTATTGTTATAAATTAAATAAGCGCCGACCTCAAAATTTAATCATGTTTCTCTTTTTAAGTGTCTTTTCAGTCAATTTTATAAAAAGCGTTTCTCTTAAATGGTATATTTATTTTATGATTGCATTTCAATTTAAAAAATATAAATTGTTACTTACCGATGGCAAGAATTTGAAAACATGTTACAAAAAATATAACAAACTTAAAATAGCATGTCATATTTTGTCAAAAATATATTTTATGACAAAAGATAAGACCTCGTATTTCAGGTTCTATGGTTTCAATCTAGTAATTATAGGGTTGGATTATATAGTTGCGGGGGGAATCCTTTGAGGGGCGGATATAAAGCACTGGTACAAAGAATGGTGTCGATTTTTGATTGGCCAGCGCATTGTGCTGCATACAAATGAAATTTTTGTTTTTCACCGTAACATAAATTTCATACCACTAGACATGCGCAGTGCGCCGGCCAATGACAAGCAGACACCACTCATCTCGTTGCGTCACTTAATCGGCTTTACCCCCCTCGTCTAAAACCCTAGTATATGCTTTGTTTATATTCCTATGTCTATGGTTTCGAACACATAGATAAAGTAATTTCTGTGAATTTATTATATACTAGCGGCACGGTCCGGCTTCGCACGGGTAGCACTAATTAGTAATTATCTAATTATCGATAGCCATAAAAGATGAGAATCATTATCATACAATTCCCAACGTGTATTGAATTTGCGCGAATTCAATCGCCTCTGATTGTGAATGTTCAAAAATCGAAGAAAAATCAAAATTGCCAAAACATTAAAAGAAAAAAAATTCTGTTGGTCCGACGCTACCAAAACTTCACAGGAGAACCCGCTGGGCTAATCTAGATTGCTTGAAAATTTCATCATAATCGGTCTAGCCGTTTTGGAGTCCATAAATAATATACATACGAACATCGCCTTTTATATAATATATATATATATATATATATATATATATATATATATGTATATATATATATATATGGATTATGTGTATATATTTTTGTCGGAAGTACGCACTTACTGATTCGATTTTAGATCAGAAAGTATGACATTTCTGATTTGTTGTTGTGACAATCTGCAGTTACATTCATATCGTCTGTCATGCGCACTGATATGTGAGACTAGCGACTTTGTCAAGTCACATGTTGGTCCATAGATGCCTATGTGTACGTCTGTAAGTAGCTATTTGCTGTTATACTGACATGAGATGCATGTGTCATTATGTATATAACCTCAACAATTTATCACTTCGAAGTAAATAGTTTTTTTTTATATATTGGTGAAAGTGCGTATTTTCGGCATGGTATGAAGAAAAATAGTATACACCACCCGAGCAGAAAGCTGAAAGTCCTGCACTGCGCGACGTATGATGCCCGAGGCGAAGTCCAGGGCATCATGTGGCGCAGTGCAGAAAATTCAACTTTCCGCTCTTGTGGTGTAATATAAGCATTAAGGAGAGTGATTAAATTTTTTCCATGAAATTTCTGGTAGTAATAATAATAGAAAGTTTTATTGAATCATTACATATGTAATTTGTATAGGTGTCTGTACAATTTATCACCCAGAACATTTAATGTTATAAATCGGGCGCTGGCCTGCATCCCGTATGAAAAATCCTGGTGGATTCATTCTAACTGAAGATGTAAGTTCAGGAAGACTTAAAGACTGAAATTCTGAAGATTGCCGGGAAAAATCAACGTGCAATTATGAATTATCCAATAGGAAGCAATTACCAAACAAACTGGTATTTTGTTATTGTAATTTTATAGTTTGCTTCATTATTTTTCACAAAAGACTTAAAGTTCTCATTGGATAATGAAACGCACTCGCCTCTTGCAAATATTTCATCTTCAGTCTCAGCAGCGCTTTTACAAATATCTGTAATCATCATTTTTCGTTTACCATTTTCCATTTCAATTTCAAATGTATATCCAAACTTAGATGCGCTGTATTTCGGCGCAATGCAAAAAACCACCAGATTAAACATATTATTCAAAGCGTCACATTGGGCCGAAACGCAAAACAATTCTTCAAAAGTGTACATCAATTGTCTATTGTTCGCATTTTTATCGAAATTGTGTTTCCATGTGATCACTTGAGCACTGGTAGGAAAAAAATGCGAGGGGTGATCTTTGCGAGAATGCATTGCTGCATCAGAATATTTGCCCTTCCAAGAACACTTCAAATCTTCTCTTAGCGGACAAAAATAAGTAGCAAAATCGCATTTGTTTTCGTGTTCACGAATTTTGTCGGACGGGAATGTTTGAGCACAGCCTTCTTTAGAAAAGCCACACGGATAATTAAGACGTCTGGTAAGCGATTCCAAAGCATAATTGCGCGCGTTACCGATATTAGATTGACACGTAGGACACCGTTTTACTTTATTCTTGCAGTTTATACAAATGCTATGTCCCGACACGCACATATGTATAGGCGGAACCAAATAATCATTGCAAATTGGACATTCGATTTCACTCAAAAGCTCATCATTTTCAGGCGCAGCAACTGCTTTTGAATGAATTGTTATTTTGCAGGGTATATTTTTAGTTGTTTCGTTGACTGCGATCGCTTGCAATAAGTTTTCTTCTAAGAAAATTGACTGCTCTGGTTTTAAAACATCAATATAATCAGGTCGGATTTGAAACGAAACGCAATAAGCAGCGTTCTTCTTATCGGATATTTTTACTTCAAATTCATATTGTTGAGCCTCATATTTAGAGCCGATGTATTGCATGCCTAAATAAAGACCTTCGGCCCGTAAACGAAATGTATGGAGCAAAAAGGTTTTATTCTGTGAAATCACCATTACAGTTTTGTTACAGTCCTCGTTAACGTCTATAAACCAAGGAAATATGCCTTCAATTGCAACGATAGCTTTTTCGGGATGATTATCGAAAAAATGATCTTGGATTGCGTCACCTTTTCCTAACCAGCTGCAAGTTCCTGATGGTTTTGTTGGACACATGTAGATGCGTTTGTCACATTCTTTTTCGTGCTGCGTTATTTGATTCCATGCAAATCGTTTGCTGCAACCTTCCTTATTAAATCGACAAGGGAAAGAAAATTCCTTTGCTATATCGGTAAAAACATTACCCTTAATCGAAATTAACGGTTGCTTACATTCGGAACAATCGAGTTTGAAACCAGAATAGCACTGTGAGCAAAGTTTTGTATGTCCTGCAAAACATTGAGCATAAGAGGTGTCGAAATAAGAATCGCATTTCCTGCATTTAATTTTTGATATTAGAATATCGTTGAATTCTAGAATAGCTCGATTACGAAATTTGTTTGAATCAGTCATATCGTTTTTTGTGTGCGTTAAAGATGATTCGCCCATCTGTAACAAAAAATAATTTATCATTACCTATTTTAAATTAACTTTCTACATTTATATCCTACTAGTCGGTACCCGCGGCTCTGCATGCGATTGAGATGAAACTCAGCAATGAAAAGTGTAAATCTGTCAAACAGATCATATTTTTAGCTGTTATTACGTTTAACCCTTTCAGGACCATAAGATTGTAGGAGCGAAAGTAACCATTTTTTTACAATTTAGGATGATCCAATTTCCAGTGATCATAATCAAAGAATGACGGTTCAGATGCAGTGTTGCCATATATAAAAAATGAAAAGATACGTTTACGAAATAATAAATGTAAAATGACACCCACTAGTTTCTTAGTTATTCACTTCTTTTAAATTTTTTGTTTGGAACAAATGTGTCCCCGTAGTCGTTAAAGAGTTAATAAACTTTGATTAAAATGAAAACAATGACTTTCCGATGTCTAATCTGTCAGATGCATTGCGCTCGAACGCGTATGATTTATCCGACGGAAGGTTAAAGATACATTAATAAAAGTTTTGTGTCTATAAATTATAATAATAAAGCAGCGACTTAAAGGGCTTCACTTGACTGCTAAGAAAAATAGATCAATAAATTTGGTACTCGATATTAATGCCCAAAAATGGGTGTCGGGTGTAAAAATGGCAACAGGAGAGCAAAATTTCATCGGAATTGACCATTTTTAAGGTAGTTGTCGTGGTACAATATTGTCAAAAAGTTATAGATTATACGCGCCACAAAAGTATACTAGCTTGTAGCTAAGTGATCCATAATTTGTACGCAAAACTGTACCCGTGGAAACGTAACCCATACAGTATTCATATATGCATGTATACTTTTCTATAAATTGTTGAACTTTAAACCGTTATTTATAAATAATTAAACGGTCAAAAAATTTTTCTTATTTTTTTTTAAACTCATAACAAATGCATTGAAACACTGTCCGTTTTTGGAAAGTTTCTGACAGTTAGTTCTTTTTTTATAAATAAAAAACTGGTTCAGAACTACAGTGATCGTATACAATCAATGTTAATTATCCAATTTTTAACTGAATTTATCTCGGATTATGTAAGGTCGATCGACTTCAAATTTTCAGGGTAATTGTATTATCATGTCCTTAATAAGCATTCAAAAATTAAGAATTTTCTGACGGTGTGCCTTAACCACGACAACTACCTTAACGGCGGTAGATTACAAAATAATGACCTAAATAATATCTGTAGGAGGGGGGTACGTTTGTCATTATAGGGAAAAATGCTTGATAAAATTTCATCCATGGTTTTTACGAAGTACATAATGTTGAAATATTTAAGAGAAACAATTTTAAATTATTACGGAAATAAATTCGTTACGGAATGATACAGTCTGAAAACATCCTCAGCGTATCACAGCAAATTAATATCATGTTTATTGAACTCTTTCGAGCAAAGTTCGGTCGCCCAGATATTTAGTGTTTATATTATATTTATATTATTTTATATTATTTATATTTATATTCCCTATTTGAACCGGATTTTGTTTCACATTTTCTAGGATTTTATTCTTTTTTACACGGAACCTTATTTTTTTTCTAAAATAAAAGTAGCCTAAGTTACTCTTTTTTCGGAATATAGCCGGAACAAACAGATAGACAACAATTTTAAACACGCTTTTAATAGTTTTACTTGTATATTTGTAAAGGAATCTTTGAACGTGAAATTCAGCCACTTCAAAATGTCAGATTAAACTGAAACTTTGCACGCTTATCAAGGACCGATGACAATACAATAATTTAATAAGTTTGTCTCATTAACCTGACAAGGACCTTCAGAATAAAATAAAATCTTTGAACGTATGTTTGTAATGGAATCTTTGAACGTGAAATTTACCCACTGCAAAAGTCAGATTAAACTGAAACTTTGCACACTTATCAAGGACCGGCGACAATACAATAATTTAATAAGTTTGTCCCATTGTCCTGACCAGGACCTTCAGGATAAAAAAACTTGAAAATCACAACAAGCAAGCTAACACGCTCTACAGTGACGTACGTTGAGTTGCCTACCCCATAGTCAAATACAATATTGGTTTTTAGTCTTATAATTAAAATTAGAGTTTAAAAAAACTAAAACAAAACGATTTTATAAACTAAAAAATGCAAAATAATATGACAACAAAATTAGCTTTACTGTAAAAAGCGTGGAGTGCTTGATATCGGTAACATATTTTTCATTTAGGTACTAACTAATCGTAAACGTAGAGCTATTATGAAAATTTAAGTAGATAGCACACCACGCTTTTTACAGTAAAGTTAATTTTGTTGTGAAATTATTTTGTATATTTTTTTATATTTTAGTTTATTTTAGTTATTTTAAACTATAAATTATGACTAAAACAATCTGGATTTGACTATGAAGTAGGCAACGCAACGTACATAACTGTACAGCGTGTTAGCTTGTTGTGTAATTTTTCAAGTTTTTTCTTTGACATTCCAAACCGGTGCTTCAATTTTATTTACATGTGCAATAGCTCCTATTCTTAAAACTACTATCACACGGGCCTTAATTAGTTCGGATTATCGAGTCTGTACCTACTATAATATGAATTCGTTTTTCTATAATGGAAGAAATAAAAATTTGACTGGTCAAATTTGATCAAAATTGTCAATTGACCAAAATGAATTTTACTGATCAAATGCATGATGTTAATAAACCCAAATAAATAACACATGACGACATAACTTACTTTTTTTGAAGATTCTGTACTTTTAGAGTTCTTGTTGAAAAAATATAAAACTTCCATAACTTTCACTGGCAACAAAACTAAACATTTTTAGCACGAAAATCGTTAACAAATAATATTAGAACATAACATAAACAATTCGTTTTTTCAAATACAAATTTACACTTGTCATATGTATTTTGAAGCTGTGGCTACACTGCAACTTACAAATAACAATTTTTTAGACAATTTTTATTAGGAATTTGTTTCTTATTTCTGACATATTCTTCGACAGTCACGTGCTGAGCCTAGCGAAGATGATTCATGTATACGTCGCACAGTGGACCAAAAAAGTTGGTTTCTAACTTTCTTGCAATAAAATTTTGTTTCGGCAGGACAAAAAAAAAAAATTATATTAACATGAAAAAAACTACCCACTCGAATACACAGCAAGTGATAGTTATTTTCAAGACGAAACAGTTTAATGATTACAACACTGACGCAATATAATTCACTAATATGGCAACATTTGCATCAATTTAATAGTTTTTTACAAACGTAAAATAAGATATATATTAAATAATAATTATGTGGAAAACACACAAATTAAATATTTGAATTATATAATTTTCATAGAACTGTCACGAATAGAGTTCGAATGAAGTGGGAGTGACAAGGACAAGTAATGTGAAACGATTTTTTGTTTTCAAGTTGTCAGCCGGCAGCCCTGGGTACTATTTGCACTTTCGACGATTTTTAGAGAGAGATTACCCATCTAATCAGCACACCATGCAATACTTCCGCCATGTTCAATGGTTCGATGTCTTAAGTTATTTTATTTTCGCAAACAATATTCTAATATTTTAAATATAAGTAATATTTTCGCTTGTTCATCTCATATTTACTCAAATAAAGACAAATCGTTGTAGCAGACTTGGGAAAAGCTTTATTTAATAAAGTAAATTAATTTCAAACGATTCCATTCATGTGCAAACTTAAGAATTAATAAAAACTAGTGGTGGGCACCCGGGTACCCTGGATGTGTAAAAGTGATATCAGACGGTTCATTCCGAATGAATATTCAATTGACTGAATATTTATTTTTGTTTCATTCCGCGTTCACACAGCACAGACAGAATGACATAAAAATAAACGTTCATCCAGTCTTTTCCTTAAAGATGTCGTCGAATGAAGTTATACGCCTTGGAATTCGTTTGATTTGAGATCATTTGATCGATGAATTATCAAAAAAGAAGCAAAGTCTAAGTTTAAATCATTATCAGAGATTTTATAAAATTTGTCCATATTGTTATGTTTTTGTATTCGTCGAGTTTGTGGTTCCAAAGACATTTATAATTTTTGAAATTCTCCAAAAACAGCAGCGTGTTTTGGTCGTTCCACTTGAAAACCATTTTGTCTCATACACAGACAGAATATATTCACCATTAGTGTCGTAGTTCCAAATCCGTCTGCTACAAGACGCGACACAAAATGATCGAACCCGAATTAATGTTCTTTCTTGTGACAGACGCTTTTCGTTAATTCAGAATGCGAATGAATCATGCTGAATGCGGATATCTAGCGTTGTTGGATCGGTTCATTAAAGAATTCATTTTTCATTATTGATTCGTTTTGTGTTCAGACGTTTCATTTCGAGTGAAAGATGTTGAATGAAAGACAGAAATGAACAAAAAATGAACCGTCTGATATCACCTTTTTAACGACGCGGTAAAAGTTGGGTGTGTTAAAACAAGTTGTAAATTTGTCAGAACAAAAATTGCATCTCTAAACAATAGCATTTTTTTATTAAAAAAAAAATAAAATAATAAGATTATTAAAATAATTGGCTACTGTAGGTAAAAACAAGTTATTAAAAGTATTTGAAGATAGCTTAATTCATGTGACATTTTATTGTTTGAAATTTTGCCCACTGCACTGCATCATTACTTAAAATTTTAAATACAAGGTTTGTTCGCGTTGGTTACATCGAGTGCAACAGTTCTAAAATGACCTTAGATTGTGATAATATGATTACAGTTTTAATACATGCAAGAGCAGTCTAATGTCGTATTCAAACTCTCTGTCATGTACAACATTAGATTGTATTCACACAATAACAAAATATGCTTGATCTACACAGAAAAAGGTCATTTTTCGAGTCAAATTTTGATTAAAATGCGTAGAAAAATGTCGTTTCGAAGTAAAAATTATCCAAAAAACTATGTTAAACACACATACTTATACAAAGTTAAGAAAAAATATCATTTCAATCGATCGATTAATTTTCGAACATAATCGAATTAAAATTCTATAATGCTTTTCTTATGGAGAAATATGTTAGTTCACAATCTAATGTCATTGTTAAATCAAATTATTTGACAATCCTTTCTGCAATCCAGCATTCGTGTATTTGATTGTATTTTAAATGAAAAAATATAAATTGTTACTTACCAATGGCAAAAATTTTAAAACAAATTACAAAAAATATAACAAACTCAAAATAGCATGTCATATTTTGTCAAAATATATTTTATGACAAAAAAAGCCCTCGTATTCTATGATTTTAAACACATTATCACATAGTGTAACCGAACGTCTGGCGCATAGTTTTTAAATGAATGTTATTCAGTATTGACTTTTTTTCTTTTTTGTCCTTGGTAATTAATACAAAAATGATTTGTCGGGAAAAAGGACTTTTTAAGTAAACACTTATTCAATTACAGTTATAAAGCTTGAAAAAGTCCCAAGCAAGGGACGAAACGTCGCTATAAATCACAAATAAGTGTTTAGTTAAAAAGTCCTTTTTCCTGACAAATAATTTTTATGTTATTCAGTATTGTTCAGTGAATTGTGTAATGGTTTATGTTATGTAAGCTGGTACATTGATATTGTAAAGATTATAAGCGGATGCAATATCGTTGAATTGGTTTACTACCGAATGAATCCGTCATTATTGTTTCCTTTTGTGTTCAAAATATAATTTAGAAATATTAATTTTTGTAATAAGATTGCATTTATTTTCGTCCCATTATCCGGATGATTTTTTCGGTGTTTTTGGGCTCCAAAGCAATTTTCAATCGGGACCAGAACCTTCAGAATAACAAAATAAAATCTTTGAATGTATGTAACGGAATCTTTGAACGTGAAATTCAACCACTTCAAAACGTCAGATTAAACTGAAACTTTGCACACTTATGAAGGACCGATGACAATACAATAATTTAATAAATTTGACCCATTATCCTGATTAGGACCTTCTGAAAAAAATAAATCTTTTAATGTATGTTTGTAAAGAAATCTTTGAACGTGAAATGCACCCAATTCAAAACGTCAGATTAAACTGAAACTTTGCACACTTATCAAGGACCGACGACAATACAATAATTTCATAAGTTTGCTCTATTATCCTGACCAGGACCTTCAGGATAAAAAAACTTGAAAATCACAGCAAGCAAGCTAACACGCTGTACAGTGGACGTACGTTGAGTTGCCTACCTCATAGTTAAATGCAATTTGTTTTTTAGTTTTATAACCACGCTTTTTACAGTAGTTCAAACTTCTCAAAAAATAAACAACATAAATAAGCAATTAAATTTTTATTGACATAATTAACAAAATTTGTATTTAAGTGATAGTGAGTCCAGAACAAAAAAATAGGTATCAATATTTTAATTAACAACTTTTTAACGATAGTAATATTAATAGGAACAATTTAATTTTTGCGGGCAATTTATTTTATGGACTAGTTTTGTTTCTCGTGATTCTCATCTGTTTCGTCTTTGACGCTCGTTTCTTTTTTTTGTTTTTTTTCCAACTCTGCACAAAGCACGCATATTACACCATGTTTTCCTTCAGGAATAGTTCCCGTGATTTCAACTAAACCCGTGTGCAAATAATCTAAACAATCGAATTCACTCAGTACAGATCGATATAAATCCTTAGATATATTATTTAATTCAGATTGATTATTTTCTGTGTTATTTGTCATGTAAAAAACCGTATTATTTGTTTTCTGCGCATCAACGCTTTGGTGCTTGTCATTTTGACCCTTAAAAATGTCGTGTTTCGTTTTAGCAGCTTGGATTTTTGATACGGAAATAGCTTTATCTTTTATAATTCGCGTTGCAACAAAGTTTTGAAACCGTTTATTCTCAAAAGCAAATCTGTCAGGTGTAGTTTCATTTGTCTCCGATTTTAATGATGCAGTATGATCCAAAGAAATTAAAAATTGCGAATTTTTTGATGTCACATTGTTTTGCAAGCAATTACTGTTTTGAATATCAAATGTTTCGCTTGAATTTGAGTCAAAATATCCTTCTTTCGCCATTTTTATAGCCATAATATCTGGATCATCATATAGCGAGTCGTTATTTTCCGAAATTAATCTTTCTTCTTTGTGACCTACTGTTGTTTGAGTGTTACATAATGTTCTTTCTGGATTACTGCAACAATTACATATTATTTCAACAACTTTATATTGCCAAACATAATAATTATTTGTAAATCTCATATATTTTAACGCGCAATTCTTGTATATACGAGGGCTGATCAATAAGTACCAGTGTTTGACGGCAGATGACGTTAATGAGTGAAATTGAGCTTACCATCGTGTACTGCAGACTTTTAAACGACCTTGTGCTGAGTTGTAGATAGATTTATAGGTTAGGTTATTTTTGACAGCCAGTTGTATCATTCGTGTTATTTATTTTTCGACAAAATGGAAAAAGAGCTATATTCGTTTTTTAAAAAACATGCGAAGAATTAAAACTGTCTATGCTGTCTACGGAGATCCTTCACCATCTATGACCACGGTGAGACACTCGTATAAAAAACGAATTACGCATCGAAATTGCTCTTTTTCCATTTTATCGAAAAATACAAAACACGAATGATACAACTGGCTGTCATAAATAACCTAACCTATGAATTTATCTACAACTCAGCACGAGGTCGTTTAAAAATCTGCAGTACACGATGGTAAAGTCAGTTTCACTCGTCAATGCTATCTGTCGTCAAACACGGGTACTTATAGATCAGCCCTCGTAAATATCTCCGAAAAGGTTCTAACGATTTGGATGAAATTTTGTATTTAGATAAAGTTTTGCTTTTTAAATTTACCTCTATATGTAGTTGTATTTCATATAGCGCCATTTCGTAAATTTTTGAGATATTTGGTTTGTTGCCGACCTCAAAATTTTGTGAGGTGGCGCTATATGGAATACGATTTTCTGTAATGTTTCATAAACTTGCTTTCTTACATGTCAAAAACTTTAAATATTCCATCGGCCCGAGCAAAACCCGGTCTCCCAGGTACTAGATAATAATTTTCGAAATAGGAATTACTACATGGGTACTGAAAATTACCATTGATTTCTGATGCTAGGAGATAGTCTAGCAGCTTATGATTTTCATTTATAAAATCCTGCTTTTGTCGATTTTCCGTCGAATCCGTTCGGAAATCGGTTTCATCATCATTTTCAGATATCTGATCGTCATCAATCATAATATCGATTCCCAACATTTCTATGTGCTTAACGATTGCAGATTGCAAATTATATGCTTCCCAATTTTTGATTAAACAGTTTAGGAGATAGTTGTTATTGATGTCGGATTTTAGAATCTTTAAACCATTTTTCACGTTGTCTCGCCACCGAGTTCCATTTTGTTCAGCGTTGTTATAAAGATCAGAACTGTCAAAGAATGACCTTGGTGTTACTTCGATAAGTTTTAATAGGTTGTATAAAATGCTTGTGACGATATTGTAAGTCATTTTTTCATCATCGCTTGCATGTTCTGAAAAAAAAAAAATAAACCAATTGTTCATCACTTGGCTATGTCTCAATATATCCAGTCCAGCGTCCGACCTAACGGTTTTTTTGAAGATATATCTAATTGTATATGTCCACCCATTAGAGCATATGCACTAGATTGGCCCTTATTTTGACAAGTTGGAAATTGTCATATGCTAACCTTTAAATGGTTCTTTACAATGAGAAAATGATTCTCTGAAAATTTCAGCTCGAATGATTAAAATTAACCCGTGCTGAAAACGCTGTAACGGTTATCGGGTATCATTAGCATTACGTTCCGTAGTGCGAGTGCGTAGCTTTGTCTATGACTTAACACCGACCAATTTCTATCTTAAAGAAGTCCTAAGATGTGTTTAAGAGGAGAATTGATTCGTCCAGATCCATAGGAAAAGCTAATTTTTTATACCCTAAGCACAAAGTTAAATAGTTTTGGAATTTGCTTTCTATGTAACGTATTTCCGAAGTTCTCTGCGTTTTCGGCACGGGTTAAACTGTATAAATTGAGCTGAAATTTTAAGCTAATCATTTTTTCAATATAGAGAACCATTTCAGGGGGTAGCAACTCAAAAAATTAGAAAAAAAATTGGCTTATACAAATAAGGGCCAGTTTAATAGACTGGCCCTTATTAAGAGTACTGTGCTTGGGACAAAATAAAAATAAAAGAATATTTTGAATAAATGTATGTATCAGATACTTTTGATAAATAAAATAATTATAAATATTTTGGAGGAATAAGGATCAATGAATTTTAAGATAAATTATTTTTCACACAACGTTTCGTTTTTAATTAATACTTCATCAGGTGATCTAAATTAAATGATATAAACTGTTTGTTTATTTAGTCAATTTTTGCTTTGCATAATTTGTAGTATATTTAATTACTAAATAATTTGATTTGTTATGATAACTTCAAAATAATATAACAAGATAACTAAATTCAATCTAATTGTTAAGATATTTAATTTAGATCACCTGATGAAGTATTAATTAAATACGAAACGTTGTGTGAAAAATAATTTATCTTAAAATGCATTGATCCTTATTCCTCTAAAATATTTATAATAAAAGAATAGTTACTTCTTACCACAACAGATTTATTCAGTGGATGTACATTTCGAGAGCTAAGCTCTCATCTTCAGCAAAACACTAAACTCAGTTTTTAGTGTTTTGTTTATTTTTACAATAACATTACCTTTGAAATGTCAAGAATAATTTACCTTTTATTAAATATTCCTGGGATATGGTTGCAATATTATGGACGACACCAAATTCGTCGATTTCAATGCAAGTATTGCTTTTCCAGTAAATATAAAAGTTATTTTCTAAATAATATTCATTATCGGCGACTTTATCGACACAACATTCGTCTGGTTTTTGGGCGGGCGGCATAAGAGCCGTAATTAAATCTTTCACATTTTGTTCCAAAGACTGGTAAATCGCTAATCTTTCTGTTTTCGAATAATTGCATATAGAGTGTGTATTTTTCTTGTCACGATAGTTTGAGAAAATGTTGTACATAATACATTTTAATTGAGGAATTTCGCTTAGCACAAATCCTGGTGGATTTAATATAACTGGTGTAGAGTTTGTCAAATTTTTTATATTTCTTTTATAAATTAAATTGTAAACTCTTTTCCTCATCCATTCTAAACCATTGATTGTGTTAGCTGTATTCGACGTGATGGGTAGTAATTTATTTTTATTTTTCTTTTTTTTATTATCTAAATAATTATTTTCAGTTATATCAAAATTCGGATTTACTCCTGTCTTATTTATTTCAAAATCAAACTTATAATTGTTCGTATTAGTAATCTCTTCAATATTGTCAGTTACATGAGGTTCAATAGTTTTCGGAATACTCGAATATGTATTCGTATAATTAATACTTTCAAAACCGCAAGCATCATTTTTATCTACCGTTTCAACATCTAAAGTATTATTGTTATCATTAACAACATCAGTAATTCTGGTGCCATTATTAAAAACACCATATTTAATCGATTTAAATGTTTGATCGGTAATGTTTGCATCAACCTCTGAATCCCTGTTCACTGAAGAATTATATCCTTCAACTGAATTTGTTTCTGAGTCCTTAATTAATTGTTTTTTAATTGTACTTCCATTTGTACCATAAATATGACTTTCAAAATTGCTAGTATCAATTGTTTCAACGTCTACACTCTTATTGTTATCAAAAAATCTACTTTTTTCCACAGTAGCAGTCGTTCTGGAGCCATATTTAAAAGTATCATATTTAACCGATTTAAATGTTTGATCGATAATGTGTGGATCAACTTCTGCATCCCTGTTCACTGAAGAACTATATTCTTCAACTGAATTTGTTTGTGAGTCCTTAATTAATTGTTTTTTAATTGTACTTCCATTTGTACCATAAATATGACTTTCAAAATCGCTAGTATCATATTTTGTTTTAACATCTACACTGTTATTATTATCAAAGAATCTCCTTTCTTCAACAGTAGCAGTCGTTCTGGAGCCATATTTAAAAGTATCATATTTAATCGATTTTAATGTTTGATCGGTAATGTTTGGATCAACCTCTGCATCCCTGTTCACTAAAGAACTATATCCTTCAACTGAATTTGTTTCTGAGTCCTTAATTAATTGTTTTTTAATTGTACCATAAATATGACTTTCAAAATCGCTAGTATCAATTGTTTTAACGTCTACACTGTTATTGTTACCAAAAAATCTCCTTTCTTCAACAGTAGCAGTCGTTCTGGAACCATATTTAAAAGTATCATATTTAATCGATTTTAATGTTTGATCGGCAATGTTTTGATCAACTTCTGAATCACTGTTCTCTGAAGAACTATTTGAATTTGTCTCTGAATCTTCCACTTCGCTTTCATTTAAACTACAATTAATCTTTTTAAAATGATCGCTCGATTCTGATTCAATAATATTTGTTATTATTTCGTTATTAGTTTCCGAATGTGACCTACTAACATCGTTTGAATGATTATTTTTCGTTTTAGTCGAGGCGCCCGCGCAATCATATGAAACGCTACAATCTTTACTGGTTATTTCGTGGCAAACTTGTTTCTTTTTATAATAAATTTTACTTTGTCGATTGAGGTTAGTTTCCATGATAGAATCCAACATTTTAGAAAACTCAGACATAAAACTAACTCTATTAACTCCGATGAGACCGCTTCGCACGCATTCTATTACTTGTTTTTTAACTTCCGTCAGTAGTTCGAGGGTATTTTCTGTATTGATTTCGATTTTCGGTCGACGTACTGAGTTCATTTTTATTGCTTGTCGCTTTCGGTTTAATGATCTGTTTCCAAAATATTATCATTATATGTTACGGTATATGTGGTTAACTGATGAACAAACTAGCTGAATAAACATAAAAAAATGACGAATTGATAACATCTTTTGTTTTTTGAAGTGCTGTTTCTTCAAGCTATTTGGGCCAAATATCAATTTATGGTTTCAATTTATTATTAAATAATAACAAACTGAAAGTCCAATATTGAAGGTTAGAAGACCTGGGAACATGGAGGCTTGTAATACAAGAGTCATGGAAACAGCGTATAAGTCGTGGTTATTCACTATAAGCTCGGCTATTCTCAAGCCCATATACACTCGCGAGCAACTGAATCGACTCACCCCTTCAAAATGTACAAAGTGTATTTTTTTTTTCAAGAACGGCTTGAATAATGTGCATAAAACATATTATTTTTAAAAGTTTAATCCTTAAGCTTCAAAATGATACCATTATTTTAAAAATCTACTCAGTACTTTCTAAATTAATCAGGTTTGAATTGAAACGCAACAAAAGTGAAGTTGGGTTGATCAAAATTAAAATAAGACGAAAAATGTATGTTTAATACTCAAGATTTATTGTCGCTATACTTGGTGTTGCCTCCCCTAGCTGTGATAACAGCTCGAAGGCGGTTTCTCATCGACCTGATAAGTTTTTTAATCAGTCCTTGAGGCAGAGCTGGGCAGTAGTTAACTACAAAAGTAGTTAACTACGTAGTTAAGTACTTTTTTTGGAAAAGTAGTCGTAATCTAACTACTTTTCTCCACATAGTAATCGTACTCTATTATTTTGAATATCTATCAAGTAATCACAAAAAGTAGTTAAAAATGTAGTTAACTACTTAGTTCTAACTATTTTAAGTAGTTTAACTACTTTTTTGTAATCTAACTACTTATTTTGACATTTAACTACTTTTAAAAATATTTTAATATATTATATTTAACCGACGTGTTAGAACAAGTTCTTATTCGTTATGCATTTTTCTGGATTCTGGAACACGATCAGACTTTTTTTAAATAATGAAATATCAGTTGCTTGAGTTTTAGTTTGAAATAGAACGTGGAACTGGTAGTCGCATCGTTGCTATTTACAAAATTTAATAAAAACACGACGTTTCGGCCATGATATCAGCCCTTTTCAAAGGAATGTAAATAAAAGATCCTACAAAAAATAATGATCGTTGAAGAAATCAAAAATAGCATTAAGTTAAGAAACTATTAACAGCCTAGACTGTCAAAAAGAAAGATTAAAATATACTAAACTTGATGGCAATTGACTGTATTTATTTTTTTAAATATCGTTTTGGACATTCTAGGTTGTAAAATATTTTTTGTAGAATTTTTTATTTATATTCATTTGAAAAAGACTGACATCTTGGCCGAAACGTCGTATTGTTATTAAATATAAGTAAATTTTGTCTGTTAATTTGCTCAGCTTTTATTATTTAAAATAATTTTCATATATTATATGTGCAGATTGTACGACATAAATAAAGAGATTTATATTATTATTATTATAATAGTAGTTAAAAAAGTAGTTATAATTTTAACTACTAACTACTAGTAGTTAGTAGTTTAACTATTTTTAAGAACGAGTTGTTTAACTGCTAAGTAGTTTAACTACTTTCTTACTTAAGTAGTTAGTAGTTATACTCAACTACTTTTGTCAAGTAGTTTGCCCAGCTCTGCCTTGAGGAAGCCTTTTCCACTCCTGTTCCAGCGCTATCTTCAGCGCTGCGCCGGATTTATGGCTCGTACCCTCCGTTTGAGCTCGTCCCATAGATGCTCTATGGGTTTGAGGTCAGGATTTAGTGCTGACCAGTCCATGGTCCGAATGCCAACTTCATCCAAGAACTGCACTGTATAACACCGGGCATTGTCATGCATTAAATGAAAGCCGCCCTCGAAGAAGCGTTCATAAGGCAAGACAAGGTCCAGAAGAATATCTTTCACATATCGCGCAGCAGTCAGACTGCCTCCTCGGCCTCCACCAGGGACGAAAACGAGCGCCAGCGAAACGCTCGCCCTCATCATACACGAACCACCGCCGT
The DNA here is from genome assembly GCA_034508555.1 of Venustoraphidia nigricollis. Taxonomy (NCBI): domain Eukaryota; kingdom Metazoa; phylum Arthropoda; class Insecta; order Raphidioptera; family Raphidiidae; genus Venustoraphidia; species Venustoraphidia nigricollis. Next base: position 1,674,360 of record JAVRKA010000046.1, read on the forward strand.
AGGATATTTTAAAAAAAGAACTGAACGAGTTTAAATGATTAGTGTTATTTAAAAGCTTTAAAGATCAAGCTTTAAAAAAATAATAAGTTTATGCACATTACTCAAGTCATTTTCGAAAAAAGTTACACTTTGTACTTTTTGTAGGGGTGAGTCGATTCAGCTGCTCGCGAGTGTAGTAGTTACTGTTAAAAAAATCAGTAAATGGACATGGGCACATGACAAGCGTTGCGTAGTTGGCAGCAGGTACATAACAACCTAAGTTATGGTTGGTTTTCATATAAGAAATAATTGTTAGACAATAGACTTGATTTTACAGACCGTATAAAAAAGATTACTGTTAAAGCATATAAAATACTTGGTTTTATTATAAGAATATCGATACTATTTCATTATTTTTCAAAACTTTAACCAGTTTTAGAATATGCGTCAATTATTTGGCGTCCGGTATATAATGTTCATATCTATAATTTAGAAACCATTCAAAGGAAATTTTCAAAATATCTATATTTTCGAAAGTATGGATTTTATCCTTGTCAAGGCTATAATCACGGTTTGTTACTAGACGAATTACAGATCGTTAGCCAACCGGAGTAATTATAATTCTCTTTTATACCGGGTGTCTCAGAAATCGCGCACCTAATTGTTGGGATCGAAAGAGAAAAATATTCTGAGCCCAAAAATCCATGTTTGGAATTTTTAGATAACGTAGTTAATTAGTAATTAATTAATGAAAGTGACCAATCAGGAGCGCGCTATAGAAGAGAGTGTCGTCGACTGATTTATTTCGGTTAATTACTAAAATAATAATAATTATTATTAAAATTGATTGCTCAAATAATTATGAATAAATAAATAAATTTGATCAACGCTTGCGAGAAAAATTATCTATGCCGATCGTTGGATTTATATTATGAAAATGCTTTAATATTTCTAAATAAATAAATTTATTGTATCAAAGCCTTCCAGAGTTTTTGTCAGTCCAGTTTCAATTTTTGTTTTTAAACTACACTAATAATTTTTAATAAATAAAATAACTTAATTAACGCTCGCCAGTGATTTCCACTTTTCGCATCTGTCTTGTCAAGGCCCTCTGGCTTCTCACTCTCGCGTCCCCACTGCTTCCCCACTCACTTTTTATTCTTCTGTAGCGCGCTCTGAATTTTGTTTGTGCTGAGATCCAGCGGTAAGGGGTGAGGTAGGCAAAAGACATATTGTGGGTGTGGCCTTCTTTAGCTCTGTCTCGCTCAAATCATCCGCAAGTTCAGTGCCGGCGTTAGCCAACGCGAGGCCCTGGGCCGTGCACTTTTTACGAGGCTTTCGCGGTTTAGATTAAATTTTACCTTAAGGTAATATTTGGGAAGGAAATTCGTACTGATACTGCAGATTTCTTGAATAATCATAATTTAATGGTATTGCCATAGTATTTTCCAATCAATATTTCATTTAAAGGGTTTTAATATTAAGCGCGAGGCTGCGCGAGGCCTATTTTAGCGCGAGGCCCTGGGCGGTCCCCCAGATTTGCCGCACCTAAAACCGGTACTGCGCAAGTTTAAATTTTTGGCTGGTGCCAACTACGAGGATAGAAGTTGCAATTGCAAGGGTGCCGCTGTCAATTGATTACTCTAAATTTTGGAAATATTTTGAAGATTTAAAAAACTCTTCCGAAAAAGGAAGAGTCACTTTAGGTTTGCGATGGAACAGTTTTGTGAAATAAGTACGAATAAGGTCGTACTTAGTGTGATATTGAAAACTTGTGTTTTTTTAGCACAATTAATGCCAACTTTTTTCTAGTAAATTGTACATAAATTGCAAAAGTAGTCCATTAGAGACCTAGATTTGTCTTTTATTTTCCTTATAGAGAAAGAATTTTTGCAGAATGTTGACGAATAAGTCTACAATCAGTTGACTTGGCTTAAATTCAGAGCGTTCCGACAGCCTTATCTTTGAAAAATATTTTAATGTAATTTTTAAACTTTGGGGGTTGTTAGAATAAATGTCTGTAAACTCATTTTTATTATTATTCAACATATTATTAAACATTAAACAAAGTAAATCTGTGATGTTATAACCATGATTGAAATAAATGTAATTCGTTTTTGCCCCAGAATTTACAGTAAAAATGTTTTCCCTTCTAATAGCATACAGCTGCTTATTTTTCAGTTCAGAATCATTTGGAAATGCAAAACTTCTATAATTTGAACATTGATAAGCACAGCACATAATTTTATTGTTTGAAATAAATACGTTTTGCTCATAATGCTTTCACAGCCGAGGTCGTTATATAGCTGGCGCCACTAGCGGTAAAGTTTGGCAGTGCCCACATCCACTGCGTTGTTGATGTACCTATTTTGGACAACGTGACCGTTCTTTCCGCCACGAGTACTATATTTATGATATTTACTGTATATTGATGGAAGGTTATCTTCTGGCGAGTCGTCTGCGTCATCATCTAAATCGGGAAGAATGGTTTCGCTGCGTTCAACGTTTCGGTTAGAAGTCATGTTCGTGTGATTTTTGTCCTCTTCATTAATGAGCGCCAAATTGTCAACAACTGCTTTTATGTTGACGTCGCCGCCTTGTCTACAGCTCACTTTTAAATCTTCTGTTAGAGAGTCATCCTGACAAAAGAAAGATAGGATAATTCCGGGTGAGATGACCCTGCGTATGAGATGGCCCAGTCTCATATTTTACAGACATGTCTAAATTGTTGGTGACGTACTTAGCTATTTGGCAAACCACATTATATATTCTGTTATTAGTTTCCTTTCAATCGAGGAATTTTGGAAGTTATTTGTGATATAAAAATTGAATACCTTCAGAAATATTTTAATTGTCGCTTGAATTATATTTTTTTTTCATCTTACCAAAGAATAATGACTTTTTCACCATGCAGTGTGTGATAATGATATTTAGAGTTTATGCCTATACTCTTGTGGTGGGATTTTATCGCATCGCATGGGCCATCTATCCCTCACTGTTGGGTCAGATGACCCTTTCTTTTAGGGATAAGTTTAGAGATGGGAAAAATAGGTCTTTTTAGTGATCTGCATCTTTGCATCTGGATCCCGTATGTGAGTCGGCTCACTGAACCGGTTCAAAAAGAGCCGAGTTCTGAATATGTTACTGCAGTCTGCCACTGAGTTACCTAGTTCAGTCATTCATATCACGACCTGTATAGAATCAAGAATGCATAGCCAAACATGTGATGCATGAGTCATTTGAGCTGACAGATGCATCAAAGCAAGAACTGATGCGTAAGTGTAAAATGCGCTTCTGTGTGTTAAGTGTTTCACTGAGTTACGCGGATCCGTTGATCCGTCAGCTCAAAAAAAGTGAGTCGGCTCTCACGGATCTTCTGTCGGAGTCGGCTCTTTGAACCGGTTCAGATCTGAGTTACACAACTCTAAGCAGACTACGCACACATTTGAACTTTGAACGCTTTGATGTGCGCTCGAAAAACCGACACCGAATGGCAAAGTGCAAATGTGTGATCAAACTTTGAACAAATACTCAAATACCCGTGCCTCACATAAGTGTTCAAATATTGTTGCTGTGTCTGACGCCGGCTTAAGAGTTTCTGGAGGTTATGAAACTCTAAAAATATATAAATAAAAACAACTAACTTACCTCTATACTACAAATATTACTGCTTTCAGCGGATTCCTGAAAGAAAAAAAAATAACAGTTAAAAATATAATTTGTTTAATATTTTCGGGCAAATAAAAAAGTGTACAGGCTTTCACGGCCGGTGTTGTTCCAAAACTTCTTCGTTTCCGGGCTTGTAGGTCGTGGTCCATTGGTATTTCTACCTGACGTTTCATCTACAACTGCGGTAGACATTATCAAAAGCGATGTAGTAGTCATTCTAGACTTCTTACGTCTATCTTTAATTTGAGTCTAAGTATGTTAAAGAGTTTCGAGAAGAACTAATAACTCAAACAGACACTTGAAGACTGTGGTACGCGATTTCCAATTTGCTGTAAAATGCTCGGCTGGCGCGCAAACAAACTTTTTTTTCAACATTGTTTCAACTGTGTTGATTGGACGAGTGACATAATAGAGATAAATCTTGTATATTTGACCGATCAATATAGCCAAAAATGTAGTGGTAAGTCAACAATAATTCGAAAAGAGCTAAATATTGGTACAAGTCTTAGGTACACTATCCACAAATAAAATATCAAAAGTCCCTACCGAACCTACGTTTGCAAATTTTTTTATTCAAGGTCAAAGATATCGGTTTTTTGAATTTTTCTCATAAACGGTAAGTGTTATAAAAATAGGTTTGACAAAAGTTTTAGATCATGTAATTATCTACAAAAATTGTTCTTATACTTTTTTTTCTACGAATCACCATTTCTGAGATAGACAATAGTACATTACCTATGGAAAGAGGAGATTATTGTAACAAAGCTTGCTAGAACTCGACTTATAGCAAGCTTTGTTACAATAACTCCCTCTCTCTATAATGTACTATTGTCTATCTCAGGAATGGTGATTCGTAGAAAAAAAAGTATAAGAACAATTTTTGTAGATAATTGCATGATCTAAAACTTTTGTCTGACCTATTTTTACGATAACACTTACCGTTTATGAGAAAAATAAAAAAAACGGATATTTTTTTACTTTGACCTTGAATAAGCTTTTTTTGCAGATTGGTTGGGACTTTTGATATTTTATTAGTGATAGTGTAATGTGAAGTTCACGACAAAAAATCGATATAGATTGTAGATTATAGACGCTCAATAGCTGAGGTCATAAGCGTCTAGCTAAAAATCGATACGTACCACTTTAGAACCCAAAAAGATGACCGGTACGGAACTAACAATGTGGATATCTGAATGCGATGGTATTGCAATGGTTCCTATTACAACAGTTCCAGACTCATTTCGTTCTGAACATTCTATCTTGATTCGGTGGTTGGTAGAGCTGGAAAAATAACCAACCAATTATGTAAAAGTGGATATGCTTTGCTTGCAAGAATGAAAATACAATTTGTGGGCTTTGTGATAATAATAAACTAGCGGACCCGTGCGAATACTTAGCAGCGTTAGTGGTTAGTCACGTAATATGATAGGCAGTGCCGGATTAAGCCAGCGCGGGGCCTGTAGCAAATTCTGTCAAGGGGCCCTTGGTTTGCTTTAGGTTCTCAAGTTTAGGGTATTAAATAAAACAAAACTGTTACAAATAAACTTTTCTGGATTTAATATGGGCAAATTTAGAGATAACACTTTCAATATCGACTTCTTTAAGCAAACCATGCTCTATATTCAACAAAGTGAGATGATTAAGACGATATGATAATCGATTCAAAAAAAGATCAGCTATATTCACTCATAAAATTTTATAATAAATCAACCAGCCACTGTAGATTGGATCGTGACTGAGTTAATAAAATTTAAATAGTTTGCCTGTTTTCTCGAAATACTTATAATCGATATTGTATTAAAATCGATTAAAAAAGTACAATCTCGGCTACGTAAACTCGCAAAATAAATGTATACCTATATAAAAAATAAAAATCTGGCCGCTTGAAGGGTAGAAATGTGGTATAGATGCTAGTCTAAATATAGTCTAAATATAACATTAGAACATTAACGTTAAAAAGTTCGTAAAATACCTACTTATTTTTACGATTTAACGTGACGAAATCGAGTTTTAGATTTTCAAGTGGAAGTGAGACATAGCCTGAGCACTTCGCGTTTAAGGCACGCTCCTATCTAAATTAATAATTTTTTATTACGGTCAGACAGGCGTTGGAGCGCGGGGCCCCCAAATTCGCGGGGCCCGTAGCATTTGCTACTCTTGCTACGTGGCTAATCCGGCACTGATGATAGGGTGGGAATAAATTTTATTCTATATTCTATCCACACACGAAATATTACTGACAGCCGTTAAAATAAACAGATTGCTACCAGATAGCGACATTTGTTTTTCTCTGAATGTTATTTTCTGTAATGAAATTGTTAAAATTTTTAAACTGTAATTTTTTAATTTCCGAAAAATGTAGTTTTCCCATTTTTTGGTTTTTTAAGATTTGTGAGTAAACTATATCGCCTACAGACGTCTTTCTTTGCTTAAATTACATCTTTTCCTATAATTTTACCCGTAAAATGAGTATTTTCCCCGATATCAGGGTCGAAAATTGACCAAATCTTAAAATTTCAGTTTTTTGGAAAAAATTGTCAATTTTCGGAGAGCTGAATCTCGGTAAGTATTGAACCTACAGACCTAATTTTGGTCTCAAATTGTAGAAATTTTAGTCTACTTTAAAAACGTATAGAAAATATTTTATAAAAAAACGCATAGTTTAGGACTTATATTCAGAATACCAAAAAGAGTGCGAAAATTTCGCGGTTTTTCGAATGCTGCCAAGTTAGCACAAAGCTGCAAACTTGGATATACGCTACCAACATATTTAAAAATCAGAACTAGCCGTTAATTTGCGATTTTAATGTTCGATACGAGTGGCCTAATTTTGCTATTCCATAAACTGGAAGGCGCCGCAAAATATAAATTGATATTTCAAAAATAAAGTAAAGAAATTGCTGATAGATAGTTGTCCATACGATTGCCGCGTGCAATTCTAGGACAAAACAGTATTTTTATTTAATATTTTTCATGTCTGACACTATTATACCTCTTGGTTTCTAATAAAGTAATCATTCTATTCTATTCTATTATATTCTATTCTATTCTATAGGCTTTGGTTTCTCCTATGTGTTATTTTATATGATTATAGTGATGATCATGTTACTTACCTTTAGTGATGAGCAAAGCAAGACCAAGACAAAGCCTGGGACTGTCTTGGTATTGATCTTGGTCTTGCTTATTCGGTCTTGGTTTTGGTCTTGCTTATTTAGCTCGTTACTTACGTCTTTTGAAAAAAAATCCTAAACACTATCGTCAAGGTTTTTTAGAGGTATAAAATAAAAATTATGTGCAATTAAATGTCTAATTAATAAAACTTTATTCACGTTTTTTATTTCGAACGGAAGTTATAATTTTTAGCAGTCTTGCACATTTGGTCTTGGTTTACAAATTCGGTCCTGGTTCTGGTCTTGGTCTTGTTCATTCGGTCTTCGTCTTGGTCTTGCTTGTATAAATATGGTCTTGGTCTCGCAAGACCAAGGCCAAGACTGCAAAACCAAGATCGATTTTGCTCATCACTACTTACCTTTAATTAATACGCATAATTTTTAAGTAATAACTTGTTAAAAATTATATGGTTTGGTTTTTCAATTCAATATTTTGATTAAGATGATATCAGACGATTCATTCGGATGAATGTTCACTTGAGTGAATGTTTATAAATTCCGAGTTCATACGGGACAGACAGAATGACATAGAAATGAACGTTCATTTAGTCTTTTCCTCGAAGCTGTCGTCGAATGAGTTGTGCGCCTTAGAGTTCGTTTGATTTGTGATCATTTGATCGAAGAATTGTAAAAAAAGAATCAAAATCTAAGTTTCAATCATTAATTACAGATTTTTAAAGAATTGTCCGTATTGTTCTGTCTTTGTATTCGTCGAGTTTGTGGTTCCAAAGACATTGATAATTTTTGAAATTCTCCTAAAACAGCAGCTTGTTTTGGTCGTTCCACTTGAATACCATTTTGTCTCAGACAGAATATATTTACCATCCGGTGTCGTAGTCCCAAGTCCGTCCGCTACAGGACGCGAGACAAAATGATCGAACCCGAATGAATGTTCTTTTTCGTGTTTAGACGTTTCATTTTTCGTTCATTCAGAGTGCGAATGAATCATGCCGAATGCCGATATGTTGGATCGCTTCAATAATGAACTCATTCGTCACTATTGTTAGTGTATTTGCCATATGGCAACATACACTATTGGCATCGGTCAGATGGCGGGACATAGGGGTCGGACCAAAATTTCTCGACGTTTCATAACCTCCTAAACACTTTGGCACCATTTTTAAAAATGTTTATATATATATATATATATATATGTGTACGGGCAATAACTTTCGAAAGAGTTAATTGATTTTAACGAAATTTGGCCCACGTATTAAAATCCATCACCGTCAGAAGCCTATTTAAAATGGGCTCGGGCCATTTTAAGGGTAGCTTTTAGGGGTTGAAAAATGTTTTTGGGCCCCAAAATACCGAAAAAATTCTCAGAATCGTTTCAAAATTGACATTTTACCCGTTAGAAGCAATTAAAAAGTGCCCCTAAAATTTTAATAAAATCGGCTTAACAGGACCGGACTTACAAATTTTTTGAAAACACTAATTTGTAGATAGTGGCTTATTTTTTGAAGGGTGTATTTAATTCGGTGTAGACATTAGATTGATAATAATATTGCAGTTAAGAAAAAAATGTTATTTTAAGGGGTGTATTAAGGAGTCAAATTTTTAATTTTGCCCAAAAACCAACTTAAGTTCGCGTAATAAAGCCACACTGCCTGTATAAGCAAATACACTATATTGTCGGCAGGGTTTTGGCACTGCGACCCGGGTTTTTTCATTTTGTGTTCAAAACGTTTCATTTCGAGTGAAAGACAGAAATGAACAAAAAATGAACTGTCTGATATCATCTTTAAAGAAAATAAAAATTCAAACCTTAAATGCGCCCACGCTTTTATTTTACTCTGGCCAAGGTTCCAGATAGCATTATTTTCTAACCTCTAGTAAATCACCGATTGCACAGTACAATCGTTTAACTGAATAGTTTTTTTTTGTCAGCGTAAAGAATATTAAAAAAAAATAAATTTAAAAATATGCAATAATATAGGTATGCGGCTATTTGAGCCTAATTAGCTGCTTGTTAAAAATTGGTTGAAAGTGTTTATTGTTTAAATGTTACATGTTTCGAAATTCCGAAACGTAAAAATGCAACAGTTTTGAAAACGGCAAAGAAAAAGCGATGGTCTTAAAAGTCCCTCACAAAGCCAAGGAAGCTTCGCCTTTACTTTCCGTTTGTGTGATCGGCGCGTCTCCGACGACAGCCGTCGTTTCCACTTCGACATTAACAGAATCATGTGCACCTGGATTTAGCGTTCGCTTCATGGCGTTGTCGGCCGACGTCACCGAAGAAGCAGACTCTTCGCCCGTTCTTGCATTATCGGATGCTTCGCTTATTTTCTGCGTAAACAGAAATTAAATTATTAAAAACCGGTCGAGTGCGAGTCGAACTCGCGAGAAGAGGGTTCCGTACTATATATAAAATATATAAACAAAAACTTAAAATAAAAATGATTTGTCGGGAAAAAGGACTTTTTGTGTAAACACTTATTTAAAAAGTCCTTTTTCCCGACAAATCATTTTTATATTAATTACCAAGGACAAAAAAGAAATAAAGTCAAAAACTTAAAATATTCTGTAAGCAAAACTGCTTTTATAATGTAGATAATTTTTATAACTATAGCTTTTAAACTATTTATTCTTTGACGTTTTGTACTCATAATGTGATTCACAAATAAAGCATCTCTTCTATTCTAATCTATTCTATTCTATTTTATTCCGTTTTCCGTGAATACTTTAAGACTTAAGGCTGTCGGAACGCTCTGAATTTTGTTAGTGCTGAGACCCAGCGGTAAGGGGCGAGGTAGGCAAAAGACATATTGTGGGTGTGACTTTCTTTAGCTCTGTCTCGCTCAAATCATCCGCACGTTTCAATTTTTGGCTGGTGCCAACTACGAGGCTAAAAAATGTTATTGCAAGGGTGCCGCTGTCAATTGATTACTCTAAGTTTGGGAAATATTTTGAAGAATTAAAAAACTGTTCCGAAAAAGGAAGAGTCACTTTAGGTTTGTGATGGAATAGTTTTGTGAAATAAGTACGAATAATGTCGTAGTGTGACATTGAAAACGTGTGTTTTTTTAGCACAATTAATGCCAACTTTTTTCTAGTACCTAAATCGTACATAAAATACAAAAGTAGTCCATTAGAGACGTAGATTTGTCCTTTATCTTCCTTATAGAGAAAGAATTTTTGCAGAATGTTGACGAATAAGTCTACAATCAGTTGACAGCCGAAGCTCTATTTTTGACTTAAATTCAGAGCGTTCCGACAGCCTTGATAGTGTTGGATCACTTTCACACAGTTTGGGTTTAGACCCAGCGGTAAGAGGCGAGGTACGCAAAAGACATATTGTCTCTAATCATCCGCACGTTTCAATTTTTGGCTGGTGCCCACTACCAGGCTATAAGATGCTTTTACTGTAAAATGAAAAGCACTATATGCAAATACATAATTTAAAAAAAAAAACAAAACAGTGGCGTGTCATATTTTTATACGTGGAATTTAATTACTTTAGTAAAACAACGTAGGGGAAAGTGGGATAATTGCGAATACTTAAGTGAGCAGTACAATAATACAGATTTTATTGTCATTTATTGGGTCAATCATGCAGTAGTTAAGTCAGCTATAAAATTATAAACCCACTTTGGAAACGTGTGAAACACAAACTTAAATTATTATCAGAATTAAAAACCCCTGTTGTTCGCAATTTTTCAAGTACATGGGGTAAATACGAATAACGTATAGTAGCAAGTATGATTAACAGTGTTGGATCATTTTCACACAGTTTGTGCTGGGACCCAGCGGCAAGAGGCGAGGTAGGCAAAAGACATATTGTGGGTGTGACCCAGGGGCGTAGCTACCGCCGTATCTGCCGTATCAATTATACGGGGCCTCCGGGCCACGGGGGGCCCCAACGTGCGTAAGCAAAAATTAATAAAAACTTCCCAATTTTTTTTTTATTTCAGAAACGACAAAAGTCAAAAAAAGCAATTTCTTTTTTTCCCGCGTAAAGCGTGCGTTCAAAAGTTGGCAACACCCTACATCGGTTATCTCGGGCTGCGGGATTTCCCCGTTTAAGTCATTTACTTCAACGGGGGAAGGGCCCCCAAACAAATTTTTATACGGGGCCCCGTCAAGGCACGCTACGCTTCTGGTGTGACCTTCTTTAGCTCTGTCTCGCTCAAATCAACCGCACGTTTTGATTTTTGGCTGGTGCCACACTACGAGGCTAAAAGATGCTATTGCAAGAGTACTCTGATTTTGGGAAATATTTTGAAGATTTAAAAAACTTCCCCGAAAAAGTAAGAGTTAGGTTTGTGATGGAACAGTTTTGTGAAATAAGTACGAATAAGGTCGTAGTGTGACATTGAAAACCACAGTTTGTGCTGGGACCCAGCGGCAAGAGGCGAGGTAGGCAAAAGACATATTGTGGGTGTGACCCAGGGGCGTAGCTACCGCCGTATCTGCCGTATCAATTATACGGGGCCCCCGGGCCACGGGGGGCCCCAACGTGCGTAAGCAAAAATTAATAAAAACTTCCCAATTTTTTTTTTATTTCAGAAACGACAAAAGCGTAAAGCGTGCGTTCAAAAGTTGGCAACACCCTACATCGGTTATCGCGGGCTGCGGGATTTCCCCGTTTAAGTCATTTACTTCAACGGGGGAAGGGCCCCCAAACAAATTTTTATACGGGGCCCCGCCAAGGCACGCTACGCTTCTGGTGTGACCTTCTTTAGTTCTGTCTCGCTCAAATCATCCGCACGTTTTAATTTTTGGCACTACGAGGCTAAAAGATGCTATTGCAAGAGTACTCTGATTTTGGGAAATATTTTGAAGATTTAAAAAACTTTTTCGAAAAAGGAAGAGTCACTGTAGGTTTGTGATGAAACAGTTTTGTGAAATAAGTACGAATAAGGTCGTAGTGTGACATTGAAAACGTGTGTTTTTTTGGCACAATTATAATGCCAACTTTTTTCTAGTAATTCGTACATAAATTGCAAAAGAGAGACCTAGATTTGTCTTTTATCTTCCTTATAGAGAAAGAATTTTTGCAGAATGTTGACGAATAAGTCTACAATCAGTTGACAGCCGAAGCTCTATTTTTGGCTTAGAGCGTTCCGACAGCCTTAAGCTTTTCGTGTAGGTTTTCCTGTAAACTATGGGTGAGACCCAACATTCTCTATTTTATTTCAAAATTTTAGACTCAGTAGTTTCGAAGATAAGAGGGAATGGTCATTTTCATCTATTTTCTTAAATAACTTTAAAACTACGTCCACCGCGTCCGCCCACGCATTGTCCCCGATCTCAGGTGCTAGACTGCGGTTTTTGTGTTCAGGATAGTGGCCTTAATGAACTCACAAAAACTCCGGTTTGAGGAAATACTACAGTCAAAGCCCTCTAAGTGCACAGCTCGGAACCGAGGCCCATCCTTTAAGTGCACACTTCCCCTACGATCTTTTTCATCCCCACTCTTCTAACTCCTATAGCTATCTTTATTCAATCAGATGCTCTCTCTCTCTGCGCGAAACATTGCGCAGAATTTAAAAATGAGTTCAAACTCAAACTGTGTTTACAATCATGTGACATGTGTTGACATAAGCGCGCTTACGGTCGCACGTGATTGGTCGCAGATTATTCGAAGTGGGGGCTGGGGAACGTGCACTTAGAGGGCGAGTTCGTGTGCAGTAAGAGAGCGTGTGCATTTAGAGAGCGTGCACTTAGAGGGCTTTGACATCGTGTCTGGGTCCGTTTAATGAAAACAAAAATTAACATTATTCACTTTCTATCCGTTAGCTACGAGTTCATTTAGGTATGCTGTAAAAATTCTATTTTCTTTTAATTTTCATTTAATTATAAAAGAAAACACTTACCGTTAATGTGCTTGGCGTAATGTGCTTAGACGTTCTAGCTTTATGAATTTTAATATGGCCAGTACGCTCAGTATCTAAAAGATCAAATAATTAAATTAAGAGTTATGAACAACGTTAAAAGAAATTCTATTAAGATGACCGATTCCTTAGATCAGGGGTTCCCAAACTGTTTGTTCGCGGCGCACTTACAGGTTTAGTATTTTGTCTCGGCGCCCTAGCTATACATTACTACGGTAAATGTTCTCAGAAAATGCAAATAAGTTATCTTAAAATAGCTATAAATAGGCATCTACGCATATAATCTTATAAATTATATGCGTAGATGCCTATTTATTGCTATTTTAAGATAACTTATTTGCATTTTCTGAGAACATTTACCGTAGTAATGTATATTTTTTTTTCATACCATCAAAAAGTAGAGATTTCAAGGAACAAAAAGCCCACCGATTTTTTTAAAAAAGCGGATATTTTGCCTTGCGAATTTTCGATTGAAAATTGGAGTGCTTTTTCGATATTAAGTCAAAATAAGGTGAAAAAATGAATATTTTAAATCAAAAAAATAAATAGGTAAGTTTTCACCAAATTTCGTGAAAAAATAAATTTTTTTGCAAAAGATAAAAATAAAAAACCAAAAACTTGGTTATTTGAATTTTTCACATAAATTTTGAGGTTATGTGAAAAAAGTGTAAAAACAAAAGTTGTAGATATTTTTATTACCTACAACATTGCCATTTAACTTCCTTTCATAAAATTTGTAGTTTTGCCGGAAATCGAGATAAACCGTTTTTTCCCTTAAAAACTCACCCCCTTCCCCTTCCCGACCGCAGATCGACCGTAATTTATTTTTCCTTTCATTTTTGTTATATTCTCTACCTTTTCCAATGGGTTTCATCCTACCATATTTTTTTTTCACTTTTTACCATTTTCAAAGCTATCGACCCTGGTCTATTATTACTTAAGAAAAATTGTTTATTTTATAGCCACAAATACAAGATTAATTTCTGGAGAATGGCAAACAGGAGGGCTTCACGGCGCCCCTCTTTAGTCACTACGGCGCACCAGGGCGCCGCGGCGCATACTTTGGGAACCACTGCCTTAGATATTAAAATATGCTCTCGGAAAATTGCGGCCGCAAAATTCATTTTATGGCCGTTTTTATTAACTGAGACTACGAATTAAGCTCCACCAAACTTGATTTTAAAAATTTCAGAAAACGTATATTTATGCTCGAAAAATTGGATAAAAAACGTGCTATATGTTAATATTTCAATACAGCACAAACTTGTAAAGTAAATAATCAGTTTGATCAGACCAAAAAAATAATTTAATGTTGATTAACCTTTCATAATGTTACGACGTTTCATCGGCCATCCCGACTTCATTAGGTAATCTACAGATTACCTGATGAAATATAATAATTTATATGGACCTGAATAATACTACTGTGGATTACAAACTTATGTTAAAAATATTGACAAATTTGACATTCTGAATAATTGTTTTCAAATTTAAGTTTTTTAAGCATACACAATTAAGTTAGCAGGAAAGTAGACAAATTGATGTTAATCAATAAACTAATTATTAATTTAGCGACGTTTCGGTCATATATATTATATACAGGGTGAGTCAGACCACCCGTATCAGTCGTTTTTTTCGAAAACGGTTAGTCGTAGAGAGTTGTGTCAAAAATCTGTATCATAAAAGCCCTAATGAAGAATCAAATGGTAATATTTTTTTCCCCCGGAAAGGTCGGCTTCCCTATTAGTTTGCTCCAGAATGTTCAGAACTCCGGAATTTTAAATGGCACGATAGGTCGAAAGTGGTATTATTGAAAAGATCTTTAAAAAGTAAGCAAGTTTTGTAGGACATTTTTTTTTTGTTGCTGTCACCCCTGTTAAGTAATATTCGTTAGCAATTATTAAATTGAAATGTGATAAACGAACTATATAATAAACCAATTATTAATTTAGCGACGTTTCGGTCATATATATAATCTATATGACCGAAACGTCGCTAAATTAATAATTGGTTTATTGATTAATATCAATTTGTCCACTTTCCTGCTAACTTAATTGTGTATGTTTAAAAAAAATATGGACGCAACAATTTCCAATTTAAGTTTTTTGTTCAAAAATTTGTGTAAAACTTATGTTAATCTTTAAGTTTTTATCTGATTTTAAAAATTTGGCTAAAAGTCATATGGGAAGAATGGTACATATTTCTAGTTTATTTTCAAGCATTAACGTCAAAGATTGAATATGATTTTTCATAGCAATTAGAGATTTCCGGAACGTAAATGCACCAACACCTCCAATTCCTTGTAAGATAGAGCGTATGAAAAAACTTATTGAACAACTTAGTAACCTCAAAGTGAACAATTTACCTGAAGTAGACGATTTTTTCCCAAACACACGACTCAAAAATGATATAAATTTCTTCGTTCTCTTCTTTGAACCACCAACTGTTGAATCCGTTTGATTTTTGCTACTTATACCATCCTCAGTTTTATTTGCGTTTAGCAAACTCTCTATCGTACTTGAAGCTGTTGCTGGATTTTCTAAACTTTTTACAACGTTATCATGAATACTATCTACCTCATTCGTTTCTTTTTCTCCGATTTTATAACCTATTTCAATTTTCTTACTCTCCTCAATTTGACTCCTACTTTTGTAATCGTCTTGGATCTTAACGTCATCCTCCGAACTAGCTTTGTCATCTGAAGTCTCGTCTTCAACAAGTTCTTTAATTTTTGCAGAGTTCCATTTACTGCTAGGTTCGATACTGAACGTTTTATATTCATTATCTTTATGTTCCCCAGACGTGTTTAAAGCGTTCTTATAAAAAACGTTTTCTTCATGTTCTTTCTCTTGATTTTCATCAGCTTTGACGACTTTGCTTGTGATTTCTTTGATATAAACATTCATTGCATCACTGCTAGCTTTTGCCATTGTATAACCTTGGGCATTTTTTTCTTCACTTGTTTTCTTTGTCAAAACCGCGGTTGAACGTTTTATAAACGGATCTTCATCTTCTAAATCAATCAGGTCTGGTAATACATTTTCGACTGTAAGATCTGTTTGACCGGGGTTGATGATTGAATCCAAAACAAATATGTCCGCCGGTTTTTCCAATGGCTTGTTAGTGACTGACTTTTCCGGAAATTTATACATTAAAGTATTGTCCGATGACAGACTGGATGCTGTTTTGTTTACGTGAAGATTTTTCAGAGGAGATGACTTCGAGACTGTGGTTTTCGCTAACAATGTTCCAGACGATTTAGTCGTAGATTTAAGGTCGATATGGGCATTGTTTTCGGCGATTGTGTTAGATTTGCTTTGAGTACCGGTTACAGTCGGTATCAGACTTGATGTATGGACGTTGATGTTGCTTTTGTTTGGTAGTGAGGGTTTGCTTTCTGTATTTGCTTTGCTTATGCTTCGAAGCGGCAGACTTTGTTTGCTGTTATTTGTGATTGGATTTTGTGTTAAAGTTGTTTTGGTTTTTATTACCGTGGTTGGTCTTTCAGTGCTACTTTTTGTTAGGGTTTTGTTTCTGAAAATAAAATATATAATCAATTTATTAGTGTATTTGCCATATGGCAACATACACTATTGGCGTTGGTCGGATGGCGGGACCTAGGGGTCGGACCAAAATTTCTCGACGTTTCATAAC
This sequence comes from Venustoraphidia nigricollis, assembly GCA_034508555.1. Classification (NCBI taxonomy): domain Eukaryota; kingdom Metazoa; phylum Arthropoda; class Insecta; order Raphidioptera; family Raphidiidae; genus Venustoraphidia; species Venustoraphidia nigricollis. The sequence continues at coordinate 1,690,669 of JAVRKA010000046.1, forward strand.
CTCCTAAACACTTTGGCACCATTTTTAAAAATGTTTATATATATATATATATATATATATGTGCGGGCAATAACTTTCGAAGGAGCTAATTCATTTTAACGAAATTTGGCATACATGTTGGTCCATCACCGCACGAAGCCTATTAAAAATGGGCCCAATCGGGTCATTTTAAGGGTAGTTTTTAGGGGTTGAAAAAAGTTTTTGGGCCCAAAAATACCGAAAAAATTCTCAGAATCATGTCAAAATTGAAATTTAACCCTTTAGTAGCAATTAAAAAGTGCTCCTAAAATTATAAGCAAATCGGCCCAACAGGACCGGATTTACAAATTTTATGAAAACACTAGTTTGCGTATACGAATTTACTTACTGAAGGTCGTATTTAATTTGGTGCAGATGTTGGATTGATAACAATATTTCAACTAATAAAATTATTATTGTAAGGGGTGTATTAAGGGGTTCAATTTTTTTTTATTTTGTCCAAAAACAAACTTAATTTCATTTAATAAAGCCACAATACCTGTATTAGCAAATACACTATATTGTCGGCAGAGTTTTGGCACTGCGACCCGGGTTTTTTTTATTAAAGTTATAGTGGAAATAATTTTAATAATCCAAGTGCGTAGGCGTTGTGGTAAAATTTCTTGGTTTCCGGGCATGTACGCCGTGGTCCATTGGTATTTCTACCTGACTGACATTTCGTGTGCAACTGTGGTAAACATTATCAAAGGCGATGTATCCTTCTAGGCTACTCACAGATAAGTGGGAGCAGCTCATAAGCCAAGGACACGTCGCCTTTGATAATGTCTACCGCAGTTGTAGACGAAACGTCAGGTAGAAGTGCCAATGAACCACGGCATAGAAGCCCGGAAGCCAAGACGTTTTACACTTCGCCTTTGATAATATATACCGCAGTTGTAAACGAAACATAAGGTAGAAATACCAATGGACCATGGCCTACAAGCCCGAAAGTCAAGAAGTTTTACAATTTTAAAAATGATAATTGAAATCTGTCACCGAAAAATGAATTAAGCACAAAATTTAAAAAAATATGACTGCCTTAGCTAAATTATATGAAAATTGGGATTTTTTGTTATACAAAACGTCATGAGAGATTATAATATGTCACTTTTGACGACACTTAAAATGGCTGATCCTTCGCAAAATTCATTTTATTACTGTTTTTTTGCGCTGTGATTTAACAATAAACATCACAAAATTTGGCTTGTAACTTAAAAATTTCAAAAAACATATTTTTGTCCTAAAAACTGATTCAAGAAACGTGACATGCGTCAATATTTCTTTATAGCACGAATTACGGAAAAGCAAATTAACATTTCGAAATGTTTTCTTTACCAAATTGTGTTTAAAATACTGAAAAATTCGGTTTGCTCAATAATTAAATAATGGCAAAAACCCAATTCAAATCTGTTCAGTATAGTGAATTCAATCCGATTTTCAACCGGATGAAACCGGGTACGCCAGTTATTATAGACCTAAACTTTTTCTAAGAAGTTATCGAATGGTAAAAATCGCATTCAAATCCGTTTAGTAGTTCGTGATTTAAATGGAAATTCTCATAGTCCGGTTAACATTTTTTAGGTCTTTCTGGAATTAAATCATCAATCACAATGAATGCACCGAATTTTTCATAAGGAATCTTTGAACATGAAATTCAGCCACTTCAAAACGTCAAATTAAACTGAAACTTTGCACACTTAACAAGGACCGATGACAAAAAAATAATTTAATAAGTTTGTCCCATTATCATGACCAGGACCTTCAGGAAAAAGTGTCTTGAACACGCTGTACAGTACGTTGCGTTGCCTACCCCATAGTCAAATGCAATATTGTTTTTTAGTCTTATAATTCAAATTAGAGATTAAAAAGACTGAAACAACTCGCTTTTGTGCAAAATAATTTGACAACAAAATTAGCTTTACTGTAAAAAGCGCGGAGTACTTAATATTGGTAATAAATTTTTCATTTACTAGCTAATTGTAAACGTAGAGCTATTATGAAAATTTAAGTAGTTAGCACTCCACGCTTTTTACAGTAAAGCTAATTTTGTTGTCAAATTATTTAGCATTTTTTAGTTCATAAAAGCGTGTTATTTTAGTTTTTTTAAACTCTCATTTTGTTTAATAATTAATACTCGGCAATTATTCAGTTGGTTCTATAAAATATCTATTTTTAGAACAAAAATGTGAAGGAAATTTTGAAGAAATACATTTCCAGGTTTATATATATTTTTTTTATTTGATAGACTTAAAATCTTTAAAATTCATTCGATTTATCCCAGTCAACGATTAATTTAATTCCATTATTTTATAAAAGTAATCTAGTTACCAATATGAGTTAAAAGGTTAAACTTTTATCTTTCGCAAATATTTTTTCGTAAAATATAAACATTAAACTATTTTACTCACTGTTTATCCATGGTTGAAAATTGTTATAATAATAATTACTAAGAATTTTGATTTTTTTCCAAATTTTTTCTTTAAAGACACAACAAATTTATTGCATGACAGATGAGAAATAAAACAATTTAAACAATATAAACGCACCGCCTCCTTTTATGTAAAACATTTTTACAAAAAAAAAAAAAAATATTATAACGTTCAGCGGTGACTTTTTAACGATTATGTAGAAATCTGGCTTCAATATAACACGAATCTGGAGGCTTAGGGTTCAAGTTCCGTCAGTGATTTTTAATTGTTTGACACTTATAAATGGTTAGTGTTTTAAATATCAAATAAGTACTTGATGTTAAAATTATATTTTCATTCTTCACATATTTAGTTAAATGTCTGTAATCTACAGTTTAATCGATAATAGCTTGCTGAACCTAATATCAAAAAGGCAAACGACATTAGATGATTTCTTCACAAAAAAAGTAAATATGTGAAATGAGGAACCTTCCTCATCACAAACATAACTTCTTACTCGAACTTTTATTTATTTTTTATAAATGTTTTATAACAAAAATCGATATTAGCAATTAATAAATCTATAATTAATGTGATAAAAAAGTTATTTACAATAAATGTTATAAAACTAACAATTTTTTTTCACTTATGCCTATTATCTACGTATTAAGATGACCTCGTTTAGCGCTGTTTCGTATAGCGCTTGAACTTATTGAAACGTATCTCCCGCGTTAAGGTTGTCGGAACGCTCAAAATTTATGCCAAAAATAGAGCTTCGGCTGTCAACTGATTGTAGACTTATTCGTCAACATTCTGCAAACATTCTTTCTCTATAACGAAGATAAAGGACAAATCTAGGTCTCTAATCGACTACTTTTGTAATTTATGTATACGATTTTACTAGAAAAAAATTGGCATTAATTATGTCAAAAAACACACGTTTTCAATGTCATACTACGACCTTATTCGTACTTATTTCACAAAATTGTTCCATCGCAAATCTAAAGTGACTCTTCCTTTTTCAGAAAAGTTTTTTAAATCTTCAAAATATTTCCAAAATTTAGAATAATCAACTGACAGCGGTACCCTTGCAACAGCATTTTTTAGCTTCGTAGTGTGGCTAAGCCGGGTCGTAAGTATTAGACACGTTTGTACCACCAAATCAAAGTCTCTATAAGGAAGATAAAGAACAAATCTAGGTCTCTAAGGGACTACTTTTGTAATTTATGTACGATTTTACTAGAAAAAACCCGGGTCGCAGTGTCAAAACCCTGCCGACAATATAGTGTATTTGCTTATACAGGCAGTGTGGCTTTATTACGCGAACTTAAGTTGGTTTTTCGGCAAAATTAAAAATTTGACTCCTTAACACACCCTTTAAAATAACATTTTTTTTCTTAACTGCAATATTATTATCAATCTAACGTCTACACCGAATTAAATACACCCTTCAATAAATAAGTCACTATCTACAAATTAGTGTTTTCAAAAAATTTGTAAGTCCGGTCCTGTTGGGCCGATTTTTTTAAAATTTTAGGGACACTTTTTAATTGCTACTAATGGGTTAAATGTCAATTTTGAAACGAGTCTGAGAATTTTTTCGGTATTTTGGGGCCCAAAAACATTTTTCAACCCCTAAAAACTACCATTAAAATGGCCCGATTAGGCCCATTTTAAATAGGCTTCTGGCGGAGATGGATTTTAATACGTGGCCCAAATTTCGTTAAAATCAATTAACTCTTTCGAAAGTTATTGCCCGTACACACACACATATATATATATATATATATATATATATATATATATATATATATAAACATTTTTTAAAATGATGCCAAAGTGTTTAGGAGGTTATGAAACGTCGAGAAATTTTGGTCCGACCCCTAGGTCCCGCCATCCGACCGATGCCAATAGTGTATGTTGCAAATACACTAAAAAGTTGGCAATTACTGTGTCAAAAAACACACGGTTTCAATGTCATACTACAACCTTATTCGTACTTATTTCGCAAAATTGTTCCATCACAAACCTAAAGTGACTCTTCCTTTTTCGGAAAAGTTTATTAAATCTTAAAAATATTTCCAAAATTTAGAGTAATCAACTGACAGCGGCATCCTTGTAACAAGATTTTTTTGCCTTGTAGTGTGGCTTAAGCCGGATCTTAAGTATTAGACACGTTTGTACCACCAAATCAAAGTCTCTATAAGGAAGATAAAGGACAAATCTAGGTCTCTAATCGACTACTTTTGTAATTTATGTACGGTTTACTAGAAAAAAGTTGTCATTAACTGTGTCAAAAAACACACGTTTTCAATGTCATACTACGACCTTATTCGTACCTATTTCACAAAATTGTTCTATTTCAAACCTAAAGCGAGTCTTCCTTTTTCAGAAAAGTTTTTTAAATCTTCAAAATATTTCCAAAATTTAGAATAATCAACTGACAGCATTTCAACTGCAACACCATTTTTTAGCTTCGTAGTGTGGCTTAAGCCGGGTCTTAAGTATTAGACACGTTTGTACCACCAAATCAAAATCTCTATAAGGAAGATAAAGGACAAATCTAGGTCTCTAAGGGACTACTTTTGTAATTTATGTACGATTTACTAGAAAAAAGTTGGCATTAACTGTGTCAAAAAACACACGATTTCAATGTCATACCACGACCTTATTCGCACTTATTTCGCAAAATTGTTCTATCTAAAACCTAAAGTGACTCTTCCTTTTTCAGAAAAGTTTTTTTAAATCTTTGAAATATTTCCCAAAATTAGAGTAATCACTTGACAGCGGCACTCTTGCAATAGCATCTTTTAGCCAAGTAGTTGGCACCAGCCAAAAATTGAAACGTGCAGATGATTTGAGCGAGACAGAGCTAAAGAAGGTCACACCCACAATATGTCTTTTGCCTACCTCGCCCATTACCGCTGGGTCTCAGCACAAACAAAATTCAGAGCATTCCGACAGCCTTAATGTATTAGACACGTTGTTTTCGCGCGTTCGTACCACCAAATCAAAGCCATTCATTTAACATTGCGATTGAACTCTCCTTATATCTAAACTTCGTGATATGCGGTCCGGTGGCCAACCATGCGTCTGCCGGTACCGGTTCCTTCAACTGGTGGTGGTTTAATTATTAGATTCAAATAATTCGTTTACCATGCGCCAACGCTCTTGTTTGGGTAGTCTCTTTAGCACACTGGTGCCAAGAGCACACCAAGTAGCGGTAATACCACGCGGTGATGTTTCGTTTTTACGTATTCTTTTCGGAACTACCGCGATTCATGAAGTATTTTAAAGTAAAAAGTGTTAACACTAACATCTCTTTTGTCACCAAAAATGTACTTATTAATTAATAATTTTAGTTATTTTCTAAACATTTGCAAATCAATTGTTAACATAATATGTGCTTTAAAATCCGTTAGGTATATTGAAATTATAAAAATCGCGTCTCCTCAAAAATTGTGAATTAGAACAAATATTTCAAAGGATATTTTATGGAGCAGATAAATTAGTTATTAATTATTTTGTTTAACACGACGTTTCGTAATAATTTATTACTTCTTCAGGTGCTAACAATATTACATATTAACATTATTAAAATTCTTATTTTCTTGTCGCATATTATTGTTTATATGGTCTGTATGTTTTAAATTTTTAATGTATGTCATTTAAATAATAAATGAAGAGATAAATAAACTAAGTCAAATTGTTAAACAAAATAATTATTAACTAATTTATCTGCTCCATAAAATATCCTTTGAATAATTTGTTTTAATTAAAAATAAGGAGCTGAACTTTCTGTAAACATTGTGAATTAGTATACTATCATATTTCAGTCACATAAATAGTTTTTTTTTAGATGAGTGACAAAGTGAAAGTTATATATGTGAATGACTTTTTCCCAAAAATAAAAATAATAAAAAATTTTTAAAAATATTTAAGTATGCACTAAAGCTTGTGAGTTGTGTGATTCCGAACAATAATGTACGAAAATGTCTTCAATATTGGAAACATTTTTTTAAACACCTTACGACGTAAAATAAAAAACAAAATATTAGTGCATATATCTAGGGTGGAATTTAGTATATTATCGAGGGGATTGTGTTAAAATGAATATCAGCGAGTTTTAACAATCACACGAGTCATAATCTCATTACGCCCGAGATATGTGCAATTAAGCCCATATAAAATAGCTGGTTTTTACTTTATTTTCAGTATATTTTGAAAAATTTCGGCATTTCACTTGTGAAGCAAACTTCACTTCTAAATATGATATGCTATTTAAGGTTGCTGTGCACCAGCTGTTCAATATGATCCTTTTTTCACTCGCATAACTTACGGCAAATTGTGTATGTCAAATGCACTTACGTTTCGGAAATATCAAATTTATATGAAAAATCTTATTCAATCTTTGATGTTAATACTTCAAAATAAACTAGAAATATGTGTTATTCTTCCCATATGACTTTTAGCCAAATTTTTACAGTTTGTGATCTAAATTAACGATTTTAAGTCAGATAAAAACAAGAAACTTACTATAAGTTTTACACAAATTTTTGTACAGAAAACTGAATTTGGAAAACATTATTGAGGAAGCCTTTGTCAGTATTATTTTAGCATAAGTTTGTAAAGAAAAAGCTGCTTTCCCGTAATTTGAAATATCGTGACATGCTGTAAAGAAATATTGACGAATATCACGCTTTTTTATTCAATTATTAGGATAAAAATAAGCGATTTTTGAAATTTTTAAACAGCAAGTTAAATTTTGTGAAGCCTAATGCTTAATCACAGATAATAAAAACAGTAAAAAAATAAATTTTGCGCCAACAGTTCGAATTTCCCCGAGAGCCTATTTTACAATCAAAATAATAGACAATAGGGATGTTGACTATTTTTGGGAAAGTGTTTTAAATCGTGCATAAGTACCTAATATAGCCACAAATATTTATTATTTTTGTTTAAATACGACTCAAGCCTTAAAAATCATGTATTTTAAATTCCGTTTCAAATTTCGGTCCAAAACGCCAATACTTGTCACGTGACTGCCGTGACGTCATCCGTTCATACCAAAGGAGGCTCAAAAGTTTACACGGGAGCTAACATTCTATAGTTTCGTAGCTGGTCGCTATAGTTACATGTAATTTGACGTTTCCTATAAACAAATAATAATAAATTACACACTAAATATTAACCAAACAAGGAAGCCTCTGACAGCGTCTGATGCTTGTACATGACTCAGTGACGTCATGCGCTCTGATTGGTGTCCGTTGTCGCGTGACTTGAGAGTGATTTTATTAGGTTTTATTTATTAAATATTAATTAAATTCCTTAAAAATAAGGAAAAATATAGTGTTTTTTAGTATTTCTATAATAGAAACTACCACTTAACATTAAAATTATGTTTTTGTTTGAATACAGTCAACATCCCTATTATTACCTGTTTCCCAATTAGTACTAATAGTTTAAATAATTCATAACGCACTAGTGCTGTAGGTAATGAAAGACACAAGCAGTTTTACATTACAACTCTAGTGTGTTATTTTACATGTATGTAAACCAGCTATTTTATAGGGTGTGATGCAATACAACTTTTTTTCATAAACGTTTGTTGAATTGATTTCGACTTTGATTTCGACACTTAGTTTGTGTTTAAATAATATAGTTATATAAACATTGACGTGAGAGATGTTTAAAATAAAAAATAGTGTGCAGTTGTTGCAGCAAAAAAGGTAATTTTCAAAATAATATGTATTGACTCTTTTGAACTCAGTTGTTAAGGGTCTATAATTTGCAGTCAATAAATTAAAAGTCAAAATAGAGATGGGAAAAACGGGTCTTTTTATTGATCTGCATCTTTGCATCTGGATCCCGTATGTGAGCCGGCTCACTGAACCGGTTCAAAAAGAGCCGAGTTCTGAATATGTCACTGCAGTCTGCCACTGAGTTACCTAGTTCAGTCAATCATATCACGACCTGTATAGAATCAAGAATGCATAGCCAGACATGTGATGCATGAGTCATTTGAGCTGACAGATGCATCAAAGCAAGAACTGACACGTAAGTGTAAAACGCGCTTCTCTGTGTTAAGTGTTTCACTAAGTTATGCGGATCCGTTGATCCGTCGGCTCTCACGGATCTTCTGTCGGAGTCGGCTCTTTGAACCGGTTCAGATCTGAGTTACCCAACTCTAAGTCAAAATGTATTAAAAAAATCCTCAGCAATGAAAAGAAAGATTATACTAAAAAATTTATGTCTGTCAAAAAATAGTGGTGCATATACAGTTTACCTACGCGCAGCAGAAGTTATACTTCTTATATTTCTTTTGGAGGGCTTGGAAACACATTTTTCTAGACAAGTCGTTTTTATTATTAATTATACAGACGTTATACAGGTTTTTATGCGCCCCACGATTTTATTTCAGTCTGTTAAAAGTCCCAGATTATTTTTTAGTTTTTGGTACAGCTATTTTATTTATAAGCTTTTAGTGTATTTTATTAAAAATGTGATTTACACCCGGAAGAAAGGCGGGCCGATCAGTTAGTTACCATAATATTATATTGTGAAGTGGGCGAAAATTTAAACGTGCGATTTGCACTCGGACGAAGCCGGACCGATCAGCTAGTTATCATAATATTGTATTGTCATCGGAACTACACATGTGTGCAAAATTTCAACACAATCGGTTAACGGGAAGTCGGTGAATATTACAAAGTACGATTTGTACCCGGACGAAGCTGGGCCGGTCATTTAGTTACCATAATATTATATTGTCATTGGAACTACACATGCGTGCAAAATTTCAACACAATCGGTTAACGGGAAGTCGGTGAATATTACAAAGTACGATTTGTACCCGGACGAAGCTGGGCCGGTCATTTAGTTACCATAATATTATATTGTCATTGGAACTACACATGCGTGCAAAATTTCAACACAATCGGTTAACGGGAAGTCGGTGAATATTACAAAGTACGATTTGTACCCGGACGAAGCTGGGCCGGTCATTTAGTTACCATAATATTATATTGTCATTGGAACTACACATGCGTGCAAAATTTCAACACAATTGGTTAACGGGAAGTCGATGAATATTACAAAGTGCAATTTGTACCCGGACGAAGCTGGGCCGGTCATTTAGTTACCATAATATTATATTGTCATTGGAACTACACATGCGTGCAAAATTTCAACACAATTGGTTAACGGGAAGTCGATGAATATTACAAAGTGCAATTTGTACCCGGACGAAGCTGGGCCGGTCATTTAGTTACCATAATATTATATTGTCATTGGAACTACACATGCGTGCAAAATTTCAACACAATCGGTTAACGGGAAGTCGATGAATATTACAAAGTGCAATTTGTACCCGGACGAAGCTGGGCCGGTCATTTAGTTACCATAATATTATATTGTCATTGGAACTACACATGCGTGCAAAATTTCAACACAATCGGTTAACGGGAAGTCGATGAATATTACAAAGTGCAATTTGTACCCGGACGAAGCTGGGCCGGTCATTTAGTTACCATAATATTGTATTGTCATCGTAACTACATATGCGTGCAAAATTTCAACACAATCGGTTTACGGGAAGAATGTAAAAAAGCTGCCGCAAGATTTGAAACAAATATAGGAGGTCAAACTAAATAAAACCGCTTAAAAACTAAAACCATAGTAAATTGATATCAAAATGTGATAGTTTGTTTCTCAAGAAATATTCCTTATTACATAAACATAACCCTTAAGGTAGTTGTCGTGGTTAAGGCACACAGTCAGAAAATTCTTAGTTTTTGTATACTTATTAAGGACATGATAATGCAATTACCCTGAAAATTTGAAGTCGATCGACCGTATATAATCCGAGAAAAATTCAATTAAAAATTGGATAATTAACATTGATTATATACGATCTCGGTAGTTCTGAACCAGTTTCTTATTTATAAAAAAAGAACTAATTGTCAGAAACTTTCCAAAAACTGACAGTCTTTCAATGCATTTGTTATGAGTTAAAAAAAAATAAGAAAAAATTTTTGACCATCTAATTATTTATAAATAACGATTTAAAGTTCAACAATTTATAGAAAAGTATACATGCATATGAATACTGTATAGGGTTACGTTTCCACGGGTACAGTCTTGCGTACAAATTATGGATCACTTAGCTACAAGCTAGTATACGTTTGTGGGGCGTATAATCTATAACAGAAATTAGTTTCACGGGTAATTGGAATAAAAAATCAATTTAAACACTTGTTTGAATTGATTTTTTATTCCAATTACCCGTGAAACTAATTTCTATTATTACATATTTTGGAATTGAACTTTAAAGATGAATAATCTATAACTTTTTGACAATATTGTACCACGACAACTACCTTAAGGAACTCCAAACGCGTTTTCCATAAAAAATTAAAATCCATGGAAATTCCCAGAAATTTTATATTTGCATGTAAAGATGCATTGTCGATAAATCCCACATTATTTGACCTAAGTGATTTAGCCTCACTATGTATATAATGTGTGTATTTTGCTTCAAAAGATCCGCTTATTTGAAAAGAAGATACATGAATTAAATACAGTAACATCTCGCTTAACGCTGTTTCAGTATTACACGGTTTCTAAAAAAAAGTTTAGTCACTATAACGTAAATTATGGATCAATTTATATAAAATGATTCAAATGTTGATAGAAGTTCAAAGGCAAGACGAAGTGTCATTGATGCAATATCTTGCTATCGACAACAGCTTGCTGAACGAAACAGAAAAAGGCAAACGACATTAGATGACTTCTTCACAAAAAACCAAATATGTCAAATGAGGAACCTTCCTCATCACAAACATAACTTCTTACTCGAACTTTTATTTGATTTTCATAAATGTTTTATGATAAAAAATCTATTAGCAATTAATAAATCAATAATTAATGTGACTAAAACGTATGCAAAAAAAGAACTAAAAAATTATCATATTTCCGGTTCTGTTTCACTTATGTCTATTATCCACGTAATTAGATGATTTCGTTTAGCGCTGTTTCGTATAGTGCAGGAACTTATTGGAACGTATCTCCTGCGTTAAATGGGGTCTTACTGTATTTTCAATTTAATATTCAGGAAACGTGCCACAGTGTTTCTATCTATGAACGGAACGACGGCGCTTTATATTTATTATAAAAATTGTAGTTTGTTGTGCTTCCGGTCATAGTGAATATTTAACGAAGAATTGTTCATCTTTATAACTCTTAAAGTTACTTTGACGAATATTAATTAACTTAATGGCTACGAAATACAACTTAAATTATAATAAAAATATAATGAATCACCTTATTTTAATAAAAACAAAATTAAATATTCTAATCAAAAGAAATGCTCCAGTGATTAAAAAAAAATGTTATTATATACACTTTATGTATTTGCCGACCCGAGTTTTTTATTAAGTACCGTCAGGCCAGTCCGGCTTCGGCCGGATTTGTAGATTGCCAATTAAAGATGGACTTTTTTTTTTTGAAAATAGCCGTATTTACCTGAAGTTGCTCGGGTTACGATAGCATAATGAGACCATACTAAATATTTTATCTTGATATTCGTTAAAGTCAAAAAAAAAGTTTCCAGCTAGGAGTCCCTCTATAAGCTGCCGCGCACTAATTTTTCAAAAGCTACGTATAATACTCGCCACGGTTCTAAAAGGTTCTGAAGTTAGTCACAAACAGCGTCGCAAATGCATATTTTAGAGCCGTCCTGGTTGTTTTGTGGGAAAGGAAGACTCTCCCACCATCTCCCAGTTACCGGCACAGAACGTGCGCTCGTCGGTGATTGGTTATCGCTGGTTGACGTGTCACTTGTCGCTTTCCTGCTATAAAGTACAGTTCAGTACGCTATTGTTAAGTTGTTTGATTGTTAATTGATCAAGATGCCTAATACATTTTTGCATAGCCAAGCATGCAAAATAATTTTTTGCAAGGAATTAGACCTTTAGATTAAAAAAAAATTAAAAATAATAATATAGCGCGAGTTTGTAGTTTTTCAACCGACTGCGCAAGCCTCCATTTGCATCTATCTTCAGAACCTATTAGAATCGTGGCGCGTATTATACAACGGACTTTTTTATCATTTTTTATTATTTAATTTTATAAAAGAATACGATACTCTGTATTGTAAATCTATATATTATTAACTATATATAATAACTAGTGGCCCAGTCCGGCTTCGCCCGAGTGTAAATGTAATATATAGGATATAAAACGTGTATTGAATATGCGCGAATTCATCGCTTTTATTTGTGAATGTTCAAAAATCGAAGAAAAATCTTATTTCCCAAAAAGAAATTTATAAAATTCTGTTGATCCGATCGCTATCAAACTTCAGAAGATCACCCGCTGGGCTAATCTAAAGATTGTCTGAAAATTTCATCAAAAATGGTGTACCCGTTTGGAGTCCATAGATTACATATACATCGTCTTTTATCTATATAGATTATTAAAATGTAAAAAGTGGTTATTGTGACATAACGATAATAGTTGGACATAAAGTATCGCAAAGTTTTTTTTAGACTTTATTGATATGTTCTTTAATATTGTAGAACATACTTTTGTTCTATCATCAAAAGTTTCCGCAGCGCATGCGACGAAAGATGTATTATGGCATTTTTTTTACAACTTGGGTTACGTTACTAAAGTTTTAGTAAGGATCCCTAATATTTTCTAGCAATAAATATAGCCTATGTTATTCAGGATGAATGTAGCTTTCTAATGGTGAAAGAATTGTTTAAATCGGCACAGTAGTTTTTGCGTTTATTTATTACAAACACATACACACAAAAATACAAATCTTTCCTCTTTATAATATTAGTGTAGATAATAAAAGTTGTCATTACTTATCAAACATTTATTTTATTGCATTAAATTTAATAATATTCCACTAAACACATTATGATTAACGTTGAGAAATGAAATTCCTATACTTATTTGTGTTACAATTATATATCAGAAAAAGCTAAAATTAGCTCTGTAGAACAAGATGGCGGTCGAATGTTTGGGCTACTTTCTCCTAAAACAGGCGCAAGTTTCAGAGTAAAAACACAGCTTAACATATTTTTACCACGTTGTGTGGATACCTACAACAATTTATTTTACTTGCCAATTTAAAATATGGCAAAAACAACTCTGCAATATCTTAAATTATAAATTTGAATATATAATTACTTGATATCATTAATATGAAAACATGTGACTTTTATATTCACTTATGACTGATAATATCCCTTGCTATTGTTTTATTAAAAATGCAAATTAGACGAAAAAAAACTTTAATTTTTCAGATTACGTACAATAAAAATGAAGATTATTCACCGGATTATTCGGATTATTGATCTGTTGGAGCGGATAAGCGAAAAAACTATACTAATTTGCAAATTTAGTGATGCCAGGTCCGGATTTTTAAATAAAAAAACCTTTAAAACTAAATCTCTTTTTGTTTTCAAGTGCTTGTCAATTAAAAAAAAACGCGTAGGTATATGAATTTCTATTTCGAACAAAATAATAAGAAACAAAAAGATACACAAAATCGCCAGGTCCGGACTTTAAAATTAACACCCTTTAAAACTAAATCCCTTGTTTTCAAGTGCTTGTCAATAAAAAAAAACGCGTATATGAATTTCTATTTCGAATAAAATAATAAGAAACAAAAAGGTACACAAAATTGCCAGGTCCGGACTTTAAAATTAACACCCTTTAAAACTAAATCCCTTTTTGTTTTCAAATGCTTGTCAATTAAAAAAAAACTTGTATAAGAATTTCTATTTAAAATAAAATAATAAGAACAAAAAGAAAAACAAAAAAAAATCATTCCAGCGAAATAGGCGACAGGACCACTCCATCTTCAAAGATATAAAGAAATAAAATTTCTGTTAACGCGGGCGGTGACGCAGGCAATGACTAGTAATAAATATTATGAAATTTGCTACTCGTTGTTACATAATAGTGTTCTTTATATTAGCTAAAAACAATATTCCATTTGAATATGAGGTAGGCAACTCAACGTACGTCACTGTACTTGCTGTAATTTTTCAAGTTTTTTTTATCATGAAGATTCTGGTGTGAATATTGGGACAAACTTATTAAATTATTGTATTGTCATCGGTCCTTGGTAAGTGTGCAAAGTTTCACTTTAATCTGACGTTTTAAAGTGAGATAATTCCACGTTCAAAGATTCCATTACAAACAAACTAGTGAAGCTAATAAAAGCATGTTATCAGAATAATGGAACAAACTTATAAAATTATTGTATTGTCATCGGTCCTTGATAAGTGTGCAAAGTTTCAGTTTAATCTGACGTTTTGAAGTGGGTGAATTTCACGTTCAAAGATTCCGTTGCATACATTCAAAGATTTTTTTTTTATTCTGAAGGTCCTGGTCAGGATTACGGGACAAACTTATTAAATTATTGTATTGTCATCGGTCCTTGATAAGTGTGCAAAGTTTCAGTTTAATCTGACGTATGAAAGTGGGTGAATTTCACGTTCAAAGGTTCCGTTGCATACATTCAAAGATTTTTTTTTATTCTGAAGGTCCTGGTCAGGATTACGGGACAAACTTATTAAATTATTGTATTATCATCGATCCTTGATAAGTGGACAAAGTTTCAGTTTAATCTGACATTTTGAAATGGGTGAATTTCACGTTCACAGATTCCTTTACAAACAGACATGCAGGTGAAACTAATAAAATCGTGCTAGAAAGCGGGCAAGTCTGTCCCGCGTGGGATAAAAATTGGGACATAAGGCCAAACTGTAAAAATAATTCATCTTCTAAGTTCAGTTCCAGATATATGTTATAATAGAAAACAGGATCACGGGTAATTGGAACAATATAGTTAAATCAATTTAAACACTCCTTGATTTGCAACGTTTCGTCTTTATTATTAAGACTTTATCAAGCTCTAAACATTTTTTACAACAATCAACATACCGTAAACCGGGGCTACTTTGTGACTGCAGGGGTCACTTTGTGACACCAGGTCTTGAGCAACAAAATCTGGATCCCGATACAACAACATAGTTTTGGGAAGTTACTATTTGTAGAAGGGTCTGTGGGGCCATTTATGAAGAGAATGCAGTATCTAAATACGATTTCAAGTCTATGTGTACTGGGCGTCATTTATGATTAAATAACAGGTGTTTTCAGTTTGTCTGTATACTTTCTAGTGTGAGATTAAAACCAAAAAGTTTTTTAAAAATCAACTAAGTACAAGTTGTCTTATTGTTATTAACGACCATTTTGAACTACAGAGTTTAATTTTAGAATTTTTAATTTCGATGTAGTTATTAGTTTAATTAAAAATCAAAGATTTCAAGGCTTACTTTGTGACATTAAAAAACCTGTCAAAAGTAACCCTCGCAATGTTAAGCAGATAAAATTCTATCAGTAATTATTTTATTGGGATTTTACCTGAAATTTTAGACTAATAATGCAAATTTTTCAGATCTAAAATGTCATTGACATATAAAAAGAAGCTTGGTAGTAGGAATTACAAAAATTACACTAATGAAAAAAAGCTCTCAAAGATATAAGACAAAATGGGCTCTCCCTACGTGTTGCTTCAGAAAAATAGGGCATACATATTTTTTGTTGACGTTATTAAGAGGGTTACTTTATGTCACCAGTATTTTCATAGAAAAAATGGCCGTCACAAAGTAACCCTAATATACGGGGTTAGTTTGTGACACTTTATTTAATTAATATCTCTTTTTCTATACATAATATTGCAACCTACCACTGTGCATTCAAAAGAGTAAGATTCAAGCTTCATATTCATGTAAAATTTATTGTATTCAGTGTAATAGCAAATTCAATTTAAGCAAACAACATAAATAATTGTCTCAAAGTAGCCCCGGTTTACCGGTATATCGTTTAAACTTATTGAGGTTTGTCACACCATTGTTTCTTTTTAGTAAGTTATTAAGTCCATAATGTTTAATATTTTTATTATATGAATGTTGTTAATTGTTGTAACATTTTTTAGAGCTTGATAAAGCCTTAATAATAAAGACGAAACGTTGCAAATCAATGAGTGTTTAAATTGATTTAAATATGTTTCAATTACCCGTGATCCTGTTTTCTATTGTAAAAATAATTTTATTGTTTTGCAAAACAAATCATAGCGTTTCTGTAATTACGCGTCCAGTATCAAATTCATTTCAACAAAAAAAAAACTCGTTTGTATTATGCTTAACATGTATTTCATTTCATAACAAAAATTTGCATAATATCGTACGTGTTGGTGCTATAAAAACAATTGCGGGTTTCTATTACTTTTACTGTAAAATGAAAAGCACTATATGCAAATACATAATTTAATAAAAAACAAAACAGTGGCGTGTCATATTTTTATACGTGGAATTTAATTACTTTAGTAAAACAACGTAGGGGAAAGTGGGATAATTGCGAATACTTAAGTGAGAAGTACAATAATACAGATTTTATTGGCATTTATTGGGTCAATCATACAGTAGTTAAGTCTGCTATAAAATTATAAACCCACTTTGGAATTATGTGAAACACAAACTTAAATTATTATCAGAATTGAAAACCCCTGTTGTTCGCAATTTCTCAAGAACATGGGGTAAATACGAATAACGTATAGTAGTCAGTATGATTTCACACAGTTTGTGCTGAGACCCAGCGGTAAGAGGCGAGGTAGGCAAAAGACATATTGTGGGTGTGACCCTCTTTAGCTCTGTCTCGTTCAAATCATCCGCACGTTTTAATTTTTGGCTGGTGCCACACTACGAGGCTAAAAGATGCTATTGCAAGAGTACTCTAATTTTGCGAAATATTTTGAAGATTTAAAAAACTTTTCCGAAAAAGGAAGTGTCATTTTAGGTTTGTGATGGAAGAGTTTTGTGAAATAAGTACGAATAAAGTCGTACTGTGACATTGAAAACGTGTGTTTTTTTGGCACGATTAATGCCAACTTTTTTCTAGTAAATCGTACATAAATTACAAAAGTAGTCCATTAGAGACCTAGATTTGTCCTTTATCTTCCTCTATTTTTGGCTTAAATTCAGAGCGTTCCGATAGCCTTAACATTTATTAGTACAAAAATCACAAATATAATTTTCGGGCGCCCACAAACTGCAACTATAGCACATTATCCAATCTTCCATTGGAGGGCTCTCACACTTTTCCTTGCAGTAAATGCAGAAGCACTCATTCTCCTTGGGTTTGGTTTGTTGTTTTTTTAGGGTTCCGTACCCAAAGGGTAAAACGGGACCCTATTACTAAAACTCCGCTGTTCGTCCGTCTGTCACCAGGCTGTATCTCATGAACCGTGATAGTTAGACAATTGAAATTTTCACAGATGATGTATTTCTGTTACCACTGTAACAACAAATACTAAAATAGAATAATTTTGTTGCCGTTTTTATAGATAATGGTACGGAATCCTTCGTGCGCGAGTCCGACTCGCACTTGGCCGATTCTTTAACATTCTCTATTTTCTTTTTTCTGTCTTTTGTTCATACCACCTTCAAAACTTTTAAGATTTTTTAGTCCCTTTTTGATATGCGTATCTTTTCAGTTTTCATCTTTTGCTTCTTTTTTACGTTTATAATTTCGTGGCATCTGTAACAAATATATGGCAAATACACTAATAACAAAACACATTCAGCACGTATTCATGGTATTCATGTTACATAATTACAATGACAGTGAAGTCTGCAGCTCACCAACAAAGAACAAAGTGGCTACCGTTGTGAATTAAATACTCAAGAACCAAGGTCACCGCTCGATAATTATATTTTCTGACAAGGCTGTTCGATAGTACAGTTCATCTTCTCGACCTTGTGTATCTGTTACACTTATTTTTTAAGGTAACCGAGCGGTGTAGCGTAGTGGTCAGAGCACTAGACTCTCATTCGGAAGGTATTGGGTTTGTATCTTGGCGGGAGCGGACTTTATTTATTGTAGATTATAGACGAAATTTGCCGCCCTGGGCACTAGCCCTTAGTGTAAATCCAGCGCTGGTTGCGCGTGACGTCGCTGGTGATAGGAGAGTTCAAAGTGCACTTGGGCATATTTTACCCAGATTCATAGTTCGCGTGATAAGCATTTTTAACGCCATTTTTATATTTTCTCTTCTTTTTTTTGGATTGTACGTAATAACTAACATTTGGCGATTCTTATTTTGTTCATAATGGAAGACGAAATGATAATAGGCTATTTGAAGGAATGTTCTTCGGACGAAAGCTGTCCATCGGGGTCGGATGTTGACGAAGAGGAATGCATCAGTCAAACTTAAAAGTTTCTTCATAAATAAATAGTTATAATATTAAAAATGTTTTTTGTTATTACGTATAAAATAACAATATCCAGTTATATAATTCATCTAGATAAGAAAAAACTATTTCAAACGAAATATATTGAAATCAGCGTTGCCAGATTTTTTTTGCCAAGTCGGGATTTTGGAACTTTTTGAATGAAAAAAGCGGGACTCTTTCGTCGAAAGCGGGACATAGTAAAAAAACGGATATAATTAGAACTTTTTAAAGATTTTTCTTTTTATTTGAGTTCAAATTACGTTTACATTACAATAGATAGCAAACCTGGCCATAGAAAATGTATTTTAATAAAAATATGATATTTTAAATCAGATTTAAGTACCCTATCGTTAAATAGTTGAGTCTTATTCGTCTTCTGAATAAAAAAAAACAGAAATCAAAATCATTCATTAGAAAAATATGGCGTTTCAAACAATAGTCTGAGGAGTGAGTGTTACAAATTGCAACTTACAATAAGAGAATAATTATATACGCAAGGTCGAGTTATCCCCGAAAAGCGGGACTGAACCTGTCCCGCGCGGGACATTTAATTTTGATTTAAAAATCGGGACGTCTGGCAACGCTGATTGAAATCGATAACCGGTTAAAATCCACCCTAGCTCATTGATGATGTAATTGAAATGAGGTTAATTTACGCCGGGCTAAACATTGCTTTTGAACTCCTTATATTTTACTTCGTGTCCACACCACTCGAACTCGTTCGACAGTTGTTTTTTCAGTTCTACTGATTCGAAACAATCTGTGAGGAACTATTTCGAACCACACCTTTGACAAGGCCCTCCAGCGTTTCTGCAGACGCAATATTCTACACCATACTGACCAGCTGTAAAGAGCAGATGTTTGTGAAGGAATCTGTGTGCTGGTGCCGTGATTGGCCCACATCGCGATCGTCTGCTGTTCGCGTGTGCAGCTGGCGACCGGCCGGCTACAGACACGTCCTTATAAATATTTATTACACGGGCGTACCTGGAGTTTTTAAAATATTGAACTTTAAGGGGGTATTCTCGTGTGAACGCATAAATTTTACCTCTTTTTAGGGAATTTTTTTTTTTAGACGACAGTAACATTCAATCATTTTAATTTTTTTATATGTTTTTAGTGTATTTGCCATATGGCAACATACACTATTGGCGTTGGTCGGATGGCGGGACCTAGGGGTCGGACCAAAATTTCTCGACGTTTCATAACCTCCTAAACACTTTGGCACCATTTTTAAAAATGTTTATATATATATGTATATATATATATATATATATATATTTATATACGTATATATATATATATTTATATGTGCGGGCAATAACTTTCGAAGGAGTTAATTCATTCTAACGAAATTTGGCATACATGTTGGAATCCATCACCGCACAAAGCCTATTTAAAATGAGCCCAATCGGGTCATTTTAAGGGTAGTTTTTAGGGGTTGAAAAAAGTTTTTGCGCCCAAAAATACCGAAAAAATTCTCAGAATCGTTTCAAAATTGAAATTTAACCCTTTAGTAGCAATTAAAAAGTGCTCCTAAAATTATAAGCAAATCAGCCCGACAGGACCGGACTTACAAATTTTATGAAAACACTAGTTTGCGTATACGAATTGACTTACTGAAGGTCGTATTTAATTTGGTGCAGATGTTGGATTGATAACAATATTTCAACTAATAAAATTATTATTGTAAGGGGTGTATTAAGGGGTTCAATTTTTTTTTATTTCTTCCAAAAACAAACTTAATTTCATTTAATAAAGCCAGAATACCTGCAGTATTAGCAAATACACTATATTGTCGGCAGGGTTTTGGCACTGCGACCCGGGTTTTTATTTTTATCTTAAACTGTATAAAAAAAATATTTTTCTCTTATTTTACATTTTTTATATATATATATATTTTTTTAATTGAATTAGACACTAAAAAAAGCAGGTCACTGGTCATGGTAATAGCGGCTGTTCATGTCTGAAATAAAAAAATCGAATGGATCATTGTTCAGTAGGTATGTCGCTATCGACCCTACCAAAATTAATCAATTTCATTAAAAAAAAATGGTGGAGTGTAGAAAAAAGTTTGTGTTTTTTATTCATTTTTTTGTTAAAAATCGTTTAAAAAAATAAGAAAATATTTTCGAAAATAAGCAATTTTGTTACGGCCGATAACCATTAATGAGTAGAAGAACATATATAAATTTCAAAGCAATCGGTTGAAGACTTTTTTTAGGACCATGACTGCAGTTTTAGAAAATAATTTTTCCAGAAAAATGCGTTTAAAGTTTCAAGAGGCCGACAAGTCGCTTACGGCGCGTCGGCGACTATGAGTTGTAATTTATTTAAAACTAGGAATTTCGGTCTCTATTTTTCACAGCATATTTTAGCTAGGTTTTACTATTGAAATATGAAAAAAAATAAAATCGATTTTTCGAAGTGGTCACATGAGAATACCCCCTTAAGGCTGTCGGAACGCTCTGAATTTATGCCAAAAATAGAGCTTCGGCTGTCAACTGATTGTAGACTTATTAGTCAACATTCTACAACAATTATTTCTCTATAAGGAAGATAAAGGACAAATCTAGGTCTTTAATGGACTACTTTTGTAATTTATGTACGATTTACTAGAAAAAAGTTGGCATTAATTGTGCCAAAAAAACACACGTTTTCAATGTCACACTACGACCTTATTCGTACTTATTTCACAAAACTGTCCCATCACACACCTAAAGTGACTTTTCCTTTTTCGGAAAAGTTTATTAAATCATCAAAATATTTCCAAAAATTAGAGTAACCAATTGACAGCGGCACCCTTGCAATAGCATCTTTTAGCCTTGTAGTGTACTCCAGCCAAAAATTGAAACGTGCGGATGATTTGAGCGAGACAGAGCTAAAGAAGGTCACGCCCACATTATGTCTTTTGCCTACCTCGCCTCTTACCGCTGGGTCCCAGCACAAACTGTATGAAAGTGATCCAACACTGTTAATACTGCCGTTAAAGTTTATAAACAACAGCAGTTGCCAATCAATTGCCAGGTTCGCCGGATGACGTCATCCCAGTACTATCCTATCCAATGGACGAGGCAACGTTTGTAATCTACTAACCTTGGTTGTACGCTACGAAACTGACACAAATACGTAGGTACAATTGAAAAGGCGCTCCTCGATCACTAATTCGATATAAATACCGAGTTGGGTAGAGTAGTGGTGACAGCACTAGACTCACATTCGGGAGGTCTGGGTTCGAATCCCGGCGGGGGCAGATGTGGCTGGGACTTTTTCCTACTGCCTCTCGCCGAGAAACGTTAAATCCTGCACCGGCCATCTTAATTGAGGTTTTCCATGGTTTCCCTCAATTAATTCCAGATAAATATCGAGATGGTTCCTTATTTGAGGCCATGGCCGATTACCTATCAAACTCCTAGTTCAAAAATTGCCTACCTTATCCTAATTTCCTATAATTCCTTCATTCACCCATTGATATTACATAAGTTGAAGTTTTAAAAAATGTAGAAAAATAACGGGAAATGTGGTAAATGGAAAATAGTAATGGTGCGAATGGCGTCTGTTATGACATAAAGTCGAGAAACGGACGTTAAACGCATTATTATTTTTATTTTTATTATTATTATTATTATAATTCGATATAAACAAACCGATATTAAAACTTCTTTAGTAAAGAGGTTTTTTTTTGTTACTTTGAAGGGGGAATAATTCAACGTCGGGGAAATATTTAAGGAACGCAAAATTGATAACGCATCAGTGAAATGAGTTCATAATTCTAATAAAGTTTCACTTCCATCGTGAGCTTATGTGGGTGAAGGTCACGCGTTTTTGAAGTGAAACTTCTTTAGCGAGGGGAAATGATTCGACGGCGGGGACATATTAGCGAAACCTTGGTAACTCAAAATTCAAATTGATAACGAGCTCATAATTCTAAAGAAGTTTCACTTCTACCGTGAGCTTATGAGACTCACAGGTTTTTTATGTGTCACTCGACGTCGCCTATGTTGTGAACGTACCTTTATTATTGGTTTATTGTGCACCTGGCGGAGTCAATGCCCACATTTTGTTACATTTAAATATTCAGAAATGTAAAAGGTGGACGTGACAATAAATTTTTTATTTATTATAGCTAAGATTTTTTTAATTTTCTTTTTATCTATTAATGTAATTCAATTATTATTAATGAAGTCAGTTATATAATTTTCTGGAGATTTTTAGACACTTAAAATATATTAATTTAAATGAACTTGAAATGCTGCGGGCCCCGGATAATCTCACTGTTTCTGCAAATTTATTTAGATATAAAATGTATAGCAATTGTGGTCCAGTGGTTAGCGTGCTGGCTTCTTGACCGGACTGTCGTGTGTTCGAATCTCGCCTCTGATCGTGGATGTTTTGTGATGTCGTTTCGTTTTAAGTGATTATGTTACTTTATGAAATTAAGACGCTAATGAACTAAGTTGTCGACCGTCTAAAGTCTACAATAAATTAAAAAAAACCCGGATCGCAGTGCCAAAACCCTGCCGACAATATAGTGTATTTGCTTGTTTGGGCCCGTGTGGTTTTATATACTTTCATTATGTGAAATTACGTTTGTTTTTGGGCAAAATAAAAAATTTAACCCTTTAATACCTACACTCCTTAATATAACATTTTTTTCTTAATTGTAATATTATTATCAATCTAACGTCTACATCGAATTAAATACACCCTTCAATAAATAAGTTGCAAATTAGTGTTTTCAAAAAATTTGTAAGTCCGGTCCTGTTGAGCCGATTTTATTAAAATTTTAGGGGCACTTTTTAATTGAAGTACGTTTGTGGAGTCTTTTTCTAAACAGTTGGGCTAAACATACTTGAATAACCAAGCCATGGGCATCGGTGACGCAAGCAATCGACTCAACCAATCACAGACGTGACCATGTTTATAGCCTCTTACACCCAACCTTCTAGTATTTTAGTAATCTTGGTTGATTATAACGTAGGCTTAAGAAATCTCACAGTTCAGTACAGCCTAGACGATTTAACTAAAGTGCCTACTAAGAGAGCTTTAGAATAATTAAAACAAATTGTCTTGTTAGAAATGCATACAGTAATTTTCAGTGAAATGGAAACAGTGATCAATCAAGGGCTGGCAATGCATCGTCCAGCTGGTAGTGGTTCATTTCACGTTCCAGGTGCAAATTAGAAAACTATTCTTTATGTCTATGATTACCACTACAAAGTAACGATATGCCTATAGGGCTGTCATCTTTCAAATAATTTGGGTGAATAATTGTGAATCTTTATAATTTTATTATAGCAGGAAGATGAGGCACTTGCATAAATGAATTTAATTAAATAAATTGAACGTTTCGTCCTTCTGTTATTATGACTTCATCAAAAAATCGGTTAAGTGCGAGTTCAACTCGCGAGAAGAGGGTTCTGTACTATTCTGTTTTCCGTGACTACTTTAAGACTTAAGATTTTCATTTAGGTTTTCCTGTAAAAGTGTAAACTATAGGTGAGACCCGACATTCTCTATTTTTTTTTAATTTTAGGCTCGTAGTTTCGTTGATAAGGGGGGAATGGTCAATTTTCATCTATTTCTTAAATAACTTTAAAACTGTTTATTTTAAAATTATAAAAAGAATATATTTGAGACCCTTACTATAAGCTCTTTCATTTGATATGTTACACGGTACAGTTTTCAAAACTTTGTGTTTTAATTTACTAATTTGCCCCTGAAAAATGCCCCCCATGTTTAAAATTCATTTATTTACATTACATGTACATATTTGGGTTACCGACTTACATGTGTGTTCGAAATATCAACTCAATCGATTCAGTAGTTCGGAGCAAATTGGCTGTGACAGTAGGACGGACAGACACACGAGTGATCCTATAAGAGTTTCGTTTTTTCCGTTTGAGGTACGAAACCCTAAAAATGAATTGTTTAAAATAAAAATTATAGATTTTGACATATTCATCCTTTCCCAGACGGGAGTTGTCCCAGGTACAAAATGCCAAACTTGAGTCACTTGAACTTCTCGCTCAGAAAATTTCAAATCCGAGAAAATATATTTAGTTGCATCTCCAGTTTGACATCTTTGACCGCGTCCACCAGTGCCGGATTAGCCACGTAGCAAGAGTAGCAAATGCTACGGGCCCCGCGCTCCAACACCTGTCAGACCGTAATAAAAAAATATTAATTTAGATAGGAGCGTAAAATATCTTGCATGCCTTAAACGCGAAGCGCTTAGACTATGCCTCACTTCCACTTGAAAATCTAAAACTCGATTTCGTCACGTTAAATCGTAAAAATAAGTAGGTATTTTACGAACTTTTTAACGTTAATGTTCTAATGTTTAATTATAATCGATATATTTAGACTAGCATCTATACCAGTGGTATAGATGCTGAAAACAGATGTAGCTACTGTTATTGACAGCAAGAAACAGGAGCCTCTGGAACAGCAATTTTATAAACTTTTATTAAATAATTCTTTAGAATCGTGTTTCCCAAACTTAGAAATTGCCTTGCGCATTTACTTGTCTCTCATGATCACTAACTGCAGTAGCGAACGTTCTTTTTCAACATTAAAACGTATTAAAAATGAATTAAGGAACACAATGGGCCAAGAACGTCTTAATCATCTCACTTTGTTGAATATAGAGCATGATTTGCTTAAAGAAGTCGATATTGAAAGTGATATCTCTAAATTTGCCCATATTAAATCCAGAAAAGTTTATTTGTAACAGTTTTGTTTTATTTAATACCCTAAAGCAAACCAAGGGTCCCTTGACAGAATTTGCTACAGGCCCCGCGCTGGCTTAATCTGGCACTGGCGTCCACCCACGCACCAATCTCAGCTGTCAGACTGCGGTTTTTATGTTCAAGATAGTGCGCTTAGTGAACTCACAAAAACTCAGACGTTTGAGGAAATACTATGATTAAAATCGTCACTAGCTCCTCACCTATTAGTGTTTTGTCTTCTGATTAATATCTTGGTTGTTTTTGAGAGTCGCTATTTCTCATTGCCAATTATCAGTTTATTTTCTGAAATACCAGATAAGTGGAAACCCTATAAGTCTTGTCTTTTCTTTTATTCTTGTGTGCAGTGTGGGGTGTCTATAGCGCGCTGTATGAAGCATTTAAACACCGCGTGTAATTAGCCATTCTCGCGTTCATCTTCAAAGGCACACTCTTAATAGCCAACCATTGAGATATAAATTTCACAAGCAATTTATTTGTGAACGGATTACGAACCCTAGTACAATTTTAAATCACTTATCCCAAAAGCTATAATGCATTTGTTAACCTTTAACTACTGACGTGGGGACCTCTCAGGCCTTGAGAAAGTCAAATTTTTGAATTACTCCCTTCACTAAGTGACTCATGTTCGGTGGTTCATTTTATTTACAGTAAGAAAAAGATACAATCAAGTGTTTTTGAAGTAAAACTTTTTTAACCTTTAACTACTGATGTGGGGACCTCTCAGGCCTTGAGAAAGTCAAATTTTTTAATTACTCCCTTCACTAAGTGACTCATGTCCGGTGGTTTTTTATTTACAGTAAGAAAAAGATACAATCAAGTGTTTTTGAAGTGAAACTTCTTTAACCTTTAACTACTGACGTGGGGACCTCTCAGGCCTTGAGAAAGTCAAATTTTTGAATTACTCCCTTCACTAAGTGACTCATGTCCGGTGGTTTTTTATTTACAGTAAGAAAAAGATACAATCAAGTGTTTTTGAAGTGAAACTTCTTTAACCTTTAACTACTGACGTGGGGACCTCTCAGGCCTTGAGAAAGTAACATTTTTGATTTACTCCCTTCACTCGCGCACGACACACGCGTACCTTCTAGTACCTTCGAGTTTAGTTGCGTCGAGGCTGTCAACTGTTATGCGCGTGTTTGCGCGCGCAATTTCGGTAAGTAAATTCATTTTGAAATTTCTCTTGGGCCTAATTTGCAATAATTGATTTTTGTTCCCAAAATAGTATTATAATTACTGAAGTGCCATTTGCTCGAAAGACTATTTAAAATTAAGATTGTAAGATTTGTAAGTTAATTTGTTGATTTTTTTAAATAATTTTAAATACTTTGTGATTTATGATCTCATGTGATTTTTGCTAAAAAATGCTAAGTGTTTTATAAACTTTGAAATAATAGTTAATTATAAGCAAATAAATTATACGAAAATAATTTTATATTATTTAAATATATCCACTAAAGCTAATTATTAAACACTAAATCCTAAAAAAACCTAAAGATTTTTAAATATAGGCACATATATATATGGGCCCTTGAGGCCCCCACGTCAGTATTTACGTGAAATTAAATCCATCTCAGTAGTTAAAGTAGTGTTGGGTAACTCAGATCTGAACCGGTTCAAAGAGCCGACTCCGACAGAAGATCCGTGAGAGCCGACTCACTTTTTTTTGAGCCGACGGATCAACGGATTCGCATAACTCAGTGAAACACTTAACACACAGAAGCACGTTTTACACTTACGTATCAGTTCTTGCTTTGATGCATCTGTCAGCTCAAATGACTCATGCATCACATGTTTGGCTATGTATTCTTGATTCTATACAGATCGTGATATGATTGACTGAACTAGGTAACTCAGTGGCAGACTGCAGTAACATATTCAGAACTCGGCTCTTTTTGAACCGGTTCAGTGAGCCGGCTCACATACGGGATCCAGATGCAAAGATGCAGATCACTAAAAAGACTCGTTTTTCCCATCTCTAAGTTAAAGGTTAAGTAAACAAGTTACCCCAAGGTTACTAGAAACAAAGGTTGGACATAGTTGAAGGTGTAACAAGGCGAGTTGCGATGAAGAGAGCGGGAGAATATTTTTTTTTGAAAGATCTTCAGAACACAAGAACATAGCTGATTTTTTTTATTTTCAAAATACTGTCAAAATTAAAAAGTTTAGAATAATATTTTCTTAACAAAACTTTGTTAGAACATTAGGTACAATAATAATCCGTTAAAAATATACTATTATAACAGGAAAAGTAACATTATAGCTTATATCTATTCTGCGCTTGCGCCGATTTTTCTCAAAAACAATAGGGCTCTTCATATTTGCTTGTCAAACATCCTCCCAAAATTTTGTTTCAATCCACGCACCCTGTATCCAGGGCTGTCTTTAAACTATTGGAGGCCCTGGGCACTTTAGGATAATGGGGCCTCTACGACTATCACGGAAGACTATTTTTTCTTTCAAAAAAAGATTAATTACTAAGCAAATCAATAATTAACAAATATGTTATTAAAAAATTTATCGATATATGATATTTGTCGGTAGTGTCAGTTATAGAATGTTGATCTGGCAAGAACTAGGGAACCCCATCAATTGCGGGGCCCTGGGCACGTGCCCAGAGGGAAAAATGGCCCTGCCTGTATCGTGTTCACACAGACGCACAAACTTTTTCCAAAAATATTTTTTTTTTTGATTCGATGGACCTAATATTTTGAAAAGTGAACTTTGACCTAAATTAGTAACATTCCTCACTTATGGAGGGAACGGTAAAATATATAATTTTGCTCTGAAAATTCTCAGCTTCATAGTAGTTCAAACAATGGATGAAGAAAGAGAGTGTTACTCACTATTGAGGACTGAGTGTGAGAAGGGTAATCTTGCTCAGCTAATGGAGGGCTCGACCATCTACGCTTAAACGCAAAAGCATTAGTAGACTAGGGAATAATCGAATGATTTTCATAGTCGAAAGGCTGCTATTCGAATGATTTTTCCTACTGCATCTCGCTGAGAAACGGTAATTCCTGTACCGGATATCTTGTTGAAGTTTTCCATGGTTTCCCTCAATTAATCCCAGATAAATTTCAAGAAGGTTCCTTATTTGAGACCATGGCCGATTACCTCTCCTAGTTCAAAAAATTTTTCTTATTTTTTTTAAACTCATGACAAATGCAGTGAAAGACTGTCAGTTTTTGGAAAGTTACTGACAGTTAGTTCGTTTTTTATAAATAAGAAACTGGTTCAGAACTACAGAGATCGTATACAATCAATGTTAATTATCCAATTTTTAATTGAATTTATCTCGGATTATATACGGTCCATCGACTTCAAATTTTTAGGGTAATTGTATTATCGTGTCCTTAATAAGTATACAAAAATTAAGAATTTTCTGACGGTGTGCCTTAACCACGACAACTACCTTAAACGCAAAAGCATTAGTATTCTTGGGAATAATCGAATTATTTTCATAATCGAAAGATTGCTATTCGAAGTATTTTTTCTACTGCCTCTCGTTGAGAAACGATAATTCCTGAACCGGCCATCTTGTTGAGATTTTCCATGGTTTCCTTCAATTAATTCCTACGCAGATAAATACCGGGATGGTTCCTTATTCCAGGCCATAGCCGATTACTTCTCAAACTACTAGTTCAAATATTGGACTTATTGTTCGAAACGATCGTTGATAAATAATCTATTAAATTTTTTTTGTAGAATTTTCAAATGTTTTTTATTTGTTATTATTAATCATGTTCTACCAAGTGTCGAGTGAAAAATCAGTACAAATTAGACTAAATAATCACATATTAATTACAGTGAAATGCAATCTATTTTAGAGAGTAAAAAGAAAGAGTGTAATATTAATTACTAGGGATTGTATTATAAGTCGTAACTTTAAGGACAGTTGTGGTCTAGTGGTTAGCGTACTGGCTCATGGATGTTTTGTGATATGGATTTATATAACCCAGCTTTACTGGCCAAAATTATGGTGGAAGACAAATCCTCATAAGTGATATGCTCTATATATAATATGTATGTGGACATATACAATTGGATGTACCTTAAAAAAAATTCGTAACTCGTAGGTCTAAAAATCATTCGAATGATTTTTAATTAAAACGCATCTCCAGATATTTTGATAATCGAATAGTTCGACAATTTTCACTCGAAATATCCCATCTTTACGCATTAGCGCAGATGATTCATTGAGAATTTCTACCCATTCATGCTATTATTGACTTAAAACACGATATGTCTGAATACCACTCTCAGGCAATTGTTTTGTTAATCGACATAACAAATTAAAAAAAATCAGAAAAAATTGGTTAAGTTTACAAATACCAGCTGTTCAATATGCTCCCTTTTTCACCCGCATAGCTATCTTACGAGTAATTGATCGTGTGTGTTTGCTAATCGAATTAAGAAATTTAAAAAAATCTGAAAAAATTGGTTACGGCTCCTGAGTACCAGCTGTTTGATATGTTCCCTTTTTAGTGTATTTGCCATATGGCAACATACACTATTGGCGTCGGTCGGATGGCGGGACCTAGGGGTCGGACCAAAATTTCTCGACGTTTCATAACCTCCTAAACACTTTGGCACCATTTTTAAAAATGTTTATATATATATGTATATATATATATATATATATATATATATATATATATATATATATACATATATATATATATACATATATATATATATACATATATATATATATATGTGTACGCGCGATAACTTTCGAAAGAGTTAATTGATTTCAACGAAATTTAAGCCACATGTTGAAATCCATCACCGCAAGAAGCCTATTTAAAATGGGCCTAATCGGGCTATTTTAAGGGTAGTTTTTAGGGGTTGAAAACTGTTTTTGGGCCCCAAAATACCGAAAAAATTCTCCGAATCGTTTCAAAATTGAAATTTAACCCTTTGGTAGTGATTAAAAAGTTTCCCCACAATTTTAATAAAATCGGCCCGACAGGACCGGATTTACAAATTTTATGAAAACGCTAGTTTGCAGATAGTGACTTATTTATTGAAGGGTGTATTTAATTCAATGTAGACGTTAGATTGACAATAATATTACAATTAAGAAAAAAAATGTTATTTTAAGGGGTGTATTAAGGGGTTAAATTTTTTATTTTGCCCAAAAACAAACTTAATTTCACATAATAAAAGTATAAAACCACACGGCCCTATACAAGCAAATATACTATATTGTCGGCAGGGTTTTGGCACTGCGACCCGGGTTTTTTTACTCTTGAGAGTAGTTTGATGTGTGTGTGTTTGTGTGAATGCCAAACACACGTTTTTATGAAAAATCTTATTCAATCTTTGATGTCGATTTTTTCTGAGAATTTTTTCGGTCATTTTGTGCTACAAAAACTTTCTTCAACCCTTAAAAACCACCCTTAAAATGTTCCGATTAGGCTCATTTTAAATAGACTTCGTGGGGTAGTAGATTCCAGCATGTGTACCAAATTTCGTTTAAATCAATTAAGTCTGTCGAGCGTTGTCGTGCTAACACCTTTTTCAAAAATGGTGCCAAAGTTTCTAAGAGGCTAAGAAACGTCGAGAAATTTTGGTCTGAACCCTAGACAGCGTCGGACTGGCCATATAGTCGAGGTGAAATTTGCCAGCCGAGCCCCAGCCTGCGCGGACCCCCCACGGGCCTGGCTTGCTGGGCTTGCCGCAAACCAGGCGGTAGGTAGGATAGGGGGCTCACCCAGGCTAAGTGCCAGCTCTTGGGTCCTAAATGTAAATTAGATCAGGTAGTTCGTTCATACAATTAGAGAGAAATGAAACAGAAAAATACCCCATCTACCATCATCCAGTTTCGAACCCCGGGTTTATGGGGAGCCACCCGGGCCTTTCCGGTTCAGTCTGACCCTGCCCCTAGGCCCCGCCATCCGACCGGCGCCAATAATAATAATAATAATAATAATAATAATAATGCGTTTAACGTCCGTTTCTCGACTTTATGTCATAACAGACGCCATTTGCACCATTACTATTTTCCATTTATCACCTCCCGTTAAGTTCTTAAAACTTCAACTTATGGAATAGCAATGGGCGAATGAAGGAATTATAGGAAATTAGGATAAGGTAGGTAATTTTTGAACTAGGAGTTTGATAGGTAATCGGCCATGGCCTCAAATAAGGAACCATCTCGATATTTATCTGGAATTAATTGAGGGAAACCATGGGTAACCTCTATCAAGATGGCCGGTACATGAATTACCCTTTTTCGGCGAGAGGCAGTAGGAAAAAGTCCCAGCCACATCTGCCCCTGCCGGGAATCGAACCCGTACCTCCCGAATGCGAGTCTAGTGCTGTACAACTACTCTACCCAGCTCGGTCGACGCCAATAATGTGTGTGCCATATATGGCAAATACACTAATAACAGTTTCATCTATCACCAATATATTTGTACTTGTGTCTATATAACACGGTATATTATGTAGCCAAGAGTCTAAGTACAAACACAATTTTGTGGAACTCATCTATTCAGAACATAAACTGCATTACTTGTAGGGGGAATGTCACGATAGATAAATGACCTCTGGGAATACACTCGTTACTGCGGGGTGAGGTGAGACAAACAGATTCTGACTGTACGCTTTACAAGAGGCCAAAGTCTTCTTACACAAATATTGCGCCTTTCACAGACATCCCACTTTTTGAAATACTATATTTTTATCAGCATTTCGTTTCGGCTTCATCCGATCGGATTTTTACTTGGCGACGAAGAGCAACAAATTTCCAGACTTGTGAAGTATTTGAGTAAAAGTATTTCAAAATACAAATACTTTTCTAGTATTTGTATTTCAAATACAATTTTTTTTGGTACTTTATTTGATTTTGCAAATACTTTTTTAAATACTTATCTGTAGCTATGAATGATTAATGAATAATTCAAGTCAACAGTATATATAATTAGTTATAAATTATTCGAACAATTCTTATTATTAAAATAATAATGCAATGCCATTTCCAAATAAGAAATTATCAGTTAAGTATTTGTATCTAAGTACTTAAAATCAAGCATTTTTTACAAAGAATAATTTTTTAATTAGCCAAGCGAGTATTTGTATTTAAATACTTAAAAGATGGTATTTTTTACAAGTATATACTTGCCTATGAATACTTTTTAATTAGATGAACTTTCGCACTCGCTTATATTATAATAAATAATTATTGCTCAAAAATATTTTCGTAGACATGACCCAAAAGTATTTCAAATACAAATACAAACAAAAGTATTTGTTTTTAAATACTCAATGAAGTCAGAGTATTTTTATTTGTATTTAAATACTTTTAAAAAGACATAAGCTACCTTTTGTAAAAAAAAAACCCAGGTCGCAGTGCCAAAACCCTGCCGACAATATACTGTATTTGCTTATACAGGCAGGGTAGCTTTATTATGCGAACTTAAGTTGGTTTTTGGGAAAATAAAAAAATTGACTCCTTAATACACCCCTTAAAATAACATTTTTTTTCTTAATTGCAATATTATTATCAATCGAACTTCAATACCAAATTATATACAACTTTCAGTAAATAATTCACTATCTGCAAACTTGTGTTTTCATAAAATTTGTAAGTCCGGTCCTGTCAAGCCGATTTTATTAAAATTTTAGATACACTTTTTAATTACTACTGGAGGGTTAAATGTGAATTTTGAAACGATTCTGAGAATTTTTTCGGTATTTTGGGGCCCAAAAACATTTTTCAACCCCTAAAAACTACCCTTAAAATGGCCCGATTGGGCTCATTTTAAATAGGGTTCTTACGGTGGTGCATTCCAACATGCGGACAAAATTTCGTTAAAATCAATTAACTCTTTCGAAAGTTATTGCCCGCACATATATATATATATATATATATATATATATATATATATATACATATATATATATATGTAGGATTAGAGCACAGCGCATGTGCACTAACGGACAACATCCGGCATCAACAAGAGACATCCGGTGACGAGAGACGAGTGAACAGTGCATATCAGTGACGTGAGACGTTTAATTTCATTATTTTTGCATTACTTGAATTATATTAATTATATTGATTATTAAAATAAAGCCCCACAGTCATCAGAAGCGGGATTGAAGGATTAAAGGATTGAAGGATTGATCAATATCACATCGAATCAGTGCAAAACGTGTGAAGAGAGGTTATATTACGACGTAGTAAAACGAGGCAAGTTAGACGGCCATTTGCAAAGAGACGTGAACATAAAATCGTATGTGTTCGAGTGAGATAAATAGTGACGCCAAAAGAAGAAGGTATTTACGAAAAATTGAATTGACAGTGTGTTACGAAAGAACAGAGACAGACGATACATTGAGTGCATAAGAGTGAATAAGACTTAATAAGTGTGATCAGACGATAATAAGTGCCGAGCTGTCAAACGAAAAAAATAATTTTGTAAACAAACAATGGCTTGTAATAACATTAGTGATATAAATTTTGAAAGACTAGAACTAAATGTGCATACAGCTTCGACACCTGTCAAAGAAAATGATGTGATTAATGTGAACAATACTGATACAAATCAGAATGAAGATGCTAAAAACAATCTTTTAAGTTGGGAACGAGAATTATTGAACCGTGAAAGAGAACTTTTAAATCGCGAGCGTGCTTTGTTACAAGAAGAAAGACAATTAACTACATTAGTTAATAGAACCGGACCATTGAATAACTTTTCAAATAGTGCATCAATTCCTGAATTTAACCCGAGTGTACAAAATGGATTAACAGCTGACACATGGTCGCGCAAACTGGAAGAAATGGCTTCTATTTACGAATGGGACAATAAAGTGTTGTTGCATCACGCTATTTCTAAACTTCGAGGTGCTGCAAAATATTGGTTTGAAGGAAACGTGAATAAAATTTTGAACTGGTTGATATTCAAAGCTGAGATTATCCGAAGTTTTCCTGTGTGTTGCGATGAATCAGATGTGCATATGCAATTGATGAAACGTCAGAAAAAACCTGAAGAAGCTATGGAAGATTATGTTTATGAAATGGTAGCGATTGCTAGCAAAAGCCCAAACATCAGTGAACAGGCTGTGCTGAAGTATATAATAACGGGACTCAAAGACCGTGAGTTAATGAAAACATTATCAGTTTGTCAATTTGCCGACGTGCAGTCACTTTTGACTAAAATCAAACAATATGAGGCTTCGATGACGCAAATGAAACATAGATTAGGGGTTACTTCCTCAGTCAGAAGTACGCAGCAAACAAATCAAACGAATTTCAAGCCGCAAACTACTACAGATACGAAAAAATTAAGATGTTACAACTGTGGCCAGACAGGTCATAAATCGTTAGAATGTGAACACAGAAGTAAAGGTACTAAATGTTTTAAATGTCGTCAGTTTGGACACATAGCATTGAACTGTCCACAGACGGATAATAACACCAGAAAGACTGAAACTTTGTTGGTTGAAAGAGAAACTAAGCGCGGTAGTATGATAAAATCTGTGCGCATTAATGATGTTCAGTACGACGCTTTAGTTGATACAGGCAGTGACTCGAACTTGATGCTAGCCGATGACTACTTTAAGTTATACCAATGTAACGTCGCGCCAAATGATACTGCACAAATAACCGGTATCGGAGGGTTTAAAGTACCTGTATTAGGAAAATTCTCAGCCGTTATATGTGTCGACGGTGACAAATATCCTACTGAATTTCTAGTTGTACCAAGCAAGACGATGCCGTATAGCGTAGTGATAGGAAAACAATTCCTGTCGCAAGTGGAGATGACTATTACCAAGGGAGACATACAGATACAAAGACCAACCGTAGATGTATTCCAAATTAACATCTGCAATGACATCGACCTAGACATAGAAGTGAATACCGCAGCTACAACAAAAGCCGAGGTAAATAAGTTAGTATCAGAATATATGCCAAAAATTTGCAAGATATCGCCAATTGAAGCAAAATTGATTTTGAAAGATGAAATACCTGTATACCAGACCCCGAGACGTCTAGCCGTTTGTGAACAGCGAGAAGTTGAAAAACATGTCGAAAATTGGTT
The DNA here is from genome assembly GCA_034508555.1 of Venustoraphidia nigricollis. Taxonomy (NCBI): domain Eukaryota; kingdom Metazoa; phylum Arthropoda; class Insecta; order Raphidioptera; family Raphidiidae; genus Venustoraphidia; species Venustoraphidia nigricollis. The sequence goes on from JAVRKA010000046.1 coordinate 1,726,212, forward strand.
GAACAATGGTATCATCGAACCAAGTGCTTCCGAGTACGCTAGTCCAGTAATACTAGTGAAGAAAAAAGACGGAACCAGTAGATTGTGCGTTGATTATAGAAAGTTGAACCAGAAGATTGTAAAAGACAGATATCCGCTCCCGATAATCCAGGATCAATTAGATAAGTTAGAAGGTGCAAAGTTGTACACTACACTAGATTTGGAAAACGGATTCTTCCATGTTCCTGTGCATAAAGATAGTCAGAAATATTTGTCGTTCGTGACTGGAACTTCTCAATACATATTCAAAAGACTCCCATTTGGACTCTGCAACAGCCCTGCAATATTTCAAAAATTTATAAATACTGTTTTTAGAAAATTAATCCAAGATGGTGTCGTATTAGCATACATGGATGACCTAATAATACCATCCAAAGATGAATCCGAAGCTCTTAGAAAATTGAAGATGGTGTTAACCGAAGCCGCCAACCACGGGTTACGTATAAAATGGCAAAAGTGTCAATTTCTGAAACATTCTGTTGATTATCTTGGACATGTAGTACAATGCGGGAAAATAATGCCGTCACTATTAAAAACGAAAGCTGTACAGAAATTTCCGCAGCCGACGACGACACGGCAAGTGCAAAGCTTCTTAGGCTTATGTGGTTACTTCCGAAAGTTTATCAAAGACTTCTCCTTGATAGCCAGACCGTTGTCAGAATTGTTGAAAAAGGGCGTCAAGTTTAAGTTTGGCCCCGCCGAAATGATGTCGTTCACGACTTTGAAGAATGCGTTAGCGCAAAAGCCGGTGCTAATGATATATCGCCCCGAAGCCGATACCGAATTGCATACAGACGCCAGTAAATTGGGGTATGGCGCAATACTACTCCAAAAGAACGACGACGATAGTAAGCTGCACCCTGTGATGTACATGAGCCGCAAGACGACTCCAGCCGAAATGAATTACAGCAGTTACGAACTAGAAGTTCTCGCAATAGTTGAAGCTTTAAAACGATTTCGCGTATTCCTACTGGGAATCAAGTTCACGATTGTGACAGATTGTGCCGCTTTCAACATGACGATAAACAAAAAAGAATTGCCGCCGCGAGTTGCAAGATGGGTGTTACTGATGAGCGAATTCAATTACTCTATTGAGCATCGACCTGGAAGCCGAATGCAACACGTAGACTGTCTTAGCCGAAACGCTGTTTTCGTTTGTGGTGGCGTAACAGTCAGCATCGCAGCCGCTCAACGAAAAGACGAGAAGCTGCGAGCGATCAGAAAAATCCTCGAGAATGAAGCATATGAAGACTACGTTATTGTAAACGACATAGTTTTTAAAGAAGTGGACGGTGATCGACTCATAGTACTACCGGAGTCAATGCAAAATGACCTTATTCGACGAGCGCATGAGACCGGTCATTTCGCAGCAAAGAAGACGAAAGAACTCGTGTGTAAAGATTATTACATTCCGAAGATCGACGCCAAGGTTGCGAGAGTTGTGAGCAATTGTATTGTCTGCATACTAGCCGAAAGAAAACAAGGAAAACAAGAAGGGCTTTTAAACCCTATCGACAAAAGTGAACTACCTTTCGACACTTATCACGTAGATCACTTAGGCCCTCTGCCAGCGACGTCCAAGCAATACAAACACATATTTGCAGTGATCGACAGTTTCACTAAATTCGCATGGTTATACCCAGTAAAAACTGTTACTAGTCGAGAAACTGTTATTAAACTAGAACTACAAGCAACATGTTTTGGTAATCCTCGAAGAATTGTACACGATAGAGGTACAGCCTTTACCTCGGAGGAGTTCGAAGATTATTGTATCTCAAACCAAATTGAAAATGTAAAGACCACTACGGGTGTGCCGAGAGGAAATGGCCAAGCCGAACGGTTAATGCGAGTAATCATACCTGTACTGACAAAATTGACGATAGAAAACCCTTTTGAATGGTACAGATACGTAAATCGCGTTCAACAAGTTTTGAATTCAACTTATCAGAGAAGTATAAATACATCACCTTTCAAACTGCTTATCGGCGTAGCCATGAAAACCAAAGATGACGTTAAAATAAGAGAGCTAATAGAAGAAGAAAGTAGAATAGAGTTTGACGAGAAGAGAACAGAGCTGCGAGAAGATGCCAAGAAGCAAATTCTGAAGGTGCAAGAAGAAAATAAGCGAAGCTTTAACAAAAAGCGCAAAAAAGCAACCAAATACGAAGTTGGCGACATTGTTGCCGTAAAGCGGACTCAGTTTGGCGCAGGTCTGAAACTACATCAAAAATATTTCGGACCCTATGAAGTCATCAAGGTGAAAAGGAACGACCGCTACGATGTGAAGAAGATCGGCAATGTCCCTGGTCCCATCCACACAGCTGTCAGCGCAGATCATATGAAACATTGGCGGGTAAATGACGACGATGTCAACGAAGACTTCGATGATCCAGATGCATCCGAGACGGATGCTAGTCAGGACAGCCGAATGTAGGATTAGAGCACAGCGCATGTGCACTAACGGACAACATCCGGCATCAACAAGAGACATCCGGTGACGAGAGACGAGTGAACAGTGCATATCAGTGACGTGAGACGTTTAATTTCATTATTTTTGCATTACTTGAATTATATTAATTATATTGATTATTAAAATAAAGCCCCACATATATATATATATATATATATATATATATATATATATATATATATATATATATATATATATATATATATATATAAATATATATATATATATATACAGATATATATAAACATTTTTAAAAATGGTGCCAAAGTGTTTAGGAGGCTATGAAACGTCGAGAAATTTTGGTCCGACCCCTAGGTCCCGCCATCCGACCGATGCCAATAGTGTATGTTGCCATATGGCAAATACACTAAAAAAATTGAAGCGGGTGAAATAGGGGATGAAAGTTTAATTATCAATCTATCATGATATCTTCTGAACTATTTGACCTACGGACTTGAAATTTAGCAGGCGCGTTTCTTTTATTGGGTAGAGATTTTTGCAGTTTGGTGTCATAGATGTAAAATTCTCGCTTTTAATACACTTTTATTAGCTTCGACTATATGTATGTTTGTGTTTGGAACCTTTCAATATGAAATTCACCTACTTCAAACCGTCAGATTAAATTGAAATTTTGCACAATTATCAAGGACCGATGACAATATAATAATTTAATAAGTTTGTCCCATTATCCTGACCAGGACCTTCAGGATAAAAAAACCTTGAAAAATTACAGCAAACAAGCTAACACGCTGCACGTACGTTGAGTTGCTTACCTCATAGTTCATTGCAATTTTTTTTAGTCTCATAAATAAAATTAGAATTTAAAAAACTAAAACAACACGCTTGTATGAACTAAATAATTTGACAACAAAATTAGCTTTGCTGTAAAAAGAGTGCTATCTACTTAAATTTTCATGATAGCTCTACGTTTACAATTAGCTAGTAAATGAAAAAAATTCCGATATTAAGCACTCCACGCTTTTTACAGTAAAGCTAATTTTGTTGTCAAATTATTTTGCATTTTTTAGTTCATAAAAGCGTGTTGTTTTAGTTTTTTTTAATTTAACTATAACTTCTACAGATCTGAAATTTGGTAGGTATGTCTTTTATGTTATATCCACTAAAAATGGGTGTACCGAAAATCATCTTCTGAGAAGAATCGTTTGCCTCTAAATGGTGGGCGACTGCGGTAATCCGTCAGATCTAGGGACTTTAGTAATTCACGTACATCAGCGCTATTAGTGTCAAAAAAATCTAAAATACTGTACGTAAAATTTTACGATGGAGAAATCTGAGCGTTTGAGTCTAACACACGCTGGTTATGGAAGTGATATAGGGAACAGCGGGGGTGGCTATTCACATTTCTTGTGAGGTTATGTTCGGGCGGAAGTGCATCACACGCCGACCGAAACATACATACATATCTGTCGTAACCATGGCAACCATCCGATTCAGTATCATCGTTGATGTTAAATGCGATTGTCGACTGTGCGATGTCTCTCTGTGCGTTATTTGCTCCGTTTGATGTCTAAGAATGAAAGAGAGGGCGTCAGTTTCTCAGGGGAAGGTAAGACAAAGCGAATTCACGTTTGACGTTATATATAAAACGTCGAATTTCGTTATATGCTTATTTATTGTAGATTATAGACGATCGACAACTTAGGTCATTAGCGTCTTAATTAATAATAATAATAATGCGTTTAACGTCCGTTTCTCGACTTTGTCATAACAGACGCCATTCGCACCATTACTATTTTCCATCTACCACTTCCCGAAATTTCTACATTTTTTTTAAAACCAACTTATGCAAGTAATATAGCAATGGGCGAATGAAGGCAGTATAGGAAATTAGGATAAGGTAGATAATTTTTGAACTAAGAGTTTGATAGGTAATCGGCCATGGCCTCAAATAAGGAACCATTTCGATATTTATCTGGAATTAATTGAGGGAAACCATGGATCAAGATAGCCGGTACAGGAATTACCGTTTCTCGGCGAGAGGCAGTAGGAAAAAAGTCCCAGCCACATCTGCCCCCGCCGGGATTCGAACCCGTACCTCCCGAATGCGAGTCTGGTGCTGTCACCACTACTCTACTTAGCTCGTCTTAATTACATCAAAAAAACCCGGGTCGCAGTGCCAAAACCCTGCCGACAATATAGTGTATTTGCTTATACAGGCAGGGTGGCTTTATTATGCGAACTGAAGTTGGTTTTTGGGCAAAATAAAAAATTTGGCTCCTTAATACACCCCTTAAAATAACTTTTTTTTTCTTAATTGTAATATTATTATCAATCTAACGTCTACACTGAATTAAATACACCCTTCAATAAATAAGTCACTATCTGCAAATTAGTGTTTTCAAAAAATTTGTCAATCCGGTCCTGTCGGGCCGATTTTATTAAAATTTTAGGGACATTTTTTAATTACTACTAAAGGGTTAAATGTCAATTTTGAAACGATTCGGAATTTTTTTTTCGGTATTTTGGGGCCCAAAAACATTTTTCAACCCCTAAAAACTACCCTTAAAATGTCCCGATTAGGCCCATTTTAAATAGGCTTCTTGCGGTGATGAATTTCAACACGTGGGCCAAATTTAGTTGAAATCAATTAACTCTTTCGAAAGTTATTGCCGCACGCATATATATATATATATATCATTTTTCCAAAAATAGTGCCAAAGTGGCCTAAGATTTTTTGTTTTCTCGATCTTTTTAGCATCTATGTCGAATAATACATTCATGTTAATCACTACATATATGTATTATAGACCTCTATAAGTGACAAAGGCCACTGCTGTACCTCTATAAACTAGAATCTCGGGTTAGTGAAAAACCTCCATAAGCGAAAAAGCGATCGCGGTCCCTTGGACTCTTGCTTATCAAGGTTCGACGGTATTTGCTGTATTTTTATAGACCTCCATAAGTGAGAAAGGCCATCCCTGTACCTACCTCTATAAGCTTGAAACTCGGGTTAGTGAAAAACCTCCATAAGCGAAAAAGCGATCGCGGTCCCTTGGACTCTTGCTTATCAAGGTTCGACGGTATTTGCTGTATTTTTATAGACCTCCATAAGTGAGAAAGGCCATCCCTGTACCTACCTCTATAAGCTTGAAACTCGGGTTAGTGAAAAACCTCCATAAGCGAAAAAGCGATCGCGGTCCCTTGGACTCTTGCTTATCAAGGTTCGACGGTATTTGCTGTATTTTTATAGACCTCCATAAGTGAGAAAGGCCATCCCTGTACCTACCTCTATAAGCTTGAAACTCGGGTTAGTGAAAAACCTCCATAAGCGAAAAAGCGATCGCGGTCCCTTGGACTCTTGCTTATCAAGGTTCGACGGTATTTGCTGTATTTTTATAGACCTCCATAAGTGAGAAAGGCCATCCCTGTACCTCTATAAGCTTGAAACTCGGGTTAGTGAAAAACCTCCATAAAGAGATCGCGTTCCCTTAAACTCTTGCTTGTCCAGATTCGACTGTATATGAAAGTCTACACAGACCATCTAAAGTTCTTAACCGCATGAAACTTCGTAATTTCTACAAATTAGTAATTATCTCTCTATCTAGCACTGAATACTTCATGTGAAAACGTCGCTTCTAACCGAATTCGTTGAGAAATAGCAAGCTGCAGTCATGTCAGTTTGATTTATTAGTACAATGGGCACCCCTCAGTAATAAAACAATTACAATAAGAACACGCTTCACTGAATTCATGCCCTGATATTCGAAGCAAACATTGCGTTCTTCACAAATTTTGCTTAATTAGTAAGTTTTCTTTACATCGAAAATTTATTATGTACCTTACGAACTTTTTTGTACAGCTTTAATTTGAAGTCAAACTTGAGTTTCGTGTTTACCGATCAAGTATCTGGAGTTGAACTTAGAGAACACCCCCTTGTATTACTTTTTAACACGCTTTTATTAGTTTCACCTGTACCGGAATCTTTGAAAGTGAAATTCACCAACTTCAAAACGTCCGATTAATTAAAAAATTTGCACACGTATTAAGGACCGATGACAATACAATAATTTGATAACTTTGTCTTAATGTCCTAACCAGGATCATCAGGATTAAAAAATAAGACTATAAAAAAATTGGAACGTGTCGCGGGACACGCGTTTGGAACGAAATGCTTTTCGTATGCAGGGTTGGCATAATTAATACACATACATAATATACATACACACACACACACACACACACATATATAAAACGCATTACGAAAAACGTCTTACGCTTTTTCGTGACGCGTTACATTTTTTCTCGGCCAGGTCCCCTCGCCAACCCGCGATAAGGAACTTCGTTCCAATAAACAAAAAATTATAATGAGCCTCGCCCTCATAAGCTTAAAAAAACCGGGGTCGCAGTGCCAAAACCCTGCCGACAATATAGTGTATTTGCTAATACAGGCAGTGTGGCTTTATTATGCGAACTTAACTTGGTTTTTGGGCAAAATAAAAAATTTGACTCCTTAATACACCCCTTAAAATAACATTTTTTTTCTTAATTGCAATATTATTATCAATCGAGCTTCTATACCAAGTTATATACACCTTTCAGTAAATAATTCACTATCTGCAAACTAGTGTTTTCATAAAATTTTTAAATCCGGTCCTGTAAGGTCGATTTTTTTAAAATTTTAGGGACACATTTTAATTACTGCCAGAGAGTTAAATTTCAATTTTGAAACGATTCGGAGAATTTTTTCGGTATTTTAGGGCCCAAAAACATTTTTCAACCCCTAAAAACTACCCTTAAAATGGCCCGATTAGGCCCATTTTAAATAGGCTTCTTGCGGCGATGGATTTCAACACGTATATATATATATATATATATATATATACGTATATATATATGTGTGTGGGCAATAACTTTCGAAAGAGTTAATTAATTTCAACTAAATTTGGCCCACGTGTTGAAATCCATCGCCGCAAGAAGCCTATTTAAAATGTTTATATATGTATATATATATATATATATATATATATATATATATATATATATATATATATATATATATATATATATATATATATATATATATATATATATATATATATATATATATATATATACATATATAAACATTTTTAAAAATGGTGCCAAAGTGTTTAGGAGGTTATGAAACGTCGAGAAATTTTGGTCCGACCTCTAGGTCCCGCCATCCGACCGACGCCAATAGTGTATGTTGCCATATGGCAAATACACTAAAAATATACTTGGGAATAATGTTAAAAACTAAAGAAGAGTTTTTAACATTATTCCCAAGTTTAATTTTTTTTTTATGTGAAACTAATTAATAACATTTACACATACTTAGCAACACACTATAAACTTCTGTCTTTGTCAGTTTCATGTAATTTATGAGACAAACTAACTTCCTCTTTATAGGGGTCGATTCTATTTCCCCTCGATTTTTTACTTTTTTTAAACAGATACGTCGCTAAAGAAGTTAATCTTCAAAAAAAATAGTTTAAAAAAACTAAAAAAAACACGTTTTAAAAGCAAACCGAACTAAAAAGTAAAAAATGATTTTTAATTATTAAGATTTTGTTTAACAGCGATAGAAAGTCCATTTACTTTCTAGCGCTGTTAAACAAAATCTTAATAATTAAAAATTATTTTTTACTTCTTAGTTCGGTTTGCTATTAAAACGTATTTTTTTTAGTTTTTTTAAACTACGTATTTATTATACAGTAAGACCTCGCTTAACGCAGCTCCGCTCAACGCTGTTTCAGTATTACGTAATTTCTAACAAAAAGCTTACGTATATTATGGATATGCTATCAACAACAGCTTGCTGAACGAAACAGAAAAAGGCAAACGACATTAGATGACTTCTTTGCAAAAAACAAAATATGTCAAATGAGGAACCTTCCTCATCACAAACATAACTTCTTACTCGAACTTTTATTTGATTTTCATAAATGTTTTATGACCAAAAATTGATATATATATAGATCTATAATAAATGTGATAAAAAAGTATTTAACAGTAAATGTTACAAAATTAAACAAAAACAAATCTTATTCCCGGTTCTGTTTCACTTATGCCTATTATCTACGTATTAAGATGACCTCGTTTAGCGCTGTTTCGTATAGCGCAGGAACTTATTGGAACGTATCACCCGCGTTAAGCGGGGTCATATTGTACTTATATTGAACTGTACTCAAATTGATTTTCGGTTTTCCAAATGTGACGTCAAAATCTTATTTTTCAATATCGGATTCGGCAATCAATTTTTTTTTGCAGAACGTTTACAATTTCTTGTTACAATAAAATATTGCGTTTCGGAGTTCTATCTGAAATGTGCTTTTATGTGAATTTTCAGTTTACTTCCTGAAAATTACACTGAAAAAGAAACGGATAACAGTGAATTGAGTTCGAAGTTAGTCAAGTCGCCACAAAGTCAAAGAACAGTTTATTTAAGAGACAAGACACTGTTGTCAGGACGTTTAAGGAATACGTTTTATTACTGGACTCATCAAAGGTCAAAGATCTCTTAGGCTGTTCTTACATATAGCGCGATCAGCGCCCGCTGCAGGGGCGGGCAACCCAGACATTTGTCAAAATTTGGGGGCGGCATTTTGGCTGTGTTGTGAGAAAAATATTGATGTGTTAAATACCCAATTAAAAAAAAATTTCACATATCGATTTTTGTAACATTTATTATTAAATTTGTTTTATCACAATGTGATATTAGCAATAAATAAATCTATAACTCATGTCATGAGTTATAGATTTATTTATTGCTAATATCGATTTTTGTTCATAAAACGTTTATGAAAATCAAATAAAACTTTCAGTAAGAAGTTATGTTTGTGATGAGGAAGGTTCCTCATTTGACATATTTTGCTTTTTGTGATGAAGTCACCTAATGTCGTTTGCCTTTTCCTGTTTTTCTGTTGTCGATAGCAAGATATTGCATCACTGACACTTCGTCTTACCTTTGAACTTCTGTCAACATTTGAGTTATTCTGTATAAACTGATCCATAATTTACTTTAGTGGCTAAACTTTGTTTTTAAAAACCGGGTAAAAAATAATGAAACAGCGTTAAGCGAGGTCTTTCAGTATATATAGTTTTATAACGTAAACGCCCGCTAAAAGAGAATATTCGGAAATTTCAACTTTAAGGAGGGGATATGGGGGATGTAAGTTTGAAGGTAGGAACCTGAAAATTGGAATTGTAGCTACGCATTATAAATAAATAATGAGGTGTTGCAGGGTTTTTGGATTTTCACAATTTAATGGAGGGGAATGGGATTTATATATAAAATTCCGGTATTCGTGTGTTCGTAATTCTTCTCCTCCTAAACGGCTAGACCAATTTTGCCTACCGGGTCCGCTAATATATGTATTTTAGCGGCCCGGTCCGGTTTCGCACGGATAGCACTAATTATTTATAGCCATAAAAGATGAGAATCATTATCATAAAATTCTCAACGTGTATTGGATTTGCGCGAATTCAATCATTTTTAATTGTGAATGTTCACAAATCGACTTAAAGTCAAAATTGCCAAAAAAAATCTGTTAATCAGATCGCTACCAAACTTTACAGGATCATCCGCTGGACATATCTGGATATTGTCAGATAATTTCATTAAAATCCGTCCAGTCGTTTTGGAGTCCACACATAATATACATACATACATTGCTTTTGAACTCATGATTGCTTCATTTGAAATTAAAAAAACCAAAAAGATTTCTTTAGTACATATTTCTTTAGTAGGTACGTAAGTTTATCTTGGATTTGAACGAAGGAATTAACAAAATATTCATTTTTGAATTTTTGGTAAAGGTGCAAACAAAAAACTCTGATTTCTGCCAAAAACTGCTCTTATTGTTTATCTAAAAAATAAGTTGTAATTAAAAAAAAGAAAATCCTTCGTTCAGAACCGAGTATTTAGTATGTAAAAGAAGTGTGCAAAGTTTAGTCGAAATCGGCCCAACGGTTTTCGAGAAATTTTGACTATCGACTTAAAAAAAAGTTTTGAGAAAAACGCAGTTGAAGTTTGATACATTGAATAAAATAGAGAAGAAAAGACCGAGCGTCCGGAGACTCAATTGTCTGTAACTTGAAAAGTTTTGCTTCTGATGACTTCAAAATTTCTGACAATATTTCTTATAAGTTGTAGTATCAGAAAAAAAAGGAATTTTCCGATCCTTTTCCTCCCTTAATGGATGGTTAATCGTGGTCTTATGTTGGACAATCGATTAGCCGTTTTACCAGCCAGCCCGAACTTTTTTTCGGGCAAACTTCACGTACCTGTTCAGGCGAGTAAGACCGCAGCTTTATACCAAACACGAGCGTCGTATTTTCTATTGGATCGTATACAAGTACAATAGTAGTACACTATAATGAGAATAGCATCTGTTTGCTCTCGAATAAATGCAAGTTAGGGTGACATGGAATGTCTTCAGATTAGATTATGGGGGAGTTTCATTGCTATAACGTGCCCGCCGTCTAGGTGAACGCAGCTAATCTGGGACCACAAGATAAAATCGCTTACGGCTTAGTAATTTTTCTCCGAGCTAAGATATAGATGAGGTTATTATTATTGTGAAGGAAATATTCCTTAAAAATTTTGCATCCACAAGCACCCAAACTTCGGGTTTGTCACCGTCATACTAGAGATACTTGTGGAGCAAGTAGTAACTATAACCACGTCTCAAACCATGAAATGGGCGATTACAATAAGTTTGGGTCGTGCGCACGGAGTACACGGAGCGACCCAATAAGCACGGCCTTTTGCATACGGCAAATTAGTGACTCAGCAATACGCTGACATGCCGGAATAGTTTTCATATTTGCTAACAGTGACGGTTTTGCCCCTCCAAGAACACCAATTGTAAGGACAATTAATTTAACAGTATACTCTGGGTACTGCTTCCTGAACTCAAAAAGAAGATCTTGCGACTACGTCGGTTTCGGCAGGCACTGAGAACTCGATGACATACGAGGTCATCTTAATACGTAGATAATATGCATCAATGAAACAGAACCGAGAAAAAGAAAATTTGTTAGTTTTTTGTTTTGTTTAATTTTGTAACATTTATTGTTAAATACCTTTTTGTCACATTAATATAGATTTATATATTGCTAATATCGATTTTTGTTTATAAAACATTTATAAAAATCAAATAAAAGTTCGACTAAGAAGTTATGTTTGTGATGAGGAAGGTTCCTCATTTGACATATTTTGTTTTTTGTGATAAAGTCATCTAATGTCGTTTGTCTTTTTCTATTTCGTTCAACAATCTGTTGTCGATAGCAAGATATTGCATCAATGACAGTTCGTCTTGCCTTTGAACTTCTATCAACATTTGAATCATTTCGCATAAACTGATCCATGATTTACGTTATAGTGGCTAAACTTTTTTTTCAAAAACCGGTTAATACTGACACAGTGTTAAGCGGAGGCGCCTTATGCGGGGTCTTACTGTATAATTTTATCCAAAATCTGTCATAAACCGTTTTGTCATACGGCCTTGCTAGTTATGGTGACGGTCCTAGAACTGAGACTTGTGGCACACTTCTATTTGTCGTCGCGCGAGTGTTTGTGAGAGTGTGTGAGAGAGAGAGAGTGTGTGAGTGGGGGGCAGGGTGAGTAGCTGAGTGTCGTTTCCGTGGATATTAACGTATCAAGGGCAATCGTGAGCATCCACGTTTACTCGATGATCATAAAAAATATGCTGATTTATAAAATAACTACGTAATGCGCAAGGTACAAGAAATCAACCATTAATTAGTGTCTTTGCCGTATAGCAACATACACTATTGGCGTTGGTCGGATGGCGGGACCTAGGGGTCGGACCAAAAATTCTCGACGTTTCATAACCTCCTACACACTTTGGCACCATTTTTAAAAATGTGTATATTTATATATATATATATTTATATATATATATATATATATATATATATATATATATATATATATATATATATATGTATATATGTATATATATATATATATGTGTGTGTGTGTGTGTGTGTGCGGGCAATAACTTTCGAAAGAGTTAATTGATTTCAACTAGATTTAGCCCACGCGTTGAAATCCCTCATCGCAAGAAGCCTACTTAAAATGAGCCTAATCGGATCATTTTAAGGGCATTGTTTAGGGGTTGACAAATATTTTTGGGCCCTAAAATACCGAAAAAATTCTCCGAATCGTTTCAAAATTGAAATTTAACCCTCTGTTAGTAATTAAAATGTGTCCCTAAAATTTTAATAAAATCAGCCCGACAGGACCGGATTTACAAATTTTATGAAAACGCTATTTTGCAGATAGTGAATTATTTTCTAAAAAGTGTATAGAGGCTTGATTGATAATAATATTGCAATTAAGAAAATAAAATTTTTTAAGGGGTCTATTAAGTAGTCAATTTTTTTATTTTGCCCAAAAACCAACGTATGTTCGCATAATAAAGCCACACTGCCCGTATTAGCAAATACTCTATATTGCCGGCAGGGTTTTGGCACTACGACCCGGGTTTTTTTTTGCTTCGAAACGACATTTTTCTACGCATTTTAATCAAAATTTGACTTGAAAAATGAACTTTTTGTGTGTAGATCAAACATTTGTTTTTGTGTAAATACAATCTAATGTTGTACATGACAGGGATTTTGAATACGACATATTAGACTGTTATTGCATGTATGAAACCTGTAATTAAATTATCTCCTTCTCATTGTCAAACCGAATTATTTGACAATGCTTTCTGCAACCCAGCATCAGCATAGGACCGATACCCAATGCTATATCAATCTACTTTGTAAGGTAATTTAGCGCTGAAAGTCTTTCCAGAAATCCAGTATAAGAATATACGCAATAAATTTTTGATATAATCGTGAAAATTGAAAAATATTTGAGATCTCTCCAAGGTGGGGAGAATAGGCGGCTCCCTATATTTTATTTATGTTTTTTATATATTTTTACGAACGTTCGTTTTAAAACTGGAGCAGAGATAATTTTTTTAATCGTTTTTTTTTTAAATATCACTTTTTAACACTCACAAAAAACAGTCCCGTGCCCCCTGACAGATGCGAGTAATGCTGTTTTGGGTCGTTTCTGACAACCACAAACATGAGTCGCGATCTGAGGGAGTAAAACCAATACGAAATGAACAAAAAATCTTAAGCTTGTTTAAAAAGAGTCACTTTCTTTTTGGATACAACAAAATATTAGTTTTTCATTTTGTAACAAAATATTTGTACATTTTTAAGTTATTACAATTACCAATATTTTAAAATAAAATTCACAAATAAAATGTATTTCTTCTTCGATATCGTCTTCATTTAAAAAATGCTGCACTGGTTGTAGAGCACTGAATGTTATTAAAAAAAATGATTTTTCGGGAAAAAGGACTTTATTTATAAGTAAGACACTTAATATTTTATTTTCAGCGACGTTTCGTTCCTTGTTTGGAACTTTATCAAGCTTTAATAACTGTAAATAAATTTTGTTTAAAAATACAATTTATAAAATTTACAATTGAAATAATAAATAATAATAATACATACCTATTAAATGTTATGATTAAATAGATATAAAAGATAAAATATACATGTGAATATAAATTTGAGATTTTAACAATATTAATACACAGTTTATAATAATTTCGTTTTTTTGAAAAATGTTTTTTCAGTTGATGTTCAAATTTATTGACTATATATAAACAAAGTCACGTGACTTAATTTGTGTGGTTGCTCCTCATTTGAACCATTGTTTTTTGTTTTAAACTCTTTTTATATTTTTCTAGCATATTGTTATACGCCAAGCTTAAATTTTGTGTATCAGATCTTAGATTTACTGTATTATTAAATAAAGTCACTGAATGTTATTATTTTGGTTTATGAAATCATTCAGCTAAAGATTCAAAATACACCTAAAACAACACAGAAAGAGAAACCTAAAAAGAAATTATATAATGTTAAGAATTATTTAAGCATTGACACGTACTTTTCAAAGAATCCAATGACAAAAGCTCTAAAGCTTGCTCTCATACGCAAAACATGTAAATGAATCAAAATACTCATAATTTGGAAGGACATTATTCCATTTTGACCTTTTTCGACACGTCTATTTAATTATTAGTGCGACAAAATATTGTCTTTGGGAACGCTTCAAAGTAAAGCGAACCCCCGGTACCGACCTCCATAACATGCTTCCATTCTGAGACGATCGCATGGCGTGCACTACCCCTCGTACCGTAGCCTTACTTCACCAGAAAAGTGTCAAAAAAAGTCAAAAAAACAAAACATCTTCCAAATGCTTGCTCAAAGAAAAATTTAAAATGCTTTTTGATCGAAAAGAATTCTCAACAAAACACTCTGGACGTTTCGCATACTGTGTTAACATCATGAGGAGATGATTAAGGATTTTAATCATCTTCTGATTATGCTAACAAGGTTAGCGGAATGTACGTCGAGAAAAGGAACTTCTGAGGTTCGTGGCTACATTTACACCAAATAACAATTTAAATTAAGGATTTGAATTGACAAAATTAGTATAGGCGTCGATACTTTTGTTTCAAATAAAATTAATAAACAAGATATACTTACAGAAAATTTGAATATCCGAATAATTTTTTATCACGGCCTTACAATTTTTTTGCACTGCACTGAATTCACTAAATTCACAAATTCGCGATTTACACGTCTATATCTTTAAACAAAAAATGTATTGGTTTATCAATCGAAAAACCAATTTTTTGCTCAAGATCAGAATCACGTAATTTTATGATAAATAAATATTATAATTAATTTTATCTCCTACGCCCCCGGGAGACAGTCCCACAGTGTTTTAAACTACACCTGCGAGTTGTACCCCGGGAGAGAAAATATAAATAACCAACACCACAAATACGATTTCGGGATCAACAGTCGATAACGGGGTGGGCCTGGGAGGAGGTCGTAAGCGATCTAGACTACATTTTTGTCGTCGGCTAATCTAAAAACCGAGGGAAAATTTTAACGATAAACGAATTTCTATTATTAATTTGCTTTAAACAATTTATTTCAGATTTAACTAAAATTTTAAAAATTGCAAAAAATTTATTTTTTTAAGTAAATGTCATATGAAATTAATAAATGAATAAACTGATGTTCTTAAAGAAATAATAATAAAAAAAAAAACAGTTTGATTTAATTAAAAGAAAAAAAATATACTTTAAAACATGAATTTGAATTTTAAATATTAACTTTATTTCACGGAGGGCTTTCTGAGAGTGGACCATGTTGAGTAGATCAGATCTGCTATCGTTGGGCGTATTTTCAATACTTTTTCTCTAAACGCGTTTTGACTTTTTTAAGCGAGACGAAACTAAGATTTTTGTTAATACGAAGTCTAGAAAATACCATTTGGCCCAAAATTATATTTTTTTAATTACTTACATTAAAAGCACTTTTTTTATTTTTAATGAGTTAAACGCGTTTTAACTCTACACAAATAATGAATTTCGATTGATTTTTCACGATTTTAAGTAATAAAAGTTCGAAGAAATTTGGAAAAAATTTTGTAAAAAAAAAGCAAGTGAGGACAGAAAAAGACCGAAAATAACGCCATCTGAAAAAATCATCAGAGCGAAATGAGACTGAATTAGTTAGACTCTTTCTCTGTGAACAGCCTAAATCCACAAAACCTAAACGCGGAGAGAAAAAACAATCACCGCCCTTCACAGCGTCCGCTGGTCCTCGCTCTGGTCTCAACAGCCGTACATTTATTTTTGTGACTGGACTCACAGCTGCTGAGGACAGGACGTTAAGTCCGCTGTAAGAACGAGATTGCCGGACAACCTTTTTCGTACCGGTACGAAGTCAGCGGTCCTGAGACTAGAGCCCTAGGTGCGGTCCAACGCGGATGTCCTATAGTAATGCAGGGAGTCTTGGACCGCGGAATGCGCAGCTAGCTAAAGAATAACAAAAGTGTACGACGTACCTGCAGGTGCCTTGCAACAATACCTTGCGAAGACAGACGGCAAGCCGTACACTCGAATCCGATGACAAATAATAAACATGTGTAATGTGTTGTCCCTAAAAATCGCGATACGCAGAATTCCACCGGGAAAATTCGACCACCTTAACGCTCCTAGCGCGATGGAGGCTAGACCTTAACTCAAAGAAAGCACAGCGACCTTCACTTATGGAAAACACAACCGATTTTCACTAAGAAAAACACAGCAATTCGATTTTCGCAATAGAAAACACAAGTTCGATTTTCACAATAGAAAACACAAGTGCGATTTTTGCGACGGAAAACACAGTTAATATGATTTTCACGGTGGAAGGTACAGCTATTGGCTTTCGCTTAGAAGCTAGGGCAGTCTCGACCGAGCCAAGACCTAAGACTCTAAGGGCGGACACCATCGCAGGTGGTCAGTAATCGCGAAGTCCTGTCCGACCTACACGCGTAAGGACAAAGTTAGCCGAACGGCGCCCTACGGCTATACCCTAATAGCTAACGTTCCCAAAGGAACCTCTGTGGAAAGAAACCCTAAACACAGCAGTGCAAACAATCAAAAAGCCCTCCCTAAATATTTCATCGCAGGCTACAATTTTCCGACGTCAGTTATAAGAGACTTAAGTAAAAAAATTATTTATTTTCATTTATTACATGACTTAACTCTAAATTGTATTCTCTTTTGTTTGGTATGAACGGCTTTTTGACTTAAGTCTTTATACCTGACACCGAATGATCTACAGTTAAACTGCTGCAATAACTCTGAAGCTAGTTACAAAAAACAAACAAACTAAAATGTGTAATGAAGTAGTGAAATCACCTATTCTGTACCGCACTTCAAAATTTAATTAGAATGAAAAATGGTTCTTTTTTTGCAACAGACGCTTTTTAGTAACCGTAAATATATTTCAAAGAAAGTAACCCCCACTAATTTTCTATATTTAATTTCAGATGCGATACAAAAAGGTGACGTGAAGAATTATATATTAAGCAATGCATCACACAACGTTCTAGAATAATCTAGATTCTAGGTTAACTCAATTTTTATAACTGCTGTCAAAGAACCTTGTGTTTTACATTGTTTGTTCTTATAAACTAAAATATTTGTTGACAAAATTGAAGAGTAGGGAATTAATTGGTTTTTACTTTACTTATTGGGAAAAAAACATTAAAAAAGTATTTCAATTAACGCGACGCGAACCGAAGGGTTGATCCCGATTAAATATTTTCAAAAAAGTGCTACAACAACGATCCAAAAATTTAAATTTACTTAAAAATCAGAAATTAATTGATTTTATCTTTTGGTCAAAGAAGAAAATCGAAAGGATTTTTGTTCGTTGTTTTAGCTCATTTTGAAAATGCAATTTACAAAAATATTGAAAATATATATGTAAGTGTTCACTGATTTGTGAAAATCAAATAAAGTATTTTAAATTACAACGTAATTAATTAATAAAACAGGTCATACACTTAATACAGTGATCAATATTTTTCAATAAAATATTGAAATAGTTGAGAATTTTTGAGACAGTATATCAGTGACCACTTTTCTACCGTTTGAGCTTAAAAAATAATCTCGAATCCCAAAACCCCTAACCGGGTCAACTCTAAGAGACATTGAACAGTTAAAATATTTATTTCAACAGACAATGAGTTTCATAAACACGGAGGACTTGTTGACCCGAGCTCATAACAGCAGAGAATTTGAAAAAAAAAAGATTAAAACACTCACCGACTTGAAGACTGGCTAATCTGTCATCATCTGGAAAAAGAGAAAAAGAGGTTAATATTTGCATAGACAAGAAGTATTTTTTTTAAATTATCGTCAACCTCAAAACTTTGTTATTTTACACATTTCAGGGACCATTTTTGATGAAGGTTTATTTTTCTGTAGTTTCTTTTAAACATTAAAATAGTTACACAGTAACATAATGATCAGTTGAGAGTTGAAGACGTATTTTTTTATTATAAGTTTTCCACTGAATGTACTTAAAAATAGCTAAATATGAAAAGAACTTAGCATACCTAGGACAGTTACTTGCAGAGCTGAAAATCTCCAACGACGCAGGAACACGAAAAGCAGAAGCGCGCACTATTTTTGACACTTTATTTTAAACGCGATAATTTAACTGAAAACTATATGAATACGGGTGAAAAAGCGCGCACTACTTTGGGTCTCTTCGAGATAAACTCGAAACTATACGGGTTAAAAATCGCGCACTACTTGGGGTCTCTTCGGGATAATTTACTTAAAACTATACGGGTTAAAAATCGCGCACTACTTTGGGTTTCTTCAAAATACTTTACTTAAAACTATACGGGTTAAAAATCGCGCACTGTAATTATGTAATATTTTATTTGACAAATTCGCGACTCCGATCTGCTGCCAGCGGTTGGCTGCCACTTGCCCGAACTTTGACGTGTTCGATATTTTTCTAAAGTATTTGTGTTTTATTTAATTCTATTGTTTAGTTATTTTGTTTAATTATTTTATTTATAAAAGTCCAAAATCGCCTTCATCGAATTTTTGATATGAGCATCCGTCGTCTTAGAGAGACACATTATGTGCTCATCCGCATGACTTACGCAAATATTTCAAAAAATTGCAACCTTCCCTTTGCGTCATAGCACCGTCTGGTTTCCAGGACACAGCAGCACCTCGCTGTTCAAAGTTACCCCATTTTATTTCCGCCTTATCTACTTTTTGACTTCCATCTTTGATGAAAAGTCATCTACTACCGCTGTAGAAAGCGACAATCTTTCAAAAATACTTACGAGATGCATCAATATCGGACACTACCGGTCTTATAAAAAAAAAAGGAACGCGAGAGCCTGCCCCGGCCGCGGCGCACTACGCGGCTCTATATGCGATTACCGAGCGATTCGACGGCCATCGTTCAATTTGCAATTTGAGTCCAGGAAGATTTGTAGACGCGCGACAACACAAGTCGGCACATTTGATAAGAATGTCAACTGCCCCATTTAATTACCCCAAATTTTCAAACAAAGTATAGCGAGGATTTGTATTTACGTTAGGTGGTGCAAATTGAACGGATGTGTGAGTTCACTGAAAGTAAAGTAAGCGAGCATGAAATCATCACGGGCAGGAAGGATAGCAAGGCGGAAAACTATCTTTCCCGAAAAAATAATTCACATTAGACTGAAAGTAAAATTTTGTAGGTACCAACAGCACTAGAAAAACGGAGCAAAAGATAAAAACGTGAAAAATGAAATGCTGTTTTTGTCATGCGTAAAAAAATTAATCATTTAATTTCCAATTGGAAATCGCATTCAAAAATTAGAAAATCTTTCGGGATTCAGTGAAATTTTCTATTCCAGTCGATTGTTCCAGTTTTAATACTAATTTCGGGGACGAACAAATTTGCGGCTCAAAGAAAATTAAAACTGGAAATTAAAGTCTCACTTCCCGTGAGACTTGAACCCACAAAATACATTTACCAAAGAACGGCTGCGCTGGAGGCAATTTGGTTTTAAGAGATGTCAAACAGCAATTTTATTTCGAATTTCAATGATATGAATTTATATCGCTGTAAGTATATCCAAGTAGAAGCGGTTTATAATTGTGATCGCAATACGCCGACTTCAGGCTTCTCGAATCACCGTGGCCCGATTACTAAAAAAAAATATGACTGGAGAGGATTTCCAACCTCCAGCCATCGCAGGTCTCAAGACGGTACGACCCTCGAGGGCGCCCAACCCCGTACAAATATTGCAACAGAACTCTATTCATCAACGTTCCTCAGCTAAGCTAACCACAAAGAGCAAGTTACCACTTATTTCTTTTAGATTCTTCCTTTTAAGACATTTTTATTTAAATTTTGGAAGATCAGATATTATAGATTAAGTATCCGCAATCAGACTGACTGGAGTGACGAATCGCCTGTCCGCAACGTTCACTAGCCCACCAATTACGATGAACTTCTCAGTGCAATGCCGCCCCAGAATATTCGCATATATGAATATAACAGCTTGCATCACACCGAGCAGGGAATGTAGCAGAGTAGAGACGCTGCTAAGACGACTGCTTCAAACCCTCAGAAGAATTACGAACGTTCAACGGCTTGAACAACGCAGCAATTCGAAACACGGAAGAGAACGCGAATACAAACTGACTCAGTTGTTTTCCCCGCTGAAAGATCCCTTCCACCGTATGGCGAGGCGCCAAGTTCCGTTGTGAATGTCGTAACTAGTCTTAGACCACTTCCCTTAATTCTACTATGGAAACACTTGTTGACTTCTTATTTAATTTTGCCACGCAGCCATTCATTTGTAAAATATAAATTTAATTTGGAAGCGAAACTAGATAAAATAATAAAGAACAGCTTACTCTAGCTTTTACGTAAACTAGTCAATTAAGTGAATTGAATTTTGAAGTTTTCAGCAACAGAATTTATACATATCCTAAAGCGGGGATCCTTTCAGTCTATTGTGAATAGGTACTTAAGGTCAATGGAGCCGCCGCACCTCGTCCATTACTGAAACAGAAAGAAAAAAAACGTTAAAATATGCACCAAACAGTACAAAAGCAACACTCGAATAAAGGAAGAATAATGCGGGCCAGCACGACGCTTCCCTCCTCAAGATGTCACATTACAAATTTTATATAATAAGAATAATTTATTTCATCCAAGGATCATCCCTAGCTTAATGAAATGGACTCCCGAAGCACCTGAAAAAATAACTAAGTTTAATTAGTAAAAATGTTAAAAATTAGATAATTATTATAAAATGGATAAAATTTATACTGAATTTAGATGGCAAATGATTTCAGTTAAAATTATTGATAGTTTTATACAGACTTCAAACAAAAGAAAAAAAAATAGAACTCAATAACATCACTAGAAACGAGCGCATCGTTTTGTCATAACGAATCATACCATTGGGCCCTGTGTGTAAAGTCGCCGCCCTCTCTTTACACCGTGACGGGTCCCCATCACCCCACAAATGTCCGATAATAAGAACAAGAAAAAAAATCAAATTTAAAGTTTTCTTTAAATACAGTATTAGCAACTGAGTTGACTTAAAAAAAAATTATTGTGAATTTAGATAGATAGGAGACATTATTTCAGTTGAAATTATTGACAAAATTGAAAATGAATATTTAGTATTTTCAAAAAATATTACTCGTTTAATTTTACTTAGTTTTGCATTTATTATAATGTTAAAAATATAAAATATTATTCAATTACTCAACGAAAGTGCACCAAAGAATTACTGTAAAGAACTCTCAAAAAACTAATTTGGAATAGAATAAATGGGAGGAAATTCAACGGTCGCAATCGAAATATAAAAAACCTTGAACCATTCGCCGGTTTCCACGACGGGTCCACGTTGTTCCTGGGACTGAAAAAATGCAGTACACGGGGTCTCTGAAGGCCAGTGGAAATCCGATTGCAGTCTCGGTTGCTAGATCCATCCTGGGTCTTGGCCGGCAATCAAAGCAGGTCGCTTTTCTATTAAAGCTGCAATTATCTGAAATTGCAAATAACCCAAATTTACCCAAAAGATATATTCCCTTCCCTTAAAACAAATTATTTAATTCTCAGAGTTTAGGATTAACTTAACTTAGGTTGAATTATTTCTGAGGTTCTATGACTATTACTTAGCGCCCTTACAAATATAAATCCGACCCTGCATGCAAAGAGTATATTTCGTTCTTAGTTATAAAGATGCTATTTTTATAGCTCAATTAATTTAGTATTTTAGGTGACTAATTTTAGTGTTAATTAGTTTTTCTCTAATGCTTAAATTTTTTTTCCAAAAATAGTGTATTACACCGCTAGAGCAGAAAGTTGAAATTCCTGCACTGCGCGACACACAATGTCCGAGGCGAAACCAAGGGCATCATCTGGCCGTGTGGTATATACTATTTTTATTAAATTTTTCGAAATTAAGAATTCTGACTCGACACACTATTATTTATTTTATAAGAATTTTTTTAAATTTTGCAAATCGATCAACATTTACTGGAGATATGATGTCGACCGTGGAGCAACTTTTTTTTCTTAGTGCTTTGGATCACGTGATTTTTTATATAGTAATTTTTGTAAAAATATAATGAAATATTTTTTTTACAAAGTTCAAATATCAATAAACAATGTGTACTATTTATTTTTATTAATTTCTATTGTTGTCCCTACTGAAAAAAATTATTTTAGCGCATTTTTGGAGGTGCTAGTATAAGGCCTTAACGTAATTAGTTAAATCGTAAGCAGAAAAGATTTACTCCTTTGGTTGGCGTCGATGCGAAGGAGAGTAGTCAGGTCAGTTCCAGTCCACTAAATGAAGCGAAATACCAGAAAACAACAAAAATGTGAACTCGTTCCGGAAAAAAATACATCGCCTATAGAACTTTTTTTCAAAATGGCGACGGCCTTCCCGTCTCAGTTCATTCACCATTTATCAACGAATTAAACTACTACATAAAAACTTATACACGTCGTAAATAAAACATGTTTTTTTTAAATAAATGTAATTCACTTACGTTTTGTAGATTCTATTTTCACGCTGTTTGAAAATCCCGTCTTCATAATTCGATGTTTTCAGAATGAATATAAAAACGCTTGCATTTGTTTCGTTATGTAATCACTGAAATCGACGAAACGATATTGTAAGAGGTCATTTCAATACGTCAGATGACTACATGACATAAGTGCATTTCTTTTGAGCTAATAAATTGTCTGGTGTCATGTATAAAGGATTTAAGTCAAAACTCGTTAAATTTCATTTTTTACTTAAGTCTAAATCGTGTTCTCTTTCGTTTGGCTTAAGAACTACGTTTTTCGACATAAGTCCGTTATAATTTGTTTTCCCATAATTCGGAATCTCGTGACGTGCTGTAAATATGATGTTTTTCGATTCAATTTTTAGGGAATAATTACCAGTTTTTTTTCTAATTTTTAAGCAGCCAGCCAAATTTTGTGAAGATTATAATGCTTAATGCCAGCTAATAAAAACTGTAGTAAAATTAATTTTGCGAACCACACTTCGAAATTTCCCGAGAGCATATTTTACGATTTGAGGGGTTGCAGTCATCTGAAATAGCTCGAAGGTAAAGTGATGAGACATAATCACACCGAGGAGTCACGATTCTATACCGGACTCAAGTCAAAATTGTATTCTCTTTCGTTTGGTATTACCGGTTAAAAAAACTAAGTTTTTCGACTTAAGTCCTTTATACCTGACACCAAAGAATTCTTATTGCAAAAGTAATACTTTTGTGTTAAATAAACACAATTCCAAAACTTAAAATTTATATTCAATTTTTTATTATAAGCACTTTCGACTTAAGTCATCATCAAATAAATATAAAATTTTATAATTATCTGATGATGACTTAGGTCGATAAAAAATTGACTATAAATTTTAAAATTCAAATTGATATTAGCTGTCATAATTTATATAAAGTTCAAAAATAAATTGGCATGAACGTGGATGAAAAAGTTTATTATAATTAATACAGTACAATTACTTCTGCGACGTTTAGATCAAAAATTAAATCTTCATCAAGCATTATAATAGGTTCTTCACAAACATAATAATATTATATTACAATTTATGACATTAATAAACCAAATTTGACAAACTATTAAACATAAATGTTTTTAGTGTATTTGCCATATGGCAACATACACTATTGGCGTCGGTCGGATGGCGGGACCTAGGGGTCGGACCAAAATTTCTCGACGTTTCATAACCTTCTAAACACTTTGGCACCATTTTTAAAAATGTTTATATATATATATGTATATATATATATATATATTTATATATATATATATATATATATATATATATATATATAGGTATATATATATGTGTGCGGGCTATAACTTTCGAAGGAGTTAATTAATTTTAACGAAATTTGGCACACACGTTGAAATCCATCACCGCACGAAGCCTATTTAAAATGGACCCAATCGGATAATTTTAAGGGTGGCTTTTAGGGGTTGAAAAAAGTTTTTGGGCCCCAAAATACCGAAAAACATCTCGGAATCGTTTCAAAATTGAAACTTAACCTTTTAGTAGCAATTGAAAAGTGCCCCCAAAATTTTAATAAAATCGGCCCAACAGGACCGGACTTACAATTTTTTTTGAAAACACTAATTTGCGGATAATGATTTATTTACTGAAGGGTGTTTTTAATACAGTGTTGACTTTAGATTGATAATAATATTGCAATTAAGAAAAAAAACAATATTTTATGAAGTGTATTAAGGGGTTATATTTTTTATTTTGCTCAAAACCACATTTAAGTTCACATAATAACACCACACTGCCTGTATTAGCAAATACACTATATTGTCGGCAGGGTTTGGGCACTGCGACCCGGGTTTTTTTCTTATTGAAATTTTAAATTTTAGAATCGTTTTTCTTTAACAAAAAAGTATTACTTTTACACTCATACTTCCAAATTTCTATACGTACAACATTATTAGGAACAAAGAATTCATCCTTAATAAATAATTAATTGTACACTTTTTTACATTTCTTCAAATCGCAATAATTATTCATATTTCTTTGTTATGAATTTTATTAATAGATTAGTAATCGACATATTTTTTTCACACTAGAATCTCGAAATTGGGGATTCATCATAACTAGTGATGTAAAAGCGTAAATAACCGGTTAATTATCCGGTTAAATCACCGTTACAATTTATTTTAAATAGCTGCGTTTATTATTATACAAGGCTGCGCAAAAAGTTTCGCTCACTATTTTAAATTCCGGTCTATATTTTATTTTTAATTTTAGAGCCAATAGCTACATAACGTAAATACAGCTCTGTATAATTTTATTTTTTGTTGTCCTGAGAAACAGAAACCGTCATGTTGTTTTATTAATAGCCGGTTAATTAACTTGCTAATTATCCAGATAAAATGGCTACAATTAAAATTAACCAGTAATTTTACATCACTTATCATAGCTTAATTTGCATATAGAGTTTTTGACTGGCCTGTGAATATACTAATATTGTAGAACAGTAATGGGACCTTCGTCTGTAATTTTATCAGGTATTTTGCAGACATAAACATGTTACCGCAATTTTTGTCTCTTCCTGTATAGTAGAAGGACCCGGACTACGGTCATAAATATTCAGAATGACCTTATAGTCCAACGTTTCCCAAAGTGTGGGTCGCAGAAAATTTTTGCCGCGTCGAAAAAAAAAATGTAAATATTTGTGTATGAAATAAGCAAACAAATAAGTTGATTTCTATTAAAAAATAAAATTTGTTTTGTAAATAAATGTTTTTTCATAGTTTAGGAAACGCCGTGGTATAGAATAATAATTATTTATATTTTAACAAGCATTGATTTCCTTCCTCGTAATTAATTATAAAATTTAAACTTATCTTCGCATTTTTATTAAACAAAACAAAAACGTACGTCAATTTGAATTCCAAAATCTGAGAAACATTGTACGTAAACTTTCAATGAAAATATGTGATCACAAAAGTATCTTACAACAATTTCGAATTATTTCATAATTTGGTACATATTTCACGACTGATTCAAAGTTGCCCACTTGAAACAAAAACAACTTGAATAACCATTTTGGAAAAATAAAAATAAATGTTTCCTACCTTAAAACTCGTCAACAGCGCGATCGAACACCTCGGCATCAGAATTTACACCATTTACTCCCATCTGAAATTTAAAAAAAAATTGGTATTAAAAATATGTTGCTAATTCAAGAATACTCGAATGAGGTAGCACTGATATATGTATCAAAAAGCGCTAATGATCTCAGTTGTCGAGCGTATATAATATCTAAAAAAATAAAATAAAAATTTATTCGTTCATAATTGTTTCAGTTGCCCAAGTAGTTAATTAATTATTATAGTACTGAAAAAGAATAAAATACAAGAAATTTATAAGGCACAATTTATTTTGTAAAAAAAGTTAAAAAAAATAAACAAGGCACTATAAATATAGAACACCATACGACCCTGTATTGACTGCGCTCAAACTCGGCTATATGAAAATCGTAATAAGTACAAAAATTATAAACAATCTTAATCCAAAATAGTAATCAATAAGTAATCAATAAGCTGTAGTAAATAAGGGATTGCGCCAGTAAATTCTTGGAAGGTACAATTTCATGTTCGGAATTCCTTTGGTTACGCCACTGCTCTCCTTAATGATTATTGAACATAGTTACAATAATCTTTTTAATTGTGATTTACTATTAGCCATGGAACTTAAATGTATTTTTTTAGTAAATTGTTTAACTATGTATTTCATATCATGCGTCACATCTAATTTTAACTTTTGAATTTTATTAACGCCTTTTATGAGTCGCACGGGATAAATTATAAAAATATCGAAAATTACACACCAAATAATATTCTATTTACTAATTAACAACTGAAATGCATCAATTTTTACTTACTTATTTCGCTAGCATAAAAACCACATGGTTGTCACTTTAATTATATACAATTGAGAACCAATATTTGCCACAAATATTTCGTTATTCAAATTTAAATTTATATCGCCTTATAGCTGGGCACTAATTTAATAAAGTTATGATAAAAGTTTACTTAAAAATGTAATTTGAAACACATTTTTCATTTCTATTTCCAAAATTATAGCGTGGCGTCGGTTCATTTTGTTTACTGCTGCAGTTTATTGAAGTCAGTGTACTTATCCAGTCATGACTTGCTTTGGCATCTTAGGTATAATTAATAGAATATTGTATCAATTACAGATTTATAGTAAAAGCATATAATAAATGCATTACGGGCTACGGCGGCATGGAATGGTCACGTGGGGTCGTTCTTTTTTGTGAATTATACCTGCAGTTGACCCGTCTGACAAACAATATGAACAAATTCTGAAACATGTTCAGTACAGAAATTTTACAATCCTGGTATTATTTTATATATATGTATTTTAATGTTAAACTATTGAATACTTTAACGAATTCGAAAAGAAATATTAAAAGTATACAGGATGATCCATTCTAATATCTATATGGGAAATTCTTGCGACAGGGCAACAATTTCGGGGAAAAAGTTTCAGACAAAAATTGATCAGTCTGAAGGGGGACATCGTTTAGAGAATAATACCACCCCGCCCCCCCAACCCTTGCGCAGGGATGAGGGTGACTTTGACATTTTTAATAGGAACACCTATTTTTTATCACAAATTATGATTTTCCGATAAAAAATATGCATCATTTATCTGAAAAAAATTTTTATACGATGCTTCCCTCAACCCCTAAAATGCATGTCAAAAATCGGTTTCCCAAAACTATTAAATTCTTGCCTAAACGACCTTGCGCAGAAAATTTCAAGAAGTAAAAGTTGTTTGGTTTAAGGAGGGTCATCACTGAACATAAAAAGAACGCCCCACTCCCTGTGAGAGGGTGGGGGTGACTGAAATTTTTAAACATAGCCGCACTACCCTTCAGCCAGGTCTGTGTTTTTGTATTCGGATATTACTAAAGAGTTATTGTACAAATTTTCACAGTGCCTCAAATACCTACCCAATAATGTCTAACAGCTCTCGGGCTAAGAAGGGTCACACGTCAGAGGGGGCTTAGGGCGGCATTACAACGAAATACACCTCTGGTGTAAGCGAAGTCGCTTATGAAGAAAAGTAGTTCTTATTTTTTAATAAAAGAAAAACTATTATTGAATATTTTCCCAATATATCCACACGTATCGTTTTCGAAGACGAGGCAAACATCAACAATAGGCGTTTTGTTGATATTTCAATATAATATATGTAGGCGATGCAACAATGGGCAGTCAAGACAACAATACATTTATAGTAATTAGTATGCGCTGTGTGCGGAACGGATGCCTGGCTCGCACGCATTTAAATTTTAATTTAAATTTAATTTCGGATCTAAACAAAAATAATAAAAAAAAGCTTTATTTTTTGCTTTAAGTACATTGGTAAAAACATACGAATTTATTATAAGTGGTTCATTTTTAGGTATTCTAAAGCACTAAACGGTAATTTGCACTCACTGAAATTGTAATATTTTTTAAATATATTTTCTTATTTTCACCTACCTTAGTGACGTGTTTCGGATCCAAACAAAAATAATAAAAAAAGCTTTATTTTTCGCTTTAAGTACATTGGTAAAAACATATTAATTTCTTATAAGTGGTTCATTTTTAGGTATTCTAAAGCACTGAACGGTAATTTGCACTCACTGAAATTGTAATATTTTTTAAATATATTTTCTTATTTTCACCTACCTTAGTGACGTGTTTCGGATCCAAACAAAAATAATAAAAAAAGCTTTATTTTTCGCTTTAAGTACATTGGTAAAAACATATTAATTTCTTATAAGTGGTTCATTTTTAGGTATTCTAAAGCACTAAACGGTAATTTGCACTCACTGAAATTGTAATATTTTTTAAATATATTTTCTTATTTTCACCTACCTTAGTGACGTGTTTCGGATCCAAACAAAAATAATAAAAAAAGCTTTATTTTTCGCTTTAAGTACATTGGTAAAAACATATTAATTTCTTATAAGTGGTTCATTTTTAGGTATTCTAAAGCACTAAACGGTAATTTGCACTCACTGAAATTGTAATATTTTTTAAATATATTTTCTTATTTTCACCTACCTTAGTGACGTGTTTCGGATTAAACAAAAATAATAAAAAAAGCTTTATTTTTCGCTTTAAGAACATTGGTAAAAACATTTTAATTTCTTATAAGTGGTTCATTTTTAGGTATTCTAAAGCACTAAACGGTAATTTGCACTCACTGAAATTGTAATATTTTTTAAATATATTTTCTTATTTTCACCTACCTTAGTGACGTGTTTCGGATCCAAACAAAAATAATAAAAAAAGCTTTATTTTTCGCTTTAAGTACATTGGTAAAAACATATTAATTTCTTATAAGTGGTTCATTTTTAGGTATTCTAAAGCACTAAACGGTAATTTGCACTCACTGAAATTGTAATATTTTTTAAATATATTTTCTTATTTTCACCTACCTTAGTGACGTGTTTCGGATCCAAACAAAAATAATAAAAAAAGCTTTATTTTTCGCTTTAAGCACATTGGTAAAAACATATTAATTTCTTATAAGTGGTTCATTTTTAGGTATTCTAAAGCACTAAACGGTAATTTGCACTAACTGAAATTGTAATATTTTTTAAATATATTTTCTTATTTTCACCTACCTTAGTGACGTGTTTCGGATTAAACAAAAATAATAAAAAAAGCTTTATTTTTCGCTTTAAGAACATTGGTAAAAACATTTTAATTTCTTATAAGTGGTTCATTTTTAGGTATTCTAAAGCACTAAACGGTAATTTGCACTCACTGAAATTGTAATATTTTTTAAATATATTTTCTTATTTTCACCTACCTTAGTGACGTGTTTCGGATTAAACAAAAATAATAAAAAAAGCTTTATTTTTCGCTTTAAGAACATTGGTAAAAACATTTTAATTTCTTATAAGTGGTTCATTTTTAGGTATTCTAAAGCACTAAACGGTAATTTGCACTCACTGAAATTGTAATATTTTTTAAATATATTTTCTTATTTTCACCTACCTTAGTGACGTGTTTCGGATCCAAACAAAAATAATAAAAAAAGCTTTATTTTTCGCTTTAAGCACATTGGTAAAAACATATTAATTTCTTATAAGTGGTTCATTTTTAGGTATTCTAAAGCACTAAACGGTAATTTGCACTAACTGAAATTGTAATATTTTTTAAATATATTTTCTTATTTTCACCTACCTTAGTGACGTATTTCGGATCCAAACAAAAATAACAAAAAAAGCTTTATTTTTCGCTTTAAGTACATTGGTAAAAACATATTAATTTCTTATAAGTGGTTCATTTTTAGGTATTCTAAAGCACTAAACGGTAATTTGCACTCACTGAAATTGTAATATTTTTTAAATATATTTTCTTATTTTCACCTACCTTAGTGACGTGTTTCGGATCCAAACAAAAATAATAAAAAAAGCTTTATTTTTCGCTTTAAGCACATTGGTAAAAACATATTAATTTCTTATAAGTGGTTCATTTTTAGGTATTCTAAAGCACTAAACGGTAATTTGCACTAACTGAAATTGTAATATTTTTTAAAATATATTTTCTTATTTACCTACCTTAGTGACGTGCTTCGGATCTAAAAAAAAACAATAAAAAAATCTTAATTTTTTACTTTAAGTACATTGGTAAAAACACATTAATTTCTTGTAGATTCTTCATTTTTAGATCTTCTAAAGTACGGTAATTTGCAGCCACTGTGTGATAGATTACGTTAATCTCTTATTATGTTTATAGTTTCCATTGATTTTTTATTTAAATTAAAGATTTTTGAGTCATATCGAATCTAGTGCAGTGATTATATTTTTTTAGTGTTATAATAATCGTTTTGGCGCTAATTGTCTTCATTGGTACATTACTTGATAAATCGGAATGCTACGAAATGACACAACTGAAAAATTCAAGAAGAATGTATACTTTTATTAAAAAATGTTATACTCTTTAATAATTTTATATTTGAATAAATATTTATTTTCTAGAACAGTTACTAGTAATTGTGCAAGGCGTTTTCACTACGAAAAAATATCAGTAGCTTATTAAAAACTAATGAGACTTTTCCAACTTTGGAAGCACTTTTCGGCGTTCGATTACTTGGCATAATTATTGTAGTTTCTGGACATGGAACTGAAATAGACAATATTGGAGGACCAAATAATAACAAACAATATCTTTACGTAAAACTTCTTGGTTTCCGGGCTTGTACGTCGTGGTCCATTGGTATTTCTACCTTTACGATATATCTAGACTATATATTTATATATAGCATATACCTATATAAAAAAACCGGTCAAGCGCGAGTCGAACTCGCGAGAAGAGGGTTCCGTACAGTTCCGTTTTCCGTGAAAGCTTTAAGACTTAAAATTTTCGTTTAGGTTTTCTTATAAACTATTAGAGAGGCTCTATGTTCCCAATTTTTTCAAAATTTTAAGCTTACTAGTTTTGAAGGTAATTCTGTCGGGAAAATTGGTGGACCAATTTGTTATACATAAACAACTATGTTAACGCAAACAAAATGGTAGTATAAACTAGGGCTTGTAGCAAGAAGCCTAAAGTATACAAATAATAAGTGATAATTCTAATCTTCAGTTAATGAGTATGGACATCGAATACATCATTGACATCCATTATAATTATTTTAGGTGGACCTGAAAACCCTAAAGTGTACAAATAATGTGTGATATTCGGTTTCATAAATAAATGAGTTCTGAGACATGGAATCCGTATTGTCTTTCATTAGAGAGAACCAAAAATCGCAGTACTTCAAATATAATGGTTTCGAAATCATAACATTTGAATATTTAATCGGTTGTACAAAATTAAAAAGCATATTAATATGTCTTTTGTCTTTTATGGCTTTATTAAGACAACTTTAATTTTTATCGAATTTATGTAGATTCACTTCAAAGTAAAGTGAACCTCTGACACCGACCACCCTTTTGGTTGACCCCCATTCTGATACTATTGCATAGGGGGACCACCCCTTGTACCAGACTTGTCCACACCAAAAACGTGTCTTATTAGCCAAAATTGTAAAATTACCACTCAAACGTTTGCATAGTAACAAATTTTAATAGGCTTGAAATACTGATAATGAAAAATTATCGTTCTATTCTCTAGACATGGAATCCGTCACTGTTTTCATTACAGTTTTTGGGGCAACCTGAAAATCTTACAGTGTTATAATTATATATGATAATATATTATATTCCTTATGGGTTCACTCATGGAAACCCTTATTGTCTTGCTTCACTATTTTAGGGTGACCTGAAAATCCATGTAGTGTGAAAATAATGTGTAATATTTTCTGTTGTGTAAATAGTGTGTGCAGTCATGAAATTCGCTAATGTCTAGCATTACAATTTTAGTGGCAATCTGAAAATCCCTATAGTGTATAAATTATGTGTGAAATTCTAAATTTTATATAATATCCGTTTTAGTGAGATGAACAGCTGTGATAGAACGTTTAAGAATGTAAAATTAAATCGGAATGTACGGGATTTGAGCCCGTAAATCTTCCGTAATGCGTTGGTTGTGTGGGAATGTATGTATAAAAAAAAATATTACAACTTTCGGGACTATTAAAAAAGTAGATTCGTAGAAAGGTGTGTGTTATTGTATTTAGTGATAACAGAAACTTGATCCTTCTGTTATATTTAATGAAATGGATATCGTTTCAGAGTAACCTGAAAATTCTGAAGTGTAAAAAAAGTGTGAAGATCTTAGAATTTCGCGTTGAATGAATAAAAAATTATAAAAAACAAAAAATAAGTGCAAAGTTAGAGAATTTGAATCCCAAACCTGCCTGCTTTACACTGGTCAATATTATCTCCGGATCAGTAAGAGAAAAAATCAGATTTAATTAATCAAACTGCCGCACTACCTGAATGATAACGCTTCTCTCCGAGTGAAAGGTTCTTTACTAAACGCCGACTAAGCGTTGCATCGCACACACCACTACTGACTTCCACGCAGATAAGCAAACATTGAAGAATATCCCGCTGGAATGTCTAACATCCGGGTGACGAGCCCTCCGCAACTTGGCTACCAACCGCGAAAGATAGTCAGAGTCAACTATCCGGTTTCACGGTCACATCACTAGGCGACGAGCGCTTTTCTTTTGACTCTGAATGCTCATCCCTAGTGACTTGGCCCTAAATGCATTGATGATGAAATTACACCTTTAAGGATGCTTACTTATTACGTTTGGCCGGATGTGCCTAGCCCGCTACTCCGCCGGCTCGCTTCCGACACCCGGCACCCCTTGGAGACAAGCCTGATCGTGAACTATCAAACGGGCCACCTATATTATCGTGCAGCAGAATGAAAAAAAAAATCTAATAATTCTTACCTACTATAAGGTGAGTTTAATTCATAGAATGTTAAAGGACGAAATTAAATAAAAAATTCGGGATTTGAGCCCGATTGTGTGAAAAAATATGAAAAAAAAAAATTAAAAATCACTTTGGGGACCATTTATAAGATTTAAGATCTGTGGAAAGGTGTGTAATATTGTATTTAGTCCTGCCGTTAGTTTAAAGAAATCGGTATAGTTCCATGGCAACCTGAAAATCCTAAAGCGTACAAATAATGTGTGATATTCTGTTTTTAGTTAATAAGTTTGAACATCGAATCCATCATTGACTTCCATTACAATTCTAGCGGGACCTGAAAACCCGAAAGTGTACAAATAATGTGTGATATTGGGTTTTTTAAATAAATAAGTACAGACATGCAATCCATCACATTGTCTTTCGTTGCAATTTTAAAGAGACCTGAAAATCGCAAAACACTAAATATAATGATTTCGAAATCATGACACTGGAATATTTAAGAGCGGTTGTGCAAAATTAAAAACAATATTAATATGTCTTTTGTCTTTATTGGCATCCACACCAAAAACGTGTCTTAATAGCCAAAATTGTAAAATTACCACTCAAACGTTTGCATAGTAACAAATTTCAATAGGCTCGAAATACTGATAATGAAAAATTATCGTTCTATTCTCTAGAGTTAATGAGTACAGACATGGAATCCGTCACTGTTTTCATTACAGTTTTTGGGGAAACCTGAAAATCTTACAGAGTTATAATTATGTATGGTAATATATTATATTACTAATGGGTTCACTTATGGAATCCCTTATTGTCTTGCTTCACTATTTTAGGGTGACCTGAAAATCCATGTAGTGTGAAAATAATGTGTAATATTTTCTGTTATGTAAATAGTGTGTGCAGTCATGAAATTCGCTATTGTCTAGCATTACAATTTTAGTGGCAATCTGAAAATCCCTATAGTGTATAAATTATGTGTGAAATTCAAAATTTTATATAATATTAGTTTTAGTAAAATGAACTATTCTAGAAAGTTTAAGAATGAAAAATTAAATCGGAACGTGCGGGATTTGAGCCCTTAAATCTCCCGTTATGCGTTGGTTGTTTGGGAATGTATGTATAGAGAAAAAATATTATCACTCTCGGGACTGTAAAAGATTTAAATTTGTAAAAAGGTGTGTGTTATTGTTTTAAGTGATATCAAATTAATAGTATAAACAAAAAGCTAATATTTCCTACCTAGCAAATGACAATCTCGTACCACACATCAGCAGAGCATTTGAATCACCAAACATCATATTCTTGTGGGCCCCACATGTTGGAGCAGGTCACTAAGGCAGGGGATCTTTGATATGCCCTTCTGTCTACTGCTTCGAGCTCTGTCTTCATTTCTTAGTTGGTTTAGCGTGCCCCTGCGGTGGAAATTGGCTCCTAATCCTGCTTACTCAGCCTCTGTGATCATATCTGGAAATTAAAAAAAAAAAAATGAAAAATACTGTAGTTAGAAACCAATATAAAATATGTAAATTAGCTATGAACCCCTTGTCTGCAATTAATTTGGGGTATTTTGTGACAGACAGAAACAATTCGTTTCAGATTTCTTGTCAGTTTGTATCATCATTACTCGATAATAGCTGAAATGGTTTTTATAAAACATGGTACACTGTTTAATTGACCCGAAACTTAAAATATAGGGCGTTTACAAATCTCAGGTTAGATATGAAACTAATGATAATGAGAACTACGCCGCGGATGCAGGCTACTACCAAATACAACGAAAATGACATACTATCTCCAAAGTAGTGTCATTATAAATTTTCCTGCTGTAGCTTCCATTTTTTTAGTTTGCTTTTAACGCAGTAGGGTTTTTTGATTTATGATCAATAGAGCATATTAAAGATTATTATTAGTCAAAAAATTACGCCCTGTTAGTCACTGAATCTTATGCGCCAATGCCTACTAGACTAATCTACAATTATATTACGCAAAAAAAAAAAATAGATTGCATTGCATAACCAAAATTCATCAGTGTGGAGACCTGTGTCAAGGATAGTTATATAAGAGTATAATGTAATATTATTTTATACATTTTTCATTAAATAAATGGTTAATTATTATTAGACCGTGATCGAGTGCGTTTCATTAAAATCGTAAGGTACCACAAATTGGCGACGAGGATTATTTCGAACCTCTCAAACAGTATCAAAGGTAAGAGGACAAGGGCTGTTAATTTAGCTATTCAATAGAAACATTTTCATTTACTTTTCATAATAGTCATTGCATTGTCAAATGTACAATTAATTCCGATACTCCAAATGGATATCGAGGAAGGGCTGTGAGCACCAAATGAATGTACAATTAATTCCGATACTCCAAATGGATATCGAGGAAGGGCTGTGAGCACCAAATGAATGTACAATTAATTCCGATACTCCAAATGGATATCGAGGAAGGGCTGTGAGCACCAAATGAATGTACAATTAATTCCGATACTCCAAATGGATATCGAGGAAGGGCTGTGAGCACCAAATGAATGTACAATTAATTCCGATACTCCAAATGGATATCGAGGAAGGGCTGTGAGCACCAAACAAAAGAGAGGGCAGAGAGCACTCAAAAGAACAGAATATCTGTAAATAATGTTATATTTTGTGTCACACATGCACGTATCCACTAATCATCATAAATTTAAAAACAGAATTTCAGAACATATTAGTGACATAAAGAACTTTAATAATCATAAATCAAGTTTCGCCTTCCATATAACAGATAAAGAACATTCGTATGATTGCAATAATTTTTTCAAAATTTTACATAAATCACAAAAAGGGTTAATTCTAAACGAACTAGAAAAATTTGAAATAGTTAAAAATAATATGTGTTTAAATACAGAAAAGAATTTAAATCTTATCTTTAATAAAACAGAAAATAATACCTTATACAAACAGATTATAAATTATTATAACTTATGTCATTGATTGTTTGACTTTCCGTAACCTTCTATAAAAATGATCAGCCATTGTGACAATTCAATTTTTAAATTTTAACAGTCTAATTTAAGACGTTAATATAATATGAGTTATCTGATGATGACTTAGGTCGAAAGCGCTTATAAATAAAATTTTTCTTATACAAATTTATGTTTTGGAATTGTTTTTGTATAAAATAAAAGTATATCTTATACTTTGTATCCCTTAATATGTTTTAAAATACAATCACGGCAGTGATTCCATGGTGCTTGAATAAATATAATATAAGTACTAGGTGCTATCCGCGATTCTACTCCCGATTAAGATGAAGCGCGGCAGCGACAACAGTAGAGCCATCGACTCCACCCGGCGCCCTCTATTGGCAAGTTACACCAAATGGATAGCATAAAGAAAGAAAAAAAAACATATTTGTGCCAACTTTTTATTAACTTTTATTAACCTCAAACATACTGACATCAATTTTATAAATATACAGATAACGTAGAGATTACATAATTGTATAGCACGATATACATTAACCTATTTTTTTTTGTTTGTTTCGGCTTTTAACGTGAGCATTAAATTAAATCACATAGTAACTTTGAAACATCACTAGTACTGCCTTTAAATGTCTTATTTTGTTAACAAAAAAAAAAAAAAAGAACGAATAGTATCAGATGCTTCCTGTACGTCAACGTTAATATGGCACTGATTAGATGAGATTGAAAAAAATGCCTTGCACCTTAAAACAATAGATATCACGGATGTCATATAGAAAAGGAACTTAGCTGGTGCATAGTTACGCGAAGTAATCTATAATTTACCTAAAGCAATATGTTCATTTAATGAAGAAAAGAACGGTGTTTTTAAAACGCTTATATCGATAAGTTGTCTGAATAGTTCTCTCCTAAACAGAATTATGCATTTGAACGAGACGTGTTGTGTTTCGAGATATGAGACAAAGCTATCGGATGGTAAAAAACGCATTCAAATCAGTTCAGCAGGTATCGCGTTTTAGTATATACAAACACACAAAGTGATTTAAATGGGAATTCCCACAGTCCGGTTATGCCGACTTTTGTCCGATATTCAGAATTTCATTGTTTATGTCTTCATGAACTTAAATCATCAATCGAAATTAATTCACCGGATTTTTCATACGGAATGTACCTTAGCGTCTGCACTAAAAGTCGGAAACGTTATTGTGAGATTGTCCATATCTAGATCCTTACGTAAAGTTAGTAAAACAACCTCTGAGAAAAGTTCCAATATCTGTAGAATCACATGTCTAAAATAAATTGATTAAAGCATTGCCAATACCAAACATTAAAATTCTTTAGCATTTTGCTTCAGCACTGTCTCAAATTCAATTAACATCCTGAGTTAAATAAACAAATAAAAAGAGTGAATCTGTGTTCTAGTATTTAATTACGAATAACTGACATAATACGCACTGACTCAGTGAAACATAAAGTTAGTGTAGAAATTAACAGTTAATATGGAACGGAAAAAAAGTACTTAATATTATAATTCCGTTAACATGGTTGATAATATTGTTTTTGTACACAGGAGTCTCTACAACAGATCTGTGACTAATAGTAGTTATCGAAATACCTCTCATGGCCTTATCTGCAAGGCCCAATTTTCAATATTAAACTGCAAGTATATAACGACATTAAAGATAAAATGAATATTTATTTTTGTTGAAATATTTAATTGTAATTTGTATTTTTCGAACTGTATTATTTTTGTACTATGTATTTTTGATCATGCAATATTATGAAATTACGCAACATCTAGATATTATAAAAGTCGATGAAAAAAAAAATAGTTTTTGTTCAATTCTTGTTAATTCTTTTCAAGTATTCTTTTTAATAAATATTCTAAAAAAAAAAAAAAATTTTTTTTTTTGATTAACGACCAGAAATCAGTGGTTCTTTATTAACAAAACAGTAAACATCTGTGAAAGATTTCAATGTTATTTTCATCAAATTCTTTATATCATTCAACTATGATACTTATGAACATAGCGCACCATCAATTCTAGAACTACCTCTTGTTTTTTCCACCTAATAAAAACAGACAAAAATATTTTTTTTCTTTTTAGAGCGGAACTGTCTGTTATGGGTCCAGTGCTACTGAGAGGTAATCGAATTGTCATACCTTCGTCTTTAACAAAACCTGTTATACGTAACGATCACAATTTGTAAGTCCCGTACAAGATCCTATTTTGTGTGGCGTTCTAGGCTGCGTGTTTGCGCCCATACATAGTAAACCCTAGGTTGCAAGTATTTTGATTTGAAAAAAAAATAGAACAAATACCATATACTACCAAGTGTTCTCAATTACTATATACAAAATGAATTTAAAGTCAAAAAGTAGATCAACAAATAAATTGAAATTCTATTTATTTATAACAAATGGATAAAGATTGTATTCAGATATTCAGGTTATAATTTGGTTTACTATTTCATGCATGTTTGGATTAATTTGTTAAATGGTTACAAGAAAATCATGAGATAACGAGACTCAACGTTCGTTACTAGTATAATAT
The DNA here is from genome assembly GCA_034508555.1 of Venustoraphidia nigricollis. Taxonomy (NCBI): domain Eukaryota; kingdom Metazoa; phylum Arthropoda; class Insecta; order Raphidioptera; family Raphidiidae; genus Venustoraphidia; species Venustoraphidia nigricollis. Next base: position 1,765,101 of record JAVRKA010000046.1, read on the forward strand.
GAATTTTTCACTTTAAGTACCAAAAAGCAAGATAATAATAATAATAATATTATAATCACAACCAAATAATCGCTCGAAACGAGCCAATCAGTTCGGTCGGTAATGTCGCGTGAATACAACTCGAGTTAGTAATATAGTCTCGAGTCGATTCGAATTACTCCCGACTTTCGAGTTAACCCGGTTTGGAACGTCGAGTTATCCATCACTAATAAAATAACATAAAAAAAAAAAATGTTTTTTACTCTAGCACACAAATTCGAATCTTTATCCAAGTAGATATTTTGTGGTTACCTTAATTATCCAATATGACATTGAAACAAATAATTTAGTAGTTATAGAATGTCAACTAAGCTCTTGATATTAATTCACACAAAACATAGTTGAGCAGCGATTGAATAAATTAGATTTCAAACATAAATATGAATAACATGATGACTATTATAAACCATCAATTTCAAAATAAATTTTAAAATATCGAAAACGATTTATGGTAGACTTCAATTTCCACCTCAATGAAACCTTAATAGCTATATCATTTTTATTTCGTCTTTAATTATACCCTGTACTAATTTATTTTGTTTTAATTTAATTTGCTTGGGTTAGTCCACTTGAATTATCGTCGAAGTGAATTTAGGTAAACAAAACCAAAAACAAAAAGGAAAAGATAGAGAAGACAGGCTAAGAGGGTCTAAAGACAGTAACATAAAACAGGGAACAGATAGTCATAACACAAAACATGAATACTTCAAATAAGCTAGAAAACAGGTAGGTACTGAAATGAAGTTAGCATTAGAAAGGACGGAAAAATATTCAAGCGAAACATTGCCCATGTCAAGAAACGACCGGAGGAATCGGAGCTCTCATAATAAATCCCAGTTCCTGCCAAGCCAACAGAAGCCGTCATTCCGGACCAACACTGGAAGAACAGGTTTCCGACAGAGAAGAAAACGCCTCATCAAGAAAAAAAGAAGCTTCACCACTCAAGTCGAAAAAGAAGAAGGGAATGTGGAGACCTGTGTCAAGGATAGTTATATAAGAGTATAATGTAATATTATTTTATACATTTTTCATTAAATAAATGGTTAATTATTATTAGACCGTGATCGAGTGCGTTTCATTAAAATCGTAAGGTACCACAATCAGCTAAAAAATATTTTAAGCGAACAAAGTAATGTTGAAATTATTTTCAAAGTACACGTGTTCTTTGAAAAAATATATTACGCATATTCAAAACGCTCAATATTTGTGGGCATCAGGGTCATGTACAATAGAAACTATACATACCGATAACTAGCAAACGACGTTCACTATACCGAGTTTGAGCGGAAAACGTTTTCATTCAAAATACGTATTTTCGCAAAAACCGCCGCCGAACTAAAGTCACAAACAGGTTTGAGATACATTTAAAAACATAATTCAACAGTCAAATTATTTGAAAAACACAAATTTTATCACTAAAACTCAAAAGATATATCAATGCTCTTTAGACACATTAATTACGAATTACGATGACAGGTAGACGTTCTTTTTTTTTTCAAGTATATCAGTGTGGCCAACACACAAAAGACACTGGATTTCAAGATGTTACAATAGTCAGCTATCGTACTTGATCTTGATTTGCAATTTATAAAGATTGTAAATTTGTGCTATATTAAAATATACTTACAACGATTATTTCAATTTTTTGATTAAAGAACATATTAGCTTAATTTTTAACTTAGAACGATAATTTAATATGTATCTACAAAGACGTTAGAATTAATAGTGTTTTTCTTAATTGCAATATAATTTCTAACGTTTTTCTAGATGTATCGTTCAAAATTAAATAAACAGTTAAGTTTTACACAAATTTTTGTACAGTAAAAAAATAAATTTGAAAAAAAAATATTGAGCAAACCTTTGTCGGCGTTCTTAACTTAAAAAGAAAAAAACAACAAAATGTTAATTTGCCTTCCTATAATAATTCCAAATCTCGTGACGTGCTGGTGCAGAAATATTGACGAATACCAAATTTTTTAATTTAATTTTTAGGACAAATATATGTTTTTGAAATTTCTAAGCAGCATTCCAAATTTTGTGAAGCTTAATGCTTAAACACAGCCAATAAAACAGTTATAAAACGAATTTTGCGAGAGCAGTTCGAAATTTCCCGAGAGCATATTCTACAATCAGTTAATCAGTTGTCACTCCGACCATACTATTTTTTTTTAATTTTAAATTAAATATCCAAAAACATAGGAACTGTTATCAAGTTGTTATAGGTATTGAAAAAAAATTGTTTCTGTAAAGTTCTGACGGTTTTTATCATTTATGAACTGAGCCGACTATTTGATGGAACTTGAATCCAGTGTTAATCAATTGGATATATTTAACGTGTAAATGCTATACCTACATATATGCCCGTTGAAATAATATGCACTGTATTTATGAATACAGTAAGATACCACTTAACGCGGGAGATACGTTTCAATAAGTTGCAGCGCTATACGAAACAGCGCTTAACGAGGCCATCTTAATACGTAGTTAATAGGCATAAGTGAACAGAACCCAGAATAAGAAAATTTGTTAGTTTTTTTTGTTTTATTCTGTAACATTTATTGTTAAATACTTTATTATCACTTTAATTGCAGATTTATTAGTGTATTTGCCATATGGCAACATACACTATTGGCGTCGGTCGGATGGCGGGACCTAGGGGTCGGACCAAAATTTCTCGACGTTTCATAACCTCCTAAACACTTTGGCACCATTTTTGAAAATGTTTATATATATATGTATATATATATATATATATATATATATATATATATATATATATATATATATATATATATATATATATATATATATATATATATATATATAGGTATATATGTGTACGGGCAATAACTTTCGAAAGAATTAATTCATTTTAACGAAATTTGGCACACATGTTGGAATCCATCACCGCACGAAGCCTATTTAAAATAGGCCCAATCGGGTCATTTTAAGGGTGGTTTTTAGGGGTTGAAAAAAGTTTTTGGGCCCAAAAATACCTAAAAAATTCTCAGATTCGTTTCAAAATTGAAATTTAACCCTTTAGTAGCAATTAAAAAGTGCTCTTAAAATTTTAATAAAATCGGCCCGACAGGACCGGATTTTCAAATTTTCTGAAAACACTAGTTTGCAGATAGTGAGTTATTTACTGAAAGGTGTTTTTAATTTTGGTGTAGACGTTCGATCGACAATAATAATGTAATTAAGAAAAAAATGTAATTTTAAGGGGTGTATTAAGGACTTATTTTTTTTTATTTTGCCCAGCAATCACCTTAAGTTCACATAATAAAGCCACAAGGCCTGTATTAGCAAATACACTATATTGTCGGCAGGGTTTTGGCACTGCGACCCGGGTTTTTTATTGCTAATATTGATTTGTGTTCATAAAATTTTATGAAAATCAAATAAAAGTTGAGTAAGAAATTATGTTTGTGATGAGGAAAATTCCTCATTTGACATATTTTGTTTTTTTGTGAAGAGGTTATCTATTGTCGTTTGCCTTTTTCCCTTTTGTTCAGCAAGTTGTCGTCGACAGTAAGATATTGCATCAATGACACCTCGTCTTGCCATTGAACTTCTATTAACATTTGAATCATTGTGTATATATTGATCCATAATTTACTTTATTGTGGCTAAACTGTTTTTTTAGAAGCCGCGTAATACTGAAACAGCGTTAAGCGAGGTCTTACTGTACTTGTAATATAAAATTTGTGTCTTCGACACATTCTTATAGTCTTATTTATAAATATTAGCATTATTTCTTGTTAATGTGTTGATTGTGGACGGGGAATTGCACAAATTGCAGTGAATTATCACCGCAACAAGAATTCTCCGAATGCATTGTTCATTTAGCAATAAGAACCGAATTTGATTTTTATTTTGGTATGATGACTGCACGCCTCTAACATTGTTACACTGACGAAAAATTTCTCGTTATCCAATTAACAAAAAAAAATGTATTTTTATCTCTGCTTTTGAAAATTGAAATTGTAATTAATAATTTTGCCAAAAGCCAGAACAGACCAAAAATATTTATAAAGTGAATAATAAAAATCCAAAGCAATATTTAATGACTTATAGGTATTTTACTTACTACATCCTACTTGCAGCGACGTTCATTATACCGACTTTGAGCGGAAAATGTTTTCATTCAAAATAAGCATTTTCGCAAAAACCGCCGCCAAACTAATATCACAAATATATTGGAAAAACATTTAAAATCATCATTCAACAGTCAAATTATTTGAAAAACATAAATTTTATCACTAAAACTCAAAAGATATCAATGCACTTTTAGACACATTACAATATGACAGCTAGATGTTCTTTTTTTTCTACTCAGTGCAGTGCTGGCAGCCCACAAAAGACACTGGATTTCAAGATGTCACAAATAGTTAGCTATGATTATATAGCGTACTTGATCTTAATTTGCAATTTATGAAGATTATATATTTGTGCAATATTAAAATATACTTAAACGATTATTTCAATTTTTCGATAAAGAACATACCTTAATTTTTAACTTTCCTTTTTTAACACGATATGTATCTACAAAAACGTTAGAAATAATATTCTGATTTTAAATCGGTGCATTTAAGGAGTATGAACCATGAATAATTCCACTATGCCTGTATTAGCAAATACACTATATTGTCGGCAGGGTATTGGATTTGTGACCCGAGTTTTTTTTTTTTTTTTTTGTCAAGTCAGAAAATGAAATTAAGCGCGTTTTACAGAACATTTTCCACTTTCTACTTCAAATAGAATCTCTGACTAGTTTTTTTCAAATGTTGCTGCTAAATAGAAGAAACTGTGGTCGCAGTGCCAAAACTCTTTCAACAATATAATGTATTTGCTAATACAGGCTTTATTACGTAAACTTAAATTTGTTTTTAGACAAAATAAACAATTTAGTCCTTTAATGAGGCCCCTTAAAATAATTTTGGGTCGAATGTCGTTAAAATCAATTACTCTTAAATTATTGCGTGTATATATTATACAGTATACCCCGCACACACGCGAAAGTTTAGTTCGATCTGCAGGTCCCGCCATCCGACCGATATCAATAGTGCATGTGTCATACGGCAAATATATTGAGAACACAGAAAGGTAAACATAATCATCAAAAATATATATTTATTTTTTCTCAAGACGACGTCATATTAGTCCTACTTAAGAAGTTTCACTCGGTCGTGTACTATGACACATGTTTTTATAAATGTGTAGTTAGAGTACATTAGAGGAAACCATAAAAAACCGTCCTCTTTAAAAACAGAAAATATAATATAAAGTTTGTCAAAAATCACTTACATTACACAAACATCTTGCGGCTAGGATTCTGCAATAGCACAGCATATAGGCGTTTAGCGGGCGAAACTTCGTTGACACAAAAAGTTCACTCTTACGGAAAACGCAGCAAAACTAATAACACACACGTGAAAAAGAAATGTTCAAAAACGTGTTTTAACAATAACATTGTTAAAATCAATAATTTTTAATGTTATAATAATAATTATTAACAAAGCCGATATTGCGACAAATTTACTACTCTGCACTGACAGTTCGATGCTCAGATATTTTTTTCTAATCACTGATACCAACGGTCAAACGACACTCGTTTTTCTAAATGCAATTTAACCATATTATTATCCATATTATGACTGTTTTGATTATATAATTTCTTTTTATTATTTGTTATAACAGTTGCACTCGCGGCTTCACTCACGGAAAATATAATAATAATAGAGCTTTATTAAAATGTATCCATTGCCACCAGAACAAAACTAGATGCAATAAATATTTTTTTAAACCCCAAAATCCACTGTTTTTGTTTATAGAGTAAAAAGGTTGTATCGATTTTGATAAAAAAAATTTACAATCATATTGACGATAATACGTACACTTCGATTTACATATTAACAAAATGGATATTATTTTTTTATTTGCGAGATTTCGTGTTAGAAAAAAATAACACACAAATACTTATTTTCAATAATAATGTAAAAACTAATTTTGATTTCTATTTTCGGACCCTTTAAGTTTACAATAACTTCCCAGTATAGTAGGAAGTTAATAAAAGAGGAAAAATTAAAAAAAGAAGTCACAGTGTCTCTAAAAAGGACAAAATAAATTTTCTCTTCATTTCGCAATCATCTTCACTAATTCCTGCATTCGATTAGAATTTGGCGAAATTATTTCTCTAGTGTTTTATTCACGCCTTTCTTCTAATTGAACTTATTAGATTAGGGTAAGGATCTGTATAAAACGAACAGAATTATGTTATTCTTTTAGAGACTCCTTTTTTAAAATCACGAGTCTTTCCGTGGAAAAAGCTGGGCTTTAATACATGTGAATACGGGCAATAACTTTTAAAAGCCTTAATTGATTTCATCTAAAATTGGTGCCTACCTTGTTGTCCATCACCGCACGAAGTATATTTGAAATGGCCCCAACTGGGCCATTTTAAAAATGTTTTGTGGGACCAAAAATACCGAAAGTAATTTTCAGAGTCGTTTCAAATTTGAAATTTAAGCCATTAATAAAGATTAAAATGTGCTGCTAAAATTTTAATAAAATCGGTTTCACAGGACCGGACTTATAAATTTTATGAAAACACTAATTTGCGTATTTGAATTTACTTACTGAAGAGTGTATTTAACTTGGTGCAGATATTGGATTTTAAAGGGTGTATTAATGGTTTAAATTTTTTATTTTGTCCAAAAACAAATTTAAGGAAACATAATACACAATGCCCGTATTAGCAACTATATTGTCGGCAAGGTTTTGGCACTGCGACCTGAGTTTTTATTTAAGCTGGTTAAAAATTACAATTTTATAAGTAATAGCGACCCGGTCCGGTTTCACCCGGGTGCAAATTTAATATGTAGATATAATCCACATTTTGCCTTGCGTTTTGCACGGGTGAATTTTCAAAAATCGAAGAAAAATTAAAACTGCCAGAAATAAAAAAAAATCTGTTGATCCGATCGCTACCAAACTTCACTAATCTGAAAGTTGCCTGAAATGAGATATTGACATGAACTTTGGTTTTTCTTATGGACGGTATTTTTGATTTTCAGATATTCGAATTCTACTTATTTTTCTGAATAATTTGACATAGCATATCCTATATATAAACCAATCAGAAGCTACAAAACTGACCAAAATAGCTTTTTGGCGTTATCAAAGTGTGCTGTGTAAAACAAAATTTGTTGAGACAAATACATATCGACAGGTTAACAATCTGTCGAGCGATCGCTACAGTTTTGCTAATTCATTTTGTTTGATTTACTCTCTAAGATGGCTCAAGCATTCTCAAATTTGGAGAAACAGGCTATTTTTGCGCATACATTCAGCGTAACAAAAATACCACGTGGGCTCAAGCAGAATACTTAAACCTTTATCCAGAAAGGCGACAGCCTTATTCAATAACTTTTAGGAATTTAAATAGAAATTTAAAGGTATACGGTTCATTTTCAAAGAAAAAAGGCAACATTCAACACTGCGAAGAAGAATTAGTTTTATCCAACGTTGAAATTAATGGAGTAAAGTTCCTAAAAGTTATTGAATAAGGCTGTCGCCTTTCTGTATAAAGGTTCAAGTGTTCTGCTTGAGCCCACGTGGTATTTTTGTTACGCTGGGTATTGGCACTGCGACCCGGGTTTTTTTTTTAAGTAGATTGTTATCTGTTTTATTAGATAATTACTAAATATTGATAATATGAATATTTGGATTTTTACTATAAAGCTGTTTTAGGAAGATTATTAATTATATTATACTAGCGGCCCTGTCTGAGTTCGCAAGGATAGCACTAATTATCTATAGCCATAAAATTCTCAAAGTGTATTGAATTTGCGCGAATTCGATCGCTTTTAATTGTCAATGTTCAAAAATCGAAGAAAAAGCAAAATAGCCAAATAACAAAACAAAAATATCGGTTGATCCGATCACTATCAAACTTTACAGGATCCACCCGCTGGGCTAATTTGAAGATTGCTTAAAAATTTCACCAAAATCGGTCCAGTCATTTTGGAGTCCATAACATTTATACATACATACATATCGCCTTTTATATATACAAATACTAGCTGACACCTGCGACTTCCTTGATGTTAATGTTTACCAAAAAAAACTGGGAAATATCTATTATTCTTCCCATATGATTTTTAGCCAAGTCTGTACAGTTTATTTGATCTAAATAAGCGATTTAAAATCAGATAAAAACGAGAAAATTAGCACACCTTTTTTTGTACACATAATAAATTTGAAAAAAATTATTACACAAGGTAAATAAGTTTGTAAAGAAAAAACTTCAAAATATTATTGTGCCTTCCCGTAATTTGAAATATAATAATAATAATAATGCGTTTAACGTCAGTTTCTCGACTTTATGTCATAACAGACGCCATTCGCACCATTACTATTTTCCATTTACCACACTTCCCGTTATTTTTTCTACATTTTTAAAACTTCAACTTATGTAATAGCGATGGGCGAATGAAGGAATTATAGGAAATTAGGATAAGGTACGTAATTTTTTAACTAGGAGTTTGATAGGTTTGATAGGCCATGGCCTCAAATAAGGAACCATCTCGATATTTATCTGGAATTAATTGAGGGAAACCATGGAAAACCTCAATCAAGATGGCCGGTACAGGAATTAACGTTTCTCGGCAAGAGGCAGTAGGAAAAAGTCCCAGCCACATCTGCCCCCGCCGGGGTTCGAACCCGGTTCCACCCGAATGCGAGTCTAGTGCTGTCACAAATACTCTACCCAGCTCGGTGTAATTTGAAATATCGTCACCTGTTGTAAAACAATATTAACGAATATCATGTTTTTGCTTAAATTTTTAGGGCAAAAATATGTTTTTTGAAATTTCTAAGCAGCAAGTCAAATTTTGTGATGCTTAATGCTTAATCAGAGCTAATAAAAACAGTAATGAAATGAATTTTGCGGTCACAGAAATTTCCCGAGAGCATATTTTACAACCTGAGAGATCAGACATCTTATGTAGCTTAATGAGGCTTCCCGTAATTCGAAATCTCGTGACGTGCTGTAAAAAACATATTGACGAAAATATCATGTTTTTGGATTCAGTTTTAGGGCAAAAATATGTTTTTTGAAATTTCTAAGCAGCAAGCTAAAGTGAAGCTTAAATGCTCAATCACAGCTTATAATAAAAACCCTGGTCGCAGTGCCAAAACCCTGTCGACAATATAGTGTATTTGCTAATACGGGTATTGTGGCTTTATTACATCAACTTAAGTTTGTTTTTAGACAACATAAAAAAAAAATTGAACCCCTTAATACACCCCTTACAATAATAATTTTATTAGTTGAAATATTGTTATCAATCCAACATCTGCACTAAATTAAATACGACCTTCAGTAAGTAAATTCGTATACGCAAACTGGTGTTTTCACAAAATTTGTAAGTCCGGTCCTGTCGGGCCGATTTGCTTATAATTTTAGGAGCCGTTTTTGATTGCTACTAAAGGGTTAAATTTCAATTTTGAAACGATTCTGAGAATTTTTTCGGTATTTTTGGGCCCAAAAACTTTTTTCAACCCCTAAAAACTACCCTTAAAATGACCCGATTGGGCCCATTTTAAATAGGCTTCGTGCGGTGATGGATTCCAACATGTGTGCCAAATTTCGTTAAAATGAATTAACTCCTTCGAAAGTTATTGCCCGCACATATATATATATATATATATATATATATATATATATATATATATATATACGTATATAAATATATATATATATATATATATATATATATATATATATATATATATATATATATATATACGTATATAAATATATATATATATATATATATATATATATATATATATATATATATATATATATATATATATATATATATATATATACGTATATAAATATATATATATACATATATATAAACATTTTTAAAAATGGTGCCAAAGTGTATAGGAGGTTATGAAACGTCGAGAAATTTGTGTCCGACCCCTAGGTCCCGTCATCCGACCAACGCCAATAGTGTATGTTGCCATATGGCAAATACACTAAAAACAGTAATGAAATGAATTTTGCGACCATAGTTCGAAATTTCCCGAGAGCATATTTAACAACCTGAAAGATCAGACATCTTACGTAGCTTTGTACAACTTTGGTTTGTATCGATGGTGCGACTGTATAATTATAACAAATAAATAAAAACACTTGAAAATACTTCAAAATGTTTTATATTCCTGAGGATTATTGTCCGAAACGATCGTCGAGAAATAATTTAAAAATATTTTTTATAGAATTTTCAAGTGTTTTTATTTATTTGTTATTATCGTGTTCTACTCAAGTGCCGAGTGAAAAATCAATGCAGACTGTATAATTGTATTAATTTTTTCTGGTCCTTGTGATCATGTTTTCTTCATTCATGTGTAAACCTATCAAAATTTTAGTCTTGCTCTTTCTATGTACTTCCTTGTCAGATAATTGTGTAAGCAGAGCTTAAAACGGATGCATGCATAGGTTCCGTCACGCAAGAACAGTGAAATCAGCAGTCTTGCGCAAAACTTTAATGATAAGTTAGGATCTTGGAATGTTTGACCCGTAGTTTTTAAACGAATGTTGGATAAGTTTGGATAAAATGCGTGGCGCAGGATCAATAAAACAGCAATACTGAAGTTAAAATTGCATTTTCACTAACGTTTCGGTACGGTCTGCACCATCTTCATTCATCAAGGAATTAATTTCTTTTAAGTAGAGTCAACCTCGTATTTAAACAAATGTTATTCAGTATTAATAATATTGACTCTACCAACAGTAATAGATATATTAATAAAATAAAATTACTTGCAATACTGTTCAATTGGTTTTTATTTATATAAAAGACGTTTCAACCAACATTTTTGTATTTGAAAATTGAAAAGGATAAAAAATGTTGGTTGAAACGTCTTTTATATAAATAAAAAACCAATTGAACAGTATTGCAAGTAATTTTATTTTGTCAAGTTATTCAGTATTGTTCAGTGAATTGTGTAATGGTTTATGTTATGTAAGCTGCCGCCAGATAAGTGTCTGTACAATTTACGACCCAGGACATTCAATGTTACAAACCAGGCGCTGGGCAGCATCCTGTATGAAAAATATTTTTTACGGTGCGGCATGTAGAGTAAATTCAACCCTGCACGTAAACCACATGTTTATCTAACATGTTCAATACAGAGTATTTTTGAAAGTTTTTAAAAAAAAATATGTAGGTATACCTTCTTTATTAAATAAAAAGGATCAGGTGAAAAGACCAATTTTTAGGTATGTTTTTATTCAATATCTAGTTTTAACAGACATAAATATTTATGTCTGTTAAAACTAGATACCTGAAGAAGTCGGAATAATACCGACGAAACGTCGTATATCGAATAAAAACGTACTTAAAAATTGGTCTTTTCACCTGATCCTTTTTATTTAATTTATTTCAAGACCTGATTTTTCCTAATATACCTTCTTTATGTTTTTTTTTTAATTTTATTTATTTAAATAATGATAGTTTGATGCATTACAATTAAACATGAAAAACAATTCGTTTAAATGTCCACCACGACTTTTATGACAAGCGGTGACTCATACGTCGTAATTTTCAACAACTCGCTGCCGCAACATTAGCTCTTCAATTTCGCGTATTTCATCTCGAATGATGGTTTTAAGGTTTTGAATTGTTTGTGGATTATTTCTATACACTCTACTTTTTAAATAACCCCAAAGGAAGAAATCTAATGAAGTTAAATTGCACGATCTCGTTGCCCAATTGATGTCTCCATTTCTTGAAATTGAACGTCCTACGAACTTTGTTGGTAACATTGTAATGTTTACAAGAGTTGTATGGCATGTAGCGCCGTCTTGTTGAAAATAAAGATCAGAGGTATCGATTTCTTCAAGTTCAAGCCATAAAAATTCATTTATCATTCGATTATAATGATCCCATTCACAGCAACTGCTTGACTATCCTCATTTTCAAAGAAGTACGGACCGAGAATCCACCAAACAGTAATTTTTTCATTATGTAATGGTTGTTCTTGAATTATTCGAGGATTTTCTTCATCCCAGATGCGACAATTCTGTTTATTCACTTGTCCATTCACAATCGAAAATGTGCTTGTGATGATTTTCTTTGAAAAATTACGTATTTTACGAAATGTATTTTTTTAGAACGTTGATTTTTATAATAAGTTTGCAATATAAAAGTGCGTTGTTGAAATATAATTCCCTCCGTGGCAAAAATTGTACCACCTTCTACTTGTCATGTGGCAGATAGAAAAAAATGGCGCGTTTACAATATATTAAAATTCAACATCCTACAGTTCCTTTTGGATAACCCAGTATAATGAGGTCTGAGTTTCACAATTTTCATCATTTTATCTCTTCACAATATTATGTTTAAACGGACAAAAACGTTCTGTCAGTATAATTGTTCGGCAGGGCGTACTTACAATTTAGATTAGACAGTCGTGACGTCAAGTTATAATGAGAACAAAAAATTGAGAGAACAAGCAAAATCTTTTCATATCCTTTTTCATTTCCTTGCGTGCCGAGCGGTGTAAATTCATAGTCGGTTAAGGACGTTAAGTGTGAGGGCCTTGATCTGGGTTTGACAGGGATGCACTCCAATTACAGCTAGTAATTTGTGTACGTCATGTGATTCTGACGTCAAGAGAGTGAACCAACAAAACGAATTGTACTGCTGAATTAAAAAGAGCTTTGCTCTATAGTAGGGATGTCAGAAGTGCCAAAAAGTATCGATATATATCGTATCGATATTGTTGTGAAGGTTCATAAATTATTTCAACGATAATTTATTTAAAATATAAATTATATTTATTCCGTAGTTCAAAACAACTGAATTCTTTGGTTTTTCAATACAGACTGATTTGACATCGTACATCAGTTAAAATGTATTATTTTAACTTGTGTAATCATTACATAAAAAGTACTTGAAATTTAAATCATTAAATAATTATAACAGATATTTTTTAAGTGTCGATATCGGTACGGATATATTTTTTAAAAAATATCGATATATCGGTACAATTTTAAAGAGAACATTGACACTCAAAGAAATTTAGTATACATATTGGCTAGCTTAATATAGTCTCAAATAGCAATTAACGGACATTATTTCTAATAAATCAACTAATAAATATTTATTTGAAATCAAAAACAACGATAAGATTTTTTTTTTGTTTATTAATCAAACGTCTAATACATTTAGGAACAGATAATTTTAGGAATTAATCGAACAGTTAATAAAGCCAGGGATGGAGAACCTATGGCAAGCGTGCCAGAGGTGGCATTCGACAGAAAATTGTTGGTACAGCATGAATTGAGGTGTAAATCGAAATAATTAAAAATATTCTAGATGTTGTAGAAATGAAATGAAATATTACATGAATAGCTGTTTTGACTGTTTATTATTCCGAAAATATCGAAAAATCCGGTGAAAAAGAAATGTGTTTTACATGTGCTTTATCCACTGTTGTTGTTTTTGGAACGCACTTAAAAGTATGTTCCAAAAACATATGTAAAAACAAATGGAGTTTCCGATAATTTCGGAATAATTAAACGGCCATAGTCAGTCGCGGTAGTACATACAAGTGTTGCTACTGGAAAAAAATATCGGTTTTCGATACTGGGAATTTTATATCGATTTATCGAAATATTAAATATCGCCCAAAAATATCAATATATCAAATAAAAAATATAGCTATATCGATATTTTTTCGACATCCCTACTCTATATAGCAGGGGTGGCCAACACTTCTGTATATAAGATCTACTTTTTATCTTAAAAGTGTGTCGCGATCGACTTGTTGTTATAGGCGTAGTCTAAGAGGGTAGAAGGGGCGTGAAATGCATACTATGTTTATCACTGTGTTTCAGTGTAATGTGCACTCCAGCGAGGTATGGGTAGATAAGTAAAATATATGTTTAAAACTATTTTTTATTTTTTAAATCAATTATTAAGTTTTCGAGATATAGGCTCATAAAGAACATAAATTTCCAGACCCAATTTTTGATAGCAGCATTCCGTACATGCGGTACCTAAGATTTTCCGACACTTTTTCAAGATAGATTTTTACTAACTTAAAATGCAATTTAATTTTTTTATCAACTGCAATGTATAATTTGTTCGTAAATATGAAAAAGTTGTTACAAAAATGCACAGTATGGCTGATAATTTGATTTCAATATTTCACTTTGGAGTTTTTTTTGGGTTAGGAAAATTTATCATGAAAAAATAATATGACATACTTTTTGCTAATCTATCAATAGCTCGCTGAATACTCCTCGTACTGAAATATAGATGTACGGCTTATCTACCTACGTAAAAAACAACAACAATAATTATTTAAAGGACCAAAAAACTCACGTCCACGGGAATTAAGAGAACATGGATAATTATTAATAATATTTATTAATTCAAAATAGCTACAGATCGGCCAAAATTGGCCTCGCGATCGACCGGTCGATCGCGATCGACTTGTTGGCCACCCCTGCTATATAGAATCTAGTTTAACAACATGCAGCTACCGTGACTTTTGTCCGCGTTAAACAACAGGAACTAGACGTTTCAGTCACAGGGAGCTGGTGACGATTTTACGCATAGTATTTCCTCAAACCTGAGTTTTTGTGAGTTCCTTAAAGCTATCGGAACGCTTTGAATTTAAGCTAAAAATAGGGCTTCGGTTGATAGCTGATTGTAGACTTATTCGTCAACATTTTGTAAAAATTATTTCTCTATAAGGAAGATAAAGGACAAATCTAGGTCTGTAATGGACTACTTTTGTAATTTATGTACCATTTACTAGAACAAAGTTGGCATTAATTGTGCCAAAAAACACACGTTTTCAATGTTATTCGTACTTATTTCACAAAATTTTTCCAACGCAAACTTAAAGTGACTCTTCCTTTCTTGGAAAAGTTTATTAAATATTTCCACAAATTAGAGTAATCAACTGACAGTGGTACCCTTGCAACAGCATTTTTTAGCCTCGTAGTGTGGCTTAAATTCAAAGCGTTCCGACAGCTGTGAAGGTACTATAATGATCGTTTTGATCATTATATATAAAATAAAAAATAAAATAAAACAATAAAATTTGATTTAATCAAGACGAAGTCTAAATGCGTCTGATCACAACGAGATTTAAAATTATAATCCTTATTTGTTTCTCAAGCGTTGCTAATAGAAACTTCAAACAAAACAATGTTCTGGTCGACAATGCAGAGTATTAATGTTGTCACTAGGGGACCCAACAGTACTACCCAAAGTAAATAAGTACTACTAACTAAGTGCTACACATATTTTTTATATGAATGCAACCTCATATAGCCAGCATTTGTGGACCGATTTTGATGATGGTTTTTTCTTATTTAATAGAGCATACCTTCAGGATGATCCCACATTAATTTTACTTAAATCGCTTCAGAAGTTTTTTTAATTATAATTTATAAACTAAGTAGCTACGAAATATTATTAATAAAAATGTGCAAAAACAAATCCACTAAAAATTAAAAACCGAAAAAAAAATATTAACCTCCTCCAAAAAAGTCACTAAAAAGATGAAAATAATGAAATTTTGAAATCGGAGCCAATTTCATTACTAAAACATTTAATGACATATCTACTTTTATTAAATTAGCGCTGACCTCAAAATTGCATTATTTACATTTTTTTAATGACTTTTTTGAAAGAGATTGATATTTTTTTTAAAGTTTTTTTATTTATTATCCAAAAGCTAATTTTAACCCAGGTACCTTTATCTTCGATTTAAATATATATTCAACTGTAAAAGCAACGGATGAAATATGGATTGAAGTCCAGTGGCGGATTCAGGATTTTGGATTTGGGAGGGACTTGACCTCGCTGAGGCCCTGAAGGTAGACTTCATCAAAGTAAACACTAAAAAACCACACCCAATTTTGTTTTGCTCATTTAACGCACAGCGAATCTCCTTGGAAAACTTTTTGCAAATTCACCACCGAAACGAGGCGGGTGTCTTCAGACTGGTACAACTCACGATCCAGAGAAGATTTTTAGCTGAAAATTTATATCTGTACTCTCGAAATACTAATAAACAAACAGTAAATAATTCAAAGTTCTATCTTTTTATTTGTCGTAAAAAAAAAATCCTAAAAAATGCCTTAAAAACCGGCCGTCACACAGGGTAACCCCCTTAAGTTTTCGAAGTTATACTTCTTTTGACACATTGAGGATAAAATTATCCTGGATCCGCTACTGGATGGAACCCCTGGGTTAGTACAATCGAAATACATAAATTTTACATAAAAGCGTTGCAAAATGTGTCGACGCAAGCATAGAGAACAATTTATTGTGAAATGCATGTCGATTTTCGTTCCCTTTAAAACGGTAACGTTCGACGTCTTCCAGAGTGCAGGTTTGTCGAATGTTTGTATGTATTTTATTTACGAAACCATTTTATGGAAATTGTTGCAGTGTTACAGGCTGCACCGCATATATGATTATTATTGTCCAAGAGCTATTAACCGTTTTTGGGTAGGTAGTTGACGCACTGTGAAAATTTGTACAATAACTCTTTAGTAATATCCGAATACAAGAACACAGACCTGGCTGAAGGGTAGCGAGGCTTAACCGACTCAACCGATTTATCAAATATATTGATCGCCTGGCAGGTAAAATGCCCCACCGAAATGATATGTCTTTTTGAATATATCTGTTTTTAGTTACCAATATTATTCTGTTTAAATTTCAGCGTACCCCAAATATATTGTTTATCGATGGTTTGGTTCCAAATGTGGCTAACAGCAATTCTGAGCTTTCTAAGCAGTGTCACTAAAATTATTGTTTTCTTTTGGTTCCAAATGTAGTTTTAAGCATTATTTGACATTTTATAATAATGTGGCTCAATGTAATCCCAAATAATATAAATATAATTTTTCAATTCCAATTTGATACAATCTTCCAAAGTTTGAATTTAGTTTCCTGAAAAATCAAGATTTTGTAGATAGCTACATATGGAATAAGACCATCGTTATGTCTTATTTTGCAAACACCTGACTAAGTTTTTTATCCTGAAGGCCATGGTCAGGATAATGGGACAAATTTATTAAATTATTGTATTGTCATCGGTCCTTGATAAGTGTGCAAAAGTTCAGTTTAATCTGACGTTTTGAAGCGGGTGAAATTCACGTTCAAAGATTCCTTTACATACAGGTGAACCTAGTAAAAGCTCGTTAAAAATGGATTTATCTGGTTTTATCTGATTGTTCCACAAACAACATTTGAATTTTTGGTCGCCATTTTGTTTTTTAAAGTTTTTTGAACAAATTATGCAGTGACCAAAAATTAGGTAAATAGAATCAGGTGAAAAGACCAATTTTTACGTTTTTAACACATTTATTGGTTCTACGACGTTTCGTCGGTATTATTCCGACTTCCTCAGGTATCTCGAAAATTCTGTTAAAACATAGTTATACCAATAATTTTTACAATAAATAATGAAGTACAATAATCCATAAGTCCAAAAATTATTAGATTAACCGCGATATAAAATAGCTCAAAGTGTTAAAATTTATAAAATTGTCAATAATTTAAAGTTAAAAACGTAAAAATTGGTCTTTTCACCTGATTCTTTTTACCTAATTTATTTCAAGACCTGGTTTTTCCTAATGTGACCAAAAATTTTCAAATGCCCTGTATATGTCCAATGATTATTCCTTTTATTGTTTTCTGCAAAAGTAAACAATTCATTGATTTTCTCAAGCTTTCGCTATTTTAGAGCTTTAGGGCATGTACTAACTGAGAACTTAAATAGTTGATAATTAAGATGTATTACGAGGTGATGAAACTGATACTGAATTAAAGACGAAAAACAACCTCATTTGTATATTAAACGATCTTAGCTGCAAAGTGTTCTTTGTGCAATAAAACACGAACCATTATATAAATCTTAAAAACCATATCATCCTCTTGTCTGCGGACGTGATGGTGCAATGTTGCGAGGGTGTGCCCCAAGGAATGCGTCTGTCTGTTGCGAGGGGACGCTCCTACAGGCGTCTTGCGGTGCCAAGCATGACTCATGTTTATTAGACTCGACGCTCGATTAGGGGAACGATGAGAACTGGTGCACTGTACTGAACTGGACAAGACGCTGTTTTTCTCCTGAACTACGCTGCTTTCCTGGAGATGCAAAAACTCTTATCTCAACTGATTTAATAATAATAATAATAATATTGTTGTTTTAGTTTTTTTAAATTCTAATTTTAATTAATAATAAGAAAAATAATAATGCGTTTAACGTCCGTTTCTCAACTTTATGTCATAACAGACGCCATTCGCACCATTACTATTTTCCATCTACCACACTTCCCGTTATTTTTCTACATTTTTAAAACTTCAACTTATGTAATAGCAATGGGCGAATGAAGGAAGTATAGGAAATTAGGATAAGGTAGGTAATTTTTGAACTAGGAGTTTGATAGGTAATCGGCCATGGCCTCAAATAAGGAACCATCTCGATATTTATCTGGAATTAATTGAGAGAAACCATAGATCAAGATAGCCGGTACAGGAATTACCGTTTCTCGGCGAGAGGCAGTAGGAAAAAGTCCCAGCCACATCTGCCCCCGCCGGGATTCGAACCCGGACCTCCCGAATGCGAGTCTAGTGCTGTCACCACTACTCTACCCAGCTCGGTATCTCAACTGATTTAGTGATGCTTTTACCATTCCAACCTACTATGGGGAAACGTACGTATTAATGAAAATTCATTCAATTCTTCAATATTTTTTCGGTTTGAGGTCCCTTGAATCCAAAAAAACACGCTTTTATTAGCTTCACCTGTATGTTTGTAATGGAATCTTTGAACGGAAAATTCACCCACTTCAAAACGCCAGATTAAACTGAAACTTTGCACACTTATCAAGGACCAATGACAATACAATAATTTAATAAGTTTGTCCCATTATTCTAACCAGGACCTTCAGGATAAAAAATTACAGCAAGCAAGCTAACATGCTGTATAGTGTTGTCTACCCCATAGTCATATTCAGTATTGTTTTTTTACTCCTATAATTAAATTTAGAGTTATTGCAAGGGTACCGCTGTCAATTGATTATTCTAATTTTTGGAAATATTTTGAAGATTTAAAAACTTTTCCGAAAAAGGAAGAGTCACTGGAGGTTTGTAATGGAACAGTTTTGTGAAATAAGTACGAATAAGGTCGTAGTGTGACATTGAAAACGCGTGTTGGCACAATTAATGCCAGCGTTTTTCTAGTAAATCGTACATAAATTACAAAAGTAGTCCATTAGACACCTAGATTTATTCTTTATCTTCCTTTTTTTGCAGAATGTTGAATAATCTACAATCAGTTGACAGCCGAAGCTCTATTTTTGGCTTAAATTCAGAGCGTTCCGACAGCCTTAAGGCGTCAAATTTTGGATTTTCTCCAAAAACAAATTCATATACTGAAGCCACACTACATTGTCGGCAGGATTTTAGCTTTGCGGCCCGGGTTGTTTATTTATCTGCTATTATTTAATCATGCTCCAAGGACCGAGTAAAAAATCAGTTCCAATTATAATAATGCGTCTGTTCAGGTGTTAAGTTAATTTAATTACTTTTAATTAATTCATCGGTTGTCGGCGGTTAGTTTTGTTTGCTCACGGCGGAGAAATAATGCCGAGTTGACATTGGCCACCGCAATGCACGGGGTCAAATCCGCAATGAACAAACAAATGCTATTTAACAAAATTACTTGTTGATTGCATTCAATTATCCGCATCGACCATTATGAAACCTGTGAATTCAACGTGGCGTATCGAACAGAACCTGAAACAAATACAGACGTCCTGCATTTGGTTCAGAACTAACGTATGTCGTGACTTAATCAATTTGAGAGAGAGAGAGAGAGCGAGAAAGAAAGAGAGAGATAGAACGAGGAGAGAGAGATATTGTAGATTATAGATCCTTAACATCTGAGGTCATCAGCGTAATTAGTTTGGAGAAAATACAGTCAATGCGGATTGCAGATTGTTCGGTGACAGTAGAACATTCTACATACTCTACTAAGTAGAGTATGTAAAATAAGGTAGGTGCGCCAAATATTGCCATGTTCGTAATATTGCCACTCTCTCCTAAATTCGACAAAACGTTCCCTCTGAAATATATAATTTTATCAGCGTTGCCAGACGTCCCGATTTTGGCGGGACGTCCCGATTTTTAAATCAAAATTAAATGTCCCGCGCGGGACAGGCTCAGTCCCGCTTTTCGGGGATAACTCGACCGTGCGTAAATAATTATTCTCTTATTGTAAGTTGCAATTTGTAACACTCACTCCTCAGACTATTGTTTGAAACGCCATATTTTTCTAATGAATAGAACTTTTTTAATTTTGATTTCTGTTTTTTTTTATTTTTTTTTTATTCAAAAGACGAATCAGACTCAAGTATTTATTGATAGGGTAAATCTGATTTAAAATATCATATTTTTATTTAAATACTTTCTCTATGGCTATTTTTGCTATCTATTGTCACGTAAACGTAATTTGAACTCAAATAAAAAGAGAAATATTTAAAAACTTCTGATTATATACGTTTTTTTACTATGTCCCGCTTTCGACGAAAGAATCCCGCTTTTTTCACTCAAAAAGTTCTAAAATCCCGACTTGGCAAAAAAAAATCTGGCAACACTGAATTTTATATACAGTACAATCGCGATAATATGAATATGCACTCTTATGAACTACTCAGTAATATGAACATAATTTTTTCTCCATTGACTACTCTGTATAGTATGAACAGCGTATACTGTCGATGATATGAACAAGAACAAATTCGTTAGAGCCTGTTTGTTTTTTGTTTCGCCTCCTAAGTTTTTCTGTTACGGTTGAGTCTTTCTTCAGTTTTCTTAAGTAAATACATAGTGTTTTAGTGTGTGGAAGTGAATTTTAGTATGGTGGCGTTCATCTTTGAGGCTAAAGATTGTAATCGTACTTTATTTCATGCATTGATCAGTTTAAAATGGTCAAACTAAAAGGAAAATCAAAATGTCTTTCTCTTTCTGAAAAAGCAAAACTTATAGAGGATACACCCCTGTTTTTGGGGTTCCGTACCCCAAAAGGAAAAAAGGAACCCTTATTGAATCATTTCGTTGCCCGTCTGTCTGTGTTTTTCTTCGGAACGCGTAGAGGTATCAAGTTGAAATTAATATCTAATACTCAGGTCTACAATCCCTTGGTGCTGTGAAAAAATCAAACTTCTAAGGCAACGCAATCAAAATATACGGCCGTTTATGCCGCATATTTTGACATTCGCAAGGGAATCAAAACTTGTAGGGTGCTTCCCGTTGACCTAGAATCATGAACTTTGCCAAGAAGCAATGTCTTATAGCACAAATGAACGGAAAAATCCGAAAACCGTAAATTTGTAGAAGTTACATCACAATTTTTTTTTCTATAAACGTCAAATTAGTGCATACTAGCGACATCGGACGGAATCTCTTAAAAGCTATTAGTTCAGGCATTTCTATGCCTTAGTGCGGATTATTATGACCGCTATAACAACAAATAATGACAATAAATTAAAGTTATTAAATTTACACTAATATTTTAAAGAGGAAAGATTTGTATTTTTGTGTGTGTGTATGTTTGTAATGAATAAACTCAAAAACTCAAAAATTCTTTCACCATTAGAAAGCTACATTCGCCCTGAGAAACATAGGCTATATTTATTGCTAGAAAATATTAGGGTTCCTTACTAAAACTTTAGTAACGTAACCCAAGGTGGAAAAAAATCCCATAAAACATCTTTCGTCGCATGCGCTGCGGAAACTATTGATGATAGAACAAAAGTATGTTCTACAATATTAAAGAACATATCTACAAAAAACTTCGCGATACTATATGTCCAACTATTATCTTTATGTCACAATAACCACTTTTTACATTTTAATAATCTATATAGATAAAAGACGATGTATGTATATGTAATCTATGAACTCCAAACGGGTAAACCATTTTTGAGGAAATTTTCAGACAATCCTTAGATTAGCCCAGCGGGTGATCTTCTGAAGTTTGGTAGCGATCGGATCAACAGAATTTTTTAAATTTCTTTTTGGGAAATAAGATTTTTCTTCGATTTTTGAACATTCGCAAATAAAAGCGATTGAATTCACGCAAATTCGATACACGTTGAGAATTTAATGATAATGATTCTCATCTTTTATATCCTATATATTACATTTACACCCGGGCGAAGCCGGG
This sequence comes from Venustoraphidia nigricollis, assembly GCA_034508555.1. Lineage (NCBI taxonomy): Eukaryota > Metazoa > Arthropoda > Insecta > Raphidioptera > Raphidiidae > Venustoraphidia > Venustoraphidia nigricollis. Next base: position 1,787,424 of record JAVRKA010000046.1, read on the forward strand.
CTGGGCCGCTACTATTGTATATTATTCGGACTCGCCTACGAAGAGTTCCGTACCACAGGACCCCTTGTATGCGAGTCGACTCGCACTTGGCCAATTTTTTTACATTTAAATTCCGACATATGCAAGTTCTGCAACAGATCAGACGCACAAAGGTTCGACCACACACAGACTTCCGAATAAAGTTTCGTGACATTGACCGGCTCCCTGTCTCTGTTCCACTCATTCGATCTGGTGTAAGTGGTTCTCTGTCTCTCTTTAAATGTCGATCGATCGCCGGTAAACAGGGCGCAAGTGCACTAACAAAAGTATATTTTATGTAAAATGTAACTCTATCTTATATTACATATTGCATGGTACGCTGTGTATGGAAAAATGTAATATAAAACCGTTTTGAAAATCGGAGAAAAGCAATTTATGATATTAACAAGGAAGGATTGTAGATTATAGACGCTCAACATCTAAGGTCATAAGCGTCTATTAATAATATTAACAAAAGTAAATGTACTTTTTTATAGGTTCTAGCTTGCTATTTTCTAAAACTATCTAAATAAAAATTAGAGTTTAAAAAAACTAAAACAACAGACTTTTATGAACTAAAAATACGCAACAAAATTAGCTACTATATGCTGTAAAAAGCGTGGAGTACTTAATATCGGTAATACATTTTTCATTTACTAGCTAATTGTAAACGTAGAGCTATCATGAAAATTTAAGTAGATAGCACTCCACGCTTTTTACAGTAAAGCTAATTTTGTTGTCAAATTATTTTACATTTTTTCGTTCAAAAAACGTGTTGTTTTAGTTTTTTTAAACTCTAATTTTAATTACAAGACTAAAAAACCCGGGTCGCAGTGCCAAAACCCTGCCGACAAAATAGTGTATTTGCTTGTATAGGACCGTGTGGTTTTATACTTTTATTATGTGAAATTAAGTTTGTTTTTGGGCAAAATAAAAAATTTAACCCCTTAATATACCCCTTAAAATAACATTTTTTTCTTAATTGTAATATTATTATCAATCTAACGTCTACACCGAATTAAATACACCCTTCAATAAATAAGTCACTATCTGCAAACTAGTGTTTTCATAAAATTTGTAAATCCGCTCCTGTCGGGCCGATTTTATTAAAATTGTGGGGACACTTTTTAATCACTACCAGAGGGTTAAATTTCAATTTTGAAACGATTCGGAGAATTTTTTCGGTATTTTGGGGCCCAAAAACAGTTTTCAACCCCTAAAAACTACCCTTAAAATAGCCCGATTAGGCCCATTTTAAATAGGCTTCTTGCGGTGATGGGTTTCAATACGTGGTCCAAATTTCGTTGAAATCAATTAACTCTTTCGAAAGTTATCGCGCGTACACATATATATATATATATATATACGTATATAAATATATATATATATATATATATATATATATATATACATATATATATAAACATTTTTAAAAATGGTGCCAATGTGTTCAGGAGGCTATGAAACGTCGAGAAATTTTGGTCCGATCCCTAGGTCCCGCCATCCGACCGACGCCAATAGTGTATGTTGCCATATGGCAAATACACTAAAAACAGCATTGCATTTGCTAGGTGGTAGACAACTTAACGTACGTCACTGTACAGCGTGTTAGCTTACTTGCTGTAATTTTTCAAGTGTTTTTATCCTAAAGGTTCTGGTCAGAAAAATGGGACAAACTTATTAAATTATTGTATTATCGTCTGTCCTTGATAAGTCTACAAAGTTTCAGTTTAATCTGAAGTTTTGAAGTAGGTAAATATTTTTATCCTGAAGGTCCTGGTCAGGATAATTGGACAAACTTATTAAATTATTGTATTGTCGTCTTTCCTTGATAAGTGTGCAAAGTTTGAGTTTAATCTGACGTTTTGAACTAGGTAAGTTTTTTTATCCTGAAGGTCCTGGTCAGGATAATGGGACAAACTTATTAAATTATTGTATTATCGTCTGTCCTTGATAAGTGTACAAAGTTTCAGTTTAATCTGAAGTTTTGAAGTAGGTAAATATTTTTATCCTGAAGGTCCTGGTCAGGATAATTGGACAAACTTATTAAATTATTGTATTGTCGTCTTTCCTTGATAAGTGTGCAAAGTTTGAGTTTAATCTGACGTTTTGAACTAGGTAAGTTTTTTTATCCTGAAGGTCCTGGTCAGGATAATGGGACAAACTTATTAAATTATTGTATTATCGTCTGTCCTTGATAAGTGTACAAAGTTTCAGTTTAATCTGAAGTTTTGAAGTAGGTAAATATTTTTATCCTGAAGGTCCTGGTCAGGATAATTGGACAAACTTATTAAATTATTGTATTGTCTTCGGTCCTTGATAAGTGTGCAAAGTTTCAGTTTAATCTGACGTTTTGAAGTGGGTCAATTTCACGTTTAAAGATTATACTTGAACATACATTAATAAGAGCGTGTTAAAAATGAAATCATTTAAAAATTTAACTAATAAATAAAATATATATATAATTTTATCATAAATTGGAAATAATCAATAAAATAATCGATTTTAATTAGTTGCCATAGATATAAATCTTTTTCAAACACTATTATTTCATCTATGGGTTATTCGTAATTTCTAAATGCTACCTTTTGCTGTAAAAGTTTTGGTACCACGGCTATAAAAACAAAGGAGCTTAGTTTTTAGTGCCGTGAAATGAACTGCAGTCGATTTGACAACCGCGTTGGTTTTTTAAAAATTATTGATAAAAAAATGGAGATTTCAATTATAGAAAAGTTGAATCTTATAATTAAACATAGCGTCGACATGTCTTTGAAATTTCAAAACGGGGCGTTATGTGTAAAATAGCTTTTTGACTGAAAATAAAAAATGCATTTTTGGCAATTCTATGCAATTATTGAGTAATGGATCCGTACCGGCTATTACAGCACAGGACATTACCGATTAATTTGATCGTCCGATATCCAGCTGTCAGTTGAACAGAAATCACTATTTGAAGGTTATAATTTATGTGTTGTGTTTGTTTTCAACTAATATTGCTAATTAGTATTGTGCTGATTGTTGCAACTATATTGGTGAGCTATTTTTTCAATTATTATTAGATAAATTATTTTATAAACTTGTGTGAAACAGTGATTTTAACCAGAACATATGCCGTTGAAGGGTTCGTTGTTTTTTACTAGTGATCTATTTGTATTGGAATTATTTCTTCGCGCACTTTAATAATTTCTATTATCTCAGATACGATTGTTTTTTAAATATTAGATATTTTGGAATTTAATACTAAAAATATTTATGCATAGAGTACTTGATCAGTGGCTACTAAAAATTCATCATTTGACATTCAATGCTTATGTAATTGCTTGAATATTATTTACGTCCTTTTTTGTCGTTTTTAGAGTTCTGTACCTCAAAAGAGAAAAACGGAACCCTTATCACCCCCGTGTCTGTTCGTCCGTCTGTCACAGCCTATTTGCTCTGAAACTACTGGACCGATTGAGTTGAAATTTGGTACACGTATGCAAGTCGGTGATCCAAAGACGGGCACGTAACGTAAATAAATGAATTTTAAACATTGGGTCACTTTTGGGGGGGTAAATTAAAAAATAAAAATAAAAGTTTTGCAAACTATATCGTGTGATATATCAAATGAAAGAGCTTGTTGTGAGAATTTCAATATATATTTTTTTATAATTTTATGATAAACAGTTTTAAAGGTATTTAAGAAAATAGATGAAAATTGACCATTGATAAGGAGGCACCCTTATCTCCGAAACTACTGAGCCTAAAATTTTGAAAAAAATAGGGAATATCGGGTCTCACCCATAGGGAAACCTAAACGAAAATCTTAAGTCTTAAAGTACTCATGGGAAACGGAATAGTACAGAACCCTCTTCTCGCGAGTTCGACTCGCACTTGACTGTTTTTTTTATTAGAAGTTAAAAAATTGCAATTAAATTTCGTTTTGTTGTTACAATGCATTAAGATACCTATTATATTTTATTTTTTAAGTCAAAATACCATATATTGTATTTCGTTCAGTTGACGTATTTAAGTATTATTTTTACCATTCCACTCAACTAGTTGAAATTCACTTTTCAAAATTTTACATTATTTTTCATCAGAGGTCCCCTGAATTTTGGAAAAAGTCTGTGCGTCTGTTTGTCTGTAACACGATACAGGTCAAACAGATGAGCATAAATAAAACTACAATGAATTTAACAATAAGTGTAACACAATTTAAAAAAAACTAACAAATTTTCTTATTTTGGGTTCTGTTTCACTTATGTCTATTATCTACGTATTAAGATGACCTCGTTTAGCGCTGTTTCGTATAGCGCATAAACTTGTCCCCCGCGTTAAGCGGCGTCTTACTGTACATTAGTAAGTATAAAACATTCTTAGATTAGAAAAGGATGCATTGCGCAGACTTTCTGAAACTGTAGCAAATAAAATAAAGAAAAAATACCATGCACACAGTAAGAACTTATTGTTAGTAAGATTATATGAAGAAAGACGAGAAATCTTAAAAGGAAAATACATGAAAATCTTTCGTAGAATATGAATGGTTGAGCGCCACACAATAGAGAATATTATGCTATAATATTAAGGGGGGAAAAGGGTCTTAGATACAAGAAAATAAGCATGTTTTTTTGTGATTTTTTTCCAGAGTAGGTACCTTATTTATTAATATTTTGAAAATTTTTTACATTATTAAGGATCATTCTAAGAATATTCTGTTAAATTTTCATCGAAAAATATTGAAAAATAAGCCAGTGGTAGTGGTCAGATCTGAGTCACCTCAAAAAAAAGTTTCCTTGCGGCAGTCAGGATAACCCATGATTGCTTCATCCGAAATTAAAAAACCAAAGAGATTTCTTTAGAACATAAGTTTATCTTGGATTTGTTAGAAGGAATTAACAAAATATTTATTTTTGAATTTTTGGTAAAGGTGCAATAAAAAAACTGATTTTCGCCAAAAATTGCTCTTATTGTTTATTTAAAAAATAAGTTGTAATTTAAAAAAAAATCCTTCTGACAAAACCGAGTATTTAGTATGTAAAAGAAGTGTGAAAAGTTTAGACGAAATCGGCTCAACGGTTTTCGAGAAATTTTGACTACCGACATAAAAAAAAAGTTTTGAGAAAAACGCGATTGAAGTTTGATACATTGAATAAAACAGAGAAGAAAAGACCGAGTGCCCGGAGACTCAATTGTCTGTAACTCGAAAAGTTTTGCTCCTAATGACTTCAAAATATTTACCTATTATAAGTATCAGAAAAAAAATCGACTTTCAGACCATTTTCCCCCCTTAAGGTGGTTAACGTAAGAAGAAAAATTAGTAGAATATGGCTAATTATACGATTGATGCAGTCCTCAATTTTAATACAAAAAATCTCGGGTGGCTTTGTCAAACCCTGCCGACATTATAGTGTATTTGCTAAATACAGACAGTGTGGCTTTATGAAGTGAGCATAAGTTTGTTTTAAAAAAATAACTCCTTAATACACCCCTTAAAATAATATTTCTTTCTTAACTTTGATACCTCGCTTCTGTTTTATCAATTCATCATCTGCATTCTATTAAGTTTTCAATAAGTATAATCTCTATCAACAAACGTTTTTATAAAATTTGTAAGTCCGACCCTGTCGAACCAATTTTATTGAAATTTTAGCAACAACTTTAAATTGATATTAAAGAGATAAGTTTGAATTTTGTATCACTTCCGAGACATTTTTCGGTATACTTGACCTCCAAAACTATTTTCAACCTCTAAATACACTCCTAATTAGAATGGTTCGGTTAGGCCCAGGTTTCATGCGGTAAGGGTGGAACCCATTACCGCAAAAAGTCTATTTAAAATGGCCTAATGATTCTAAGGGGTGTATGTAGAGGTTGAAAATAGTTTTGGAACCCAAAAATATACCGAAGTTTCAAAATTGAAATGGGCCAAATTTTGTTCAAATCGATTTCCAAAAATGGTGCCAAGTTGCTTAGAATGATGTGAAATGTCGAGAAATTTTGGTCCGACCCTTAGGTCTCGCCACCCGACCAACACCAATAGTGTATGTGCAATATTATGACAAATACACTAAAAACCTTTTTTTGTTGGCAGCTATTTTTTTGTTGATCTGACGATAGCGTTTGGTCTATAGAGTAAATGTTATATTATATAGTTAAATAACTCGAAATGTTTTCTACGTGTAGTATTGTACAAATAAACTTCATATTCTATACAGCATGTAGTATGTAACGTTTAGTTAAGAGAGCCAGTGACGATTTTACTCATAGTATATCCTCAAACCTGAGTTTTTGTGAGTTCATTAAGGGCACTCTCCTGAACATAAAAACCGCAGTCTGGCAATTGAGACCGGGGGACAATGCGTGGGTGGACGCGGTCAAAGATGTCAAACTGGAGATGTCACTAAATATATTTCCTCGGGTTTGAAATTTTATGAACGATAAGTTCAGGTGTCGTTGAACACAAAACTCAAGTCTGGCGACCCGTGCTTGCGGAAAAGTATGCCTGGCAGGCCGATGAAAGTGTTAAGGTGCGTTTACACGAGCAATTTTTTGAGCAATAATTGCCCGGCAACAGAATGGAGCAATTAATGGATCAATCTGGAGCACTTTCAATAAAATGCGGCAATTGTTTCGGCAATATTGCTTCTAATTGCTCCATATATTCCTTATTGCCTAAAGTGGCCGACATGAATTGCCGAATATCCACACGGTTTGGAAATTTTAGTCAATTTTCCTTCTATACGTATACGTATCCATGGTTTCACTTTCGTGTGGTGACAGGGATGAGATGCGCCGCTGTCATTTCATTTTTTTTGCTTCTATTGTACAGTGCAGTACAGCTGTGCGTGGATTAATAAAAATGGCGTGGAATAATGAAAAAATAATAAAGTTTTTGAATAAATAATTGTCCATATCATCACACAATAAAGATGGCTTTCGTCTTGCTAGATACGTTCGCACCCAAACCTGTCTATTCCTTTTCTTTTTTTTTCGTTTTAAACTTATTATAATAAAAGCACTACACGCCGCTGCCAGTAAAACCTCGTCCATAGCCAGCGACAGTTCAACTGAATTGCTATAGTGTATGAATGATTGCCTTGTATTGCCTAGTTTTTCAAAGTTGCTCCATATCGCGTGATATGGCGTGGCGGTATCTTTGGCAACAATTGCTACATGTTGCCATCGCCGTGAATTGTTGATGTACCTAGTTGACCACTGTTGCCCGGAATTGAGCAATTTTAGTTGCCCGTGTAAGCGCACCTTTAGGAAACGAAAAATGTGTAATGATAAATGTCAAAACTGTTTACCAAAATCATGGTAACGTTGTTAAGGTTGTTCTAACAAAAAAGTTAATTGTTTCAAATAAAAATTATGGATTGCGACACATTCAACCCTTTGCCAGACGTGGGTTGTCCCGGGCTACGAAATGCCATACTTTTTGTGCTCAAGGGCACCTGAACTTATCGCTCAGAAAATTTCAAACACGAGGAAATATATTTAATGACACCTCCGGTTTGACATCTTTGACCGCGTCCACCCACGCATTGTTCCCGATGTCAGCTGCCAGACTGCGGTTTTTATCTTTAGAATAGCATCCTTAATGAACCCATAACAACTCAAGCTTGAGAAAATACTATATAAGTAAAATCGTCACAAGATCCTTGCTACAAGTCCTGAGATTTCAAAGAGGAAGGTGAGTTTTTGTGCTCAAGGGCACCTGAACTTATCGCCCAGAATATTTCAAACACAAGGAAATATATTAAATGTCACCTTCAGTTTGACATCTTTGACACAATGTCCCCGATCTCAGCTGCCAGAATACACTTTTTATGTTCAAGATAGTGTCGTTAATGAACTCACAAAAACTCGGGTTTGAGGAAATACTATGCGTAAAATCGTCACTAGCTCACCGACTATTATGTAGTATGTACAGCATAAATAATAAACTATATGCCTTGGGTACATTTGTTCGACGCTACAAGCTATATTTACACTGAAATGCAGTTCTGTTTGTGAGCTTACGTGGAGTTCAAAGAGTAAACACTAAACGTATCAAATTCTGGCAAAGCACGAATCGATAGGAATAGTTTTATGTGCGGAGGATGTATCATTCTATGATATGCACCCCCTCGTGTTAGCGTCGAATTGGTTGCTGCATTGGACTGATCATACATAGAGAGAGGATAGTTGGTACAGTGTCTCAAATAAGTACTAGACCATGTTAACACTGAGGGTTGCGTCCAGCGTTGCCAGACGTCCCGATTTTTAAATCAAAATTAAATGTCCCGCGCGGGACAGGCTCAGTCCCGCTTTTCGGGGATGACTCGACCGTGCGTAAATAATTATTCTCTTATTGTAAGTTGCAATTTGTAACACTCACTCCTCAGACTATTGTTTGAAACGGCATATTTTTTTAATGAAGAGAACTTTTTTGATTTTGATTTCTGTTTTTTTATTTTTTTTATTCAAAGACGAATAAGACTCAACTATTTAACGATAGGGTAAATCTGATTTAAAATATCATATTTTTATTAAAATACATTTTCTATGGCTACTTTTGCTATCTATTGTCACGTAAACGTAATTTGAACTCAAATAAAAAGATAAATATCTAAAGACTTCTGTTTATATACGTTTTTTTACTATGTCCCGCTTTTTTCACTCAAAAATTTCCAAAATCCCGACTTGGCAAAAAAAAATCTGGCAACGCTGGTTGCGTTCTACCGAGCTTTGCTTTTACCGTTAAAACTTCACAACTTGGAAATGGTACTAATTTAGGTCTAAATTCACATTTCAAAAATTTACAATATTTTTTGTTTTGAGTCCAATTTTTTTTCTAAATTAAAAAACAGAATCATATAATATAGGATTCGCGAAATACATAAAACTTCTTTAGGCACGGTAGGGTAAAAATGATTCATTAAATTGAAAGTGTAACGAAACGTGTCGCAATGTACGGATATCGTGTCACAACAGATGCGCTCGGCAGCGATGACATTAGTAGAGACAATACTTTGTTCTGTTGAAACCTTCTTAACGTCTGGAAAAAATTGTAAATCAATGAATATTGGCAACCAACCAGATAAAATTAAAGTATAATACGCGCCACGGTTCTAAAAGGTTCTGAAGTTAGATGCAAATGGAGGCTTGCGCAGGTACAATCGGTTGAAAAATTACAAACTCACGCTATATTATTATTTTTAATTGTTCTCTAATCTAAAGGTCTAATTCCTTGCATAAAGTCATCCAAAAAATTATTTTTCGTGCTTGTCTATGCAGTACTGTATTAGGCATCGTGATCAATTAACAATCAAAGAAACAACTTAACAATAGCGTACTGGACTGTGTTTTATAGCAGGAAAGCGACAATTGACACGACAACCAGCGATAACCAATCACCGACGAGCGCGCGTTCTGTGCCGGTAACTGGGAGGTAGTGGGAGTCTTCCTTTCCCACAAAACAACCAGGACGGCTCAAAAATATGCATTTGCGACGCTGTTTGTGACTAACTTCAGAACCTTTAAGAACCGCAGGCCCGGCGGATGACCAGGGTTTTGTGGGTAGCTATACCCATACGAAAAATTCCGTGTGGGTAAAATACCCACATGGAATTTGACAACATTTTTTTCACATATTAATAAATATGAGTTAATTGGAGGGGGCTTGCTTTGAAGTTTGTTAATTTAATCACCGCTAGATCGAAAAAAAATTTTTTTTCATCTCACTACCCACACGGACAGAACATGACCTGCCGGGCCTGAAGAAGCGTGGCAAGTATTATACATTTGACTCACCAAAATGTATTCAACGTATTAAATTGTAACACAATATCATATTTTTGGCAATGCATTACTTATGTTTTATTTTTATAAGCCATTTTTTTGAAACGCCGTATACTATGTATAAACCACAAGAGGTGTTGAGTTTTCAGCGAAACGAATATTTATGCACTAGGTACCTATCTAGATTCTCTTCAGCCCACAACCGCCTGTTTTCTTGACACTTTTTTACATCAAAGAAATTCAGTTGGTACAGTCAACTCCCGATTATTAGACTCTCTGTTATTCGGCATGCCGGTTTATTTGACCTTTTATGCCTAGCCCAGAGATTCCCAAACTTTTTCAATTCGCGGCGCACTTACAAGTTTAATATTTTGTCTCGGCGCCCTAGCTAGTCGAAATACGGTAAAATGATACAACATGAAGCTGAGTTTTTATATTTATATTGACACATTAGAATACGTTTACATATTATTTAAGAAAAATTGTTTATTTTGTAGCCTCAAATACCTAAGTTTGGTAGACAGGAGGGCATCACGACGCCCCTCTTTATTCTCTACGGCGCACACTTTGGGAACCCCTGGCCTAGCTTGTTCTCTGCTCGGTTCTAGTTCGCTCTTCTGTGATTGGTCGTTGCGCTCAGTAATTTTGTTTCTTAGTGCTGGTTCAATTTATAAGTGAGTCGGCAGAAATGATCCAGAATTCTGGCAGTCAAGATGCCCTGATTCTGCGAATGGAATTAATTACTTATAGGGATGTTTAATATCAATCATTCATAAGGATCAAAAATACCGAAATAATAAAAAATTCCACAAGAAAAGCTATAGAGTTTTTAAAAACCCCAATCTGTTCAGTATAGTGAAATAATCCGATTTTCACCCCGATGAAGCTGGGTCAGTCAGTTATTATAGACCTATTTTTTTTCTAGAAAATAAGCTGTCGGAATGATAAAAATCGCATTTAAATCCGTTTAGTAGTTTTCGCGTTTTAAGCGGACATACCAAAGCAATTTTAGATAATTCCAGTTATAAAAAAAATTACACGCTGATTTCATTTATTAGGTCTTCCAGAACTTAAATCATCGATCGGAAGATATCCATGGGATTTTTCATACGGGATGCACCCCAGCGCTCGGTCTATTTAGGATAGTGGGCACCTTTTTATAACATGGACCAGAATACATTTTACGTTTTTTCCGCGGGCCGTCGTAGTTAATTGACACATTCTTAGGACTTGTAATTTTTTAGTCTGCAAATAAGAAATAAATAAAAAGAACTTAATTGCCACATTTATTTTCATTTTAAGAATAGTTGTTGTGAGTGGGGACATTTGAAATGAAAGATGCTTTAGTAGATGTTAGTTTTAACATTGGTACTAAATTATCAACATACGTGTGCGTTTAATATTCAATTTAAATTAGATGAATTACATCGAAAAATATATCTTTATAATTTCTCCAATTGTGTAGGCTTTCACGGCTGGCATTGCTGCAAAACTTCTTGGTTTTCGGGCTTGTACGCCGTGGTCCATTGGTATTTCTATCTGACGTTTCGTCTACAACTGCGGTAGACACTTGCTTGTGAGCAGCCGAGAAGGACACTTCGCCCGCTACCACATCACCTTTGATAATGTGTACCGATGGACCATGGCGTACAAGCCCGGAAACCAAGAAGTTTTGCATTTATAATTTCTTTTAAAAATTTCACGGACCGGATAGAAACTTTTCCCACCGTTGATTTAGGATAATCGGTACTCTACTATACTAGCGTTCCATTATATAAATGTTGCTGTCAAAGACCTTGATGTCGGCGAACCTAAAATTGTCTTTGTAGTGGGCGTCACAAATGGTTTGTGGTGGACGTATTTCTAGGCTTTTTAAAGCACTGAAAATTTTTGTAATTTCAAGACATGCCTACTATCAAACCTATAGGTGTACAAGATATGTTTTAGAGGATACCAGACAGTTATATATAGCTTTGCCAGAATTTTGGATTATGTTCATATTACTGAGTAGTTCATAAGAGTGCATATTCATATTATCGCGATGGTACTGTATATAAAATTCAGTGTTGCCAGATTTTTTTTTGCCAAGTCGGGATTTTAGAACTTTTGGAGTGAAAAAAGCGGGATTTTTTCGTCGAAAGCGGGACATAGTAAAAAAATATATATAATCAGAAGTTTTTAAAATTATTTATCTTTTTATTTCAGTTCAAATTACGTTTACGTAACAATAGATAGCAAAAATAGCCATAGAAAATGTATTTTAATAAAAATGTGATATTTTAAATCAGATTTACCCTATCGTTAAATAGTTGAGTCTTATTCGTCTTCTGAATAAAAAAAAAAACAGAAATCAAAATCAAAAAAGTTTTATTCATTAGAAAAATATGGCGTTTCAAACAATAGTCTGAGGAGTGAGTGTGACAAATTGCAACTTACAATAAGAGAATAATTATTCACGCACGGTCGAGTTATCCCCGAAAAGCGGGACTGAGCTTGTCCCGCGCGGGACATTTAATTTTGATTTAAAAATCAGGACGTCCCACCAAAATCAGGACGTCTGGCAACGCTGTTTTAGGTTTGTGATGAAACAATTTCGTGAAATAAGTACGAATAAGATCGTAATGTGACATTGGAAACGTGTGTTTTTTGGCACAATAAATGCCAACATTTTTCTAGTAAATCGTACATAAATTACAAAAGTAGTCCATTAGAGACCTAGATTTGTCCTTTATCTTTCTTATAGAGAAAGAATGTTTGCAAAATGTTGACGAATAAGTCAGTTGTTAGCAGAAGCCCTATTTTTGACTTAAATTCAGAGCGTTCCGACAGCCTTAACATTTTGAAATCTGAATTTTGAGCTAAATTAGTACCATTCCCTTCTACTAGTGCAACTGAAATGATAAAAGTAATGAACTTATTCTCTACAAGTACTCTTATAACAGTTATTAAACGAGACACCGTTCCTAAAAATAACAGTTTGACGTATCGCTTGGAACAGTGCAGTGCTATATTATTGTGTTAACGTATTCACAGAACAACTCCGCAGACAGCGCGGTGCCGTTTGGCCACGCGCGTACAAACAATGCGCGGTAACGATGTACGTACGTCCCGACGGCGGGCGACGCATGCCGACGTCGCTTTACTGACATTTCCCGCGAACCCTCGGTTTAGTACGGTGCGAACCGGCGTCAGTGGTGTACGTCCAAGGAAATCACGCACAGTGTAGCATTCCATCTTAACTTTCTCATGTACCTCTTCTCTAATATAAAACAAAAGCATACGCACGTTGCACTTTTGTTTAAAAAACAAAAACAAACATGTCGTTGAATTGACGTAATTGTAACTTAACTGTTTTTCATATTATAGTGAATTATTGAAATATTGATGTTGGTTGTGTTGTTATCTTTAAATTAATTAATTATAAATTTTATCGATGTCCAAGTTTATTTTTGTTGTGATTTAGTGAATTGTTTTGCTTTAGAAAAATATGTTTCAGCGCTTTTAAAAAATACAGACCGAATATTTAAACATTTTTTTGATATTTATGCGGAGTTTCCAAATAAAAGTAAATAAGTGTCGATTCAGAAACCTTTTAAATCTGGAACATTTCTTGCCTAAACTTTCGACAGTTTTGATATGTGTAGATTTTTATACAAGTAAAAATAAGTGAATTTTATAAAATAGCCTAGAATATAAATAAACACGCATTAGATAATAATTAAATAATAATCTGGACAACAATAATAAATAAACTTTTGATATCTGTATTGTAACAAAGCATCAAATAAATTAAGAGTGAATTTTATATAACCTTTTAAATAGTAAATACGCCTAAGTCTTATCCATAAGCAATTTTATAACATTTTTGGCAAAGCAGTTTAATCTTATTAATAATAGTAGCGTTTTGGAAGCATTTTTGAACACAAAATATAAAATCTTAGTGAAAGAACACATAACGTAAATGTTATCATAATAATTTAATAGGTAAATATTTAATCATAATAACTAACTTAAATTTTATATCGTAGATAATAAACAAAAATTTAGTGTAAATAATGTGTTAGACAATAATCGGTGTAAAATTATAACAAAGTGTGTTGATTGTTCTGGTGTTCCGAGTTAAATATACTTTGTATAGATTTTCTGTCGGCATTTGCAAAGGTCTGTTTGACTATATAAACGTTATTCGTGCTGCTTGCGAGTGAAATTGAAAACAATATAATACATAGTACATAGGTACTGCCTATATAATATATAAATGTGAGTCTGGTTAAATTATACAGATATAAATTAAGTAAATTTATTAATGATGATTGATTGAATGACAAATTTTCATTGGACTAGAAAAAAGCGCTGTATTACGGTAATTAAAACTCATTTATTATTATAAGATATAAGTTTTAATTTCTACAAGCTGCAGAACGGCTATTTAATTGTTAAACATTCATTGTTACAATGCCTAAATCAGAAAAAAATATTTTTATCCACCAACACCGTCGGGATTCAAACCCGAATCTTTCCACTTTCGCGTAGAGATGTGTAGTTCATGAGTGAACTAGTTCGAATGAACTAATCAGTGTCATGAACTAAATGAACTAGTTCGCAACAATTCAACGAACTAGTTCATTAGTTCACACTGATCGGATCAATTCACCACTGTCTTTTAATGTCTTGTGGTTTATGAACTAAAGAAGTCAGTCCAATATTCAGTTCGTATGGTTCACAGTTCACACTTCATAGATCTGTCGGTCTTGCGTCACAGCTTATGCTGGTGCAATGTGCTTGCAGGTACACTATGATTGTACAGCGCGAGCGTCCTGTACTGTAGATTGTCGACATGCCATTGCCGTTTGTTGTTTATGTTATAGCAATGAAATATTATGGTTTATGAAATATTATGGTTTATATTATTGAACTCTTTAGTGTTTATTAATTATTTTTCTAATATAACTCAATTCTTACATTTTCTGTCTAGTCAATTTAATTCCTTTAACTTGTCTCAGTCTAACAGTTAGTCTTATGTACATTGTAGTATTATACGCGCGCGTTTTTTTTGTTTTTGTTCTAGTAAAACATAAAAAAAAGTATTTTTTGACAGTATAGTTTTAAAAAGAAAAAAATTGATCTTGACTATCCTATTAAAATTAATTTATCGCTTATCATGGCTCCAATAAGAAAAAGAAGTGACATTTGGAATCATTTTAAAGACCTGGAGAACAATAATGCTCAGTGCTCTTATTGTTCTCAAAAAATAAGTATTGCCAAAGGTTCACTAGGAAATTTATGGAGACACATGAAACTTAAACATCCAATTGTGCCTTTAAAAAGAGATTTCTAAACAATTTCAGAAGATGTTGTTGCGGAAGCAAGCACAAGCGCGACGCCATCAACATCTTCTAAAAACTTTGAAGCTCCTGTAGCCATAGTGACAAAACCTAAAGTGACATTACAATCAGTCGCCAGTTTTTTTAAAAAACCTGTGCCTATAAGCAAATCTATACAATTCGACGAACAATTAGTCCGAATGATTGTTAAAGAATATCATCCCTTAAGCATTGTAGAAGACGAGGAGTTTAAAAAATTTGTTTCTATGCTGTGTCCGGGATATAAATTACCTAGTAGAAAAACAATTACTCAAAGTTTAATCCCCAGATTATTTCTGTCTACATACAAAGCAGTTCAGGACGAAATGAGCCATACTTCGGCAGTTTGCCTAACAACAGACGGATGGACATCGATAAATAATGTCAGTTTCATTGCCTTAACAGTACATTTCATTGATAACGAATGTATATTAAGATCTAGACTTTTAGGCTGCATAAAATATTCTGAGCGACACACAGCAGAAAATCTTCATGAATTTTTACGAATGAAGACTGACGAATGGGAAATTCATAATAAAATAGCAGCAGTCGTTAGCGACAACGCAGCAAATATCGTAGCTGCTATAAGAATTGGTAATTGGCGACACATACCATGCTTTGCCCATTCGGTTAATTTAGTAGTACAGGCAAGTCTAGGTGAAGTTAAAGACATTTTAAATAAAGTAAAATCGATAGTGGAATATTTTAAAAGAAGTGCAACGGGACTCGCAAAATTACACGAAATTCAAAAACAAATGGAACTACCAGAATTAAAATTAAAACAGGACGTCTCTACAAGGTGGAATTCATCTTATGACATGTTGTCAAGAATTTTGCAAATAAAAAATGCTGTGATATCAACTATAGCCCTAATTGAAAATTGTGAAATAAATATGTTAACAGCACATGAATGGGAAATTGTTAAAAAGCTAGTAGCATTATTAAAAATTTTCTATGACGTCACAAATGAAATAAGTACGGAAAAAACCGTTTCTGTTTCTAAAATTATAGTTTTTTCTAAAGCTATGATAAAATATGTAAACAGATATTCTAATTCTGATAACTTAAACGACTTTCCCGAAATTCAAGCAGTTGTTGATATGCTTAGAGATCAATTAAAAAAACGTTTTAAATCTGTCGAAGATAATGAATTAATGGTCCAGTCTACTATACTCGACCCAAGATTTAAAAAATATGGTTTTCTAAATGAAGAAAAATACATATCCGGCATAAATCTACTGAGACGACGACTACAATCATTGCCGTTTATTGCAGATGTTGATGAACTAGAGCAGGCGGAAGACCAATCATCCGCGCAGGCATCTGAGGGGTCATCGTCAGCCTTATGGGAAGATTTTGATGAACAAATAAAAAAAATAAAATCAACACAAAGTCAGACGGCAGCGGGAATCATAGAATTGGACAAATATTTAAATGAAGCAGTAATAAATAGATGTGATGATCCTTTAATCTGGTGGAGGGACAGAAAAAATATTTACCCCAGGTTATTTGAATTTGTTAAAAAACGATTATGTGTTGTAGGAACGTCAGTTCCGTGCGAGCGGGTTTTTTCTAAAGCAGGACAGATTGTTACAGAAAGAAGATCTCGACTTACTTCAAAAAAAACCGAAGAAATACTGTTTTTAAACCAAAACTTATAAAAACTAAAAAGTAAAAACAGTGATATGTTTTTAATTTTTATCTGTAGTCAGTGACGCGACGCCCAATGTGTTTTGTTTTCATTTCCCCAACGCGAGCTATATGTTTTGTGTGTTTTATTTTTAATGCTAAAATGATAATCTAATTGATAGTGTACCAGTTCTCGGGTTAGAAAAGTTTTTATTTTTTAAATAATTTTTACTCACAAAACTCATGCAATCCTATTCCCAAATCATTATTAATTATTATACATCACAATTATTATCTTACATTCCAGTTTCGTAGTTTTTTTGTTAATTTAAATATTCAGAAAGAATAAAATTTAGATGAAAATTTTGTTTATTTAAAAAGCATGTATAATTCTATAAAAGTATCCTATTTGCATGCACTTACATTATGTAATATAAAAATAAATATTAGGAAAACAATAATGTTGTAGGTTAATGGTTTTTTGTAATTTGTATATACTATTCTGCAATCTACAATAATACGTAATTGTGAACTATGTACAAAATGGATTATGGAACGTTATTCTAGTTCAGATCTTAGAGTATCATCTGTACACTGACAATACTAGCTCATTTATATAGTTCGCAATTCACTATTCAGTCCAGACTTACATCTATCGAGTCTGTCTACTGAACTGCGAACTATATAAATGAACTAGTTCATTCGACTGAGCCGGATTCACTGAACTAGTTCATCGAAATGAACTACACTGCCCACCTCTACTTTCGCGGCGCAATGAGTTATCAGTTACACTACGGTACGATATCTAAACAGTCAATTCTTCATAATAAAGCAAATTGTAACATTAAATTCACTACATACGAGAGCTGATTATGTTAACTAGGTACCGCTAGACATGAATCATCTCAATAGCGAGAGTTATGAATGTATAGGTAAATTACCATTTTTTCATTATTAATCCAACCTAAGATGTAAAAATGGAAATTTACCTATAAGTACATTCATAACTCTCGCTATTGAGATGATTTATGTCTAGCGGTACCTAGTTAAAATAATCAGCTCTCGCATGTAGTTAATTTAATGTCACAATTTGCTTTATTATGAAGAATTGATTGTTAAGATATCGTACCGTAGAGTTACTGATAACTCATTCCGCCGCGAAAGTGGAATCATTTATTATTGTTATATCTTATTATTTTAAACGAGCAATTCTTGTATATAAATTTATTTTGCGTATCTCGAAACGGCTCAAATGATTTGGATTAAATTTTGTATTTTTTTTGCCTTTTAAGTTTACCTACATGGTTTGTATTTCTTGTAAAAACACAATTTTACACAAAAAAAAACGTTTTTTTGATAACTATTTCATATAGCGCCATCTCGTAAATTTTTGTGGTACTTGAATTGTTGCCGACGGATGATTTTCATGTCAAAAACCTTCCATTGACCCCGAGTAAAGCTCGCTCTTTCACGTACTATATTTTAATGTACACTGGATTTCGATTATAACGACGGTGAAGGGACCAATCTAATTCCGTCGCTATATACTTAAAAACATTTAAATAATAACAGTTACATTGGAAATTGTTGCGTCCATATTTTTTTCAAACATACACAATTAAGTTAGCAGGTAAGTGGACAAATTGATGTAAATCAATAAACCAATTATTAATTTAGCGACGTTTCGGTCATTTATTTGATCTTCATCAGGCATCTATAAAGTACAGCACATGTTAAAATTAAGATGTTTATTATATACCGTGTATTAAGGTAAATATGCTGTGTTTGTAAACATTTGTATAGTTGGTTGTGTACTTAATTTTAACATGTGCTGTACTTTATAGATGCCTGATGAAGCTCAAATAAATGACCGAAACGTCGCTAAATTAATAATTGGTTTATTGATTAACATCAATTCGTCCACTTACCTGCTAACTTAATTGTGTATGTTTGAATTGAATAATAACAATGTTTAGATGTTTTTTTCTCAGTATTAATAGGTACGACAAAAAATATATGTAGAATCAAGCTTTTTTGATTATTACCATAAATCTTGTTAAATTCTAATGAAAAATACATAAAACGCCAAATCAGTCCAAATAATGTATTTTCTATCAATCAAGTAAAGCCATCAGTCAAAATTAAATTCTAGAAAAAGCCGGACACCGTTTAATTTTGGCCGGACACGCAATCAAAAAGCCTATCTTTGTCTTGCTTTATCCGGACGCCTGGCAACCCTAGCGTCACCTATATGTTTGTTTGTTTGTAATGGAGTCTTGGAACGTGAAATTCACCCACTTTCAAACGTCAGATTAAACTGAAACTTTGCACACTTATCAAGGACCGATGACAATACAATAATTTAATAAGTTTGTCCCATTATCCTGACCAGGACCTTCAGAATAAAAAATTGAAAAAAATACAGTAAGCAAATTTACAGTGACGTACGTTGAGTTACCTACCTCATAGTCAAATGCAATAATGTTTTTTAGATTTATAATTAAAATTAGATATTAATATTAATGTTATCATCCATAATTTTTTAATAAATAATAAATAATATTGACTCTACCAACAGTAATAGAATATTAAACAAAATGAAATTACTTGCAATTACTGTTCAAATTAATTTTTTATTTATAAGACGTTTCGACCAACCATTTTGGTCCTTTTCTTTAACATAATAGTTTAACATAATTTTTTAAGTTTAAAATTAGCAGGAAGTTGGACAAAATTATTATTTAACTACATAAATCAAGGTATATTTATATTGTTTTAATTTTATTAACTCATTGTATTATTTTTAATTTCTTGTTATGTATGTTTTAGAAGCCTGAAGAAGACTTAATAAATAAACCGAAACGTCGCTAAATTGATTATAAATTTTAATTTTGTCCAATTTCTTGCTAATTTTAAAATTAAAATTAGAGTTTAAGAAAACTAAAACAACACGCTTTTATGAACTAAATAATTTGACAACAAAATTAGATTTACTGTAAAAAGCGTGGAGTGTTATCTACTTAAAATGATAGCTCTACGTTTACAATTAGCTAGTAAATGAAAAATTTATTACCGTTATTAAGCACTCCACGATTATTACAGTAAAGCTAATTTATTTATTTATTTACAATTGTTACATTTTTAGTGTATTTGCCATATGGCAACATACACTATTGGCGTCGGTCGGATGGCGGGACCTAGGGGTCGGACCAAAATTTCTCGACGTTTCATAACCTCCTAAACACTTTGGCACCATTTTTAAAAATGTTTATATATATATGTATATATATATATATATATATATATATATTTATATATATATATATATATATAGGTATATATGTGTACGGGCAATAACTTTCGAAGGAGTTAATTTATTTTAACGAAATTTGGCACACATGTTGGAATCCATCACCGCACGAAGCCTATTTAAAATGGGCCCAATCGGGTCATTTTAAGGGTGGTTTTTAGGGGATGAAAAAAGTTTTTGGGCCCAAAAATACCTAAAAAATTCTCAGAATCGTTTCAAAATTGAAATTTAATCCTTTAATAGCAATTAAAAAGTGTTCCTAAAATTTCAATAAAATCGGCCTGACAGGACCGGATTTAAAAATTTTCTGAAAACACTAGTTTGCAGATAGTGAGTTATTTCCTGAAAGGTGTTTTTAATTTTGGTGTAGACGTTTGATCGACAATAATGATGTAGTTAAAAAAAATGTAATTTAAAGGGGTGTATTAAGGAGTTAATTTTTTTATTTTGCCCAATAATCACCTTAAGTTCACATAATAAAGCCACAAGGCCTGATGTATTAGCAAATACACTATATTGTCGGCAGGGTTTTGGCACTGCGACCCGGGTTTTTTTTATATTAAAAACGTGTCCTGTCCAACTTGGCGAAGCCAGTGCTAGGGCAGGATTTAACATAACATGGGTGTTGTGCAGAAGACTTGGATTTATATATCTTGCATTTTTTTAGTTCATAAAAGCGTGTTGTTTTAGTTTTATTTAAACTCTAATTTTAACCCATCAACTTTTCAGTTATAAATTTTTATTAAATTTTAATGTGAGGAAATTTTGAATGACGTTTTATAGGGATGTGTTGTGTACAGACATTTTAATAAAATTATATGGCATTTGAGACCCCACTAAATCAAACTGTATTTATAGTTATAAAAAGCAAGCAGGGGGTGTGAATGCCATTCAGTGTCACCCCCTCCCTGTGCAGTCAACATCATGCATGTCACTTGTCAGACACATGTCCTCTCATATTTCACCCTGAAACAATTAAAACGTTGAGCTGACGGACATCTGATATTTTTAAGTCGCGGCGTAACAACGTGGAAATCGGTCAATAAAATACGATACGGTCAGTTCAGGCTGAAATAGTCCAAGAGCCTGTGAGTGCGAGACCTTCGTTATTTTATAAAAGCTGAAAGTTTCTCAGCGCATGCTTCCAACACAGCTAGGAACGATGGGCGATTATGTACTTTGGGTCATCGTGGCTTTGGCAGGTAACAGGTAGCAAAGTTGTATAAAATATCGACTTAATTTCGTCAAATTATAAAGCGTAAATTTGTTATATTTTTCTTCGGAATAATATTAGAAATCACGTCGTTCTTTGTCAGACAACATCGCGGCAATCCCTTGCCAGACACCCTTAAACTTCAATAAATTGTAACTGTACTTACGATATAGTATAAAAGCTGAATTTTATACAGGTTACTTGGGGAACTATTAGAAGATGTTTCCCCAGTGGCCAGACAGTTTCGATAGTTCTAACCCCTAGCCAGACAAACATATAGGGTAGCTGTAGGTGCGAGCGCTCGTAGATGCGAGTGAGATACTGATCATCAGTATCTCACTCGCATCTACTCGCGCTCGCACCTATAGCTACTCTATATATTTGTCTGGCTAGGGGTTAGAACTATCGAAACTGTCTGGCCACTGGGGAAACATCTTCTAATAGTTCCCCAAGTAACCTGTATAAAATTCAGCTTTTATACTATATCGTAAGTACAGTTACAATTTATTGAAGTTTAAGGGTGTCTGGCAAGGGATTGCCGCGATGTTGTCTGACAAAGAACGACGTGATTTCTAATATTATTCCGAAGAAAAATATAAAAAATTTACGCTTTATAATTTGACGAAATTAAGTCGGTATTTTATACAACTTTGCTACCTGTTACTTGTCAAAGCCACGATGACCCAAAGTACATAATCTCCTAACGTTCCTAGCTGTGTTGAAAGCATGCGCTGAGAAACTTTCAGATTTTATAAAATAACAAACGTCTGGCACTCACAGGCTCTTGGATAATATATGTAGGTATATATTCAGCGCACTATTCCTTGATCAGGGTAGAGCGAGATTGTCTTTCAGCGCCCTTTGGTCGACGCGTTCACATCACGTAAATTGTAATTCGGGTTTATGTTAAAAAAACCCGAGTCGCAGTGCCAAAACCCTGCCGACAATATAGTGTATTTGATAATACAGGCAGTGTGGCTTTATTATGCGAACTTAAGTTGGTTTTTCGGCAAAATAAAAAATTTGACTCCTTAATACACCCCTTAAAATAACATTTTTTTTTCTTAATTGCAATATTATTATCAATCGAACCTCTATACCAAATTATATACAACTTTCAGTAAATAATTCACTATCTGCAAAGTAGTGTTTTCATAAAATTTTTATGTCCGGTCCTGTCGGGCCGATTTTTTTTTAAATTTTAGGGGCATTTTTTAATTACTACTGGAAGGTTAAAAGTCAATTTTGAAATGATTCGGAGAAGTTTTTCGGTATTTTGGGGTCCAAAAACGTTTTTCAACCCCTAAAAACTACCCTTAAAATAGCTCGATTACGCCCATTTTAAATAGGCTTCTTGCGGTGATGGATTTCAACACGTGGGCCAAATTTCGTTAAAATCAATTAACTCTTTCGAAAGTTATTGCCCGCACACACACACACACATACATATATATATATATATATATATATATATATATATATATATATATAAACATTTTTAAAAATGGTGCCAAAGTGTTTAGGAGGTTATGAAACGTCGAGAAATTTTGGTCCGACCCCTAGGTCCCGCCATCCGACCGACGCCAATAGTATATGTTGCCTTATGGCAAATACACTAATAAATAGTAAGTCCCAAATTTTCAAAAATCAACTTTTATTGCAAACATATAATAGGTACAAACATATGCAAACATATAATACAACTAGCGGTTTACCCGCGACTTTGTCCACGTGGTATAGATTGTACCCACAGTTCTTTTATACAAAATCCACCCTAACCCCATTCGGATAGATGTGTTCAAAAGACAGTTGAACAGCTATTTCTTTATTTTCTAAGAAAAGTAATTTTTCCCGAGTCTCACGTTTTTAGTTTAAGCAATTTCAGAAATAGAGACAGCGTTTAATATGCTTTATATGCCAAGAAATCAAACTTAGCTGATTTTTCTTCAAAAATGGATTTATCTAGTTTTGCCTGATTGGCGACAGTTTGATAACAATTTTCAATGGGATTTATTCAGTTTAGCTTTATTCTGATCACGCGAATGAATTCACCTGATCTCAGATACCAAGAATCCAAACCTCTCATTGTTCATAAGAAATGGATTTAACTGGTTTTGTCTGATTGCTCCATAATTGTTTACAACAAAGTTGTTATCGCGAAGTCGCGGGTAAAAGCTATTATATCTACACTAATATTATAAAGAGGAAAGATTAGTATTTTTGTGTGTATGTTTGTAATGAATAAACTCAAAAACTACTGTGCCGATTTTAAAAAATTCTTTTACCATTAGAAAGCTACATTCACCCTGAGTAACATAGGTTATATTTATTGCTAGAAAATATTAGGGATCCTTACTAAAACTTTAGTAACGTAACCCAAGATGTAAAAAAAATGCCATAAAACATCTTTCGTCGCATGCGCTGCGGAAACTATTGATGATAGAACAAAAGTATGTTCTACAATATTAAAGAACATACCAATAACTACAAAAAACTTCGCGATACTATACATATGTCCAACTATTATCGTTATGTCACAATAACCACTTTTTACATTTTAATAATCTATATAGATAAAAGACGATGTATATATGTAATCTATGGACTCCATACGGGTAGACCATTTTTTATGAAATTTTCAGACAATCTTTAGATTAGCCCAGCGGATGATCTTTTGAAGTTTGGTAGCGATCGGATCAACAGAATTTTATAAATTTCTTTTTGGGAAATAAGATTTTTCTTCGATTTTTGAACATTCACAAATAAAAACGATTGAATTCGCGCAAATTCAATACACGTTGAGAATTTAATGATAATGTTTCTCATCTTTTATATCCTATATATTACATTTACACCCGGGCGAAGCCGGACTGGGCCGCTAGTAATATATAAGATTTAAACAAAGCTATATAACATTGTTTCATTTCAATCGCGTGCGAAACGCGGGTAGCGGCTAGTGATAAACAAAGGTGTATTTATATTATTCTACTTGCGCGGTAGTGGAAGCCGAAAAGACGGAAATGACCTTTTCACATTCAATGGAACCCCCTAAGTTACGTGTTTCTGTCTGATAGCTGTTTATCTAATTTATTGTTCCTTAACATGTGAGATATATCCAATACATGGAATTTCCCATAAACAGTATAAAAAATTGAAAGTTTAAAAAAACTAAAACAGCACGCTTTTATGAACTAAAAAATGCCAAATAATTTGACAACAAAATTAGCTTTACTGTAAAACGTGTGCGGAGTGCTTAATATAGGTAATAAATTTTTCATTTACTAGCTAATTGTAAACGTAGAGCTATTATGAAAATTTACGTTTTTTACAGTAAAGCTAATTTTGTTGTCAAATTATTTTGCATTTTTTAGTTTATAAAAGCGTGTTGTTTTAGTTTCGTTAAACTCTAGTTTTAATTATAACACTAAAAATAAGATTGCATTTGACTATGGGGTAGGCAACGCAACGTATGATAGTTTACAGCGTGTTAGCTTGCTTGCTGTAATTTTTCAAGTTTTTTTTATTCTGAAGGTTCTGGCCAGGATAATGAGACAAACTTTTTAAATTATTGTATTGTCATCGGTCCTCGATAAGTGTGCAAAGTTTCAGTTTAATCTGATGTTTTGAAGGGGACGAATTTCACGTTCAAATATTCCTTTATAAACAACAGTGTTGGATCACTTTCACACAGTTTGTGCTGTGGCCCAACGGTAAAAGGCGAGGAAGGCAAAAGACATATTGTGGTTTAGCGCTGTCTCGCTCAAATCATCCGCACGTTTCAATTTTTGGCAGGTGCCAACTACGAGGCTAAAAATGCTATTGCAAAGCTGCCGCTGTCAGTTGATTACTCTAAATTTTGGGAAATATTTTGAAGATTTAAAAAACTTTTCCGAAAAAGGAAGAGTCACTTTAGGTTTGTCATGGAACAATTTTGTGAAATAAATACGAATAAGGTAGTGTGACATTGAAAACGTGTGTTTTTTGGCACAACTAATGTCAACTTTTTTCTGGTAAATCGTACATAAATTACAAAAGTAGTCCATTAGAGATCTAGATTTGTCCTTTATCTTCCTTATAGAGAAAGAATTTTTGCAAAATGTTGACGAATAAGTCTACAATCAGCCGAAGCCCTATTTTTGGCTTAAATTCAGAGCGTTCTGAACGCTCTGAATTTAAGCCAAAAATACAGCTTTGGCTCTCAACTGATTATAGACTTATTCGTCAACATTCTGCAAAAATTATTTCTCTATAAGGAAGACAATGAACAAATCTAGGTCTCTAATGGACTACTTTTGTAGTTTATGTACGACTTACTAGAAAAAAGTTGGCATTAATTGTGCCAAAAAAACACACGTTTTTCAATGTCATACTACGACCTTATTCGTACTTATTTCACAAAACTGTTCCGTCACAAACCTAAAGTGACTCTTCCTTTTTCGGAAAAGTTTTTTAAATCTTCAAAATATTTCCCAAACTTAGAGTAATCAATTGACAGCGGCACCCTTGCAACAATATTTTTTAGCCTCGTAGTTGGCACCAGCCAAAAATTGAAACGTGCGGATGATTAGAGCGAGACAGAGCTAAAGAAGGTCACACCCACAATATGTCTTTTGCCTACCTCGCCCCTTACCGCTCGGTTTCAGCACAAACAAAATTCAGAGCGTTCCGACAGCCTTAACACAACGATAAAGATTGATTAGCTACTTGAAATTCGTGTCTTTTCGTTTCATAAGTCTGTGTAAGAAGCAGTAGGTTTTTTGCGATAAAAAGTGAAATAAAAAGAACAGATTAAGTGGATGCTAATGAATGTTATGTAATCATTCAAGTGCAGAAAAGATGCACGCATCACTTAGTGCTCGACCGAGCTTATAATGAAATAAAGATGTTTTCAATCGATGCAGCGTTAAATTATTGCCCGTCCGTGAGTCGAACTTTGTTGTCACGTCGATAAAAGTGCAAGAATAACAAAAGACTCAACTGTAGAGTTGTTGAATGAAATTAAAATTAGATTGGAAATTATTGCGTCCATATTTTTTTTTCCAAACATATACAATTAAGTTAGCAGGAAAGTGGACAAATTGATGTAAATCAATAAACCAATTATTAATTTAGCGACGTTGCGGTCATTTATTTGACCTTCATCAGGCATCTATAAAGTACAGGACATGTTAAAATTAAGTACACAACCAAATATACAAAAGTTTACAAACACAGCAAACTTTTGTATATTTGGTTGTGTACTTAATTTTAACATGTGCTGTACTTTATAGATGCCTGATGAAGATCAAATAAATGACCGAAACGTCGCTAAAGTAATAATTGGTTTATTGATTTACATCAATTTGACCACTTGCCTGCTAACTTAATTGTATATGATTAAAATTAGAGTTTAAAAAAAACTAAAACAACGCGATTGTATCAACAAAATAATTTGACAAGA
This sequence comes from Venustoraphidia nigricollis, assembly GCA_034508555.1. Lineage (NCBI taxonomy): Eukaryota > Metazoa > Arthropoda > Insecta > Raphidioptera > Raphidiidae > Venustoraphidia > Venustoraphidia nigricollis. Next base: position 1,814,162 of record JAVRKA010000046.1, read on the forward strand.
AAATTATCTTTACTGTAAAAAGCGTGGGGTGCTGTCTACTTAAATTTTTATAATAGCTCTACGTTTACAATTAGCTAGTAAATGAAAAGTTTATTGCCGATATTAAGCACTCCACACTTTTTGCAGTAAAGCTAATTTTGTTGTCAAATTATTTTGCATTTTTTAGTTCCTAAAGGCGTGTTGTTTTCATTTTTTTTAAATCTAATTTTAATTATAAAACTAAAAAATGATATTGCGTTTGCCTATGGGGTAGGCAACACAACGTACGTCACTGTACTGCGTGTTAGCTTGCTTGCTGTATTTTGTCAAGTTTTTTTATCCTGAATTTCAGGATAATGGGACAAACTTATGAAAATATTGTAATGTCATCGGTTCTTGATAAGTGTGCAAAGTTTCAGTTTAATCTGACGTTTTGAAGTGGGTGAATTTCACGTTCAAAGATTCCGTCACAAACATACATTTAAAGTAGTTGTCGTGGTACAATATTGTCAAAAAGTTATAGATTATACGCGCCATAAAAGTATACTAGCTTGTAGCTAAGTGATCTATAATTTGTACCCAAGACTGTACCCGTGGAAACGTAACCCATACATTATTCATATGCATGTATACTTTTCTATAAATTGTTGAACTTTAAACCGTTATTTATAAATAATTAGACGGTCAAAAATGTTTTCTTATTTTTTTTAAACTCATAACAATTGCATTGAAAGACTCAGTTTTTGGAAAGTTTCTGAGAGTTAGTTCTTTTTTTATAAATAAGAAACTGGTTCAGAACTACAGAGATCGTATACAATCAATGTTAATTATCCATTTTTAATTAAATTTATCTCGGATTATATATGGTCGATCGACTTCAAATTTTCAGGGTAATTGTATTATCATGTCCTTAATAAGTATACAAAAATTAAAAATTTTCTGACGGTGTGCCTTAACCACGACAATTACCTTTAAGATTTTATTATTTTTTATCCTATCTGTATTAGAAAATTCAATATATTGTCGGAAGGATTTGACATTGCGACCGGATTTTTTTTTTGTTTTGTTTTTGTTTATAAAAAATAGAGGAAACTTCTCATTTGCATTAAAATAGTAATTATTTTTTGTCAATTTTGACGCCAGGAAATGATTAAACATTTCTCTTGCTCTGAGTTAACTTATTGAAAAAGAGAAAGAGACATTGAATAAAAAACAAACATCATGAACTAATTAAAAAGTAGACTTTTAATTAAAATAGCAGACTGTTGTGAACTTTTGCAGAGTGTTTATATGAATAGCTCCGAATGTATATTTCTTTCCTTAAAGTTTGAAAACGAATTTAAAACTACAAAAATAAACACCTACATGCTCTTTTTATACAAACTTTTAATTTAAATTCTTCGCGAAGAATTATTGTACAGTCTTTGCAAGTAAATTTATTTTTCACTTAAAGTACCTGCTTTTGTTTTTACAAGGGCGCGCGTTATAACGTCGCTTTCTTCATTTTTGTTGCAATGATTGCCAAAATGGCGGCCGCAGAACAATTTTTTTCGAGAACTTTTAGTATGTTTCTGGATATTAGAACTCTAAGGATAACAATACCTCATATGGGAGTTATATCTTATAGCCGAGAGCTATTATACATTTTTGGGTAGGTATTTGAGACACTGTGAAATTTTGTACAACACCCCTTTATTAATATCCGAACACAAAAATACAGACCAGGCTGAAGGGTAGTGGGGCTTAACTGACTTAACCGATTTTTTTAAATTTTTGCGCAATAAAAAATCCTTGAGCTATTTTGTAATTTTAATACCTTGAAATTTAGTACCTATTTAAGGAGTTGAAAAATAAAAAAGTTCTTTTTTTAATCGGGTCTATAACTTTGCCAGGTCTTTGCAAAATTATATTTTTAAAACACCTGGCTAAGTTTTAGACCCGATTAAAAATCTGGATTTCTTATTTTTCAACTCCTTAAATAGTAAATTTCAAGGTATTAAAATTACAAAATAGCTCAAGGATTTTTTATTGCGCAAAAATTTAAAAAAATTAGTTAAGTTCCGCTACCCTTCAGCCAGGTCTGTTTTGTATTCGAATATTACTAAAGAGTTAATAGCTCTTGCTCAATTATAATACGCGCCATGGTTCTAGAAAGTTCAGAAGCTAGATGCAAATGGAGGCTTGCGCAGGTATAGTCGGTTGAAAAACTACAAAACGCGCTATATTATTATTTTTAATTTTTCTTTAATCTGAAGGTCTAATTCCTTGCATAAAGTCATCCAAAAAATTATTTTTCCTGCTTGTCTATGCAAAACTGTAATAGGCATCTTGACCAATTACCAATCAAAAAAACAACTTAACAATAGCGTACTGGACTGTACTTTATAGCAGGAAAACGTCAAGTGACACGACAACCAGCGATAACCAATCACCGACGAGCGCAAGTTCTGTGTCGGTAACTGGGAGATGGTGGGAGTTTTCCTTTCCCACAAAACAACCAGGACGGCTCTATAAAATATGCATTTGCGACGCTGTTTGTGACTAACTTCAGAACCTTTTAGAACCGTGACGCGTAATATACATACTTCATGTTTTTATGCTTCACGTCTGAATTTGGACCACCACGCTCTATCACTGTGCCAAATTTCAAATTTTTTCGTCAAATAAATCTTTTATGACAGACAGATGAACGGACATCGAAATGATAAGTTTTTCGGTTTGAACGGAACACTAATAACAAACATTTTGTTTATATAAATCGAACTATTTAGTTGAGCCTTCAGGTAAATTAATATAATAATAATAATGCGTTTAACGTCCGTTTCTCGACTTTATGTCATAACAGACGCCATTCGCACCATTACTATTTTTTCATCTACCACTTCCCGTTATTTTCTACAGTTTTTACAATTTCAACTTATGTAATAGCAATGGGCGAATGAAGGAATTATAAGGAAATTAGGATAAAGTAGGTAATTTTTGAACTAGGAGTTTGATAGGTAATCGGCCATGGCCTCAAATAAGGAACCATCTCGATATTTATCTGGAATTAATTGAGGGAAACCATGGAAAACCTCAATCAAGATGGCCGGTACAGGAATTACCGTTTCTCGGCGATAGGCAGTAGGAAAAATTCCCAGCCACATCTGCCCCCGCCGGGATTCGAACCCGGTTCCACCCGAATGCGAGTCTAGTGCTGTCACCACTACTCTACCCAGCTCGGTCCTTCAGGTAAATTAGCTAAGGAAATAAGCACCACAATTTGGAAAACAACGGTTTCAAGTTTAATAATTTGTTGGTGATATTTGTTGAAACTAAGACAATTCAACAAAACTTCCAGCTTATCTAGTACCGCAGCCGAACATGGAAACACAATGCATCTTCAGTCATGTGTTATGTTCAAAGTTTAGATATATGTACATTTCACATGCAAATATTAAGTATGGTGTGTACTAATGACGATATATATACTTGCTGCTGTGGCTTTGATCAGGGTCGTGCTGAACCAACGAGTTTTGCACGTCTTGGGCATTTATTAACTCGCTTTTATTAACCTTTTTATTAATCTTTGAACGTGAAATTCACCCACTTCAAAACGCCAGATTAAACTGAAACTTTGCATACTTGTCAAGGATCGATGACAATACAATAATTTAATAAGTTTGCATCATTATCCTGACCAGGACCTTCAAGGATAAAAAAAATTCCTTGAATGTATGTAACCGAATCTTTGGACGTATCATTCACCGACTTCAAAACGTCAGATTAAACTGAAACTTTGCACACTAATCAAGGACCGTTGACAATACGATAATTTAATAAGTTTGTACCATTATAATGACCAGGACCTTCAGGATAAAAAAGTATTCCTTGAATGTATGTGACGGAATCTTTGAACGTGTTAATCAGTGACTTAAAACGACAGACTTCAAAATGTCAGATTAAACTGAAACTTAGCACACTTATCAAGGACCGTTGACAATACAATAATTAAATAAGTTTGTACCATTGTCTTGACCAGGACCTTCAAGGATAAAAAAATATTCCTTGAATGTATGTGACGGAATCTTTGAACATGTTATTCACCGACTTCAAAACGACAGATTAAACTGAAACTTTGCACACTTATCAAAGACCGATGACAATACAATAATTGATAAAGTTTGTCTCATTATCCTGACCGGGACCTTCAAAAAAAATCTTTGAATGTATGTAACGGAATCTTTTAACGTGAAATTAACCCGTTTCAAAAATCAGATTAAACTGAAACTTTGCACACCTATCAAGGACTGATGACAAGATAATCATTTATGTAAATATTTACATATAATATATTATGAATTGATATAAATTAATTAAATTATAGTTAGCAAACTAACACGCTGTACAGTGACGTACGTTGCGTTGCCTACCCCATAGTCAAATGCAGAATTATTTTTGACTTTTATAATTAAAATTAAAGTTTAAAAACGACACGCTTTTATGAACTTAATAATTTGTCAATAAAATCAACTTTACTGTAAAAAGTCTGGGGTGCAATCTACTTAAATTTTCGTAATAGCTCTACGTTTACAATTAGCTAGTAAATGAAAAATTTATGACCGATATTAAGCACTCCACGCGTTTTACAGTAAAGCTGGGGGTTTTTTTGAGTGGGTATACTATTTCTCAGCCCTACCGAGCTGGGTAGAGTAGTGGTGACAGGTACCGGGTTCGAATCCCGGCGAGGGCAGATGTGGCTGGGACTTTTTCCTACTGCCTCTCGCCGAGAAACGGTAATTCCTGTACCGGCCATCTTGATTGAGGTTTTCCATGGTTTCCCTCAATTAATTCCAGATAAATATCGAGATGGTTCTTTATTTGAGGCCATGACCGATTACCTATCAAACTCCTAGTTCAAAAATTACCTACCTTATCCTAATTTCCTATAATTCCTTCATTGCTTCCATTGCTATTACATAAGTTGAAGTTGTAAAAAATGTAGAAAATAACGGGAAGTGGTAGATGAAAAAATAATAATGGTGTGAATGGCGTCTGTTATGACATAAAGTCGAGAAACGGACGTTAAACGCATTATTATTATTATTATTTCTCAGCCCTAGACTAAATGTATGCTAAGTGGCATGGGAAGAGGGCATGTTAGTATGTTTAGTTTGTTGCAACCCTTCGCTGAAGTAAGAAGGAGAACTCCTAACGTTGTTTATGAGAAACTCGACTCAGTCGACATATTAATTTAGAGATAATTATTCTAGTACTATGTTATAGGAGAAACATATCAAATGTTTTAACCGAATGTCTGCACGAAATTGTATAGCATCAATGCCTGGGCGTTGTGAACAATGTGAGTAATTCATTATATCAACATACGCTAATGATCTTAGTTGTCGAGCATCCATAATACACAATCTCTTATTAGTGTATTTGCCATATGGCAACATACACTATTGGCATCGGTCGGATGGCGAGACCTAGGGGTCGGACCAAAATTTCTCGACGTTTCATAACCTCCTAAACACTTTGGCACCATTTTTAAAAATGTTTATATATATGTATATATATATATATATATATATAGGTATATATGTGTACGGGCAATAACTTTCGAAGGAGTTAATTTATTTTAACGAAATTTGGCACACATGTTGGAATCCATCACCGCACGAAGCCTATTTAAAATAGGCCCAATCGGATCATTTTAAGGGTGGTTTTTAGGGGTTGAAAAAAGTTTTTGGGCCCAAAAATACCTAAAAAATTCTCAGAATCGTTTCAGAATTGAAATTTAACCCTTTAGTAGCAATTAAAACGTGCTCCAAAAATTTTAATAAAATCGGCCCAACAGGACCGGATTTACAAATTTTCTGGAAACACTAGTATGCAGATAGTGAGTTATTTTCTGAAAGGTGTTTTTAATTTTGGTGTAGACGTTCGATCGACAGTAATAATGTAGTTAAGAAAAAATGTAATTTTAAGGGGTGTATTAAGGAGTTAATTTTTTTTTATTTTGCCCTACAATCACCTTAAGTTCACATAATAAAGCCACAAGGCCTGTATTAGCAAATACACTATATTGTCGGCAGGGTTTTGGCACTGCGACCCGGGTTTTTTCTATTTTATATATGTTCACATAATATACAGGTGAGTCACTTACAGTGTTACAAAGCAATAGCACTTAAACTATTGATGGTATCCAAAAAAGTTTCAGACAAAAGCTGTTCAGTTTGAAGGGGGACCTCGTTTGGAGACAAAGACCACCCCTCATCACCAACCCCTGCGCAAGGATGAGGGTGATTTTGACATTTTTAATAGGAACACATATTTTTAAACACAAATCATGATTTTTCGATAAAAAATATGCAACATTTGTCTGAAACAATTTTTTATCGGATGCTTCCCTCAACTCCTAAAATGCATGTCCAAAATCGGTTTCCCGAAACTCCATTAAATTTTTATGCCTAAACAACACCCTTGCGCAGAAAATTACAAGAGGTAAAAGTTGTTTGGTTTGGGAAGGATCGTCGATTAAAATAAAAATAATTCCCTACCCCCACACAAAAAGAACCCCCATCCCCTGTGCGGGGGTGGTGGATTCTTTTTATGTTTAATCGACGACTCTTCCCAAACCAAACAACTTTTACCTCTTGTAATTTTCTGCGCAAGGTCGTTGTTTAGGCATAAAAATTTAACGGATTTTGGACATGCATTTTTAAGGTTGAGGGAGGCATCGAATAAAAAATTGTCTCAGACCAATGTTGCATATTTTTATCGAAAAATCATGATTTGTGATAAAAAATAGGTGTTCCTATTAAAAATGTCAAAGTCACCCTCATCCCTGCGCAGGGGTTGGAGATGAGGGGCGGTATTTGTCTCCAAACGATGTCCTCCTTCAAACTGAACAACTTATATCTCAAAATTTTTTAGATATCATCAATAGTTTTGTTACCTTTCAAACGCGCTATAGTCTGGCTTCATTGAATAAGTATTACTAGAGATACGCGACTTAAGGGGGTCGTCTGGTGTGACAACTGTTTTTTTCACGCTTTTTTGGGAATTTTTCGTGGCGAACAATGAATGTATACTACCTTAATATTTTCATCATGTATTTATTGACATTTCACCAATCTTTCCAAATTTTTTCACGTTGAAATGTACAGTTGAAACGACTGTAGATCTCCGGGATGACGCCCATGTAAAAAAAAAAGTCGGCTGACGGTTGCCACGATACATACTGTTCTGCTTATGTAAAATCAACAAATCAAATTGCGTTTTAATTGGTAGGCCTGTGACTACAGCCGGTACCAGAATTAAGTCGAAATATTGAAAACTTCATGTTTGGCGAAGATTTGAAAAAAAATTTACGATTTTCATCGTTTTTTTAGTGTATTTGCCATATGGCAACATACACTATTGGCGTCGGTCGGATGGCAGGACCTAGGGGTCGGACCAAAATTTCTCGACGTTTCATAACCTCCTAAACACTTTGCCACCATTTTTGAAAATGTTTATATATATATGTGTATATATATATATATATATATATATATATTATATTTATATGTATATATAGGTATATATGTGTACGGGCAATAACTTTCGAAGGAGTTAATTCATTTTAACGAAATTTGGCACACATGTTGGAATCCATCACCGCACGAAGCCTATTTAAAATGGGCCCAATCGGGTCATTTTAAGGGTGGTTTTTAGGGGTTGAAAAAAGTTTTTGGGCCCAAAAATACCTAAAATATTCTCAGAATCGTTTCAAAATTGAACTTTAACCCTTTAATAGCAATTAAAAAGTGCTCCTAAAATTTTAATAAAATCGGCCTGACAGGACCGGACTTACACATTTTTTGAAAACACTAATTTGCAGATAGTGACTTTTTTATTGAAGGGTGTATTTAGTTCGGTGTAGACGTTAGATTAATAATAATATTACAATTAAGAAAAAAAATGTTATTTTAAGGGGTGTATTAAGGGGTTAAATTTTTTATTTTGCCCAAAAACAAACTTAATTTCACATAATAAAAGTATAAAACCACACGGCCCTGTACAAGCAAATACACTATATTGTCGGCAGGGTTTTGGCACTGCGACCCGGGTTTTTTACTATTCCAGCTTGAAGAATAAAAAAACTATTACAGTTATCACGACGATTTTGATTCGGGCTAGAACTATAGATGTACTGAAGTTACCATAAAAATTTCAACGCAATCGGATCATTGGTTTGTGAGATATCGTGGCAACCATTTTAAAAAATACAGTTTCGAGAAAAACGCGTTTGAAAAATCAAGTATGCCTAACAGAAAAAAGCACTTGACTCACCATCTACCTCTGTAACTTTCCAACGACTTTGAATTTCGAAAAACTCTTTCACAAACATAATCTGGAGATCCTAAAAAGGTGATTTAAGCAAAAAAAAAATTTCGGTTTTTTTGACCCCTCACACCAGACGACCCCCTTAAAAGTCATCTACCCGGGAAAAACCGAAATTACTTTTTCCCCTACCAGTGCGAAAGGAAGGACATAGGCTACATTTTGTCTAAAAAAACAACTTGAAGGGGGTGAAATACGGGATGAAAGTCCAATTATTATCAATGTATCGCGATATCTCCGGAACTATTAAACCTACAGACTTTAAATCTGCCGGTATGTTTCTTTTGTTGAGCAGAGATCCACTAAGAATGGGTTTGGTATAAAGAAAATTAATTTTGTGTCTACAGTTCGAAATTTCCCGAGAGCATATTTTACAATCTACGGGATTAAATCACCTTAAGACTTGAGTTGACACAACGGTATGAAATTGTTGCCGTGAAAATTGGCTTTCATCTCTAACACAGGATTGTGTGCCCAGTCGGTAGGAAACGCTTTGTCTACTACGGTACTTAAAGTGCGTTCCTGTATGACTATAATACATTGTCACGCTTAATTAGCATAGTAGATTAAGTAAAATCTAGGATGTAAGGATGTGTATTTTTACTTGGATATTTTTAGAGTTCCGTATCACAAAAGGAAAAAAAGGAACCCTATTATAGGTTCATTTCGTTGTCCGTTTGTCAGCCAAGACCCTTTTTCTCAGGAGCGTGTTGAGGTATCAAGTTGAAATTAATATCAAATACTCAGGTCTGCAATACCTTGGAGCTGTGACAAAATAAAACTTCTAAGTCAAAGTATAATACGCGCCACGGTTCTAAAAGGTTCTGAAGTTATGTGCAAATGGAGGATTGCGCTGGTACAGTCGGTTGCAAAACCACAAACTCACGCTATATTATAATTTTTGATTTTTCTTTAATCTAAAAGTCTAATTCCTTGCATAAAGTCACCCAAAAAATTATTTTTCGTGCTTGTCTATACAAAACTCTATTAGGCATCTTGATCAATTAACAATCAAAGAAACAACTTAACAATAGCGTACTGGACTTGACTTTATAACAGGAAAGGACAGGTGACATGACAACCAATCACCGACGAGCGCACGTTCTGTGCCGGTAACTGGGAGGTGGTGGGAGTCTGCCTTTCACACACAAAACAACCAGGACGGCTCTATAAAATATGCATTTGCGACGCTGTTTGTGACTAACTTCAGAACCTTTTGGAACCGTGGGGAGTATTATATCCCTATTAGATTTCCAAGATAGCGGCGTACCCCTTAAAAATGGCTAGAGATAGAACAGAAAAAGGTATTTTATTAAAAAAGAAATAAAATCACAAAAATTAATTAATTAATGTGATTGGTGGGATTGTTTCTTGTCGTAAATCGAGTCAATTCTAGAAGCAACTTTGCTTAATTTCAATCTTAACTCAGTTTCAAAAAAATAATTGTGGCGTCGTCCAAATCGGTCAAAGCGCCACAAAATAAGGCGTGAACATAAGCGAAAAGTGCATCCATATATGGTTCAAATTGAGTTAGAAATGTGTAATTTTTAGATTCCAAAGTCGTACCACAATATTTTCAAAATAAAATTTTATTTTACAGACAAACGGTTTAATATAAGTAGTTCTTCTTTGATTGTGATGAATGGCTCTTGTAGTCGTATTGCTGACGGGCGTCACATTTTACTTGTGAATAAACTTTGTAGAGCAATCAAACAAAACCAGATAAATCCATTTTTAACAGTTTCGAGTTATTAACGAACAACCATTATCACGAGTGCCGCGGTAATATCAAGGCAATAAACCTCGCATGCATTCCATGGAGCTTAGTAGTGAAATAATAGACATTTTTTTAATTTTCCAAATTACATAAGTTATTAAAAAAATTATAATGAGCCTCACCCTCATAAGCTCATAAGCTTCTTTAGTTTTTAATATTATTCCCAAGTTTTTTTACAAGCTTTTATTTAACTTGCAATGTATGTTTGTTCGGGTGGAATCTTGCAACTGAATTTTAAAACAGTTATCCTCAACCGATTGAGCTGAAATTTTGAATTCACGTTTAGTTTGGATGACAATATATGGTTAGATAAATGACGTCATTCTAAATCCAATATGGCGGACAGCCCAAGATGGCGAACTAGTTATTTTTTATGCACTTCCATGATTTGGGTATCAAATGAAAGGATATGACAAGTAGAATACAATCAGCAGTGTGACTTAATTCCAAATCCAAAATGGCGGTCGACACAAAATGGCGAATCGTTTATTTCTTTACAACCCCTTTGATATGGGTATCAAATGAGAGAATATGAAAAGTAGAATAAATAAAACTTTGTGACATTATTTAAATTCCATTATGGCGGCCAAAAGGCGTAGATAACTAAAAATTTAAAAATAAAATATTAATAAAAAAACTTTTTAAAAACAAGCTTTTATTAAATTGTACTAAAAAAGAAAAAATAAATCTTAATACTTTAGGTTCATAGTTATAAAAGCGTGGGTCGTTATTATCACAGAGCTTACAACCCACGCTTTTATAACTATGAACGTAGAGTATAAAGAGTTATTTTTTCTTTTTTAGTACAATTTAATAAAAGCTTGTTTTTAAAAAGTTTTTTTACTAATATTTTTTTATGTGAAACTAATTAATAATATTTATTATTATTGGCTTGATTCCGGTCAAGCCAATGAATTTAGCTGACCTCAGACGCCAAGAAAGCAAACCTAACTTATTTCTCAAAAAATGGATTTATCTGCTTTTGCTTGATTGCCAATATTTTGGTACTAATTTTCATTTGAATTTATTTAAGATTGGCTTGATTCTGGTCACGCCAATGGATTTAGCTGACCTCAGATATCAAGAAACCAAACCTAAATCATTTTGCATAAAAAATGGATTGATCTGCTTTTGCTTGATTGCCAATATTTTGGTACCACTTTTCAATGAGATTTATTTAAGTTTGGCTTGACTATGATCATACCAATGGATTAACTGACCTCAAATAAACTAAACCTAACTTATTTTTCATTAAAAATGGACTTATCTGGTTTTGTATGATTGCTCCACATTTGTAGAAGTTTGTAAGATTCTAAAAACAACACTATTCTGATTTCTGTGTCCGTACGTATTTCTTTGTACCGAGAGTACAATATGTAAATAAATAATGAATAGTCTTTATAGCAATTTCAATTTGACTTTAAGCCAGCAAAGAATTGTATACGTGCCAATAATTTTTACAGTGTCAACGACTTTTTTCTAGGCGAATTCAATAATATATATACATTTTCATAGTGATCTGTAAATTTTGCAGCGGACATTTTATAAACTTCGAGTCACAAACTTTTTTCACAATTTTGTTGATGAAACTGCATTGTTTATAATTTTGAACATACTTAATAATGAAAAAAATAATTTTATTTATTATAATTAGAAAATGTTTTCAACACGATTACACTTTTTAAAGCATTTTCGATGACGCGAAGAACATTTTTTTTTCTCAGCCTTCGAATTTTGCCGCCCTGGACATTAGCCCCGAGTGCCCCTAGTGTATGTGTGTGCGCATGTCAAATGCACTTACATGCGTTTCGGAAATCTCGAATTTCTATGGAAATTCTTATTCAATCTTTGATGTTAATGCTTCAAAATAAACTAGAAATATGTACCATTCTTCCCATCTGATTTTTAGCCAATTTTTTACAGTTTATTTGATTTAAATAAACGATTTAAAATCAGATAAAAATGAGAAATTTAGCATAAGCTGTACATAAATTTTTGACAGAAAAAATAAAATCTGAAAAAAATTATTGAGCAAGCCAAATTTGCCAGTATTTTTAACATAAGTTTGCAAAGAAAAATTGTTAAATTGTCTTCCCGTAATTCGAAATCTTGTGACTTACTGTAAAGAAATATTGACGAAAATCACGATTTATATTAAATTTCTAGGACAAAAATATGTTTTTTTTGAAATTTTTAACCACAGCTAGTAAAAAAATAAAGTTTACAAAAAATAAGACAACAGTCTTTTGTGAACTAAAAAATGCAAAATAATTTGACCATAAAATTAGCTTTACTCTAAAAAGCGTGAAGTGCTTAATATTGGCAATACATTTCTCATCTACTAGCTAATTGTAAACGTAGAGCTATTACGAAAATTTAAGTATATAGCACCCCACATTTTTTACAGTAAAGTTAATTTTGTTGACAAATTATTTTAGTTCATAAAAGCGTGTTTTAGTTTTTGTAAACTCTAATTTTAATTATAAGACTAAAAAAACAAATTGCATTTAACTCTGAGGTAGACAACGCAACGTACGTCACTGTACAGCGTGTTAGCTTGCTTGCTGTACTTTTCCAAGTTTTTTTATCCTGAAGATCCAGTTCAGGATAATGGGACAAACTTATTAAATTATTGTATTGTCATCGGTTCTTGATAAGTGTGCAAAGTTTCAGTTTAATCTGACGTTTTGAAGTGGGCGAATTTAACGTTCAAAGATTTCTTTACAAACATACATTCAAAGATTTTATTTTATCCTGAAGGTTCTGGTCAGGATAATGGGACAAACTTATTAAATTATTGTATTGTCATCGGTTCTTGATAAGTGTGCAAAGTTTCAGTTTAATCTGACGTTTTGAAGTGGGTGAATTTCACGTTCAAAGATTTCATTACAAACATACATTCAAAGATTTTATTTTATCCTGAAGGTCCTGGTCAGGATAATGGGACAACCTTATTGAATTATTGTATTGTCATCAGTTCTTGATAAGTGTGCAAAGTTTCAGTTTAAACTGACGTTTTGAAGTGGGTGAATTTCACGTTCAAAGATTCCGTTACAAACATATAGGTGATGCTAATAAAAGCGTGCTAAAAAATAGTAATAAAATGCATTCTGCGTCCACAATTCGAAATTTCCCGAGACTATATTTTACAATCTGATTAAATTCAACCTTCTCTAATTCTGTTTTGAGAATATGAACACTACAGGTGACTTGTTCCTTGAAGTAAAGTTTACTAACTGGCACATTGTGCCTTCGGGCTATTCGCATGTTATTGACTTTGTTAAGTTTGATCACGATTGCTTGGGTTGGTTGATTGCACTTCAGCGACGTCAATGCAATTTGTCTGCCATATTATATTAACTAAGTTCTCAAGTTCATATCTATATAATAAAACTGGCCAAGTGCGAGTCGGACTCGCACAAGAAGGATTCCGTACCACCCTGCCGACAATGTAGTGTATTTGCTAATACAGGTAGTGTAGATTTTTCGGCTGGACCGTTTCTCGACTTTATGTCATAACAGACGCCATTCGCACCATTACTATTTTCCATCTACCACACTTCCCGATATTTTTCTACAATTTTTAAAACTTCAACTTATGTAATAGCAATGGCCGAATGAAGGAATTATAGAAAATTAGGATAAGGAAGGTAATTTTTGAACTAGGAGTTTGACAGGTAATCGGACATGGCCTCAAATAAGGAACCATCTCGATATTTATCTGGAATTAATTGAGGGAAACCATGGAAATCCTAAATTAAGATGGCCGGTACAGGAATTACCGTTTCTCGGCGAGAGGCAGTAGGAAAAAGTCCCAGCCACACCTGCCCCCGCCGGGATTCGAACCCGGACCTCCCGAATGCGAGTCTAGTGCTGTCACCACTACTCTACCCAGCTGTTATAAGGGATGCTATAAGGAGTATAAGAAGTAACTTAGACTTTACTGAACAAACATTTTTTGTTCAATTCACGGGTACTAGATAGTATAAACACAAAACTATATATATAATTTTTTTCTAATATAGTATTGTAATAATGGGTATTTCTTAAGGCTGTCGGAACGCTCTGAATTTAAGCCACACTATACGAGGCTAAAAAGTGCTGTTGCAAGGATGCCGCTGTCAGTTGATTATTCTGAATTTGGGAAATAATTTGAAGAAAAAACTTTTCCGAAAAAGGAAGGTTTGTGATGGAACAATTTTGTGAAATAAGTACGAATATAGTCGTAGTGTGACATTGAAAACGTGTGTTTTTTGGCGCAATTAATACCAACTTTTTTCTAGTAAATCGTACTTAAATTACAAAAGTAGTCCATTAGAGCTCTAGATTTGTCCTTTATCTTCCTTATAGAGAAAGAATTTTTGCAAAAGGTTGACAATATACAATCAGCTAACAGCCGAAGCTCTATTTTTGACTTAAAATCAGAGCGTTCCGATAGCCTTTATAGCAAACGATAGGTATTCTAGCGTTTATTAATTATTTATGCGCCTGTAGTAAGTAAATGCGACTCTGTTTATATAGATATTGGAGATCCTTACCGAGAAATATATAGGTGTCTAGTACTAATTAATTATCTAATCAGCTTTTCTGTCTCAAGCGCGTAATAAGAGAATCCTCAGTGCGGTTTCTGAAGATCCTACTATATTAAATTTAAACCGTACTCAAATTTGAAAGTCCCTTTTAATATAATTAAAACAGTATAGTCTAGTCCTAGTGAAATTAGATCATTTTATTAGTGTACTAGCCGCTCCCCGCGGCTTCGCCCGCGATTAGAGTGACACACGGCAACAACAACAGTAGTGGAATCTTCATCAAGACCTAACAGCTACATTTTCAGTCCATAGAAACTGTATTTTAAAAATTATTGACACCCCTGTCCTTCCCCCCTTCCCACACCTTAGAAGACTATTTTAGTATCTCTACTCAACAAAAGAAACATGTCTGCCAGATTTCAAGCCTGGAGGTCTAATGGTTCCGGAAGGTATCGTGATGACCTGTTAGTGACATGCATCCCCTATTTCACCCTTTTTAAGTTTTTTTTTGAGATAAACGGTAGCCTGTGTCGTTCTTTAGGATGCAGTCTATCTCCTTGTCAAATTTCATCGAAATCTGTTCAGCGGTTTAGGCGTGAAAGCGTAACAAACAAATTCAAATTCGCATTATATACGAGTAATAATAGTTAGGATTTGCCATATGGAAGTAGACGAAAATTTCTCGACTTTTCACATCATTCTAAACAACTTGCGACCATTTTCGAAGGAGCTAATCGATTTTAACGAAATTTGACCCACATTTTGAAATCCATCACCGCACAAACGTATAATAACTCATCTAAATTAATTAAAAATAATTCCAGCCAATTGGCGACAGGACGATTCCAACTTTATAAATATTGATATTTGAAATATAAATAAATAAAATAAAATTTCTGTTTAAGCGTGCGGCGACGCGGGTAACAACTAGTAATAAATATGAAAGCATGGTTACATAATATTGTTTCACATGTAACAATTATCCAAAGCATGATTGTCAGCTACCTAACTAATTTATTTTTGACAGATCTTCAAAACAAAAGATCATTTGATTTTTTTATTTTCAAAATATTTCAGAAACTATAAAGTTTATAAAAAATTTTATTTTTACAAAACTTTCTTAGAAAAATAAATAGAATATAAATCATTATGGAAAAGTCTATCATTATGTGAGAAAAAACTACGTTATAGCTATATTTCTTTTGCGCATGCGCTGACTTTCCCCAAAAACAATAGGGCGCTTCATATTTGCATACCAAACATCCTCCCAAAATTTGGTTTCAATCCAGTCATTAGTTTGACCTGTATCGTGCTCACAGACGTAACAAAAATGTTTTTTGGATTTGGGAGACCTCAAAACCAAAAATATTGTAAAATTCACTTTCCAAAATCTTACAATATTTTTCGATTTGAGGTCTCCCGAACCCAAAAAACATATTTTTGGAAAACTCTGTGCGTCTCTTAGTCGGTGGAATGGTAAAATCGTTTTCGGTAATCAACAGAGCTTTGTTAGTTTCCATGGTCAGAATTGAAAATCAGTCTTTTAGACTGAATTCCGTACCTTTTGTAGATTTTTATGTATAAAATATTTTTTTCATAAATCTGTTCATTATTATTATTTATACAACAATTTTTGTTTTTACTTGCAGGTTTTGTACTTCTTGTGAATCAAGTCATCGCGGATTTGGACTTTAGAAAAAACAACTTAAATAATACCCTTCATAGAATTTTTTATGTAAGTACCGTTTGTTTTATATTACTTTTTATTTGCGGCAACCCTGTTCTTCGCTTAAAAATTTATTTGGAGAAAGTCTTGTTTCAACGAACTAAACATGTTTGAACGTATTTTGGTGTTCAGTGATATACAACGCAAAAACACTTCAAAAAACAGGTAAAATAATATAAATTAGTAAATGCAAAAAGTCTGAAAAAAAATCAATAAAAATAATATTACAAGGCGGTTTATTTTATTTTAATGTTTAAATAAAAAATTGTTTCGGTTCAAAGAGATATTTTATTAAATCAAAGAAATCAATTTGAACAGTTAAACAGTTAAAAGTAATAATGTCGCCCGTTCAAAGAGATATTTATTAAATCAAAGAAATCAGTTTGAAATAGCAGATTTCATTTTAAAATATCCATTTTTCTCAGTGTATTGTTTATTTGCTCAAAATTTGTATTAAGTACTACAAGTTGTTCTATTATTATGTGTTTCAACTATTATGTTATTGTAACATTTTACCAGACTTGTGAAGTATTTGAGAAAAACTATTTCAAAATAAAAATACTTTTCTAGTATTTGTATTTCAAATACAAATTTTTTGGTATTTTATTTGATTTTGCAAATACTTTTTCAAATACTTAACATAATTTTTTTGTAGCTATGAATGATTAATGAATAATTCATGTAAACAGTATATATAATTACTTATAAATTAATTAAACAATTCTTATTATTAAAATAATAATGCAATGTCATTTCCAAATAAGAAATTATCAGTTCAGTATTTGGATTTAAGGACTTAAAATTAAGTATTTTACAACGAAATAACAAAAATAATAAATACATTTTGATGTAATATCAATGTGTATTATTATTCTTGTTATTTTGGGGTTTAATAATAATAAATGTTAAAGCAATACATATATAATTTCACAATATTTCTCATATTTTTAACTTTTCTGTTCGTTTTTGGGTTATTATGTCGGGGGATGTCCGTCGGATATTTTGTCCATCGGATATTTGATCGGAGGATCAAGACGCGCGTAATTTGGCCTTGCTTTATGATAAAAAAATATCTCCTTTGTATTAAAACTAGCTGCAACCCGCGACTCCGCACGCGACTGAAATGACAGCGACCTCAGTAGTGGAGCTTACAATAACAAATACACTACATTGTCAACAGGGTTTGGCACTGCGATCCGAGTTATTATTTTTTTTAAATAAATTGTTGATACTTATAAACTCGCATTCGGGAGGTCCGGGTTCGAATCCCGGCGGGGGCAGATGTGGTTGGGACTTTTTCCAACTGCCTCTCGCCGAGAAACGGTAATTCCTGTACCGGCCATCTTGATTGAGGTTTTCCATGGTTTCCCTCAATTAATTCCAGATAAATATCGAGATGGTTCCTTATTTGAGGCCATGGCCGATTACCTATCAAACTCCTAGTTCAATAATTGCCTACCTTATCCTAATTTCCTATAATTTCTTCATTCGTCCATTGCTATTACCAAAGTTGTAGTTTTAAAAATGTAGGAAAATAACGGGAAGTGTGGTAGATGGAAAATAGTAATGGTGCGAATGGCGTCTGTTATGACATAAAGTCGAGAAACGGACGTTAAACGCATTATTATTATTATTATTACTTATAAAGAGTTGTCGCTACACAATGATGGATGTTTTTCCATCCCTTGATTGAGGACAAAGTGACAGGGAAGAATGGCTGTGAAAAGAGGGTGGCAAGGAGGGCAGTAAAGTGAACTGGATGGAGACAGATTAGCATGTTTTAAGCCTTTTGTAAATAAGTATTATGAATGAACACTGCATAGGCAGCCGTGCTAAGGTTACTGAGTGCCAGCTATTCAATATGCTCCCTTATTCGCCGGCATAATTCTATGTTACAAGCAGTTGGATGTCAAATGCACTTCCGTTTCGGGAATTTCTAATTTCTATGAAAAATCTTATTCAATCTGTGATGGTAATGCTTCAAAATAAACTAGAAATATGTAGGTACCATTATTTACATTTGACTTTTAGCCAAGTTTTTACAGTTTATTGAAGTTTAACTTCTTTAGCGACGTATATGTTTGAAAAAAAGTAAGAAATCGAGGGGAAGTAGAACTAATAATAAAGGGGAAGTTAGTCTGTCTCCTGAATTAGATAAAACTGACAAGGACAGAAGTTTATAGTGTGTTGCTAACTATGCGTAAATATTATTAATTAGTTTGACATAACAAAAAATTAAATTTGGGAATAATATTAAAAACTAAAGAAGTTAAACTTCTTATGTGCGCTTATGAAGGGGAGGCTTATTATAATTTTTTTGACCTAAACAAACGTTTTAAAATCAGACTTAAACGAGAAAATTAGCATAAGTTTTTTACACACATTCGCTTGCACGGAAAAAAATATTACGCAAGCCAAATTTGTCAGTATTTTTAACTTAAGCTTATAAAGAAAAATCTTTAAAACTTTAATATGCTTTCCCGTAATTCGAAATCTTGTGTTATAAAAAAATATTGACGAATATCACGTTTTTTAATTCAATGTTTAGGGCAAAAATATACATTTTTTAAAATTTTTAAGCAGCAAGCCAAATTTTGTGAAGCTTAATGCTTAATCACAGCCAATAAAAACAGAAAAAAAGTGAATGTTTCGACCCCAGTTCGAAATTTCCCGAGAGCATTTTTACAATATTATTACATGGACATTATTTGATCCATGTGTCATTACGTATAACCTCAACATTGCTCACTTGAAAGTAATTAGTCTTCTTATATATTGGTGAAAGTGCGTTTTTTCAACTGGGTATGAAGAAAAATAGTATACAACACCACACGAGCAGAAAGTTGAATTTCCTGCACAGCGCGACATATAATGCCCTCGACTTCCCTTCGGGCATAATTTCGCGCAGTGCAGGAAACTCAACTTTCTGCTCGTGTGGTGTTGTATACTATTTATTTTATTTTTGTTCCAACCACAATGCTCTTAAGGCTGTCGAAACGCTCTGAATTTAAGCCAAAAATAGGGTTTCGGCTGTCAACTGATTGTAGACTTATTCGTCAACATTTTGCAAAAATTCTTTTTCTATATATGGAAGATAAAGGACAAATCTAGATCTCTAATGGACTACTTTTGTAATTTATGTACGATTTACTAGAAAAAAGTTGGCATTAAATGTGCCAAAAAACACACGTTTTTAATGTCACACTACGACCTTATTCGTACTTATTTCACAAAAAATGACTTCCTTTTTCGGAAAAGTTTTTTAAATCTTCAAAATATTTTTAAAATTAGAGTAATCAATTGACAGTGGCACCCTTGCAATAGCATCTTTTAGCCTCGTAGTGGACACTAGCCAAAAATTGAAACGTGATGCGGATGATTTGAACGAGACAGAACTAAAGAGGGTCACACCCACAATATGTCTTTTGCCTACCTCGCCTCTTACCGCTGGGTCTCAGCACAAACTGTGAAAGTGATCCAACACTGTTAAATAGTAAAACGGCGTGCCATACATAACAGTTAAAAGTAATAATGTCGCCCGTTATAAAATACACTATAGGTACGTGGCTGTACAATATTGGCAGCAGTAGCGCTCAGAGCACCTCGGGGTGGACTTGGAAATGCGGACGTCTCGTTGTATGAATATTTTATCTTTTATCTCAGTAACGCTGCTAGGTCGATACACCTCGAAGCTAGTTTTGTAGACTGAAATTATAAAATATACATACAACGTGTTACACCAACTATACCGAACTTGTATTAACATTTTCGTATTGATTTTCTCCGTACGCCACGCTGCTTTTAGTTAAAGCGACTCTGTTGCCTAGGCAACTGACTAGTTACAACACACACACGTTCTGAGCAGAGCGACAATTCGTGACGCGCTTTCTTTAATATTTTGTTGCGCGTGGACCCTGGTTTGTGCGACACACGGTATATATTTGCTCAGTACCGTGGTCCCGGCTGTGATATACATATTCATATTTTGATATATCTTCCAAAGTCAAAACAGCTCAAGTCAAATTTTCTTAGGCTGTGTGAATGGACATATGGGCCCATGATAAGCGTAACGTAGATGGCAGACTTAAGGGGGTCGTCTGGTGTGAGGGGTCAACAAAATCGAAAATTTTTTTTTTGCTTAAGTCGCCTTTTTAGGATCTCCAGATTATGTCTGTGAAAGAGTTTTTTGAAATTCGAAGTCGTTGGAAAGTTACAGAGGTAGATCGTGAGTCAAGTGCTTTTTTCTGTTACGCATACTTGATTTTTCAAACGCGTTTTTCTCGAAACTGTATTTTTTAAAATGGTTGCCACGATATCTCAAAAACTAATGATCCGATTGCGTTGAATTTTTTATGGTATCTTCAGTATACATCTATAGTTCTAGCCCGAACCAAAATCGTTGTGATAACTGTAATAGTTTTTTTATTCTTCAAGCTAGAATAGTAAAAAAAAAAACGATGAAAATCGTAAATTTTTTTTCAAATCTTCGCCAAACATGAAGTTTTCAATATTTCGACTTAATTCTGGTACCGGCTATAGTTACAGGTCTACCAATTAAAACGCAATTTGATTTGTTGATTTTACATAAGCAGAACAGTAGGTATATATCGTGGCAACCGTCAACCAACTTTTTTTTTACATGGGCGTCATCCCGAAGATCTACAGTCGGTTCAACTGTATATTTCAACGTGAAAAAATTTGGAAAGATTGGTGAAATGTCAATAAATACATGATGAAAATATTAAGGTAGTATACATTCATTGTTCGCCACTAAAAATTCCCAAAAAAGCGTGAAAAAAACAGTTGTCACACCAGACGACCCCCTTAAGGAGGTTCGAGATTGATTATTTACCTGGGGCACCTTATAAAAAATCCATTGTCTTTTTGCAAGATGACAACTCTTATCCACCAAATTTTCACATAAAAAATATTGGTAACCTGCTTAATTTTTAATAAATATTATATTTTACTTCATATAAAATCTTAATTAACCTAATAAAAAACATTTTCCTTCATTGAAAAAGTGTTTTTAACGAAATGATTAATTAAATTATTTGCACGAAAATAATGCAACACCGCTTGACCGTTGTTAAGTAAACAATATATGAAAAAAATTGTTTACGTATTATATTGAAAATACAAATTGAAGTTCGTGCCTATAATTTATTAAAATGGAAAAAAGTTATATCAAAAAGAGAAAATATTGGAATGGAAATTTTATGGCGGATGCAGTCATCACAAAAAACATTGAATAATTTATTGTATTATAATATGATGCTTGGACAACTAAAAGTGGTTTGAATTTCCCGCTATTTTGTGATTTTATTATAGCTGAGATGCATTCATGCTATGATTGTACACTGTTGCAATGTTTTTTCTATTTTTCGAGACGAATGACTTCATCGACTTGTTTTGGCGTCTGTGTTTATCTATAACTAAATAATTAAGAAGTAAAATAACTTGAAAGATATAAAAAATTGTTCAGAAATGTCAAATTATGAAGTACCGAAAGTTTTTGACAAAAGTTACAGTATTTAAAAGAAATATGTCCATTTAGTCCCGTGTATAAAATCGAATTTAAAAAAACTAAAAAATTAATTATTTAAACTTAGACTTTGCTTCTTTTTTGACAATTCTTCGATTAAATTATCACAAATCAAACGAATTCCAAAACACACAACTTCATTCAACAACATCTTCGAGGAAAAGACGGGACGAACGTTCATTTTTATGTCATTCTGTCTGTGCCGTGTGAACGCGCAATGAAACAAAAATGAACATTCAGTCAAATGAACATTCATTCGGAATGAACCGTCTGATATCACCTTTAGTATCTCAAATAGACTCACTGAGTGGTCGCATAAATCGTTTGTGATATCACTAAAAAGCAGACATAATCCATTTTGGCCTGTGGTCAATATATAATAGTGATGTTCATGTCTGTGGCACTAAAGAGACGATTATTTATTTTAGTTTCAGACATGGTGAATTTTTTCATGCGTAAGTTTTTGAAAATTACAAGAGGTAAAAGTTGTTTGGTTTGGGAAGGACCATCGAGAAAAAATAAAAAGAACCCCCCACCCCCTGTGCGGGGGTTGTAGGTTCTTTTTATTTTTAATCGATGATCCTTCCCAAACCAAACAACTTTTACCTCTTGTAATTTTCTGACCGAGCTGAGTAGAGTAGTGGTGATAGCACTATACTCGCATTCGGGAGGTACGGGTTGGGACTTTTTCCTACTGCGCAGGGAACTGAACAACTTTTGTCTGAAATTTTTTTGGATATCATCAATAGTTTAAGTGCTCTGTAACACTTTAAGTGCCTCAGCCTGTATAATGTCACGTTGCGTTGGTACAATGAATTCCGTACTTGGTAAAACTAATATGTTCCTTCGAGATTGTGTATTAAGCTTCAAACGAAACTCAAAACTGTTTTTATTTATGAAAAGAAAAAGTTTTTGAATACATTTAGCGTATAAATTGAGAGCGATGAATAAAATGATTGATGGTTTAAATGGAAACAACTTTTATAGTTTTACTTTTATTTTTAATACCTACAGCGAATTTTTTAAATTGAACCGTAAATTTAAAAGAATAAGATCAATATAAAGACGTCAAAAATAATTTATAGATTATACGGAAATAACTGGTAGGGGTTTCCTGTACACTTTCTTGCTCAACTACATTAATTTTCAATTTTCCTTAAGTTTACTGAGTACCAGCTGTTCGATACGCTCCGATGTGTGTGTGCATGTAAAATGCACTTACTCACGTTTCGGATAAATCTAATTTCTATGAAAAATCTTATTCAATCTATGATGTTAATTCTTCAAAATGAACTAAAAATATGTACCATTCTTTACTATATGACGTTTCGTCAAGTTTTTTACAGTTTATTTGATCCAAATAAATGTTTTAAAATCACATACATATAAAGGGGAAAATTAGCATAAGTTTTAAACAAATTTTTGTTTAAGAAAAAAACTAAATTTGAAAAAATAATTGAGTATTTTTAACATAAGTTTTTAAAGAAAAAACTTCAAATGTTAATTTGCCTTCGCGTAATTTGAAATCTCGTGACGTGCTGTAAAGAAATATTGAATAAAATTTAAGCTGCGCCTATTCGTCCGGATACTTGACAAATAATTTTATATTTATTAATACGGATACTGGAAAACAATTATACCCAAACAAATAGTATATACATATATTATATTAAAATTAAATATAATTAATTAATTAAATTATTACTCATTGTAAAAAAATTGTATGTTAGAATAATCACTTCAAATTCAATTATTTTGCAAAAAAATATTTTGATCAATGTAAGAACTAAATACTGACTTATGTTGGCAGCACTAAACAAATTTTAAGTTTTTTCAGTTCGTATGGGTGGTAACAATACATACGAATTTCAGATAAACTTTAGAAAAAGAGGGAAAATAAACCAATTTTACTGCAAATTTTATTTTAATTTCTTATTAATAAAGTTTTTACTGATAATTATTCTAAAATAAGTCCGATTTCTAACGTTTATTTTGTATAATTTTCGTAATTAAAAAAAACATAATTACACCCGTATAAATAGTGATTATTTTATTTATCCAGTACCCGTATAGATAGACACTTCCTAAAAAGTATTCGAATAGCTTCCGATTATCAAAATAATTCGATTATTCCCAACACTGGTTGTTTTCGTGACACAATGCTTTGCGAGGACAGCAACGCAACGTGTGATACACTACGTACAAACGCGCCAAATCAACGTCCCGTGTCTAATACAATAATTCGAGTTACAGAGGAGTGGAATGGAGCGAAGCTGGAGTGCAGAAACAAGGAGAGATCCCTCTCATCCTCCACACCCTCCACAGCTCCAGCCACGAAGTATAGATACTAGGAGTTTAAACGAAATGTTGAAAAAAAAAGTAAATTGAAAAAATCAAAAAGCTCGACTGCGTAAAAGAGGACAGAATTTTTTTTCTCCAAATGAATCCAATAGGGTATCAAAATGAAGAATATTAAAAAGTGATTATAAAAATATATACAAATTATATGTTTAAATGTAATTTTTCATTTAATTACTTAAATTTATTTATAACAGTCACTAACAGATGCAAATTGTTTTTCAGAGATGCTAATCGACCAAATCTAAAAAATCTAACACTGTCAATAAAAAAGTAAATTAAAAGAATCGAAAAACCCGACTGCGTGAAAAGAGAACAGAAAAAACAGAAACAAGATCAAATGATAATATGCAGTCGGAGGCGTACATGCAGTAACTGCGAAAATAAAATGAACGAAATATGCATCCGACTACATATGGTCATTTGATGATTTTTACGCAGTCGGGTTTTTTGATTTTTTTTTATTTATTTTGTTATTGACATCTGTCTAATGTTAGATTTTTTAGTTTTGGTCGATTAGCATCTCCGGAAAACAATTTGTATCTGTTAATGACTCTTATTAAGGGGTTAGGCCACTCTAGAATTTTCGAAAAATCTTTTTTTTTTTTTAACTGTTCCTTAAGACCTTAAAAACGATGTGTCGGGAAAAATTTCTAAGTACACCATTTTCGAATTATAGTACAAGGCCCCCTAGTCGTCCTTTGCGACTACTCAAAATTTCAAACGCGTTTATCGCAAAATTGTATTTTTTAAGTAAACATAACTCAAACAATTTTCAACCGATTTACTTGAAATTTTGAATATATCTTGAAAAATAGATTCTTTATAGAAGTACGTAGGGGATTTTTTTAATCGCATAGTTCATTTGTTATTAACAATTATCTGATGATTTTTAAATTCAATTTTTCACTTTCCACTTTGGAAGTGCGCCATTTTGCCAAAAATTAAAATATCGAAAAAAACCTACGTATTTCTCTAGCAGTTATTGTGTAGAATTAAAAGAAAAAAAGTGGCCAATCATAATTTCAAAATTACAAGAGTTGTTTGTCCGGCCGTGGAATTCGAGAGAGCGCAAACGTCATCAGAAACATGCTGTACAGCCGCCATTTTTAAATTAATCGCTCTGAAATTTTTTTTTAAATAGTCAATAATATATATAATAAATACTCTTAATTGGAATCTCGATTTATTTTTTAGTATCTCTAGAAAAAAAATTGTAAAAAAACCTATTTTTTCCCCCTCTACAGTGGCCTAACCCCTTAAATAAATTTAAGTCAATACATGAAAAATTACATTTAAACATATAAGTTTGTAATCACCTTTTAATATTCTTCATTTTGATACCCCATTGGATTCATTTGGAGAAAAAAAATTTCAAGTCACACACTATGGTACCTGAAATCCGCCATTTTGATTTTTTGACTTCACCTATCCTAGGACGCCTGGGTTGCCGAGACAAATCCAACGATACCTTAGTTTCATCTGCGGTGTTGGTGTCCAAAAAATGAACAATCGCATGCGCTCGTTTTTGTGGAGGCAAAAATCATGAGAAAGCCTATTTCGTTTAACCTCCTGTATATCTTATTTCGTGGCTGTAGCGATCCTTGTGATTGTGTTGCTTGTCGTGAAACTGGTGACCCCAAGTATTGGACATTGCAGGACTTAACGTTTGAGTTGGTGCATCAGATGTGACCAACTATTGACCACTGGTACTCATGCGTTGCCCTTTCAGAATTTAATATACTCAACACAATAATTATATATATATTATATACAGTAGAGCCTCGATAAGTTAAAATTCAAGCGAAACGTTAATCGGTAATCGAGTTTTTTACTTATCGAGAGTTGAATTTAGAGAGGTTGTCAGAGTAAATTTTTTAACTTACCGAGGTTTGTGGATTTTATAGAGGATGTATTTAGTGCAATAGGGGTTATATAATTTTTTTATCTGTTCATTTAGAATCAATTATTTATTTATTTAAATAATTAGTTATTTAAACAAAGAAATCAGTAAAGCGATTTAGTGGAAGACTAAAGTGAAAATCAATTAAGTTCTTGGCAAAACCTGTTGTTTGGATACTTACTCATGATGACTCACTGATAATACTTTAACTTATGTAGGTCACCAAAATATTATTTTAAGCTATCGAGGGCGATGTTTAAAATATTTGTTTAAGTTACTGAGGTTTCGTGATTTAAGTAATGGAGGTTTTATGCTTTCAAGGGAAGGGAATTCAAAAAAAATTTTAACTTACAGAGGTTTTAACCCTTAAGCGGAGAGGTACAAGTTTTTGTACACTAGCGGAGAGGTGCGGTCATTTTGACGTACACATAAATAGTGCTATTTAAGAAAAAAATGGGTTGCTTAAATGTTTTTAATGTATTATAGACAAACAGTTATTATATCTTAAATATGTTTATTTAAAAAAAGATACATATTTTCTTAATTTAGTACAAACATGGTTTAAATTACTTCATACATAACACAAATAGGTATATTCTTTTAGATACATATTTTTTTTCTTAATGATTAATAATAACTATTAAAATATAATAAAAAACAAAACAACTATATCCAACTAAAATGATATTGAATAATAAAAAAAATAAAATCATATATAATAAAAACCCGGGTCGCAGTGCCAAAACCCTGCCGACAATATAGTGTATTTGCTTGTATAGGGCCGTGTGGTTTTATACTTTTATTATGTGAAATTAAGTTTGTTTTTGGGCAAAATAAAAAATTTAACCCCTTAATACACCCCTTAAAATAACATTTTTTTTCTTAATTGTAATATAATTATCAATCTAATGTCTACACCGAATTAAATACACCCTTCAATAAATAAGTCACTATCTGCAAACTAGTGTTTTCATAAAATTTGTAAATCCGGTCCTGTCGGGCCGATTTTATTGAAATTGTGGGGACACTTTTTAATCACTACCGGAGGATTAAATTTCAATTTTGAAACGATTCGGAGAATTTTTTCGGTATTTTCGGGCCCAAAAACTGTTTTCAACCCCTAAAAACTACCCTTAAAATAGCCCCATTAGGCCCATTTTAAATAGGCTTCTTGCGGTGATGGGTTTCAACACGTGGCTCAAATTTCGTTGAAATCAATTAACTCTTTCGAAAGTTATCGCGCGTACACATATATATATATATATATATACGTATATAAATATATATATATATATATATATATATATATATATATATATACATATATATATAAACATTTTTAAAAATGGTGCCAACGTGTTTAGGAGGTTATGAAACGTCGAGAAATTTTGGTCCGACCCCTAGGTCCCGCCATCCGACCGACGCCAATAGTGTATGTTGCCATATGGCAAATACACTAAAAAACCACACTACACGAATATTCACATATTGGATGCACAATCGACACATACTTTTCTCGTGCATTCGGCACATGCAGCCCTTTTGCACACCAGGCAGAGATGACCAGCTTTTCTTTTTTTTTGAGGAGGGCATAGATACGATTTTTTCCATAAAATGATTTTTTTTTACTACGAGATTCCTGTTCGTCGTCTGATAACTCAGAGTCACTTTCATGTACACTTTCATCTGCTAAATCTTCGTCACAGCTATCTCCATCGCTATCTATGGTTTTGTCGATATATTTGTCATAGCTTTCGTCTTCTTCCAAAAACCAAGACAAAACTGTTGACTCAAAGTCATCATCCAAAACTGACACTCTTTTTGAAGGGCCTGGAACACCAGCCATTATAATTCTTAACAGTGATTAGACAGAATCACATGCGAAACTTGTAACGTTAGTGGAGACGTGCAGTCAATTTGACCGCTCAAAAACTTTTCTAGCTCGTAAATCACACAATATTGAAAATAACGTGCTGCCGTCGTTAACATAACTGAAGTACTGATTGATTTAAAGGTAGATAGACGGGTAGTGCACTAAAAGCTAAGGGTGAGGAGTTACCGACAATTTAAGATTCGATGCGGTCATTTTGACCTCACCTCTCCGCTTAAGGGTTAAACTTATCGAGGTTATCGAAGGTTGATCAATAAGTACCCGTGTTTGAAATAATAACGCAATATTTTTCAAACAATTTTTTTCATGTCCCAACGTAATCTCCTTTCAGGTCTACATACTTTTCCGAACGTTTGTGCCATTTGTTTAACCCCTTTGAAAAAATATGAATCTTCAAACCTTGCAAAATACGCTTCTGTCTCTACGATTACCTCTTCATTTGAGCCGAATTTTTTTCCTCCGAGCCAAATTAGGGAACAGGAAAAAGTCGATGAGTGCCAGGTCGGGCGAGTAAGGTTGGTGCGGAAGCAATTCGTAATGCAGTTAGTGCAATTTGGCCGCGACAATCAAATAAGGATCGATATTACTCGTTTTACATTTTGTTGAAAAATACAAAACAGGGATGATACAACTGGCTGTCAAAAATATCCTAACCTATAAATTTATGTACAACTCAGCACAAGGTCGTTTAAGGGGGTATTCTTATGTGACCACTTCGAAAAATCGATTTTTTTTTTCATATTTCAATAGTAAAACCTATCGAAAATATGCTGTGAAAAATAGAGACCGAAATTCCTAGTTTTAAATAAATTACAACTCATAAACGCATTTTTCTGGAAATATTATTTTCTAAAACTGTCATGATCCTAAAAAAAAAAGTATTCAACCGATTGCTTTGAAATTTATATATGTTGTTCTACTCATTAATGGTTATCGTCCGTACTAAAATTGCTTATTTTCGAAAATATTTTCTTATTTTTTTTAAACGATTTTTAACAAAAAAATTAACAAAAAACACAAACTTTTTTTCTACAGTCCGCCATTTTTTTTTTTTAATGAAATTGATTAATTTTAGTAGGGACGATAGCGACATCCTTACTGAACAATGACCCATTTGATTTTTTTATTTCAAACAACATGAACAGCCGCTATTACCATGATCAGTGACCTGCTTTTTTTTAGTGTCTAATTTAATTTAAAAAAAAAATATATATAAAAAATGTAAAATAAGAGAAAAAAAATTTTTTTATACAGTTTAAGATACAAACAAAAACATATAAAAAAATTAAAATGATTGAATGGTATTGTCGTCTAAAAAAAATTCCCTAAAAAGAGCTAAAATTTATGCGTTCACATAAGAATACCCCCTTAAAAGTCCATTTTTTCGTCAACTTCATCTGTCGTCAAACACGGGTACTTATTGATCAACCCTCGTATATTCCTGAGGATGGACTTATTGCCCGAAACGATCGTCGAGAAATAATTTTATAAGTTTTTTTTGTGGAATTTCAAGTGTTTTTATTTATCAGCTGTTATTATTAATCATGTTCTACCAAGTGCCGAATGAAAAATCAGTGCAAATTATAAATTTAAAATGTTAAATATTACGGTTTTGTTGTTTTTACATAAATGTTGAACACACCTTGTATACTGAACTAAATGTGAGAGATTCGTTTGAAGTAGATAGCCCCTCAGTCGGTTTCAGTGAATATTGATCAAGGTTCTTTGCAAAGATTTCGTTTTACGCGCGATGCACCGGTGCATTGTTGTGATTATATGGCGCTTGAAAGGATTCCTCTTTATAATATTATAACCTCGGCTCTAAACCCGGAGATCTCGGATATTTCGACTGACAGATATACGTTCACGAAGTATAGATGTAAAGGGGCTCGAACGATTCCATGCTCACAAAAACGATTGCACTTGATAGTTCATTTTTTGGAATTTTCGTGAATTATTAAAGTCCTCTACCTTTTTGAGGCAAATGATTCAAATAAAAGATATACAAGTTTTCGTAACTAAGGAAACATAATAACAATTTCAAAAATAAATATCGACAGGTATTACTCAAAAAGATCTAAATTATCCAGATTATACAGGGTGAGGCACTTAAAATGTTACAGAGCAATAGCACTTAAACTATTGGTGATATCCAAAAAAGTTTCAGATAAAAGTTGTTCAGTTTGAAGGGGGACATCGTTTGGAGACAAATACCACCCCTAATCTCCAACCCCTGCGCAGGAATGAGGGTGACTTTGACATTTTTAATAGGAACACCTATTTTTTTGTCACAAATCATGATTTCTCGATAAAAAATATGCAACATTTGTCTGAAACAACTTTTTATCCGATGCCTCCCTCAACCCCTAAAATGCATATCCAAAATCGGTTTCCCGAAACTCCATTACATTTTTATGCCTAAACAACGACCTTGTGCGGAATATTACAAGAGGTAAAAGTTGTTTGGTTTGGGAAGGGTCGTCGATTAAATATAAAAAGAACCCACCACCCTCGCACAGGGGGTGGGTTTTTTTGTGCGGGGGTGGAGGGTTCTTTTTATATTTAATCGATGACCCTTCCCAAACCAAACAACTTTACCTCTTGTAATATTCTGAATTCTCTACAAAAATATATATTATGTCCTATTTTGGTAGATTCATTTGTCCCCAAGTTTTAAAATTTGGAAGAACAAAAAGAGTTTTCCACATATTATTTTCCATAAGAAACTTTGGTTGGGATACTAACTATCTTAGAGTTAATATTAAGAGCTCAAATTTTTAGCGAATTTTTTTTATCAATCTGTAAACGTCTGACTCCCTGGAAACAGAACTTCGACAACACACCTCGATAATATAAACATACCGCTAGTATGGACTCCACAGGATTTTTTGTGTTCATGTTATCGAGATTGTACTGTATTTTCAAATATACACATATACCCTATTCATATTAAAAATGATTTTCGGTAGATTATAGTATGTAAATAAAACTATGGTATGAATGTGACGATCTGTTCATGTGAGAATTTTTACATGACATAAACATTAAAGTGCCCTCTTAAAATGTGTAATAATTTCGTCGTAATTATCATATTAAAAACTAAAGAAGTTAATCTTCTTATGTTAGCTTATGGGGGTGAGGTTCATTATAATTTTTTAGTTCGGTTTGCTATTAAAGCGTGCTTTTTAGTTTTTTTAAAGTATTATCTTTTAACATTGCTTTTGAGCTCCTTATGTCTAACTTCGTGTAACGTCTCTGCCGATCAATGGTTTGTGGTGATGGCCTTTGATGTTTTGAACATCCTACTTGTACTTCCCCCAGTTCGGTTACGTTATCTATATTTTTAAATTTAATTTGGTATGTTGGTAAGCCCTATCGATTTTACTACTACACGCACTTTATTGAATTGCGGAAAGCATTTTCTTCATTTTCATTTCACGAGATTAAAGAGGTAGTTATTGATTGACATGATTTTGTCCAATTTTTTGGATTAAAAAAATTAGCTTGAAAAGCGATCTCTTTCTTGTGTTTTTGTGTGAGAACGTAAGTTTTCGAACAGGCATAGATATATGTCCTTACAGAGGCAAAAAAAAATGAGATTACTACGCTAGTGCAAAATAATAACAGATTGTCTAGCAAAGCCATAGCTGAAGCTACCGGTGTAGGCAAAAGTGCTGCATACAAATTATTAAGAGGGTGGTTTTAAATCTTACTATTTTCAAAATCATCAAAAGCTAGTGGAAGATGATACTGAAAAAAGAACTGCATTTTGCGAACTAAAATACGAAATGCATCAAGAGATATAATGCCTCTTCACTTAAGTAACGTTTTGAAGAATTTTCATGACCGTTTAAGGCATTGCTTGGCAGTGAATTGGGGGAATTTTCGAAAATTTACTTTGATGAGTTAAAAAAAAATCATAATATCAATACGCATTCCTATGATCCATTTTAAAATAAACGCGAATTACATTGCTGTCAGAAATGTTATTGTGTAACCATGTAAACGGAAATTTGTATGTTTCATCTTAAAATAAATTCACGGTATGTGCCACGTGGCAATACACTAAAAATGTAGAAAAATAACGGTTGTAGATGGCAAAATAGTAATGGTGCGAATGGCGTCTGTAGGCATGACAATAAGTCGGAGAAACGGACGTTAAACGCATTTATTTATGTTCGGTAGATATGTGAAAAAGCGTGTAAAGCAAGCAGCGAGGAACAGGAGAACAGCTGTGTACTGCAGGTTAAAGTTCTGAAACTGTCCGAAATGTAGCCAGCAAAGGGCGTAACTTGGCCCTGGGGAGTTCGGATTACAGCTGGTGGCCATTATTGAAATTTATAGCATCAAAGTTGTATGATTCCTCTTATATTCTGCACAGGTTCGCTTCTAAGTGAAAAATAAAATATAGAAAGCAAGAAAGTGAAACTGCAGAAATAAAATATTTGATTTTATAAATTGCACAGATGGAAAGTATAGTTCACGAAATGAAACAGGCTTTTTCCTGATTTTTGCCTTCACAAAAACGAGTCCACACGATAATTACTTTTTTGGACACCAAAGTTCCCTAAATTTGACAGTTTGCCGCACAAATCCACTATTTTGAGGCAAACGATTCAATTAATTAAAAAATTGGATTTTAAAAAAACTAAAACAACACGCTTTTACGAACCAAAAAAATGCAAACTAATTTGACAACAAAATTAGCTTTACGGTAAAAAGCGTGCAATGTTATCTACTTAAATTTTCATAATAGCTCTACGTTTACAATTAGCTAGTAACTGAAAAATTTATTACCGATATTAAGCACTTTTTACGGTAAAGCTAATTTTGTTGTCAAATTATTTTGCATTTTTTAGTTCATAAAAGCGTGTTTTAGTTTTTTTAAACTCTAATTTTAATTAGAAGTCTAAAAAACAATATTGCATTTGATTATATGGGGTAGGCAACGCAACGTACAACTGTACAGCGTGTTAGCTTGCTTGCTGTAATTTTTCAAGTTTTTTATTCAGAATGTCCTGGTCAGGATAATGAGACAAATTTATTAAATTATTGTATTGTCATCGGTCCTTGATAAATGTGCCACGTTTCAGTTTAATTTGACGATTTGTTTACTAACTACCTAGCCTATCAAGCATCCATCACGTAATGAAAAAAAGAAAGTTAATTTTTATTATTTTCTTTATACCCTGTCGAAAGTACTTACTTCCGGCTTGAATTTTAAGGCAGAAAGCCTAACATTTATGCACTGCTGAAATTACTCGCATACCGTCTGTAACGGCAGGCCGAAACAGTTTTCTCATGCACACTGATACGAAAGTACCTACTTTCGACCGGGATGAAGAAAAACAGTATACACCACACGGCCAGAAAATTGGAATTCCTGCCCTTGTGATATAATACACAATTTATAATTAATAAAATAAAATTACTTGCAATACTGTTCAATTGGTTTTTATTGGTATAAAATACTACGTTTCAATCAAACTTTGTGGTCCTTTTTTTTAATTTTGTACTTGAAAAGGACCACAAAGTTTGGTTGAAACGTAGTATTTTATATCAATAAAAACCAATTGAACAGTATTGCAAGTAATTTTATTTTGTTAATATATCTATTACTATAAATATTAAGAGCACTATGGTTGGAACAATAAAAATAAAAGAATAGTTACTTCTTACCACAACAGATTTATTCAGTGGATGTACATTTCGAGAGCTAAGCTCCCATCTTCAGCAAAACACTAAACTAACTAAATAAAAGATTTTGTTTTATTTAGTTAGTTTAGTGTTTTGCTGAAGATGGGAGCTTAGCTCTCGAAATGTACATCCACTGAATAAATCTGTTGTGGTAAGAAGTAACTATTCTTTTATTTTTAATATCTATTACTGTTGGTAGAGTTAATATTATTAACTATTTATAATTTTTTGGTGTGTTTACATTGCATAGTTTTACCATATGAAAGCCCGGTTTTCTATGTTAAACTTCCAGAATCATCTACTATATAGTACTTACGCGTGGTACGAACCGGTATTAATTTCAGTAATTGAACCTACTGTCCTATGGGGAATTAAAAATGTTCCGAATGTAAAGCAGTTTGTGTAGGTAAATATACAAGGTGTTCTCGAGAAAATCAGCAAATTATAGCTACGTTAAAAATAAGATGTGCTTCCCAAAAAAAAAAATTGAAAATATAATTCTGGTTTGCAGAAACAAGTAATGGAAGTGACGGTGCTGATGGTTGGAAAACGTGTCTCCAGTCATTTAACATTTCAGATACAGTAGAACCTCGATAAGTTAAGAACCTCTGTAAGTTCAAACTTTTTTGAATTCCTTTCCCCTAAAAGCATAAAACCTCCATTACTTAAATCACAAAACCTCGGAAACATAGACATATATTCTGAACATCGCCCTCGATAACTTAAAATAATATTTTGTTGACCTCCATAAGTTAAAGTATTATAATTTCTTTCCCCTGAAAGCATAAAACCTCCATTACTTAAATCACAAAACCTCGGTAACTTAAACAAAGCAAAAGGCTTTGCCAAGAACTTAATTGATTTTCAAGTCAGTCTTCCACTAAATCGCTTTACTGATTTCTTAGTTTAAATAATTGATTGTTTAAATAAATAAATAAATAATTGATTCTAAATGAATAAATGAATAGATAAAATATATGTAGCCTCTGTTGAACTAAATACAACCTCTATAAAATCCACAAACCTCGGTAAGTTAAAAATTTTACTCTGACAACCTCTCTAACTTCAACTCTCGATAAGTAAAAAACTCGATAACTTAAATTTTTTAACGTTTCGCTTGGATTTTAACTTATCGAGATTCTATTGTACTAGCAGGTCTGTGCGAATACTTCGCACCGTTAGTGATCAGTTACGTAATATAATAGGGTGGAAATATGTTATTCTATTCTATTCAGAGACTTCAGCGCTATATTACTGACAACTGTTAAAATAAATAGTTTGCCACCAGATAGCGACGTTTGTTTTTTTTAATGCTATTTTCTGGAATGAAATTGTTAAAATTTTTAAACTAGTTTTTTAATGAAAACATGAGTTTAAGATATTGACTTAGTTTTCGTTATTAGACAGAAAAATAATCTTCAAAATGGCATATCAAACATTTGATACAGTATTAAGGGAGATATTTCATACCGACAAAAAACACCTTTTAGCGTGGACACCTATTTTTGAACATCCTGTAATTGTTTATGTGCGTGTTAGCCGCTGACAACAAAATTTAGAATGGAAATTTAAAAATGTAATCACTAATTTCAGGTAGAGGTTTCACGAGATATGTGGAAAATTTGAAAATCTATACACAGAAATAAAATTGAAGTGTATATGTCTGATTTCGGAATAAATCTTTTTTCCTTAGTTCTTATGGTTATTCATACACTATCCAAAACTTAAGTTCGCAATTTTTAGTTTTTTGTCTGTCTGTATGTCTATCCGGGTTTATCGTCGAAACGGCTGAACCGATTTTGACGAGACTTTCATTTACAGATAGTGAGGTGGAGGACTTTTCAAAGATTATTTTAGGCTATACCGGATATATTTGGAGTAGTGATCAGCAAAACAAGATCAAGACCCAGACTGGGACAGTCTGGGTATTAGTCTTGGTCTTGTTTATTTAGCCTGTTACTTACGTCCTTTAAAAAATTTTCCCAAACACCATCATCGTCAATGTTTTTTAAAGGTATAAATTAAAAAATTATATACAAGTAATGTCTAATTAATATTATAATTCATTTCACTACGATCAAAAAATATCAAGAAAAGAAATCTTTATCTACTAAAGTTATGAGAAATAGTATTCTCATGTATCTTATTTCGTACGGAAGTTATAATTTTACTTGGTCTTGGTGTTGCATATTCGGCCTTGGTTTTGGTCGTGGTCTTGTTCATTTGGTCTTGATCTTGATCTTGCTAGTATAAATTTGGTCTTGGCCTTGATCTTGGTCTTGCATAATCGCAAGACCAAGTACAAGACCGATTTTGCTCATCACTAGGTCCGCTGCGAAAAAAATTATTGAGCAAACCAAATTTGTCAGTATCTTTAACATAAGTTTATAAGAAAAAAACTTTAAAATGTTAATTTGCGTTCCCATAATTCGAAATTTAGTGACATGTTCTAAAAAAGAATTGACGAATTATCACGTTTGTTGATTCAATGTTTAGGGCAAAAATATGTTTTTTGAAATTTTTAAGCAGCAAGCCACATTTTATGAGGCTTAATGGTTAATTGCAGCTAATAAAAACAGTAACAAAATTATTTTTGCGACTACAGTTCGAAATTTCCCGAGAGCATATTTTACAATCTGAGGATCTCATTTTCAAATACAGTAAGACCTAGCTTAACGCTGCTCTGCTTAACGCTGTTTCAATATTACGCGGTTCCTAAAAAAAGTTTAGTCACTATAACGTAAATTAGGGATCAATTTATACAAACTGATTCAAATGTGGATAGGAGTTCGAAGGTAAGACGAAGTGTCATTGATGCAATATCTTGCTATCGACAACACCTTGCTGCACGAAACAGAGAGAAGCAAACGACATTAGATGACTTCTTCACAAAAAACAAAATATGTCAAATGAGGAAGCTTCTTCATCACAAATATAACTTCTTACTCGAACTTTTATTTGATTTTTATAAATGTTTTATGAGCAGAAATCGATATTAGCAATAAACAAATCTCTAATTATTGTGATAAAAAATTATTTAACAATAAATATTACAAAATTAAACAAAAAAAAACTAACTAATTTTCTTATTCTCGGTTCTGTTTCATTCATATAATTTACGTATTAAGATGACCTCGTTTCGTATAGCGCAGGAACTTATTGGAACGTAGCTCCCGCATTAAACGAGGTCTTACTGTATTCGAAATACCTGCACAATTTATTGTGAATGGAGCGTTGTCAGTATTTGCAGATTTTTTTACTGCAAAATGACATGAAAAATAACACATAATTTATTCGCAGCATGTTCATTGCTTTTTATAGCGTTTTTTACAAACAAAAGCTTTCAGACCGATATTGAAATTAAAACAACTTTTCAGTTTTCATCATTATAATTTTTCTTCCATATCAATTCATGACAAAATAAATTAATTATAAATAATTTAATAAAACAGATTACTGTTTGAACCAGTCCGCTTTTGAAATTAAAACACAGTGGGACTATAAATTAAAAAAAAAAAACAAACAACAAAAATTTATTGTGGGGAAAGGGATTTCGTTTCATTTAGGTGTTCGCGTGAACAAAACACGCCCAAGCCTAATAATTATAACGGCCTGTTTTTATGAAACCGTAAAAATTTGCCTTTCTCATTGCACAGTAGTTATGGACAGTGGCGTAGCCACGTAACCAAGGGTCCTGTTGCAAAAATGAAATCGAAGTCCTATCTAAATTTGTTAAGTTTTATCGGTAGAACCTTATTTTCAATATTAAATGAAAAGTATTAATAATAAATTAATTAACAAAATAAAATTACTTGCAATATTGTTCAGTTGGTTTTTATTGATATAAAATACTACGTTTCAACCGAAATTCGTGGTCCTTTTTTATTAATAATAGTGATGATCTTCCGAAAGTCGACATTTTTTTTGGAAATTTCCTTCTTTCTAAAAATCTTTTTTTTTAAATTTCATTAGCATTAATAGTTTTCGAGCTACAGTGTAAACTCCATGTAACGTCACTCAATTTAACGTTAAACTCCCTAAAACGTCGAAATTACTTGACTTTGGTTGGTTTGCCGTATTGTCCATACAATGATACACTCTATTTAGCATCACACCCACTCTAAATAACGACCATATGTCATTGTAAAGCAAGTAATTTCGTAATACAGTGTGAACTCCATGTAACGTCACTCGATTTAACATCAAACTCTCTAAAACGTCGAAATTACTTGACATGGGTTGGTTTGCCGTGTTGTCCATACAATGATACTCTCTATGTAGCATCACACCCACTCTAAATAACGACCATATGTCATTATAAAGCAAGTAATTTCATAATACAGTGTAAACTCCATGTAACGTCACTCGATTTAACGTCAAACTCCCTAAAACGTCGAAATTACTCGACTTGGTGGGTTTGCCGTGTTGTCCATACAATGATACATTCTATGTAGCATCACACCCACTCTAAATAACGACCATGTGTCATTATAAAGCAAGTAATTTCGGCAACTTATACTTGCACCTAATACTTTCTAAGTTGCCGAAATTGATAAGAACTGCAACTTTATTGCCTAGCCCGTATTTATTTGTGTTAATAGTTTGTTTGCAAATTTTATGCGTTATTATTATATAATACTATAATAGTAAAACAATATTGTTTTTTCTTTCTTTCCATATAACGACAACTCTCTATAACGCCGAAATATTCGCAGTTTCTTCAGCGTCGCTATATAGAGTTTACACTATATTTGCAAAAAATTAGACTCCTTTTTTTGGGATTCTTGAATTGTTAATAACTTTTGAAATTGTTTATGTGGGGATTTCAAACGTTTGCGCATTTTTTTAGAGGTTTGCAATGAGCTATGACACGTATTTTAACTTGCAGTAGCAAAAATTAACACGTTTTTCAATTGGTAAACCAGACTACAGGGGCCATAGAGTTAAAAGTCAAAAATTCTATATTCGAATAGGACATTTAAATAACGTTTTCGAACGTCGCTCAGGGGACCGAGAGGCCCCCTGAGCTTGGGGGCCCCGGTGTACTTCACCGCCTATAGCTTTCCGATAGCTACGCCACTGACTATGTAGGTATATAATGTGTAGAAATATGAAGCGGCACATGTTACCCGGGAGAAAAGTTATATGGAAAGTTAATTAGTTTAAATTAAAATTTTACTCTATTATAGCGCCTTTGCGTTTTGATAACGCTATATTGACAGTACCGTCTTCTGCCGTTGTTTCAGTTTTTCGCATATCAACTTTTTTGAGTCGTTCTTTCAGATTACCAAACTTTTAATATGTTAAATTCTGAACATAGAAAGTGAAATATGCGATCCCTCAGAATCTTTGAACGTTCTTTCAGAACCTTTTAGAACCGTGGCGCTTATTGTAAACACTATTTTGCTCGTTTTCTCTTTTAAAAGCGATTTATCAAACGCTTTTTCATATCATAGCAATATTGCATAAATGTCTTCTAGTAATTCGACATCGTATTTATCACGGAGCGTGACTAACACAAAATTGACAGACTTAACAAGATTACAAGTCGGTAACCAATATTCAGTAAGTAGCGGGAACATTTATAACAATCAGTGCTCGACGCGTGTCTTTGTGTCGCGTGAATCGACACACGCTCTTAAACGGCGAGGCAAGCCATAGACCGAGAGTTGTTAGACATTTTTGGGTAGGTATTTGAGGCACTGTAAAAATTTGTACAATACGTCTTAGTAATATCCGAATACAAAAACACAGGCCTGGCCGAAGGATACCGGGGCTTAACGGACTTAACCGATTTATTAAACATATTGATCGCCTGGCAGGTAAAATGCCGCATCGAAACGATCTGTCTTTTTAATATATCTATTTTTTGTTACCAATATTATTCTGTTCAAATTAAGTTTTAAGAGCTATTAAGCATTTATGGGTTGGTATTAGAGGCACTCTTTAGTAATATCCGAATACAAAAACACAGACCTGGCTGAAGGGTAGCGAAGCTTGACATACTTAACCTGTTTTATATTTAATTTTAATTATATTGATAAGTCTGTTTTTAGTTAGAATATTTATTAACTTAACAATAACAAAAATTAAAGTACATTCTTTGTATAAATCTATTTTAGAACTGATACTAAATTATAATCATTTCAACCAATGTTCAACTTTAGAAATTACATGACTTAATAACTAAAATACAACTTATTATGTAATCTACAACAACCGATTTATCAAACATATCGATCGCCTGGCAAGTAAAATGCCCCACCGAAACGATCTGTCTTTTTTGAATATATCTATTTTTAGTTACCAATATTATTCTGTTTAAATTAAGTCTAAGAGCTATTAAACATTTTTGGGCAGGTATTTGAGGCACTGAAAATTTGTACAATACGTCCTTAGTAGGTAATATCGGAATATAAAAACTCAAACCTGGCCGAAGGATAGCAGGGCTTAACGAACTTAACCGGTTTATCAAACATATTGATCGCCTGGCAGGTAAAATGCCCCACAGAAACGACCTGTTCTTTTGAACATATATATTTTTAGTTACCAATATTATTCTGTTTAAATTTCAACGTGCCTCAAATATATTTTTTAAGTCTTAAAAAATATAATACCTGGCTAAGTTTTAGACCCGATTAAGAAATCTGTTTTTTTTTATTTTTCAACTCCTTAAATACTAAATTTCAAGGTATTAAAATTTCAAAATGCCTCAAGAGCTTTTTATTGCGAAAAAAATGTTGCTAATTTAAAAATTTGAGGTTCTTTTAAGCCCCGCTACCTTTCAGCCGGGTCTGTGTTTTTGTGTTCGGATATTACTAAAGAGTTATTGTACAAATTTTCACGGTACCTCAAATACCTACCCAAAAATGTCTAACAGCTCTCCTACTAACGTTCTTACACGGCAAGAGAAGTCAATGGAGTGACGTCACGAAAAGGGTAGATAACACGAAGGTAGAAAAAATCACCTTAAAAAATATTTGTAAGGCGTTATTTCCCCTTAAAAGGTCACAGAAAATTTCAAGCAGATAGCATCGCTAAAGAAGTTTTACTTCAACAATTGTTAAGAAACTAAGATAAGCATGTCATTTATAACACGCTTTTATTAGTTTCACCTGTATGTTTGTTTGTTTGTAATGGAATTTTTGAACGTGAAATTCACCCACTCGAAAACGTCAGATTAAACTGAAACTTTACACACTTATCAAGGACCGTTGACAATACAATAATTTAATAAGTTTGTCCCATTATCCTGACCAGGACATTTAGGATAAAAAAATTGAAAAATTACAGCAAGCAAGCTAACACGCTCTACAGTGACGTACGTTGAGTTGCCTACCTCATAGTCAAGTTCAAATTGTTTTTTAGTCATAATTAAAATTAGAGTTTAAAAAAACTAAAACAACACGCTTTTATGAACTAAAAGGAGCAAAAAAATTTGACAATAAAATTAGCTGTACTGTAAAAAGCGTGGAGTGCTTAACATCGCTGATAAATTTTTCATTTACTAGCTAATTGTAAACGTAAAGCTATCATGAAAATTTAAGTAAATTGCATCTCACGCTTTTTACAGTAAAGCTAATTTTGTTATCAAATTATTTTGCATTTTTTAGTTCATAAAAGCGTGTTGTTTTAGTTTTTTTAAACTCTAATTTTATTCTAAAGATGTTTTAAGGTGTTCTTCATTGTTTATATAGCATTTCGTAAAGTTTAAGTGTTTTTTATCTTTGTTTTGATTATATTGTAAAAACTTATAAATTTCAGTAATAAAATTGATATTTTATACCTTAAAACAACAAACGACATCAGTGAACAAGCTTAGAGTAGGTATATCAATTTACGAACGTGTATTGATTCAATAACTAATCGCTTTAGGGGTCGCTATAAAATGAAGTTTTTATACGCGGAAAAATATTGAAAAAGATTATATTTTTCTCGATGTAAGCTTTTATTTTCATGTGCTTGTGTCTAATATTTAAAATTGAATTTTGTGGTAACGTGTTACTACAACCGGTGGTGGATTTAAAAATATTTTTTCTTTATTTATAACCTTTCACATAATAAATTATTAACAATAGAATAGCTATCGTTTGCTATAATTGTTAAGAGACACCTATTGCTAATTTGCTATATTAGAAAAAAAAAATTTCAAACGACTGTCACCATCGGAACTTAAGGCTGTCGGAACGCTCTGAATTTAAGCCAAAAATAGAGCTTCGGTTGTCAACTGATTGTAGACTTATTCGTCAACATTCTGCAAAAAAAACACCTTATTTGTACTTATTTCACAAAATTAATAATAATAATAA
Organism: Venustoraphidia nigricollis; assembly: GCA_034508555.1. Taxonomy (NCBI): domain Eukaryota; kingdom Metazoa; phylum Arthropoda; class Insecta; order Raphidioptera; family Raphidiidae; genus Venustoraphidia; species Venustoraphidia nigricollis. The sequence goes on from JAVRKA010000046.1 coordinate 1,856,249, forward strand.
TGAGTTTAACGTCCGTTTCTCGACTTTATGTCATAACAAACGCAATTCGCACCATTACTATTTTCCATCAACCACACTTCCCGTTATTTTTCTACATTTTTGAAACTTCAACTTATGTAATAGCAATGGGCGAATGAAGGAATTATAGGAAATTAGGATAAGGTAGGTAATTTTTGAACTAGGAGGTTGATAGGTTAATCGGACATAGCCTCAAATGAGCAACCATCTCGATATTTATCTGGAATTAATTGAGGGAAACCATGGAAAACCTCAATCAAGATGGCCGTTACCGAATTATCGTTTCTCGGTGAGAGGCAATAGGAAAAAGTCCCAGCCACATCTGCCCCTGTCGGGATTCGAACCCGGACCTTCCGAATGCGAGTCTAGTGCTGTCACCACTAGTCTACCCAGCTCGGTTTATTTCACAAAATTGTTCCATCACAAACCTAAAGTGACTCTTCCATTTTCGGAAAAGTTTTTTAAACCTTCAAAATATTTCCAAAAATTAGAGTGATCAATTGACAGCAGCACCCTTGCAATAACATCTAATGTAGCACCAGCCAAAAATTGAAACGTAGGATGATTTGAGCGAGACAGAGCTAAAGAAGGTCACACCCACAATATGTCTTTTGCCTACCTCGCCCCTTACCGCTGGGTCTCAGCACAAACTGTGTGAAAGTGATCCAACACTGTTAAAGATTCGAATATGCAAAAATTAAATTGTCTACGCATCCTTGGCGAGCTTAGACCGAATCCTGGCCCCATCGCTAGATTGAATATTCTTTCGCGCAGCGTTGTACACGAAATAATATTATGTATAAGCACGAGTGTGTAGAATGAAGGGTGCGATAATGTAGCCGGCGGCTAGATGGTCCAGAAGCACCCCTTTTTCTCATCAGCTAAACGGCTTTGTGTGACTATGAGCTACGTATATGCATTACCGATATCCTTGTTCAATTCCGTGCACCTACCACTTATTGAAAAAAAACCCGGGTCGCAGTGCCAAAACCCTGCCGACAATATAGTGTATTTGCTAATACAGGCCGTGTGGCTTTATTATGCGAACTTAGGTTGGATTTTCGGCAAAATAAAAAATTTAACCCCTTAATACACCCCTTAAAATTACATTTTTTTTAATTGCAAAATTATTGTCGATCGAAGGTCTACACCACTTATTACACCCTTCAGTAAATAAGTCACTATCTGCAAACTAGTATTTTCAAAAAATTTGTAAATCCGGTTCTGTCGGGCCGATTTTATTAAAATTTTAGGGACACTTTTTAATTACTACCAGAGGGTTAAATTTCAATTTTGAAACGATTCTGAGAATTTTTTCGGTATTTTGGGGCCCAAAAACATTTTCCAACCCCTAAAAACTACCCTTAAAATGGTCCGATTGGGTCCATTTTAAATAGGGTTCTTGCGGTGGTGGATTCCAACATGTGAGCAAAATTTCGTTAAAATCAATTAACTCTTTCGAGAGTTATAGCGCACACACATATATATATATATATATATATATATATATATATATATATATATATATATATATATATATATATATATATATATATATATATATATATATATATATATATATATATATATATATATATATATATACATATATATATATATAAACATTTTTAAAAATGGTGCCAAAGTGTTTAGGAGGTTATGAAACGTCGAGAAATTTTGGTCCGACCCCTAGGTCCCGCCATCCGACCGATGCCAATAGTGTATGTTGCCATATGGCAAATACACTAAAAATAAATTGTTTCGGCTTTACATAGCATGTTTATTTTTCTTTTTGTTCTGCTTTTCCTTCAACTTTTCCGCAGTATTGTTGAAGGTTTATTTTATAAATTAGTCGTACTTTTCAATCATGTTGTCATTGCAATTAGGGTTATTAGTGTATTTGCCATTTACGAAAAATAAAACTAACTGTATTCTTTTTAAAATTAAAAATGTACAATCGCGATAACATGAATATGCACTCTTATGAACGACTCAGTAATATGAACATAATTTTTTCTCCATTGACTACTCTGTAGTATGAACAGCGTATACTGTCGATGATATGAACAAGAACAAATTCGTTAGAGTTTGTTTGTTTTTTGTTTCGCCGGCTAAGTTTTTCTGTTACGGTGTAGTTTTTTTAAGGTAGTTGTCGTGGTTAAGGCACACCGTCAGAAAATTCTTAATTTTTGTATACTTATTAAGGACATGATAATACAATTACCTTGAAAATTTGAAGTCGATCGACCGTATATAATCCGAGATAAATTCAATTAAAAATTGAATAATTAACATTGATTGTATACGATCTCTGTAGTTCTGAACCAGTTTCTTATTTATAAAAAAAAGAACTAACTGTCAGAAACTTTCTAAAAACTGACAGTCTTTCAATGCATTTGTTATGAGTTTAAAAAAAATAAGAAAACATTTTTGACCATCTAATTATTTATAAATAACGGTTTAAAGTTCAACAATTTATAGAAAAGTATACATGCATATGAATACTGTATGGGTTACGTTTCCACGGGTACAGTCTTGCGTACAAATTATGTATCACTTAGCTACAAGCTAGTATATTTTTGTGGCGCGTATAATCTATAACTTTTTGACAATATTGTACCACGACAACTACCTTAAGTAAATACATAGTGTTTTAGTGTGTGGAAGTGAATTTTAGTTAGTTATAAATGCCTCACGTAATTAATGGTCGCCTCCCTGCCTCTCGAGCATTGTGCGGAATAGTACCTATTAGAAGTCATTTTGAGAGAGGCAAACGTTGTAAAAACCGCGCGAGTTTTCAAAATATTTAAAATTCTATGATATTATTTCATTGGAAATAACAACAAAACTTACAATTATCAATGGACTCTTGCATGAATAGCTATTTTGCCTGTTTATTATTCCGAAAAACATCTAAAAATCCATTGAAAAAGAAACATATGTTTTTGGAACACACTTTTAAGTGCGTTCCAAAAACTACAACATGCTTCTTTTTCCACGGATTTTTCGATATTTTCGGAATAATAAACAGTTAAAACTGCTATCATGCAGCATTTCATTGATTATTGTAAGTTTTGTTGACATTTCCAATGAAATAATATCATGGAATTTTACGGCATTTGCATCTTTCAAACTGGCTTCTAATGAGGACAGGAGATGCCAGTATCGAGCGCCATCTAGTATTATTATATCTATGATACTAATAGACTGCGTAATAGAAATAGTGGCAGGTGGATGGGACGTAAACCAAACACCTCACATAAATGTAAATGTGTTTTACCCAAATGCCATTAGAAAAGGCGGTTTTGCTAATGGTTTACACAGGATGTATTGTGTTAATGAAATCATTCATATTAATGCAAACATTGTGTATATCATATAGTTCGGGGTTTCTCAAACTTGGTTACCAAGAGTTACAAGTTTATAATGCTTTCTCTGTTAAAAAGTTATATGAGATCTCTTGCAGAGCCAAGCCTCTAGTCTACGGAACCTGTCCAAATCGGAGGTCAGCTCTACTAGAGATTTCATAGCTTTTTAACAGTGAAAGCATTATGAATAGGGATTGCAATGCTGGATCCAGCAATCCAGCTGGAACCAACACATTTTTGGATCTGGCGTTGGATCCAACGGTGCGGATTCGCAATGAGCTAAAAACAAGTAATTAATTGGATCTGAGAAGGATTATGATAAGATATTGAAGAAAGAAATGGCACTTTATGAAAGTGAGGGAGTAAGAGGTGAAAACCTAACTTTAATCTATGATTATTTGATGACTCTCAAACCAACCAGCGTAGAGGTAGAGGGTGCTCTTTCCGCAGGCGGGTATATTTGCAGTTCTTTAAGAAGTAGGATGGGAGATAACACCATCAATAACATTTTTTTTTGAGATCTTACTTTAAAAAAAGTGAAAAAAAACTGTTACCTGCGTTATAATTGGGTTTATTCTTTAAAAGACAAGTCAACACTTAAATTATATAATATAATTTATTCATCTTTAAAGTTCAATTCCAGATATATGTTATAATATAAAACAGTATCACGGGTAATTGGAATAATGAAAATAAATCCATTTAAACACTCATTGATTGCAGCGTTTCGTCTTTTTTTATTAAGACTTTTTCAAGCTCTCAATATGCTTAAACGATAGTTAAACTATGATACAATATACAATTTGGCATTACAAAAACAATTATTATATAATTATGCCAAATTGTATATTATATCATAGTTTAACTATCGTTTAAGCATATTGAGAGCTTGAAAAAGTCTTAATAAAAAAAGACAAAACGTTGCAATCAACGAGTGTTTAAATTGATTTATTTTCATTATTCCAATTATCCGTGATACTGTTTTCTATTATAATATAATTTATATTAAAATTTTGTTTCTAATAAGAGTTAACTAAACATTTAAAAAACGGGAAACGTAATTTTATTTCTACAATTATTGAGACTAAGACACTGAGACTACATAGTTTGTACAATAGGTAAACGAAAAACTATTTCAGATATCTAGAATAACAATTCAGGTAATTTAAAACTATATTGTGATAATTAATAATTATACTCCGGATACTCGTAACTAATACTTACTAATAGAGTACTTTACTAATGCCAAAAAAACGAGTATTTGATGTAAATATACATAAATAGTTATTAAAGTTTCTAGAGTTAAGAAATTGGTACATTTATTTGAAAAATCGATTAATGCTGGATTCAGCTGGATTGAAAATGCAATCCCTAATTATGAACTTATGAGTTTTGGCAACCAACTTTACATGAAATTAGTGTGTTGATTCTCATCCATGTTTATTTATATTGATAAGTTAATTGGGAACTTGGATATAAATAAATTGGTGCTAAATTTTCAAAATTTGCTAACCTCAAAAGTAAATATTACAATTTTATTTAATTGTTAAAATAAAAAAAAAAATTAATTCTAATTTTACAAAATATGTCTTCTGTTACACAATTATCAATGTAATTAATTGTATTAATTGTATTTCTTATAGCTTACCTGAAGAAGTTGAAAATAAACCAACGAAACGTTGCAAATTTTGATAATTTAGCATCAATTTATTTATATCCAAGTTCCCAATTAACTTATCAATATTTACATGAAATGTTTTTGGTGGAATGGATTTATCTGGTTTTGTTTGATTGCTTCACAAATTGTGTTGCTCGAATGTAGTGAGTGGTTTTTCGAAACAAACGTGACATTGAAACAAATTGATCGGCTTTGTAACACAAATCAAACTGACCAAAGCTATTTATATACAGAAGGGTATCCGAAAGTTCAAAAAGGTAGTCAATTCTTTTATCAAAAATCTACGGATTAGATAAAAAAAATAAAACGCGGAAAGATTGGTATCTACTATAGCTATGTAACATGTGAGTATATATTTAAGTAATAAATTACCGAACCCCAACTCTTTTTATAGCCCTTTTCTGCGACATTCTTTCCAACAATTCCTGCTGTGTTCTGGGCGCATATCAAAAGGTGTTCATGCGCTAGGTACAGTCTCTGTAGGTATTACATTGCAGTGTACAGTCAACGTCAAGCGAACTGAGGTCACCTGAATGCATTTGTCCGCAATAAAAAATATTTTCTTTCTACCTGGTCGAAAGTACGTACTTTTGGCATCGATTTTAAGACAGAAAGCGTAACATTTATGCACTGCTGGAATTACTCGCACGCCATCTGTAACAGCGGCACACTGATACGAAAGTACGTACAATACGCGCCACGGTTCTAAAAGGTTCTGAAGTCAGATGCAAATGGAGGCTTGCGCAGGTAGAGTCGGTTGAAAAACCACAAACTCGCGTTATTAGTGTATTTGCCATATTATGGCAACATACACTATTAGCGTCGGTCGGATGGCGGGACCTAGGGGTCGGACCAAAATTTCTCGACGTTTCATAACCTCCTAAACACTTTGCCACCATTTTTATAAATATATTATATATATATATATATATATATATATATATATATATATATATATATATATATATATATATATATATATGTGTGTGTGCGGGGTTCGAAAGAGTTAATTGATTTCAACTAAATTTGGCCCACGTGTTGAAATCCGTCACCGCAAGAAGCCTATTTAAAATGGGCCCTAATCGGGACATTTTAAGGGTAGTTTTTAGGGGTTGAAAAATGTTTTTGGACCCCAAAATACCGAAAAAATTCTCCGAATCATTTCAAAAACAAAATTTTAACCATCTGGTAGTAATTAAAAGGTGTCCCAAAAATTTTAATAAAATCGGCCCGACAGGACCGGATTTACAAATTTTATGAAAATACTAATTTGCAGACAGTGATATTATTTACTGAAGTGTGTATATAATTTAGTATAGAGGTTCGATTAATAATAATATTGCAATTATGAAAAAAAATGTTATTTTAAGGGGTCAAATTTTTTAGTTTGCCCAAAAACCAACTTATGTTCGCATAATAAAGCCACACTGCCCGTATTACCAAATACACTATATTGTCGGCAGGGTTTTGGCACTGCGACCCGGGTTTTGTATTATTTTTAAGTTTTCTTTAATCTAAAGGTCTAGTTCCTTGCATAAAGTCATCCAAAAAATTATTTTTCGTGCTTATCTATGCGAAACTGTATTAGGCATCTTGATCAATTAACAATCAAAGAAACAACTTAACAATCGCGTACTGGACTGTACTTTATAGCAGGAAAGCGACAAGTGACACGACAACCAGCGATAACCAATCATCGACGAGCGCACGTTCTGTGCCGATAACTGGAAGGTGGTGGGAGTTTTCCATTCCCACGAAACAACCAGGGCGGCTCTAAAATATGCATTTGCGACGCTTTTTGAGACAAACTTCAGAACCTTTTAGAACCGTGGCGAGTATTATACTTTCGACTGGATATAAAGAAAAATAGTATACACCTCACGGCCAGAAAATTGAAATTCCTGCCCTTGCGATGTAATAGCAAGTCAAATTTTGTGAAGCTTAATGCTTAATCACCGCTAATAAAATAAGTAATAATGTGAATTTTGTAGCCAGAGTTCGAAATTTCCCGAGAGCATATTTTACAATCTGAAGGACCAAGTCACCTGAAGTACGATTCCCTTCGTCTATAAACCAGTGGCATTGAAACGTTAATAAAAAGCTGCCAAGTGCATGTCGGATTCACATTAATTTAAATTTCCGTAAATAATACAGGTGTAGAACTCAATAATAATAATTTGCCGAAATCATCAATCGGAATAAGTCCAACGGATTTTTCATACGCGATGCAGCTCAACGCCCGCTCTATGCAGGACGATTTTTAAGTTGTTTCTTCTTTTTTATAGACGAACTAATATTTCACATAACTTTTCTATAAACTCAAAAATAACAGAAGTAGTCATTCAAAGTTTAATTAAATTTTGAGGTCGGTTATGTTATGTCACTACGGAAATCTCATTATCAAGTATCTTGCTGCCTATTTGAAGCAAAATGGGGATAACTTCGAACAATTTCTGTGAATACTTGATAATAACATAACATATTTCCATAGTGACATAACATAACGCCAGGATCGATCTCAAAATTTAATTAAACTTTGAATGACTATTGATCTCTTGTTTTCGACTTTATATGAAAATAGTTACTTGAAATATTTGATTTATATGCGCTGTTAAAAAAATAATAAACTTAAAAATCATTCTCTGTATTATGAAACGATTATTTTCCGATAATGGTTACTAAATAACTGTTACTGTTATTTCGTCCCGTCACTAGTATAAATTTGACCGTCAAAACGCAATTATTTCGTTTCGTGTGTGAAAATTTGTATGAACTATGCATGTGTAGTTGAAATATTTTAATGACTTTGCATGGGTAATCGGTACTATGCATCAAAAATCGCATGTAATTAAAATGCAAATTAAAAGTATTTCTTTTTTTTTGCAACGTTATGGAGGAAATATATTTAAGTGTGATAAAAATCGCTTATATAATATTTAGTTTTATATACAGGATGATTCATAATAGGTGCGCAGGACTTTAGGGGAAGATAGTTTGTCCAAAAATATGAAAAAAAAGTTTTAATAAACATGGGTCCGCAAACGCACCGTTTTCGAGATACAGGGGGTCAAAGTTGTGTTCTTAAACTGGTTGTTTCCATTAAAATACATTTTTGATAAAAAAGAAAAATTTTATGTTTTTGATCATAAAATGCCATTTTTCTCGAAAACGGATCACTTTAGAGCAATGGACCAAGAGTACCTTTTTTGCTCAGAAAACATTGGCGGTTCTAAAAAATCACACAAAACATGCTGAAAATAAAAAAGATCAGCTGTTCTTTTGGTCTGAAGATCTGTCAAAATAAATTAGTTAGTTAGCTGGCAAACATGCTTTGATTAATCTTTACATGTGACACCATATTTTGTAACCATAGAAACGAGTAGCAAATATTTAGCCATATTCTACTATTTTTGTTCTAATCACTGTTCTTACGTAACCACAGTGATTACAAAATTTATAAACACTGTCTGTAATCACTAATGTTTAATATGCTATTCAGGTAAAGCATTAATAACAAGTGATTATGCGAGTGTTTACAAATCTTTTTTGTCACTCGTTTTCAAAAAAACGTACCTATAAAGAGTTGTCTGAATTTAATTACAAGTCTATTTTTGTGCGGTTACCACGGTTATATACTTTTGAATTTTGTGTTAGCTGTCAAGTGCTGAAAATAATTAATTATTAATAATAATAATTATTATTATGGATTATAAAATTACAAAAAGACGACAAAAAAAGTATCATCTAGTCAATACAAATTGATGATTGATTTTCGTCATTGGTTCTGTAATATCTCCTATGTGCAAAAAGTAAATGTTGCAGGAAAGGCTAAAAAGTGATTATTTCAGCAATAGATGGTAAGAAACTAGCAATTTCAGAGGTATATTTCTAATTCATACTTATCTTGACTGCAACATGTTTATTAAGAAGAAGTATTTTCTTAAAAATATTAATTAACGTTAATTTCAGATTTATTGGCACATAGGAGGTATTACAGAATCAATGACGTTTTATTGACGCTAATAAAAATATGTTGAGTGGAAAACTTTCATCAACCGAATCCACAATTTATTGTGGATAAAAAATGGAAAAAATTAGCCCTTATACTGAATTCCAATTCGAATTTTGGATTAAAAAAAAACGTAAAAGAATAATAAAAAAATGTATAACGCGTGTACGTTATAATATAATTCTATTATTAACCTGTTTTCATTCACAATTAACTCCAAAATAAGTAAGTGACATATTTCCCGTCCATTTTAATTAATAAACACTCGAAGTGTCAGCTTAACAACACCTATTTACAAGTTACAATTTATCCACTCTTATAAACATGTCACATGATCATTTTAACCACTTGTGGCAAACACTTTGCTTAGCAGAATAAGAAACAAATAGAAGTGGTTGCCCAGAGTGTTTATGTTACTAAGCACTTGGTAATCACCGTGATTATCATTAGTAGAATAGCCCTGATTATATCGATACAAAAATGATTTGTCAGGAAAAAGGACTTTTTAAGTAAACACTTATTTGTTATTTACAGCGACGTTTCGTTCCTTGTTTGGAACTTTTTCAAGCTTTAAAACTATTAAATGTTTTGATTAAGTTGATATAAAAGTTAAAATACACATGTAAATATAAATTTGAGTTAAACAATTATTAATAAAAAGTTTATAATAATTCCGTTTTTTTTTAATGTTTTTACGGTTGATCTTTTATATCTACTTAATCAAAACATTTAATAGTTATAAAAACTTGAAAAAGTTCCAAACAAGGAACGAAACGTCGTTGTAAATAACAAAAAACCCGGGTCGCAGTGCCAAAACCCTGCCGACAATATAGTGTATTTGCTGATACAGGCAGTGTGGCTTTATTATGCGAACTTAAGTTGGTTTTTGGGTAAAAAAAAAAAATTTTACTCCTTAATACAGCCCTTCAAATAACATTTTTTTTCTTAATTGCAATATTATTATCAATCGAACCTCTATACCAAATTATATGCAACTTTCAGTAAATAATTCACTATCTGCAAACTAGTGTTTTCATAAAATTTGTAAGTCCGGTCCTGTCGGGCCGATTTTATTAAAATTTTAGGAACACTTTTTAATTACTACCGGAGGGTTAAATTTCAATTTTGAAACGATTCGGAGAATTTTTTCGGTATTTTGGGCCCCAAAAACATTTTTTAACCCCTAAAAACTACCCTTAAAATGGCCCGATTGGGCCCATTTTAAATAGGCTTCGTGCGGTGATGGATTCCAACATGTGTGCCAAATTTCGTTAAAATAAATTAACTTCTTCGAAAGTTATAGCCCGCACACATATATACCTACCTATATATATAAATATATATATATATATATATATATATACATATATATATAAACATTTTTAAAAATGGTGGCAAAGTGTTTAGGAGGTTATGAAACGTCGAGAAATTTTGGTCCGACCTCTAGGTCCCGCCATCCGACCGACGCCAATAGTGTATGTTGCCATATGGCAAATACACTAATAAGTGTTTACTTAAAAAGTCCTTTTTCCTGATAAATCATTTTTATATTAATTACCAAGGACAAAAAAGAAATAAAGTCATTATATCGATATCCCTGACTCAAAATATTATGGGCAGAGTTTCGTAGTGTAACCGATGTCTTTTAATATACTGCAAATTAGAGTAAAATTAGTCATGCATTGTTAATAGAGTCAATCTGCGTAGAAGAAATTGTTATGGACGTACAAAAGCCACGTTGCGTGCAAATCATTAAGCCTTGTTCAACGATTTCTGGCAACCGTTGTATATGTGAAGGGTAAGGGGGGAGGGGCTGTGTGCGTGAGTGCATGTTGTAGTCTCTAAGTTGTAGGGCAGTCATAAAAAATGGAAACAAATGCCGCGTATTTCACAGGGTGTTCCTCACATTCCATTATTATACTCTGGTCACTTAGGGCTGTCGGAACGCTCTGAATTTAAGCCATTAATAGGGTTTCGGATGATAGCTGCTTGTAGATTTTTTCGTCAACATTTTGCAAAAATTCTTTCTCTATAAGGAAGAGAAAGGACAAATCTAGGGCTCTAATGGACTACCTTTGTAATTTACGTACGATTTACTAGGAAAAAGTTGGCATTAATTGTGCCAAAAAACACACGTTTTCAATGTCACACTACGACTTTATTCGTACTTATTTCACAAAATTGTTCTATCACAAACTTAAAGTGACTCTTCCTTTTTCGGAAAAGTTTTTGAAATCTTCAAAATATTTCTAAAATTTAGAGTAATCAACTGACAGCGGCACCCTTGCAACAGCATTTTTTAGCCTCGTAGTGTGGCTTAAATTCAGAACATTCCGACAGCCTTAATAAGTAAAAAAAAAACTTAAAACAAATTAGAGTTTGAAAAAACTTTAACAACACGCTTTTATGAACTAAAACATGCTAAATAATTCGACAACAAAATTAGCTTTACTGTAAAATGCGTGGAGTGCTGTCTACTTAAATTTTCATAATAGCTCTACGTTTGCAATTAGCTAATAAATGAAAAATTATTACCGATAGAAAACAGTAAAATTTCATTATTTTCCTCCTTTCCGAGTGGAATTTCATGAATTCAGCTAGGTTTTCGGATAGGTATTACTAAAGAGTTATTGTACAAATTTTCACAGTGCCTCAAACACCTACCCAAAAATGTTTAAGGTAGTTGTCGTGGTACAATATTGTCAAAAAGTTATAGATTATACGCGCCACAAAAGTATACTAGCTTGTAGCTAAGTGATCCATAATTTGTACGCAAGACTGTACCCGTGGAAACGTAACCCATACAGTGTTCATATGCATGTATACTTTTCTATAAATTGTTGAACTTTAAACTGTTATTTGTAAAGGATTAGACGGTCAAAAATGTTTTCTTATTTTTTTTTTAAACTCATAACAAATACATTGAAAGACTGTCAGTTTTTGGAAAGTTTCTGACAGTTAGTTCTTTTTTTATAAATATGAAACTGGTTCAGAACTACAGAAATCGTATACAATCAATGTTAATTATCCAATTTTTAATTGAATTTATCTCGGATTATATACGGTCGATCGACTTCAAATTTTCAGGGTAATTGTATTATCATGTCCTTAATAAGCATACAAAAATTAAGAATTTTCTGACGGTGTGCCTTAACCACGACAACTACCTTAATAGCTCTTCTACTATAATAATGGTCGATTGTATTGATTAAGCGATAAAAACAAGACCCGCTGTAAGGTTCTTTCATTTCTGAAGCTAACCATTTTCTGTAGTCATTAAATTGTACAAAGTACGTAGCTGTTACGTTGCCATGAAACTGTAACCGCTGACTTTGAATTAGTTGAGTTCGTTGATAAATGAGCATGTTAACTAATTTTCAGAAATTGGCCATTAGAGACCGAAAGTTATCAAGTTACAACGTAGTTTTGTTGTTGTTAGGTATTGTGGGAAATCCACCTATTTCGTACCGCTGTAACTACATTTTTGAAACTAAAGTAATGAAATATAATGCTTACGCAACGCGATATTTTGTAAAATGTAAGCAGATTGAATTAAAACGTGTACGAAATCGGATATTGAATCTAAATTAATAAATATAATTGTTTATCACTTTATTTAATTGTATAAATTTCCTACAGTATTTAGACCAGGCGCTGGGCTCCATGTCGTATGAAAAATCCGGTGAATTCATTTCGATTGATGATTAAACTTTAGGACGACTTAAAGAATGAAATTCTTAAGGCTGTCGGAACGCTCTGAATTTAAGCCACACTACGAGGCTAAAAAATGCTGTTGCAAGGGTGCCGCTGTCAGTTGATTACTCTAAATTTTGGAAATATTTTGAAGATTTGAAAAACTTTTCTGAAAAAGAGAGAGTCACTTTAGGTTTGTGACGGAACAATTTTGTGAAATAAGTACGAATAAGGTCGTAGTGTGATATTGAAGACGTGTATTTTTTTGGCACAATTAATGCCAACTTTTTTCTATTAAATCGTACATAAATTACAAAAGTAGTCCAGAGAGACATAGATTTGTCCTTTATCTTCCTTATAGAGAAAGAATTTTTGCAAAACGTTAACGAATAAGTAATCAGCTATCAGCCGAAGCGCTATTTTTGGCTTAAATTCAGAGCGTTCCGACAGCCTTAAGGTTGCCGCAAAAAATAGGCGTGAGTTTTTTTTTTAACCGGACTATGAGAATATGACATGTTACAAACAAACTGTCAATTGTAACGAAATATATTATGATTGTTGTTATATTCTTATAATTTAAATTGCGTTCGCTAAAAACGCGACAACTACTGTCTACTAAACGGATTTGAATGCGGTTTTTACCATTCGATAGCTTATTTATTGTGAAAGTTTAAAATCTATAACCGGAATGTTTTTTAGTGCCTGGACCCTGTCCTCGTATGTTCTAATTTATAATTAATTATTAATTACAGAAAGTTCAGCTCCTTATTTTTAATTAAATAAATAGTTCAATAATAAATTATTACTAAACGTTGTGTTGAACAAAATAAATATTGACTAATTTATCTGCTCCATAAAAAACCCTTCGAACTATTTATTTAATTAATTATTAAGTTACTCACTCGCTTCGTTCGTTCTATTTCCAATTTATAATCTATCTAATTTGTACTCGGTGAAGCCAGGCCTATAAATTTTTTTTTTCAATAAGTCTATCGAATGGTAAAAACTCCATTCATATTTGTTCAGATTTTCACCCGCATCAAACTGGATCAACCAGTTATTAGATCAAATTTTTTTCAAGAAATAAGCTATCGAAGGGTAAAAACAACATCCAAATCCATTTAGTAGGCAAAGCGATTTAAAAAATAATTCCCATAGTCCGGTTAAAAAAAATTGCAACCGATTTTTTCCGGCAATATTGAGAATTTCCTTAGGTCTTCTTAAACTTAAATCATCAATCGGAATAAATCCACCGCATCTTTCGTACGGGATGCAACCTAGCGCCGAAGGGTAAAAACCGCATTCAAATCCATTTAGTAGGCAAGGCGATTTAAATAATAATTACCATAGTCCGATTAAAAAAAAATTGCAACCGATTTTTTCCGGCAACATTGAGAATTTCATTTTTTATAGGTCTTCCTAAAATCATCAATCGGAATAAATCCACCGGATCTTTCGTACGGGATGCAATCGAGCACTTGCACTTATATTTAAATTCGCTGAATATTACGCTTGACGTGTTTTGTTTTAGATGATCGCAAAACAAAAACAAAATTCAAGGTTATGCAGTGTCACTATACTCTAATCCCCAAACATAATGGATGTTATCTAGGTATTCATTAATATTTTATGCTATGTACAGTAGAATCCTTTTAAGTCAGCGCCTACACAACCGACTTAAAAAAATGTTGCGTGTACTTAAATACGCGCGGCAGAAGTTATACTTCTTTGGCGTGATTGCGATAATTGATATTCACATTTTCGTTAAATAAAAATAACGTACAGTTGAATCCATAATTTAAAAAAAATTAGACTTAAAAAAATAAAACAACACGCTTTTATGAACAAAAAAATGCAAAATAATTTGACAACAAAATTAGTTTTACTGTAAAAAGCGCGGAGTGCTTAATATCGGTAATACATTTTTCAATTTACTAGTTAATTGTAAACGTAGAATGAAAATGTAAGTAAATAGCACTCCACGCTTTTTACAGGAAAGCTAATTTTGTTGTCAAATTATTTTGCATTTTTTTGTTTGTAAAAGCGTATTTTTTTAGTTTTTTTTTACTCGAATTTTAATTATGAGGCTAAATAACAATATTATATTTGAATATGGGATAGACAACGCAACGTAAGCCACTGTACACGTGTTAGCTTGCTTGCTATTATTTTTCAAGTTTTTTTATCCTGAAGGTCCTGGTCAGGATAATGGGACAAACTTATTAAATCATTGTATTGTCGTCGGTCCTTAATAAGTGTGCAAAGTTTCAGTTTAATCTGACGTTTTGAAGTGGATGTATTTCACGTTGTAAGATTCCTTTACAAACAAACATATAATACGCGCCACGGTTCTTAAAGGAAGCTAGATGCAAATGGAGGCTTGCGCAGGTACAGTCGGTTAAAAAACTATAAACTCGCGCCATATTATTATTTTTAATTTTTCTTTAATTTAAAGGTCTAATTCCTTGCAAAAAATTGTTTTTCGTGTTTGTCTATGCAAAACTGTATTGGGCTTCTTGATCAATTAACAATCAAAGAAACAACTTAACAATAGCGTACTGGACTGTTCTTTGTAGCAGGAAAGCGACAAGTGACACGACAACCAGCCATAACCAATCACCGACGAGTGCACGTTCTATGTCGGTAACTGGGAGGTGGTGGGAGTTTTCCTTTGTGACTAACTTCGGAACCTTTTAGAACCGTGGCGAGTATTACAGTAAGTTGTGGTGTAAAAGGATTGACTTAGCGAGCAAGGATTAAACGAAAGTTTACTGTACGATATATCGACTGGGTTGGGTACTGGAATGAAAGAAAATTATAGTCGCGTGTCCACACTTGAATGTGCAGAAATTGTAGGTTTGACGCAGGGATGGACATTTCAAATAAACATCGATGTTTTTTCCGATGTAATACATCACTCGGTTGTATCAATGTTAATACGATGTATCGAGAAATACGTCGTTGTTTCTAAAACATCGATTGTTACCCGATTTCCAAGGAGGGCTTGTTTTTTGCGCGGTATGTAATAATCTTTATTACCTCGTATCATCCAAACGTCTGGACGGATTTCTAAAATTAAGATATCGTTGGATTTGTCTCGGCAACGCAAGTGTTCTAGAGTAGGTCAAAAAAAAAATCAAAATGGCGTATTTTAGGTGGCTCGAAAAAATGTTTTTTCTGCAAATGAATCCAATAGCTTATTAGAGTGAAGAATGTTAAAAGGTGATTACAAAAATATGTATATACAACTTATATGTTTGAATGTAATGTTTCATTTATTTACTTAAATTTATTTATAACAGCCGCTAACAGATGCAAATTGTTTTACGGGGATGCTAATAGATCAAAACTAAAAAATCTAATACTCAAAAGATGTCAATAAGTAAATTAAAAAAAATTAAGGAAACCGTCTGCGTAAAAAGAGAACAGACAAGATAGAAGGTAATTCGCCATTTTGTGGTGGCGGCCATATTGGATATACCGTAATATTCAATACACTATACTGTATTGTCTTCAGAACCAAAGGTGTGTGCAAAATTTCAGCTCAATCGGAAAACGGGAAGTGTGTCAAATTTAACTTGCAAGATTTGATTACAGACAGATACCGGGACAGATTAAATTAAATAAAAGCTTGTAAAAACATCTCGATTTATATTCGTTGTCGAAGTATTAACAATACATCGGTTCAATACGATGCATCGTTACATCGGATGTTTATATTATATCGATGTATATTGTCCAACCCTGGTTTGACGTTCCAACTGGATTCCTGTTTCAATTAAATAGGTTAGCGTGTTAGTTCTTTGAAATCACAGTTAACTGGTTGCTGCTTAGATTCTTGGAATGTAAAAATTTCCAGTCTTATAAATAATTAGGTACTACAAAATACATTGTATAAAAACAAATGCAGTTTACATACGGAATTATTGGTTTTTATGTGAATCGTGGGATAAAATCTTAGTGAAAAATAAGAAATCGGAATTAAAGTAAGAACGAAAATGAATCAGGAAATAAAGGAAGAAAAGGTAATGAGAAAAGATACATTTTGTTACATATCTATTTAGGTGATTGATCTCTCAGATTAAGTTAAATTTCTTTGGGATCAGTATAGATAAACCAAAGGCCAATTATTGTCGTGCAAAATTAAGTTTCTTTATATTATGACATAAAGTTTAAGTAATATACATTCAGCAACTTAATTTAAAGGGAACACAAAAAAAAAATGTTGATATTTTGATGATTTTCAAATTGCTGTAAATTCGCGAAATGTGATCGGATTTAAAAAAAAAACTATAACTCATTTTAAATATTGAACATTCTAGTTTTTGAGTCAAAATTTCCAATTTTTTTATCATCCCTTATCGAACCGTGACAATTGAAAAAAGAAAAAGAACTTTGCCCTCTTAATTTTTTTAAAAATTCCATCATGTCTATGGGCTCCAAAAAAAATTCCAGATATATTTCGAGAAAAGTATCTTAAAGCTGGTACTTTTCTCTTTAAAATGCATTTTTTAAAATTTTCCTGCAATTTTTTTAATCGAGTTTTCAGCTGTAAAGTAAAAATTATCGTACGACAATTTTCTAAAGTGCATTAGAAAGCTGAGAATGTCCCTTTTAAAATGCTTTTGTCTAATTTTTTCCTTAAAAATTTCTTTCTTTGGTAATTATTGTTTCAAAATGTCATTTTTATCATGTTTTGTTATTTAAACGCCAATGGCGGAATTATTAATGTTTTTACGTTTTTCTTCTTATAAGAGTATTACTAAAAACTGTGCCAAATCCCAAGTTGCTGCAACTTTTTTTTCTTTATGTCCACGACTGTTAAAAATTTCGACGACTTTTTTAACCAAATTATTAGCTACTGAAGCAAAAATGTCACTTTAGATTTTAAATGCTCATAACTCCTGAAGAGATGATCGTAAGACAATTTTCCAAAGTGGTTTAGAATGGCCTCTTTAAAATGCTTCTGTTCATTTTTTACCTTAATTTTTTTTTCTTAAAGCAAAAATTTTCCCTAAAAATTTTTTTTTAAGAAAAAAAATTGAACAGTACATTTTAATGAGGACATTCGCGGCACTCTTATGTACTTTGGAATATTGTCGTACGATCATTTCTCCAGGAAAGTCAAAAGTGACATTTTTGCTTCAATAGCTAATAACTTGGTTTAAAAAGTCGTCAAAATTTTTAACAGTCGTGGACACAAAGAAAAAAAAGTTACAACTTTATAAAAAATTAAGGTGACATTTTTCTTTTTTCAATTGTCACGGCTCGCTAAGGGATGATAAAAAATTTTGAAATTTTGTCTCAAAAACTAGAGTGTTCAAGCTTTAAAATGAGTTATAGTTTTTTTTAAATCTGATCACATTTCGCGAAATTACAGCGATTTAAAAATCATCAAAATTTCAACAATTTTTATGTGTCCCTTTAATTAAGTTGCGGATATAGTTAAATTTGGTATAAAATATTGAAATGTTATCGGTGTTCATTCCTTTAGATAAAATTAACTTAAATATTCATTTTTAAAATTTATAGTACAGATAGATAACGCCCGAGGAAATGTTTTTCCAATAATAGTATCAAAATCTGATTTTTGACTTAGACCATTCTGGTTTTCAATGGCTCAATGTAGTTTATCTTGCAAGCATATAATTCATTATTAAAGATTTAATAAGATTTTTCATAGAAATATTTCCAACTACTTGTGAAAAAGGGAGCATATTTGTTGAAATATATTATGTTTGTACAACGATTATTATTCGCATTATCACAGCGTGCATACTGTACAAAATGATTTCAATGTTTTATAATTTATAAATGTATTTATTATGTAATGAACATTTTTGTATAAAATGCAATTGTAATTATTTTTTCAATTTACTGTAAATCTAACCATATAATAAAAAACACTTTGAGTTTAAGTTAAAATATTTCTTTTCTTTTTTGAAAATATCTAAAAGGTTATGGGCCCAGAGTGGTTTTAATTTATATACGGCAATATTAAAGTAATAGTCAAGTTCAAGTAAATTTGTTTTGTGATTAACCATGGCGGAAGCATTACGGTCTTGTGTAACAAAATTGAATAATGAAAATTATCAAGTATGGAAGTTTAAAATGGAGATGTTACTAATTTAAGAAGATTTGTGGAGTCAAATCAATACAGAGCGACCAACAACGGATTTTGCAGCATGGGACAAAAAAGATAATAAAGCACGTGCAACAATCGGATTACTCGTTGAAGATTCTCAGCTTATTCATATTCGTAAGGCGACTACAGCAAAGCAAGTTTGGGATTCTCTCAAGAACTACCACGAAAAGTCAACCCTTACCAGTAAAGTTTACCTGTTAAGGCAAATCTGCAATCTAAAGCTAACAGAGACAGGGAATATGGAGGCTCACGTAACTACAATGCAGGATCTCGTGGACAAGTTAACAGCACTTGGTGAAGAAATTAAGGACCATCTATTTGTAGCTATGTTGCTCAGTAGCTCACCTGAATCATACAGTACACTAATCACAGCACTCGAGAGCAGACCAGAGGAAGAACTAACATTAAATATGGTTAAAGGCAAATTAATCGACGAGTACAAACGACGTAAAGGTGTTCCTGACTCAGATGAATCAACTACTACAGCATTAAGGGCATCACAGAAGAACCGTACAAATACTGACAATAATAAATCATGCTTCTTCTGTAATAAATTGGGACATTTCAAACAGGACTGTTTCAAGTATAAGAAGTGGAAGGCAAATAAGGACAACGGGCCCAAGGCTAACACTGTTGAAGATGGTGAAGAGCAAAAGAGTTCCATTTGCTTCAGCGTTCACCAGACTAAAGGTCACCAGGATACGTGGTATATTGACTCAGGAGCTACAAGTCATATGACCAATGATCAAAATTTTTTTGACCTTTTAGAACGAAAGACTATGTGTGATGTCACTCTGGCAAACGGTGAAGGTGCAAAAGTTCTCGGAATAGGATCTGGAAAATTACAATGTCAAGATGAGAAAAATAAAGTTATTGAAGTTGATGTCACAGACGTTCTATATGTACCAGATTTGACGGAAAGTTTACTGTCAGTGAAGAGGCTCACAGAAATGGGTTTTACAGTGGAGTTCAAGGGACAGAAATGTTCAATTGCCAAAAATGATGTTGTGATGGCTACAGCAACTTTGTCATCCAATATGTATGCAATGAAAATAAAAAATAAGGCATTAACAATAAAAGGAAATGAGCATACGTCTAATTGTCAACATACTTGGCATAGGAGATTTGGACATAGACACCCTGAGGACATAAAGAAACTTAGAGATAAAGAGCTGGTGGTGGGTTTAAATTTGCAAGACTGCGGACTCAAAGAGGTATGTGAATGCTGCCTTAAGGGGAAGTTGCCAAGAAATTCAATTCCGAAACAAGCCACAACCAGAGCAACATCAGTATTGGAGTTGGTGCACACCGATCTCTGTGGACCTATGCAGAATGCGACGCCAAGCGGAAAAAGATATTTAATGACAATCATAGATGACTACAGTAGATATACAGAGATATATTTCTTATGCAACAAATCAGAGGCCGCAGAGTACATCATGGATTACATAAAGTTTACCGAGAACAAATTTGACAAGAAAGTCAAGATTATAAGGTCCGATAATGGCCGAGAATATGTTAACAAAGAATTAAAAGAATCGCTAACTCAGCAAGGTATAAAAGTTCAATATACAGCACCTTATTCTCCGTTTCAGAATGGAGTGGCAGAACGTAAAAATAGAACATTAATGGAATCAGCCAGATGTATGTTAATAGATGCTGATATGGAGAAAAAATATTGGGCAGAAGCAGTCAATACAGCGTGCTATTTACAAAATATTTTGCCCACCAAGGCAATAAATCAGACACCGTTTGAGCTGTGGAACAACAGAAAGGCTAACGTTCAGCATTTACGCGTTTTTGGGAGTAAAGGGTACACTCATGTACCAAAGGAGAAGCGAAGAAAGCTAGACGATAGGTCAATATTGCTCACATTTGTAGGATATTCAGCGGAGTCAAAAGCATACAGGATGTTGGATACAAAAACCAATAAAATCATCATCAGTCGCGATGTAAGATTCATTGAACATAAAACAAAGGATGAAGAAAATGACAATCAACTAGAAAAGAGTGATCAGAAACAAAGAAATGAGAAAGAAGTTTCAATGCTAGAAACAATAAAGGACAACATTAAAGTAAAAATTAGTGAAACTCAGTCAAATTTTGAGGACGAACGAGAACAAGATTTAGATAAGTCATTAGAAAACTCAATCGAAGCTGAAGAAAGATTAACTGATGAGGATGACTCAATTTTAGAACAAACATTACCTGAAGGCGACTGTACATACATTTATCCAGGACATGCTGAAGATCTTGAAATTCAAGAAATGAGACGTTCAGAGAGACAAACAAGAGGACAACCACCTCAAAGACTTGAATATCAAGCAAGAGTCGCAACGGAATATGAAGAGCCAAGAAATCAAGATGAAGCACTTAACGGAATTCATAAAGACGAATGGATAAAGGCTATGAACGAAGAGATCAAATCAATGACAGATAATCATACTTGGGACCTAACTGAATTGCCAAAGAACAGAAAAGCTATTGGTTGCAAATGGGTGTTCAAAAGAAAAAGGAATACCATCACTGGATCAGTAAAATATAAAGCTAGATTAGTAGCACAAGGCTTCAGTCAAAAGTACGGAACTGATTATGACGAAGTGTTTGCACCAGTAGTCAAAGCAACGACCTTGCGTCTGTTGCTCACTGTGGCAACACAGAAGAAACTAAAAATTTACCACTTCGATGCAAAGACAGCATTTCTGAATAGTGATCTAGAAGAAACGATTTATATGAAACAGCCAGAGGGCTATATTAACGTTAAGAAAAAGGATTTGGTTTGCAAACTTAACAAAAGTATATACGGCTTGAAACAGGCAGCAAAAGCGTGGAATGGAAAGCTGCATGAAACAATTGTTAACTTAAAATTTAAGCAAAGTACAGCAGATCCGTGCTTATATTCAAAGAAATCTTTAAAGGGAGTTCAATATATAGCAGTGTATGTAGATGATCTTCTCATTGCTGATGAAGACAAAGAACAAATTCAACAGACAGCTGATGGCCTCGAAAAGGAGTTTGAGCTTACGAGACTTGGGGAACTGAAGAATTATCTCGGGATCAACATTCATAGGGACTCAGAAGGAATCTACTACATGGATCAAGCGCAGTATATCCAAAAGATAATTAATAAATTTGGATTGCAAGACGCAAAATTCTCAAAAATACCACTAGACACTGGATATTTGAAGATAGCGCAAGATGGAATGACTATGAACAACAATGAAAATTTTCAAAAACTTATCGGAGCTTTGCTATATGTATCAACTCATACGAGACCAGATATAGCAGCTAGTGTTTCGATATTAAGTCAAAAAATCAAACAACCAACTAAAACTGATTGGAAGGAAGCCAAAAGAATTGTTAAATACCTGAAAGGCACAAAATATTTAAAATTGAAGCTAACTAGCAACAATAGAGGCCTTGAAGTTTACGCTGATGCTGATTGGGCAGAAGACAGGACGGACAGCAAGTCACATAGTGGATTTCTATTCCAATATAATGGAGGTACAATAGCTTGGGCTTGTCGAAAACAATCGTGCACTGCATGGTCAAGTTGTGAAGCCGAATACATTGCAATGGCAGAAGCAAGTAGAGAATTACTCTGGATTAGAAGTTTGTTAGAAGATTTTGGCGAACAACAGAGCAAACCAATTATACTGCACGAGGACAACCAAAGTGCAATTAAAATGGTAAAAAACGGCGATTCAAGAAATAAAACCAAACACGTAGACGTAAAATATCACTTTATAACGGATCTAGTCAAAAAGGAGATTATAGAGATAAAATATTGCCCAACTGAAGAAATGATAGCTGATATGATGACGAAACCATTATCGTTCAAAAAGTTGAAAAAACATAGAGATGCGTGTCAGCTAGTAGAAATCCAATAATTCATATATTGAAGAAAAATAATCGTTGAAGGGGGGTGTTGAAATATATTATGTTTGTACAACGATTATTATTCGCATCATCACAGCGTGCATACTGTACAAAATGATTTCAATGTTTTATAATTTATAAATGTATTTATTATGTAATGAACATTTTTGTATAAAATGCAATTGTAATTATTTTTTCAATTTACTGTAAATCTAACCATATAATAAAAAACACTTTGAGTTTAAGTTAAAATATTTCTTTTCTTTTTTGAAAATATCTAAAAATATTGAACAGCTGGCATTCAGTTACCTTAAATTCTGATGCATACTATAGTAAGTGTGAATAAAAGGCTTTACAGTGACAACAAACACATGTATGCAAATATATTCCATTATTATGTTAAGCTATTCCATTCAGCTAGTTTCCCGCGCTACAAATGTTGTTGAACGCTCTATTTGCTGCAGGAAAGCTTCTAGAAAGCTGATTATGCGATTTAGAGCTTTGCACTAACTTTTATTGTCATCAGGGCTTTTAACAACTATATAATTCTGCCTGTTTAATTATAGAGTGTGCCATTAACAGGCCTTTCGTTACATATTCGACAATTCTCTTTTTTGGGTATTTTAAGTCTGCAATGATTTTCAGGAAGCGCAACATTATTTTCAACGATGTAGTTTAATCCCACTTCTGCGTATGACGATATCTTTTGTGAATCACTCTTAAGTCAAGTGTTCAAGTATTTTTATTAACACGCCTTTATCTTCACCTGTTTGTTTGTTTGTGAAGGAATTTTTGAACGTGAAATTCACCCACTTCAAAACGTCAGATTAAACTGAAACTTTGCACACTTATCAAGGATCGATGACAATACAATAATTTAATAAGTTTGTCGCATTATCCTGACCCGACCTTCAGGATAAAAAAACCTGAAAAATTACAGCAAGCAAGCTAACATGCTGTACAGTGACGTACGTTGCGTTGCCTACCCCATAGTCAAATGCAATATTTTTTTTTTACTTTTATAATTAAAATTGGAGTTTAAAAAAGTAAAACAACACGCTTTTATGGACTAAAAAGTGCAAAATAATTTGACAACAAAATTAACTTTACTGTAAAAAGCATGGAGTACTTAATATCAGTAATAAATTTTTAATTTACTAGCTAATTGTAAACGTAGAGCTATTATGAAAATTTAAGTAGATAGCACTCCACACTTTTTACAGTAAAGCTAATTTTCTTTAATCACTAATTTAATTAATATTTTTTTTTGAGTTGTCCCCCTTCACGGAAATCTTTAGTAAAAGGCGAAAGATTTATACGATACTGAAGGGAGACTAGAGCTACCGAGCTGGGTAGAGTAGTGGTGACGCACTAGACTCGCATTCGGGAGGTCCGGGTTCGAATCCCGGAGGGGGCAGATGTGGCTGGGACTTTTTCCTACTGCCTCTCGCCGAGAAACGGTAATTTCTGTACCGGCCATCTTGATTGAGGTTTTCCATGGTTTCCCTCAATTAATTCCAGATAAATATCGAGATGGTTCCTTATTTCAGGCCATGGCCGATTACCTATCAAACTCCTAGTTCAAAAATTGCCTACCTTATCCTAATATCCTATAATTCCTTCATTCACTATTACATTGCTATTACATAAGTTGAAGTTTTAAAAATGTAGAAAAATAACGGAAAGTGTGGTAAATGGAAAATATTATTATTATTTATTAATATTGCGCTTGAACTTTCCTTACAGCATGTAAAGTGTAATGTGATTATGGTTTTAATTTCTGTCATCAGATGTCGTATCGTTTTATCACAAATCTCAATACAGTTCAGTAAAGCTACATCTATTATAAAAAAATGAAATATCGATATTACATGTTTTCAAATAGATTTTATTTTATTATATTGTATTGTACATGAGAATAATGTGAAAATAACGTTTGTAAGTAAAATGTTATTGAGGATGGATTTTATAAGGTAGCGTCACTCTGCTATAGGAAACATAATAAAATGTAGAATGACAAAAGAAGTACATAAATAATATGTTATGTGTCGTCAAAATATGTGTGATGGATGGTGTCACGAACGCGGATCAGTCGACGCTAGATATGACACCGACCATGACATAGGTTCCGCGCATGACAAACACACACACATGCCATAGATATATGTTAGGCTCAAAGAACAAAAACGCTCATTGAACGAAAAAATTGACCAAGTACGCGTCGCCGTGCCGGACCTAGCCCTTGAGCGAGATTGTCTTTCAGCGCCCTTTCGTCGACGCTTTCAGGTCATGGAAATTGTACTTCGGGCTTATGTTAAATAAATAATAAGTAACAAATTTTCAAAAATCTACTTTTATTGCAAACATCAAACTTTCGTACTTTGTATTTACACGATTTTAGCCGTAGCTAGGTTTTAGTTTTATAACTCTATATCTACACTAATATTATAAAGAGGAAAGATTTGTATGTTTGTAATGAATAAACTCAAAAACTACTGTGCCCATTTAAAAAATTCTTTCACCATTAGAAAGCTACATTCACCCTGAGTACGATAGGCTATATTTATTGCTAGAAAATATTAGGGATCCTTACTAAAACTTTAGTAACGTAATCCAAGGTGTAAAAAAAAATTCCATATAACATCTTTCGTCGCATGCGCTGCGGAAACTATTGATGATAGAACAAAAGTATGTTCTACAATATTAACTACAAAAAACTTTTATATGTCCAACTATTATCGTTATGTCACAATAACCACTTTTTACATTTTAATAATCTATATAGATAAAAGACGATGTATATGTAATCTATGGACTCCAAACGGGTAGACCATTTTTGATCAAATTTTCAGACAATCTTTACACAACACAACAGAATTTTTTAACTTTCTTTTTGGGAAATAAGATTTTTCTTCGATTTTTGAACATTCACAAATAAAAGCGATTGAATTCGCGCAAATTCAATACACGTTGAGAATTTAATGATAATGATTATCATCTTTTATATTCTATATATTACATTTACACCCGGCCGCTAGTTCTTTTATACAGGGTGAGGCACTTAAAGTGTTACAGAGAATTAGCACTTAAACTTTTGATGATATCCAAAAAAGTTTCAGACAAAAGTTGTTCAGTTTGAAGGGGGATATCGTTTGAAGACAAATACCACCCCTCATCTCCAACGCCTGCGCAGAGATGAGGGTGACTTTGACATTTTTAATAGGAACGCCTATTTTTTATCACAAATCATGATTTTTCGAAAAAAAAAAAATGCAACATTTGTCTGAAACAATTTTTTATCCGATGCCTCCCTCAACCCGTAAAATGCATGTCCAAAATCGGTTTCACGAAACTCCATTAAATTTTTAAGCCTAAACAACGACCTTGCGGAGAAAATTACAAGAGGCAAAAGTTGTTTGGTTTGGGAAGGATCATCGATTAAAAATAAAAAGAACCCCCTACCCCCGCACAAAAAAAAACCCTCACCACTTGTGCGGGGGTGGTGGGTTCTTTTTATGTTTAATCGATGACCCTTCCCAAACCAAACAACTTTTACCTCTTGTAATTTTCTGCGTAAGGTCGTTGCATTTTAGGTGTTAAGGGAGGCACCGGATAAAATATTGTTTCAGACAAATGTTGCATATTTTTTATCGAAAAATCATAATTTGTGATAAAAAGTAGGTGTTCGTATTAAAAATGTCAATGTCACCCTCATTCCTGCGCAGGGGTTGGAGATTAGGGGTGGTATTTGTATCCAAACGATGTCCCCCTTCAAACTGAACAACTTTTGTCTGAAACTTTTTTGGATATCATCAACAGTTTAAGTGCTATTGCTCTGTAACACTTCAAGTGCCTCATCCTGTATAAAAGAATATAGAGTTTAAAAACTAAAACTCAGCTACAGCTAAAATCTTTCATATTCTATATATTATATTTACACCCGGACGAAGCCGGACTAGGCTGCCAGTTTTTTTTTTTTATATAGATCAGTATGCATCAGGACATGCATCAGCAATTACACTATTATTGTGGTGGCGTTTGGCACCGTAATCAGAGTTTTTGATTAATGTTATAAAAGCTTTCAGGACGATATTTAAAAATCGTTACCTATGATCATTAATAAATGTGGCACAACGGCTTATGATATTTTTGCAGTGAAATAAGATTAATGACAACAGTCCATGTAATGATCCGGTTCTTTATTTTTCGCTACAATTAAAGGAGGCAGTTGAGATGGACGATATACCAGTGGTGTAGCTGATGGTCTGCAGGCGGCTTTGTTCACCCTAAATTTTTTTGTAAATTCTGTTAATAAATCTATATAAATAAAATGATAGAGGCCTGCATTACGAAAAAACTACTATTGTAGATAGATTTCGATCAAATATTTTTAGTTTTACTTCTTAGTAGAGTTGGGTAACTCAGATCTGAACCGGTTCAAAGAACCGACTCCGACAGAAGATCCGTGAGAGCCGACTCACTTTTTTTTGAGCCGACGGATCAACGGATCCGCATAACTCAGTGAAACACTTAACACACAAGCACATTTTACACTTACGTATCAGTTCTTGGTTTGATGCATCTGCCAGCTCAAATGACTCATGCATCACATATTTGGCTATGCATTCTTGATTCTATACAAGTCGCGATATGATTGACTGAACTAGGTAACTCAGTGGCAGACTGCAGTAACATATTCAGAACTCGGCTCTTTTCGAACCGGTTCAGTGAGCCGGCTCACATACGGGATCCAGATGCAAAGATGCAGATCACTAAAAAGACCCGTTTTTTCCATCTCTACTTTTTAGACTCAAGGCATTTAGAGTAGACTCTAAGGAGTAGTCTGGGAATGCATGCAATTGTTAAAACAATTGTCAAAAAGTAACAAAGCTATTCTTAGATGAATTCCGGGACACGATGGTCATCAACGCAATGAAATTGCCGACAGTATAGCCAAAAAGGGTTCGAAAACGCCCCTTATAGGACCGAAGCCCTATTGTGGTACATCAAAATGTCACTTTGGAACGGCTCTTGCTACATGGGAATATAAACAACATTTCCTGTTCTGGAAAAGCTTCCAAGGTCTTCGTCAAGCGAAGATCTTTATTAAACCTAATAAAATACTAAGCTGATCTGAGCTCAGAATGATTTCCGGGCTCTTTTCAGGTCTCTGCTCTTTCACCTTAATAAAATTGGCGTAACAGATATCGAGCCATGTCGCTTCTGTCTGGAGGCTCCTGAAACATCGGAGTATCTGCTTTGTAAATGTGAAGCTGTCATGAAGCGAAGACTTCGTTACCTCAATAATCCATTCCCAACACCTGACCAGGGATGGAACACAGAATTCAGAGCAATTCTGGGCTTTATTAAAAGCCTTAATCTCATAGAGATATAAACAATTCAGGGCTACACTTACATAATAAATCTATCGAGGTCGCGGTGTTGACGAGGAATAAAATTATCTCGCCCTCTTTTCTAATCTAGGCTCATTCATTCACTGACTGATGATCATCAAAATTTTTAGGGTACTTCCTGAAGTCCTAGAAGGCTGAAATTCGGTATTCAGGTTAGGATTTGCATATAAACAACAGAAAAATTAAGAAATCCGAAATTTTCCCCTTTCAACCCCTCGTATAGGGACATATGTACCAAATGTGCAAAAGTTATCCACAAACCCTGATGATGAAAAATAGTGAAAAAATCATAATCTAAGGCGCCTGCCAAAAAAAGAAATTGAAATCCCACCAAAAACATTTCATGTGGAGTTGGTTGCCAAGACTCACAAGTTCATAATGCTTTCACTGTTAAAAAGTTATGAGGTCTCCAGTAAAGTCAAGCCCTTAGTTGGACTCCGGTTTGTCTACGAGGGCTGTCGAAAGTCCAAAGCAGACTAGGTTAGTGGCTCTACTAGAGATCTCATATAACGTTTTAACAATGAAAGCATTATGAGTCTTGGCCACCAATTTTACATAAAATGTTTTTGGTAGGATAATATAATAATAATAATAATAATAATAATGCGTTTAACGTCCGTTTCTCGACTTTATGTCATAACAGACGCCATTCGCACCATTACTATTTTTTCATCTACCACTTCCCGTTATTTTCTACATTTTTTACAACTTCAACTTATGTAATAGCAATGGGCGAATGAATTAGGAAATTAGGATAAGATAGGTAATTTTTGAACTAGGAGTTTGATAGGTAATCGGCCATGGCCTCAAATAAGGAACCATCTCGATATTTATCTGGAATTAATTGAGGGAAAACATGGAACACCTCAATCAAGATGGCCGGTACAGGAATTACCGTTTCTCGGCGAGAGGCAGTAGGAAAAAGTCCCAGCCACATCTGCCCCCGCCGAGATTCGAACCCGGTACCACCCGAATGCGAGTCTAGTGATGTTACCACTACTCTACCCAGCTCGGTTTTTGGTAGGATAATATTATGCAACGTTTAATACATTTTTTTCTCCACTTGTGACAGCCTGTATAAGGTATGACAAATGTTAGCGTGTAATAGCCGTGGCATGAGAGAAACGTTTATGATAGTGTCACCGGCGGACGCGCTTGCTGACTCCCCGAGGGGCTCAAGGGTTCACCGACACAAGGCAAAGAGCTTCTGTATTCTATAGAATACTTACTATGAATGTATATGAGTGTGTGTGTTAGTTTTCCAGATGTACCCGCTCCGTTCCAAGGAGTGGTATTTAACATTTTTGGGTAGGTATTTGAGGCACTGTGAAAACTTGTACAATACCTCTTGAGTAATATCCGAATACAAAAACACAGACATGGCTGAAGGGTAGCGAAGTTTAACCGACTTAACCGATTTTTAAATACTAGCGGTACCTGTGCGAATAATTCGCACTAAAATTCGTTCATAATTTCTCACACTCTTTATAACTGTCTTCTTTTTGTTGTAATACATTACGAAGCTCAGTGATGGTTCAAGAAAATATTTTTCTAAAACTGTCATATAGAGGCGCAAGTATCGAAAACGTTGAGCTGAAGCGCTGCCATATGAAAAGTATTTATATACGTGAATATTCATTAAAAATTAAACAAAAAAAATTTACCGACCGTCAATCATGTTGACGTTGTTTCAAAATCAAAGCTGTCAGATGGCAGCATTGCTGTATTGTGTCTTAATATATATCTATATATATATATATATATATATATATATATATATATATATATATATATATATATATATATATATATATATATATATATATATATATATAATTTTAATAATTAATAAATTTACAAAAACAAAAGCAATAATAAATTTTTTAGTTGTTGATGTCGGTAGAGCAAGCAATTATCTATAAAATGATATAAAATTTATGTGGAGCAATTGTGTGGTTTTTTCGAAAAAGGGAGGCAAACATCTCAACCTTAACGTATTAATATATATGATGATTTGTGCAATAAAAAATCCTTGAGGCATTTTGAAATTTTAATACGTTGAAATTTAGTATTTAAAGAGATGAAAAATAAAAAAGGCAGTTTTTTAATCGGGTGTTTAGCTAGGTGCTTGCAAAATTATATTTTTTAAGACTTAAAAAGTATATTCGGGACACGTTGAAATTTAAACAGAATAATATTGGTAATTAAAAATAGATATATCAAAAAGACATGTCGTTTCGGTGGGACATTTTACCTATTAGGCAATTAATATGTTTGATAAATCGGTTAAGTCGGTTAAGCCTCGCTACCCTTCAGCCAAATGTGTTTTTGTATTCGGATATTACTAAAGAGTTATTGTACAAATTTTCAGTGCCTCAAATATCTACCCAGAAATGCTTAATAGCTCTTGGACTAATACTAATCTGTCTTAAATTATTTTTCCTTGTTAGTATATTTCCCACAATTATGGCACATATTGGCGTCGGTCGGATAGCGGGACGTAGGGATCGAACCAAAATTTATCGACGTTTTACGTCATTCTAAGCAGCTTGGCACCATTTTAGAAAATTACCATCTGTTTTAAAGTGGAGAAACTAAAATCTATTTTTAATACTTACTCCTTACTCTAATATACAGTTTGAATGAGTTTTATAATAATAATTTTAGCTTAGTATTTTTATATATTTTTATATTGATAACTTTACGGAAGTATTTCGTATTAATAAAAATTTCCATATGATAACATAGGTTGGCTTTATAGCCCCTATATCTGCCTTCGAATTACATATTGTACTAAGGTTGGATTAATGATTTAATAAAATAAAAAATGGAAATTTACTGGGTTCATTTATACTCTCACTACTATGATGATTCTTGTCTAGCGATACTTAGCGAAATAATCAGCTCTCGCATGTAGTGAATTTAATGTTATTGCTTTATTATGATGAATTAACTGTAAAGATATCGCACCGTAGAGTAATTGATTAACTCATTCCGCCGCGAAAGTGGAAAGATTCGGGTTTAAGTCCCGACGGTGATAGTGGTCAAAAAATAATTTTTTCTAATTTAGCATTGTAACAATGAATGTTTATAACAATAGTATTTTTACGTTGTGACGTATTCTATGCTGTATATATTATATTGCGAAATTTGATATACACTTTGGAATCTATTTTGCACGAAGCCTTGGCGTAATTGAACAATTTGAAGGGGTTTATTTAGGGGTTAAAAATGGTTTGGGGGCCCAAAACACCAAAAAGATTCTCGGAATTGATTCAAAATTGTAATTTAACCTTTTATTATCAAAACCAAAATTTTGATAAAATCACCTTGACAGGCCGGATTTATAAATTTTATGGTAGAGCATTATACGAACTGAAAGCTGTATATAATTATAGCTTAGCAAAACCGAGACGAAATATTGAAATTAAGGAAAACATGTTATTCTAAGGTGTGTGTTAAGGAGTTAATTTTTTTTATTTCGGCTGAAAATAAACATGTATTTACATAATAAAGTCAAAACTGCGTGTATTAGCAAATACTGTAATTGACGGCAGGATTTGGCACTACGACCCGAGCTATAAAAGTAATAAGAAAAAAATGTAAGCTTGCAGCGACTTTTCGATGTTAATGTTTTATAAAATTGATACTAATTGATTTTTTTTTTGTTTCAGGTAAGTCGACATTTGTTATTTTGGATCAACTGAATTAATACAAACCAAGGTACTTACTAAATATATATTATAATACTTTACCTATATTGCTGTGTTGCGGAAAGCATTGCCGAAAAATTGATTTGACAATGACCTTAGATTGTGATAATATAATTATATGTTGGATTTTTGCATACGTTTATAGTCCGTAAGACTTCTCTACATGAGCCAGCAGTCGCTAATTTTTGCAATGTTAGAAACATTCATTTGCTGTATTAGAAAAAAATATTTTTCAAACCAGTGTCACCGTTGGGATTCAAACCCGAATCTTTCCACCATAGAGTAACTGAAAACTCATTCCGCCGCGAAAGTGGAAAGATTCGGGTTTGAATCTCGACGGTGACACTGGTTTGAAAAATATTTTTTTCTAATACAGCAAATGAATGTTTCTAGCATTGCAAAAATCAGCGACTGCTGGCTCATGTAGAAGTCTTACGGACTTGAAGTATATGAAAAAATTCAGCAAATATCAGCTACTACTTGCTCATGTAGAAAAAACGCTAGAAACTTTACCGTACGATATAGGTGTTGCAATTATAATACCTACCGCCTATAAGAGGTACAGTTGTAATTACTGTAACTTAGAACGAATCAATAAAAACCCGGGTCGCAGTGCCAAAACACTGCCGACAATATAGTGTATTTGATAATACAGGCAGTGTGGCTTTATTATGCGAACTTAAGTTGGTTTTTCGGCAAAATAAAAAATTTGACTCCTTAATACACCCCTTAAAATAACATTTTTTTTTCTTAATTGAAATATTATTATCAATCGAACCTCTATACCAAATTATATACAACTGTCAGTAAATAATTCACTATCTGCAAAGTAGTGTTTTCATTAAATTTTTAAGTCCGGTCCTATCGGGCCGATTTTTTTAAAATTTTAGGGACATTTTTTAATTACTACTGGAAGGTTAAATGTCAGTTTTGAAACGATTCGCAGAATTTTTTCGGTATTTTGGGGCCCAAAAACGTTTTTCAACCCCTAAAAACTACCCTTAAAATAGCCCGATTACGCCCATTTTAAATAGACTTCTTGCGGTGATGGATTTCAACACGTGGGCCAAATTTCGTTAAAATCAATTAACTCTTTCGAAAGTTACTGCCCGCACACACACACACACACACACACATATATATATATATATATATATATATATATATATATATATATATATATATATATATATATATATATATATATATATACGCATATATATATATATATATAAATATATATATACATATATATATAAACATTTTTAAAAATGGTGCCAAAGTGTTTAGGAGGTTATGAAACGTCGAGAAATTTTGGTCCGACCCCTAGGTCCCGCCATCCGACCGACGCCAATAGTGTATGTTGCCTTATGGCAAATACACTAATAATTAGATAAATGGAAATTTTCATCTCATTCATTCTTAACTCTCGCTACTGAGAGGGTTCATGTCTAGAGTTACCGAGTTAAAATCGGCTCTCGCATGATGTGAATTTAATGTTACAATTGCTTTATTATGAAGGATTGACTGATGAGATATCAAACCGTAGAGTAACTGAAAACTCATTCCGCCGCGAAAGAGGAAAGATTCGGGTTTGAGTCCCGACGGTGACAATTCGAAAATAAATTGTAACAATGAATGTTTCTAACAATCATTGCAAAATAATTATAGTTTTTATACATGTAGGAGCATTCTAATAACGTATTCAAACTCCTTGTCATGTACAATAAAATGTACATAAAAAATATCACCCATAGCTTACATACATAGTTTACACAAAAACCTAAACGAAAATCTTGTCTTAAAGCACTAACGGAATAGTACGGAACCCTCTTCTCGCAACTTCGACTCGCACTTGATCGTTTTTAGTGTATTTGCCATATGGCAACATACACTATTGGCGTCGGTCGGATGGCGGGACCTAGGGGTCGGACCAAAATTTCTCGACGTTTCATAACCTCCTAAACACTTTGCCACCATTTTTAAAAATGTTTATATATATATGTATATGTATATATATATATATATATATATATATATATATATATATATATATATATATATATATATATATATATATATATATATATATATAGGTATATATGTGTGCGGGCTATAACTTTCGAAGAAGTTAATTTATTTTAACGAAATTTGGCACACATGCTGGAATCCATCACCGCACGAAGCCTATTTAAAATGGGCCCAATCGGGCCATTTTAAGGGTAGTTTTTAGGGGTTGAAAAATGTTTTTGGGGCCCAAAATACCGAAAAAATTCTCCGAATCGTTTCAAAATTTAAATTTAACCCTCTGGTAGTAATTAAAAAGTGTCCCTAAAATTTTAATAAAATCGGCCCGACAGGACCGGACTTACAAATTTTATGAAGACACTAGTTTGCAGATAGTGAATTATTTACAGAAAGTTGCTTATAATTTGGTATAAAGGTTCCATTGATAATAATATTGCAATTAAGAAAAAAAATGTTATTTTAAGGGCTGTATTAAGGAGTAAAATTTTTAATTTTGCCCAAAAACCAACTTAAGTTCGCATAATAAAGCCACACTGCCTGTATCAGCAAATACACTATATTGTCGGCAGGGTTTAGGCACTGCGACCCGGGTTTTTTTGAAGTTTAAGTTCTTTAGCGACGTATCTGTTTAAAAAAAGTAAAAAATCGAGTGGAAATAGAATCGACCCCTAAAGGAGAAGTTAGTTTTTCCTCTAAATTACATGAAACTGACAAGGACAGAAGTTTAAAGTGTGTTGCTAAGTATGTGTAAATATTATTAATATAATTAGGTTCACTTGGGAATAATATTAAAAACTAAAGAGTTAAACTTCTTATGTGAGCTTATGAGGGTGAGGCTCATTATAATTTTTTTTGAATTACTTATTCGAAAACTAATGAAAATTGAATCACCCACTCCGTGGTGAAAAAAAAGGTTATACAGTGCATTGGTCTCGGGAGCCGTAACCTTAAAGTGATTGTGTTGAAATTTCATCCTGCTTCGAAACTTTTATAGGTACGTGACAAAATTGCATAATATAAATCGTAAAAGTAAATTTATACAATCATATAAGTTATTGCAGTAATAAAGTCACTTGTGTGAAATAAAAACTATGTTATAAAATAAAACAAGTACCTAATTTAACTATTCACAGACGTGTGACTAATACTCAAAACGTTACTTAAGGCTGTCGGAACGCTCTGAATTTAAGCCAAAAATAGAGCTTTGGCTGTCAACTGATTGTAGACTTATTCGTCAACATTCTGCAAAAATTCTTTCTCTATAAGGAGCATAAAGCACAAATCTAGGTATTTAATGGACTACTTTTGCAATTTATTAGAAAAAAGTTGGCATTAATTGTGCCAAAAAAAGACACGTTTTCAATGTCACACTACGACCTTATTCGTAATCCATTGACTATATATATACAAACACATCAATCATTACTTCTGTAAGGAGTGCTGCATTGTACAAAGTATGGAATTGCCGATTTAATTTGTAACGCTTTCCTTAGGGTCGCTAGACCGTGTTTTAGTGACCCGAAAAACGCACTCTTCCTCGACAGTTATCACTAGCTCGTTTGATAGATTTACTTCGTGAAATGCATGCCAGTGATAATGTAAAGGGCAATGTAATTTACTTTATTTTGATTTGTGGCAATATAGGGAACTTTTACTCAGGTTAATTTTAATTTTATCCGTTACCAAAACAACATGCTTCAAACACAACAAAATAGTTTATTAAAAAAATAATAAATTTCAGTAAACAATTACAAAATACAAAATAAATTGTTTTAATAATAAATTTTAATGGTCAATCGGTATTTTATTATCTTATAAAAATATATGTTCAAATGTTCTTTCGTTATAATTCATCCAAAATAATAATTTTAATTCTTTCTAACAAAAAAATGTTTCAAATAATTTTATAATTCAAATCAGAATGATAATTTTGTATCCTTTATAAATAATGCGTTTTTCTAGCTTTAATTTATTATAATTATACTTTTTCAAAATATTTCTACTAACCACGCTTTTCTTAAACTTCCTTTATTTTCAAAATTCTTTGTTTCAATATAAATTCATATTTGTTTAAATTTCTTTTAAACCAAATCTTAATATTCTTATTATGTTTTCTGGTTTCAATTTCGCATTTTTTCCAATATATATCAATTTTAAAATATTACTTCATAATCAATATCAATATAATTTCATAAACTTCAATTTCATACTTCAATTTCATAAACTTCAATTTCATACTTCAATTTCATAAACTTCAATTTCATACTTCAATTTCATAAACTTCAATTTCATTATTCAGTTTTCCCCTCTTTTAATGCCGAATGCGGTCATTTAATTTTTCCCCCCATATCATATTTTTATATTTAATAATATCTTCAAATTCGTTCAATTTCAACTTTCAACATACCATGTTACTTTTACTAAGAATATTAAGATTTAGACTTTTCTGACCTTTATTCATCATAACTTATAATATCTTTCATCAAATTTTAAATATTTATAAATTCTAATTTTATTTTTTGATTGCTAGAAAATTATACTACTTTTGAAATAATTCCATATCAGAAAATTATCAGTTTTTTGAATGTTAAAATATACCCTTTTAAACAAAATAAACTCTTTCTTCCTAATTAATATCAATTTTAAATATTAAAAAGATTATTGTAGGGAGAAAACCACGCTACAATATTCTAGCGTATTTTAATGATTCTGACATGCTAATTTTGATTTTAAAATATCTCATTTTCCATAATTAAACGCAAATTTTCTGTTATTAGTGAAGGACAATATTTAAGTTATCAAAATTTATATTACCTCATGATTCTATTGTTATCAAACCTCCTCGTTTCTTTTCGACAATGAAGAGTGAAATTATATTATCTTATTAATGATTTTTAAATATTATTATCTGTAAAAGCTGAAGGCTGTAAAAAACTAATGACTGTGCTGGCTGAAGGCCTAGAACAGAATCCTCTTTTAATATTTTATCAAAATGATATTTGGTCAGAATTACAATATCCTCTAAATGATCTCCACCAATCAAGTTACGTGGATCTAACTTGTTCATAACTTGCTTTCATTCAAGCGTTCATTACAGTGTTTTTTGAGTATACGGAATGATACTTAATTTTAATTTTGACTTTTAATAATTCTTTACAGAGTGGTACAAAATGATAATGAATAATAATATTTTACAACGTTAAATATTAATTACTTGATATCTGTAACGTTGTAACGTTACAAATTTATTTGTATAGACATTTTATGCTTTTATTTGTGCCGGAATTTTATAAAACTTTTTATTCTATAATATTGAATTTGTTGAGACACTTTTCTTTATTATGCATTTGAAGAATATTTCAAAAGAATATAAGTGGGGTCTAATTATTGAACTTATTGGAGCATAAAATTGATAATCAGTGGAAGCTTTCAGTTTCATGTCTAGCATATTTCTTTGCAGAGACAAAACCTTTTTTTTTATATGCTAATATTGCCTTTATGTAACTTGACTCGCGTTAATGTCAGATTTCAGAGAAACTTTCTCTTAACTCTATGTGGTTTAGTAAAACGAACCAATAAAAAAACTTAAAAATAATAATTGTTAGAAAACTTTCATTGGTACAATGCTAAATTATAATTTTTTTAAATTTTTATCCACTGCCACCGTCGGGACCAGTGTTGCCAGATTTTTTTTTGCCAAATCGGGATTTTGGAATTTCTTGAGTGAAAAAAACGGGATTCTTTCGTCGAAAGCGGCACATAGTAAAAAAACGTATATAATCAGAAGTTTTTAAATATTTATCTTTTTATTTGAGTTCAAATTACGTTTACGTGACATTAGATAGCAAAAATAGCCATAGAAAATGTATTTTAATATAAATATGATATTTTAAATCAGATTTACCCTATCGTTAAATAGTTGAGTCTTATTCGTCTTCTGAATAAAAAAAAAAAAAAAAAAATCAAAAACGTTTTACTCATTAGAAAAATCTGGCGTTTCAAACAATAGTCTGAGGAGTGAGTGTTACAAATTGCAACTTACAATAAGAGAATAATTATTTACGCACGGCCGAGTTATCCCCGAAAAGCGGGACTGAGCTTGTCCCGCGCGGGACATTTAATTTTGATTTAAAAATCGGGACGTCCCGTCAAAATCGGGACGTCTGGCAACGCTGGTCGGAACTCAAACCCGTTACCTAGCTAAAAAAATCGACTCTCGCATGTAGTGAATTTAATGTTACAATTGCTTTATTAGGATGAATTAACTGTTAAGCTAGCACACCGTAGAGTAATTGATAACTCATTCCGCTGCGAAAGTGAACGATTCGGGTTTGAGTCCCGACGGTGATAGTGATTAAAATTAAATTTTTTTTCTAATTTAGCATTGTAACAATGAATGTTTTCTAACAATTATTATTAGGCATCTACAATTTACTTATGTAGAGATCTTACGTACTATAAACGTAGGAAATATATTTATTAAAAATAATTTAAAAAAAAAACTAAAAAATGACACTTTAATAGCAAACCGGGCTAAAAGTAAAAAACTTTTTTTTTTGTAAAAAAGCATGGGGTGCTTGATATCAACTGGTATAAATATTTCATTGGTAGCTATTTGTAAAAGTAGAGTTAGTATAAAAATAGTAATAAGCCCCCCACGCTTTTTTACAATAAATTTTTTTTTTACTTTTTAGTTCGGTTTGCTATTAAAGTGTTTTTTTTTTTAGTTTTTTAAACTATCAATTAATGTTTTATTTTTTAATCTTATTTTTTTATCCTGATGATCCTGGTCAGGATAATAATAATAAATTATTGTATTGTTATCGGTCCTTGATAAGTGTGCAAAGTTTCAATTTAAACTGGTGTTTTGAAGGGGGTGAATTTCACGTTCAAAGATTCCGTTAGAAAAATACAGGTAAAGCTAATAAAAGCATTTTAAAAATAATTTGAAACTCCTTAAAAAAAGTCACTACAAACAGGAAAATAATGAAATTTTGAGGTCGTTATCAATTTAATTACTAAAGAAAAATTAGGTGTTAATTCTATTTATGTATTTATAATTATGAAAACTTTTTGCATATCTACTTTTATTAAAATGACCCCCACGTCAAAATTACATTATTTTCCTCTTTTTAAGTGCCTTTTTTGAAAGAGGTTAGAGATGGGAAAAACGGGTCTTTTTAGTGATCTGCATCTTTGCATCTGGATCCCGTAGATATGTGAGCCTGCTCACTGAACCGGTTCAAAAAGAGCCGTGTTCTGAATATGTTACTGCAGTCTGCCACTGAGTTACCTAGTTCAGTCAATCATATCACGACCTGTATAGAATCAAGAATGCATAGCCAAACATGTGATGCATGAGTCATTTGAGCTGACAGATGCATCAAAGCGAGAACTGATACGTAAGTGTAAAATGTGCTTTTGTGTGTTAAGTGTTTCACTGAGTTATGCGGATCCGTTGATCCGTCGGCTCAAAAAAAAAGTGAGTCGGCTCTCACGGATCTTCTGCCGGAGTCGGCTCTTTGAACCGGTTCAGATCTGAGTTACCGAACTCTAAAGGAGGTTAATATTTTTAAAAACATTTTTTTTTACTTTTTAGTGTATTTGATTTCGCACATTTTTCTTAACATTTCATAATTGCCAAAGTGTTTAGAAAGCTAGGAAACGTCGATAAATTTTGGTCCGACCCCTAAGTCCCGCCATCCGAATGCCGCCAATAGTGTACGTGCCATATATAGCTAATACACTAAAAACCGGCTAAAGTTTATATATCGTATTTTTCGTGCTCTGTTTTAATGTAAACATTCATTAAAAAGTCGACGTGTCCAGACATGTGTAAATGAAATATAACAGCAATCTCTGTATAGAAACAGCTGGAAATAAATGGCATAAAAGTTAGCTGAAATAAAAAACTAGTTGACAAGAAATAAACGATTTGCGTTATTGCACAGTTGCGCCAGCTTTTCTATAGCCAACTCGGTCAATGTCCTACAGAAAAGTTTTATTAGTGGTGCGAATTCAATACTTCTTTTCAAATATCTTTTCCAAGTCCCGTGTCTGTGCTTACGTCTTATACAGTCTGAAAACACTTGAAAAGGTGAAGAGTGAAGTTGTTGTTTTAACATATTCTTCATAATACTTTATTGCTAGAGAGAAAGAAAGAGTAGACAGAGAGAGAGATTATAAACGCCCGAAAGCTAGGGTCATTAGCGGCTCGTCCTATTATTACTTATATTAACTGTATGATTGCTAACAGTGTTCGATCACTTTCACACAGTTTGTGCTGAGACCCAGCGGTAAGAGACGAGGTAGGTCTTCTTTAGCTCTGTCTCGCTCAAATCTTCCGCACGTTTCAATTTTTGGCTGGTGCCACTACGAGGCTAAAAGATGCTATTGCAAGGGTGCCGCTGTCAATTGATTACTCTAATTTTTGGAAATATTTTCAAGATTTAAAAAACTTTTCCGAAAAAGGAACAGTCACTTTGGGTTTGTGATGGAACAGTTTTGTGAAATAAGTACGAATAAGGTCGTAGGGTGACATTGAAAACGTGTGTTTTTTTAGCACAATTAATGCCAAATTTTTTCTAGTAAATTACAAAAGTAGTTCATTAGAGACGTAGATTGGTCCTTTATCTTCCTTATAGAGAAAGAATTTTTGCAGAATGTTGACGAAAAAAGTCTACAATCAGTTGACAGCCGAAGCTCTATTTTTGGCTTAAATTCAGAGCGTTCCGACAGCCTTAAATAGTGTAAGCGCTATCGTTTGCTATAATAGGGAGTGTTTTAAATCGTGCATAAGTATCCAATATAGTCACAAATATTTATTTATTTATTTGTCTCCAAACGATGTCCCCTTTCAAACTGAACAACTTTTGTCTGAAACTTTTTTTTCAACAACACCACCGTGTCGAAATATTTCCCTGGTGAGTTTAAAATGGATCACCCTGTGTATAGATATAGCAAATTAATTGACAAAATATAACCTGTTACATAAATATCATGTTCATTCTTAGCAAGTTCATCAAGTCATATCATTATTTTAATACAAAAATCTAGAGTGGTTACCATCATTTTCAATTATTGACATTTTTAATTAGTGACATCAATTAATTTTAACCAATATATTCTTTTATGAATACTTAACCATTTTAACAATAATTTCTGTACATTAGTGAAACCTATACACCATGTTCGCAATCTTAATTTTTATTCGACAAAATACTGATATGATTTGACAGCATTTGGTAAGTTTTTTCTCAATTGTAACCTTTAAAAAAATATAATGAGCCTCACCTTCATAATCTTATATAAGAAGTTTAACTTCTTTAGTTTTTAATATTATAAATACACATTTTAAGAGGGCACTTTGATGTTTATGTCATGTGAAAATTCTCACTTGGACAGATCGTCACATTCATACCATAGTTTTATTTACATACTATAATCTACAGAAAAACATTTTTAATATGAATTATCTGTAGTATATCAGCATCATAACCTCACATTGTGTGACGTTTTAACATATACGTGTATTTAAAAAATGTTTAATCCGAAATTTGTTCTGATAGCTAAAATTAGACAATATGGTATTTAATATTTTCTTTTCTGATTTTACATGAAATATATATTATGAGTTCGTAATTTTAAGCGTCAGATTCAAGCCGTTCATCGCTGTCTTACTATTTTGCGAATCAAAATGCAACACACTATAAACTTCTGTCCTTGTCAGTTTCATGTAACTTAGGAGACAAAGTATAACTTACCCTTTATTTGCCAGTTCTACTTCCCCTCAATTTTTTATTTTTTTCATACAGATACGTCGCTAACTTCAAAAACTACAAACTTTATGATACAAATAATAATTTTTAGAAACTCTCAAGATGGTGCGAAGTGTACCGAAACGCCGGTAAATAAATGCAATTTTAAACTCAGTATTGCTTCTCAATTGATCCTTTGCCACGGATTTTTATCCAAACTTTCTCCAATAGTCATCAAGGATCACAATCGCTCTAATTAATCATTTAAGTCAACCTCGTATATTTAATAATGTTGCAACTCGAGTTTTTTGTACTTAATATTTGCTTTTATATCGAAGTTTATATTATTTGCAGCTGACGTTTTATTGACTGAACATTATTTTTATTCACTGTTTTCGCTTTGCTTTACAACTAATGGACTATCTATGTATCTCACTGGCCAAGTGACTGTCAAGTGTTTTTTGTCAACGGAAAGAAAACTTAGTGTATTGAAAATTTGTATTTAACTGTAAAATCTTACAAACATTCAGTTAATGGATTTTGAAAAGCTTAACAGTGTTGGATCACTTTCAAACAGTTTGTGCTGAGGCCCAGCGGTAAGAGGCGAGGTAGGCAAAAGACATATTGTGGGTGTGACCTTCTTTAGCTCCGTCTTGCTCAAATCATCCGCACGTTTCAATTTTTGGCTGGTGTATACTACAAGGCTAAAATATGCTATTGCAAAGGTGCTGCTGTCAATTGATTACTCTAATTTTTTGAAATATTTTGAAGATTTATAAGGTCGTAGTGTGACACTGAAAGCGTGTGTTTTTTTGGCACAATTAATGTCAACTTTTTTCTAGTAAATCGTACATAAATTACAAAAGTAGTCCATTAGAGATCCTAGATTTGTGCTTTATCTTCCTTATAGAGAAAGAATTTTTGCAGAATGTTGACGAATAAGTCTACAATCAGTTGACAGCCAAAGCTCTATTTTTGGCTTAAATTCAGAGCGTACCAGCTGTTCAATATGCTTGCGCACGTTTTGAAAATCTCTCATTTATATGAAAAATCTTATTAGTGTATTTGCCATGTTATATGGCACATACACTATTGGCGTCGGTCGGATGACGAGACCTAGGGGTCGAACCAAAATTTCTCAACGTTTCATAGCCTCCTAAACACTTTGGCACCATTTTTAAAATATGTTCATATGTGTTGTGGGTGTGCGGGCTATAACCTCCGAAAGAGTTAATTGATTTTAACGAAACTTGGCCCACATGTTGGAATCTACCACCGCTTGAACCCTATTTAAAATGGGCCCAGTCGGGCCATTCTAAGGTTAGTTTTTAGCGGTTGAAGAAAGTTTTTGGGCGTAAAAATAGCGAAAAAAAATTCTCAGAATCGTTTCAAAATTAAAACGTAACCTTTTAGTAAAGATTAAAATGTGCTGTTAAAATTTTAATAAAATCGAATCGACAGGACCGGAATCATAAATTTTATGAAACGTTAGTTTGCGTATAAGGATTTAGTTACTGAAGGGTGTATTTTATTTAGTTCAGATGTTGAATTGATAACAATATTTTAACTAACAAAAAAATATCATTTTAAGGGAGGTATTAAGAGGTTGATTTTTTTATTTTGTGTAAATACAAACTTAAGTTCACGTGATAAAGCCACACTACCTGTATTAGCAAGTACACTATATTGTCGACAGGGTTTTGGCACTGCGACCCGAGTTTTTTTTGTAATAGGAATGTTGACTATTTTTGGGCAAGTGTTTTAAATCATGCATAAGTACCTAATATAGCCATAAATATTTATTATTTTTAATTAAATGCATCTCAAGCTTTACAAATCATGTATTTTAATTTCCGTTTCAAATTTCGCTCCAAAACGCCAAGACTGGACTGTCGTGACATCATACAGTCATAAACACCGGTAAACTGATGAGGTGATGAAAGGTTTTTTCGTATTTGTTGCTATAGTTATATGTAAATTGACGTTTCCTATAAATAAATAATATAAAATTCAGAAGCGTAGCGTGCCCGGGCGGGGCCCCGTATAAAAATTAGTTTGGGGGCCCTTCCCCCGTTGAAGTAAATGACTTAAATGGGGAAATCTCGCAGCTCGCGATAACCGATGTAGGGTGTTGCCAACTTTTGAACGCACGCTTTACGCGGGAAAAAAAGAAATTGCTTTTTTTGACTTTTGTCATTTCTCAAATAAAAAAAAATTGGGAAGTTTTTATTAATTTGTGCTTACGCATGTTGGGGGCCCCCGTAGCCCGGGGGCCCCGTATAATTGATACGGCATATACGGCAGTAGCTACACCCCTGATAAAATTACACATTCTAAATATTAACCAAACAATAAAGCCTTTTGACAGCGTCAGATAATGTTTACGAACAAGTGACGTCATGCACTCTGATTGGTGTTCGTTGTTACGTGACTTGAGAGTCATTTAATTATGTTTTATTAATTAAATATTAATTACATACCTTAAAAATAAGAAAAAATATAGTGTTTTTTAGTATTTTCATCATAAAAACCGCCACTTAACGTTAAAATTATGTTTTTATTTGAATACAGTCAACATCCCTATTGCCAAAAATTATTACTTACAATAAACACACGTTATCTTAATGTAAAAATCTAATCCTGGATACACTGATTTTAACGACCTACGAAACACTACACATAACACAAGTGAATGACATGTAACATATTATTCTGCCGCCATTTTATGACGCTGGTGTAATAAAGCGGTGATAAGTGATTAAGTGTCAGATATAAAAACCTACCCTTC
Source organism: Venustoraphidia nigricollis (assembly GCA_034508555.1). Lineage (NCBI taxonomy): Eukaryota > Metazoa > Arthropoda > Insecta > Raphidioptera > Raphidiidae > Venustoraphidia > Venustoraphidia nigricollis. The sequence goes on from JAVRKA010000046.1 coordinate 1,900,739, forward strand.
GTCAAAAGATATCTTAATTCACCTACACTCGAAATTAGGTTTGTTTCGCAATAACTGTTCGGAATGATTTGTCACTAGTTGACACTCATGACCTCAGATGTCGAGCGTCTATAATCTACCATCTCTCTCTCTCTCTCTCTTACTAGTTGAGACTGTGTATATGTTGCGCCAGACAGCGTTTTCCAAACTTTTTAAACCGCAGCCCGGAACAAGGTTTTAAAATTTTTCGCGACTCATCTTATGAAAAAAAAACATTTATTTACAAAACATATTTTATTTTTTAATAGAAATAAAGTTATTTGTTTGCTTATTTCATACACAAAAATTAACTATTTTTTTTTGACCCGCACTGTGGGAAACGTGTTACCCAGACACAGACAAATATTTGAACAAAGACTTTGCTCACTCATTTGAACACATGTTTGCTGCACCAGCCAGACATGCTTTGCAGACACTTGTAGCGAACGTGTCAGCAAAGTATTCAAATTAACAAACAAGATGGACGACGATTTCCTTTTTTAATTCCTCGATAGAGCAAGGCACTAACAATTTATTATCATTGACCAAATTTCTATTTGTATGATTTTTATTTTTTGGGTTCCATATACATTGGTTCTTCTTCAAGTAACTCAATAAATTCAAGGACACTTTCGTTGATCCAGTCCATCCTGCGCCTGAACAAAGCGACCGTTCTACTGAGTGATTTACGAGTAACTGAACTTTAAGCAAGTGTAGCAGCTACGCAAACATTTGAACTTTGAACAATTTGATGTGCCCTCGAAAAACCGACACCGAATGGCAAAGTGCAAATGTGTGATCAAACTTTGAACAAATACCCAAATACCCGTGCCTCACAAGTGTCCAAATATTGTTGCTGTGTCTGGCGTCGGCTTTACGGTCTATTCGAAAAGTTTGGTTGGTATTAATAATTACCGGCAAATGCTAACAATTTCATTATCAGTTCATGTCCAAACAAATTAATAATAAACCAGGGTCGATAATTTTGAAAATGGTAAAAAGTGAAAAAAAATTATAGTAGGATGAAACCCATTGGAAAAGGTAGAGAATATAACAAAAATGAAAGGAAAAATAATTTACGGGCGATCTGAGGTCGGGAAGGGGAAGGGGAAGGGGGTGAGTTTTTAAGGGTAAAAAACGGTTTATCTCGATTTCCGGCAAAACTACAAGTCCTATATGAAAAAAAGTTAAATAGCAAAGTTGTAGGTAATAAAAATATCTACAACTTTTGTTTTTACACTTTTTTCACATAACCTCAAAATTTATGTGAAAAATTCAAATAACCAAGTTTTTGGTTTTTTATTTTTATCGTTTGATAATAATGTCAGGAGTATTTGGACAATTCAATGTTAAAAACAATTATTGATATGCGACGTTTTGTTTTTTTATTTAGACTTTATTAATTAACTCAACAAGTCAGTCGACTAACAATATAATATAACTATATGGTACATGAAATTAATGATAAATATTAAATTAATTAATTAATTAATTAATGATAATATTAAAAAATATTTTAATTTATATCCGGTCGAAAGTACGTACTTTTGGCTTCGATTTTAAGGCAGAAAGCCTAACATTTATGCACTGCTGGAATTACTCGCACGTCATCCGAAACAGTTTTCTCGTGCACTGCACTGATACGAAAGTACGTACTTTCGCCCGGGTACAAAGAACAATAGTATACACTATGCAGCAGCGATAACAGTAGTAGAGCCTTCGATACCATCGCATTACAGTCCTGCCTCGTCGTATTTACAAATTAGTTTCAGTAGTAACTTAAAAAAAAAAATATGAAAAATGAGTTCATGTTACGAAGCGCTCTCGAATGTGTTTCTGTGGTAATGAAAAATCGTTACAGATTCGTATACTGCGTAACGCGGCAGTCCATTATTAGCTTTAGTGTATAATAGAGCTTACCGTTTTACGATTATGATCACAGAATAAAACTTAATTTGTCTTTCATGAAATTACGAAATTACTCATTTCACACCTAAATATTTTTTTTATGTTATGTACTATGTTAATACAGTCCGTTATTAGTTTATTTACCATATGGCACATACACTATTGGCGTCGGTCGGATAGTGGAACCTAGGAGTTGGACCAAAATTTCTCGACGTTTCACATCATTATAAGCAACTTAGCACCATTTTTGGAAATGTTTATATACAGTGAGCCTCAAAAGTCTTCCTACACCCAACTTAATGAGGATTTCATCAATAAATATTTATAATATCTAAATAAATGTAATTTTAAATGAAAACATAGTCAACATAAATTTACATAAATTTTGGAAATATTTTGAAGATTTAAAAAACTTTTTCGAAAAAGGAAAAGTCACTTTAGGTTTGTGATGGAACGATTTTGTGAAATAAGTACGAATAAGGTCGTAGTGTGATATTGAAAACGTGTGTTTTTTGGCACAATTAATGCCAACTTTTTTCTAGTAAATTGCACATAAATTACAAAAGTTGTCCATTAGAGACCTAGATTTGTTCTTTATCTTCCTGATAGAGCAAGAATTTTTGCAAAATGTTGATGAATAAGTCTGCAATCAGCTATCAGCCGAAGCTCTATTTTTGGCTTAAATTCAGAGCGTTCCGACAGTCTTCATCAGCAGAAGCGTTTGAATGTCGCATTAACTTATAAAGATAACGATTTTATTTTTTGGACAAGGATCTCAGTCTAATTAGAGATGGGAAAAACGGATCTTTTTAGTGATCTGCATCTTTGCCTTTGGATCCCGTATGTGAGCCAGCTCACTGAACCGGTTCAAAAAGAGCCGAGTTCTGAATATGTTACTGCAGTCTGCCACTGATTTACCTAGTTCAGTCAATCATATCACGGCCTGTATAGAATCAAGAATGCATAGCCAAACATGTGATGCATGAGTCATTTGAGCTGACAGATGCATCAAAGCGAGAACTGATACGTAAGTGTAAAATGTGCTTCTGTGTGTTAAGTGTTTCACTGAGTTATGCGGATCCGTTGATCCGTCGGCTCAAAAAAAAGTGAGTCGGCTCTCACGGATCGTCTGTCGGAACCGGATCTTTGAACCGGTTCAGATCTGAGTTACCTAACTCTAAGTCTAATAGAAATTCTGGGTAGACGGTGAATTTCAGGTAATTGTATTTTGAATTAAGAAGCTTTTCTAAATACATTTAAGTATTAACGAGTGTCAAATAGAACGTTAAAAGAAGGTAAATTTGTGAAAGATAAAAAATAATTGTATACGAGCGTTGAATATTTTTCTGAATGCTATTCGTAACAGTCGAGATCGTTTATAGGGCAAATGAGTCAGTTCACTGAAGTGTTTGTTAATACATTTTATTATGCAAGCAAATAGATATTTAAATTTGCAAAATTGCCGACCCTACATTTAATTAATTTTTAATCAGCTATTTTCCAGCCTCGCTGCGAACGATAACATTACCGTCACGCTCATGCGCAGTAGATAAAACGTGTTCCAACCGAGACATGGACGGTTGCAGAAAGGGTGCGGTGACGCGGGTAACGACTAGTAATATTATGAAATTTGCTATTCATTTGAATGGTTATACATAATATGGTTTCAGATGTAAAAATAGCTAAAACGTGCTTGTCAGCTACAGAACTAATTTAAAATAATGTCAATATTCTGTCTTTTGATTTCTTTGACTCATTTAAGGCTGTCGGAACGCTCTGAATTTAAGCCAAAAATAGAGCTGCGGTTGTCATCTGATTGTAGACTTATTCGTCAACATTCTGAAAAAATTATTTCTCTATAAGGAACATAAAGGACACATCTGGAGCTCTAATGGACTACTTTTGTAATTTATGTACGATTTACTAGAAAAAAAGTTGGCATTAATTGTGTCAAAAAACACACGTTTTCGATGTCACACAACGACCTTGTTCGTACTTATTTCACAAAATTGTTCCATCACAAACCTGAAGTGACTTTTCCTTTTTCGGAAAAGACTGACTTTTTCATATTTCTAAACAGATAAACTGTCAGATTTGAGGAAATAAAAAAAATAATGCGTTTAACGTCCTTTTCTCAACTTTATGTCATAACAGACGCCATTCGCACCATTACTATTTTCCATCTACCACACTACCCGTTATTTATCTACATTTTTAAAACTTCAACTTATATAATAGCAATGTGCGAATGAAGGAATTATAGGAAATTAGGATAAGGCAGGTAATTTTTGAACTAGGAGTTTGATAGGTAATCGGCTATGGCCTCAAATAAGGAACCATCTCGATATTGATCTGGAATTAATTGAGGAAAACCATGGAAAACCTTAGTCAAGACGGCCGGGTACAGGAATTACCGTTTCTCGGCGAGAGGCAGTAGGAAAACGTCCCCGCCGGGATTCGAACCCGAACCTCCCGAATGCGAGTCTAGTGCTGTCACCACTGCTCTACCCAGCTCGGTCAGATTTGATGAAATATATTAAGTGACACCTCCAGTTTGACATCTTTAATCGCGTCCACCCACGCATTATCCCCGATCTCAGCTACCAGACTGCAGTTTTTATGTTCAGGATAGTGCCCTTAATTTTTGAGGAAATACTTGGTCAACCTTCTTCTAAATAAATGCGCAAACGCAACTGTGTTACTTACCCTTTATCTATGTTTTTACACCTCCGTATAATATAAAAAAACCCGGGTCGCAGTGCCAAAACCCTGCCGACAATATAGTGTATTTGCTAATACAGGCCTTGTGGCTTTATTATGTGAACTTACGGTGATTGTAGGGCAAAATAAAAAAAATTAACTCCTTAATACACCCCTTAAAATTACATTTTTTCTTAACTATATTATTATTGTCGATCGAACGTCTACACCAAAATTAAAAGCACCTTTCAGTAAATAACTCACTATCTGCATACTAGTGTTTTCAGAAAATTTCTAAATCCGGTCCTGTCGCGCCGATTTTATTAAAATGTTAGGGGCACTTTTTAATTGCTACTAAAGGGTTAAATTTCAATTTTGAAACGATTCTGAGAATTTTTTCGGTATTTTGGGGCCCAAAAACTTTTCAACCCCTAAAAACTACCCTTAAAATGACCCGATTGGGCCCATTTTAAATAGGCTTCGTGCGGTGATGGATTCCAACATATGTGCCAAATTTCGTTAAAATAAATTAACTTCTTCGTAACTTATTTACGTACACATATATACCTATATATATATATATATATATATATATATAAACATTTTTTAAAATGGTGCCAAAGTGTTTAGGAGGTTATGAAACGTCGAGAAATTTTGGTCCGACCCCTAGGTCCCGCCATCCGACCGATGCCAATAGTGTATGTTGCCATATGCAAATACACTAATAAAATGCTCCCAACACTTTTAGTAGCAGAGCTGTTACATATTTTTGGGTAGGTATTTGAGGCACTCTGCAAATTTGTACAATAACTCTTTAGTAATATCCGAACACAAAAACACAGCCATGGCTGAAGGCTAGCAGGACTTAATTCACCCTTTAATTTTTAAATTAGCAGCATTTTTTTCGCAATAAAAAGCCCTTGGGGGAATTTGGATTTTTAATACCTTGAAATTTAGTATTTAATGAGTTGAAAAATAATAAAGTCAGATTTCTTAATTGGGTTTAAAACTGGGACAGGTATTTGCAAAACTGTATTTTTGAAAACACAGACCTGGCTGAAGACTAGCGGGGCTTATTCGACCCTAAAATTTTTAAAGGTGCAAATTTTTTTTGCTATAAAAAACCCTTAAGGTAAATATTTTGAAATTTTAATACCTTGAAATTTAGTATTTAAGGAGTCGAAAAATAAAAAGGCCAGATTTCTTAATCGGGTCTGAAACTTATATTTTTAAACATTTCAAACATATATTTGAGACACTTAAAAAGTATAATATTGGTAACTAAAAATAAATACCTATATAAAAAAAACCAGGTCGTTTCGGTGGAACATTCTACCTGTCACGTGATCAAAAATTGGGGGGTCGATTAAACCCCGCTACCTTTCAGCCAGGTCTGTGTTTTTGTATTCGGATATTACTACCGAGGTATTGTACAAATTTTCACAGTGCCACAAATAAAGGGTTACCAAAAAGAACTGTAGGAATTAATAATATTGACTCTACCAACAGTAATATACTATTAAATAAAACGAAACTACTTGCGTTTACTGTTCAAAATATTTTTTTTATTTATAAAACGTTTCTACCAAATTTTTGGTCCTTTTCAATTTTTCAAAATACTTTGAAAAATTGAAAAGGACCAAAAATTTGGTAGAAACGTTTTATAAATAAAAAAAATATTTTGAACAGTAAACGCAAGTAGTTTCGTTTTATTTAATAGAACTGTAGGAAGTTTAAAAAAAAATATATATAGTTTCATGTTTGTTTTTTTAATTATAATATGATAGTTGGATGCATTACAATTAAACATGAAAAATAATATCGTTTAAATGTCCACCACGACTTTTATGACAAGCGGTGACTCGTACGTCGTAATTTTCAACAACTCGCCGCAGCATTAGCTCTTCAATTCCGCGTATTTCATCTCGAATGATGGTTTTAAGGTTTTGTATTGTTTGTGGATTATTTCTATACACTCTACTTTTTAAATAACCCCAAAGGAAGAAATCTAATGGAGTTAAATTGCGCGATCTCGCTGGCCAATTGATGTCTCCATTTCTTGAAATTGAACGTCCTACGAACTTTGTTCGTAACAATGCAATGTTTACACGAGTTGTACGGCACGTAGCGCCGTCTTGTTGAAAATAAAGATCAGAGGTATCGATTTCTTCAATTTCAAGTCATTAAAATTCATTAATCATTCGATTATAACGTTCCTATTAACAGTAACTGCTTGACTATCCTCATATTCAAAGAAGTACGGACCGATGATTCCTTAGCTTCAAAGAGCACACCAAACCAACTTTTTCGCAATGTAATGGTTGTTCTTGAACTATTCAAGGATTTTCTTCACCCCAGATGCGACAATTCTGTTTATTCACTTGTTCATTCAATCGAAAATATGCTTCGTCACTAGTGATGATTTTCTTTGAAAAATTGCGTATTTTACGAAATGTATTTTTTAGGACGTTGATTTTCATAATAAGTTTGCACTATAAAAAGTGGAATTCCCTCCATGCTAAAAAGTGTACCACCTTCTACTTGTCATGTGGAAGATAGAAAAAATGGCTCGTTCACAATATATTAAAATTTAACATAAAAATGATTTTTCGGGAAAAAGGACTTTATTTATAAGTAAAACACTTAATTATTAATTTGAACATCAACTGAAAAAACATTTTTGAAAAAAAACGAAATTATTATAAACTTTTTATTGATAATTATTGTTAAACTCAAATTTATATTCACATGTATATATTATCTTTTATATCTACTTAATCATAACATTTAATATATATATATTATGAGCACTGTGGTTGAAACAATAACAATCAAGAAAGCATAGTTACTTCTTACCACAACAGATTTATTCATTGAATGTACATTTCGAGAGCAAAGCTCCCATCTTCAGCAAACACTACACTAAATATATAACACAAAATCCTTAATTTAAATACAATTCAGGTAAAAAAATATAATAGATATCATTAACTATAACCTAAACCATAGACCCTTTCACATGTTTGGGTCTATGGTTTAGGTTATAGTTAATGATATCTATTATATTTTTTTACCTGAATTGTATTTAAATTAAGGATTTTGTGTTATATATTTAGTGTAGTGTTTGCTGAAGATGGGAGCTTTGCTCTCGAAATGTACATTCAATGAATAAATCTGTTGTGGTAAGAAGTAACTATGCTTTCTTGATTGTTATAACATTTAATAGTTATTAAAGCTTGATAAAGTTACAAACAAGGAACGAAACGTCGCTGAAAATAAAATATTAAGTGTTTTACTTATAAATAAAGTCCTTTTTCTAGAAAAATCATTTTTATATTAATTACCAAGGACAAAAAAGAAATAAAGTCAATTAAAATTTAACATTCTACAGTCCCTTTCGGATAACCCGGTACCTATCCAAAAATATCTAACAGCTCTTGGCCTATTTGTGTGCCATCACAGAGACGAAAGTGTTTTATCTGCAAAAGTGATCTGTTATTCACGTCGCAAATATACGCGAATAGGTCGCAAGGCGCGAGAAATGTTTAATTCATGCGTACAGTAAACTGTGCTTGACGAGGGAACGCTCTGAAGAAAATGAACCGGAAATATACATATATTTATTTTCAACTGTCTGCCTCGAATAGAAATCGATTGTCAAAAGAGATTAAAACGCAATTGTGACGTTTTGAACTCATTAAAATTACTTGCTATTCATATAGGACTACCTAAAAATCACGTCCGTGTTTTTACCCGACTGCCAAGAAGAGTTATAAAAGAGCTCATGACACCCGTTTCAAGTAGTGTTTTATTCAGCTAGAAATTTTATACAATCTACACTAATATTATAAAGAGGAAAGATTTGTATTTTTGTATGTTTGTAATGAATAAACTCAAAAACTACTGTGCCGATTTAAAAAAATCTTTCACCATTAGAAAACTACAACTGCCGGGATGAAGAAAACTTTGTCTAAACCCGATCGCAGCGTTCGATGACATTTATACACAGTAGAAGACCTTTTAGCTGTCGGAAAGCTTTGAATTTAAGCTGAAAATAGGATTTCGGCTGATAGCTGATTGTAGACTTATTCGTCAACATTTTGCAAAAATTCTTTCTCTATAAGGAAGACAAAGGACAAATCTAGGTCTCTAACGGACGACTTTTGTAATTTATGTACGATTTACTAGAAAAAAGTTGGCATTAATTGTGCCAAAAAACACACGTTTTCAATGTCACACTACGACCTTATTCGTACTTATTTCACAAAATTGTTCCATCACAAACCTAAAGTAACTCTTCGTTTTTCGGAAAAGTTTTTTAAATCTTCAAAATATTTCCAAAATTTAGAGTAATCAACTGACAACGGCACCCTGGCAACAGTATTTTTTAGCCTCGTAGTGTGGCTTAAATTCAGAGCGTTCCGACAGCCTTAAATAGTAATCATACTAATATCTACACTAATATTATAAAGAGGAAAGATTTGTATTTTTGTATGTTTGTAATGAATAAACTCAAAAACTACTGTGCCGATTTAATAAATTCTTTCACCGTTAGAAAGCTGCATTCACCCTGAGTAACATAGGCTATATTTATTGCTAGAAAATATTAGGGATCCTTACTAAAACTTTAGTAACGCAACCCAAGGTGTAAAAAAAATGCCATAAAACATCTTTCGTCGCATGCGCTGCGGAAACTATTGATGATAGAACAAAAGTATGTTCTACAATATTAAAGAACATATCAATAACTACAAAAAACTTTGCGATACTATATGTCCAACTATTATCGTTATGTTACAATAACCACTTTTTACATTTTAATAATCTATATAGATAAAAGACGATGTATATAATATACTCTATGGACTCCAAACGGGTAGACCATTTTTGATGATTAGCCCAGCGGGTGATCTTCTGAAATTTGGTAGCGATCGGATCAACAGAATTTTTTAAATTTCTTTTTGGGAAATAAGATTTTTCTTCGATTTTTGAACATTCACAAATAAAAGCGATTGAATTCGCGCATGTTCAATACACGTTGAGAATTTAATGATAATGATTCTCATCTTTTATATCCTATATATTACATTTACACCCGGGCGAAGCCGGACTGGGCCGCTAGTAGTATATATATTTATAAGTAAGATGTATAGATAACTGAGTGTTTGTCTGTCCTACCTGGGTACGCTAGGTACTGCTTATACAGGAAAGTGGTAAAAAAATATGTGCCAAAAAAGTATTTGATTCAAAAGCCAACAAGTACTATTAGAAAGTTAAGTTGATTTTTAATTAATAAATAAATGAGGCAGATGCTTTTGGAGGGGTTAACATTAAACCAAAATACCCCAAAGTTAAATTTTCAACAAATGGAAAAATAAATGATGGATTCACGCTGAAATTTTTATAGCAACTTCATTAGATATATTTAAAAATATTTCCCAAAACCTTGATACTTTTTCCGGGGCTTAAGACTATTTTTGGGAAAGTGTTTTAAATCGTGCAATAGTACCCATAAAATAAGTTCCCAAAAATAGTCTTAAGCCCCGGAAAAAGTATTAGGCTTTTTGCAGATATTTTTAAATATATTTAATGAAGTTGCTATAAAATGTTATTTTATTTTAATCGATTCACGCTGAAATTTTTATAGCAACTTCATTAGATATATTTAAAAATATTTGCAAAAAACCAAACAATTAAAGCTGGTCTTTATGAAAGTTTTTTATTTATTTATGCCCCACAAACAGGTCAAGAGATGTAGGGTTATAGGAAATTAGTATTAGATAGGCAATTTTGTGCACATAGGACTATGACCTTGAGTCAGAAACCGTCTCGATATTTATCTGGATTTAATTGAAGGAAATCATGGAAAACTTCAACAAGATGGCCTGTACAGAAATTATCGTTTCTAGACGAAAGCCAGTAGGAAAAAGTTCCAGCCACATCTGTCCACGCCGGGGTTCAGGGCCGCATTTAGGACGGGGCCAGCGGGGCCATGGCCCCAGGGCCCCCACCAATGCGGCAAAAATTTGAAAAACTATGATTTTCTGATAGAGATGAAGAAAAAAAATTTGATGTAGTTATTTTGGCAGTCATTGATGAACGATTTGGTTTCTTGGCTGAAATGATCACAATGGAACCTTCTCAGTTGGAACTGAAGGCTAAAAATCTAGTACATTCTTATCCTGAAGATTTGGAATTGAATTTGACTAATGAATTAACTCATCTCGCCACTTTCGCAAAACAGTACGAAAAGAAAACGGGTGAAACGAATGAAATTTTTTTCTATCGGATAATTTTGCAAAACAATGTACAATCTACTTTCTGCACCGTAGAAGCAGCACGTCGTATGTACTTATCGATGATGGTGACGAATTGCAGTGCGGAAAAATCTCTCTCGAAACTAAGGATAATTAAGAACAGATTGCGGACAACAATGTCTCAAGATCGCTTGTCGAATCTCATCTTTCTTAGTTCGGAAAGTGACATACTTCGCGAAATGGGCTTTAATGATATTGTCAAAACTTACGCAAATCAAAAATCTCGCAAAACTTTTTTTACTTAAAATCGCAAAACTGTCAGTGAGCAGCACACTTTACAAAAATAAAGTTTTTAATATGTCGTGCGTAAGCATGTTGTTTTATTCAAGAATACACGATTTTACCCAGAGAAACTACAGGGGCCTCCACCAAATGAATGCCCCAGGGCCTCCAAATTTTAAATTCGGCCCTGCCGGGATTCCAACCTGGTACCTTCCGAATGCAATTCTACTGTTTATTAATTAGTGTATTTGCCATATGGCAACATACACTATTGGCGTCGGTCGGATGGCGGGACCTAGGGGTCGGACCAAAATTTCTCGACGTTTCATAACCTCCTAAACACTTTGCCACCATTTTTGAAAATGTTTATATATATATATGTATATATATATATATATATACATATATATATATATAAGTATATATTTATATACGTATATATATATATATATATATGTGCGGGCAATAACTTTCGAAGGAGTTAATTCATTTTAACGAAATTTGGCATACATGTTGGGATCTATCACCGCACGAAGCCTATTTAAAATGGGCCCAATCGGGTCATTTTAAGGGTAGTTTTTAGGGGTTGAAAAAAGTTTTTGGGCCCAAAAATACCGAAAAAATTCTCAGAATCGTTTCAAAATTGAAATTTAACCCTTTAGTAGCAATTAAAAAGTGCTCCTGAAATTATAAGCAAATCGGCCCGACAGGACCAGACTTACAAATTTTATGAAAACACTAGTTTGCGTATACGAATTTACTTACTGAAGATCGTATTTAATTTGGTGCAGATGTTGGATTGATAACAATATTTCAACTAATAAAATTATTATTGTAAGGGGTGTATTAAGGGGTTCAATTTTTTTTTATTTTGTCCAAAAACAAACTTAATTTCATTTAATAAAGCCACAATACCTGTATTAGCAAATACACTATATTGTCGGCAGGGTTTTGGCACTGCGACCCGGGTTTTTAGTCTTACGACCTGTATACTGTAGTGAACAATTTACTAAGAAATAATTAAAGCAACAGCCTGTATATCTATGAAAAAAGAAAACAAAACGTTCTTCAACAACAAAAGATATTTAGTATATTTATAACGAATACAGATCACATCTTGTGTGAAAATTGTTTTAATTGATGTGACTTCCGATGTCGATAATTTCTGATATAATTTAATGCTCTTTGTCATTTGGCTCTATTGTACCTAAAAATATTTTGTTTTTATCATTTATATTTACATAACATGGATATTAACCCTACTGCCAGACTATGCTCCTCGCACTGGTCCTCGCTCTGCTCATCGCGCTGTCGCGATGTTGCCCTAAGCGGCCACACACTGCTGTACTCGCGACGCTCCGCACTCGGCTTTCGCCTTTCGGCAATGGAGGTCAATACTGTGGCAGCGTGCGCACTATGCCTCGCTTGATGCGTACTGAGTGGCGCGGGAGTATGTGGCCGGCTTACTCGTGCTCTTATTGCCGGTCCTTTGACTCGCGCACAAAAAACCGACAATCGAGGGAGCACTGAGCATGACGAGGAGCATGACGTGCGGCATGACGAGTAACGCGGCCACACAACGTCTCTGCCTCCTTTCCTCGCTACTTCCCATGCCACTCGTCGAGTGTATGGCTGAGGCATAAGGATATAACAATCTCTTATGTGTTCAATATGAATTTACCCGTTGTAGACAAAGTGAAATATGCTACCGGCCAAAGACGGGTCATTTACCTAGTAACTGTTTTAAAGAGATTCGGGACAAAATCCAAAATAATAAGAACGTTTTGAAATTTTAGTCATTGAAAGATGGATACACAATATGCTCACTGCCAAAATTTCAACATCATTCACTACACCGTTTTTGAGAAAAAAAAATTATAAACGGACTAAATGGACATAAGTATTTCTTTTAAATACTGTAGCATTTTTCAAAATATTACCAATGTAATGAAACTTTCGGTACTTAATAATGTGACATTTCTGAACAATTTTTTATATTTTTTTAAGTTATTTTACTACTTAATTAATTAGTTATAGATAAAAACAGATGCCAAAACAAGTCGATGGCGTCATTCGTCTCGAAAAATAGAAAAAACATTGCAACAGTGTACAATCATAGCATGAATGCATCTCAGCTATAATAAAATCACAAAATAGCGGGAAATTCAAACCACTTTTAGTTGTCCAAGCATCATATTATAATACAATAAATTATTCAATGTTTTTTGTGATGACTGCATCCGCCATAAAATTTCCATTCCAATATTTTCTCTTTTTGATATAAAATTTTTCTATTTTAATTAATTATAGGCACAAAACTTCAATTTCTATTTCCAATACAATATGTAAACAAATTTTTTCATATATTATTTACTTAACAACGCTCAAGTGGTGTTGCATTGTTTTCGCGTAAATAATTAATAATTTCGTTAAAAACACTTTTTCAATGAAAGAAATTGTTTTTATTAGGTTAATTAAGATTTTATATAAAGTAAAATATAATATTTATTAAAAATTAAGCAGGTTACCAACATTTTTTATGTGAATATTTGGTGGGTAAGAGTTGTCACCTTGCAAAAAAGACAATGGATTTTTTATAAGGTAATCCAGATAAATAATCGGTTACGAACCTCCTTAATAAACATAGTGAAGCAAATTATTGATTTTTTCCTTGTTACTAAAAAAAAGCACAATCCTCAATTTTATTTTGCTGCACTCATAAAATATATCTATAATGTAAAAATATAATTTTGAAATATTATAGCTATAGATATGTTCAATAAATATTTTATTGCAGCATTAAAATAAAATTGGAAATTATACATACTACTGCACTCTTTGTAGAGATGGGAAAAACGGGTCTTTTTAGTGATCTGCATCTTTGCATCTGGATCCCGTATGTGAGCCGGCTCACTGAACCGGTTCAAAAAGAGCCGAGTTCTGAATATGTTACTGCAGTCTGCCACTGAGTTACCTAGTTCAGTCAATCATAGCACGGCCTGTATAGAATCAAGAATGCATAGCCAAACATGTGATGCATGAGTCATATGAGCTGACAGATGCATCAAAGCGAGAACTGATACGTAAGTGTAAAATGTGCTTCTGTGTGTTAAGTGTTTCACTGAGTTATGCGGATCCGTTGATCCGTCGGCTCAAAAAAAAGTGAGTCGGCTCTCACGGATCTTCTGTCAGAGTCGGCTCTTTGAACCGGTTCAGATCTGAGTTACCTAACTCTAACTCTTTGGCTGCCGCATAAAATAAACGTGCGGTCGGGGAGTAACGCAACAGTAGCAACGAATAATATAACGGGATCAGGTGGTTACACTCGATGACAGTGTAACTTCTTATTTATATAGCATTAGGGGGGCCCGTTCTCGTGAAATCTTTATCCTTATTAATAAACAAATAAATAAAAACACTTGAAAATTCTACAAAAATTATTATTAATTTTTTTTTTTTTTTTAACAGGAAATTGGACCATTCAATTTTAATATAGTTAAACTAAATTAAAAAATTTGCGACGTTTCGTTAAATCTTTTTAACTTGTTCGGGCAAAACTGAAATGATTAAAAATACAAATTAGTTAATGAAATAATTAATTTTTTTTTTTAAATAGAATTGAAATAATACCTTTAACTAGTAAATTATTATTTTATTATTTCTCAACGATCGTTTCGGACAGTAAGTCCATTCTCAGGAATCACTTCTTTTTTCATTTTTGAAATGTCAACTTTGGGGTATTTTGGTTTAATGTTAACCCCTCCAAAACTGTCTGCCTCATTTATTTATTTATTTAAAATCAACTTAACTTTCAAATAGTACTTGTTGGCTTTTGAATCAAACACTTTTTTTGGCAAATATTTTTTAAAAACCTTTTCTGTATGCATAATACTAAATATAACCTATATACTATATATATTAACCTATACATAGAACAAGGGTGATTCTTAAAAGGTGTGCAAGACTTTAGGGGAAGATAGTTTGTCCAAAAATATGAAAAAAAGTTTTTATAAACTTGGGTCCGCAAACGCACCGTTTTCGAGATACAGGAAGTCAAAGTTGTGTTCATAAATCAGTTGTTTCCAAATTAAAATGCATTTTTGGTGAAAAGGAAACATTTTATATTTTTGATCATAAAATGCCATTTTTCTCGAAAACGGATTACTTTAGCGAAATGGGCCAAGAGTACCTTTTATGCTCAAAAAACATTGATGGTTCTAAAAAATCACACAAAACCGCATTTTGTTTAGTAGCGTAGAAGTTAGGGGGGTTAAAATACTAAAAATACCCTAAATCTACGCCACTGACTTTTTTAAAAAACTTTGTCTACACCTTAAAATAAGAGTATTTATGAGGTTAAAGTGTGTGCAAGAGCCGAGCGTTGTACCTCTAACGATTCTAAAGATATAGATAAAAAACTGTTGTAAACATTCATTGTTACATTGCTAAATTGGAAAATTTTATTTTTTATCCACTGTCACCGTCGGGCTTCAAATCCGAATCTTTCCACTTTCGCGGCGGAATGAGTTAATCAGTTACTCTACGGTGCGATATCTTAACAGTTAATTCTTCATAGTAAAGCAAATGTTACTTTAAATTCACTACATGCAAGAGTTGATATTTCGTTAGGTATCTCTAGACACGAATCATCACAGTAGCGAGAGTATGAATGAATCAAGTAAATTTCCATTTTTATTTTTATTAAGACATCAATCTACCTAAGTACAATACGTAATTCGAAGTCAGATATAAGGGCTAATAGCCAAACTATGTTATCATATGGAAATTTTTATTAATACGAAATACATAGATAAAAAACGATTTTTTTTCTGAACTTTTACCTCCTGTATCTCGAAAACGGTGCGTTTGCGGACCCATGTTTATAAAAACTTTTTTTCATATTTTTGGACAAACTATCTTCCCCTAAAGTCCTGCCCACCTTTTATGAATCACCCTGTATACTACTGTATTAAATTTCTACCGGAATCAGACACTTCTTGAAACGGGTTTCATCAGCTCTTAGGCTATTATCGTGTGCAACTCGTTTTTGTGAAGGCAAAAATCATGAAAAAGCCTTTGTCGTTACATCTCCTCTATTTAGAACGCTGTAGAACTACTAGATATGACAACAGTTCAATTAATAAGGGTAGCTATTTTTATAATAAACTCCCCGATTTCATCAAAAATAGTTCCAGTATCACGATATTTAAAAACCGTTTAAAACACTTTTTAAAAAATGCTTGTCCATATGACGTCGCATTATAATTTTAATTAATTATTTTTACTCTTAATGTTAATTATAGTATATGTATATTTTATTGTATTGCTTCTGACTTTCGCTTCCATTACGGCTACGCGAAGAAATATATATCTATCTATCTATATCAATACTTCGTGAGAACGTTCGGGACTATGCGCAAACTTGACTGAAAACAGTGTCTTTCTGTCACGAGGTACAGAACGTGATCCACATAAAATGAAAACATTAATATTCGTCACAACTTATTACGAAGTTTTGACGTAAAGTCAACAAGGACGACATGCTATGTTATTCTGACAGCGGTAATTGTAAACAATAAAGCCTATTCTATACGGTTTCTATATAGGTGCTTCTAAAGTAGGTTAGATGAAAATAAATCAAAAGGGGTAAAACAGAACAACAACTAATAACTATAACAAATGAAAACCGCTGTTTAACGCGAACTGACAAAAACTTCACTCAGTTTGAGTTTGACGGTCTATCGTACAATGACATGCTTCTAACTAGAATAATAATACAATATACAATGTACATAAACTATTAACCGAGCCTTTATAGAATACCGTTGTGATATTTTATTATTAATAGCGACTAGCGGGCCCGTGCGAATACTTCGCACCGTTAGTGGTCAGTTACGTAATATAAAAGGGTGGAAATAAATTTTATTTTATTCTATTCAGAGACTTCAGCGCCGCTATGTCACTTAATATTACCGACAACTGTTAAACTAAACGGATTGCCACCAAACGGCGGCATTTATTTTATTTCATTCTATTCTATTCAGTCTTAAGGGGTTACACTACCTACAGGCGCGTCGAAAAAATAAGCTTTTTTTGTGAATTTTTTTCTCGAGTTCTAGATGGTGGATCAAAAAAAAAATTTAGGGTTTTATTACACATATATCAAACTTCAAAAATATTTTTTATTTATATATATATATATAACAAAATGGCGTCGTGGCAGTATAAAAAACAGAAAAAAATTTTTTTCGGAGAAAATCAACGGACACCGTAACTCATTCAATTTTTGTCCGATTGACTTGAAATTTTAACTGCAACTTCTTAGATAGTTTTTCGATAGAAATACACACGATTTTTATGATTGAAAGATTATTACGCTTGCAGTTAACAATTTAAGCTCGAGTCTTTGCTAAAAAATGAAAAAAAAAGTTTAAACTCACACAAATTGGAGTTTTCAAACAAAATTTAAAATCGTGTGTACTTCTATGGAAAAGCTATCTAAGAAGTTGCAGTTAAAATTTCAAGTCAATCGGACAAAAATTGAACGAGATGCGGTGTCCGCCGATTTTTTCCGAAAAATTTTTTTTCTAATAGAAAACAGTATCACGGGTAATTGGAATAAAAATAAATCAATTTAAACACTCATTGATTGCAACGTTTCGTCTTTTCTTTAATTAAGACTTTTTCAAGCTCTCAATATGCTTAAATGATACTTAAACTATGATATAATAAGCAATTTCGCATTACAAAAAACAATTAAAAATTGAAAATTGTTTTTTGTAATGCGAAATTAAGCAGATAAAATTCTATCAGTAATTTTTTTATTGGGATTTTAACTAAAATTTTAGACTAATAATGCAAATTTTTCAGATCTAAAATGCCACGGACATATAAAAAGAAGCTTGGTAGTAGGAATTACAAAAATTACACTAATGAAAAAAAACTCTCAAAGATGGGCTCTCCCTACGTGTTGCTTCAGAAAAATAGGGCATACATATTTTTTGTTGGCGT
This sequence comes from Venustoraphidia nigricollis, assembly GCA_034508555.1. Taxonomy (NCBI): domain Eukaryota; kingdom Metazoa; phylum Arthropoda; class Insecta; order Raphidioptera; family Raphidiidae; genus Venustoraphidia; species Venustoraphidia nigricollis. The sequence continues at coordinate 1,918,915 of JAVRKA010000046.1, forward strand.
TATTAAGAGGGTTACTTAATAACAACAGTATTTTTATAGTAAAAAATGGCTGTCACAAAGTAACCCCAACATACGGGGTTACTTTGTGACACTTGATTTAATTAATATCTCTTTTTCTATACATAATATTGCAACCTACCACTGTACATTTGAAAGAGTAAGGTTCAAACTTCATATTCATGTAAAATTTATTGTATTCAGTGTAATAACAAATTCAATTTAAGCAAAAAAACTTAAATAATTGTCACAAAGTAGCCCCGGTTTACCGGTATATGAAAATAAGATTTATTTATTGGATGACTAAGAATTTTCGTGAAAAACAAATCTCATTCTGTTGGGGTGGAAGTCGATAGCATCATAATATTTGTAATTGTGTTGTCAAGATGATTCAGAAGATGGCTCATAATATAGAAAGATTGTCATGTGGAAAACCCGCACATTTAGATGCTAGATAAATAGAATAAAAGTAATGAACTGAATCTGATTGATATTGTTACGGCCAAATACTTAGTTCAAAAATGTATTGGCTATAGTCCAGTGGTTCCCAAAGTGTGCGCCGCAGCGCCCTGGTGCGCCATAGTGACTAAAGAGGGGCGCCGTGAGGCCCTCCGGTTTACCATTCTCCAGAAACTAAACTTAGGTATTTGAGGCTACAAAATAAACAATTTTCTTTAAAATTTAAAGAAAATTGTACCAGATAGACACAGAAAAAAGCAAGTTAAATAAAAGTTTATGAAAACTTGTAAAAATCACTAGAGACACGTTCTTCCACCATCAGCACCGGTACTTCCACCACATGTTATTTTTCCCTGTAAATGTGTATAAATATTATAACCAAAATATCAGAATAGTGTCATGGCAGCGGAACTACATAACCTTACAAAGTTTCAAATCGCACTGGATAAAAAGAGATTGTTTATTTTACACTACACACGCGATATTTTTATATAATCTTGCAAAAATCAATAGAAGAATAAATAGTATCTACGCTGATGACCTTAGATGTTGTGCGTCTATATTCTACAAAACACGTATCTGTATCATTATTATTATAATAATAAATAAAATAAAGTTTCTGTTAACGCGCGCGGTGACGCGGTTAACGACTAGTAACAAATATGATATTTGCTAATTGTTTCCGTGATTACAAAATATGGTTTCACATGTAAAAATTAATCAAATCGCATGCTTGTATTTTTTATTTTCAAAATATTTCCGAAACGAAGAAAATCAGGTAAAATAAAACTTGGTTGGGAAAACAAACAAAATAATTCTCAATATTGTTCACGTCCATTATAATTAATAAGTTTTTTTATTTTTTAACAGGAAATTGGACAAAATAGTTAAACTAACTATATTTGAATTTGTTCGATTTCCTGTTAAAAAATAAAAAAACAGAATAATAATCCGTTATAAAAAATATACTATTATGACAGCAAAAATATCCCTTCTGCGCTTGCGCCGATTTTTCTCAAAAACAATGGGGCTTTTTACATTTGAATATCAAACAACTTCCCAAAATTAATCAAAGCTCTTAGCTAATTTATTTTTGACAGATCTTTAGAATAAAAGAACCGCAGTTTTATTTTCCAAATATTTCCGAAACTATAAAGCATAGAAAACGAAATTTAGGAAATTTTCTTGGAAAAAAATAGACTAACAAACCGTTATAAAAATATATCATCATTATTCTCGTACAAAAACATGTATCAAGTTTCCCCAAAAACAATAGGCCTGTTCATATTTGCATATTAAATATCCTCCCAAAAAGTTTCAATCCGTTTGACCTGTCACAGACAAACCGACAAACAGACGCACTTTTTTCAAAAAATATGTTTTTTGGATTCATAGGACCCCGAAACGAATAAATACTGCAAAATTATGAAATGTGAATTTTGACCTAAATTAGTACCCCACTTGTGGAGTTGGGTTGGTAAAAGTCGTAAAATATATAACATTTTTAGTTCGTAGAATTTAATCAAAGCAGTCCTTCGCAATAAAACGAAAGGTATTCAGTTTTGTGCTTTCACTTTTTCGGATATGGAAATTCCTGCCTACTGGCAACTAATAGTCCGAGAGCTGTTGACGGTTTTGGGCAGGTATTTAAGGCACTGTTAAAATTTGTACCTACACTATGCGAATATAAAAACATAGACCTGACTGAAGGATAACTTGGCTTAACCGATCCACAAATTTTTAATCACCTGGCAGGTAGAAGGTCCCACCGAAACGACCTGTTTTTTTTTACAAGCTTTTATTTAACTTGCAATGTATGTAATATGTTTGTACGGGTGGAATTTTGCAACTCAATTTTGTAGCAGATATCCTCAACCGATTGAGCTGAAATTTTGTGTACGCGTTCAGTTTGGATGATAATGCATGGTTAACTGTGTGACGTCATTCTAAATCCAACATGGCGACACATGCAAGATGGCGGACTATAATTATTTTAATGCACTCCTACAATATGGGTATCAAATGAAAGGGCTTGCTAAGAGAAACTCGAAAAAATTTTGAAAGAGTAAAAAGAACAAAATAAAATAGTAGTAAAAAAACTTTTTAAAGACAAGCTTTTATTGAATTCTACTAAAAAGTATACTTTAGATTACTTTAGATTCATAATTATAAAAGCGTGGGTCGCTACTATTGTAGAGGTTCCAACCCACGCTTTTATAATTATGAATCTAAAGTATTAAGAGTTGTTTTTTACTTTTTAGTACAATTCAATAAAAGCTTGTCTTTAAAAAGTTTTTTTACTAATATTTTTTAAAATATCTATTTTTAGTTACCAATATTATTCTGTTTAAAACCCGATTAAGAAATCTGGCATTATTATTTTTCAACTCCTTAAATACTAAATTTCAAAATGTCTCAAGGGCTTTTTATTGCGAAAAAAATTTGTTACTTTAAAAATTTTATGAGTCGGTTAACCCGCTACCCTTCTGCAAGGTCTGTGTTTTTGTATTCGGATATTTTTAAAGGGGTGTTGTACAAATTTTCACAGTGTCTTAAATACCTACCCAAAAATGTCTAACAGTTCTCCGTTTATAACCTGGTTTGAACGCTGGAATGATAATAGCACTGCGTGTGTGTATTTGTGTCTGTGTGTGTTGTTTGAGGGCGATGTACGCTGGCAGCGCAGGTGAATTGTATAAAAGCAGTGACAACGCAAGAGATCTTCCCTCTTCTGCACCCACGCAAACACAATGAATGTGTCATTTACCATCAGCTTGTCATTTGGTCGCAAGAGGTAAAGTAGGGCCCCGTTTAAGCCTGTCGAAACGCTCTGAATTTAAGCCACACTACAAGGCTAAAAAATGCTGCTGCAAGGGTGCCGCTGTCAGATGATTACTCTAAATTTTGGAAATATTTTGAAGATTTAAAAAACTTTTCCGAAAAAGGAAGAGTCAATTTATATTTATAATGGAACAATTTTGTGAAATAAGTACGAATAAGGTCGTAGTGTGACATTGAAAACGTTTGTTTTTTTGGCACAATTGCTGCCAACTTTTTTCTAGTAAATCGTACATAAATTACAAAAATAGTCTACTAGAGATCTAGATTTATTCTTTGTTTTTCTTATAGGGGAAGAATTTAGCAAAATGTTGACGAATAAGTCTACAATCAGCTATCAACCGAAGCTCTATTTTTGGCTTAAATTCAGAGCGTTCCGACAGCCTTAACGCTAGAAATACGTTCCAATAAGTCCGTGCGCTATACGAAACAGCGCTAAACGAGGTCATCTTAATACGTAGATAATTGGCATAAGTATGAAACAGAACCGAGAATAAGAAAACTTGTTAGTTTTTTTCTTTGTTTAATTTTGTAATTTGTTGTTAAATACCTTAATTATAGATTTATTTATTGCTAATATCGATTATTGTTCACAAAACATTTTTGAAAATTAAAGAAAAATTCGAGTTAGAATTTATGTTTGTGATGAGGAAGGTTCCTCACTTGGCATATTTTATTTTTTTGTGAAGAAGTCATCTAATGTCGTTTGTCTTTTTCTGTTTCGTTCAGCAAGCTGTTGTCGATAGCAAGATATTGCATCAATGACTGTGCGTCTTGCCTTTGAACTTCTATCAACATTTGAATCATTTTTTATAAACTGATCTATAATTTACGTTATGGTGGCTTATATTAATATTAACAAAATGCGTCCCTCAAGGGTCTACATTAGGTCTTATCTTTTTCCTTCTATATGCTAATGGTATCGGCAACCATTTAGAAAATATAGAACCAATTGTGCACGTAGATGATAAAACCATTCGTCAATAACCTTTCCTCCTGCCTTTGAACTTCTATCAACATTTGAATCATTTTGTATAAACTCATTTATAATGGTGGTTAATATAAATTAATAAAAGGCGTCCCGCAAAGGTCTACATTAGGTCCTATCTTATTCCTTCTATATGCTAATGGCATGGTCAACCATTTAGAAAATATAGAACCGATTGTGTACGCAAATGATACAACCACTTACCAAATGAAATCAAAAATATATCCCTAATGCTGACATTTAAAAGAGTTCTGAAGCAGTTTCTAGTATCAAACTGTTTTTATTCGATAAATGATTATACTAATCTTAATATATAATTTTTTTTCTCGTATACAAAGTATATTGTTTTTCGCAGAATAAATGAATATATGAATAAACTTTTTTTTAGTAACCGTGTAATATTGAAACAGCGTTAAGCGAGGTCTTACTGTAAATCTGTGCAATATGCCGTTGGCGCAATATGAATACATTCTCTCTCTTTAAACTGACGTGCCGTCAACCTGTTTATCTCTGTTTGGCTGCACGTGTGTTTGTGAATTACTGTCACAATCTGGTCTTGTCTTTGTTTCCGTCAACAAAACCAAACCGACCGCAGAATCAATAGGTGAATAAAATACTAACCGCATATTACCGAGCTGGGTAGAGTAGTGGTGACAGCACTAGACTCGCATTCGGGAGGTCCGGGTTCGAATCCCGGCGGGGGCAGGTGTGGCTGGGACTTTTTCCTACTGCCTCTCACCGAGAAACGATAATTCCTGTACCGGCCATCTCTTGATTGAGGTTTTCCATGGTTTCCCTCAATTAATTCCAGATAAATATCGAGATGGTTCCTTATTTGAGGACATGGCCGATTACCTATCAAACTCTCAGTTCAAAAATTACCTATCCTATCTTAATTTCCTAAAATTGTTATGAAACGTAATTACCGCGCTGTGTAGAGTAGTGGTGACAGCACTAGACCAGCATTCGGGAGGTACCGGGTTCGAATCCTGGCGGGGAGGGCAGATGTGGCTGGGAATTTTTCCTACTGCCTCTCGCCGAGAAACGGTAATTCCTGTACCGGCCATCTTGATTGAGGTTTTCCATGGTTTCCCTCAATTAATTCCAGATAAATATCGAGATGGTTCCTTATTTGAGGACATGGCCGATTACCTATCAAACTCCTAGTTCAAAAATTACTTACCTTATCCTAATTTTCTATAATTCCTTCATTCGCCCATTGCTATTACATAAGTTGAAGTTTTAAAAATGTAGAAATATAACGGGAAGTGTGGTAGATGGAAAATAGTAATGGTGTGAATGGCGTCTGTTATGACATAAAGTCGAGAAACGGACGTTAAACGCATTATTATTATTACTAACCGCATATTTAGTGTATAGTACGTATCGCGTTCTTGTATTTTTGCAGTTTGAAAGTTAAAGTTACTGAGTACTAGCTGTTCGATATGCTCCCTTTTTCACTCGCATGGCTCTGTCTTAGGGACATGTATAATGGACTTACGTTTCGGAAATCTCTAATTTCTATGAAAAATGTTCAATCTTTGATGTTAATGTTTCAAAATAAACTAGAAGTTCAATAATAAATCTCAGGTATTTGGATTAATTATACAAAACAATCGTTAAACCAAATACCTGAGATTTATTATTGAATTATAGTAATAATTTTGGATGCGATACAATGTCTAATAAACTAGAAATATGTACCATTGTTTCCATATGACTTTTAGTCAAGTTTTACAGTTTATTTAATCTAAGTAAACGATTAAAAATCAGATAAAAACAACGATATTAGCATAAGTTTTACATGGGTACAGAAAGAATTAAATTTGAAAAAAAAATATTGACTAAGCCTTTGACAGTATTTTTTATATGTTTGTAAAAAAAAACTTCAAAATCACAGTTTTTTATTCAATTTTTAGGACAAATAAAAAATATCGAAACATCAATATTTTTTTAACATCCCTAGTCCATTCTACTAGTGAAAACAATTGTGAAATCGGATCAGTAGTTTCAAAGATTATCTCCTACATCCAAGCTTACAAACTTTATACCTCTTCATAATATTATTATAGAAAAGTAAAAAATACAGCTGTTGAAACGAACTTCAAAAATAAGCATAAATCATTCGTTCGTGCTTCGTATACGTTATGTTCTTGGAACAAAGCTTTTCAAATACACGAAGCTTTCGTTCGCTTGCGACGACAGAGCATGGCATCTTGTCTGAAGCATTAATATTTGAATAGGCACAATTGTTCGAAAAAATATTCCCGAGTGAAAGTTAAAATAAATGGGCGTTTGTTCTTTGACGACACGGCATACAGGATTTCAGAGTTCAGATGCGTGTAGCTTTTTTAAATCGGCTTACAAATGATATCAAAAAAAAATCTATTAACGAAGAAAAATATGTTTTCATAGGGTATTTCGTTTAATAACTTACAATTTTTCTTTTTATATGTAGCGGCCGTTCAAAATTCTAAAAATATTTTTTAGTGCATTTGCTGCAACAGAATGGCACATACACTATTGGCGTCGGTCGGATGACGATACCTGGAGGTCGGACATCAATCTCTCGACGTTCACATTATTTTAAGCAAACTTGACGCCATTTTTGGAAATTTTTATATCTATATATTTTAGTCGAAGAAATTACAGGATATAAAAAAAATCCAAATTTTTCGGTGATTTTTAACAGGCTGTAAATTGGAGGAAAATGGTCCTACAGGAAATAAAAAGAAAGGAAATTGTAACTTAAAGTGTCTCGTTTTCGAATCTGAACTTTAAATTTTTTTTATCATAAGCGGTTTTTGAGTTATTGTACAAAAACCAATGAAGAAAAATTTTTCCAAATTTTTTTTCGTGTTAACACGGTCTATAGGCTTTGGTAATTTTTTTTTTGGTCATGCCACTATAAAGCTCTTTTAGAAAATTCATTTTGCTTTAATTTGACTTTCTTGAAAGCTCTGTACGATGATTTGGAGCTGAAAAAAGTCTTTTTTGACTTTGATAATTAATTACCAGGGATATAATGATCGTACAGAAAAATTAAAGTAGGGCTTTGTAAACTGCAAAATATTCCCTACAAGAGGCGATTAGTGGTTTTCGAAAAAAAAATTATTTTGAAATGAAAACGTTGAATGAAAAAAAGGTAAAAAATAGCATATTTAAGGATATTTGGATAACTTGGTATAACTTTGCATATAATGAATAAACGAAGGATATCGTCTATAGGTTTTCAACCTGAAAGTGTCCCAAAGGTACCCTGAAAATTTCAAAGAGCTGCGATTTTTTTTTCTTTTAAATTTTTCGTTTTTGCCAAAAATCAATGTAACGTGCAATTTTTTATTTTTTATTCATTTTCTCTTGAATAAGGAACAATCTCGATATTTATCTTTATTAATTGAGGGAAAACCTCAACAAGATAGCCGTTACAGATATTATCGTTGGAAAAAGTCCCAACCTCATCTGCTCCCGCCGGGATTCGAACCCGTTATCTCCCGGCTGCTAGTCTAGTGCTCTCACCACTACGCTACATCGCTCATGTATACACGAGTACAATGCGGTACTTGGTAACTCCAGTAGGACAAATGAACATCGTATGATTGCCTTCGTCAAATGTGAAGTGTATGTATATTATGCGCCCTCAAGTGTACTTGATTGCTCATACAGCATAAAAACAACCCTTATATTCATTATTTTTTCCTTTTTTCTTTTTTTTTTCTTTTTTTGTTGCAAAGAGGTATTAAGTAAAGTTTTTGTGAGACAAGCTGTTGAATTAAATTTTGTTTTATTCAGCTAAAACGTACTATTAACATACAATTAAGTTAGCAGGGCAGTGGACAAATTGATGTAAATCAATAAACCAATTATTAATTTAGCGACGTTTCGGTCATTTATTTACATCAATTTGTCCACTGTCCTGCTAACTTAATTGTATATGTTTGAAAAAAATATGGACGCAGCAATTTCCAACGTACTATTAGTATTACCACATAGTTTTTACAAGGTTTTATGTCCCGTTGTCTGTCTGTCTGTAATCGAATCTTAAGTTAAATTAGCCCCACTTCTCGGTTTCCGATTGAGTTGAAATTTTGCACATGCCTTTGATTCTGAAGACAATATAGTACATTGAATGTTATGGAATATCCAACATGACCGCCACCACAAAATGGCCGATTCAAAATGGCCGATTACCTTGTTCTCTCGACATGGGTATCAAATGAAAGGGTATAACAAGTAGAATATAGTAAACTGTGTGACATTATTTAAAAACCAATATGGCGGCCAAAAGGCGTAGCTAAAAATTTTAAAATAAAATAGTAGAAAACGAAACTTTTGTACAGACAAACGTTTATTGCAGTGTACTGAAAAGGATGAAAAAAATAATTCTTGATAATTTATCTTCTGAATTATAAAAGCGTGGGCTGTGATTATCATGGAGCCTACAATCCACGGTTGTATAATTATGAACTTAAATTCATCCACTTCAAAACGCCAATCTAAACTGAAACTTTGCACACTTATCAAGGACCGACGACAATCCAATTATTTAATAAGATTGTCCGATTATCCTGACCAGGACCTTCAGGATAAAAAAACTTGGATAATTACAGCAAACAAGCTAACACGCTGTACAGTTATGTACGTTGCGTTGCCTACCTCATAGTCAAATCCATATTGTTTTTAGTCATAATTTAAAGTTTAAAAAAACTAAAACAATACGCTTTTATGAACTAAAAAATGCATAATAATTTGACAACAAAGTTAGCTTTACTTTAACAAGCGTCGGGTGCTATCTACTTAAATTTTCATAATAGCTCTACGTTTACAATTAGCTAGTAAATGAAACATCGATATTAAGCACTCCACGCTTTTTTCAGTAAAGCTAATTTTGTCATCAAATTATTATGCATTTTTTAGCTCATAAAAGCATGTTGTTTTAATTTATATTAACTCTAATTTTAATTATAAAACTAAAAAACAATTTGCACTTGACTATGAGGTAGGCAATTCAATGTACGTCAATGTACAGCGTGTTAGCTTGTTTGCTGTAATTTTTCGAGTTTTTTTATCCAGAAGGTCCTGGTCAGGATAATGGGACAAACTTATTAAGTTATTGTAATGTCGTCGGTCCTTGATAAGTGTGCAAAGTTTCAGTTTAATTTGACGTTTTGAAGTGGGTGAATTTCACGTTCAAAGATTCCTTTACAAACACACAAACATACTAACAAACAGGGGAAGCTAATACAATTATTTTTTTATTTTTTTAGTTCGTAAAAGCTTGTTGTTTTAGTTTTTTTAAACTCTAATTTTAATTTTATTTTCTTTGTAATTTTTTTATTGTGGAAACATATATTTACTATTGACTTTTTTCTTTTTTGTCCTTGGTAATTAATATAAAAATGATTTGTCGGGAAAAAGGACTTTTTAAGTAAACAATTATTTGTTATTTATAGCGACGTTTCGTCCCTTGCTTGGGACTTTTTCAAGCTTTATAACTATTCAATGTTTTGATCAAGTAGATATAAAAGTTAAAATACACATGTGAATACAAATTTGAGTGAAACAATTGTTCATTAAAAAGTTTGTAATAATTCCATTTTTAAAAAATATTTTTACGGTTGATGTTCAAATTGTTTTATTTTATTTAATAGTTATGAAGCTTGAAAAAGTCCCAAGCAAGGGACGAAACGTCGCTATAAATAAATTCTTCCCGACAAATCATTTTTATATATTTACTATATTTAGTATGTATTAGATTCACACGTGTTCAGCAAATATTTGACAGACATAAAATGTTCCCCGATATTTTATTATAAAAAACGCCGTGTTTATGTTTGGCGATATTGTTTTCCGTGTAGTGCGACAGGCAAAATATATGAGGCTGATGTTGTTACTTCTTGATATATTGTCCCTCGTATATAAAACCACTACTCTAAAGAGCTATATTAAGACACATGAAGGAGCTACTTTGAGCCACCCAGGTTTCAATAAAGTAATGTGTGTTGTTGTTTCCACAATGGCGGTGATTAGTCAGCTAATAACGAATTATAGATATGAGGAGTTAAAAAAATGGCGTTGATTCAATCTTTCATGACAATGCTTTCAAAATAAACTAAAAATATGTACCATTCTTCTCATATGACTTTTAGTCAAGTTTTTACAGGTTTACTCGGTTTAAAATCAGATAAAAACGAGAAAATTAGCATAAGTTTTATACAAATAATTGTACAGAAAACATTAAATCTAAAAAAAAAAATTATTGAGCAAAAAAAAAGTGTCATTATTTTTTCTTAAGTTTGTAAAGAAAAAACTTCAAAATGTTAAATTTGTCTTCCCGTAATTCGAAATCTCGAAACGTTTTTTGATTTAATTTTTACGACAAAAATATTTTTTTAAGCAGCAAGCTAAATTTTGTGAAGCATAAATGTTAAATTTGCCTTCCCATAATTCGAAATCTCGATACGTTTTTTGATTTAACTTTTACGACAAAAATATTTTTTTAAGCAGCAAGCTAAATTTTGTGAAGCTTAATGCTCTCTGAATGCTCTGAATTTAATGCAAAAATACGGCTTCGGCTGATAGCTGATTCGTCAACATTTTGCAAAAATTCTTTCTCTGTAAGGAAGATAAGGACAAATCTAGGTCTCTAATCTATTTTTGTAATTTATGTACGATTTATTAGAAAAAAGTTGGCATTAATTGTGCCAAAAAACACACGTTTTCAATGTCACACTACGACCTTATTCGTACTTATTTCATAAAACTGTTCCATCACAAACCTGAAGCGACTCTTCCTTTTTCGGAAAAGTTTTTTTTAAACCTTCAAAATGTTTCCAAAATTTAGAGTAATCAACTGACAGCGACACCCTTGCAACAGCATTTTTTAGCCTCGTAGTGTGGCTTCAGAGCGTTCCAACAGCCTTGATGCTTAATCACAGGTAATAAAAACAGTAATAAAAGGATTTTTGCGACCACAGATCGAAATTTCCCGAGAGCATAAATTACGATCTGAGGTATCCTTAAGTATTCACTACATAAATCAAATAAAATATTTCCTTAATCTGAATCAAATTAAGTTTTAAATGTGTGTACTTTGTAATTGAAATACTTCAGTGTATGTGTTATAGATTTTCCTCTTTTGTTTGCAACTTCAAGTATGCTTTACGGTGAAGTTCCATTGTGCCGCACATAATATATATCGTTTCGAACAATGCGCCGGATTACAAGAACTTGCTGTTTGAGGGAAAGTTGTACCAAACTAAAATAATTAATCAAAATATTTCAATAGGAATTTTTCAGTTACGTGAAGCGCTTTCAGTTCGGAGTAATTATTACATTAGTAAATAGCTCACTACGGTATAGTCCGTAAGACTAAATTAATAAACAGCAGAATAGCTATAGTTAAGAAACACCCATTGTTACAATGCTATATTAGAAAAAAATATTTTCAAATAACTATCACCGTCGGGACTTACTACTTTCGCGGCGAAATGGGTTATCAGTGACTCTACGCCGCCATATCTCAACAGATAATCTTTCTCATACAGTAAATCCTCATCATGCGAGAGCTAATTTTTAGCTTCAACATGAACCTTCACAGTAGAGTTTTTGAGTGAATCTAAAATGAAAATTTCCATTTATTCAATCAAAGTTACAGAATATATTATCTATATCAAAGACTCTCACTACTGTGAAGATTTATGTCTAGCGTTATCAACGCTAAAAAATAGCTCTTGCAGGACTATTTCAGTTTATTTTATTTTGAAAGATTAACCACCGCCTTCAAATGTCCATCCGTTAATTTAGATCTGTAAATATTTTGCGCGTAATTAGATAAGGTAAGATAAGGTTTTTATTATCCAAAATGGGCAAGCCCATGTAGATCACGTCAGTATTACATGTATACATTATATTACAGTAAGTTTGCGTGTATTTTAAAATTAATATTAAAAAAATCATTGATGGAATACAAGCATTCTTGGGTACAAATTTTCTTTATCATTTTTTTATATTCCTTTATATTTAGACTAGCGGCCCAGTTCGGCTTCGCCCGGGTGTAAATGATATATATAGGATATAAAAGATGAGAATCATTATCATTAAATTCTCAGCGTGTATTGAATTTGCGCGAATTCAATCGCTTTTATTTGTGAATGTTCAAAAATCGAAGAAAAATCTTATTTCCCAAAAAGAAATTTAAAAAATTCTGTTGATCCGATCGCTACCAAACTTCAGAAGATCACCCGCTGGGCTAATCTAAAGATTGTCTGAAAATTTCATCAAAAATGGTCTACCCGTTTGGAGTCCATAGATTACATATACATCGTCTTTTATCTATATAGATTATTATTAAAATGTAAAAAGTGGTTATTGTGACATAACCATAATAAAGGGACATATATAGTATAAGAAAAACCAAAGTTCATGTCAATATCTCATTATGTAGTGGAAATAAAAAAAATTAAACCTACCTATTGTTAATGAAATTTTCAAATATCTTCATAAATAAATAAGTTATGGCCAGTTTTCATAAATGGCAATTTTCAGTATTTTCTGAATAAATTCATAGGGTGTCAAAATTCAATTGTTTTTTCGACGGGACGTTAATGAGTTCAATTTTCTACACTACTTTGCCCATTTAACCGACTTTCTATCTCCACTAATAACAAAGTTACCCATGTTAGCCAACGTCGTTTGAGACACCCTGTATTTATATTTTCTATTAGCCCATTACTCTTATCATTATAAAGGAAAAGACTTGTGTCGTCAGCATATTGTATGACTTGGGCGGAAGGTATATTTAATTCAAAGCTGTATTGGTGAAACTATGGGCCCAGGGCAGATGAGGCAGATTGAGACCTAGTAGAGGAGTCAGTGTGGCCCTTACGATTAAAATTTTGAAGGCCGCCGCTTTAACCAACTTTCCCCTACATTTTCTACTCTCATCATACAACATACACATGCACTGTTACAAGAATAAAACACAAAGATGTAACGTAATTTACAGTAATCTATTTACCAATTGAACACATGAACGTTCATTAACACAGAAGAGTAATTAAATATTTTCCACTCAATTACGTAATTCGCGTGCTTTCTTTAATGAGTTTTAATTAAGATATTATTTTAAAGTACAATTTTACTTATTAGACCGGACTAGAGATTGCAATGCTGGATCCATCAATCCAGCTGGATCCAGCACATTTTTGACCAGCGATGCGAATCCGCAATCAGCTAAAAGCAAGGAATTAACTGGGTCTGAGAAGGATTATGATAAGATATATTGAAGAAAGAAATGGTGCTTTATGAAAGTGAGGGAGTAAGAGGTGAAAACCCAACTTTAATCTATGATTATTTGATGACTCTCAAACCAACCAGCGTAGAGGTAGAGAGAGCCCTTTCCACAAATTGACTTCTCCTTTAGGGGTCGATTCTATTTCCCCTCTATTTCTTATTTTTTTCAAACAGATACGTTGCTAAAGAAGTTAGAGTTCAAAAATTGCACGCCGATTTTTCACGGCAACCTTCACAATTCCATTCTTTAGGTTTTCTTGGGCTTAAATCATAAATCGGAACAAATCCACCACATTTTTGATACGGGATGCAGCTTACAATATTTATAAACTTTTTGAACGCATGCTACTTAGAAACACTTCGAACGCAACTTTATTAAAATTTAAACCCGCGAATAACTTATTAATCACGTGTAGAAAATAAGATATTGGATTTCTATACTGCGAGGGAATAATTATGTTCACAATAATACTCCTGATTATAAGATTTGATTAAGGCAGCCAGATGTGCAGAAAGCTTGCAGAGAGATTTCAATCTAATAACAGTATAAACTTCCAAACGTCTTGCTAGAATACAATATAGGGCGCACAAATTCAATACCCTTCATTCAACGATGCTGTTCCAACCTGTTATAAATAAACGGTATCGGTGTTGTGCGCATGCGTCAATATCGCACTGTCTGTGACGATACAAAGGTTGAGAATGGTTGGAATGCTTTGGAAGTGTCTATTTATACGGGTACTGTATAAATAAAATTATCACTATTTATACGGGTATAATTATGTTTTGTTTTTTTTTTACAGTACGAAAATTATACAAAATAAACGCTAGAAATAGGAGTTATTTTAGAATATTTATCAGTAAAAACTTTATATATAACATTAATTAAATTTTTTTATGAGCAATTAAAATAAAATTAGCAGTAAAATTGATTTATTTTCCCTCTTTTTCTAAACTTTATCTGAAATTCGTGTGTATTGTTACCACTCATACGAACTGAAAAAACTTACAATTTGTTTAGTGCTGCCAACATGTCAGAATTTAGTTCTTACATTGGACAAAATATTTTTTTGCAAAATAATTGAATTTGAAGTGATTAATCTAACATACAATTTTTTTACAATGAGTAATAATTTGATTAATCAATTATATTTAATTTTGATATATATTTATATACTATTTTTTTGGATATAATTGTTTTCCAGTATCCGTATTAATAAATATAAAATTATTTGTCCGGTACCCGGACGAATAGGCTCAGTCAAACGCTTTAGTGGCTGTTTTGTGATGAAAGAGAGAAAAGCTCAAATGCCAATTCCAAATTCAAGGATTATAACCAAAGAAATGAGTTGTATAACCTTATTTTTAAAGCGAAAGTTAGTAGATTACAGAGGCTACCTCGTTCCGTTGGACAGTAGTGAGGAGATGACGTCACTCGACGGACCTGTCAATTGATTTCGTGGCAATGACTGTTGCTTATCAACTTTACGCTGATTAGTCAGATGGAATGAGGCAACCTCTGTAATCTACTGACTTTGGGCTTCATTGAGATCTTGTAATAAAAGAGACATATGGAAACCCCATATCACGAAGTATAGATATCTGGAGTTTAAACATTGTCGATAGCAAGATATTGCATCTATGACACTTCGTCTTGCCTTTGAACTTCTATCAACATTTGAATCAATTTGTATAAACTGATCTATAAATTACGTTATAGTGACTAAACATTTTTTTTCAGAAACCACATAATACTGAAACAGTGTTAAGGGGGTCACCCCGTGTAATGTTTTCAAAGAATCGATTTTTTTTTGTATAAACTAATTCCTTAATATGTACAGAATATGCTGATCGTCGTAAAGATACTGCAGCCGTTAGAACGGGCAGGTGTTCGGAGCGCTGAGTTGTGTAGTGGGGCACTAGGCCTATTGTGACGTGTCGTTTTGGTGTCTGAGACCCTTCAATACAAATGTACATTCATATATACATGTATAGAAGGAGATTTCGATGATGAGTTGTTATTTCAAACCAGGCATCGCAGATTGATGGTAAGTAAGTAAAGGTTCTCATAGTTTAAACCGTACTTGAAACTTGAAACGCGTTTTTCACAAAACTGTGTTTTTCGAGCTTGTCTCCAAGATATCTCAAGAACGGTTTGACCGATTTACTTGAATTTTATAGGGTAGACTCAGCATATATAGAGCCACCGCGTGAACTAGAATCATTAATAAATTCCAAGTATTTCTATTTTTTTCGTAACGAGATAATGAAAAAAAAAATCAAAAAATATGAAACTTTTTTTTAAAAGTTTGTCAAAAATTCAATTTTCAAATGATTCTAGTTCATGCGGTGCGAGGCTTACAGATTAAAATGCCGTTGTTTTTTTTAATTTCAAATTACCCAATCAACCGAAATCATGGAGACCATTAGTACACTTTTTTTCGAGGCGGGTGTCTTCAGACTGGTAAAACTCACGATCCAGAGAAGATTTTTAGCTGAAAATTTGTATGTGTACTCTCGAAGTATTAATAAACAAACAGTAAATAATTCAAAGTTCTATCTTTTTATATGTCGTAAAAAAAAATCCTAAAAAATGCCTTAAAATCCGGCTGTCAAACGGGGTGACCCCCTTAAGCAGAGCAGAGTTAAGCGAGGTTTTACTGTATATAAACAACAGTATCGCTACACGCCTTTATTGAAAAGTGCTTCCGCGCATGACAGGAAGTACACGTGGGGAGAGCGACTGTGATATAACCAATTTTAGCGCGTAATGGCTTGAGCAATATGACGTGTAATACGAAATGTTTAGACTTCAGACATAATCTGCACATGATATACCATATACAACATTTACATATGCATGTACCTTACACTAGAGATGGGAAAAACGGGTTTGTTTAGGGATTTGCATCTTTGCATCTGGATCCCGTATGTGAGCCGGCTCACTGAACCGGTTCAAAAAGAGCCGAGTTCTGAATATGTTACTGCAGTCTGCCACTGAGTTACCTAGTTCAGTCAATCATATTACGACCTGTATAGAATCAAGAATGCATAGCCAAACATGTGATGCATGAGTCATTTGAGCTGACAGATGCATCAAAGCAAGAACTGATACGTAAGTGTAAAATGTGCTTCTGTGTGTTAAGTGTTTCACTGAGTTATGCGGATCCGTTGATCCGTTGGCTCAAAAAAAGTGAGTCGGCTCTCACGGATCTTCTGTCGGAGGCGGCTCTTTGAACCGGTTCAGATCTGAGTTACCCAACTCTACCATACACAATATGGATTATACGTAACTATTATACACTGGAGTCTAGTGATTATATTATAAATTGGATTTCATATTTGTAGAGGCACGACAGCAAATCTATTAGATTTGTTACTATACTAGCGGTTTCTCCGTGATTTCGTTCGCGTAGTATACCAACTTGAAGTAAAGGAAGTCACCCCGTGTGACGGCTGGTTTTTAAGGCATTTTTTAGGAATTTTTTTTGACGACAAATAAAAAGACAGAACTTTGAATTATTTATTATTTGTTTATTAGTACTTCGAGAGTACACATATAAATTTTCAGCTAAAAATTTTCTCTGGATCGTGAGTTGTACCAGTCTGAAGACACCCGCCTCGAAAAAAAGTATACTAATGGTCTCCATGATTTCGGTTGATTGGGTAATCTGAAATTAAAAAGACCAACGGCATTTTAATTTGTAAGCCTGTACGCAGCGCATGAACCAGAATCATTAAAAAATTTTGAAAATTGAATTTTTGACAAACTTTTTTTAAAAAACTTATTTTTTGATTTTTTTTTTCATTATCTCGTTGCGAAAAAAATAGAAATACTTGTAATTTCTTAATGATTCTAGTTCGCGCGGTGGCTCTATATGTGTTGAGTCTACCCTATAAACTTCGAGTGAATCGGTCAAACCGTTCTTGAGATATTTTGGAGACAAGCTCGAAAAACAGTTTTGAGAAAAACGCGTTTCAAATTTCAAGTACGGTTTAAGCTATGAAAATCTTTACTTACCATCAATCTGCGACGCCTGGTTTGAAATAACAACTCATCATCGAAATCTCCTTCTATACATGTATATATGTATTGAAGGCTCTCAGGCACCAAAACGACACGTCACAATAGGCCTAGTTCCCCACTACTCAACCCAGCGCTCCGAACACCTGCCCGTTCTAACAGCTGTATCTTTACAAGGACTTCGAATTTGAAAAAATCACTTTACCAGCATATTTTATACATATTAAAGAATCAATTTATACAAAAAAAAAATCGATTCTTTGAACCCATCACACGGGGTGGATAGATTACAGCTAAAAATAAAGTAAGAAGAGAATATTGCAATCTCCAAAAAGTAGGTTATATTAGCGACATCGGACGGAACTTCTTAAAAGCTATAGTGTTGTTAACAACTTTCAATAGTACCGTGTGACATCAAATAAAAGGCGTTCTAGTAGGAATCTCAAATATATTTTTTATAATTTTAAAATAAATAGTTTTAAAGTTATTTAAGAAAATAGATGAACAATTGACCATTTCCCCTCCCTTATCACCGAAATTACTGAGCCTAAAATTTTGAAAAAATAGGGAATATCGGGTGTCACCTATAGTTTACAGGAATCAAAGTGTGGCCCCTACGAGCCCACACGCAATCAAAGTGTGGTCCCTACGAGCCCACACGCAATCAAAGTGTGGCCCCTACGAGCCCACACGCAATCAAAGTGTGGCCCCTACGAGCCCACACGCAATCAAAGTGTGGCCCCTACGAGCCCACACGCAATCAAAGTGTCGCCCCTACGAGTCCACACGCAATCAAAGTGTGGCCCCTACACGGCCACACGCAATCAGAGTGCGGCCCCTACGAGCCCACCCGCAAACGAAGTGTGGCCCCTACGAGCCCACCCGCAAACGAAGTGTGGCCCCTACGAGCCCACACGCAATCAAAGTTTGGGTCATACGAGCCCACACGCAATCAAAGTGTGGCACCTACGAGCCCACACGCAATCAATGTGTGGCCCCCACGAGCCCACACGCAATCAAAGTGTGGCCCCTACGAGCCCACACGCAATCAAAGTGTGGCCCCTACGAGCCCACACCCAATAAAAGTGTGGCCCCTACGAGCCCACACGCAATCAAGTTGGCCCCTACGAGCCCACACCCAAACAAAGTGTGGCCCCTACGATCCCACACGCAATCAAAGTGTGGCCCCTACGAGCCCACACGCTATCAAAGTGTGGCCCCTACGAGCCCACACGCAATCAAAGTGTGGCCCCTACGAGCCCACACGAAATCAAAGTGTGGCCCATACGAGCCCACACGCAATCAAAGTGTGGCCCCTACGAGCCCACACGCAATCAAAGTGTGGCCCCTACGAGCCCACACGCAATCAATGTGTGGCCCCTACGTGCCCACATTAAATCAAAGTGTGGCCCCTACGAGCCCTCACGCAATCAAAGTGTGGCCCCTACTAGCCCACTCGCAATCAAAGTGTGGCCCCTACGAGCCCACACGCAATCAAAGTGTGGCCCCTACGAGCCCACACGCAATCAAAGTGTGGCCACTACGAGCCCAGACGCAATCAAAGTGTGGCACCTACGAGCCCACACGCAATCAAAGTCTGGCCCCTACGAGCCCCCACGCTATCAAAGTGTGGCCCCTACGAGCCCCTCGCAATCAAAGGGAGGCCCCTACGAGCCCCCACGCAATCAAAGTGTGGCCCCTACGAGCCCACACGCAATCGGAGTGTGGCCCCTACGAGCTCACACGCAATCAAAGTGTGGCCCCTACGAGCCCACACGCAATCAAAGTGTGGCCCCTACGAGCCCACACGCAATCAAAGTGTGGCCCCTACGAGCCCACACCCAAACAAAGTGTGGCCCCTACGATCCCACACGCAATCAAAGTGTGGCCCCTACGAGCCCACACGCAATCAAAGTGTGGCCCCTACGAGCCCACGCGCAGTCATAGTGTGGCCCCTACGAGCCCACACGCAATCAAAGCGTGGCCCCTACGAGCCCACACACATAGTGTGGCCCCTACGAGTCCACACGCAATCAAAGTGTGGTCCCTACGAGCCCACACGCAATCTAAGTGTGGCCCCTACGAGCCCACTCGCAATCAAAGTGTGGCCCATATGAGCCCACACACAATCAAAGTGTGGCCCCTACGAGCCCACACTCAATCAAGGTGTGGCCCCTACGTGCCCACACTCAATCAAAGTGTGGCCCCTACGAGCACACACGCAATCAAAGTGTGGCCCCTACGAGCCCACACGCAATCAAAGTGTGGCCCCTACGAGCCCACACGCAATCAAAAATTTAAACGAAAACCTTAAGGTAGTTGTCGTGGTACAATATTGTCAAAAAGTTATAAATTATACGCGCCACAAAAGTATACTAGCTTGATCCATAATTTGTACGCAAGACTGTGCGCGTGGAAACGTAACCCATACAGTATTCATATGCATGTATACTTTTCTATAAATTATTGAACTTTAAACCGTTATTTATAAATAGTTAGACGGTCAAAAAAAATATCTTATTTTTTTAAAACTCATAACAATTGCATTGAAAGACTGTCAGTTTTTGGAAAGTTTCTGACAGTTAGTTCTTTTTTTATAAATAAGAAACTGGTTCAGAACTACAGAGATCGTATACAATCAATGTTAATTATCCAATTTTTAATTGAATTTATCTCGGATTATATACGGTCGATCGACTTCAAATTTTCAGGGTAATTGTATTATCATGTCCTTAATAAGATACAAAAATTAAGAATTTTCTGACGGTGTGACTTAAGGCTGTCGGAACGCTCTGAATTTAAGCCAAAAATAGAGCTTCGGCTGTCATCATGATTGTTGACTTATTGGTCAACATTTTGCAAAAATTCTTTCTTTATAAGGAAGATAAAGGACAAATCTAGGTCTCTAATGGACTACTTTTGTAATTTATGTACGATTTACTATAAAAAAGTTGGCATTAATTGTGCCAAAAAAACACACGTTTTCAATGTCACACTACGACCTTATTCGTACTTATTTCACAAAACTGTTCCATCACAAACCTAAAGTGACTCTTCCTTTTTCGGAAAAGTTTTTTAAATCTTCAAAATATTCCCAAAAATGAGAGTAATCTGACTACAGCGGCACCCTTACAATAACATCTTTTAGCCTCGTAGTGTGGCACTAGCTGGTGGCGACAAGTTCAAACAATATTTTGCTCCGCCTACTTCATTTATTACAAACGCTTTTGTATAATATAGTTGATATAGTAGAGGAAAGTGGGCAAAGAGATTACTGATTTTATTTTTATGAAGTATTTACCTACGGTGTGAAGCAGTGTTTTCAACATTAAATGAAAAATATTAATAATAGAGATGAAATTTTTCTAGCTTAATTAGATCTAGTCGAAATTTACTCAATTTATGAAAATATAACAATTGAAAAAATCACAACTTAGTTAACAATATGACAACAAAGAAAAATTTTAAGACAAGGAAAAAAAATATTAAATTTTTTTAAAGCGTACCTTTTATTGAAATGCATTTAAAAGAAAAAATCTGAAAAACGGTTGACCCTGCAGGCCATCTCTGGAACTTCCCGCTGTTTCCGATCTATTGAGATGTGGCTTACCCCTACGGTGTTTGTTAAAAGCTATTTTAAAAAATTCCAGGCAAATGGGCGACAGGATCATTCCAACTTCATAAATATTGACATTTGAAATATTATAATAAAATAAAATATAAAAATGATTTTTCAGGAAAAAGGACTTTTTTTTTATAAGTAAACACTTAATTTTTTATTTCCAGCGACGTTTCGTTAAAAAAAAGTCCTTTTTCCCGAAAAATCATTTTTATATTAATTACCAAGGACAAAAAAAAATTAAGTCAATAAAATAAAATTTCTGTTAACGGTTTACGGTTATGGTATTTGTTTCCATGGTTACATAATATGATTTAACGTAAAAATTAATCAAAGCATGCTTGTCAGCTACCTAATTTATTTTTGACAGATCTTCGGAACAAAAGGACATCTGATTTTTGTTTATTTTCAAAATATTTCCAAAACTATGAAACTATAAACCGTTATAAAATTCTGACAAAGATTTGGAAAGATATATTGAAAAAACACTTTTTTGGAAATTTTTTGTCAACGATATCTCTCGAACGAATCAACCAATCGAGATGCTGTTTACGGCAATCGAAGCAGTTTTTCAAGCACAAAAAATAATTTATTACAAAAAAATCAATCTAACGAAAATTTGAGAAGATATTTTGAAAAACCATTTTTTTTCAAAATTTTTATTCAACGATATCTCTTGAACTAATCAAGTGATCGAGGTGCCGTTTGTGGCAATCGACGCAGTTTTTTAAGCACAAAAAATAACTTTCTACAAAAAAATCAATCAAACAAAAATTTGAGAAGTTATTTTGAAAAAACTTTTTTTTCAGAATTTTTCTCCGACGATATCTCTCGAACGGATTAACCGATTTTGATGCAGTTTGCGGCGATTGACATTATTTTATGAAGAATAGAGCTGATTAGATTAATCAGTACGGTAGTTTCGAAAATATTTCAAAATATTTTTAAAAAACTGCTTTCCAAAAAGTTTTATTTTTGAGATTTCTCAAAGTCTACCGGGCCGAATCAGTTCCAATTTTCAGAAAGTCTAAGTTCAGCAAGTTCCTTTCAGATGCCGCAATCCGTGTTTCGATGGGTCCATCCATTCAAAAGTTATGAGAGATTTCCATACACACACACGCACACACACACATACACACACACAGTCATACGGACATCATTTTAAAAATCGTCACAATAGCTTCCTAGGATCTCAAAACGTCGAGATCTGACAAAAATTCAAATTTCGAAAATCGGGGTGAAACCAATAACTTCCCAATTTTTGGAAATTTTCAATTTTCTTAGCGGGAAGTTAAAAAAAAATAATTTTTAATAATTTAGATTCATAGTTATAAAATCGTGGGCTATAAATTCTATGATCATTTATTATTCACAATCCATGCTTTAGAATTATGAACTAAAATTTATAAAAGTCACTTTTTAGTACATTTTAATAAAAGCTTGTTTTCAAAAAGTTTTTTTACTAATATTTTATTTTATTTTTAGTCTTAAAATTTTTATTATTAAAGTGTACAAAATTGTGTTGAGGGAGGCATCGGATAAAAAAATGTTCCAGACAAATGATGCATATTTTTTAACGAAAAATCATAATTTGTGATAAAAAGTAGGTGTTCCTATTAAAAATGTCAAAGTCATCCCTGCGCAGGGGTTGGAAATGAAGGGTGATATTTGTATCCAAACGACGCTAGAAACGTGACACTCATTAGAGAGAAAATAAATAAATACAATAATACCAATATATAAGGTTCCAATATTGTTGTCGCAGTATAAGCATTGTACTTAGTATTATATGAAAGAAAAATATACGAGACCCCAGACATGCGCCCGCCACACCCATGGATAAATTCGGTACTGCCAGTATAGGCATTTACCTCATCAGTATCAATATCATAATATGTAGAATTTTCACTGATTTGTTCAACTTTATTATTTTCCTCAGTATTGAAAGAACACCCGGCTTCTGCATTTTGATAAACATCGGAATGCTGGGTTTAATTTTCTATATTATTTTGGAAACCAAAAGCAAAACTTTTAAAATAGTACGTACATTTTCAATAATTACTTAAAATTGTTTATCTATGAAAGATGTACATGCGACTATTGAAAACATTTGTACCATTTTACCCTATATTTACAAAAGTCGACAATTGCAATGTGCCGATGATGTGAGTGAGACAGAGCTATAGAAGGTCACACCCCGAGTATGTCTTTTGCCTACCTCGCCTCTTACCGCTGTGCTACAGCACAAACTGTGTGAAAGTGATCCGACAGTGTTAACCACGGCAACTACTTTAAGTCTTAAAGTACTCACGAGAACGGAATAGTACGAAATCCTCTTCTCACGAGTTCGACTCGTACTTGACCGGTTTTTTTTTTAGCTTAGTCTTGCATATTTGGTCTTGGTCTTGTTTGTTCGGTCTTGGACTTGTTAGTGTGGAGATAGTCTTGGTTTTTTGCAAGACTAAGACCAAGATCAATTTTACTCATCACTAATTAAATTCAACCCTAGCTACGACCCTGTACACGTTGCGTTTGGTTTTTCCGTTAGTTCAGGATATAAATTACGTTTTATTACTTGCACAAATAACCTTACAAAGGTACCCGTCTATTTCCCGGAACCTACGGAAATTAACACGTCGTCTGTGTAACTTACACAAATGTATAGATAATTTGTATTGTCTGACTTTATGCGCAGTGTTAAAACTTTGGTGTTTATTTTTGTTCGCCATAGTTTATTAACTGGATTTGTGTCTGCTTTCTGTAACCGCGCGAGTATATAAATATCTGTGGCCATAAGTTGAAACGACCTATGTGTGTCACATTTCTTATAACAAATTTTCAATCATTGCAGAATATAAATAGAAATTATAATTTACCTCTATTTAACGATTTTTGTCAACTTTTAACCTTCACATAACGTATCCTATACCTACCAATCACCCACACACAATTCCACCATTACAACAACAATCCATGTTTCGACAGATTCAGACACGTTAAATGCATCGTAAGACAATCATTGTTGTTTGATATAAAGTAATGTAAACACTGCTGTTGGTTACTGCTGTTAGTAAATTTAAAGTTGCAGCGGCTTAGAAATGAAAAAGGTGTTCCTTAACCGTCGCAGAGAAACGATAAATCATATTAAGTATGTAGCGAGAATCCTACAAAGAAAAAATTAGACATCGCTAAAGAGTTCGAAATTTCCGCAAGTACATTGACCACAATTTTGAAGTTTAAAGATAAGTTTTCAAAAGAAAATGTTTTTTTTTTATATAAATATTTATGGACGCATCAACATCTATGGTCATTAGCGTCCGGAACTATAAATTATGAAACTATTAGGTCTAGACGAGTGTATATATGTAATCCTGATGAGTGGAGAAACGATAGTATGCGCTTGATGCTGTTGGTCACTGTTGTTAGTAAATTTAAAGTTGCAGCGGCTGAGAAACGAAAAAGGTGTTCCTTAACCAGCGTTGCCAGATTTTTTTTTTTGCCAAGTCGGGATTGTGGAACTTTTTGAGTGGAAAAAGCGCGATTCTTTTGTCGAAAGCAGGACATAGTAAAAAAACATATATAATCAGGAGTTTTTAAATATTTATCTTTTTATTTGAGTTCAGATTACATTTACGTGACAATAGATAGCAAAAATAGCCAGAGAAAATGTATTTTAATAAAAATATGGTAGTTTAAATCAGATTTACTCTATCGTTAAATAGTTGAGTCTTATTCGTCTTCTTAATAAAAAAAACAAATCAAAATCAAAAAAGTTTTATTCATTAGAAAAATATGGCGTCTCAAACAATAGTCTGAGCAATGAGTGTTACAAATTGCAACTTACAATAAGAGTATAATTATTTACACACGGTCGAGTTATCTCCAAAAAGCGGGACTGAGCCTGTCACGCGCGGGACATTTAATTTTGATTTAAAAATCGGGACGTCCCGCCTAAATCGGGACGTTTGGCAACGCTGTTCTTCACCGTCGCAGAGAAACGAAAAATCATTAAGTATGTAGACGAGAATTCTACAAAGAAAAAATTAGACATCGCTAAAGAGTTCGAAATTCCCGCAAGTACATTGGCCACAAGTTTAAAGTTTAAAGATGTTTTCAGAAGAAAATGGGTTTTCTTACCTTGTTAAAACGACTCTTAGATCAACCTTACCTCAATATATAACAAACTTTCATTGTAACGAATTACTTGGTATAACGAATATTTTCTAATTCCCTTCAGCTTTGTTATATCGAGGTTGTACTGTACAAGAATTGCTTGTTTAAATATAAATATACTTCTAATCATTGTATTTTCTTCCACAGATAAATTACAACTATAAAAATGACAATCAGCCAATTGGAATTGCATCAAGTCAGCTCGACAACTATTTAACTCATAAAGCATCGCGGTATGTCAGTGGAATCTGGTTCGGGCAGCAGCAGCGTAGGAGGCTATGAGAATAACAATGAGATCAATCGTGGAAAAATGAAGAAGAAGGCACAGAGAACTGGAAGCGGGGGCGGAGGGCGAACGCGACATGCTAAAAGTGGCGGTCGAGGTCACTCGCACCTTAATTCGCTTTGGTCAGTTTGGTATGGCCTGTTCGCAACCCTTCTTCAAGCGTACGCCGCTGTTAAATGTGCCAGGAGATTCTTACGTAAGTTACATCCCAACTAATATTGTAACAAAACTATTCTTGGTGGTGGTTTAAAACTGATTTATTTTCAACAAACGAAATAAATACAAAACAAATAAACTAAAAAGTACTTCAAAAAGAAACTAACAATGAAGAATAAATGGAGTCTGATAAATAATAAGACAACAATGACTATGTACACAATACACTACTTTAAAGACTCACCGAAATTTGTGTACTGCCACACTACATTTTATGTAACTGCGACGCATCCACTGAATCTACTCTCACTGTAGCAAGCAAGCCACTGACTGAATGCCTGTTGCGCCCCACACACGCTGTATTTATAGGCGTGTACATTCCGTTCACGATCATTCCAGAAACTTCTGTTCAAATTCGAGAAGCCTCTGTCAATTCCAGTGGCGTAACAATTGGGGGCGCGCTACAATATTATAAATTGTTACGCTTTCACGCCTAAACCGCTGAACAGTTTTCGATACAATTTGACAAGGAGGTGTATTGTATCCTAAAGAAGGGCATAGGCTACCTTTTGTCTCAAAATAAAAACTTAAAGGGGGTGAAATAGGGGATGAATGTCACTGACAACTCATCACGATACCTTCCAGAACTATTAGACTTCCAGACATGAAATGTGGCAGACATGTTTCTTTTGTTGAGTAGAGATACTAAAATGGTCTTCTAAGGTGTCGAAAGGGGGGTAGTACAGCGGTGTCAATGATTAACACACTCTTAATTTTTAAAATACAGTTTCAATGGACTGAAAATGTAGCTGTTAGGTCTTGATGAAGATTCCACTACTGTTGTTGTTGCCGTGCATCATTACAATCGCGGGTGGAGCCGCGGGTAGCGGCTATTTTTATTATAATACTTAAGATTCTAGTGACGAGTTTACTCATAGTAGGTATATCCTCAAACCTGAGTTTTTGTAAGTTCATTAAGAGCATCATCCTGAACATTAAAAAATGCTTTATTTCTTTTTTGTCCTTGGTAAAGTTCCAAACAAGGAACAAAACGTCGCTGAAATAAAATATTAAGTGTTTTACTTATAAAAAAAGTCCTTTTTCCCGAAAAATCATTTTTATATTAAAAAAATGCAGTTTGGCAGCTGAGACCGGGGACAATCGCTTCAGGTTCTCTTCATTATGATTCTCTGAAGCAATCGATTAGAACACTCTGAATTTGCACTGACTAATTAACATTTCTTAAAAAGTTGATATGTCGAATTAAAAGAATTGAGTATTTTCTCAATTCAGCGTTTTTGTGAGTTCATTAATGGCACTATTCTGAATACAAAAAAATGTCGTCTATTAGTTAAGAACATGGACAATGCGGTCAAAGATGTCAAACTGGAGGTGTCACTTAATATATTTAAAGTTAGATAACAACGAGACACTTAGCATAGTAAAAAATCGACTGAAACAAATAAAATTATACTTCGTTACAGAATATGCAGTGTTGCCGTGGTCAGACAGTTCTCCGCCTATACAAGAGTTCCACGCAAGTCTTTTATTGACTGGCATCGCTGTGTTGCTACTTCCTTTGTTTCTAGTTTCGGCTGTTTTTAAGGTAAAAATTATTAAATATATATTTGTAAATTGTTCGCTACGGTATAGTTTGTAAGACTAATTAATAACCAATTGAATATTGTAGGAAATTTCTACAATTAAATAAACTAATACACAAAATTCTCAAATCAAACAATTATATTTATTAATTTAGACACAATATTCGAGCCCGTACACGTTTCAATTCAATCTCTATCTGAACACATCTAACAAAAATATCTATAAATTTATATCGTGTTGCGTATAAGCATGTTACTTCATTACTTCAGTTTCAAAATGTAGGTACAGCGGTACGAAACAGGCGGATTTCCCACAATATCTCTAACTGACCTAATGATAGGATGGGCAACCTTTTTTGTAAAGTGTTACACGTCTATAATGTATTAGTTTCACATAAAAAAAATTTAACTTGGGAATAATATTAAAAACTAAAGAAGTTAAGGTAGTACCCTCGCGACAGTCGTAGTAAAAAGTTGAGAGTCGTTATTAACAAGCCCAATAATTTTTGAAGTTTCTGTACTAATTTTAGCCAATCCCGAATGAGAAATCTGGCAACACTGTCGGAGCGTTGAGATATTTTATAGTACACTGTAAAAACAGAGAAAGCCAATTACATGGATAATCGCTGGTCCATATATAAACACCAAGTTTGTTTAATTTCACAGCGAAGTTTTTATGCAGTTCTCCTTGTAAAAATAAATAATAATGAACAATTACCTAGTTTTTTACATTTTCTACAGTGTATATTGTACTTATACTATGGTATATCGTACTATAAGCAGCCTAAACTTTACCGGGACATGTGTTTATTTATTTATCTACAAAAATTATAAGGGACGTTTTATTAGAAAAAAAGTTCGTGATTTTCAAATAGATAAAATTAGTACCTGTTTACCTTACATAAATTATGCTTTTTAAAATTTCCAGCGCATGCGCACCTTATACTTGTTTCGCGGTTAGATAAGTATGCGTTGTTGCCAGATCGTTTATCGTATAACGTTTCCTCTGTTGAAATCCGGTAAATTTTCCATTATTATTTATTAAATATCTCTGAAACTGTGTTGTAACTGTTAATGAGACTATTTTAAAAAAAATGGTTTAGTTGTTAGTTAACGTTACTTTAGTTTTTTAAAAAGATTCTAAGAAAAGTTTCTAGGATACAAAAATATTTGTCTTAATTTTTCGATACCCCGTATACCGCAATGCATAAGAACCTCAAAAACTTGAACTTTGGAATTTAATATCTCTGAAACTGTGTCGTTCAAAAATTTCATTCTGCGCCAGTCGATGCAGAATTACATAAACATTATTCTGGCTAAATTTTAATCAAATCCTAAGAAAACGGGTTTGGCGAGGGTACTACCTTAAACTTCTTACGTGAGCTTATGAGGGTTAGGCGCATCATATTTTTTTTTTTTTATATTTTTGACGTTTTTGTAAATATTTACAAAATAAATTTTAATTTGAATTTAAAAGAACTGCACGGGTACAATGTACACCACGCGGGCTAAGTCGCGGATAACCCGCTAGTTCTCGATAAGAATGTATAGTTTTATAGGGGAGAGGGTGATAAAAAGGAAATCACGTGCGCAATCAGTAAAAGAAACACGTTCGTGTATTAGAGACATCAAAGGGTGCAGGAAGTTATGTAAGTCGTGAAAGAACTCCGCGGGGGGGAGCCGTCTATATAGTTTTGTGTTGTTTGTTTGAACTAATGCACCGAAGTATACGTATAAAAAAGTGTTATAATATGAGCAAAAGAAATCTAGTATGTAAATAAAACTGCCAAGAAAATTGCTTAACTGTAGAACAATAAAAAAACAAATATATATTGCGTTTTACTTCTTATTTAAACTATTAGTCCAAGAGCTGATGACATCCGTTTAGGGTTGTCAGGCGTCCGGATAAAGCAGGACATAGTTAGGCATTTTGATTGCGTGTCCGGCCAAAATTAAACGGTGTCTGGCTTTTTAGGTTTTTTACATTTCGCAAACGAGCGAGGCCGATCGCATATGTGTACGGGCAATAACTTTCGAAAGAGTTAATTAATTGTAACGAAATTTGGCCCACGTGTTAAAATCCATCACCGCAAGAAGCCTGTTTAAAATGGGCGTAATCGGGCTATTTTAAGGGTAGTTTTTAGGGATTGAAAAATGTTTTTGGGCCCCAAAATACCGAAAAAATTCTCAGAATCGTTTCAAAATTGACATTTAATCCGTTAGTAGCAATTAAAAAGTGCCCCCAAAATTTTAATAAAATCGGCTGAACAGGACCGGATTTACAAATTTTTTGAAAACACTAATTTGCTGATAGTGACTTATTTATTGAAGGGTGTCTTTAATTCGGTGTAGACGTTAGATTGATAATAATATTACAATTAAAAAAAAAAAATTATTTTAAGGGGTGTATTAAGGGATTAAATTTTTTATTTTGCCCAAAAACAAACTTAATTTCACATAATAAAAGTATAAAACCACACGGCAAATACACTATATTGTCGGCAGGGTTTTGGCACTGCGACCCGGGTTTTTATTCAATATTTGATGTTAATGCTTCAAAATTAAACTAGAAATATGTACCATTCTTCCCATATGACTTTTAGCCAAGTTTTTACAGTTTATTTGATCTAAATAAACGATTTAAAATCAGATAATAACGAAAACAATGGCATACATTTTACAATCATTTTTGTATATGAAAAATTAAATTAAAAAAATTATTGAGCAATATTTTTAACGTAGGTTTGTAAAGAAAAAACTTTAAAATGTTAATTTATTGGCCCGTGATTCGAAATCTTGTAACGATACAACATTGCAGTTATCACTCATATGATGCTTTACGTTGTAAATAAACCATAAAGTAATAATATTATTCAAGTCATTTTGTACCATTCTCTATAAAAATGTAAATACGTAACTTTGAACCACCCGGTAGACTCAAAATACAATGAATATCGGCAGAGCAAGGCCAGTTATGAACATGAATGAATAACGTAATCTGATTGGTAATAGGACAAATGAAGGATGTCATAATTTTGCAAAGAGGGGACAGTTTTTGAATATCACTCGTGGCTGTCTGGCAGTAAGCCATAAACCAACGCAGATCTTTTTTTAAAGCCACCAGCGTAGACAATAATAAGTTTAACAAATAATTAAAGTATATGTTGTTATATTGTCCGAAACGATCGTCGAAATATTTTAGTAATTATTTTTGTAGAGTTTTCAAGTGTTTTCAATTATTTGTTATTATTAATCATGTTCTACCAAGTGCCTAGTGAAAAATTAGTGCAAGTTATAAATATTAAGTTTGTAAAAATAAAATAAATTTTATTTTTCATTTTATCGCAGCTAGATTTTTGAAACTAGGTATCATGAGGTAACAATTGTGATATAAAATTTTTATTTTACTAAGTAATTAAATAATAAAGAGAATAAAGTAAAAGAATGGTAATTTGCTTGTAAATAATAGTATTGTACAAAATTATCATATCTAAAGTTCCCAGTTACCTCTTCAAAAAATTAATATTCAAAGATAATCTGGCAGCTGACTTTACTTTAAGAAACAAAAATAATATCCCTAAATTTCATACTAATAAATTTAAAAATACTTTTTCTTATCTTGCTCCCTCTTTTTATAACTCATTACCGAGCACCTTCAGAAACTTAAATTTATTCTTTTTTACAAAAAAAGTCAAAAAGAAACAGAATTTCTTGAAAATAACCTTATCACATCGCCATTTGCCTTTACGACTTTTATTAAGGGGGTATTCTCATGTGAACGCATAAATTTTACCTCTTTTTAGGGAATTTTTTTTAGACGACAATAACATGCAATCATTTTAATTTTTGTATATGTTTTTATTTGTATCTTAAACTGTATAAAAAATTTTTTTTTCTCTTATTTTACATTTTTTATATATTTTTTTTAATTAAATTAGACACTAAAAAAAAAGCAGGTCACTGGTCATGGAAATAGCGGCTGTTCATGTTGTCTGAAATAAAAAAATCGAATGGATCATTGTTCAGTAGGTATGTCGCTATCGGCTCTACCAAAATTAATCAATTTCATTGAAAAAAAAAAAAATGGCGAACTGTAGAAAAAAACTTTGTGTTTTTTGTTAATTTTTTTGTTAAAAATCGTTTAAAAAAATAAGAAAATATTTTCGAAAATAAGCAGTTTTGGTACGGCCGATAACCATTAATGAGTAGAAGAACATATATAAATTTCAAAGCAATCGGTTGAATACTTTTTTTTTAAGACCATGACAGTTTTAGAAAATAATGTTTCCAGAAAAATGCGTTTAAAGTTTCAAGAGCCGACAAGTCGCTTACGGCGCGTCGGCGACTATGAGTTGTAATTTATTTAAAACTAGGAATTTCGGTCTCTATTTTTCACAGCATATTTTCGATAGGTTTTACTATTGAAATATGAAAAAAAAATCGGTTTTTCGAAGTCGTCACATGAGAATTTCCCCTTAAAAATACATCGAATGTATTTTTCAAGTTTTACTCGTCTCTTGTTAATTTTTTTACCGAGAAATAGACGGGTCATTTGACCCGCTTTGGTAGGAATAGGAATACATGAAGTGTCGGTAGGTTTAGTATTAATAAAGCTCGCCAAATTTGAACGAATGGGTTCTCTTCGAACATATTTGATGAGTTAAAGGGAAAAACTACCATGGTAAATATTTTCGACCGATTCTAGTAGTTGGGTTTTGGAGGTTGGTAGTGCTGCTTAAAAATGTCAGTCTTATATTTAATGTCTCTTCGCCAAAAAAAAGTTTGAGTAATAGATTAGAATCGTTAAAAGTCACAATTGGTGTTAGTTTTATCGCAATTATCGTCAATATCTGGTGCGCCATTGGTTTCTCCCGAAACAAGTAAGAGGAAGGGAAAAACTCCAAAAAACATAACGCTGAATGAAGTGACGATAAAATTTAGTTATAAAAGTTTACTATCGACTGCTAATATCAGACCAGTGATAAGTGATAACACGAAAAGAGACAGTGTGTACTAAGTTGGTACAACAAAACTTTGGGAATAGTATTCGTAGTAAGTACCCGTACCCACTAAAATGGAACAAAAAATCGATAATCTGTGCTCTATGATGGAGTTAATAACAAATGAAATTAAAGAAATGAAAGCAGAAATATCAAAATTTAATGCTAATAATAAAAAACTGGAGGAAAAAATGGAAGCTAACGAAAAACACATAACTGTACTGGATGGTAAAATAAATCAAATGCAAAAGGAAGAAAAAAAGAATAATATAATAATGTTCGGTCTTAAAGAAACACAAAATGAAAATATGGAGCTTTTAATAGAGGAAGTTTATGGAATCATAAAGAAATTACTTAATAGGGAAATATACATTTACAATATTAATTTTATCAGAAGAATCGGGACAAAGCAAATAGGTAAAATAAGACCAATATTAGTGGCGCTTAACTCTAGACTACTAAAATTTGACATCCTAAGAAAATCGAAGAACTTAAAAGGAACGGATTTATGGATACAGAATGATTATACAAATGATATTTTGCAAACCAGGAAAAAATTGATCCCGTTTATGATAAAATCAAGAGAAAGTGGGGAGAGAAGCTACTTACGAGATGATAAACTTTGTATTAATGGGACCTGCTATACTATTAAGGAGATTCAAGATAGGAATGCGTCCGTCCAATCGTCAGCAGATAACGTAGAAAAGGATATTATGTACTCAGATGAGGAAAAAGGGAAAAGAAGAAAATTGAGTAAAGGAAGCCAACCGCTGGACAAATTCTTTTTTCGCCACAGATCGGCATCAACCAGCAGCGCTAAGGAAGGAGGAAGCAAATAAACGTCATGTGCGGTACGTACCTCTGAACAACACGCGGAACACACTATACAACAATCTATGCAAGGTGCCTTCAGAAGTTGCAGATAATCGTGTCTGTGCATCGATACAGTATGGCGTCCTACAATCTACTAACCTGTGTTCTAGTGTACATAGTAATAAAAAAGCTAAAGAAATTATAAATACAGTAGAGGATTATTGCAATTTAGGTAAATCAGACTTTAAGTTATGTTTATGGAACTGCCAAGGAATAAATAATGTATTTTCTATTGACAAACTGCAACAAGAAATTCTTAATACATTCAGTGTTATTTGTTTAAATGAAACATGGGTTTGGAGCAATAATTTTTCTTTACCTGTTTTTTTTAGGAATAAGTATAACTTTGTAACAAGTTCAGCTACTAAAGAAAAGTCTTTAGGAAGAGCCAGTGGAGGTCTATTAGTGTTATATGATAAAAAATTCTCTGTGGAAACAATTGATAAGTGTGAATATTGGCTGGCATTAAAAGTAAAGCGAAAATTTTCAGTTATTTTAATCATCTTTGTCTATTTTAAACCAAAATTGGATTTATCAATAATACTGCCTAGCTTTAATGAAACATTAGTTTCTCTAGTCGAAGAATTTTCACACGTACCAATTTTAGTTTTAAGTGATTTTAATTCTAGAATCGGGGATTTGAACCAAAGTGTAACCGATTTATTTACTGAAAGTAATTTGCACTCAGTCAGAGTATCTTCTGATGCATGTAACAAAAGAGGGAGAGAGTTAACTGAATTTATGGAAAATTTTGGTTTTTTAGTTACTAACGGCAGAAGTTCTAGCGACTCACCTGCAAAACCAACATTTATTGGTACAAACGGAACTAGCATAATTGATCTAATTTGGTCTAATAAAGCGGCACTCGATGTAATAGATGATTTTAAAGTCGATGAATTCATTTTAACCTCCGATCATTTACCATGCACACTAACATTAAATATTGAGGACTTTGAACAAGCAGGTGAAACGAATGGGGGAGTCGTGAGCAAACAGTCGATGATAATTTGGGATGAAACAAAGGTAAACTCGTATAAAAGTAATTTAGCATATACCGATTTTAAAATTGAGAGGCAGTCAGTAGATGAAATGTACAAAATGTTCATAGACTCGATATATGATGTTGCAAATGAGTTGGGCATGTCAAAAGAAAAGGTGTTTCGCAGTAAAAGTAACGGTTTTGGTAATAAACCATGGTACTCAATTGAGTGTAGGTACTTGAGAAAACGCGTTAAAGAAAATCTAAAAATCTGCAGGGCAAACGGGTTCCTAAAAGAGTCTCTGAACGCCTACACTAAAACAAAAAAGGAGTATAGGATACTGTTGTCCAAGTCTAAAACCGAATATAATAACTCTATCCACGCCAAATTATCAAATGTGAAAAACTCCCAAGAATTTTGGAGAGCTGTAAATGGTTTTCGCAGGAAAGTTATGTCGTACAGTGATAGTATCAGTAATGATCATTGGAAGTCTTATTTTTTAACTTTATATCCTCCAAAACCTATATTTTCATTTGACTTTCCAAATTTTAATCATCCATATCTAGATAGTCGAATTACATTATTTGAAGTCAAAACTGCACTATTCAGAATCAAAAAAGGGAAAGCTCCAGGGCCTGACCAGCTAACAAATGAATTTCTAAAAAATCTACCTGAGAATTGGCAAGAGCATCTGTGTAAACTATTTAACAAAGTGCTAGAATCAGAAAGCCCTCCATTAGAATGGTCTAATTCTGCGATGGTTATGTTATATAAAAAAGGGTTAAAAACAGATCCCAACAACTACAGAGGGATAGCCTTAATGAATGTTATAGCTAAATTATTTACAAGTATCATAGGCAATAGACTTGAGAACTGGGCAGAATTAAATAACGTTTTACCGGAGGCACAATCAGGATTTAGAAAGGGTAGAGGTTGCGTAGACAACCTATTTACACTCACCAGTCTAGCACATATACATTTAAATACGAAAACCAAAAAACTGTTTTCGATTTTTGTAGACTTTAAAAAAGCTTTCGATTCAATCGAACACAATCTATTATGGTATAAATTACATGAGAATGGCGTGAGCACAAAATTGATACGAATTTTAAGTAGGTTATACAACAATGCACAAATGGCAGTAAAAATAAATTCGATGATCTCAGACTACACTAAAGTTACAAAAGGTGTGTTACAAGGGGAGCCACTGAGTCCTTTACTGTTTTCAATCTTTCTGAATGATCTTGACCAATTCTTTCAAGAAAACAACCTAGCAGGCATTGATGTGGATGGGTCGAATAAAATCATGTCAATAATGTATGCAGACGATTTAGTAATTTTATCTTCATCTGCTAAAGACGTCCAAAGGAAACTTACCGCGTTGCATGCATACTGCCAAGAAAATAAATTAAGTGTAAACGTATCTAAAACGAAAATAATAATATTCAGAAAGGGTGGTAGGCTGGGAAAATTACAGAATTTTATGTATGGCGACGATAATATTGAAATTGTTAATTCATACAATTATTTAGGATTAACCTTTTCCAGTTCAAGTCTATTCAATTTGGCAGCACACTGTGCAATACAGAAAGCAAATATAGCTATAAACTCAGTTAGGGACATACTAGTAAAAGGGAAAGTTAAATCTTGGGATACACGTATTCAGTTGTACGAATCTATAGTGACAAGCAATGCCCTGTATGCTACTGAAATATGGGGACTTCGTTATGGGGACGTGGTTGAAAGGGTGCAAACTAATTTTTTTAAAAATTTATTCTTCTGGTCTCGCTCCACTCCTGGATACATAATTAGACTAGAAGTAGGTAGAGTCAAACTGAGTTGGCAAATGCTACGAAATGCTATTAATTGGTGGGAAAAGCTACTAAAAATGTCCCCTGATAGATTCCCTAAACAATGCTACCTGAAATTGCTTCTTCTGGATCAAAGCAGTAGTAACAAGGTCAAATATAATTGGGTCACACAATTAAAAAATATACTGTTCGATTTAAATTTTGACCATATATGGAGGGAACAAAATCATGTAGTTGTTAAAAATGGAAAAAATAATATTTTGCAAGCATTCCACCACAAACTAGTTCTGCAAGATAACTTCAGAAGTACTAACTCCTCTTATAGCTCTATTTATTGTAACATAATGCCGGCTAACTCTATAGCAAATTATTTACTACTGAATGTAAATATATGTAAGTTAAGAATTGTAAGTCAACTAAGAGTAGCAGGAAAAGAATACATTCGCTTGTACTATAAAGGCAGTAGCTACCAATTTGAAACCAATTCTATATGCACAGTGTGCAATATGAATAAACACGAAAGTATGTTTCACTTCCTAATGGAATGTCCTCATTATAATAGTTGCAGATCAGCATTTCTAAACAAATATATAACGGGTCAGTGCTCTATTCACAACTACCATACGTTTCTACTAAACATTGATACAGTGCAAAAAATAAATGATATATATAACTATACAATTAATGCCCTTAAAATTAGATCATTTATGTTATTTGAATAGAATCATACTAATTTACACTTCAAATTGTGCTTTAGTTCAATTATCTACCTTTTTATTTTTTTTTTAATTTTTTATTGTTTCTGTGATACATAAACACTAGGAAACAAAGTGCATATTATTTTTGTGAATAGTAATTATGTATATTATTATAAATGATGTAACTATTACTGTATATGTGTCCAACCCTCCTGTAATAACAGTCTTTGTTAAATACAGTACTATTATTGTTATTATTATTATTATTATTAGTAGTTGGGTTTGCACGTGTTGAATTTTTCTGTAAACATTTAAAAATATTTTATAATTAAGATAGCTCATACAAAATCAATAAAATACTGATTAAAGATGAAAAAGCGAACATTTGATTTGAAATATATTTACACCGATAATATTTGATAATAAAAAATAAAAAAATAAAAAAATGAAACGTCTGAACACAAAAGAGAACTGTCATTCGGGTTCGATCATTTTGTGTCGCGTTCTCTAGCGGACGGACTTGGGACTACGACACCGCATAATGAATATATTTTATCTATATGTGAGACAAAATGGTATTCAAGTGGAACGACCAAAAACACTCTGCTCTTTTTGAAGAATTTCAAAAATTATCAATGTCTTTGGAACCATAAACTCGACGAATACAAACACAGAACAATACGGACAAATTCTATAAAATCTCTAATAATTAATACACAATTAAGTTAGCAGGAAAGTGGACAATTGATGTAAATCATTAAACCAATTATTAATTTAGCGACGTTTCGGTCATTTATTTGATCTTCATCAGGCATCTATAAAGTAAATAAATGACCGAAACGTCGCTAAATTAATAATTGGTTTAATGATTTACATCAATTGTCCACTTTCCTGCTAACTTAATTGTGTATGTTTGAAAAAAATATGGACGCAACAATTTCTAATACAATTTTCTCTAATTAATGTTTTAAACTAAGACTTCCTTCTTTTTTTGCCAATTCTTCGATAAAATGATCTCAAATCAACGAATTCCAAGGCGTACAATTTCATTCGACGACACCTTCGAGGAAAAAGACTGAATGAATTTCAATTTCTATGTCGTTCTGTCTGTGCCGTGTGAACGCGGAATGTAACAAAAGCGAACATTCATTCGAATTAGATTTAGGTAACTCAAATTTGAACTGGTTCAAAGAGCCGATTCCGACAGAAGATCCGTGAGAGCCGACTCACTTTTTTTTTGAGTGAAACACTTAACACACAGAAGCACATTTTACACTTACGTATCAGTTCTTGCTTTGATGCATCTGTCAGCTCAAATGACTCATGCATCACGTGTTTGGCTATGCATTCTTGATTCTATACAGGTCGTGATATGACTGACTGAACTAGGTAACTCAGTGGCAGACTGCAGTAGCATATTCAGAACTCGGCTCTTTTTGAACCGGTTCAGTGAGCCGGCTCACATACGGGATCCACATGCAAAGATGCAGATCACGAAAAAGACCCGTTTTTCCCATCTCTAATTCGAATGAACCGTTTGATATCACCTAAATCTATTTTTTTTGTCATCAGGTTGGCAATTATGCGAACGACAGTATAAAGCATGGTCGCGGCTTAAGTACTTGCACCCGTGAACCCGCTTCGTCTTTGCTGGGAGCGGGGAGCAGCGCTGGAAGTGGAGGCTGTTCGAGTCTGTGGAAGCATGGCGGACCCACAGCACCGTTCCTCCATCTTGTGACGGCGCTCTGCCTTCTTCTTCCGAAACTGCTTATGGAAGCAAGGCTTATTGAAGCCGGGTTCCTTCCACAAGGTAAGATTAGAAATACTTTAAAACATTCCAGTCAACCTTTTTAGTGTATTTGCCATATGGCAACATACACTATTGGCGTCGGTCGGATGGCGGGACCTAGGGGTCGGACCAAAATTTCTCGACGTTTCATAACCTACTAAACACTTTGGCACCATTTTTAAAAATTTTTATATATATATGTATATATATGTATATATATATATATATATGTATATATATATATATTTATATATATATATATATATATATATATATATATATATATATATATATATATATATATATATATATATATGTGTACGGGCAATAACTTTCGAAAGAGTTAATTGATTTTAACGAAATTTGGACCACGTGTTGAAATCCATCACCGCAAGAAGCCTATTTAAAATGGGCGTAATCGGACCATTTTAAGGGTAGTTTTTAGGGGTTTTTGGGCCCCAAAATTCCGAAAAAATTCTCAGAATCGTTTCAAAATTGATATTTAACCTGTCAGTAGCAATTAAAAAGTGCCCCTAAAATTTTAATAAAATGGCCTCAACAGGACCGGACTTAGAAATTTTTTGAAAACACTAATTTGCAGATAGTGATTTATTTATTATAATAATAATAATAATAATAATAATGCGTTTAACATCCGTTTCTCGACTTTATGTCATAACAGACGCCATTCGCACCATTACTATTTTTCATTTTACCACTTCCCGTTTTTTCTACATTTCATAAACTTCAACTTATATAATAGCAATGGGCGAATGAAGGAATTACAGGAAATTAGGATAAGGTAGGTAATTTTTGAACTAGGAGTTTGATAGGTAATCGGCCATGGCCTCAAATAAGGAACCACCTCGATATTTATCTGGAATTAATTGAGGGAAACCATGGAAAACCTCAATCAAGATGGCCGGTACAGGAATTACCGTTTCTCGGCGAAAGGCAGTAAGAAAAAGTCCCAGCCACATCTGCCCCCGCCGGGAATCGAACCCGGACCTCCCGAATGCGAGTCTAGTGCTGTACCACTACTCTACCCAGCTCGGTTGATTTATTTATTGAAGGGTGTCTTTAATTCGGTTTAGACGTTAGATTGATAATAATATTACAATTAAGAAAAAAAATGTTATTTTAAGGGGTGTATTAAGGGGTTAAATTTTTTATTTTGCCCAAAAACAAACTTAATTTCACATAATAAAACTATAAAACCACACGGCCCTATACAAGCAAATACACTATATTGTCGGCAGGGTTTTGGCACTGCGACCCGGGTTTTTTTTTTATATAACTACCTTAGAAACGTTACCATGGTTTTGAATTTTGATAGACGATTTTGACATTTTTCATTACACATTTTTCGTTTCATAACATTTTTGTCGACTTGTCAGACACTTTTATCCAAGTACGGGCCGCCAGACTTGAGTTTTTATACTCAAGGGCACCTGAACTTGTCGCTAAGAATATTTCCAACAAGTGGAAATATGTTAAGGGGCAACTCCAGTTTGTCCGCGTCCACCCACGCATGTTCCCCGGTCTCAGCTGCCAGGCCGCGGTTTTGAAAACTCAGGTTTAAGGAAATACAATGAGGAAAATAATCATAATGACAGATAAAAACCCGGGTCGCAGTGCCAAAACCGTGCCGACAATATAGTGTATTTGCTTGTATAGGGCCGTGTGGTTTTTATACTTTTATTATGTGAAATTAAGTTTGTTTTTGGGCAAAATAAAAAATTTAACCCCTTAATACACCCCTTAAAATAACATTTTTTTCTTAATTGTAATATTATTATCAATCTAATGTCTACACCGAATTAAATACACCCTTCAATAAATAAGTCACTATCTGCAAACTAGTGTTTTCATAAAATTTGTAAATCCGGTCCTGTCGGGCCGATTTTATTAAAATTGTGGGGACACTTTTTAATCACTACCAGAGGGTTAAATTTCAATTTTGAAACGATTCGGAGAATTTTTTCGGTATTTTGGGGCCCAAAAACATTTTTCAACCCCTAAAAACTACCCTTAAAATAGCCCGATTAGGCCCATTTTAAATAGGCTTCTTGCGGTGATGGGTTTCAACACGTGGCCCAAATTTCGTTGAAATCAATTAACTCTTTCGAAAGTTATCGCGCGTACACATATATATATATATATATATATATATATACGTATATAAATATATATATATATATAAACATTTTTAAAAATAGTGCCAAAGTGTTTAGGAGGTTATGAAACGTCGAGAAATTTTGGTCCGACCCCTAGGTCCCGCCATCCGACTGACGCCAATAGTGTATGTTGCCATATGGCAAATACACTAATAAAGACAGTAATGAATTGAATTTTGCGATCACATGTTAAAATTTCCTGAGAGCATATTTTACAATCTGAAAGATCAATAACGGTAAAACTTTTATCTACGGAAATGCTGGGGCATGTGAATAAATGGCCAGAAGGAAAGTGTCAAAATAAAATAGGATATCACTGTATTTGGTGGCAACAATTATGGCGTCGTGTTCACGCCGACTACATTGTCCTGCCCACGTATTCGATGGGGCATATAAACATGGCCGAGTACGACATATTGATTTAGTGTCTGTTGACCTCCGATCGTGTAAACAAGCTTTTCAATCGTAACGTGTGTTTGCTGTAAAAATAGTGAACCGTACTCAAGCGACCACGGAAATGTTTTTATTTAATTTGTAAATGTATGTAGGCTATTTTTTCGTATTCCGTTCCATTTCCTCCTGACAACCTGAGAGAGAGCGAGAGGGATTGTAGATTATAGACGCTTAACATCTAAGGTCATCAAAACAAAAAACCCGGGTCGCAGTGCCAAAACCCTGCCGACAATATAGAGTGTATTTGCTTGCATAGGGCCGTGTGGTTTTATACTTTTATTATGTGAAATTAAGTTTGTTTTTGGGCAAAATAAAAAATTTAACCCCTTAGTACACCTCTTAAAATAACATTTTTTTCTTAATTGTAATATTATTATCAATCTAACGTCTACACCAAATTAAATACACCCTTCAATAAATAAGTCACTATCTGCAAACTAGTGTTTTCATAAAATTTGTAAATCCGGTCCTGTCGGGCCGATTTTATTAAAATTGTGGGGAAACTTTTTAATCACTACCAAAGGGTTAAGTTTCAATTTTGAAACGATTCGGAGAATTTTTTCGGTATTTTGGGGCCCAAAAAAAATTTCAACCCCTAAAAACTAGGTACCCTTAAAATAGCCCGATTAGGCCCATTTTTAATGGGTTTCTTGTGGTGATGGGTTTCAACACGTGACCCAAATTTCGTTGAAATCAATTAACTCTTTCGAAAGTTATCGCGCGTACACATATATATATATATATATATATATATATATAAATATATACATAT
This sequence comes from Venustoraphidia nigricollis, assembly GCA_034508555.1. Classification (NCBI taxonomy): domain Eukaryota; kingdom Metazoa; phylum Arthropoda; class Insecta; order Raphidioptera; family Raphidiidae; genus Venustoraphidia; species Venustoraphidia nigricollis. Next base: position 1,960,906 of record JAVRKA010000046.1, read on the forward strand.
ATATATAAACATTTTTAAAAATGGTGCCAAAGTGTTTAGGAGGTTATGAAACGTCGAGAAATTTTGGTCCGACCCCTAGGTCCCGCCATCCGACCGACGCCAATAGTGTATGTTGCCATATGGCAAATACACTAAAAATACACAATAAGTGTAGGGTAATTCCGGGAGTGTTGGCTCACTTTTTGTTAAAGGATCACTACATTGTACAATTTTATTTGCAACAGTCAATGCATATTTAATTATAACGTGTAATTAAAATTAAAAAATAGTTATAGATTTTATCACAAAAAAAACCCGGGTCGCAGTGCCAAAACCCTGCCGACAATATAGTGTATTTGCTAATACTGGCAGTGTGGCTTTATTATGCGAACTTAAGTTGGTTTTTGGGCAAAATTAAAAAATTAACCCCTTAATACACCCCTTAAAATATTTTTTTTCTTAATTGCAATATTATTAACAATCTAACGTGTGTACCGAATTAAATACACCGTTTAGTAAATAGGTCACTATCTACAAATTAGTGTTTTCACAAAATTTCTAAATCCGGTCCTATCCGGCCGATTTTATTAAAATTTTAGGAACACTTTTTAATTACCACCAGAGGGAAACGATTCGGAGAATTTTTTCGGTATTTTGGAGCCCAAAAATATTTTTCAACCCCTGAAAACTACCCTTAAAATGGCCCGATTAGGCCCATTTTAAATAAGCTGATACTGCCGAACCATAGATTCTTTTGAAAAATCGCATGAGACAAAAAGTTCTAGAATTTTTCAAGGAATCAATTCCAATTTTTTAAAAAAATATTTGCCCACAAAAGAAAATTTATTCTAACGATTGAGATATCTAAATAACAAAAAATTTTGTGTAATTTTTTTAAAATTGGAATTGATTCCTTGAAAAATTCTAAGAACGACGAGCCAAAGGAAGCGAGACACTACCTGCCTTTTCTGGAAACGTTTCGTCGTATTTCCGAACCGTCATAGCTTCGGTTTGGATAATGCTAGAAAGCTGAAATTTTCAGGATAAGATGTCCTTAGCAGACTTATTAAACATCCCAAGTATCAGCTATCCAGCTTTTGTGGTTTCTGATTTATTGACATCTGAAATACGTCGATTTCGTCACTGACTCACTGACTGATAATCATTAAAACCTCTAGGGTACTTCCTGAAGTCCTAAAAGGTTGAAATTTGGTATGTAGGTTAGGATTTGTATAAAAACAACGGAAAAATTAATAAATCGGAAACTTTCCTCTCCAACCCCTCTTATAGGGGGTGCATGTTTGTGAAAGCTTCTGAGTCTTGGCAACCAACGTCACATGAAATCGATCGAGTACGCCTGGAAAAAATATTCACTGACACTTGATTTTTCGAGTATTTCCACATCCCTACAATTAACTTATTGGAACGCGTTGTGCTAAACCAAACGCTACGGGCGCAATTTAATATCAAAACAGATTTATGGGATTTATGATTGAATACAATATGCATACATGAGTCCAACATTGCCAATCTATTATAAATTCTACACCACAGCCATAGAGGTGGGCAATTAAAAAACATGGTACGTGTACTTGCGCGGCAGAAGTTATACTTCTTTGGCGTGATCGCGATAATTGATATTCACATTTTCGGTAAAGGTGTATACATTGATAAAATAAAATAAGATGCCTAAAGAGATGACAAATATACACAACACGATCGATAATCCGCTGCTCGTTATCCGACACGTCCAGTAATCCGCTGTTTTTAAGTATATAGAGGTCTAGAAAAATTACTCTATAATCCGACATTTTTACGACATTGCGCTCTGTAATCCGACACACGTGTTTATTTGATAAATATTTCTCTATAGTCCGACGTTTCGTGGAGTCCTTTGCTCTGTAGTCTGACAATAAACATTGGAAGGGGTGACGTCACGTTGTTTGTGTTATAAAAGTTCGAAATTAAAAATTGTTGTGTTGTTAAAACCTTCAATAAGGCATTATGTAGTATAAATATGTATTATATGAAGTCGTTATTGACTTTAAGAACAACAAAAAAGTTTAAAGAACTCTTTTCTAATAGTTAAAGTTTTAGTCTGTGCTTACATCTGGTAATCCGACATCTGGGAAAAATTCTGTTGTCGGATTAGTGAACGTGTCTTGTAGTTAAAAGCTAGTCTGTTCACTTCGAGTAGTACTTATTTACTTTGGATAATAGGTGGATTTTTGTACAGAAAAAAATTATTTTGAAAAAAATTAATTATTGAGCAAGCCAAATTTGTCAGTATTTTTAATATAAGTTTGTAAAGAAAAAAACTTCAGTTCCGTAATTCGAAATCTCGCGACGTGCTGTAAAGAAATATTGCCGAGTATCACGTTTTATTATTTAATTTTGGGGGAAAAATACGTGTTTTTTTGAAATTTTTAAGCAGCATGTCAAATTTTGTGAAGTTTACTGCTTAACCACAGCTAATAAAAACAGTAATAAAATGAATTTTGCAACCATAGTTCGAAATTTCCCGAGAGCATATTTTACAATCTGAGGGACCACTAACATTAATTAAAGAGAGGTTATTGTACACATAATTTCGTTTAACATCAACGTTACTAGAATACTAGAAGGTTGGGCTTAAGAGGCTGTAAACATGGTCCCGCACTGTAAAAACTGAGAAGGCCGATTACACAGATAATCTAGGGTCCAAATAATGCCCTAGATTATTCTGGTAATTTTACACACCATATGGAATGCTACATGTTTTCCTGTAAATTTACATATAGTTGTGTAATCTACATTACATACAAATATGTAATATTTTAAACAAAAAAAATGTAATTTCCCAAAAAATGTGTAAAATTCCCTAACCCATACCCTACAATTTTACATACGTTTATGTAATATTTGTGTAAAATAATACATATTTAAATGTAAAATTACACACAAGATTTTTGAATGGGAAAGGAAAATAAAAAAGACGGTACTGCTTAAACAATGTATTTATTTATTAAAAAAACAAAAATGTTACTTCTGTTGCAAAATATAATAAATAATAATAACTGGAAGAATGTTCTTTTACCTTTTTTCAAGTCGACAATAATTTTTGGAGTTAAATTTAACCAAATGTCAAATTGTTGCCAGCATATTTTGGAATTGTAACCCGCAATAACCATTGGCACGGCCGAAATATCGACAGGTGCACTGGATATGTTTCTATCTTGGCGGTACTAAAAAATGATGAAACTGAATATATTCTTGATGTAACCTAAAAAAAAAAAAAACAAAACAAAAATGATACTTCTGTTACAAAATATAACAAATAATAATAACTGGAAGAATGTTTTCTTACCTTTTTACAAGTCGACAATAATTTTTGGAGTTAAATTTAACCAAATGTCAAATTGTTGCCAGCATATTTTGGAATTGTAACCCGCAATAACCATTGGCACGGCCGAAATATCGACAGGTGCACTGGATATGTTTCTATCTTGGCGGTACTAAAAAATGATGAAACTGAATATATTCTTGATGTAACCTAAAAAAAAAAAAACAAAAGAAAAATGATACTTCTGTTACAAAATATAACAAATAATAATAACTGGAAGAATGTTTTCTTACCTTTTTACAAGTCGACAATAATTTTTGGAATTAAATTTAACCAAATGTCAAATTGTTGCCAGCATATTTTGGAATTGTAACCCGCAATAACCATTGGCACGGCCGAAATATCGACAGGTGCACTGGATATGTTTCTATCTTGGCGGTACTAAAAAATGATGAAACTGAATATATTCTTGATGTAACCTAAAAAAAAAAAAACAAAAGAAAAATGATACTTCTGTTACAAAATATAACAAATAATAATAACTGGAAGAATGTTTTCTTACCTTTTTACAAGTCGACAATAATTTTTGGAATTAAATTTAACCAAATGTCAAATTGTTGCCAGCATATTTTGGAATTGTAACCCGCAATAACCATTGGCACGGCCGAAATATCGACAGGTGCACTGGATATGTTTCTATCTTGGCGGTACTAAAAAATGATGAAACTGAATATATTCTTGATGTAACCTAAAAAAAAAAAAAACAAAACAAAAATGATACTTCTGTTACAAAATATAACAAATAATAATAACTGGAAGAATGTTTTCTTACCTTTTTACAAGTCGACAATAATTTTTGGAATTAAATTTAACCAAATGTCAAATTGTTGCCAGCATATTTTGGAATTGTAACCCGCAATAACCATTGGCACGGCCGAAATATCGACAGGTGCACTGGATATGTTTCTATCTTGGCGGTACTAAAAAATGATGAAACTGAATATATTCTTGATGTAACGTAAAAAAAAACACACATTTTAAATATTTGATAGCATTGATTAAACATACATATAATTTTCCCTTTTAATTTCTGTGGAAATATTGATGTAAATTATATTTTTCACACAGGAAAAACTTTGACTACAGGATTTACACTGAAATGACATTATTAATTATTACCTCAGCTAACACCTTAAAACAAGTATTAAATAAAAGAAACTTACCTGTTGATAACAAATAATTGATGATCAGTGCAAACAGCAATTTATGGCGTATAACCAGAGATAATTTTATAACAATTATAATATATGCCATGCAATGATGCATCACATGCGATGCTTTGGCCTTTGGGATTTACCTAGCTTAGTAGAGGTACGCATGCGTCCACTCAAAGGAATGACGCTGGCACGCATATTACTACACAGGGTTGCCGAGTATACAGTCTGAATATAAAAAATAATATAATTTATTATAGTATCTATCATATGTTATTTATAACATTTTTTAATAAACTTTTAAAAATAAATGATATAAAAAAGGAAAAGATATATTTATTTAAAGTTTTAAACATTGGGCGGTTTTTTTTTATTAGTTTGCGATTTTTCCGAAAAAATTCGCTACTTTTGTGTAAACATTTCTGGCAACCCTGACAGAGAGTCCGCGCATGCGCAGTGGCGATTGTTCCTAAACTTACAATTTTCTTATTTGTAGTTGTACTAGTGATGTAAAAGAATAAATTACCGGTTAAATAACCACGGCAATTTATTTTAAATAACCCCGGCGATTTATTATTATTTTACAACCAATATCTACATAAATATAAATACAGTATTTAAAAAAAAAAATTCTTTAGATTCTATTTATACCTACTTTATTGTTTTTTTTTTGTTCTTCTGAGATAGAAAATCCTAAAGCAGCCTTTTGTTTTATAGATAGCCGGTTAAATAACCGCTAAATTATCCGGTCAAAATGGTTACTATATCATAAATGACCGGTAATTTTACATCACTTAAGTTTTACATTTTGTTATGTAATTACACATTGTACTATGTAATTTTTGCAAACTTCAGTGGAATATTGCACAACAAATTACATTAAAACTACATAAGTCTATGTAAGTTTACTTTACTTTATGTATAAACACCAAATTTGTTTAATTTTACACAGAAAGTCCAAGTTTTTATACACATCTCCTTGTAAAAATAAATAATAATGTAAAGTTACCTAGAAAATTGAGGGAATTTTACATTAACTTTCAATGTAATTTTACACCCATTTTTTACAGTGCGTCTGTGATTTATTGAGTCGATTGCTTACGTCACCGATGTCCATAGCTTGGTTTTTTAATTGTTGTTAACCCAACTGTTTAGAAAAAGAGGACTCCATGTAACGCCACAAGCCTACTTCCCCCGCCCCCTCCCGCGTCTCGCCCAAACACAGCTTTACGTCTGTGATTGGTTGAATCGATTGCTTTCGTCACCGATGTTAATGGCTTGGTTTTTCAATTGTTGTTATTTCAACTGTTTTGAAAAAGAAGACTCCATGTAACGTCAGAAGCCGCCTTCTCCCGAACTCTGTCGCGTAACGCCTTGTCACACCTTCAACAAACCTAACGCCCAACCTTAGTTTCCAGTAACCTTGGGTTAACATATGCATAGGCACAGTCGACTATTATCAAATATCAACTTTGAATTCCGAATGTGACAAACGCAGATTGATGAATGCGGTTTTGCTTATGATGTACAGAAATGGTCGGCATGAAATGTCCCATCGTTTTGAATTTATAAAACAGCTTAATGCTGTTTCTAAAAAAAAAGTTTAAAGGCAAGACGAAGTGTCATTGATGCAATATTTTGCTATCGACAACAGCTTGCTGAACGAAACAGAAAAAGGCAAACGACATTGGATGATTTCTTCACAAAAAATAAAATATGTTAAATGAAGTACCTTCCTCATCACAAACATAACTTCTTACTCGAACTTTTCTTGATTTTCATAAATGTTTTATGAACAAAAATCCCCGATCTCAGCTGCCAGACTGAGGTTTTTATGTTCAGGAGAGTGCCCTTAATGAACTCACAAAAATTCAATTTTGAGGAAATACTATGAGTAAAATCGTCACTCCCTTTGTCAGAAGATAAATTTTGTTTAAAATGACATTTGTTCTCGCTTAGGAGTTATTAACGAAAATATAACTTAAATCTAAACGAGATTAAAATAATAATGTAACATATAAGGACTTTATAAGAGCTAATTTAAGTTATTAGCTTTTATAAAGTTCTTAAATTTTATATCATATTTTCATCACTCACCGTAAGTAGCGGTTTTAACTTAACCTGCACCACCACGATGCCTACCCTGTTACTTCCACCGTATTAAATATAACCAAAGCACCCTTAAATTGAAATCAAGGGATTTATATTATCAACTAGCCGCTACCCGTTACTCTTCAAGCGATTGAGATAAAACACGGCAGTGACAGCACTAGTGGAGCCTTCGGTTCTACAGTGTTGTAATTTTGACTCGCTATGTTCGACAGCAACAACAATAGTAAAGCCGTCGGCTCCAGCATATTACAGTCTATATTAGACTTGTGTCGCGGGGCTTTGACTTTAATTTAATAAGAATAAATCCTATCGAAAAAAAAATATAATGAGCGTCACCCTCATAAGCTCACATAAGAAGTTTAACTTCTTTAGTTTTTAATATTATAAGTTTAATTTTTTGCTATGTCAAACTAATTAATAATATTTAAACATACCTTAGCAACACACTATAAAATTCTGTCTTTATCAGTTTCATGTAATTTAGGAGACAAACTAACTTCCCCTTTTCGGGACAATTCTACTTCCCCTCGATTTTTACTTTTTTCAAACAGGTACGTCTCTAAAGAAGTTAATCTTCGAAAAGCACTTTCAGTTTTTCCTGAATTTTTCACTTTTCCGGACAATTTTTCTTTCTCTAAAAACCTTATTCAGACTATTACGAATGCCTGTAGGTCTGTTTGTTCAAAAACGGGATTTTTTAGTGTATTTGCCATATGGCAACATACACTATTGGCATCGGTCGGATGGCGGGACCTAGGGGTCGGACCAAAATTTCTCGACGTTTCATAACCTCCTAAACACTTTGGCACCATGTTTAAAAATGTTTATATATATATGTATATATATATATATATATATATATATATATATATATATATATATATATATATGTGTACGGGCACAAACTTTCGAAAGAGTTAATTGATTTTAACGAAATTTGGCCCACGTATTGAAATCCATCATTGCCAGAAGCCTATTTAAAATGGGCGTAATCGGGCAATTTTAAGGGTAGTTTTTAGGGGTTGAAAAATGTTTTTGGGCCCCAAAATACCGAAAAAAATCTCAGAATCGTTTCAAAATTGACATTTAACCCGTTAGTAGCAATTAAAAAGTGCCCCTAAAATTTTAATAAAATCGGCTTAACAGGACCGGACTTACAAAATTTTTTGAAAACACTAATTTGTAGATAGTGACTTATTTATTGAAGGGTGTATTTAATTCGGTGTAGACGTTAGATTGATAATAATATTGCAGTTAAGAAAAAAAATGTTATTTTAAGGGGTGTATTAAGGAGTCAAATTTTTAATTTTGCCCAAAAACCAACTTAAGTTCGCGTAATAAAGCCACACTGACTGTATAAGCAAATACACTATATTGTCGGCAGGGTTTTGGCACTGCGACTCGGGTTTTTTTTATCTATAACGACCCTGAAACGTTTCTTGGGTTTTATGATCCTCTGAATTAATTTCGAAGTGACCCAATGTCTTTGAGGTACGGAACCTTAAAAAACGAATTGGAAATTCGAATCTAGTCCTGGCGTAATGTAGGTTTATTTGACGGCCCCTCGTGTTTAAAAATTCTCAGCGAAACTGGTCTAATATTGCCATATTGCTAAAGTTTGAATTTATATACATATATGTATATAATATCTGAACGTAGGGCGTGTGGGTTACGGACGCTGCTTGTTTTTTTACACAGATGCACCAACATGTTCTGATACGATATTTATACAGATGGACAAGTAAACTTTCGATATTATACAAGTGATTTTTAAATTGATACTTCTTTTTTAACAGCGTGTAGAAATTAAATAGACGAACAAATATTTCAAGTAACAGAAAACAGTATCACGGGTAATTGGAATAATGAAAATAAATCAATTTAAACACTCATTGATTGCAATGTTTCGTCTTTTTTTTATTAAGACTTTTTCAAGCTCTCAATATGCTTAAACGATAGTTAAACTATGATATAATATACAATTTGGCATTAAAAAAACAATTATTAAAAATTGAAAATTGTAGAAAAGACGAAACGTTGCAATCAATGAGTGTCTAAATTGATTTATTTTCATTATTAGTGTATTTGCCATATGGCAACATACACTATTGGTGTTGGTCGGATGGTGGGACCTAGGGGTCGGACCAAAATTTCTCGACGTTTCATAACCTCCTAAACACTTTGGCACCATTTTTAAAAATGTTTATATATATATATATATATATATGTATATATATATATATATATATATATATATATATATATATATATATATATATATATATATATGTGCGGGCAATAACTTTCGAAGGAGCTAATTCATTTTAACGAAATTTGGCATACATGTTGGAATCCATCACCGCACGAAGCCTATTTAAAATGGGCCCAATCGGGTCATTTTAAGGGTAGTTTTTAGGGGTTGAAAAAAGTTTTTGGGCCCAAAAATACCGAAAAAATTCTCAGAATCGTTTCAAAATTGAAATTTAACTCTTTAGTAGCAATTAAAAAGTGCTCCTAAAATTATAAGCAAATCGGCCCGACAGGACCGGACTTACAAATTTTATGAAAACACTAGTTTGCGTATACGAATTTACTTACTGAAGGTCGTATTTAATTTGGTGCAGATGTTGGATTGATAACAATATTTCAACTAATAAAATTATTATTGTAAGGGGTGTATTAAGGGGTTCAATTTTTTTTTATTTTGTCCAAAAACAAACTTAATTTCATTTAATAAAGCCACAATACCTGTATTAGCAAATACACTATATTGTCGGCAGGGTTTTGGCACTGCGACTCGGGTTTTTTTTCAATTACCCGTGATACTGTTTTCTATTATAACATATATCTGGAATTGAACTTTAAAGATGAATTTCAAGTAACTTTTTTATCAATACTCACAAATAAGAAAGAAACAGTCATTCAAAGTTTAATTAAATTTTATTATATGTTGAAGTCGGCCTTGGTGTTATGTCACTATGGAAATATGTTATGTCATTATCAAGTATCTTGCTGCCTATTTGAAACAAAACGGGGACAACTTTGAACAAGTTCTGTAAATACTTGATAATGACATAACGTATTTCCATAGTGAGATAACATAACGCTAGGACCGCCCTCAAAATTTAATTAAATTTTGAAAGTCTGTTTCTCTGTTATTTTTGAGTTTTGATGAAAAAAGTTACCTGAAATATTCGTTCGTCTAACGCAGTTAACAAAGAAGTATCATCTTAAATATCATCCTGTACTTGTTACGGTAAAGGTAAATAATCCAGTGATTATATATAATTGCCGGTTATTGAAGTTATACTTCTTTTGGCGTACTGAGCGCTGACTTAGAATTCCAAGGAACTGCAGAGCTGAGTATTTGATATTAATTTCAACTTGATATTCCCATGCGTTTCTGAGGAAAATGGTCTTGACAGGCAGACGGAAAACGAAGTGATCCTATAAGGGTTCCTTTTTAGGAGTCCGTACCTTAAAAGGAAGAAACGGAATCCTTATTAAGATCACTCACGTGTCTGCCCGTCCGTCACAGCCAATTAGCTCCAAACCTACTGAGCCGATTAAGTTTAAATTTGGCACATGTGTGACCCAAAGACGGACGTGTAACGTAAATAAATGAATTTTGAACATGAGGGTTATTTTAGGGGGCAAAATAGGAAATTAAAAAAAAGTTTTGCAAACTGTACCGTGTGACATATCAAATTAAAGGGCGTGTAGTAAGGATCTCAAATATGTGTTTTTTTTATTATTTTAAAATAAATAGTTATTTAAGAAAATAGATGAAAATTGACCATCCCGCCCCTTGTTTTCGAAACTACTGAGCCTAAAATTTTGAAAAAAATAGGGAAGGTCGAGTCTCACCCATAGTTTACAGGAAAACCTAAACGAAAATCTTAAGTCTTAAAGTACTCACGGAAAACAATAGTACGGAACCCTCTTCTCGCGAGTTCGACTCGCACTTGACCGTTTTTTAATATTTATTTATAAAGACAATAAAAATAGTGTTTTAAAAAATTCAAATAAACTTTTAATATTTTAGTTTAATCAGAAAATATGTCACAATGCCATAGAAATTTCAATTTCATCGCGTGTAAGGGTTACATGCACTGTTTTTTTTTTTACTTACTGACAAAAAACTGTATCACCTGACATTTTTCCCTTATAAAGTATGTAAAGGAGAGACGGTATTCTAGGCTTATGCGTAGATGTCGTTGACAACATTCAGAGATAAAATATTGTGGATTTAGAGCGATGAGTAAAGTTCGCTTTTATTATATTCTGGAATATTAAATTTTGCAATTCAAATGTTCTTTGCTTTGTCTTCTTTATAGAGTTTCGCATAATAAGATAATCGAGGTATAAAATAGAAGCATTTAACTGCTTGTCTAGCAACCGAGTAAGAGAGATAGTGAATATAAAGCTGCTTAACGATCTATTCATGTAATAATATTCTGAGTTAAGGGGTTACCCCGTGTGACGGCCGGTTTTTAAGGCATTTTTTAGGAATTTTTTTTTGACGACAAATAAAAAGATAGAACTTTGAATTATTTACTGTTTGTTTATTAGTATTTCGAGAGTACACATATAAATTTTCAGCTAAAAATATTTTCTGGATCGTGAGTCTGAAGACACCCGCCTCGAAAAAAGTATGTTCATGCTCTCCATGATTTCGGCTGATTGGATTATCTGAAATTAAAAGGACCAACGGCATTTTAATCTGTAAGCCTCGCACCGCATGAGCTAGAATCATTTGAAAATTGAATTTTTGACAAACTAAAAAAAAATTGCAATTTTTTAATTTTTTTTTCATTATCTCGTTACGAAAAAATAAAAATACTTGGAATTTATTAATGATTCTAGTTCACGCGATGGCTCTATATGTGCTGAGTCTACCCTATAAACTTCAAGTGAATCGGTCAAACCGTTCTTGAGATATCTTGGAGACAAGCTCGAAAAACACATATTTTGAGAAAAACGCGTTTCAAGTTTCAAATACGGTTTAAGCTATGAATACTTTACTTACCATTAATCTGCGATGCCTGGTTTGAAATAACAACTCATCATCGAAATCTCCTTCTATACATGTATATATGAATGTACATTTGTATTGAAGGGTCTCAGGCACCAAAACGACACGTCACAATAGGTCTAGTACTTTACTGCTCAACCCAGCGCTCCGAACACCTGTCCATTCTAACGGCTGTATCTTTACAACGACTTCTAATTTAAAAAAATCGCTGTACCAGCATATTCTATACATATTAAGGAATCAATTTATACAAAAAAATTCGATTCTTTGAACCCATCACACGGGGTGACCCCCAAGCAACTATGAATGGAAAGCAGTGATCAGCAAAGCAAGGCCAAGACCAAAACTGAAATAGTCTTGGTATCGGTCATGGTCTTGTCCTTGCTCAAATAGTTCTAGTCTTTGTCTTGCGTATTATTTAGTCTCGGTCTTGGTATTGCTTATCTATGTAAGTAACATAAAATTATTTATTTTGAACAAATGAGCTAAGTCTCGGCACCAAGAAATATTCCGTTGAAATCAGTTTATAGACTTAAAATTTTCATAATCGAATGATAAAAACCTTCTTCAAATCTTCATTTATCCGCAGCCTAAGTGACCTTGAAAATACAACACTGTTCAAGCTGTATTGAAACTTATAAATTAACAATTATTAATCACAAAATTTATGAAAAATTCAATATAAGAGTTCGTAACATGCCACCGTTTCGTAAGATTAATTCCATATTTTCATTTCAGTGCCTTTCAGTGAGCGTTTCGGTGTTTTAATTTTTTCATACGCATTTTTCGTAAACTCAATCTAAACTCGACTCATAAAAACTGACTCCAGTTTCGATAAATAATCTAGACGCAATGTACGCGTCGGAAGGTGTGCAGCTATTAAAGGGAAGATCTTTAAGCTTATCTCGTCTTAAGGCATAAAATAAATGCATAAAATTTTTACCTTTTACAATATAAAACTGATTATACGTTAATGTAACGTGAAAACACCGTTTTTACGGTGCTTTCCTAGCATAAAATAAACTCTGCTTTTTTAGGCGCGACTAAGCATTAGCTGGAAGTGCCTATATAGGCCAAGAACTGATGACACCCATTTCATGAAGTGTTTGATTCAGATAGAAATTTTATACAATAGTATATATAGATAAAACAGTGCTTGCCTGTCCTACCTGGGTACGCCAGGTACTGCGCATACAGGAAAGGTGTAAAAAATATATATGTCAAAAAAAGTGTTTGATTCAAAAGCCAGCAAATAGATACTATTCGAAAGTTAAGTTGATTTTAAATAAATAAATATATGAGGCAGACACTTTTGGAGGGGTTAACATTAAAACAAAATACTCCAAAGTTGAATTTTTGAAAGTGAAAAAATAGGTAATTAATAGCAAGTAATTAAAAAAAATACTTGAAAATTCTTTTAATTACTTGTTATTATTAATCATGTTCTACCACGTGCCGAGTGAACAATCAGTACAAAAAATTAAAATAAGTAATTGATTCACGCTGCAATTTTTATAACATCTTCATTAGATATATTTAAAAATGTCTGCAAAAAGCCAGACACTTTTTCCGAGGTTTAAGACTATTTTTGGGAACTTCTATATGGGTACTGATGCACGATTTAAAACAATTTCCCAAAAATAGTCAACATCCCTATTGTAATAAGATTTCGTAATTACTTTGTTTAAACGATACGTTTCCTATGGATTCCAAAACAGCTGGACCGATTGTCATGAAATTTTCAGACAATCTTCTGATTTTCTTAGCAGATTATCCTGTGAAGTTTGGTAGCGATCGGATCAACAGCTTTTTTTTTGTTTTTTTGGCACTTTTGATATTTCTTCGATTGTTTGAACATTCAAAATTAAAAGCGATTGAATTCGCGCAAATTCAATACATATTGAGAATGTAATGATAATGATTATCGTTTTTTATGGCTATAGATAAATAGTAGTATTTTACAATATAAGGGATAGTTCGTAACGTCAAATTTTTTATAACCGTTTAAAGTTTCGGTCAGTGGTATAATTTTTTGTTGGTTCGGTACGACACCAACCAAATACATTCTCAAACTGCCATTAACAAAACTTTTCAACTCACCGGTAGAGACAAGCATTTCTGTGTGCCATTTGATGGAACTCTGCTCCATCGAAACATTCCATTCGTTCCTTTGTTTGTAGGTGTTTCCCATAGACAAAGAAAGACAGAGGACACGTAATAGGGTACGTATGAGTTACCAGTTGACACCAAAAATGATCAGTGGCGTATCGAATGGTACTAATTTAGGTCAAAATTTACTTTTTAAAATGTTACAATATTTTTCCGTTTTGGGGACCCCGAAGCCAGAAAGAATATTTTTGGAAAAAATCTGTGCGTCTGTGTGTCTGTGAAACGGATGAACGGATAAAACCAAATTTTGGGAGGATGTTTGATATATAAATACGAAGAGCCTTATTATTTTTGCGAAAAATCGTCGCAAGCGTAAAAGAGATATATCCTATAATGTTATTTTTCCAAGTATAATATTTTTAATAACAGGTCATTATTTTATTTATTTTTCCAAGAAAGTTTTGCAAAAATTTTTTTTTCTAAATTTGTTAGTTTCGGAAATATTTCGTAAAAAAAATCGGCTGTTTTTTTGTTCTGAAGATCTGTCAAAAAGAAATTAGGTCGCTGACAAGCACGTTTTGATTAATTTTTACATGTGAGACCATATTACGTAACCATGGAACGAGTAGCAAATATCATATTTGTTACTAGCCGTGATCCGCGGCACAGTGCGTGCTAACAAAATTTTTATTTTATTTATTGTGTGTCAAATGTGAATATTTTTAAAGCTGGACTAGTCCTGTCGCCCAATTGGCTGAATTCTTTTTATTATATTTGTAATAATAAATGAAAACAAAAATGATTTGTCGGGAAAAAGGACTTTTTCCCGACAAATCATTTTTATATTAATTACCAAGGACAAAAAAGGAAAAAAGTCAATAAATGAAAACATTTGAGAATTATGACATAATATATAAATAACTGATTGATTGTAGATTATAGACGCTCAACATTTAAAGTCATCAGCGTCTATTATATAATAACAAATACCAATAATAATAATGGAAAATGTTGGTCATATGACCCTATGTTAAATTACAAATACTATTTTTTAAAAATATAAAATTATCAAGAATGTGGACATATGTATTGTTAAAAACGCAGACAATCAATTCCGCGACGTTTTGACCATTTTATCTGGTTCTCATCATGTCTCGACTGAGTGTTTATTTTTAGTGTATTTGCCATATGGCAACATACACTATTGGCATCGGTCGGATGGCGGGACCTAGGGGTCGGACCAAAATTTCTCGACGTTTCATAACCTCCTAAACACTTTGGCACCATTTTTGAAAATGTTTATATATATATATGTATATATATATGTATATATATATGTATATATATATATATAGGTATATATGTGTACGGGCAATAACTTTCGAAGGAGTTAATTCATTTTAACGAAATTTGGCACACATATTGGAATCCATCACCGCACGAAGCCTATTTAAAATGGGCCTAATCGGGCTATTTTAAGGGTAGTTTTTAGGGGTTGAAAAAAGTTTTTGGCCCAAAAATACCTAAAAAATTCTCAGAATCGTTTCAAAATTGAAATTTAACCCTTTAAAAGCAATTAAAGAGTGCTCCTAAAATTTTAATTAAATCGGCCCGACAGGACCGGATTTTCAAATTTTCTGAAAACACTAGTTTGCAGATAGTGAGTTATTTGCTGAAAGGTGTTTTTAATTTTGGTGTAGACGTTCGATCGACAATAATAATGTAGTTAAGAAAAAAATGTAATTTAAAGGGGTGTATTAAGGAGTAAATTTTTTTATTTTGCCCAACAATCACCTTAAGTTCACATAACAAAGCCACAAGGCCTGTATCAGCAAATACACTATATTTCGGCAGGGTTTTGGCACTGCGACCCGGCTTTTTTTTTACTTTACTCACATGTGACTAACTTATTTTTTTCTGTCAGCTGTTTTAATTAATAAAATAAACGAGTTCTGTGAATTCTGATGAGTGAGTCTGAAGGATAGTGTATGATAAGTTCGTAACGCATTATAAATCAAGACGCCTGATGACGACCAAATAAAATGGTCGAAACATCGCAGAATTGATTGTGTGCGTTTTTAACATTCCTGATAATTTTATATTTTTATTTTAATAATCATGGATGATAACATTAATATTATACTTTTTTATGTTTAAATATTTATGACACAAAAAAAATCCCCTATCTTACCTAGTCTAAGGTATCTTTTGTCTCACAGCTCATGCCTCAATTCAACCGACGCCGGAACCACTTGCTCGGTGACAATGGCACAATCGATTAAATAATAGTACAGTAAACACAGTATAGTATACACTTTTATTAGTGTATTTGCCATATGGCAACATACACTATTGGCGTTGGTCGGATGGCGGGACCTAGGGGTCGGACCAAAATTTCTCGACGTTTCATAACCTCCTAAACACTTTGGCACCATTTTTAAAAATGTTTATATATATATATATATGTATATATATATATATCTATATATATTTATATATATATATATATATATATATATATATATATATATATATATATATATGGGTATATATATATGTGTGCGGGCTATAACTTTCGAAGAAGTTAATTAATTTTGACGAAATTTGGCACACATGTTGGAATCCATTACCGCACGAAGCCTATTTAAAATGGGCCCAATCGGATCATTTTAAGGGTGAATTTTAGGGGTTGAAAAAAGTTTTTGGGCCCCAAAATACCGATAAAATCTCAGAATCGTTTTAAAATTGAAATTTAACCCTTTAATAGCAATTAAAAAGTGCCTCTAAAATTTTAGTAAAATCGGCCCAACAGGACCGGACTTCCACATTTTTTGAAAACACTAATTTGCAGATAGTGACTTATTTATTGAAGGGTGTCTTTAATTCGGTGTAGACGTTAGATTGATAATAATATTACAAATAAGAAAAAAATGTTATCTTAAGGGGTGTATTAAGGGGTTAAATTTTTTATTTTGCCCAAAAACAAACTTAATTTCACATAATAAAAGTCTAAAACCACACGGCCCTATACAAGCAAATACACTATATTGTCGGCAGGGTTTTGGCACTGCGACCCGGGTTTTTTTCATCTATGTTTTTAAATGATTTTTTTTTTTGTAATTTGGCTTTTGATGGTAATGCCTTAGTTGCTATAGGGTTATATTCAAAAAAATAAAATGTAATATCTAGCTATCTAACAACAGTTAAAAATGGCAATCTACTATTTTTAACTGTACTCGGAAAAAATAGCCCCGGAAAAATAGATCGGAAAAAATAGATTTGGAAAAAATAGATCTGGAAAAATATATTTGGAAAAAATATATCTGGAAAAAATAGCCCCGGAAAAAATGGGTGGGTGAGTGTTGGGCGTTTTTGGGTGGGTGGGTGTTGGGTGCTTTTAGTTTATAATGCTAAATGCCCATATACTGACTTTTATATTGTATTCTGAGTGCATATATGTCGGGTCTATTTTTTCCAGGGCTATTTTTGCGGGATTCATTTTTAACACGATTTTATTAGCTTATATAATAAAAACCCGGGTCACAGTGCCAAAACCCTGCCGACAATATAGTGTATTTGCTTGTATAGGGCCGTGTGGTTTTATACGTTTATTATGTGAAATTAAGTTTGTTTTTGGGCAAAATAAAAAATTTAACCCCTTAATACACCCCTTAAAATAACATTTTTTTTTTCTTAATTGTAATATTATTATCAATCTAACGTCTACACCGAATTAAATACACCCTTCAATAAATAAGTCACTATCTGCAAACTAGTGTTTTCATAAAATTTGTAAATCCGGTCCTGTCGGCCCGATTTTATTAAAATTTTGGGGACACTTTTTAATTACTACCAGAGGGTTAAATTTCAATTTTGAAACGATTCGGAGAATTTTTTCGGTATTTTGGGGCCCAAAAACATTTTTCAACCCCTAAAAACTACCCTTAAAATCGCCCGATTAGGCCCATTTTAAATAGGCTTCTTGCGGTGATGGATTTCAACACGTGGACCAAATTTCGTTGAAATCAATTAACTCTTTCGAAAGTTATTGCGCGTACACATATATATATATATATATATATATATATATATATATATATATATATATATATATATATATATATATATACATATATATATAAACATTTTTAAAAATTGTGCCAAAGTGTTTAGGAGGTTATGAAACGTCGAGAAATTTTGGTCCGACGCCTAGGTCCCGCCATCCGACCGACACCAATAGTGTATGTTGCCATATGGCAAATACACTAATAAGTTTGTCCCATTATCCTGACCAGGACCTTACGGATAAAAAAACTTGAAAAATGACAGCAAGCAAGCTATAAAGTGACTTACGTTGCGTTGCATACCCCATAGTCAAACGCAATAATGTTTTTTTGGTTTTATAATTAAAATTAGAGTTTAAAAAAACTAAAACAACACGCTTTTATGAACTAAAAAATGCAAAATAATTTGACGACAAAATTAGATTTAACGTAAAAAGCGTGGAGTACTTAATATCGGTAATAAAATTTTTCATTTACTAGCTAATTGTAAACGTAGAGCTATTATAAAAAATTAAGTAGATAGCACTCCACACTTTTTACAGTAGGTAAAGCTAATTTTGCTGTCAAATTATTTTTTAGTTTATAAAAGCATGGTGTCTTAGTTAGACACATAATGTGTTCGATGATTCGATTTTCACAAAATTATTATCTATTAATTTCTTTCTTTTTCAGGTAAGCGTTTATGGTGACTTATCGTACTTTTTCGTAAGTAAAATATTTCGTTATACTATTTATACCTATTAATATTTTTACTTTAAAAAAAACTAACTTATATTCTTGGAATTCAAATAAACAGCGACACGTTTAATATTTTTTAAGTTAGCACCGTTGTGATTTGAAACTCGTTGAAACGAAAAAGTGACACTAAAAAGAGACAAACATATACATCTATAGGATTTAACATGCGAGAGAATGAGAACAGTGTTTCCAGATTTTTTTTGCCAAGTCGGGATTTTGGAACTTTTTGAGTGAAAAAAGCGGGATTCTTTCGTCGAAAGCAGGACATAGTAAAAAAACCTATATAATCAGAAGTTTTTAAATATTTATCTTTTTATTTGAGTTCAAATTACGTTTACGTGACAATACAATGCAAAAATAGCCATAGAAAATGTATTTTAATAAAAATATGATATTTTAAATCAGATTTACCCTATCGTTAAATAGTTGAGTCTTATTCGTCTTCTGTATAAAAAAAAATTTAAAAAAACAGAAATCAAAATCAAAAAAGTTTTATTAATTAGAAAAATATGGCGTTTCAAACAATAGTCTGAGGAGTGAGTGTTACAAATTGCAACTTACAATAAGAGAATAATTATTTACGCACTGTCGAGTTATCCCCGAAAAGCGGGACTGAGCCTGTCCCGCGCGGGACATTTAATTTTGATTTTAAAATCGGAACGTCCCGCCAAAATCGGGACGTCTGGCAACGCTGGTTTCCAGGCACAAAATAATACCACATTACAATCGGACGTTATCCCTTTTTCGCGGTCGGGCCCACGCCAGCCTGCCAACCTTTGTGTTTTTCTTTTTAGCAGGGCTTAAATTTCCCAAATACACCGGTCTACTTGGAGATCCATAGGGTTTTAGTGTTACAGGCTCTCCTGCTATGACATGCGATTTTTGGTGAGTTTTTAGGCGCATTGACGGCTCTCCGAGCAAAGCTCGGTATCCCAGCTACTTATATTTAAATCACATAAAAGGTACGAAAACTCCATCCAATACGAAAATAAATTTGTTGATTTTGTGTCGCTTCCTAATTACGCAACTTTTTTATCACTGCATCTAAAACAATAATTTAACTCTGTGACGTTATCAACGCAGCGCGAACTGCGCGAGTAATAAGAATACATGTACCTACATAATAACTGTGTTGGTAATTAATGAGTTTTTAAAACTAATGACAACGTGGAAATTAAAATTTACGTTGCCTATAAAATAACTTTTCATTACGAAGAGGTAGTGCCTTGTACCCGACTGGGCCGTTCGCCCCTTTTATTCGCATTTTCTTCCATACTTCCCATTTGAATTTAATGATATAGGTTTTTCCATACAAAACGAATAAACTAAAACGTATTTCTCTAACAATAATGAAATAATTTAAACAATGAAAAACAAACGGATTCTAATAAATAATACAACAATGACTATATACACGCACGACTATTTACAACACACCGAAATTTATGTAATAATGCTATTTATCTAGACGATCTATTTATGTGTGAACTCAATTATTGCCAACTGCTCGCTCGCTATGTATTTACTGAGTCTACCCACTGCCTGACCTTGGCTCACTCGCTGTCTCGGACTGAATGCTTGTCGCATCCCACATGCGCTGTATTTATAGGCGTGTACATCCCGTTCTCGATCATTTCAGAAACTTATGTCAGTTTGTTTGAGAAGCCGATGTCATTTAAAGTGACGTAACAATTGGGGGCGCGCTACAATAATAACAATATCCTAAGTAATGATAATATAATACTAATTCTTGTAAAGTTAAAAAATGTAAATTCACATTTGAAAACTCTAAAAATACGGATGTAATGTAGATTTTTATAATGTTTTTATATATAAAAATGTTCCTCATTTGACATATTTTGGTTTTTAGGGTTCCGTACCTCAAAAGAAAAAAACGGAACCCTTATAGGATCACTCGTGTGTCTGTCTGGCACCCTGTCACAGCTAATTTGCTCCGAACTACGGGACCGATTGAGTTGAAATTTGGTACTCATATGTAAGTCGATGACCCAAAGACGGACGTGTAACGTAAATAAATGAATTTTGAATATGGGGTTCATTTTTTGGGGGTAATATAGAATATTAAAAAAAAAAGTTTTGCAAACTGTACCGTGTGACATATCAAATGAAAGGGCTTGTAGTAAGGGTCTCAAATATATTTTTTAAATATTTTTAAAATAAATAGTTTTTAAGTTATTTAAGAAAATAGATGAACACTCGACCGTCTCCCCCTCTCTCCGAAACTATTCAGCCAAAAATTTTGAAAAAAATAGGGAATGTCGGGTCTCACTCATAATTTACAGGAAAACCTAAACGAAAACCTTTAGTCTTAAAGTACTCACGGAAAACGGAATAATACGGAACCCTCTTCTTGTTGTGAATAAGTTTTCTAATGTCGTTTGCCTTTTTCTGTTTCGTTCAACAAGCTGATTTTCTTAGCAAGATATTGCATCAATGACACTTCGTCTTGCCTTGGAACTTCTATGAATATTTGAATCATTTTGTATATACTGATCCATAATTTACGTTATAGTGACTAAACTTTTTTTAATACTGAAACAGCGTTAAGCGAGGGTCTTGCTATGCTTTGTTTTCTGAGGAAAGGACTAGAAAATATAACGGTAATGTTACTTAGCGCATATTATAAGAGCATCCCAGAGGTTACAATTATAAGAAGTGGGAAATAAGGAATTAAACATCTTACAAATAATTTAGTCTTCCTGAGGGAATATTTTAACACGGATGGGAAACATCTTGAACGTCAAACTAGTGAAAAGTTTTACTTGCTCTTAATTAATATCAAAAGAGGAAAGCATTTCATTTCGCTTCTTCCTTTTCTGGAAACCGACCAACATTTCATAAAGTTCATATTTATTTATCATATAACATTTAAGTTTTAGTTTATACAGCATTATCCAAAAATAGGGTTGCCATCCGTCCGGATTTCCCCGGATTTGTCCTAGTTTAGAGGGCATCCGGGCGGGGCTTCATTTGTAGTCCGGGTTTAAAAATTTAAGAATAAAAAAAATTCTAACTGATCATTAAAACAATTTGTAACAAACTGTAATAAGATTCTGTTTTGTTAGGTACATTTAAAATGATGATAAAAGATGACTAAATTTAATTTTACGGTCTGATAATAAATAAAAAGGTGATTTATGACATTTTCAACTGTTTTTTATTACACTGACTATGTTTAAAAAAACCTGTTGACATGTACGGGTTCTGGGTTCTAAAACCCGGGGTTTTCACGCATCTTGTCCTGGTTGCCACATTTTAAAGATGGCAATCCTATCCAAAAAGAATGCACCATGGAGAAAAAAATTAGGTATGTCGGCTTGGTAAAATACAATTTTTAGTGTATATGCGGTACATACACTATTGGCGTCAGTCGGATGGCGGGACCTAGGGATCGGACATATTAAATTTCTCGATGTTTTACATCATTCTAAGCAACTTCCCACCATTTTGTGTGTGTGTGTCCGGGCAATTTTCGAGAAAGTGAATTGACTTTAACGAAATTTGGCTGATAGATAAATATATTTGTGAGCATATATTTGCTATAAATACGTCAGTACAAAAAACTATAAAAATTGCATATTTTAAAGCTTGTTCCGATCCTGACTATGAATTAAATAGATGGAAAGTTATTCGAGGACTTCATAAGTCAATACTAAATTATTATTAACGCAACGTTTCGAAATTTATTATTTCTTCGTCAGGCGTCTGTGGAAACAATACATATAAAATTATAAAGTATAAATATCATTTACAAAACAACAAATCTTAACAAGTTTAATATCACATACCATAAAAGATTTATGTATTAACGATGTCATAAATTAGTTGTTTGTTAATAATAATAATTTAGTATTGACTTATTTTGGATCCTAAGTCCTCGAATAACTTTCCATCTAGGTAAAAATTACATTAAAAATAAGTTAAATTTCGCCATGTTGAAATCCATGATCGCACGAAGCCTGTTTAAAATAGGGCATTTTAAGGGTGGTTTTTAGAGGTTGAAAAATGTTTTAGGGTCCCAAAATATCGAAGAAATACTCAGAATAGTTTAAAAATTAAAATATGATCATTTAGGAACAATCAGAAAGTGTCCCTTAAATTTTAAAAAAATCGGCCGAACAGGTCTTAATTTAAAAAATTAATTAGTTTGCAGATAATTTCCTATAGATAATCCCTCTTTCTATCGATGAAAATTGTATGAAAATCCATACAGTAATAATAATAATAATGCGTTTAACGTCCGTTTCTCGACTTTATGTCATAACAGACGCCATTCGCACCATTACTATTTTCCATCTACCACACTTCCCGTTATTTTTCTACATTTTTAAAACTTCAACTTATGTAATAGCAATGAGCGAATGAAGGAATTATAGAAAATTAGGATAAGGTAGGCAATTTTTGAACTAGGAGTTTGATAGGTAATCGGCCATGGCCTCAAATAAGGAACCATCTCGATATTTATCTGGAATTAATTGAGGGAAACCATGGAAAACCTCAATCAAGATGCCCGGTACAGGAATTACCGTTTCTCGGCGAGAGGCAGTAGGAGAAAGTCCCAGCCACATTTGCCCCCGCCGGGATTCGAACCCGGACCTCCCGAATGCGAGTCTAGTGCTGTCACCACTACTCTACCCAGCTCGGTTGAAAATCCATACAGTAGTGAACAAACACAAACTCAGCGCAGCAAGGGATTTTAATTTATAATATGTAGTGGTACTTGAATTCATGCAACTTGAAGTCAAGTAACTTGAGTAATGAGAACGGGCCTGTACCCAGTCGCTGTTAAATAAATGATAATATCTACGGCATCTGGGTCTTAGTTGAAGAGACCGCCACATTGGCGTGCGAGTGGATCAAATAGGTGACCGAAGATTCGAACGCAAAGGCGTCTCGTAAGGATTAGGGTAGGTAATAGAGGTCGGCCGTAAAATGAAATATTATCGCTCTAGCTATTGCATGTATAATGTGAAACGGTGAATTGGGCTAGGAATTCGGGAAAATTTACTATCATCTTTACATCCGTTCCAATGTCTATGTAGGTACGGTTATTTTTATTACTGTCACTTGAAAGGGTAAAATGGTAACGGCTGGATAAGAAGTGTACGGTTGATCAATAAGTACCCGAGTTTGAAATAACGCAATATTTTTCAACAATTTTTTTTTATTTCTTAACATAGTCACGGTTCTAAAAGGTTCTGAAGTTAGTCACAAACAGCGTCGCAAATTGCATATTTTAGAGCCGTCCTGGTTGTTTTGTGGGAAAGGAAGACTCCCACCACCTCCCAGTTACCGGCACAGAACCTGCGCTCGTCGGTGATGGGTTATCGCTGGTCGTCGTATCACTTGTCGCTTTCCTGCTATAAAGTACAGTGCGCTACTGTTAAGTTGTTTTTTTGATTGTTAATTGATCAAGATGCCTAATACAGTTTTGCATAGACAAGCGCAAAAAATAATTTTTTGGATGACTTTGCAAGGAATTAGATCTTCAGATTAAATAAAAATTAAAAATAATAATATAGCGCAAGTTTGTAGTTTTTCAACTGACTGTACCTGCGCAAGCACCCATTTGCATCTAACTTCCGAGCCTTTTAGATCCATGGCACGTACTATACAATGGATTCTGATACTTGGTAAATCAACCAACCTAGTGGATTTAAGATGTTGATAACGTGTCGTTTTACTACGTTTAGGAGTCTTTGATGCACAGCAACATACTCTACGTATCCACTCACGAACTATAGTTTATCTATCAAATCCAAGCCATGTTTTAACATTGCATTTGAATTCCCTATATCTATATTTCGTGTCTATACGTATAAATTGGAAATATAATCCATGTCGATACTATGAACCAATATGGACGAAATTGAATTTAGATAGAATCTGCATAATATCATAGTACCTATATATACGAGTTTCGGTTGTTAAATATACTGTCACGGTATGGGAAACTTATGTGATTTTGGCGAATATATGTAAGGCAATGTATGTATGTATATTATGTGTGGACTCCAAAACGACTGGACGGATTTTAATGAAATTTTCTGGCAATATCCAGATTAGTCCAGCGGATGATCCTGTAAAGTTTGGTAGCGATCTGATTAACAGATTTTTTTTGGCAATTTTGATTTTTCTTCGAACATTCACAATTAAAAATGATTGAATTCGCGCAAATCCAATACACGTTGAGAATTTTATGATAATGATCCTCACCTTTTATGGCTATAAATAATTAGTGCTATCCGTGCGAAGCCGGACCGGGCCGCTAGAATACATATATTAGCGGACCCGGTAGGCAAAATCGGTCTAGCCGTTTAGGAGGAGAAGAATTACGAACACACGCATACCGGAATTTTATATACCTATAAACCCCATTCCCCTCCATTAAAATGTGAAAATCCAAAAATCCTGCAACACGTCATTATTTATTTATGATGCGTAGCTACAATTCCAATTTTCAGGTTCCTACCTTCAAACTTACATCCCCCATATCGCCTCCTTAAAGTTGAAATTTCCGAATATTCTTTCTTAGCGTGTGTTTACGTTATAAAACTATATATACTGAAAGACCTCGCTTAACGCTGTTTCGTTATTTTTTACCCGGTTTTTAAAAACAAAGTTTAGCCACTAACGTAAATTATGGATCAGTTTATACAGAATAATTCAAATGTTGACAGAAGTTCAAAGGCAAGACGACGTGTCATTGATGCAATATCTTGCTATTGACAACAGCTTGCTGAACGAAACAGAAAAAGGCAAACGACATTAGATGACTTCTTCACAAAAAACAAAATACGTCAAATGAGGAACCTTTCTCATCACAAACATAACTTCTTCCTCGAACTTTTCTTTGATTTTCATAATTGTTTCATGAACAAAAATCGATTTTAACAATTAATAAATCTATAATTGATGTGATAAAAAAGTATTTAACAATTTATTTTCGGATTCTCGGTTCTGTTTCACTTATGCCGATTATCTACGTATTAAGATGACCTCGTTTAGCGCTGTTTCGTATAGCGCAGGAACTTATTGGAACGTATCTCCCGCGTTAAGGTAGTTGTCGTGGTTCAATATTGTCAAAAAGTTATGGATTATACGCGCAACAAAAGTATACTAGCTTGTATCTAAGTGATCCATAATTTGTACGCAAGACTGTACCCGTGGAATGTAACCCATACAATATTCATATGCATGTATACTTTTCTATAAATTGTTGAACTTTAAACCGTTATTTATAAATAATTAGACGGTCAAAAAAATTTTCTTATTTTTTTTAAGCTCATAACAAATGCATTGAAAGACTGTCAGTTTTTGGAAAGTTTCTGACAGTTAGTTCTTTTTTTATAAATAAGAAACTGGTTCAGAACTATAGAGATCGTATACAATCAATGTTAATTATCCAATGTTTAATTGAATTTATCTCGGATCATATACGGTCGATCGACTTCAAATTTTCAGAGTAATTGTATTATCATGTCCTTAATAAGTATACAAAAATTAAGAATTTTCTGACGGTGTGCCTTAACCACGACAACTACCTTAAGCGGGCTCTTACGTTATAATAAATATAAATTTGGAATCTATTGAGTGTTTGTGTACAGAGAAGTTCAAACAATGGGATATTTTCAATTTCCACGTCCCTTTTTGCTTAATAATAAGCTCATTCTTACGGCAGAACGCGTTTCTTCGCGCTTCGCATTTCTCATTTCAACGACATTCTTCCATCACGCTCCACCAGGCCCTCCTCCTCCTCCTCCCCCTACTTCACTCCCAACGGTGTCGTGTTTTGTCGTCTATTTGTGAACGTGTTCGTTGTACCATTGTTACATATTTGACAATTTTCTCTGTGTATAGCAATTACTCATTAATCAATACAATACCCAAGGGAAAACGATCTGCGCTTTCTACAAAATTATATTTCCCTGATAAAGCTGAAATTATTATTTCTACAGATACAAAAAAAAATAATTGAATTCTTCTAGAATTTTTAATGATTTTGAAACACAGTAAAATATTAAATTTCTATTTAAGTTCCTAAAAGCTATTGAATAAGGCTGTCACCTTTCTGGATAAAGGTTCAAGTATTCTGCTTGAGCCCACGTGGTATTTTTGTTATGCTGAATGTATGCGCAAAAAAATCCTGTTTCTCTAAATTTGAAAATGCCGAAAAGCTGAAAAGTGGCCGCGCGTGTAACCTAGGGCAACCGGGGTCCGTATGCAGAAGCTGGGCTCCCAAAGTAGCGGTAAATAAATACATATCGTCATTTGTTTTGCCAACAATCATATACAGGGTGTCTCAACCGACGTTGGCTAACATGGGGATTTTTCTCCATTAATTTCAAAGCTTGCTAAAACTAATTCTTCATTACAGTGTTTTTCTTTGAAAATGAACCGTATACCTTTAAATTTCTATTTAAGTTCCTAAAAGCTATTGAATAAGGCTGTCGCCTTTCTGGATAAAGGTTCAAGTATTCTGCTTGAGCCCACGTGGTATTTTTGTTAGGCTAAATGTATGCGCAAAAATAGCCTGTTTCTTCAAACTTGATAATGCTTGAGCCATCTTAGAGAGTAAATCAAACAAAATGAATTAGCAAAACCGTAGCGATCGCTCGACAGATTGCTAACCCAATCGATATGTATCTGTTTCAACAAATTTTGTTTTACACGGTACACTCTGATCGGTATAGATAACGTCAAAAAGCTATTTTGGTCAGTTTTGTAGCTTCTGATTCGGTTAGATATAGGATATGCTATGTTAAATTATTCAAAAAAATAAGCAGAATTCGAATATCTGAAAATCCAAAATGGCGTCCATAAGAAAAACCAAAGTTCATGTCAATATCTTATTATGTAGTGGAAATAAGAAAATTAAACCTACGCCACTGAAAAGACCTTAAAAGTCATCAAAAAATGGTTAATGAAATTTTCAGATATCTTCATAAATAAAAAAGTTATGGCCAGTTTTCATAAATGGCAATTTATGATTTGCATTCACTAAAAATAGAAAACAGTACACGGGTAATGGGAATGATGAAAATAAATCAATTTAAACACTCATTGATTGCAACGTTTCGTCTTTATTTAATTAAGACTTTTTCAAGCTCTAAAATATTTTTTTACAAAAATTAACATTCAGGTAATAAAAATATTAAACATTATGGATTAAATAATTTACTAAAAAGAAACAATGGTGTGACTAACCTTTTATGCTTAAACGATAGTTAAACTTGAAAAAGTCTTTATTAAATAAAGATGAAACGTTGCAATCAATGAGTGTTTAAATTGATTTATTTTCATCATTCAAATTACCCGTCATACTGTTTTCTATTATAACATATATCTGGAATTGAACTTTAAAGATGAATTCACTAAAAATGTTTAAAATTTCACCAAAAGTGTCCTTTTTATTTTTAAAAATATCAGCTTAAGTACCTATTTTTTTGGTCATTAGTTTCAAATAAATAATTTCTGATTCAAAGACTTGTTTATTTTAAACACAGGAAAACTGAAAAATCAAAGAAAAAAAACACGTGATAGGTACATATACATAAATTACAAATTTTTATTCTATTCTACTATCAAGACAAAAAAATTTCAAGAGTTTTGTAAACATTGATATTTTAAATTAAAAGATCCAATTAAAACGTTGGATCGGTGTTCCATCATATAAAAAATCACTATAAAAAGTGCAAAACACACAATTTACTCGCTACAATACAATTTTACGTGAATTTTTCAAATAGGGCGCCGGCCCTAGCTTCTGATCAGGGTAGAGCGAGATTGTCTTTCAGCGCCCTCTAGTCGACGCTTCACGCAAATTGTACATCGATTTTTCGCATTTGGCTATTTGGCGCCCCTTGCCACCTGGCGCCTAGGGCGACCGCTCCCCTCGCTCTACCCCAGGGCCGACGCTGTACGCAGTATATGAATTAACATGGATGAATTTGTACTCTTGCACTTTTGATAAGTTTCTTGATTAAAAATTTCGGCCATGGAATTCTTCTGAAGAATGGATTGCCCAAAATTAAAATCTGATGCCACTTCCAACGGGGGACTGAAAATGTATCCATTTCCAACTTTATTCCGTCAATATAATCCGCAGCTGCGTCCTTTGCTGACGTCAAACATTTGAACCCACGCATCCTGAAATTAAGACAGATTTTAGTATAGGTACCTACTCATGTTTGAGTACACATATTATCAGCGCCCGCTCTAGCGGTTAGAAATATTGACGAATATCATGTTTTTAGATTCAATTTTTATAGCCCGAGTGCTCTTAGACATTTCTGGGTAGGTATTTGAGGCACTGTGGAAATTCGTACAATACTTCTTTAGTAATATCCGAATACAAAAATACAGACCTGGATGAAGGGAAAGCGGGACTTAAGCGATCCTCAAATTTTTAATCGCCTGGCAGGTAGTATGTTCCATCGAAACGACCGTTTTTTTTTTGAATATATCTATTTTTAATTACCGATATTATTCTGTTTATCGATTGGGTTTCTTTTGCTGACTTTTTCCGAATAAATGACTATGTCCTACTTTATTTAATTGCATTCTTTTTTTTTAACTTTATGACAGCAGGTTATCTGGAACGCTTTTTTTAATTCTGTTGTCTCATGTACTATATGTACTAAATTGTATGTTGAGTTAATACATTTTTATCTTTTTTTTATTCTGTTATTTCAAAGTGAATCAAATATATTTTTAAAATTTTTCAAAAATAGCATTTTGCAAACACCTGGTTATGTTTTAGACCCGATTAAAAAATCTGGTTTTATTTTTCAACTTCTTGGGAAAACATTTTTGCTACTTTCAAAATTTGAGGGTCGATAAAGCCCTACTACTCTTCAGCCAGATCTACGTTTTTGTATTCAGATATTACACAAGAGGTATTGTACAAATTTTCACAGTATCTCAAATACCTACCCAAAAATGTTTAATAGCTCTCTTCGCAATTAGGGCAATAATAGTATATCATAGTATTTCCTCAAACCGGAGTTTTTGTGAGTTCATTAAGGGCACTATCTTGAACATAAAAACCGTAGTCTGGCAGCTGAGACCGGGGACAACAATGCTCTGGTGGACGCGGTCAAAGATGTCAAACTGGAGTTGTCACTAAACATATTTCCACATGTTTGAAATTTTCTGAGCGATAAGTTCAAGTGCCCTTGAGCATAAAAACTTGTCTGGCATTTCGTACCCGGGACAACCTCTGTCTGGCAAAAGGTCGAATATGCCGAAATTCATAATTTTTATTTAAAACAATTCACTTGTTTGGTCTAACAACCTTAAAACCGTTACCATTGTTTTGGTAGACGATTTTGATATTTATCAATACACATTTTTCGTTTCATGACACTTTCATCGACCTGCCAGACATACTTTTTCCCAAGCACGGGCCACCAGACTTGAGTTTTGTGCTCAAGGGCACCTGAACTTATCGCTCAGAAAATTTCAAACATGGGGAAACATATTTAGTGATGCCTCCAACTTAGGTTGGGCGTAAGATGCTATATAAACATGGTCACGTCTGTGATTGGTTGAGTCTATTTCTTACGTCACCGATGCCCCTGGCTATTGGTTTTTTAATTAATGTTATCCCAACATGTTTGAAAAAAGACTCTACAAGCTTACTTTCCCCGCCCTCACTAGCGTCTCGCCTTGTTACACCTTCAACAATGTTAACGCCCAACCTTCACGTCTGTGATTGGTTGAGTCGATTGCTTACGTCACCGATGCCCATTGCTTGGTTATTCAAGTATGTTTATCTCAATTGTTTGGAAAAAGACTCCACAAGCCTACTTTCGCCGCCCTCACTCGCGTCTCGCCTTGTTACACCTTCAACAATGTTAACGCCCAACCTTCACGTCTGTGGTTGGTTGAGTCGATTGCTTACGTCACCGATGCCCATGGCTTGGTTATTCAAGTATGTTTATCCCAACTGTTTGGAAAAAGACTCCACAAGCCTACTTCCCCCGCCCTCACTCGCGTCTCGCCATGTCACACCTTCAACAATGCCAATGCCCAACCTAAGATTCTGGTAACCTTGGCTTATTACTCACCACCATGTATCAAAAGCTTCTGAATTTATTAAACCAGTTTCGACGCTGAACGGATACGCTGTTGATAGTTTGATGTTTGATTCGGGATTAAAATACTGCAGTTCATAATATAATGATTCCATAAATCCTGAAATTTAAAAACAACATTTTACACAATTATCCATATTGTTCACGTTCAATAATTAATGTTTTTTTCACATATGTGTAATGAATAACACAGTTAAGGTGATTTGGACATTAAAGCACTTTTTAAGATTAAAAGCTAATTTTTTAATATGTTATTAATCGCTATCGCATACGTCTAAAATAATTTTTTGAAGCAGATCTGACGAAGGGTTTTCGTGTAATTAATTATTAAATAATTGAAATTTAACATTTAGCCTATATATAGGGAATGTAAGTAAAACGCACACATATCGAGTTATGTAGCCACTCCTGGAAAAGATAAAAAAACAAAAAACTACTATAATTATCAATTAACTTCCGTAGAATACGTTAAAAATAAAATTGAAATTTTCTGACGAAGGTTTTTAAAAATATTTTAACAAGAAAGACCGAAAATTCACGAAAATGCCAGTCCGCCAATACAGAATCACCAATTAGCAGAAAACATATTTGGATAGGTATTTGAGGCACTGTGAAAATTTGTACAACACCTCTTAGTAATAAAACAGACCTGGTTCACCGGTAGCGGGGCTGAACCGACCCTCAAATTTTTAATGACCTGGCAGGTAGAATATCCCACCGAAACGATCTGTTTTTTTTTTTAAATATACAGTTAAAACCGTTTACGACGACATCGTTTAGAACAACATACCGGTTATATTGACCAAAATCATAAGTCCCTGCTGAATGCTACATGATAGCCTTATAAAAAATACTGCTTTTTACGACATTGCTTATTACGATATACCGCATTAAGCGACTACATTAAATGTAATATCTTCATGTCTTCGGAGAATTATATCTGTTAGAACGACTAGCTGTATTGTAAATAAAATTCGTACGCAGAGAAGTGTTCTAAAGATACAAAATTACAGATTTTATGAATACAAAAAAATCATAATGATAATGTGAATATAATTCCCATTAATATCTATGGATTTATATGTACCTACATATTCAATAATACTACATACTTAATAAAAAATTACTTTGTACCTCGAAAACATCACCGGTTGTTACGACTATCGGTTTTTACGACCAAATATGAGTAGACCCTTCGATGTCATGTCGTTATAACAAATTTTGACTGGATATCTATTTTTAGTTACCAATTATTCTGTTTAAATTTCAACATGCCTCAAATATATTTTTTAAGTCTTAAAAAATATCAGATTGCAAATACCTGGCTAAGTTTTACACCCGATTAAAAAATCTGCCTTCTTTATTTTTCAAGGTATTAAAATTTCAAAATACCTCAAGGATCTTTTATTGCGCAAACATTTAAAAATCGGTTAAGTCGGTTAAACCCCGCTACCCTTCAGTCAGCCCTGTGTTTTTTTATTCGGATATTACTAAAGAGGTATTGTACAAATTTTCATTGCCTCAAACACCTACCCAAAAATGTCTAACAGCTCTCCTCTTATTTCCTTTGACTCTAATTCGCCTTCATGTGACAGAGAATACAAATACAATACAAATCATGACGTGTTCTATAATATTTACCAGTAATTGCAAATTTTGACGAAGAATACGCCGTGGCTCCAGCTCCACCAAATTTTGCTAGGGCTGATGCTGTTGCAACGATGTGTCCTTTGTTACTTTTTAACATGCCTGGAAGGAACGCCTTGACCATCTGCAATAAATTATAATTCATCAAAACAAATGATAGTTACTCAAGTCCAAGATTACTAGAAACTAAGGTTGGGCGGTAGCATTGTTGAAGCTGTGACTTGACGGAACGCGGAAGAAGGCGGGGAAAGTAGGTTTGTGAGTTCTTTTTCCAAACAGTTGGGATAAACATACTTAAAAAACCAAGCCATGGGCATCGGTGACGTAAGCAGTCGACTCGACCAATCACAGATGTGAAGGTTGGGCGTTAGCATTGTTGAAGGTGTGACTTGGCGAGATGCAAGAGAGGGCGGGGGAAGTAGGGTTGTGGAGTCTTTTTCCAAACGGTTGGGATAAACATACTTGAATAATCAAGCCATGGGCATCGATGACGTAAGCAATTGACTCAACCAATCACAGAAGTGAATGCTGGACGTTAGCATTGTTGAAGGTGTGACATGATGGCGAAGGGCGAGAGAGGGCGGGGAAAGTAGGCTTAAAAACCAAGCCATGGGCATTGGTGACGTAAGCAATCCACTCAACGAATCACAGACGTGACTGCGTTTATAGCCTCTTACATCCAACCTTCTAGTATTCTAGTAATCTTGTCTGTCTGTCTGTCAGTCTGTCATCTTTTCACGCCTGAACCGCTGAACAGATTTCGATAAAATTTGGCAAGGAAATAGATTGCACCCTGCAGAGGAAGCACATAAGCTACATTAAACATTTTGTCTTAAGTGAAATCAACTTAGCTCCGATTTGAAAAAGGTTAACCAGCTATCATTACAAAAGCCATAATTGAAATGCAATATTGTTTTTTTGTGTACATAAATTGTAAACATTAATTGCTATTAAGTGGTTTAGTTATTTAATAACATTCTTGATATGAATTATATATAATAATTATAGCATTTTAAGTATCGCTATTACATTATGAAACACACATAGTTGCAAATTAATGCGATATTAGACAATTTTTATTACATTACAGTGAGTATTAAAATTTTTCTATAATATCGTGTTAATTTGCAATTTTAATTTTTATTCATTTGCAACAATGTATGTCTCATAATATGATAGCGATGCTATAATAATTATTATATTAATCTGTATATGCAAAAAGTAAATTAAAAAAATCTTAAAACCCGACTGCGTAAAAAGAGAACAGAAAAGATACAAACAAACTCAAATGATATTATGCAGTCAGGGGCATTCATATAGTAACTGCAAAAATAAAAAGAAGACCGTGGTTCTATCTTTTCTGTTTTCTTTTTATGCAGTCGGGTTTTTTGATTTATATATATATATATCATTATAATATTTTACGTATAGAAATTTGGAAAATATAATAGTATAAGAAGATATACTTTTATTATAGAAAAACAATTCCAATTTTTTTTTTTTTTTTGGAATTGTTTTTCTATAATAAAAGTATATCTTATACTATACATATATATATATATATATATATATATATATATATATATATATATATATATAAACATATAAACATTTTTAAAAATGGTGCCAATGTGTTTAGGAGGTTATGAAACGTCGAGAAATTTTGGTGCGACCCCTAGGTCCCGCCATCCGTCCGACGCCAATATGGCAAATACACTAAAAAATTCCAGCAATTGTTTGGTAAAATTACCGTGGAATTTTTAACAGTGTGGAAACGAATAGCAATGACCGCAATATTTTTAAAGATGGAATGATCCTGTCGACTAATTGACTGGAATTTTTTTATTAACATTAGCTTGAAATGTGTTCTGTAAAGTTCTGTAGATGAATATTTTTGTGAACAAAACATTTTCTCCTTGTTCTGTGACTTGTATATACAAAACAATTTTGTGTAACGGCCTTCAACTGCCAGCAATTACGTTGACATGCAAAAAAACCGCCAGTGTTAAGGTTACACGGCTAATCAAATACTAAATATGAATAATTAATAATGAAAATAATTAAAACAACCAATGCAATAATATAAAAACAAAATGATGGAGGAGTTCAACTAGTAAACAAGCTCTCGTAATTACTGTCACGAAGAATAAAATAATTTTCTTTTTATATTCTTATTGATTAAGATAAATAAAACTGCCTTCCGCGGATTTTTTTGTCGATAACATATCTTTTTAAAATCTACATTCTTGGAAAAATTGTACCTGCAACCCATTAAGGGGGTCGTCTGGTGTGAGGGGTCAAAAAAACCGAAAAATTTTTTTTTTGGTTAAATCGCCTTTTTAGGATCTCCAGATTATGTTTGTGAAAGAGTTTTTCGAAATTCGAAGTCGTTGGAAAGTTACAGAGGTAGATTGTGAGTCAAGTGCTTTTTTCTGTTACGCATACTTGATTTTTCAAACGCGTTTTTCTCGAAACTGTATTTTTTAAAATGGTTGCCACGATATCTCAAAAACTAATGATCCGATTGCGTTGAATTTTTTATGGTATCTTCAGTACATCTATAGTTCTAGCCCGAACCAGAATCGTTGTGATAACCGTAATAGTTTTTTTATTCTTCAAGCTGGAATAGTAAAAAAACGGTGAAAATCGTAAATTTTGTTTCAAATCTTCGCCAAACATATAGTTTTCAATATTTCGACTTAATTCTGGTACCGGCTGTAGTCACAGGCCTACCAATTAAAACGCAATTTGATTTGTTGATTTTAGATACGCAGAACAGTATGTATCGTGGCAACCGTCAGCCGACTTTTTTTTTACATGGGCGTCATCCCGGAGATCTACAGTCGGTTCAACTGTACATTTCAACGTGAAAAAATTTGGAAAGATTGATGAAATGTCAATAAATACATGATGAAAATATTAAGATAGTATACATTCATTGTTCGCCACGAAAAATTCCCAAAAAAGCGTGAAAAAAACAGTTGTCACACCAGACGACCCCCTTAAAGTTACTAAGCAGCAACTGTTCAACGTGCATGTTAAATGCACTTACGTTTCGGAAATCTCTAATTTCTATGAAAAATTTTATTCAATCTTTGATGGTAATGCTTCAAAATAAACTAGAAATATCTACCATTCTTCCCATATGACTTTTAGCCAAGTTTTTACAATTTATTTGATCTAAATAAACGATTTAAAATCAGATAAAAACAAGAAAATTAGCATAAGTTTTACACTAATTTTTATTTATTACTAGCCGCTCCCCGCGGCTCCGCCCGCGATTATAATGATACACGGCAACAACAACAACAGTAGTGGAATCTTCATCAAGACCTAACAACTACATTTTCAGTCAGTAGAAAATGTATTTTAAAAATTAGAGTGTGTTAATCATTGACACCCCTGCACTTCCCCTCTTTCCTCACCTTGGAAGACTATTTTAGTATCTCTACTCAACAAAAGAAACAAATTTCAAGTCTGGGTGTCTAATAGTTCCGCAAGGTATCGTGATGACCTGTCAGTGAAATTCATCCCCTATTTCTCCTCGTTTAAGTTTTTGTTTTGAGACAGAAGGTAGCCTATGTCCTTCTTTAGGATGCAATTTATCTCCTTGTCAAATTTTATCGAAATCTGTTCAGTATTTATAAGGATAATACGCATATCTAATAACAACATTTTTGAAGCAGGAATGATCCTGTCGCTAGATTTTCTGAAATTTCTTATGCACACCATTATCTAGAAAAAAAATATTTTGCACTCACCCAAAACTGGGACATAAGATTGACATCAATGGTTTTCTTTACATCGTTTTCGGAAAATTCCACGATTTTTCCCGCTATTCCAATACCGGCATTGTTTATTAAAATGTCGATATGTCCGAATTTTTCGTAAACAGCCTTCGCCAATTCTTGGACATTTGAATATTTGGAGACATCGCAAGTAAATGCTTCTACCTTGATAGAATAATTTATTTTTGCAACATCTTCTTTCGTTTTATCGTTGGCTTCGGTGTTAATGTCAACACAAACAATGTTACTGCCTTCTCTTGCTAATGCAAGACATAGTTCGCGGCCAATTCCACTACCTGCACCTGTTACCTAAAAAATTTGACAAATTTATGCACATAATAATTATGCTTCACTTGGTTACTATAATTAGACTAAAAGTAACCTTGCACAATGATAATTTCGTTGACGTAGGAACTCTTTGAGTTCACGGTCAAACTTTTTTGGAAGTCTAGACAGAAGGAACCGGTTTTGGTCAAGACCTACACTAAATCGAAAATTCAGGGCACATTTCTTTTGTGATATCCTCAGTACATTAAGGCTGTCGAAACGCTCTGAATTTAAGCCAAAAATAAAGCTTTGGTTGTCAACTGATTGTAGACTTATTTGTCAACATTCTGCAAAAATTCTTTCTCTATAAGGAAGATAAAAGACAAATCTAGGTCTCTAATGGACTACTTTTGTTATTTATGTACGATTTACTAGAAAAAAGTTGGCATTAATTGTGCCAAAAAAACACACGTTTTCAATGTCATACTACGACCTTATTCGTACTTATTTCACAAAACTGTTCCATCACAAACCTAAAGTGACTCTTTTAAATCTTCAAAATATTTCCCAAACTTAGAGTAATCAATTGACAGTGGCACCCTTGCAACAACATTTTTTAGCCTCGTAGTTGACACCAGCCAAAAATTGAAACTGGCGGATGATTTGAACGAGACAGAGCTAAAGAAGGTCACACCCACAATATGTCTTTTGCCTACCTCGCCTCTTACCGCTGGGTCTTAGCACAAACAAAATTCAGAGCGTTCCGACAGTTTTAAGACCCCGCTTAATGCGGTAGATACGTTTTAATAAGTTCCTGCGCTCTACGAAACAGCGCTAAACGAGGTCATCTTAATACGTAGATAATAGCCATAAGTGAAACAGAACAGAGAATAAGAACATTTGTTAGTTTTTTTTTTGTTTAATTTTGTAGCTTTGATTGTTAAATACTTTTTTATCACGTTAATTATAAATTTATTAATTACTAAGATCGATTTTTGTATATAAAACATTTATGAAAATCACATAAAAGTTCGAGTAAGAAGTTATGACTTCGCTTAACATTGTTTCAGTATTACGCGGTTTCTAAAAAAAAGTTTAGCCACTATAACGTAAATTATGGATCAGCTTATAAAAAAGGATTCAAATGTTGATAGAAGTTTAAAGGCAAGACGAAGTGTCATTGATGCAATATCTTGCTATCGACAACAGCTTGCTGAACGAAACAGAAAAAGGCAAACGACTTTAGATGACTTCTTCACAAAAA
This sequence comes from Venustoraphidia nigricollis, assembly GCA_034508555.1. Classification (NCBI taxonomy): domain Eukaryota; kingdom Metazoa; phylum Arthropoda; class Insecta; order Raphidioptera; family Raphidiidae; genus Venustoraphidia; species Venustoraphidia nigricollis. The sequence continues at coordinate 1,998,564 of JAVRKA010000046.1, forward strand.
ACAAAATATGTCAAATGAGGAACTTTCCTCATCACAAACAATAACTTATTACTCAAACTTTTATTTGATTTTCATAAATGTTTTATGAAGAAAAATCGATATTAGCAATTTATTAGTAAATCTATAATTAATTCGAGTTGTTATCGTCCATGTTGTTATATATTAAATATATAACAACATGGACGATAACAACTCGAATTAATTATAAATAAATAATTATAATAATTATAAATAATAATTATAAATAAATAAAGCTTGCTTGAAAAAGTAGGAAACTAACCTACGAAACTTTTCATTTATTTGTATCCAATTACCCACTATCCATAAATTTTATGGATAGTGGGTAATTGGACACAAATAAATGAAAAGTTTCGTAGGTTAGTTTCCTACTTTTTCAGGCAAGCTTTATTTAAAATAGGATACTGCAAACACATCAACAAAGACTATAAACTATAAAGTAAGTAGCTTGATAAATTTTATTATATATTGTAAATTAAAAGCCTAATTATACATACTAATTATATCCTATTTTAAATAAAGCTTGCCTGAAGAAGTAGGAAACTAACCTACGAAACGTAGCAAATTTAGAAAACTTAGAATTTTCATTTATTTGTGTCCAATTACCCACTATCCATAAATATAATCTATAATTAATGTGATAAAAAAGAATTTAACAATAAATATTACAAAATTAAACAAAAAAAAAACTAACAAATTTTCTTATTCTCGGTTCTATTTCACTATTGTCTATTATCTACTTATTAAGATGGCCTCGTTTAGCGCTGTTTTGTATGACGCGGGAACTTATTGGAGCCTATCTCCCGCGTTAAGCGGGGTCTTACTGTACTTCGAGTTTTAAAAAAACTGTGTATGAACCGAAACTTTAATATCTGTATATTACGCAAACTTTCAGTCAATAATACAATTTGGCATAATTTTTTGGGGCAATTCAGTACATACTATTAAAATTTTAAAAATACAAACAAACAATGTAGGTATTCGCATCATAGCGAGCGTGGCACCCCGCACTAGTTATCGCAATTTATTCACAAGATTTTCCATACAACTTAAAAGTCTTCGAATTATACTATACTTTAAAATCTGCCATATTTATTAGGAAATTTCCAAATTTATTCCTATCAAATCAAATAGAGGGTCTACTAATCGCAACAAATATAAACTAAAAATTAATCTCTCATAAGTTTCCAAAAACATACAAGGGTGTCCGTAACGCTATGATACGGATGCATAATAAATTTCCAGGTGCATTGAACGCTGAAAATAACATAAAATTAAGGAACAAGTTAAAAAAATATTTATATAACAAATCATATTATTCCCTGAAAGAATTTTTGACGCTATTTATACATGTCAAAAAATATAATTATAGTGATTTTTCTAAATTGAGTTAACCTGGTTGACAATGTGTGTAAACCGGTTACAAACCGAGTTAGGAGGAACATTCTGAATAATGATAAAAAATAACAAAGGACAGATCGTTGCAACAGCATCTGCTGTAGCGAAATTTGGTGGGGCTGGGGCCACGGCGTATTCTTCTTCAAAATTTGCAATTACTGGTAAATAATATATTACACATGATTTGTATTGTAATTATTCTGTCACTCGAAGGCGAATCAGAATCAAAGAAAATAGTAGAAGTCAGAAGAGCTGTTAAACATTTTTGGGTAGGTATTTGAGCCACTGTGAAAATTTGTACAATAACTCTTTAGTAATATCCGAATACAAAAACACAGACCTGGCTGAAAGGTAGCGGGGCTTAACCGACTCTCAAATTTTTAATCTACTGGGAGGTAAAATGTCCCACCGAAACGACCTTTATTTTTGAATATAACTATTTTTAGTTACCTTATTCTGTTTAAATTTCAACGTACCTCAAATATATTTTTTAAATTTTTCAAAAATATAATTTTGCAAACACCTGACTAAGTTTTAGACCCGATTGAGACATCTGGCTTTTTTATTTTTCAGCTACTTAACTACTAAATTTCAAGATATTACAATTTCAAAATGTCTCAAGGACTTTTTATTGCGAAGAAAAATTTTGCTAATTTAAAAATTTGAGGTTTGGTTAAGCCCCGCTACCCTTCAGTTAGGTCTGTGTTTTTGTATTCGGTAATGACTAAAGAGGTATTGTTCAAATTTTCACAATGCCTCAAATACCTACCTAATAAAAATGTCTAACAGCTGTTCTAATATAACGTTTGTCTGTTTCGTTCTGTTATTCAGTTTGAAATTTTGAACTGAATGTATGTTTGAGTTGACATTAAGTATTAAGTAAGAAAATTTGTGGAACTTAAGGTAGTTGTCGTGGTACAGTATTGTCAAAAAGTTATAGATTATACGCGGCACAAAAGTATACTAGCTTGTAGCTAAGTGATCCATAATTTGTACGCAAGACTGTACCCGTGGAAACGTAACCCATACAGTATTCATATGCATGTATACTTTTCTATAAATTGTTGAACTTTAAACCGTTATTTATACATAATTATACGGTCAAAACATTTTTCTTATTTTTTTTTAAACTCATAACAAATGCATTGAAAGACTGTCAGTTTTTGGAAAGTTTCTGACAGTTAGTTCTTTTTTTATAATTAAGAAACTGGTTCAGAACTACAGAGATGTTAATTATCCAATTTTTAATTGAATTTATTTCGGATTATATACGGTCGATGGACTTCAAATTTTCAGGGTAATTGTATTATCATGTCCTTAATAAGTATACAAAAATTAAGAATTTTCTGACGGTTTGTTTTTTTTAAATTTTTGTTTGCCAGTTTAAAAAAAAATATTTTTATGTTACTAAATTAGTCGAAAACTATTATTTTTGTTCTGGTGGGCTGTAGCTAAAAGCTGAAACCCCTGTTTTATTGTACATAATTGTAAAAATCTGTAAAATATGTAAATAAAGACTTATTATCTATCTATCTATCGCGACCACAGTTGGAAATTTCCCGGGAGCATATTTTACAATCTGAAGGATACTTACTAGAACGTTTAATCCTGAAAGCGACTTGCCAAATAATTTAACAGACAGCACTAATTTGTAAAATATTATTACAACAAGTAACAGCACAAACGCACAAACTGCGCAAAGCATAATATCCCAAGTATTCATATTTTTTATTTAATTCTTTATTTTGTCGACTGATTGTTACCCCAACTGAAACAAAATGATCAAGTATTATTATCCCGGGTTGCAGAAAGCACTGTCAAAAAATCAGATTTGACCATACATAACTCTCCATAAGAAAACGATTGTAATGCAGACAATGGTTTTTAACCGACTTCAAAAAAAAGGAGGAGGTTCTCAGTTCGTCAGAATCTTTTTTTTTTATTTTTTATGTCTGTTCCCCGATTACTCGAAGATGCCTGAACCGATTTGGAAAATTATTTTTTTGTTTGAAAGGGTATACATCCCAGGTGGTCCCATATAGTTTTTATTAAAATCGGTTCATCCGTTTTTAAATGACGTCAAAAAACATATTTTTTAATGTATGCTACCTCATATCTCCAACATTTGTAAAGCGATTATAATAATTCTTTTCTTATTTAATAGGGCAAATGTTCAGATGATCCCACATAAATTTTACTTAAATCGGTTCAGTCGTTTTTAAAAATGTGCGAAATCAAATCCACCACTAAAAAGTAAAAAATAAAAAAACTTTTAAAAAGAAAATACTAACCTCCTTCAAAAAAGTCACTAAAAAGATGAAAATAATAATGAAATTTTGAGGTCGGTTCCAATTTAATAAAAGTAGATGCTTATTAATTTTAAGTTTCAGCACCGACCTCAAAATTTCATTATTATTTTCATCTTTTTAAATTTTACTTAAATCGGTTCAGTAGTTTTTAAAAATGTGCGAAATCAAATCCACCACTAAAAAGTAAAAAATAAAAAAACTTTTAAAAAGAAAATATTAACCTCCTTCAAAAAAGTCACTAAAAAGATGAAAATAATAATGAAATTTTGAGGTCGGTTCCAGTTTAATAAAAGTAGATGCCTATTAATTTTAAGTTTCAGCACCGACCTCAAAATTTCATTATTATTTTCATCTTTTTAGTGACTTTTTTGAAGGAGGTTAATATTTTTTTTAACGAGTTTTATTATGTGAACTTAAGTTTGTTTTTGACCAAAATAAAAAATTTAACTTCTTAATACACTATTCAAAATATTTTTTTTCTTAGTTGCAATATTATATCAATTGAAAATTTCCACTGAACTACATCATTCTTATTATCTCACTATTTGCAAACTAGTTTTTTCAAAAAAATTTCATTTAAACGTATAACGGTTACATTTGAATTTTGAAACGATTCTGAAAATTTGTCTGTATTTTGGGATTCAAAAAACATTTTTCAACCCTTAAAAGGGTCCGATTGGGCCCATTTTAAATAGGCTACGTGCTGTGATGAATTTCAACATGTGAGCAAAATTTCGTTAAAATCAATCAACTCTTCCAAAAGTTATTTAAAAAATAGTGTCAAGTTGTTTAGTATGGTGTGAAACGTCGAGAGATGTTGATCCGACTCTAGGACTCGCCATCCGACCGACGCCAATAGTGTGTTTGCCAAACAGAAATTTGCAATCAGTTTTATTTTACTTTACCGTCCTAGTTCGTAATGAGTCAAGTTACAGACCAGTATTACAAGCATGAAAAATATATAGGAAGTAAGCCAAAAAATATATACAGGTGATTTTTAAGTTGACTCTTTTTTTAACAGTGTGTAGAAATCAGACGAATAAATATTTCAAGTAACTTTTTTATCAAAACTCAAAAATAAGACAGAAACAGTCACTCAAAGATTAATTAAAATTTTGAGGTCGGTCCTGGCGTTATGTTATGTCACTATGGAAATATGTTGGGTTATTATCAAGTATTTACAGAAATTGTTCGAAGTTGTCCCCGTTTTGTTTCAAATAAGCAGCAAGACACTTGATAATTACATATTTCCATAGTGACTTAACATAACGCCAGGATCGACCTCAAAATTAATTAAAATTTAAAAATATTAATTAAGCTTTGAATGGTCGTTTCTCTCGTATTTTTGAGTATTGATAAAAAAAGTTACTTGAAATATTTGTTCGTCTTTTTCAGAGTCTCCCAAACTTTTTTGACCGCGGCTCGGAACGAGGTTTTAAAATTTTTTGTGACTCGCCTTATGAAAAAAAAAACATTTATTACCAAAATAAATTTTATTTTGTAATAGAAATCAAGTTATTTGTTTGATTATTTCATACACAAAAATATACAATTTTTTTCGCGACCCAGTAAAATTTTTCTACGACCCGGTGCCCCCACAAACGTCGGTCTATTTGATTTCTTCATGTCGTTAAAAAAAAAATCAACTTAAAAATCATCCTGTATTAATGTTCTTAAAATAAAAAAAAAAAACTCACCTTATAAAATCTGAGTAATTCAATCTGTTTCTAAATTTTAAAATATTATGAAATGTAAATTAATCACTAAACATTTTTAGACCGACTACAACTGCTTACTTAATTTAAAAGAACCGCTTAACCCGTTGAGGGTTATACTTTGACTGAAAGACTAGACTACCATTTGCGCAGTGCCCAAGTATCACAGAATAATAACCTTTCGATTGGTCTGCATAATTCAGGGTTCTTTTTTTTAATCTATGACGATCAAGTCGAACTTTAGCACAAACAGGACCGTACTTTGTGTCAAAAATAACTCAGCAGCAATTCGAATCTGTAGGGTAATTCCGGGAGTGTTGGTCCACTTTTTTTAAAGGATCAGTAAATTGTAATTATTATAAATATTCATTGTTACAATGATAAATTAGAAAAAAATATTTTTTATCCACCAACACCGTCGGGATTTAAACCCGAACCTTTCCACTTTCGCGGCGGAATGAGTTATTAATTTACCTTCTTCATTCATAGCTCTCACTACTGAGATGATTCATTTCTATAAAAAAAATCAGCTCTCGCATGTAGTGAATTTAATGTTACAATTTGCTTTATTATGATGAATTGATTGTTTAGATATCGCACCGTAGAGTAATTGATAACTCATTCCGCCGCGAAAGTGGAAAGATTCGGGTTTAAATCCCGACGGTGTTGGTGGATAAAAAATATTTTTTTCTAATTTAGCATTGTAACAATGAATGTTTATGACAATTATATAACGTTCTGCAGCTTTGTAGAAATAAAATATATCTTATAGTACATTGTAAGCTGAAAGTATAATCAAAAGACACAATTTTATTTGGAATCGTCAATGCTTATTAAATTAGAAAAGTAATTAAAATAAAAAGATAGTCATAATTTTTATCACAAAAAAAATAAATGGCAACTCATGCATCTATCCCGGAGTGTCCGGATGAAATGACCCATGATTTAAGGTGTGATGACTAAAATAAAAAAACGTTTTTTTTAAGATAATGGGAAGAAAATGTATTTTTTCTGGTAGGTACATAGCTTTTTTACAAAGATCACATATGATCACATATTTAAAACACACTTCGTGAAAGTATTTTTCACATCTACTACATCGAATCAAGAAAACCCGTTTTTTTTTTTGTAACTTTTTGATATGAGCTTTAATTTTCCCCCCATTTTCTGTACCTAAATAGTCTATATCTATTCTTCATTTTTCTGTTCAATATAGGAGCCTGGATGCCAAAGTTTCTAGAGGCAGAATTCACACTCTTTCTCCCACTTTGAACTGCTTTGACGACGTCCGAAAGCTTTTGTGTCCATAATTCGCTATCTTTATTATTTTGTGTCATATTCAGTCGACATGACAAAACAAATGACAGGCTATTAGATATCTGTGTTGGGTCATCTATACCCTAAAAGAAAGGGCCATCTGACCCGACAGTGAATAATTTATTACCGATATTAAGCACTCCACGCTTTGTATAGTAAAGGTAATTTTAAGATATAAGTTTTTAATTTATACAAGCTGCAGAACGGCTATCTAATTGTTAAACATTCATTGTTACAATTAAATTGTTAACAATTGTTAACAATTAAATAGCCGTTCTGCAGCTTGTAGAAATTAAAAACTTATATCTTATATTAAAACTTTACGGAAGTCTTTCGTATATAAAAATTTCCATATGATATAGATAGGTATGGCCCCGTCCCCTTTATCTGCCTTTGAATTACATATTATGATGTACTTAAGTTGGATTAATAATAAAAAAATGGAAATTTACCTATACATTCATAACTCTCGCTATTGAGATGATTCATGTCTAGCGGTACCTAGTTAAAATAATCAACTCTCGTATGTATTGAATTTAATGTTACAATTTGCTTTATTATGAAGAATTGATTGTTTAGATATCGCACCGTAGAGTAACTGATAACTCATTCCGCCGCGAAAGTGGAAAGATTTGGGTTTGAGTCCCAACGATGTTGGTGGATAAAAATAAATTTTTCTGATTTAGCATTGTAACAATGAATGTTTAACAAAGGTAATTTTGTTGTCAAATTGTTTTGCATTTTTTAGTTCATAAAAGCGTGGGTTTAGTTTTTTTTAAATTCTATTTTTTTTTTTATATATAAATCCTTAATACGTGCCAGTTTTAATGATCATATTAAAAGATAGATTGACTCTCATACAGTATATAAAACTCTTTTTTTTTGTTTATTTTACCTACCTCTGGTAGCGTGTACATAATATAATGAACACTATTAAATACCAATTACTGAGTGTGGAATAGTAGATACACTCAAACAAAAAAACTACTAATCAAAGTGACTCTCATTACGCGGCTAGATTTGAAGGTCTCTCCAAATAATTTATCCTTTTCATTGTCGTTATTTGTCCCTCTGTCACATCTCTTTAACTCCTAACCAATAGGAATGTTGACTATTTTTGGGAAATTGTTTTAAATCGTGTATAAGTCACTAATATAGTCACAAATATTTATTATTTTTATTTAAATACGACTCAAGCCTTAAAAATAATGTATTTTAAATTCCGTTTCAAATTTGGGTCCAAAACGCCAATACTTGTCACGTGACTGCCGTGACGTCAGACGGTCACAAAGTAGGAGGCTGTGCTCATAAACGCTGGTAAACTGATGATGTGATGAAAGGTTGCTTCGTAGTTGTTGCTATAGTTATACATGTAATTTGACGTTTCCTATAAACAAATAATAATAAAGTACACACTAAATATTAACCAAACAATGAAGCCTTTTTACAGCGTCTGATGCTGTTCATGACTCTCTGACGTCATGCGCTCTGATAAGTGTTCATTGTAAAGCGACTTGAGAGTGATTTAATTAGGTTTTATTTATTAAATATTTATTAAATTCCTTAAAAATAAGGAAAAATATTGTGTTTTTTAGTATTTCTATCATAGAAACTACCAATTAAGGTTAAAATTATGTTTTTATTTGAATACAGTTAACATTCCTATTGAATAAACTAAAGTAAAAAGTCAGATTTTTTTAGGGAAGTTATTGTATTTGGTACCGATTTTTTTAGTGTTTTTGCCATGTGGCACATACACTATTGGCGTTGCTCAGATTGCGGGACCTAGGGGTCGGCCAAATATTTCTCGACGTTTGACATCATTGTAAGCAACTTTGCTCCATTTTTGGAAATATTTATATATATTACGCAACCTAATTAAGGAGTCACATAAAACTTGTTGAAATTTTGATGATTTTCAAATTGCTGTATTTCCGATAGTACATTCTAGTTTTTGAGTCAAAATTTCAGAAATTTTTATCATCCTTGACAATTGAAAAAAAATGAGCCCTTAATTTTTATAAAATTACATCATGTCTATGGGCTACAAAAAAAATACAGATAAATTTCGAGTAAGGCACCTTAAAGCTGGTACTTTTCTTTTAAATATGCATTTTTTAAAATTTTCCTACGATTTTTTTTAACCGAGTTATCAGCTGTGACTTTAAATGCCCATTACTCCTGAAGAAATGATCCGACGACAATTTTCGAAAGTGCATTAGAAGACAATGTCCTCTTTAAAATGCTTCTGTTCAATTGTTTTCTTAAAAATTTCTTTCTTTTGTAATTGAGGAGCTCTATGTAAAAGGGGCCTATCTCGAGATAGGCCCTTTTTAGGTAGATTGCATTTTTAGATCCGCCATACTTTTTTCTATATGTCTGGGAATTTTGTTTGCTATAAGTTGAATATAGCAAGCAGTGTGAATCAATTTGTAAGTGAATGAAACTCAATCCAGCTAAAGAGGCAGATGTGAGAAGTCTTTATAAATTTTTAGAACCTGAACAATCTCAGTGGTTTGAACAAATTTTTAATAAATTTACTAATGATGATGACAATAATATTGTAACGTCTGATACCGAGGATAAGTATTATAGACAATATTTAATAGCAATTTTTAAAAACCCGGGTCGCAGTGCCAAAACCCTGCCGACAATATAGTGTATTTGCTAATACAGGTATTGTGGCTTTATTAAATGAAATTAAGTTTGTTTTTGGACAAAATAAAAAAAAATTGAACCCCTTAATACACCCCTTACAATAATAATTTTATTAGTTGAAATATTGTTATCAATCCAACATCTGCACCAAATTAAATACGACCTTCAGCAAGTAAATTCGTATACGCAAACTAGTGTTTTCATAAAATTTGTAAGTCCGGTCCTGTCGGGCCGATTCGCTTATAATTTTAGGAGCACTTTTTAATTGCTACTAAAGGGTTAAATTTCAATTTTGAAACGATTCTGAGAATTTTTTCGGTATTTTTGGGCCCAAAAACTTTTTTCAACCCCTAAAAACCACCCTTAAAATGACCCGATTGGGCCCATTTTAAATAGGCTTCGTGCGGTGATGGATTCCAACAAGTATGCCAAATTTCGTTAAAATTAATTAACTCCTTCGAAAGTTATTGCCCGCACATATAAATATATATATATATATATATATACGTATATAAATATATATATATATATATATATATATATATACATATATATATAAACATTTTTAAAAATGGTGCCAAAGTGTTTAGGAGGTTATGAAACGTCGAGAAATTTTGGTCCGACCCCTAGGTCCCGCCATCCGACCGACGCCAATAGTGTATGTTGCCATATGGCAAATACACTAATAATGATAATGATTATTTTCTTGTTAAGTGTTATGAATGGACATTTTTTATTTTATAGCCAGAAAAATGTGAATTGTTATTTTCTAATTTTTTTAGTGTATTTGCCATATGGCAACATACACTATTGGCGTCGGTCGGATGGCGGGACCTAGGGGTCGGACCAAAATTTCTCGACGTTTCATAACCTCCTAAAAACTTTGGCACCATTTTTAAAAATGTTTATATATATATGTATATATATATTTATATATATATATGCGTATATATATATATATATATATATATATATATATATATATATATATATATATATATATATATGTGTGCGGGCAATAACTTTCGAAAGAGTTAATTGATTTTAACGAAATTTGGCCCATGTGTTGAAATCCATCACCGCAAGAAGCCTATTTAAAATGGGCGTAATCGGGCTATTTTAAGGGTAGTTTTTAGGGGTTGAAAAACGTTTTTGGGCCCCAAAATACCGAAAAAATTCTCCGAATCGTTTCAAAATTGACATTTAACCTTCCAGTAGTAATTAAAAAATGTCCCTAAAATTTTAAAAAAATCGGCCTGACAGGACCGGACTTACAAATTTTATGAAAACGTTATTTTGCACATAGTGAATTATTTACTGAAAGGTGTATTTAATTTGGTATGGAGGTTCGATTGATAATAATATTGCACTTAAGAAAAAAAATGTTATTTTAAGGGGTGTATTAAGGAGTAAAATTTTTTATTTTGCCCAAAAACCAACTTAAGTTCGCATAATAAAGCCACATTGCCTGTATAAGCAAATACACTATATTGTCGGCAGGGTTTTGGCACTGCGACCCGGGTTTTTTTATTTTTTAATAATGAAATAAATTTTGTTTTTGAAATATAATATATTATAACATTTATTAAAAGCCCACTTAATTAATTAATTAAGTGGGATTTTTTTACAGTTTTCAATAATAACAATAAGATTCTATGTAAAAAGGGCACTTACGGGACATATTATATTCTATAAATTTATATTAATACAATTGAATAAAAGACATTTTGAATGATTAAACATTTCTAAAAATGTATACTTTCATTAGTACAGTGTTCCTAAATATTTATAAAAAAATATTGTAGACAGGGAAAAGACTGCAAATGTTTAAGTGCGATTATTTCAAAACACGTTTTTCTGAGATAGGCCCCTTTTACATAGAGCTCCTCAATTACTGTTTGAAAATGTCATTTGTTTTTTAAACGTCGTTTTGTTTGAAATGGCGGAAGTATTAATATTTTTACGTGTTTCTTCTTATAAGAGTAGCATTAAAAACTGCCAAATACCAAGTTGTTGCAATGTTCTTTTCTTTGTGTCCACGACTGTCAAAAATTTGATAAAATTTTTTGGAACGTCCGTGTTTTCACGAAAAATATATGATTTGAATGAACTTGGATTCATTTTAAAGATTAAAACCGTATTATGTAACCATGCAAACGCATTGCAAACATAATATTTATTACTAGTCGTTACCCGTGCCACCGCACGCTTTAACAGAAATTTTATTTTAATTATAACAATATATCAAATGTTAATATACAGTCGAACCTTGATAAGCAAGAGTTCAACAGACCGCGATCTCTTTTTTGCTTATGGAGGTTTTTCACTAACTCGAATTTCTAGCTTACGAGGTATGGGGGTGGCCTTTCTCACTTATAGAGGTCTATAAAAATACAACAAACATAAATAATTCGACATAGATGCTAAAAAAAGAAAACAAATCTTACATTAACATTGACTTAAAGAAATCCGTTAATTGTTTCTGCGTTTCTGTTTTTACATTTTGCGTATATTTTTCTAGTTCATAAATTTTATCAAATATTGTTTTATCAACAACCGTCGAGTATCTAAAAAACTTGTGGAATGTCGCCAGTGCATTTAAAGCTATTAATACGTTTGACTATCGCTTATAGAGGTACAGGTGAGAATAGTAGTCTCAGTTATAGAGGTCTTTCGCTTATAGAGGTTTCTGTTCCTCACTTATAAGAGGTTTTATAGAGGGTTACAAAGACGGCACCTGGCAATTACTCTCACCTAGAGAGTTTTCTCGCTTACCCAGATCTCATTCACTCAGGTTTCACTGTATTTGAAGTTGGAATGGTCCTGTTGCCCAATTGTCTGAAATTTTATTGGTTGCAAAACATAACAATATAATACATATTCAAAATTAATAATCTTTATTATTGTCTGACACATAGAATACAGATTATGTGAAAATAATAAAGTTATATAATGTTTACAATAATATACTAATGCAATATTAATATATTCCCTACATAAAGTACCGGTAAACCGGGGCTACTTTGTGACAATTATTTATGTTTTTTGCTTAAATTGAATTTCTTATTACACTGAATACAATAAATTTTACATGAATATGAAGCTTGAACCTTACTCTTTTGAATGCACAGTGGTAGGTTGCAATATTATGTATAGAAAAAGAGATATTAATTAAATAAAGTGTCACAAAGTAACCGCGTATGTTGGGGTTACTTTGCGACAGCCATTTTTTACTATGAAAATATTGTTGAGTAGACTGCTGACATAAAGTAACCCTCTTAATAACGTCAACAAAAAATATGTATGCCCTATTTTTCAGAAGCAACACGTAGGGAGAGCCCATTTTGTCTTATATTTTTGAGAGCTTTTTTAGTGTAATTTTTGTAATTCCTACTACCAAGCTTCTTTTTATATGTTCGTGGCATTTTAGATCTGAAAAATTTGCATTATTAGTCTAAATTTCAGTTAAAATCCTAATAAAATAATTACTGATAGAATTTTATCTGCTTAACATTGCGATGGCTACTTTTGATAGGTTTTTTAATGTCACAAAGTAACCCTTCAAATATTTGATTTTTAATTAAATTAATAACTACATCGAAATTAAAAATTCTAAAATTAAACTATGTAGTTCAAAATGGTCGTTAATAACAATAAGACAACTTGTACTTAGTTAATTTTTAAAAAACTTTTTGGGTTTTAATCTCACACTAGAAAGTATACAGACAAACTGAAAACACCTGTTCTTTAACCAGAAATGACGCCCAGTACACATAGACTTGCAATCGTATTTAGATACTGCATTCTCTTCATAAATGACCCCACAGACCCTTCTACAAATAGTAACTTCCCAAAACTATGTTTGGTTGATGGTATTGTACCCGGATCTAGATTTTGTTGCTTAAGACCTGGTGTCACAAAGTTACCCCTGCAGTCGCAAAGTAGCCCCGGTTTACGGTACATAACATTGTGCAAATGCTAAAAATTGAACAATTAATTTGACATATATAATTAAAATTTACAATTTAAGAACTCGACTACTGAAGCAGAAGCGTAGCGAGCCTTGGCGGGGCCCCGTATAAAAATTTGTTTAGGGGCCCTTCCCCCGTTGAAGTAAATGACTTAAACGGGGAAATCCCGCAGCCCGCGATAACCGATGTAGGGTGTTGCCAACTTTTGAACGCAATCTTTACGCGGGAAAAAATTGCTTTTTTGACTTTTGTCATTTCTGAAATAAAAAAAAAATTGGGAAGTTTTTATTAATTTTTGCTTACGCACGTTGGGGGCCCCTGTGGCCCGGGGGCCCCATATAATTGATACGGCATATACGGCGGTAGCTACGCCACTGTACTGAAGAAAATCAGTGTGAAAAATATGTTGGAATCAATAAGAAGATTAGATTAAAGAGAAATTATTCGGAATGTCGCGATCGATTACGGTGTTGAAGAAACAACCGTGCATGATTGGCGTCGAAATCGATATTTGGAACAATTCGCGACAGTACAGTGCAAATAAGTTTTTTTTCTGAAATGACGCCAAAGATTAATCTAAGTTAGTTAGATTTTCACTTTTATATACCTACTTTTGTGATTATATTTCATGCTATGATAATCAATAAAAATTTTCGAATTTTTTATTTTTTCTGTGTTATCCAAGGTACTTCTTCCCCACATTACCTCGGATAAACGAGGTTTTACTGTAATCTAGTATTATCATGGTTGCAGAAAGCATTATCAGAAAATATGATTTGATGACACGAAAAATATTATAACCTCCACCTGGTTTGTGAACCATCAAAGTTAAATTGTGGCAAAAATGTTAATTAAGAATTTTGATTGCGAAGTATTAAATAAAAAAATAATATTAAGGAGGTTCGAGACGAAATCCAAAATAATAAGAACGTTTTGAAATTTTAAGAACTTAAAGACGGATATACAATATGCTCGCTATGAAAATTTCAACATCATTCACTACCCCGTTTTTGAGAAAAAAAAATTTATAAACGGACTAAATAGACATATTTCTTTTAAATACTGTAGCTTTTGTCAGAATATTACCAATGTAATTATGTAATGAAACTTTCGGTACTTTGACATTTCTGAACAATTTTTTATATTTTTCAAGTTATTTTCCTTCTTAATTAATTAGTTATAGATAAAAACAGACGCAAAAACAAGTCGATGACGCCATTCGTCTCGAAAAATAGAAAAAACATTGCAACAGTGTGCAATTATAGCTTGAATGCATCTCAGCTGTAGTAAAATCAAACCACTTTTAGTTGTCCAAGCATCACATTATAATACAATAAATTATTCAATGTTTTTTGCAATGACTGCATCCGCCATAAAATTTTCATTTCAATATTTTCTCTTTTTGATATAACCTTTTCCCGTTTAATAACGGTGAAGCGGTGTTGCATTGTTTTCGTGTAAATAATTTAATTAATCATTTCGTTAAAAACACTTTTTCAATGAAAAAAAATTGTTTTTTATTCGGTTAATTAAGATTTTATATGAAGTAAAATATATTTATTAAAAATTAAGCAGGTTACCAACATTTTTTATGTGAAAATTTGGTGGGTAAGAGTTGTCACCTTGCAAAAAAGACAATGGATTTTTTATAAGGTGTCCCAGATAAATAATCGGTTTCGAACTGCCGTAAAATCACCACATTAACACAAAAAAAAAAAACTTAGGGACATCCTGTTGAAGCAGTGCAGGTTGTAGCCGCGTAACATTCGGTTGAAGCGGTGCAAACATCGGCTTTATGACAGCCTTTTGAATGTGTACAAGTCTTGGCATTGTGGCACTTCGTAGAATCGGTACATAATTCTGCCTGTTTACAATTTGTAGAATCGGTACATGTTCTTGCGGTTTTACAATTTGTCGAATCGGTACATAATCGTGCCTTTGGACAATTTTCGCTATTGGTACATACTGATGCATTGGGACAGTTCCTACAGTTAGTGCAAGCTTCGGTGCAACTGCTGCAATCAGAACCTCCAGTGCATTGACAATAACACTGAGTAGTCAAACACATCACTATGATTGCTATTATCAACCATTTTTTTGTAAAAGAATTTCCACCAAACATTATGAAATTTATTATTAATGTTATTTAGATCTCGGCTTGATTCGGTCGACTGCTGAAATGGGCTCAGCTGCCTGAAATATATAGCCGCTGGCTGTTCAATGGAATTTGACATACAAGGTGTATTGTAAAAACTAAAACTGGAAATGACAAGATACAAATTTAAATCTACTACTGACAGATACCCGCGGCCTCGTAATCGATTGAGATGAAACGAGTGTTGAGCAAAGCAAGACCGAGACCAAGACTAGGACAGTCTGATATTGGTCTTGGCTGTGGTCTTGTTCAAATAGATAGATAGATAGATGTGTTGTCTAATTTCAAACATCGCCAGATCCACTTTTCTTTAAAAACAAGATTTTTTGTCTATGGTCTCGTCACACTTGAACTACATGTTCCTAAATCTTAGTTGCTTTCGAACTGCGAATAGATATTGAAAGGTAAAAACAGCACTTTATTTCAAAACCCGTTACATCCATGAGAAATAGTTTTCAAATGTCCGCATCGACCAATCAGAACAGAGCATTCATCGCAAAACTGTCATGGCGTTTCCAGTTAGTTAAGTTGTATTCGTGCTGTGTTTTTTTGAGTTTATTCTAGTAAATAATGGCAGATTTATCTTATTAAAGTCTCTTTCGACAAAGCTAGGAAACGTTCTATAAACAAAATAAACTGGAAAACCTTTGAAAATTTAAATTTATATAATACAAATGAATAAAAAACAATTAAAATCTTTCTATTGATTTTGTCCTTTGAACAAAATATTTTGTTCTACATCTTCAAAGTTCAGTGAGTGTTTAAATTGATTTAATTTTATTATTCCAATTACCCGTGATGCTGTTTTCTATTATTTTGTTTGTAGTAAGTAAGGAACACTCTGTATAGAAGATGTCTTAGCTTAAAGTTGGTAACAAAAGCAGTTAGATCCTATGCTTTTTTTTTCATAACCCGCCAATTCCAAAACTGAATATCAAAGTCAGCTACATCCAATTTTTTGGCACAAAAATATGCATATTTCGCTGGCATTTATTTTGATAAAAAAATTAAATATGTAATTTATAATTTCATAATAACAATATGTATGATATTTTTGTGTTGATTTTACTTTTATTATTATTTTTGTAGATTCAATTTATAAATTATTTAAAACACTGAAGATGCTTGAAAAAAGCGAAACGTCTGTTTTTAATAAATAAAATTTTTAGATAAAAAAATTTTTTTATTTGTAATGCAAAAATAATACATTTTTGTTTGGTTTTTTTCTTTCATAAGAAAAAAATTTATTTTGGCCATTAATAAATTCCAAAATTCATGATACTATGCATATTTTACTTCTAAAACGAATGAATTTAAAATCAATATGGTGTTTGCTATACTTATCAAATATTGCTTTAAATTTTGACAACTATATTATTCACGGAATATTAATAATATAAAAAAATCACATACTGTAAAAATTACATTTTGGGATTTAACTGAATTTGAAATTAGACGCCACAGATAATCTTTATTAAAAAACCAAGTTTGGTATAAATAGCGTCAAAAAACAGAATATTATAATATAATTAATAATCTTTATTATTGTCCGATACATAGAATACAGATTATGTGAAAATAATAATGTAATATAATGTTTACAATAATGTAATATACTAATTCAATATTAATTTATTCCATACATAGAGTACATAACATTGTGAGAATGCCAAAAATTGAACAATTAATTTGAAATATATAATTAAAAATTTCAAATTTAAGAATTCGGTTAGCGAATAAAAATAGTGTTGTGGCTAAAAATAATTCTAATTTCTTTTTGTTGGTCGTAATTACTTACAATTTTATCGTCAGATGATTAAAAGTGGAGTGACTTTTTATATGAATTTTAGTTATCTGCCTTGTGTATATAAAGAAACATGTGAGCCTCATTCACATAAGCTCACGGTAGAAGTGAAACTTCTTTAGAGCTATAAACTCGTTTCATTTAGCGTTACCAGGATTTCTATATTTTCCCGCCTTTGAATCATTTTCACTTTTAACGTAATGAAAAATTTCAAACAAATACCTCCTCGCTAAAGAAGTTTAACTTAAAAAATTGTTTCTATTTTTTTAACACTTACAAGAAGTTTGTAAAAGAAGATATTCGGTGAACTGTTAAATTTTGAAGTTTAAGTCCTTTAGTGTGTAATAAAAGTAAAAATTCAGGGGAAGTAGAATTGTCCCCGAAAGGGGAAGTTAGTTTGTCTCTTAAATTACATGAAACTGACAAAGCCAGAAGTTTATAGTGTGTTGCTAAGTATGTGTAAATATTATTAATTAGTTTGACATAGCAAAAAATTAAACTTGGGAATAATATTAAAAACTAAGGAAGTTAAACTTCTTATGTGAGGCTCATTATAATTTTTGTTGTGTCAATCCAAATATTTAATTTTTGTGTATATACAATAACCTCCACCTGGATTATCTACCGTCCATTGTGGCAAAAAATGTCGATAATTTCAAGTATTAAATAAGAAATTAGTATTAAAATCACCACATAAATACAAAAACAAACCAAAAAAACACCTTAGGGACAGTTTGTCGAATTGGTGCAGGCTCGAGCCTTATAACAGTTGGTTGAACCAGTACACGTTATGGCATTAAAACAGTCATATGAATTTGTACATGTGACGGCATTATTGCAGCCTGTAGAACCAGTGCACGTTGTTGCCTTTTCACAATGGGTAGAACCAGTGCACGTTGTTGCCTTTTTACAATTGGTAGAACCAGTACATGTTATTGCATTGGGACAGTTCTGGCAGTTAGTGCAAGCTGCGGTGCAACTGCTGCAATCAGAACCTCCAGTGCATTCACAATAACACTGAGTACACAAACACACCACTATGACTGCAATTATCAGCCATTTTTTTGTAAAAGAATTTCCACCAAACATTTTGAAATTATATATTAAATGTTGTTTACCTATATTTTGGCTTAGTTCGGTCGACTGCTGAAATCGGCTCAGGTCCCTGAAATATATAGGCGTTGGGTATTCAAAGAAATTTGACATACAAGCTGTTAAAAAAATATTGACAGACAAAACTGGAAAGGGCAAGATACATATCTACTACAAGTCAGTAATTAACAAATACATTATTAAGAAATATTATTTCTTAATAAAGTATTTGTTAATTATTGATTTGCTTAGTAATTTCGCTCTTTTTTTAAGAAAAAATAGTCGGCTGTAATAGTCCTAGAGGCCCCATTATCCAAAAGTGCCCAAGGCCTCCAATAGGATAAAAACGGCCCTGACAACAGTAGTGGAGCCTTCGTCTCCACCTTGCCCCGTAGGGCTGTCTCCCTTTGGCAGTACACTAAAAAGCACAGAAAATATAACTGCTAAATTTCAGGTCCATAGGAACTGTATTTTAAAAATTAAAATGTGTTAAAAATTGACACCCCTCTACCTCACATTTCGTTCCTTAGAAGACGATTTTAGGAAAACCCCATTTTTAGTGGATGTTTATATAGCATAAGAAACATCTCTACCAAATTTCAGATCTGATACTTCAAAACCGGGAATTTTATGACGCTCCCTGCAACCATCCTTGAGAGTCAATTTCCGCAAAACTGGTTTTTAACGGATCTTTACTTAAAAAAAAAACCCGGGTCGCAGTGCCAAAACCCTGCCGACAATATAGTGTATTTGCTTGTATAGGGCCGTGTGGTTTTATACTTTTATTATGTAAAATTAAGTTTGTTTTTGGGCAAAATAAAAAATTTAACCCCTTAATACACCCCCGAAAATAACATTGTTTTTCTTAATTGTAATATTATTATCATTCTAACGTCTACACCGAATTAAATACACCCTTCAATAAATAAGTCACTATCTGCAAATTAGTGTTTTCAAAAAATGTGCAAGTCCGGTCCTGTTAAGCCGATTTTATTAAAATTTTAGGGACACTTTTTAATTGCTACTAACGAGTTAAATGTTAATTTTAAAACGATTCTGAGAATTTTTTCGGTATTTTGGGGCCCAAAAACATTTTTCAACCCCTAAAAACTACCCTTAAAATGACCCGATTACGCCTATTTTAAATAGGCTTCTAGCGGTGATGGATTTCAACACGTGGGCCGAATTTCGTTGAAATTTTCGAAAATTATTGCGCGTACACACATATATAATTATATATATATATATACGTAGGTATATAAATATATATATATATATACGTATATAAATATATATATATATATATATATATATATATATATATATATATAAACATTTTTAAAAATGGTGCCAATGTGTTTAAGAGGTTATGAAACGTCGAGAAATTTTGGTCCGCCCAGTAGGTCCCGCCATCCAACCGACGCCAATAGTGTATGTTGCCATATGGCAAATACACTAATAAACAAGCTTGTCAGATTTCAAGTCTATAGGTCTAATAGTTCCAAAGATATCGTGATAAATTGATACTTGATCTTTCGTCCCCTATTTCACCCCTTTCAAGTTTTTTTTGAGCCAAAAGGTAGCCTACGTCCTTCCGCATGGTGCAACCTATTTCCGTGCCAAATTTTATCGAAATCAGTTAAGCGGCTTAGGCGTCAAAAGGTAACAGACACTCAGACGGCATTTATTTTATCAGCTAGTATAATACTCGCCACGGTTCTAAAAGGTTCTGAAATTAGTCACAAACGGCGTCGCAAATGCATATTTTAGAGCCGTCCCGGTTGTTTTGTGGGAAGGAAGACTCCCATCACCTCCCAATTACCGGCACAGAACGTGCGTTCGTCGGTGATTGGTTATCGCTGGTTGTCGTGTCACTTGTCGCTTTCCTGCTATAAAGTACAGTCCAGTACGCTATTGTCAAGTTGTTTCTTTGATTGTTAATTGATCAAAATGCCTAATACAGTTTTGCATAGACAAGCACGAAAAATAATTTTTTGGATGACTTTATGCAAGGAATTAGACCTTTAGACTAAAGAAAAATTAAAAATAATAATATAGCGCGAATTTGTAGTTTTTCAACCGACTGTACCTGCGCAAGCCTCCATTTGCATCTAACTTCAGAACCTTTTAGAACCGTGGCGCGTAGGTACTATATAGATTAATGCTATAACACTAAACCGAAAATGCTATTACTGTGAATTAAAAAAAATGGAACAAGGAATCTTTTTAAGGTTATTAACTTTTAACAACTGAAAAAACGACAATGTTCCGTTTTTGACGGTCTCCAAGTATAATAAAAAATTGTTTTTTTACAATACATATTTTTAATAATATTTTTAGAGTTTGCTGTTTGTTTTTTTGTACATATGTAAAAAATATTTGTTTACCTATCGCATACTGTGACTCCTAGAAACTATATTAGACACCAGAATGCGGCTCTAAATTTGCACACAGAAGTACTACGCTTGATAGATTGTAGATTATAGACGCTCAACATCTCAGGGCTTGACTCCTGCACTAAGTTGTGGTATTCATATTCTCAAAGCTTGTTTAATTCACACTTTTTTACTGCTGTAAGACGAAAAATAATCTATAAACTAATAACTCACTACGCACACACTTAAGCAATGTTTATTTCAATTGATTATTTGCCTTCATTAAATAAGTAACTATTATTAGAAAACTTATTCGACACTTGCTATCAGAATGACTCATTTGTTATTCGTAAATAAGGTAAGGTAATCACCCTATCATGGTCTGTTATGTTCTTTGGAGCTCTTTTAAAAAACATAGTTAAAAAATACTAAAACTACACGTTTTTATGAACTAAAAAATGCAAAATAATTTGACAACAAAATTAGCTTTATTGTAAAAAGCGTGCGGTGCTATCTACTTAAATTTATAATAGCTCTACGTTTACAATTAGCTAGTAAATGCAAAATTTATTACCGATATTAAGTACTCTACACTTTTTACAGTAAAGCTAATTTTGTTGTCAGATTATTTTGAATTTTTTGGCTCAAAAAGCGTGTTGTTTTAGTTTTTTAAACTGTAATTTTAATTATAAGACTAAAAAACAATATTGGATTTGACTATGGGATAGGAAACGCAACATACGTCACTGTACAGCGTATTAGTTTGCTTGCTGTAATTTTTCGAGTATGTTTATCCTGAAGGTCGTTCAAAATAATTTAGTTAAGTACCTAGCTGATAAGCATGTTTTGGTTAATTTGTACATGTAAAACCGTATAATGTAACCATGCAAACGCATTGCAAATTTCATAATATTTATTACTAGTCGTTACCCGTGCCACCGCATGCTTTAACAGAAATTTTATTTTAATTATTACAATATATCAAATGTTAATATACAGTCGAACCTTGATAAGCAAGAGTTCCAGAGATCGCGATGTCTTTTTCGCTTATGGAGGTTTTTCACTAACCCGAGTTTCTAGCTTACTGTATGTTAAAATTCGACATATAGATGCTAAAAAAAGAAAACAAAAAATCTTACATGAACATTGACTTAATGAAATCCGTTAATTGCTTCTGCGTTTCCGTTTTTACATTTTGTGTATATTTTTCTAGTTCATAAATTTTATCAAATATTGTTTTATCAACAACCGTCGAGTATCTAAAAAACTTGTGGAATGTCGCCAGTGCATTTAAAGCTATTAATACGTTCGACTATCGCTTATAGAGGTACAGGCAAGAATAGTAGTCTCAGTTATAGAGGTCCATGAGTGAAAAATGTCTTTCGCTTATAGAGGTTTCTGTTCCTCACTTATAAGAGGTTTTATAGAGGGTTACAAAGACGGCACCTGGCAATTACTCTCACCTAGAGAGTTTTCTCGCTTACCCAGGTCTCATTCACTCAGGCTTCACTGTATTTGAAGTTGGAATGGTTCTGTTGCCCAATTGTCTGAAATTTTGTTGGTTGCAATACATAACAATATAATACATATTCAAAATTAATAATCTTTATTATTGTCCGACACATAGAATACAGATTATGTGAAAATAATGAAGTAATATAATGTTTACAATAATATAATATACTAATTCAATATTAATTTATTCCATACATAGACTACATAACATTGTGAAAATGCAAAAAATTGAACAATTAATTTGAAATATATACCGTAAACCAGGGCTACTTTGTGACTGCCGGGGTAACTTTGTGACACCAGGTCTTAAACAACAAAATCTGGAGCCAAACCATCAACCACTGGGCGTAATTTTTTATTAAAAAACAGGTGTTTTCAGTTTGTCTGTATACTTTCTAATGTGAGATTAAAACCAAAAAGTTTTTTTAAAATCAACTGAGTACAAGTTGTCTTATTGTTATTAACGACCATTTTGAACTACAGAGTTTAATTTTAGAATTTTTAAATTCGATGTACTTAGTTATTAGTTTAATTAAAAATCAAATATTTCAAGGGTTACTTTGTGACATTAAAAAATCTGTCAAAAGTAACCCTCGCAATGTTAAGCAGATAAAATTCTATCAGTAATTATTTTATTGAGATTTTAACTGAAATTTTAGACTAATAATGCAAATTTTTCAGATCTAAAATGTCACGAACATATAAAAAGAAGCTTGGTAGTAGGAATGACAAAAATTACACTAAAAAAGTTCTCAGAGATATAAGACAAAATGGGCTCTCCCTACGTGTTGCTTCAGAAAAATAGAGCATACATATTTTTTGTTGACGTTATTCCGAGGGTTACTGTATGTCAGCAATCTACTCAACAGTATTTTCATAGAAAAAATGGCTGTCACAAAGCAACCCCAACATACGGGGTTACTTTGTGACACTTTATTTAATCTGATTTTCTATACATAATATTGCAGCCTACCACTGTGCATTTAAAAGAGTATGTTTCAAGCTTCATATTTATGTAAAATTTATTGTATTTAGTGGAATAATAAAGGCAATTTTAGCAAAAACAATAAATAATTATCAGAAAGTAGCCCCGGTTTACCGGTAATTAAAATTTACAATTTAAGAACTCGACTACTGAAGAAAATCAGTGTGAAAAATATGTTGGAATCAATAAGAAAATTAGATTAAAGAGAAATTATTCGAAATGTCGCGATCGATTACGGTGTTGGAGAAACTACCGTGCATGATTGGCGTCGAAATCGATATTTGGAACAATTCGCGACAGTACAGTGCAAATAAGTTTTTTTTCTGAAATGACGCCAAAGATTAATCTAAGTTAGTTAGATTTTCACTTTTATATACTTTTGTGATTATATTTCATGCTATGATAATCAATAAAAATTTTCGAATTTTTTATTTTTTCTGTGTTATCCAAGGTACTTCTTCCCCACATTACCTCGGATAAACGAGGTTTTACTGTAATCTAGTATTATCATGGTTGCAGAAAGCATTATCAGAAAATATGATTTGATGACACGAAAAATATTATAACCTCCACCTGGTTTGTGAACCATCAAAGTTAAATTGTGGCAAAAATATGAATTAAGAATTTTGATTGCGAAGTATTAAATAAAAACTTAATATTAAGGAGGTTCGCGACAAAATCCAAAATAATAAGAACGTTTTGAAATTTTAATCACTGAAAGATGGATACACAATATGCTCACTGCCAAAATTTTAAGATCATTCACTACACCGTTTCTGAGAAAAAAAAAATTGAATTCGATCTTACACACGGGCTAAATGAACATATTTCTTTTAAATACTATATTTTGTCAGAATTTTACTAATGTAATGAAACTTTCGGTACTTAATAATTTGACATTTCTGAACAACTTTTTATATTTTTCAAGTTATTTTACTACCTAATTAATTAGTAATAGATAAAAACAGACGCCAAAACAAGTCGATGACGTCATTCGTCTCAAAAAATAGAAAAAACATTGCAACAGTGTACAATCATAGCTTGAATGCATCTCAGCTGTAGTAAAATCACAAAATATCGGGAAATTCAAATCACTTAGTTGTCCAAGCATCATATTATAATACATTAAATTATTCAATGTTTTTTGCGATGACTGCATCCACCATAAAATTTCCATTCCAATATTTTCTCTTTTTTTTCCATTTTAATTAATTATAGGCACAAAACTTCAATTTTTATTAACGGTCAAGCGGTGTTGTTTTCGTGTAAATAATTTAATTAATCATTTCGTTAAAAACACTTTTTCAATGAAAGAAAATTTAAAATTTTATATGAAGTAAAATATAATATTTATTAAAAATTAAGCAGGTTACCAACATTTTTTATGTGAAAATTTGGTGGGTAAGAGCTGTCACCTTGCAAAAAGGCAATGGATTTTTTATAAGGTGCCCCAGATAAATAATCGGTTTCGAACCGCCTTAAAATCATCACATTAAAACAAAAAAAAAACAACTTAAGGACATCCTTCTGAATTAGTACAGGTTCTAGCCGCGTAACAGTCGGTTGAATCGGTACAAACATCGGCTTTATAACAGCCTTTTGACGTTGTACAAGTCTCGGCATTGTGGCACTCCGTAGAATCGGTACATAATAGTGCCCTTTTGCAATTTGTAGAATTGGTACATGTTCTTGCGGTTTTACAATTTGTCGAATCGGTACATAATCGTGCCTTTGGACAATTTTCGCTATTGGTACATACTGATGCATTAAGACAGTTCCTACAGTTAGTGCACTCTGCGGTGCAACTGCTGCAATCAGAACCTCCATTGCATTGACAATAACCCTGAGTAGTCAAACACATCACTATGATTGCTATTATCAACCATTTTTTTGTAAAAGAATTTCCACCAAACATTATGAAATTTATTATTAATGTTATTTAGATCTCGGCTTGATTCGGTCGACTGCTGAAATGGGCTCAGCTGCCTGAAATATATAGCCGCTGGCTGTTCAATGGAATTTGACATACAAGGTGTATTGTAAAAACTAAAACTGGAAATGACAAGATACAAATTTAAATCTACTACTGACAGATACCCGCGGCCTCGTAATCGATTGAGATGAAACGAGTGTTGAGCAAAGCAAGACCAAAACTAGGACAGTCTGATATTGGTCTTGGCTGTGGTCTTGTTCAAATAGATAGATAATCTTTATTAAAAAACCAAATTTGGTATAAATAGCTTCAAAAAACGTAATATTATAATATAATTAATAATCTTTATTATTGTCCGACACATAGAATACAGATTTTGTGAAAATAATAATGTAATATAATGTTACAATAATGTAATATACTAATGAAATATTAATATATTCCATACATAGAGTACATAACATTGTGAGAAACAATTAATTTGAAATATATAATTAAAAATTACAATTTAAGAATTCGGTTACCGAATTAAAACAGTGTTGTGCTAAAAATAATTCTAATTTATTTTTGTTGGTCGTAATTACTTACAATTTTATCGTCAGATGATTAAAAGTGGAGTGACTTTTTATGAAATGAAGTTTTATATTTCACGATATGAATTTTAGTTATCTGCCTTGTGTATATAAAGAAACATGTGAGCCTCACGGTGGAAGTGAAACTTCTTTAGAGTTATAAACTTGTTTCATTTAGCGTTACCAGAATTTCTATTATATTTTCCCGCAGTTGAATCATTTCCACTTTTAACGTAATTAAAAATTTCAAACAAATACCTCGTCGCTAAAGAAGTTTCACTTCAAAAATTGGTTGTATTTTTTTAACACTTACAAGAAGATATTCAGTTAAATTTTGAAGTTTAACTCTTTTAGCGACGTATCTGTTTAAAAAAAGTAAAAATCCAGGGGAAGTAGAATTGTCCCCGAAAGGGGAAGTTAGTTTGTCTCCGAAATTACATGAAACTGACAAAGACAGAAGTTTTAAGCGTGCTGCAAAGTACATGTGTTTGTGTAAATATTATTAATTAGTAAAATAGCAAAAAATTAAACTTGGAAATAATATTAAAAACTAAGGAAGTTAAATTTCTTATGTGAGGCTCATTATAATTTTTGTTGTGTCAATCCAAATATTTAATTTTTGTGTATATACAATAACCTTCCCCTTGGATTATCAACCGACCATTGTGGCAAAAAATATCGATAATTTCAAGTATTAAATAAGAAATTAGAATTAAAATCACCACATAAACACCAAAACAAACCAAAAAAACACCTAGGGACAGTTTGTTGAATTGGTGCAGGTTCTAGCCTTATAACAATTGGTTGAATCAGTACACGTTGCGGCATTAAAACAGTCGTATGAGTTTGTACATGTCATGGCATTATTACACGCTGTAGAACCAGTGCAAGTGTGTGCTTTTTTACAATTGGTAGAATCGGTACACGTAACTGCATTGATACAGTTCTTACAGTTAGTGCAAGCTGCGGTGCAACTGCTGCAATCAGAACCTCCAGTGCATTGACAATAACACTGAGTACACAAACACACCACTACGACTGCAACTATCAGCCATTTTTTTGTAAAAGAATTTCCACCAAACATTATGAAATTATTTATGAATGTTGTCTATATCTTGGCTTAGTTCGGTCGACTGCTGAAATCAGTACAGGTTTCGGAAATATATAGTCGGTGGCTCTTCAATGGAATTTGACATACAAGGTGTATTTTAATAAAACTAGTGTTTAAAAAACCTAAAACAACACGCTTTTATGAACTTTTTTTTTTTTATTTTGCGTTGCCAGGGTTTTTATTATATTTCCCCGCCGTTGAATCATTTCCACTTTAAGGGGGGAAAGGGTGTGAGATACAAAAAAAAAGCATATTTTTGTGATTTTTTTTTCAGAATACTTTATTTATTAATATTTTAAAAGTTTGTTACATTATTAAGCATCATTCTAAGAATATTCTGTTAAATTTTCATCAAGAAATATTGAAAAATAAGCCAGTGGTAGCGGTCAGAACCGAGTCACCTCAAAAAAAAGTTTCCATGCGGTAGTCAGGATAACTCATGATTGCTTCATTTGAAATTAAAAAACCAAAAAGATTTCTTCAGTACATACGTTTATCTTGGATTTGAACGAAGGTATTAACAAAATTAACAAAATATTCATTTTTGAATTTTTGGTAAAGGTACAATAAAAAAACTCTGTTTTTTGCCAAAAATTGCTCTTATTGTTTATTTAAAAAATAAGTTGTAATTCAAAAAAAAAAAGAAAATTCTTCGTTCAGAACCGAGTATTTAGTATGTAATGGAAATGTGCAAAGTTTAGACGAAATCGGCCCAACGGTTTTCGAGAAATTTTGACTACCGACTTAAAAAAAAGTTTTGAGAAAAACGCGATTGAAGTTTGATACATTGAATAAAATGGAGAAGAAAAGACCGAGCGCCCGGAGACTCAATTGTCTGTAACTCGAAAAGTTTTGCTTCGAACGACTTCAAAATTTCTGACAATATTTCTTATAAGTTGTAGTGTCAGAAAAAAAAATAAAAAAAGTATTTCAAACAAATACCTTCTCGCTAAAGAAATTTCACTTCAAAAATTATTTCTGTTGTTGTAGAAGAAGATATTCAGTGAATTGTTAAATTTATTTGCTTTGATGTTGTCAATCCAATTATTTAATTTTTGTATATAAGTATATAATAACCTCCACCTGGTTTGTCAACCGTCAAAGTTACATCGTGGCAGAAAATACCAAAAATTTCAAGTATTAAATAAGAAATTAGTATTAAAATCACCACATAAATACAAAAATCTTAACGACATCCAGTTGAACGAGTGCAAGCGGTAGCCGCGTTACAGTTGGTTGAATCAGTGCACGTTGTGGCTCTAAAGCAATCGTATGAATTTGTACATGTGACAGCATTATTGCAACCTGTAGAACGGGTACATGTTGTTGCCTTTGTACAACCTGTCGAATCGGTACATGTAACTGCATTGGGACAGTTCTGGCAGTTAGTGCAAGCTTCGGTGCAACTGCTGCAATCAGAACCTCCAGTGCATTGACAATAACACTGAGTACACAAACACGTCACTATGACAGCTATTAACAGCCATTTTTTTGTAAAAGAATTTCCACCAAACATTATGAAAGTATATATTAAATGTTGTTTATATCTTGGCTTAGTTCGGTCGACTGCTGAAATCGGCTCAGGTCCCTGAAATATATAGGCGTCGGGTATTCAAAGTAATTTGACATACAAGCTGTTAAAAAACATTGACAGACAAAACTGGGAAGGGCAAGATACAGATTTATATCTACTACAAATCAATGATTAACAAATACATTATTAAGAAATATCATTTCTTAATAATGTATTTGTTAATTATTGATTTGTTTAGTAATTACGCTCTTTTTTTATGTAAAAATCGTCGTCTAGAGGCCTCATTATCCAAAAGTACGCCGGGCCTCCAATAGGTTAAAGACGGCCCTGACAACAGTAGTGGAGCCTTCGTCGCCACCTTACCTCGCGGGGCTGTCTCCCTTTGGCAGTACCTACACTAAAAAGCATAAAAAATATAACAGCTAAATTTCAGGTCCATAGGAACTGTATTTTAAAAATTAAAATGTGTTAAGAATGGAGACCCCTCTACCTCCCCACTTTTCGTTCCTTAGAAGACGATTTTAGGAAAATCCCATTTTTAGTAGATGTCTATATAGCATAAGAAACATCTCTACCAAATTTCAGGTCTGATACTTCAAAACCGGGAATTTTATGACACTCCCGGCAACCATCCTTGAGAGTCAATTTTCGCAAAACCCGTTCTTAATGGATCTTCACTTAAAAAAAAAAAACATGCTTGCCAAGTTTCAGATTTGTAGATCTAATAGTTCCAGAGATATTGTGATAGATTGATAATTGAACTTTCGTCCCCTGTTTCGTCCCTTTCGAGTTTTTTTTGAGCCAAAAGGTAGCCTATATCCTTCCTCATGGTGCAACCTATTTCCGTGCCAAATTTTATCGAAGTCAGTTAAGCGGCTTAGGCGTCAAAAGGTAACAGACACCCAGACGGCATTTATTCTATCAGCTAGTATAATACTCGCCACGGTTCTAAAAGGTTCTGAAATTAGTCACAAACAGCGTCGCAAATGCATATTTTAGAGCCGTCCTGGTTGTTTTGTGGGAAAGGAAGACCGCCACCACCTCCCAGTTACCGGTATAGAACGTGCGTTCGTCGGTGATTGGTTATCGCTGGTTGTCGTGTCACTTGTCGCTTTCCTGCTATAAAGTACTGTCCAATACGCTATTGTTAAGTTGTTTCTTTGATTGTTAATTGATTAAGATGCCTAATACAGTTTTGCATAGACAAGCACGACTTTATGCAAGGAATTAGACCTTTAGATTAAAGAAAAATTAAAAATAATAGTATAGTGCGAATTTGTAGTTTTTCAACCGACTGTACCTGCGCAAGCTTCCATTTGCATCTAACTTCAGAACCTTTTAGAACCGTGGCGCGTATTATATAGATTAGTACTATAACACTAAACTGAAAATGCTATTACTGTGAATTAAAAAAAATGGAACAAGGAATGCTTAAAAACTTTTTAATGTTATTAACTTTTAATAACTGAAAAAACGACAATGTTCCGTTTTTGACGATCTCCAAGTATAATAAAAAATTGTTTTTTTACAATATATATTTTTTATAATATTTTTAGACTTTGCTGTTTGTTTTTTTGTAAAAAATATTTGTTTACCTATCGCATACTGTGACTCCTAGAAACTATATTAGACACCAGAATGCGGCTCTAAATTTGCACACAGAAGTACTACGCTTGATAGATTGTAGATTATAGACGCTCAACATCTCAGGACTTGACTCCTGCACTAAGTTGTGATATTCATATTCTCAAAGCTTGTTTAATTCACACTTTTTTACTGCTGTAAGACGAAAAATAATCTATAAACTAATAACTCACTACGCACACACTTGAGCATATTATTATGTTTATTTCAATTGATTATTTGCCTTCATTAAATAGAATAGATTAGAATAGAAAAATTCTTTATTTTGGCGAAGTCCAGCCAATGGCTGTTCTACTTAACCATCTTACATTTTTTTTACATGTAAACAATATATGACATATTATTCTTAGGTATATTTACAAATTATTATTATTATTATGCTCTCTGTAACAAAGTTTTATTTTTTTTTTGACAGATCATCAGAATAAATAAATAAATAAATACACCAATATGAAAAATATACCCTTCTAATGTGCATTTATTGTTTCGACAAAAATTCTGCTTTTAGTTTTATTTTAAAAGTTTTATAAGAGAGTTTTTGAAGGAGTATTTTGGGCATGGCATTATGCAGTTTTATAGCGTTATAAATAAAAGACCCCTGATATATTGTGCTATTACAGAATGGTAAATTTAGTTGATTATTATCTCTAATATTTCTGGTATGCAATGATGTTCTTTTTTGAATTTTTCAAATAAGTACTTAGGATTAGCAAAGTTAAGAATTTTAAACGTAGTACAGCTTAAATGCAATGTACGCCTGGCTTCCATTTTAAGCCAGCTGACTTCTTTCATTTTATTGGAAACATGATATCTTTTACGAATATTCACGGCGAAACGAAAGCAGGCATTTTGCAATTTTTGTTTATCCTCTTGAGAAATTCTATAACCATAAACAACATCGCAGTAGTTAAAACGAGATAAAATAATAATTAATTATTATTAGAAAACTTATTCGACACTTGATATCAGAATGACTCATTTGTTATTCGTAAATAAGGTAAGGTAATCACCCTATCATGGTCTGTTATGTTCTTTAGAGCTCTTTAAAAAAACATAGTTTAAGAAAACTAAAACAACACACTTTTATGAACTAAAAAATGCAAAATAATTTGACAACAAAATTAGTTTTATTGTAAAAAGCGTGCGGTGCTGTCTACTTAAATTTATAATAGCTCTACGTTTACAATTAACTAGTAAATGAAACATTTATTACCGATATTAAGCACTTCTCGCTTTTTACAGTAAAGCTAATTTTGTTGTCAGATTATTTCGAATTTTTTGATGATTCGTAGAAAAAAGTGTAAGAACAATTTTCGTAGATAATTGAATGATCTAAAACTTTTATCCGACCTATTTTTATGATAACACTTACCGTTTACGAGAAAAATGCAAAAAAAACCTATAGTTTTGACCTTTGACCTTGACTACATTTTTTCCAGACGTAGCTTTCATAAAACAATCACAAAGAAATGTATTGAAATTTGGACAGGTCAGTGTCAGTCTGGTCAGCTAGTATGTAAATAAGAATTGAATATATTTCCATTTATAATTAGCTCGCAGTAAACATTACTTTTTGACAACCGATTTTTCCTAAAAACATGTTGCACAATATGCTATAAAATATTATGACAAAACAAAACCACATGCATTCAATATTAATGAAAAACAGGATGCATATAAATAATTAAGATATGTAAAAGATTGCACATCATAATTGTTTTATTTGCAACAATTTGCGTCAGTGATCAAACTTGTAAACAAGATGTTTTTGCATAAATTCGTGGACCGAAACATTCAAGTGGGCGTGCGCAAGAATTACAAGGCGCGAAATTTTACATAATACCCTTCGGCGTTGAAGGTGCATATTTTTAACACGCTTTTATTAGCGTCACTTGTATGCATGTATATATCAATATGACGGAATCATCAACGTAATTTTTCAAAATTAGGGTTCCGTACCTCAAAAGGAAAAAACAGAACCCTTATAGAATCACTCGTGTGTTTGTCCGTCCCACTGTCACAGCCAATTCGCTCCGAACTACTGGACCGATTGAGTTGAAATTTGGTACACATATGTAAGTCGGTGACCATAAGACGGACGTGTAACGTAAATAAATAAATTTTTGGCATCATGAGGGTAATTTTTGGGGAAAAATTAGGAAATTAAAAAAAAAGTTTTGCAAACCGTACCGTGTAACATATCAAATGAAAGGGCTTATATTAAAGGTCTCAAATATATTTTTTTATAATTTTAAAATTTATAGTTTTAAAGTTATTTAAGAAAATAGATGAACAATTGACCCCCCCCCCCTTATCACCGAAAGTACGGAGCCTAAAATTTCGAAAAAAATAGGGAATGTCGGATGTCACGCATAGTTTACAGGAAAATCTAAGGGAAAATCTTAAGTCTTAAAGTACTCACGGTAAACGGAATAGTACGGAACCCTCTTCTCGCGAGTTCGACTCGCACTTGACCGTTTTTTTAAATTTTAAACAATTTACTTACAACCTTAAAAACGTTAAGTACTGTGTTTTTAGTAGACAATTTTGACGTTTATCATTACAAATTTTTCGTTTCATAATAATTTATAATAATAATAATAATGCGTTTAACGTCCGTTTGTCGACTTTTATGTCATAACAGACGCCATTCGCACCATTACTATTTTCCATTTTAATGAAGGAATTTTATGAAATTAGGATAGGATAGGTGATTTTTGAACTGGGAGTTTGATAGGTAATCGGCCATGGCCTTGAATAAGGAACCATCTCGATATTTATCTGGAATTAATTGAGGGAAACCATGGAAAACCTCAATCAAGATGGCCGGTACAGAAATTACCGTTTCTCGGCGAGATGCAGTAGGAAAAAGTCCCAGCCACATCTGCCCCCGCCGGGATTCGAACCCGAACCTCCCGAATGCGAGTCTAGTGCTGTCACCACTACCCTACCCAGCTGGGTAATTACGTTTCATAACAATTTCGTCGGCCTGCCAGACATACTTTTCCCCCTAAGCGCAGGTCGCCAGACTTGAGTTTTTGTGCTCTAGGGCAGCTGAACTTATCGCTTAAAAATGTCAAACATGAGGACATACATTTAGTGACACCCCCAGTTTGACATCTTTGATCGCGTCCATCTACGCATTGGTCCCGGCCTCAGCTGCCAGATCGTGAGTTTTATGTTCAGAATAATGCCCTTAATGAACTCACAAAAACTCAATTTTGAGGAAATTTATGAGTAAAATAGTCACTAGCTCCCTGAATATTATTACGGACGATATCAATTTTAATTTTTGGAATTATCTCTACCTCGATTTTTATCATCAAACCAGTCATTTATTAGATATTCGCAGTCAAAAAACAATATAGAATACAATAAATTTATTATCCGAAATAGCGAACAAACAGGATTCGTCAAATTAAATACATTATAAAAATTATAAAAATACATTATAAAATCATATACATGTATCATAAAAGTCATTAGCGGAGTATAAACAAGCTTTAATTAATAATGACTTAACACTAAACCTACCATGACGGGTCAAATGACCCATTTTAACCCGTTGTGTGCCAGACCTAAAAGTCTGACAGTGTGCTAGTGGTACTTAAACGTACCGTTATTTTCCAGACGAATTTCTCTAACACAGCTCACTAAATCGTTAATTTCGTATTACTGGTACTTTTAAGCTGTTTTACAGATCCTGTACGTATATTATATTAGGTTGGTGTCACTATTGTTTGAAGTTTTATTAGTTAGAATTAGTTGGAATTATATGACGAAAATATGTTTATGGGGATACAAAGGCTCACAAAAGCGGTACTTTTGAGTACCACTAGCACACAATGGGTTAAACTTTTTGTCAGAATTTCACATCGCCATTTGCCTTTACGACTTTTATTAAAAAATTTGTATTTTTCAAGATTTACTCCTCTCTTGTTAATTTTTTTACCGAGAAATATATGTAATCTGCCCTAACTGCCGCAAGGGGTCATTTGACCCGTGCAAAGATTCTGAATCTTGATTTGTATTTCTTGTGATACGAAACCACTGTATGGGACATTTTTGTTATTGCGTGATATATTTTGCTGCATTGTGCTATATTTGTTGTTGGCTGACGGATGAAGAGCCAATTTCACTCTACTCCAAGCGAGTATTACAGTAAAAATTTCAAGTTATAGTGCTATTTTGCGAATCAAGAATTCTTATTTCATCATTTTACTAATAATTCTTATCCCCAAAAGGTCGAAACATTCAAGATATTTGAAATCATTAGAAATTACAAATAATATAGATGAAGAGTGTTCGGAATTTAGTGAAGAGAAACTATCTGAAAGTGAAGTGGATAACATAGAACAATATAGTGATTCATTTGGCACTACGGACGAATGTGAGTCCTTAAATTTATTATGTAAACTATTTTGAATCGTTATTTGAAAAAAATTGTTGTATTCATGTACCAAATTAACCTAAATGATATATTTTTCGCTAGATATAGTAATATATGTAACATTTTAAAGACGGGTCCATTTGACCCGATTTAGTAGGAATAGGAATACATGAAGTATCGGTAGGTTTAGTGTTAAGGACTCTTTTAAATTTAGACAATGGTAATCTCTTCATGTCAGTAGGCAGACTTAGGTTTGGGAAGCAAAATTGAGTTGTTATTACGCGTTTTATAATAAATTATATATTGCATTGTGAGTTGGGTACTTGCTAATATATTTCTGCAAATGACATAGCGAGTGATAGATATATATATTGATGGAACAGTAAGAATTAGGTTTGTCTTGAAATAATTTTTGCAGCTATCACGGAAACCCAGATTGTAGATAATTCTTATGGCTTTTTTTGCATTAAAAATACTCTATTAAATCAGATCTACTGCGGATCCCCAAAACATGATTCCGCGTATTTGCGAATTCCAGTCTGAACTTTTGTCTGTAGGTACATTATGTCGTCTTTAAGCCTGATCTAATGATTTTATAAAATGTCATTTTTTGCAAAAGTAAATAAATGTATTAGTTTTCCCAAAACAGAAAACGAATATTCCTTAACTTTTTCAACTGCATATAGGTATGAATATTAATAAACTTATAAGTAAATCGATTTGGGTAATACATAGGAAGAAATGAACTATTAATAAAAAATTAAACAATTATGTTAGATTAAATCAGACATATCCATTTATGTGGACATGAATGTAGCCCTCACTATATGTAAATAACTCTAATTATTGTTAAGGGCATTACCCTTCGTCTAAAAAATATCTGATCTAAGATAATTACTTAATTTTTAACTTCCCTATAGGGAAGTTATTGTAATGTGTTCGAAAATAAACAGTATTTTTAATAATAATAGTTCATTAGACGTTTACACTTGCCTAAGTTTCTTGATCCCACCAAAAACATTTCATGTACCTAAAGTTAGTTGGCAAGACTCACAAATTCATAATGCTTTAAAAAGTCATGAGATCTCTAGTAGAGCCAAGCCCATAGCATGTACTGCGCGTCAAGTTAACTTCTGATTTCTTTATTTTTACGTTGTTTATTAATCCTAGCGTGCATACCAAATCTCAGCCTTCCAGGACTAGAGGTTTTGATGATCATCAGTCAGTGAGTAAGTGAGTGAGTCAATCATAAAGTCGACGTAGTTCAGATACCAATAAATCTGAAACCATAATTGGAATTTGGTGCAGTTTTATACGTCTGTTAAGGACATCTTATTCTGAAACATCTGCCCCTCTTTCACAAATTTCCAACTGTAAATGGAGGACAGAGTTTGAAATTTGTGAAAACCCGTTTTCTTCTGAAAACTTATCTTTAAACTTTAAAATTGCGGGCAATGTACTTGCGGGAATTTCGAACTCTTTATCGATGTCTATTTTTTTCTTTGTAGGATTCTCGTCTACATACTTTTTTCGTTTCTCTGCGATGGTTAAGGAACATCTTTTTCGTTTCTCAGTCGCTGTAACTTTAAATTTACTAACAACAGTGACCAACAGCAGAGTTTACATTACTTTACATCAAACAGGAATGACTGTCGTATTTGCGGGAATTTCGAACTCTTTAGCGATATGTCGAATGTTTTCTTTGTAGGATTCTCGTCTACATACTAAATGATTTTTCGTTTCTCTGCGACGGTTAAGGAACATCTTTTTCGTTTCTCAGCCACTGCAACTTTAAATTTACTAATAACAGTGACCAACAGCAATGTTTACGTTACTTTACGTCAAACAACAATGACTGTCTTACGGTAAATTTAACGTGTCTGAACCTGTCGAGACATGA
Organism: Venustoraphidia nigricollis; assembly: GCA_034508555.1. Classification (NCBI taxonomy): domain Eukaryota; kingdom Metazoa; phylum Arthropoda; class Insecta; order Raphidioptera; family Raphidiidae; genus Venustoraphidia; species Venustoraphidia nigricollis. Next base: position 2,034,960 of record JAVRKA010000046.1, read on the forward strand.
ATTGTTGTTGATATTGTGAAACTGTGTGTGATTGATTTGGTAGGATACGTTATGTAAAGGTTATAAGGACAAAAATCGTTAAATAGAGGTAAATTATACTTTCTATTTATATATTGTGCAATAATTAAAAATTCGTTATAAAGAGGTTTTTGACAAAAAGTATTCGTAATGTAGAGGTATATTTGGCATTAACTCTTACGGGCAGTTCTAGGGGATTTCGAAGAATTTGTTAAATTGTAGAAATCGTTATATTGAGGTTCGTTATATTAAGGTGACACTGTATTACAATATGTATTGACATAAAGAAACCAACATTTTTTAATGATAAAAATTGTTTACTTTAGCGTGTTATTGTTTTTATTATCATTTTTGTCATAGGTACTGGGAAATTGGTTTTGCAACTTGTTTTAATTAATCTTTTTTATGTGAATTAAGTCGTATGAAAAAACAAGGATAGTTCAAATAGGCGTTACTAGTGGGCAGTACCGGATTAAGCCAGCGCGGAGCCTGTAGCAAATTCTGTCAAGGGACCCTTGGTTTGCTTTAGGTTCTCAATTTAGGGTATTAAATAAAACAAAACTGTTACAAATAAACTTTTCGGGATTTAATATGGGCAAATTTAGAGATAACACTTTCAATATCGACTTCTTTAAGCAAATCATGCTCTATATTCAACAAAGTGGATTAAGACGTTCTTGGTCCATCGTGTTCCTTAATTCATTTTTAATACGTTTTAATGTTGAAAAAGAACGTTCGCAAGGCAATTTCTAAGTTTGGGAAACACGATTCTAAAGAATTATTTAATAAAAGTTTATAAAATTGCTGTTCCAGACGCTCCTGTTTCTTGCTGTCAATAACAGTAGCCACATCTGTTTTCAGCAGCTCTGCGAACTGCACTAATTCGCCACCTAGGCTGTTCTCCAAACATCTTCGTAAGCACTGACCATACTTGAGGATTTTTCCAAAATCTCTTGTGTTGTAAGAGATTTTAGCTGTCGAAATACTTCAAAAACACTGGCAATCTTATGATATGCCTAAGCGCTTCGCGTTTAAGGCATGCAAGATATTTTACGCTCCTATCTAAATTAATATGTTTTTATTACGGTCAAACAGGCGTTGGAGCGTGGGGCTCCCAAATTCGCGGGGCCCGTAGCATTTGCTACTCTTGCTGCGTGGCTAATCCGGCACTGCTAGTGGGAGAGCTATTAAGCATTTTTGGATAGGTACTTGAGACACAGTGAAAATTTGTACAATAACTCTTTAGTAATATCTGAATCCTAAAACACAGACCTGGCTGAAGGGTAGCGAGGCCTAACCGACTTAACCGGTTTTAAAATTTTTGCGGATTAAAAAATCCTTGAGGCATTTTGAAATTTTAATACCTTGAAATTTAGTATTTAAGAAGTTTGAAAAATAAAAAACTCGGGTCGCAGTGCCAAAACCCTGCCGACAATATAGTGTATTTGCTTATACAGGCAGTGTGCTTTATTATGCGAACTTAAGTTGGTTTTTGGGCAAAATAAAAAATTTGACTCCTTAATACACCCCTTAAATTAACATTTTTTTTCTTAATTGCAATATTATTATCAATCGAACCTCTATACCAAATTATATGCAACTTTCAGTAAATAATTCACTATCTGCAAACTAGTGTTTTCATAAAATTTGTAAGTCCGGTCCTGTCGGGCCGATTTTATTAAAATTTTAGGGACACTTTTTAATTACTACTAAAGGGTTAAATGTCAATTTTGAAAACGATTCTGAGAATTTTTTCGATATTTTGGGGCCCAAAAACATTTTTCAACCCCTAAAAACTACCCTTAAAATGACCCGATTACGCCCATTTTAAATAGGCTTCTTGCGGTGATGGATTTCAACACGTGGGCCAAATTTCGTTAAAATCAATTAACTCTTTCGAAAGTTATTGCCCGCACACATATATATATATATATATATACGTATATATATATATATATACGTATATATATATATATATATATATATATATATATATATAAATATATATATACATATATATATAAACATTTTTAAAAATGGTGCCAAAGTGTTTAGGAGGTTATGAAACGTCGAGAAATTTTGGTCCGACCCCTAGGTCCCGCCATCCGACCGACGCCAATAGTGTATGTTGCCATATGGCAAATACACTAAAAAGCCAGATTTCTTAATCGGGTCTAAAACTTAGCCAGATGTTTGCAAAATTTTATTTTTTAAGACAAAAATATATTTGGGGCACGTTGAAATTTAAACAGAATAATATTGGTAACTTAAAATAGATATATTCAAAAAGACAGGTCGTTTTGGTGGGGCATTTTACCTGCCAGGCGATCAATATGTTTGATAAATCCGTTAAGTCGGTTAAACCCCGCTACCCTTTAGCCAGGTCTGCGTTTTTGTGTTCGGATATTACTAAAGAGTTATTGCATAAATTTTTACAGTGCCTCAAATACCTACCCAAAAATACTTGATAGCTTTGGGGCTATACTTTTATAACCCCAAAACAATACAAGGAATACTTTATTCCAATAATGTGATCGTTGAAAAGGAGTTTGGAAGAGGAACAATCAAAAGAAAAAAGCTTTACCAATGTTTCGTTTGTAAAATATTTCGAAATGTTGGCTACAAGCGAAACATCGGTAAAGCTTTATTCTTTTGATTATTCTCGTTCCAAACTTCCTTTCAACGACAAGGAATACTGCAGCTATACAAAATAATTTGGGTCGCTTCGATTGATAACTGCGATTGTAGACTTATTCGTCAACATTTTGCAAAAATTATTTCTCTATAAGGAAGATAAAGGACAAATCTAGGTCTCTAATCGACTACTTTTGTAATTTATGTACGATTTACTAGAAAAAAGTTGACAATAATTGCGCCAAAAAAAAACACATTTTCAATGTCACACTACGACCTTATTCGTACTTATTTCACAAAATTGTTCCACCACAAACCTAAAGTGACTCGTCCTTTCTCGGAAAAATTTATTAAATCTTCAAAATATTTCCCAAAATTAGAGTAATCAACTGACAGCGGTACCCTTACAACAGCATTTTTTAGCCTTGTAGTGTGGCTTAAATTCAGAGCGTTTAGGGATGGAAAAAGCGCGCGCTAAATCGATTTTTGACTTTGGAATCGACTTCAAATTCTTTGCCTCTTTAAGTCGATTAATCATCTCTGATAGTCGACTTTTGTGACTTAAGTCGACTTTTTAGAAATTTAGTAATTTGTGTATACATATATTTTATTAAATTATGAACGTCTAAACGTTAGATGCAAATGGAGGCTTGCGCAGGTACAGTCGGTTGAAAAACTACGAACTCGCGCTATATTATTATTTTTAATTTTTCTTTAATCTAAAGGTCTAATTCCTTGCACTAAAGTCATCCATCCTGGTCGTACTTGAGTGTGGGACTTTGGGAGTGAAACAATAATGGCGTACTGGACTGTACTTTATAGCAAGAAAGCGACAATTGACAAGACAACGAACGTTAACCAATTGCCGACGAGTACACATACTGTGCCGGTAACTGGGAGGTGTAGGAATCTTCCTTTTCCACAAAACAACCAAAATATGCATTTGCGACGCTGTTTGTGACTAACTTCAGAACCTTTTAGAACCGCGGCGAGTATTATACTAAGTAATGTATAAGAAAGTCGAAAAGTCATCGAGTGAGAATCGATTCTAATCGATTCGAAACGGGCTCAACTCGACCCTAGAAAGTCGATTATTTTTGTCAAAAGATCGATTCTTGACTAAAGTCAGAGTCGACTTTCCTATCCCTAAGAGCGTTTCGACAACCTTAATACATCACTTAAAAATAATATTTTTTTCTTATTTAAAAAAAAATACTTCAAAAATGGCGATTGTGAAATTCAACGGTGGGTGAATGACCTTGTAATTTCGAGTGTATATCGAATATTCTAGAGATGTTTGTAACCGTGAACATTTGATTGAAAAAGCTTGTTTGCTTGTTGAGTTCTCAACGGTGGTATATCGTGTTGCGCCTGCTGCGCTCGACCTGGCACCCCTCCCGCTCTGCGCCGGAAATCTTCACGGCGTATTGCTGCTGACAGGTACTTGTTGTGTATAGCTTTTATACACGTCTATTTACTACGAACGGTTTTATATTCGTTATCCTTACTACATTCTAGATACTCATATTATGTGACTTCACATTTATTAAAATAAATTCCCTCACAGACAAAATACAGTCAAAATCTGTTATAACGACGTCGAAGGGTCTACTCATATTTGGTTGTAAAAACCGATAGTCGTAGCAACCGGTAATGTTTTCGAGGTACAAAGTAATTTCTTATTAAGTATGTAGTATTATTGAACGATATAAATCTATAGATATAAATAGGAATAATATTCACATTATCATTTTTCTGTATTCATAAAATCTGTAATTTTAGTCTGTTTGGAACACTTCTGTCCGTACGAATTTTGTTTACAATACAGCTGGTCGTTCTAACAGATATAATTCTCCGAAGATATGAATATATTACATTAAATGTAGTCGCTTAATGCGGTATGTCGTAATATGTAATGTCGTCAAAAAACAGTGTTTTTTTATAAGGCGATCATATAGCATTCAGCCGGGACCTATGATTTTGGTCAATATAACCGGTGTGTTGTTCTAAACGATGTCGTCGTAAACGGTCTTGACTGTATACAGGGTGTCCCACGACATGACTGCCAGTGTTGCTGGGGTGATTTCAAGTCAAAAATGTCTAATGAACCCGGAACGCTATTCTAACTGAGCTAGAAGCATTTGAAATTTTAAATAAGCAAGCCCACTAATGCAGGTATTAGGTTCGGCTGTTGATTTTGTTATTATTAAAAAGACCGCAGGTGGCTGTGAATCCAGACTTTAATGCCCTAGATTACTTTTTATGGGGAAGACTGAAAAGTTTAGTTTATGCAGGAAATATTGGATGCCGCAGAAACTATTCGTGCTGATCCTGAGACTCTTCGCAGAGCTACCACTTCAATTCTAAGAAGAGCTAGACTATGTATACAGCAACTGGGTGGACATTTTGAGCAACTAATTCAATAAAGCGATTTTTTAAAATAGTTTTTAAATTAGTAGGGAATTCCTACTACTACTTATCTAAAATTTCAAATGATTCTAGCTCAGTTAGGAAAGCGTTCCGGGTATATGTTCATTAGACATTTTTGACTTGAAATCACTCCAGCGACACAGTTCCAGATTATGGCAGTCATGTTGTGGGACACCATGTATACTATATAGCATAAAAATTACAGTTTAAAAAAATAATACAAACACGCTTTTTTTAACTAAAAAATGCAAATTAATTTGACAACAAAATTAGCTTTACAGTAAAAAGCGTGGGGTGTTAACTACTTAAATTTTAATAATAGTTCTACGTTTACAATTAGCTAGTTAATGAAAAATGTATTACAGATATTAATCACTCCACGCTTTTTACAGTAAAGCTAATTTTGTTGTCAAATTATTTTGCCATTTTTAGTTCATAAAAGCGTGTTGTTTTAATTTTTTTAAACTCTAATTTTAATTATGACTAAAAAATAATATTGCTTTTGACTATGGGGTAGGCAACGCAACGTACGTCACTGTACAACGTGTTAGCTTGCTTGCTGTAATTTTTCTATTTTTTTTTTATCCTGAAGGTTCTGGTCAGGATAATGGGACAAACTTATTAAATTAATAATAATAATGCGTTTCTCGACTTTGTCATAATAGACGCCATTCGCACCATTACTATTTTCCATCTATCACACTTCCCGCTATTTTTCTACATTTTTAAAACTTCAACTTATGTAATAGCAATGGGCGAATGTAGGAATTATAGGAATTAGGATAAGGTACGTACTTTTTGAACTAGGAGTTTGATAGGTAATCGGCCATGGCCTCAAATAAGGAACCATCTCGATACTTATCTGGAATTAATTGAGGGAAACCATGGAAAACCTCAATCAAGATGGCCGGTACAGGAATTACCGTTTCTCGGCGAGAGGCAGTAGGAAAAAGTATGGGTGGTTCACTTCGTAAATAGTTTATATTATTATTACGATTTAATCAAACTCTAACTATCGACTATTGCGCTTAAAGGGCAAAAATATGATTTTTTATCACGCTTTTATTAGTTTCACCCGTATGTTTGTGAAGGAATCTTTCAACGTAATTTTCACCGACTTTTAAAAAGTTGCACACGTATTAAGGACCGATGACAATACAATAATTTAATAAGTTTGTCCCATTGTCCTGACCAGGATCATCAGGATAAAAAATAAAAAATAATAGTTTCGTATGCATGCGTATAGGTACTTTTTGAATCTTTTTTTTTGGTTTTTAAATATCAGTCACATTTGTAAAAAAATCTGCTTTATTTAGTTGTTATAACAAAAAATTTCTTAAAATACAAAATTATCGCAATGATTGTTTGTAAACTTCGACAAATAACCCACAAAAAAGTGGAGCTTGTACTTATGTACGTGCGGCAGAAGTTAGACTTCTTTGGCGTGTGATATTCACATTTTTGTCAAAGATAAAATAAAATAGGAAAATACAAGTATTGAGGTTATTTAACTGTCGAAAGTTGTTATTTAAAAAAATATAAACTAATAGAGCTGTAAAAGTAACGAGAAATTGTGTACCCGCATGTATTCGTTACTAAAACAATCAGCACCCGTTACTTTCGTATCGTTACGTTACTCGTTACTTTAGAGTTTTGATACAACCAAGCACTAGCGTCCAGCTGCTAATACAATGACACGAGTGCGACTCGATGCGATACTTCATGCGAGACTCGAACATGAAGTATCGCATCGAGTCGCATTCGCGTCATTGTTAAAATGATTTTAAGAAGAAGTTTATCACAAACAAGTAACAACATACGACAACAATATAATATGGAAAATTCTTTATTGAGACAACATTAACAATTAAAAACTCTGAAACAAAATAAAACATTCTTTAGTAAAATAAATAATAATGAAAAGAAACATTTGAGAAAAACAATAACTATCTCAAATTATTTATCCAAATTTTCAATTTACAAATTATGCACTGTAAGTGTTAATGTTAAAAATATGCAAAAATACAAAATAGGCCTTTATGTTGTGAAAATTATTTCTTACCTCATAAAAAATAGCAACACAACACTTTACACTACTCACCGAGCTACTCACAAAATATTATCTCTTCTAAAATAATGTTACAATGTACGGCGGTATTCGCAGCAATAACGAATATTATATTTATATTTGTATTGTAAATTGTAATGTACCGAACGAATTCAAAATACATCAAAAATGAACGTACACATTACACATACACACGAATACGTACGACGCACGACGTATTCCAGTTCACGTGTATGATTCGTATTCGTTCGTATAACTATAACGAATCAAACCTGGCTCTGTGTCTGTGACCAGCTCTGTGAATCAAACACTGACATACGACAAATGCGAGTAACGAAATTAATTTGTGAGTAACGATTCGGTACTTCGAGTCTGGCGATGTACCCGTTACTCGGTAACGAATACATACGGTTTGCTACAGCTCTATAAACTAATATCTTTCAAGAAGTTGCGTCCGATGTCGCTAGTATAACCTACTTTGTTGTTTTAAGAAATAACTATTTTGACGTTATCAGAAACAACTTCCGTAACAGACAAACAATAACCTCAGTGCGCCAATTAAGAAGTATAACTTCAAAAAAAAAAATGTTTTTTAATTGTTAGATTTGCTACCCTAGACCAACGTTTTCCAAAGTGTGGATCGCGACTCAGTACCGGGTCGTATAAAAATTTTGCCGGGTCGTGAAAAAATAATTTTGTGTATGAAATAAGCAAACAAATAACTTGATTTCTATTAAAAAATAAAATGTGTTTTGTAAATATTTTTTTTCATAAGGTGAATCGCGAAAAATTCTAAAACCTCGTTCCAGGCCGCGCTGCACTAGATTATTTTCAATGCTATCTAAATAGTTTTTTCAGCAGAATTTTCACTTTTCGACACCAATTGTGGGATGTTCTTTTTTTTATTATCTTGATGCCAACACTTTTTGATAAACATACTGACTTCAGATGCGCATTTGTTCGTCGATAAAATTTCGAGATGCGTCGAATCAATAATTATTATTGGAACAGGTTTTTGAACGAATTCATTTAGACCCAAATCTTCCGTAGTTGCAGCAATAATTGCTTGTTTTTGACGTATAAGAATGACTGGTGATTTTATTTGTGTGAAAAGTGTACCAAAATCGGTTTTTTTTATTGCTCTGACACTATTATGTAAAATATGAAAATTGTTTCTGAAAATTTCTTCCATGTTCGTTTTTTTAAGTCGAGCTGGTAGCATTTTATAGACCAGCTGTAGACGAGTCTCTATATCTTTTGTTTCATTTAAGACAGCCTGAAAACAAAATCAAGTAATAACTAAACATGTTATTGCTTTTAGAGACATCTATGAACATTTCTGTAAACTTTTTGAAGTAAAACCTCTTTAGGCGCAATATGAAAGGTAACTTAGATCTTTTCTACCGGAAGTACCAATTTCTCACGGAAGTAACGATCAGTTTGTGCAAGGGAGTATTAACATGTCGGTAAGCTAGAAATTTTATAAGGTAACTGTTGAAGCTATTAGTCACTAGATGGCCGCACTGTTGTAAAATGTCTAGCTTACCGACTTAAATTGTGCCAAGTGTCATTTATTCATTTTGTCGCGTGCAAAATGCTACATTAGAATGTACTTTAATTTATAAATAGATCAAAGAATATCCGTTCAATAAAGCAGCAATTGTTTTAAAAATACTTTTTGGATACTTTGCACAAGTATAACTGACTACACGCTTGTGCATTATTTACATGAATAACGTGCAGCTGGCCCAAAATATTCAAACCTTATATATTTTATTGCGACTGTATTCACGTGCTTATAAAGTGCTGTTGTTAATTTTCAATTTACAAGTAAATATTTTCCAAAAAAAGTGAGAGCGGTAATAAAAAGTTTTACTTCAATCGCCTGTAAAGATTACACGCATTTTTTTTTTTGTTCAAAGCGTTACACAATTATAAATTATTGTTTTAATTATAGCTACGATAAAACTAGTTTGATCGTAAAATTTGTATTAACTTATTTAAAACCGAAACTTACCCGAACTTTATCAATCTCTTGTGGCATCAAATAAGTTACTACATCGCCAATCAGTTCGTTTTCTAATTCGAACGCATTTAAGTCGCCGTAGTGAAGATGGAGGAATTGCTTAGTTACCGTCGGTGAGCCATCCACAACGCACAGATTGCATTCGATCGACTCGGTTTCAAGGCGGTTCATTAGTCCAATACCGTAAATCGAACCCAACGAAAAAGCAAGAATCGTTATTTGTTTGTTTTTGGGCAAGTTTGATTTAATTATCTAAAAATATAGTAATCGAAAATTATTAAGGTTACCATTTAGCGGTCTTTCTGACCCACTATTTATGAAATGTTTGAATATTGTAGCGCGCACCCAATTGTTACGCCACTGAAAATAACAGAGGCTTCTCGAACTTGAACAGAAGTTTCTGGAATGATCGAGAGCGGAATGTACGCGCCTATAAATACAGCGCGTGTGGGGCGCGACAGGCATTCAGTCAGAGACAGTGAGTGGGTCAATGTCAGTGACTACAGTGCAGTAAATTCAGTCGATACTCAGTTATCGCAACACTCAGGCAATTGGTACGGCGGTACAGAAGACAAATAATCAGTTAGACAATAATAAATAAGAGTACATAAATTTGTGTGTGTGTGTGTGTTAAGAATAGTGTATTGTGTAAATAGTTATTGTTGAATTTATTCACTAGAATCTGTTTATTTTTCATTGTTAGTTTCTTTTTGTCATTGTTATTAGAGACGTACTTTTTAGTTTATTTGTTTTGTATTTATTTCGTTTATTGAAAATAAATCAGTTTTCAACCGCCACGAAGAATAGTTTTGTTACAATATTTTAGATTCAACTTACTTGTAAAAAGCATTCGATTCTTTCTTCAATAGTTTCTTTCTGCGCAAGCGCCACTGGCTGAAGACCTTTAAAGTGTACGTTCAGTTTTTTGGCAAGAGGTTCGAATATTTTAGCGTAGCCTTCTATTCCAGGTATTGCGAAAACCGTTGGCACATCGTCTTCAGATTTGGCCAGACTCTCCAAATGTATTAGAATTTTGTTTGTATCCTCAATGCTACCAATAATTTGTTCGGCTACTTTTATAGCATCTTTTTGAATCGAATCGCTTTGATCAGTTGACGCGACTTTATTGAAAGATGTAATTTCTGCCAGTCTAAGAAAAAAGATATTTTGTAAAGGACAATTTTGGTCTAAATTAAATACTTAAGATGACCAACATATTTATTTAAATAAGGAGTAATACTATGTCCGTAAAAACACCTTCGCAAATAAAGCATTTCTAGGATCAAATTTGAAAATCATTACTGTGAGTCATATGCTATCGCGGACTTTTTTTTAGAACTTTTTAAGAGGAATTATTCCATCATAATTGACTGGAATTTTTTAATACCGACAAATGTCTTTTTAACGAACTTTCGTGTAGGTGGCAAATAAAAGTACCTACATTAAAATATCTTTAATTTGCCTGGCTTTGGCCCATTGACTTACATAATAGATCAATTTCATAATTTGGGCTTTTATAGTTTAGGCCCTGGAATGTTTTGACAGAAGAACAGAATAGTGAAAACTATTGGAATCCATTTTTTTGGGTACGGTATCTTAAAAATGCATTTAATAACTCAAATTACCCAGCGTCGAACTGGCCATATAGTCGAGGTGGCGTTTGCCAGCCGGACCCCAGCTTGCGCGGGCCCCCCACGGGCCTGGTTTACGTGGCTTGCCACAAACCAGACGATAGGTGTGATAAGGGACCCACTCAGGCAAGGTCCCAGCTCTTGCCACCTAAATGTAAACTACATCAAATATTTCGTTCATACAATTAGAGAGAAATGAAATAGAAAAATATCCCATCTATCATTATCCCGTCTCGAGCCCCGGGATTGTGGGAAGCCACCTTGGCCTTTCCGGCCCAATTCAATTACCTGCCAAACGTCAACGCCTGAATCTCTTCATTATTCAAAAACATGGCGTAATCTCTTGCAAGGCTCTCTTTAATTTCGTTCGTCATCATGGAATCGACACCCAACTCGGTCAGAGTCGAATTCATACTGACCAATTTAATATCTTTAATACCCAATATATTTAGTACAGTTTCGACAATATTCGCGCCTGTCTTATTCATACTTTTCTCCGCCACGACCATACTCGAAACAACCGGTGCGTTCTGTTTGAAAAGCACATCCAACAACTCAATACATCCCGAAATGCGCTGCGACAGTGTCCCACCGATGACAAGTTCTTCGTTTTGTTCTTGCTTGTCGGCTACCAGACCAACATCGCCGACGGCACCCCACTGAATTGCCAAACCAGGAAGTCCTTCCGTGCGTCTCTTCTCGCAGATGCGTTCCATAACCGAATTTGTCATTCCGTAGTTAGTTTGACCTGCGTTGCCGCGGCCGCAAGACACGCTTGAGAAAATCACGAAATGGTCAAGGGCCGGGCACAATTTTCTGCTGAGCGTGTCCAAATGTTTGGTCGCGAATGCTTTTGGACCGAACGATTTGATGAATTTATCGGCTGTTTGGTTTTCGAGTATTGCATCTTCCAATATTACTGCCAAATTGAAAATACCGCCGACGCTGCCGAGTGTGTTGGCGGATTGTATAAGTTTTTCGCAGCCCTCGGAAGTTGTAATGTCTTCCGTCGATATCAACACTTTTATTCCGTATTTCTCCCAAGAACTGTCAAAAGTATAATGCTGGTTTTATTAATTTGACGATTAAAATGTAGAAAAGCCACTTGCACCAATGAATGAAAAAAAGGATTCAAACTCCACTAACGAGCAGCGACGTAACTAGGGTCTGACAATCGCAGCCCCCTTGGAAGACGAAATCAGCGATGCTGATTTGAATATATCTAGTAAAGAATTTAAGAGAGCGCAAAATCACACTCTTATCGGGTTTTTACTGTATTTTAACTCTGGTAGTGGTAGTTGCTGGTGCAAGCGACCTCGAATCAATTACTCACAGTATCCGTAATCTCTGATAACCTTTGGTTACTCCATTTCTGGATACTAATATTAGTTTTCGTACGCCTCTCAAAACCATCCAGTCGGCCAACTCTAAACCAAAACCACCCAAACCGCCTGTTATTATGTAACTTTTCGATGAGTCGAAATAAACTCTACAAAAGAATATAATTGATTTTAAATAGTTGTTTAGTATTTGCGAAATGTACACTTTTGAAATTTATAGTAAATGGATAATGAGAATAGAATATAATCTTTATTTCGGCGCAATTCTACTCAACCATTTTGAGTGCATCAGTACACAATATTTTACATATTATATAGGTGATTCAGAAATTGACGTGAATCACATAGCCTTAAATCACTATCCTGAAATATTAAAGAAATTGGTTGGTTTATTGACTTTTTTTTTCTTTTTTGTCCTTGGTAATTAATATAAAATTGATTTGTCGGGAAAAAGGACTTTTTAAGTAAATACTTATTTGTTATTATAGCGATTTTCGTTCTTTGCTTGGAACTTTTTCATAGCTTTATAACTATTAAATGTTTAGATCAAGTAGATATATAAAAGTGTATTTTAACTTTTATATCTACTTGATCTAAACATTTAATAGTTATAAAGCTATGAAAAAGTTCCAAGCGAGGAACGAAACGTCGCTATAATAACAAATAAGTGTTTACTTAAAAAGTCCTTTTTCCCGACAAATCAATTTTATTTTTGTTGACTTATTTTCAGAAAAATGAAAATAAAAGAGTGGTGCCTGTACTTCTATTCTATTCTATTTGTTCTATTCTATTCTATTCTATTCTTATGTACGCGGGGCAGATGTTAAAGATGTACCTTGATAAAATAAAATAGAAAAAACAAGTTTTGAGGTTATTTAACTATCAAAAGTTATTATTCATTCAGGACATGTCTATAAGAAACAGCTAAAGCGCAAAAAATGACTAACTAATAGCTTTTAAGAGGTTTCGTCCGATGTCGCTAGTATAACCTAATTACAGTAGAATCTCGATAAGTTAAACCTCTGTAAGTTAAACATTTTTTGAATTCCCTTCCCCTGAAAGCATAAAACCTCCATTACTTAAATCACAAAACCTCGGGAGCTTGAACAAAGGCTTTGCCAAAAACTTAATTGATTTTCAATTTAGTCTTCCAGTAAATCGCTTTACTGATTTCTTTGTTTAAATAATTGATTGTTTAAATAAATAAATAATTGATTCTAAATGAATAAATGAATAGATAAAATGTATGTTGCCTCTATTGAACTAAATATATCCTCTATAAAATCCACAAACCTCGGTAAGTTGAAAATTTTACTCTGACAACCTCTCTAACTTCAACTCTTGATAAATTAAAAATTCGACAACTTAAATTTTGTAACGTTTCCCTTAGATTTTAACTTATCAGCTTCTACTGTAGTTGTTTTATGAAATAACTATTTTGACGTTATCAGAAACAACTGCCGCAACATATTCGCTGCATGCTGCGTACGCAACTTCCGTGACAAAGAAAATTTTACCCTCTGTGCATCAAAAGATGTAAAACTTCTAAAATGAACCGGAAATTATTCTTTTAAAAACACGCATTAACCAGTTATTCGTTTATTTTCTGCGCTTACCTCGGTTGGGCCAATACTGTTCGTTCTGCAGCTTTTATTACTTTTTCTTGTTCTTCTTCGCGAATCTTGAGAAGTACCTACGAAATTCCAAAAATAAATTTGACGTTGTCTCTAATCACATAAATTATTTTAAAGACACCACGACAGAAATATTATTACAAGCATATTCTGAGACAGTTTTAGAAAGATTGTAGATTATAGATGCTCGACAGCTGAGGTCATCAAGGTCTACAAAGATAAATGAAATTAGTAAGAAAAAAATAATCGATAGACGCAAATAAATTTTTCTCATAATGAATTCTTATCTTTTTACTTTAAACGAGCAGTTTTTGTATATAAATTTATTTCGCGTTTCTCGGAAATGACTCAAATGATTTGGATGAAATTTTGTATTTAGATAAGGTTTTGCTTTTTACGTTTATTATGAGGCGCTTAAAGTGTTACAGAGCAATAGCACTTAAACTGTTGATGATATACAAAAAAGTTTCAGACAAAAGTTGTTCAGTTTGAAGGGGGACATCGTTTGGAGACAAATACCACCACTCATCTCCAACCCCTGCGCAGGGATTAGGATGTCTTCGACATTTTTAATAGGAACACCTATTTTTTATCACAAATCATGATTTTTCGATCAAAAATATGCAACATTTGTCTGAAACAAATTTTTATCCGATGCTTCCCTCAACCCGTAAAATGCGTGTCCAAAATCGGTTTCCTGAAACAACGACCTTGCGCAGAAAATTACAAGAGGTAAAAGTTGTTTGGTTTGGGAAGGGTCATCGATTAACCATATGTTCGGCTTACATCCAATAGAACCTTTGATTGGCCCAAGCAAAGCTCGGTCTCCCAGATACTCTCATTCTTACCTTTCCAATGTGCTTACCGGCCGCCATAAATCTAAACGCTTGTTCGATTTGATCTTCTTTAAATACCGTCCGAGTTAAAGGTTTGATTTCACCGTCTCTAAGACTGTTGTCGAGCAATTTGTACAACCGTTGTCTGCATTCAGGCTCGCCGTAAATCAAGTTATCCAACATAACTGAATGAAAAGATTGTCCTTGAGAAAATGCGTTCAGTTTCAAGGTATTGTTGTTGGCCATATCGAACTTTCCGATTTCCAAAAATCGTCCGTTTGGAGCCAAGCATCGTATAGATGCTTGGAGCTTTTCTTCTGCGAGAGAATTCAAAATGACGTCGACGCCCCGACCACGGGTTTGCTTCATTATCATTTGTTCGAACGAAGTATCACGAGAGTTTCCGATTTGATTATCTAAAGCAGTTTTCAATTATTTTTGGTTTAAATAGTTTTTGAAATAGATACGAGCGTTTATGCCGCATATATTGACACCCGCAAAGGAATCAAAACCTATAGGGTACATCCCGTTGACCCAGAATCATGAAATTTGGCAAGAAGCAATGTATTATAGCACAAGTAAAGGGAAAAATCCTAAAGACGTGAATTTGTAGTTACATCAGGAAAAAAAATTCCCAAACACAATAGAGCTCTTCATATTTGTATACTAAGTATCCTCCCAAAATTTGGTTTCAATCCGCTCATCCGTTTGACCGGCATCGTGTTCACAGACAAACAGACGCACAGATTTTACCCATAAATATGTTTCTTTGATTGAGGGGACCTCAAAACGAAAAAATATTGTGAAATTTTGAAAAGTTAATATTGACTTAAATTAGTGCCATTTCACCCATTTTTGGAATGGTAAAAGTTCTAGATAGCGTACCGTTTAATTGCGGGAACCGTTCTTTGATGAAAGTCCTTTTCTCCGGCGTTCCGACCGTCGTAAAAACGGTACAGCCGCGATGCAACGCTACAGTGATGGCTGCTTGGCCTACTCCACCGGATCCGGCATGGATCAACACGGATTGTCCTCGTTGAAGTTCCCCGACATAAACTAGTGCTAAAAGTACAGTCCCATAGACCACGGGTACAGTCGCTGCATCCTCGAATGTCCAACTATCAGGAATTTCCCATGACAAATCCGGAACCATTTCTATCCTTGTAGCCAAGGCACCACTAAGTACTATGCCCATGACTCGGCGACCGCTCCGATCTCTTCCAGAATATTCGAGACCTTGGACCGTTTCTTGAAAACGATGTCTCGCCAATGCCTCAACAGCTAATTTCCCGGAAGCAGTCATGATGTCGCGAAAATTCAGCGAAGAATAGTAAATCTCGACCATCGTTTCTGAATCGCAATCGTTTAGAGGACCCTGCAGCCACTTTAAACTGGAAAGATCGCCTTTTATTGTTGCATTGACAAAAGCATGTTTCGTTTTGATTTTATCGCAGATTTCTAACTGGACGTGTCTGAAACTTCCCCAAGTGCCGTCTTTGTAAACGTTCATGGCTAAGTTCAGATCGAGTTGGGTTTTGTAAAATGGATGCGACGGATCAAATGGTGGAGCATTTGGATCAAGTATAAATATACTACGGATATTTCCTTTCCCGGGTTCGCACCTGATGCAGTTAACGAGGCCTTGAATACCGTTTAACGGTTCGTTTTGACTGAACAGTACTAGCGGTTTGTGATTTACGGTTTCTTTCTGCAACTTTTCCAACCAATCGAACGGTTGTTCAGTTTCGTCAGTTATTTTTAATACGGAGAATGGTAGCGCTTTTTCGAATGCTTTAATCAAAATTAACTTCTCGTCTCCGCAGTGTTTCTCCAAAACGATGGTGTAACTGGTTAATGCTTCGGTTTTAACATTTATTTGTTCACGCGTTAAAATAAATCCACCGCTTATTAAAATTTTCTTAATTTTGGACAGAGTCTGAAAATGCAAATAAAATTATTTGGTTATTAACGGACCCGGGCGAGTACTTCGCATCTTTAGTGGTCAGTTACGTAATATAAAAGATAACAGACAGATTTTCGTATTTATAATATTAGTATGGATGTAAAAAAATATAAATATAATAAACAGTAAAATACCTATCGTTTGCTATAATTGTTAAGAAACATTCATTGTTACAATGCTATATTAGGGGCTGAGACCCACAACAGCTCACATAAGAAGTTTAACTTCTTTAGTTTTAAATATTATTCCCAAGTCTATTTTTTTATGTGAAACTAATTAATAATATTTACACATACTTAGCAACACACTATAAACTTCTGTCCTTGTCAGTTTCATGTAATTTAGGATACAAACTTTATTGGTAGTTCTATTTCCCCTTGATTTATTACTTTTTTTAAACAGATACGGCGCTAAAGAAGTTAAAGTTCAAAAATATTTTCAAACAATTGTCGCCGTCGGGACTCGACTGATAAATGAATGAAAATAATTTCATCTTTGATTCATTTGTAACTCTCACTATTGTAAAGGTTCATGTCTAGCGTTACCAAAACTCAAATTAGCTCTCGCAAGATATGAATTTAATATTACAATTCGGTTTATTATGAAAGATTAATTGTTGAGATATGGCGCCGTAGAGTAACTAATAACTCATTCTGTCGCGAAAGTGGAAAGATTCGGGTTTGAGTTCCGACGGTGACAGTTGTTTGATAATAAAATTTTTCTAATATGGCATTGTAACAATGGATGTTTCTTAACAATTATAGCAAACGACAGCCCTTGTACCGTTTATTAATTTAGTCTTACGATCTATGACGTAACATTTACTAATAAATATTAATTCTTTTTTCCTTTTTTTCAGGTGAGAAAAAATTAACTTCTTCAATCCGTAAGTCCGTATTTGGATATCATATTATTTAAACTATTTTAGACCATATTTTAACTAGCTTCGTCTACTATTAGAAATGTATTTCGCTTAAGACTATAACGTCAGACATTTACTGAAAATTAAATGAAAACCAGCTATTTTGTAGCAGGTACGTTCCAGAAATGTTGTACATATCTGGAACGTAATGATATTATGACTATCGAGTAACTGTTAAAACTCGTTGGCCTCGTTATTAACATAATGTCATAACGCGTGACATAATAATTTTCGTAGATATTTTACATACGCTTGTAGCTACGTACCAGCTGAAGTAATTCAGTATAATAGCTTATGTCTGCTATAATTGTTAAGAAACATTCATTGTTGTAGCACTATATTAGAAAAATTTATTATTCCAACACGTCACCGTCGGGATTTAAACCCGAATCTTTCCACTTTCGCTATAGCTATAGCTAAAATAATTGGCTCTCGCATATAGTGAATTTGAGTGTTGTAAATCGCTATATTATGAAGGATTAAAATGTTGAATTGTGTGCACCGTAGAGTAGTTGATTAACTCATTCCGCCGCGAAAGTGGAAAGATTTGGGTTTAAATCCCGACGGTGACGTGTTGGAATAATAAATTTTTCTAATATAGTGCTACAACAATGAATATTTCTTAACAATTATAGCAGACATAAGCTATTATACTAAAATAATAATTTTCAGTATGCTGTAGATATGTTCAGGGTGTTCCAAGATGCTTGATTTTGGCAATTTTCTTTATTTCCAGACCAGGTAGAGAAAAACCTAGTCTAGTAGTCTAATGAACATATCATTAGTGATGAGCAAAATCGGTCTTGCTCTTGCAGTCTTGATTTTAGTCGTGCGATTTCGCAAGATCAAGTCCAAAAGCGTACTTATATCAAGAAAAAATTATAACTTCTGTTCGAAATAAGAAACATGATAAAGTTTTATTAATTTACTCTATAAACTGTATCGTATATATTTTTTTAATGTGTACCTCCAAAAAACCTAGACGATGATAGTGTTTAGGAAATTTTTTCAAAAGACGTTTTTCAATACACGTAAGAGGCTAAATAAGGAAGACCAAAACTGAATACGCAAGACCAAGACTAGAAGTATTTGAGCAAGATCAAAACCGAATAAGCAAGGCCAAATCTTGGTCTGTGTCCTGCTTTGCTCATCACTAGAATAAACATGAATGAAATTGCGTAATTGTTATTTTGCACCGAACTAAAATTATCCTAGACTCTAGAGAAACAGAACTATCGCTTCATCAACATTGAGGCTAATAACCTCGTCAAATAGACGATGTCTCACGAAAATGTTAATTTGTTTGAAAAATTACCTCGAGATCGTTAAATAGATTTGACCCAACGACCAAGACGCACTCGGTTTCGGTCGAAATATCTTTATTTTCAACTTTGACCGATTCGTAATCAAACGTCCGCTGGGACACGATCGTGACGTCGGCCTGGATCAAAGGCAGGTCTCCCAAAGCTGTAACCAGAATTGGAGCTGTCGGTTCTTTGACTCCGTCGTCGATTTCGAGGCATTTGAAACTGCGCGTTGGTAAATTTTCTAAAACGACGTGTACTGACAGACGGACAGCTGCGTCCATCTGCAAAACAAAAATTTAGTGAGTTCCATAGAACAAAGCAGGGCCTTGCGAAAGGAATCTAGGCTGCGGACCAGAAAGTACTCTAACACCTTTGATATGATATTCGACGTCTTCTGAAAAAAAAATGTCAACAAAAAGTATGCACATTTTAATATGCAGATGAGTCATTTTAATCTTCGGATGAGATTATCTTTTCAGGGTGTTGTGAAATCGAAAAATGGTTCGGGGCAAAGTTGATTGGTTTGAAGGGGGACATTGATTGCCATGATTACTTTTGATCTTGGGACGACGGTTCACGGTCATTCAGGGTCAACTTTCTTTTTTCTATTTTCCGGGATATCCACTGTGAATATCCCGGAAAATACGGGGCTTGGAGAAAACAATTTGGGACAAAATTTTCATGTTTTTTCACGGTCAATCGAATGCCGATCTGAAAAATGAGGGTTTCCATTAGAAAAAAGAAAGTTGACTCTGAATGACCTTGAACCGTTGACCCAAGGTCAAAAGTGACTACGGCATCCGATGTCTCCTTTCGAACCAATCAACACTGCCCTGGACCATTTTTCGATTTTACCCTACCATTAAATATAATCTCATCTGAAAAATAAACTAACACCCTGTATATTGAGCAGTAATTTATGCTGCCTTTTTTTCGATGTTTTTAAAATAGTATGTAAAATAAATTAACGCGGGACATCTTTGACTTTGAAATTACTCTTATATGTATTTTAAAATGGCGGGTTTGCTGTATATCCGAAAAACAATTAGGTACATGACTCGAAGTGATTGGTTTATAAGTCAAACTCGCCCTTGGGTGTGATTTTAATTCTATCTTATTTTCGTTTAAATACGTTTAATGAATTGAACTTCAGTTTGTAATCTGCTGTTTGCGAATGAAGTCACCGTAGAAAAAAATTACTATTGTTCGAATTATAACTGACCTTGATGCTATTGGAACTACGATAAGGAACAAACTGGTACGTTTCTAAAACCGGATCGGCCATTTGCTTTCGTCTCACTATAGCGTTGGCATACAGACCTTCAATTTCAACTCCTCCAGATTTAATAATGTCCATGTTTTTGTAAACATAAACTGGAACTTGGACGTCCTTCTTATCAGCGTCTTTGTCTGTAAAAACATAACAATATAAAAAGAAGTCGCAGTTTACAAGCTGTGTCGTTCATTAACCACGTAACGCTCTTAAAAAGGAGGAACGGGCGATCTCCAAAAGTCTACATGGCGTAACAAGAGGAGAGGCTGGGTTAATGATTACTGTTACGTCACATTAATAAAGTAATTACCAAAAATTTGAATAAAAATATTCTACTGACCTCGAAACGCACTAGTGATGACCAAATTTTGTCTTGGTCTGCAAGACCAAGACCATACTTATAGTAGCAAGACCAAGACCAAATGTGCAAGAAATTAAGACTTCCGTTCGATATATGAATAAAGTGTTATTAATTAGACATTAATTGTATATAATTTTTAATTTGTGACTCTAAAAAACCCTGAAGATGATAGATATCAAATCTGTCTCGGTCCTGGTTTTGGTCTTACTTTGCTCATCACTAGAGCATACTTGTCGTGTGTTTCTGGATTTATACATACCTAGCTTTTCGTATTCTCTAATTTGATCCTTAGTCAAATCGGCATGCTTGGTCGAATCGATAACCACTCGTCTTATTCTCGTGGGAACGAACAGCCCTCTATTATCTTGACGCATAATGAGCATCTGCAACATGTTGTCCATGAAACTGATCCAATCGCTCCAACGAATCCTTCCAACCGTTGCAGTTGCGTCGCATTCAGTAAGACTTCTGAACGTGTCTTTGTAATTGTAACCGCGCAGGCGTAACTCTTTGTAGATGTCTTTTTGTTTTAATGTCATTTGATATTTGGTCAGATCTAAAGGAGGCAGGTCTCGCCCCTCTTGACTCACGTCTCCATATTTACTTATGTTGCCACTTACGATCAGTGAATTTCCTTCGCAGATCTGAAAAAACATTTCAGAAACGGGTACTATATTGCACAAACGGGTACAGTGGGATCTCGACATACGAGTGCTCTAGCATACGAGTTTTTTGAGATACGAGCTCGTCAATGAGCACTCTCAGGAACTGACCACCGAGGAGTTACATAAGAATTACAGTCGCAGTAGCATATGGAGGTTCTGCAAGAAATTGATATCGAGGAGGAGCCAAAGGTGTCGGTAATATTATGTGACGTAGTGGCGCTGAAGTCTATGAATAGAATTTCCACTCTATTATATTACGTTACTGACCACTGACGGTGCGGAGTATTCGCACAAGTCCTCTAGTTACTAAATTTGCAAATTCAGGCGAAGCGGTCGCTAATTTAATATATTTATAAGAAGCGATTGAACTAATATACTTTAATTTACGGCTTATCAATATTATCAGATCAATCAGTTAAGACGCTAATCACCTCAGTTGTTGAGCGTCTATAATCCACAGTTAACTAAAAAATCGAAAGAGAATGCGTACCTCAAATTTTCCGGTGCTTGGTTGAATCGTTATTAGAAAATGTAAATTATCTGTAACAGTCGTTGCTCGAATAAATTTTACGTTTTCGAAAACGATTCCTTTTACGAACATCGAATCATTTTCCATAGTGGATAAAGTCCGCCAAACTGCGAATAAGTAGCCCATTGCTGGGAAGAGACAACGTCCTGCAAAAAAAAAACAAACTTTTAACTGTTATCTGTAAGCTTTTCGCTAAAACAGAGCTTTTTTTGTACCTGATTACTCTCAACTCTGCGCTTACACGTGGTCAGTTAAATTTAGCTTTCCTGAGAAAACACCTACATGTGATGGGAATACATCAGAAATCAACACTATGCAGATTTGGCGAAATGGAGGATAAAACAGCCACCCATATCTTGTTCGAATGTGAGGCTTTAACCTACAGGAGGATAACTATCTTTGGCTACATTGATGAGGATGGAATAGTTCCCCAGGATAACCTTGTAGCCAATCTTCTGAAGCTCATAAGAAGATCCGGATTATTTGCTGACTAGACCCAATAAAAGAGGGAAGCACAAAAATCCTTTCAGGATGTGTATCAACACTATGTAGATTTGCGAAATGGAGAATGAAACAGCCACCCATATTGTGTTCCAATTTGAGGCTTTAACTTACAGGAAGACAATCATCTTTGGCTACATTGATGAGGATGGAATAGTTCCCCAGGACAGTCTAGTAGCCAATCTTCTGGAGCTCATAAGAAGATCCAAATTATTTGCTGACTAGAAGAGGGAAGCACAAAAATTCTTTCAAGATGTGTATCCTTACAATGTAGATTTGCGAAACGGAGAATGAAACAGTCACCCATATCGTGTTCGAATGTAAGACTTAACCTACAGGAGGACAACTATCTTTGGCTACATTGATGAGGATGGAATAGTTCCCCAGGACAATCTAGTAGCCGATCTTTTGGAGCTCATAAGAAGATCCAAATTATTTGCTGACTAGACCCAGTAAAATGAGAACCACAAAAATCCTTTTAGGATGTGATGCATTTGGGCCAAGAGACCATCCCATTCTATTTTAATCTTTAATTTGGATATCACATTTTGTTTACTCTGGAAGGAATAAAGAGAATGGGCTGCAGTTAATTCTCTTCTACAGTTGTCCCGCAGATGTTCACTTAACGAAAATCTACTGAATCTGGACTTTATTAGTGTACAGTACGAGACTCCTAAACGCCGAGTAGTCTGTCATATGGCACATGCACTATTGGCGTTGGTCAGATGGCGAGACTTAGATGTCGGACCAAAATCTCTCTACGTTTCACACCATTTTAAACAACTCAGCACCATTTTATATATTATATATTTGTGTGTGTGCGCGCGCGGCCAATTACTCTCGACAGAGTTTGTTAAATACTATAGAATTTGGGTGCCCAAATGTTGGAACCATTGATTCATTTATTGTTCTTATTTATAATCCAGGCAGTTGAATAAAATAGATTTGCTTATTATAAGAAAAAATCCTATTATTTGTACTTTAATCTATTTTAATAAAGAGAGAGAGAGAGAAAGAGATCGTAAAGTATAGATGCTCGACAACAGTGTTTAGATTCCTTACCGTCAATAACATGGCCGTAAATGTTCGAATAAATGTAATTTATGTCGATTTTTACGAGATTTTCATACGTTTTTTCGCCTGAATTTTTATGGGCCTCGTAGTAATCATAAATCATCCAATGTGTTGAATGGTTCCAACCAACCAAAGGCGATATAGATGCTGTGCCGATGCTTACTGGAAAATCGACATGTGGGTATAGTTTGTGAACCTGAGGTGTAATGCCATACTCGTACAGTCTGAAAAAAAATTGAAGAATGACGCTCCACAACAAGCAATAAGAATCACACTAATATTGAGTTGTAACAAATGCATATAAAAGCACTTACTTTCCGATCGATATCAAAAGAGTGTCCGTGGTGATGTTGTACGGTTTTTGAAAAAACGCAACGGTTTCATGGGTTACAATAAAGTTCGATTCAGTTTGATTTTCAGGCGTAACTTTGACGCAAAGTACGTTAGTTGGGAGCCGTCTCAATAACTGATTGAAAGGCGGTGATTTCTTAAAACTGTTGAATAAATATTCGGCGGTCACGTATTGGTCTTTAGATAGAGATATCCATTTGCTGCTTCGTCGTTTTGAATCAGTCAAAATTTTCTCGAGATTTCTGTAGAATCCTTGATCTGAAAACATTTTTATTTTATTTAGATAATTGAATCAAGATGAGTCGAAAACAGATTACAATTTTTATAAAATAATCCAAATTGTGAACATTTTTTATTTTAAAAACATGAAATTCGATCTTACCTGTACTTTTCGTAAATTCTATTTTTGAATCTGTAATTTTTATATCCTGAAACAAAAAACGAAAGTATTTAATTAAATCTAGTTTTACATTCGTTTTATCTTGTTTTTCATAAAAGACAATCTAATAAAGCAGCAATGGTGCAAGTAATAATTGGCGTACTGTTTTTTAGATTGGACTGTCGTGACTCGTGAGTTCCAATTCTAACTTCCCTTACATATGTTTTAATTTGATGTAGTTTGTTCGTAGATGATTTTAAGTTATTGAGCCGCATTGAGCGTCTATAATGTACAATAAACATTGCATTGTAAAAAATGTAAAGCGTCCACATTGGTCGTGAGATCCTGGCTTCAGAATTCATGAAAGAATCAATTTGGATTTCATTTAAAATAATAATAAATTGGAGATTTAAATTGGTACTAGACCCTAATGGTAAAGGCGGTTGGTATCCGTGACAAAATATTTATATATAGCGTTACGTTTGAAGAGAGATATTCGTTTTTCTCAACCAAGATTACTAGAATACTAGAAAGCTACGCGTAAGAGGCTATAAGCATAGTCACGTCTGTCACTGGTTGAGTCAAATGCCTACGTCACCGATGCCCATGGCTTGGTTATTCAAATGTGTTTATCTCAACTGTTTGGAAAAAGACTCCACAAGCCTACTTCCCTCGCCCTCTCACCGTTTCGTCTAATCACAGCTTCAACAACGCTAACGCCCAACCTTAGTTTCTAGTAATTTTGTTCTTCAACCAGTCTTTCGCTTCAAAATGGTGAATGGATGTTATGCCTTGCCTGCAAATCGTTGCCTTCTGACACTTCACTAGCGTACAGCGTCTGTTCCGCGACGTACGCAGCAAGAAGGGTCTGCTCTGCCGTCAGACATCCGTCGGCATAAGCGCAGACCAATTCTCCGACCAGTCCACGGCCTACTACGTAATCCGGCTCGATGCCTGCATCGGATAGAACGTCTACCAAACCGATTTCTACAATGATCGTCCGCAGCAGAAACCGTGTATTTCCGTTTTCGGTAACGATCTTCTTGACATCGATTCCTTCCGACAGCAGCGTTTCGTGACAACGCTTGACCACCGCTACGAAAGCTGGAATTTGCATCATCGTGCCAATTGAGCAGCAATCCAAACGGGCCGAATCTCCGAACAAGAAACAAAGCGAACGACTCTGTCCGTCGAAACGCTTTACGCTTCGACTTAACAATCTGGTGCCGTCTTTACGAAGAATCACGTAGCCGCGATATTCGTGCGCGTAGATGTCCTTTTTGAATATGTTGTGAAGCAGTCGAATGTATTCGACGTCGACGTCTTGTGATTCCAGATAGTTGATAATTAAATTTACCGCGTCGTTGGTTCTGCAACATGGAAATAAATTACGTGCATTTTGATTTGTTTTAGAACAAAGCAAAAGCCCCGCTAGACAAGTCTGTATTCAAGTGGAACCGTGAGCTCTACAAGGGGAAGCGAATGTTTCCCAAATTTTTTGTAAGTTTTAAAAATTATCGTATTTTAGCACAATTCAGTAGTCGCGGACAGTAGCTATATAACTTTGCTTCACCTCAATCAGTAAATTCTTTCGCTATATCTTATAATCTAGACACACCACAGCATATTATTCTAGCATTTTTATTTATCAATCTAAAGATTTCAGCCAAAACTAATCTTAATACTGCTGGTAACAGCTAGTTATAACAAATATAGATTTTTAGGGATTTTGTGCACTAGTTATACGGAAGAATATTTTTGCTAGCGTCAGTTGAAAACAGCGAAATCGATTAAGATAGGGTTAAAACCCAGTTAAATTATAAAATATGTAATTGCATACCTTCCAGAACAACAAACCAGCCTAGGAATGTCATCTTCAGGCCTTCCGTTGTCAATTTTCTTCTTGTTATATCCTTCGAACACTGTATGACTGTTCGATCCGCCAAACCCAAAACCGCTGATTCCAATCAACCCGCCATCGAACTTCTCCGGCTCCGTCAGTACTTTGATTCTACCCTCGATCAAAGCGTTCATTTCTTTTCGCGGTTTATGGTAATTGATATTTGGTAGAAGATAACCCTTGGAGAAACTCAACAATACTTTGACCATAGAACACATCCCTGCCGCTGTTTCACAGTGTCCCAGGTTTCCTTTGATGGAACCAATCAAGAACGGGTTCTTCTTGTCGCTACTGTATATTTTGTCGATAATGTCGAGTTCTACCGGATCGCCGACCACCGTTCCGGTACCGTGGGCTTCAAGAAAAACAAGGGACGACGGATCAACATTGCAATCTTTGTAAAACGAATCAAGCAGCTCGAATTGCTTTTCTCCCGACGGATAAGTGATGCCTTGTTTTTTGAATCCGTCGCTGTTGTTTTTTGCGTACACGATTTTGGCATAAATTCGGTTAGAATCTTTCGCCTTTTGGAGGTAAATGGCCGAAATGGTTTCGGATCTTACGAAGCCGCCGGCGGACTCGTCAAAAGGTCGACATCTGCCATCGCTGCTCAACACGCCCAAACGATAAAACTGCAAAGTGACCGATGGCATGGTGCATAAATTTGTGCCGGCGACAATCGCCGACTCGCAACGACCATGTCTGATTGAAGAATACGCTATTTCTAAAGCGGTCAGGGAGCTCGAACAAGCTGAATCCACTACACAACTGGGCCCTGTAGAGCCGAGCCACTGCGAAATGAACGCGATGAACCATTCCTTTCCGAAATTGGTTTCGTTAAAAATCTCCGCTTCAGAGTAAGCTACTGCGATAAAGATACCCACCTTGGAATCTCTCAGTTCGATTGGATTGATTCCGGCATCTACAATCGCTTCGTAGATGACCTCGAGAAGCTTACGACATTGAGAATCGAGATGGTGTATTGATTTTTGATCGAACATGTCGAAATATCCTTCGTCAAAGTGATTGAGGCCGTTTATTTTTCCGGAAGGACTCGGTATTTCCGGATGTTTCAAATCCCAACGTCTGATGTCTACTGTGATCAAGTCTTTTTTGTGGAATAAATTTTGATATAATTCTTCAACGTTGTCTGATTCTGGGAAAATACCCGACATACCGGTGATGCAGATTTCTTCGCCGGGCGGCAAATTTATTATTTTCAGTTTCGACGACATTTTTGCGTTTAAAAAAAACTATTAATTATTTTTTACAGACAGAAACGTATTTTTAACGAATCGATTCAAATGAAATATTTTATGGATTTATAATTTTTTTGAAGACGTTAAAATCAGTGTGGCAATTTTTTGAATTTTTTTTATTAGTTACGCGGTTGTCGAATATCACCACAAAACTAAAAAAAAAAATCGAATAGACATTTTTATATTGACTTTTAAACCAGCCAGAAAACAATGTAGTGTGGGACCTTTGTTTATATGCAAATTACAATAACTTTATGCATTATCTTGCCTAATGTTTGGGTTTTTATAATTTTTCCCATGAAGTACGAAACTGTATTAATTTTTTCTATGACCTTGCAGCTGGTATAAGAAACGCTGCTGATAAAATTTTGCTTTTAATTATGTAAATAGAATGCACTTTTGTTAATAATTTTGTATACAGGATGGCTTTTTAAAAACCGACCACCTTGCTTATAATTCTTCAAATTACATGAATTTTTACCCCCTTGGATGATCTTCACTTTCGGGAGGGGGAAATTGATTGTCGTATTTTTTTTCACCTGCCGCGTTCAACTGCAGGGCAACGCAGGTCAACTATATTTTTTCCGATTTCTCATACAAAAATAAACAACCTTTGTACCATTTTTTTTGTTTGCAAGATGCGACCATAAACCGCGAATAGCTAAAAAATATGGGACGCGCGACATAGCATTTGGACGCGTTGAATCGATTTTCCCTCACTTTTAATGTTTAGTGTATTTGCCATATGGCAACATACACTATTGGCGTTGGTCAGATGGCGGGACCTAGGTGTCGGACCAAAATTTCTCGCCGTTTCATAACCTCCTAAACACTTTGGCACCATTTTTAAAAATGTTTATATATATATGTATATATATATATATATATATATGTGTACGGGCAATAACTTTCGAAAGAGTTAATTGATTTTAACGAAATTTGGCCCACGTATTGAAATCCATCCCTCCCAGAAGCCTATTTAAAATGGGCGTAATCGGGCCATTTTAAGGGTAGTTTTTAGGGGTTGAAAAATGTTTATGGGGCCCAAAATACCGAAAAAATTCTCCGAATCGTTTCAAAATTGAAATGTAACCCTCTGGTAGTAATTAAAAAGTGTCCCTAAAATTTCAATAAAATCGGCCCGACAGGACCGGACTTACAAGTTTTTTGAAAACACTAATTTGTAGATAGTGACTTATTTATTGAAGGGTGTATTTAATTCGGTGTAGACGTTAGATTGATAATAATATTGCAGTTAAGAGAAAAAATGTTCTTTTAAGGGATGTATTAAGGAGTCAAATTTTTTATTTAGTCCAAACACCAACTAAAGTTCGCATAATAAAGCCACACTGCCTGTATTAGCAAATACACTATATTGTCGGCAGGGTTTGGGCACTGCGACCCGAGTTTTTATTTAACTTTCGAAGGAGTTAATTGATTTTAACGAAATTTTTCCCACATGTTGGAATCCACCACCGCAAGAGCCCTATTTAAAATGGGCCCAATCGGGCCATTTTAAGGGTAGTTTTTAGGGGTTGAAAAATGTTTTTGGACCTAAAAATACCGAAAAAATTCTCAGAATCGTTTCAAAATTGAAATTTAACCTTTGAGAAAATATTGAAATATGCTGTTAAAATTTTAATAAAATCGGCCCGACAGGATCGGATTTACAAATTTTATGAAAACGCTAGTGTGCGTATAATGATTTATTTACCGAATAGTGTATTTTATTTGGTCCAGATGTTGAATTGATAACAGTATTTTAACTAAGAAAAAAAAATATTTAAGGGATGTATTAAGGGGCCATATGGCAACATACACTATTAGCGTCGGTCAGATGGCGGGACCTAGGGGTCGGACCAAAATTTCTCGACGTTTCATAACCCCCTAAACACTTTGGTACCATTTTTAAAAATATTCATATATATATATGTATATATATATATAATATGTATATATATATATGTATATATATATATATATGTGTGTGTGTACGCGCAATAACTTTCGAAAGAGTTAATTGATTTCAACGAAATTTGGCCCACGTATTGAAATCCATCACCGCAAGAAGCCTATTTAAAATGGGCCTAATCGGGCTATTTTAAGGGTAATTTTTAGGGGTTGAAAAATGTTTTTGGGCCCCAAAATACCGAAAAAATTCTCCGAATCGTTTCAAAACTGAAATTTAACCATCTGGTAGTAATTAAAAAGTGTCCCCAAAATTTTAATAAAATCGGCCCGACGGGACCGGATTTACAAATTTTATGAAAACACTAGTTTGCAGATAGTGACTTATTTATTGAAGGGTGTATTTAATTCGGTGTAGACGTTAGATTGATAATAATATTACAATTAAGAAAAAAACCGTTATTTTAAGGGGTGTATTAAGGGATTAATTTTTTTATTTTGCCCAAAAACAAACTTAATTTCACATAATAAAAGTATTAAACCACACAGCCCTATACAAGCAAATACACTATATTGTCGGCAGGGTTTTGGCACTGCGATCCGGTTTTTTTTTTTTTTTTATCCAAAAACAAAGTTCATGTAACAAAGCCACACTGCCTGTATAAGCAAATACACTATGTCGGCAAGGTTTGGGCACTGCGACCTGAGTTTTTTTATATTGGCGGCGCGGTTTTGACACTGCGACCCGAGTTTTTATTATTATTATGTAGATTGTAGGTATGTGACATATTACAAATTACACTACAAAATAGTATTTAAATTCAGAAACATAAATTTACAAACAATAGTGATTTGATTTTACTGTCTATCAAATAAAAATTTTTCATAAATACCTGGAATTGCATTATGCATTTAGTTGAATTTTAAATTATAAATTATTACAATTGCCATTTTATGACATTATCAACTAACAATTTTAATGAATATTAGCCCCTTTTAACCTATATTATATGTACCTACATAGTATTATCATAAATAACAAACAAAATTTACCACTGCATACTTAATAAAACATTATTCGTAAATTAATGAAATTCTTATATATCGGTATATATTTTTAACTTTGCGCTAAGAAAATTAAAAATTTTCAAAAATTGGGAAGTTACTGGTTTCACCCCGATTTTCGAAATTTGAATTTTTATCAGATCTCAACGTTTTGAGGTCCTAGGAAGCTATTCTGACAATTTTCAAAATGATGTCCGTATGTCTGTATGTGTGTGTGTGTGTATGTAAACCTCTCATAACTTTTAAACGGGTGGACCGATCGAAACGCGGATTGCGGCGCCTAAAAGGAACTTGCTGAACTTAGATTTTCTGAAAATTGGAACTGATTCAGCCAGGTAGATTTTGGGAATTCTTAAAAATAAAGCTTTTTGGAAGCTAGTTTTTTTAAATATTTTGAAATATTTTCGAAACTACCGTATCGATTACTTCCAAAATCTAATCAGTTCTATTCCTCATAAAACAACGTCAATCGCCGTAAACCGCATCAAAATCGGTTAATCGAGAGATATCGTCGGAGAAAAATTTTGAAATAAAAGTTTTTTCAAAATATCTTCTCAAATTTTCGTTTAGTGGATTTTTTTGTAATAAGTTATTTTTTGTGCTTGAAAAACTACGTCGATTGCCGCAAACCGCACCTCGATCACTTGATTCGTTTAAGAGATATTGTTGAAGAAAAATTTCGAAAACAATGTTTTTTCAAAATATATTCTCAAATTTTTGTTAGATTGATTTTTTTGTAATATATTATATTTTGTGCTTGAAGAACTGCTTCGATTGCCGTAAACCGCATTTCGATCGGTTGATTGGTTCGAGAGATATCGTTTCCAAAAAAGTGTTTTTTCAATATATCTTCCAAATCTTTGTCAGAATTTCATAACGGTTTATAATTTCAAAATTTCGGAAAAATTTTGGAATTACAAAAAAATCAGATGTTCTCTTGTTCCAAAGATCTGTCAAAAAGAAATTAATTAGGTAGCTGACAAGCATGCTTTGATTAATTTTTACGTTAAATCATATTATGTAACCATGGAAACAAATACCATATATAATATTTATGGATAGTGGGTAATTGGACACAAATAAATGAAAATTCTAAGTTTTCTAAATTTGCTACGTTTCGTAGGTTAGTTTCCTGCTTCTTCAGGCAAGCTTTATTTAAAATACGATACAATTAGTATGTATAATTAGGCTTTTAATTTACAATATATAATAAAATTTATCAAGCTACTTACTTTATAGTTTAGAATCTTTGCATTGCATTGTTTATAAATTATAATAAAAAAACTTCTGAACCGATTTAAGTAAAAATTATGTAGGATCATCCTGAAAGTATGCCCTAATAAATAAGATAAGAATCATCATCAAAATCGGTTCACAAATGCTGGCGATATGAGGTAGCATTCATATAAAAAAATATCATTTAAAAACGGATGAACCGATTTTAATAAAATGATACCAATCCAGCAGCATGCTGGACAAAATGGCGTTGAAATTTTTCAAATCGGTTCATAATTAGCTGAGTAATCGCATAAAAAACATTAAAAAAACCTACAACCGAATTGAGAACCTCTCCTCCCTTTTTGAGGTCGGTTAAAAAATTACGAAATCCTTCGTATGTGACTACGACTCGCACTTGGCAACTTTTTTTTCACTTGTTAAAATATGTTTTACACATATTATGTCTTTTGAGCCGAAAGTCAATTACGCCCACCTTTAAAAGGCGCGTCCTGAATATTGAGAACCACTGGTATAAAGTATGAGGCGTAGGCAATGTGATCATAACATGGTAGCTTAAAACGTGCAAAGTCTGGGTGAAAAGCCTCGACTTCTAATTGAAATACAATACATCTAGATAAGAGATATATATACTTCGGGGATTAAAACGTGTCGCTGCAGAACCGGCTTCGTAACTTAAATTTCAGCGTTCCTTCCTTACTAACACCAATTTACATTCTTTCATGAGGTAAATTTGTCTATCTTTATAAGGGTTGATCAATAAGTACCCGTGTTTGGCGACAGATGGTGTAGACGAGTGAATTTGACTTTACCATCGTGTACTGCAGACTTTTAAACGACCTCGTGCCGAATTGTAGATAAATTCATAAGTTAGGTTATTGTAACGAAGTTCCTTATCGCGGGTTAGCGAAGGGACCTAGCCGAGAAAAAATGTAACATGTCACGAAAATCCGTAAGACAAAAAATGTAATATTCATGTCACGAAAAACCGTAAGACAAAAAATGTAATGTGTCACGAAAAACCGTAAGACGTATAATGTATACTGGTATACGGTGATACCGGGTGTTTTTAGATTATACCGGATGTTTTTAGATTATACCGGGTGTTTTTACATTATACTGGGTGTTTTTAGATTATACCGGGATGTTTTTAGATTATATCGGGTGTTTTTAGATTATACCGGGTGCTTTTAGATTATACCGGGTGTTTTTACATTATACTGGGTGTTTTTAGATTATACCGGGATGTTTTTAGATTATATCGGGTGTTTTTAGATTATACCGGGTGTTTTTAGATTATACCGGTTGTTTTGAGATTATACCGGATGTTTTTAGATTATACCGAGTGTTTTTAGATTATATAAAACGCGTTACGAAAAACGTCTTATACGAAAGGGACTTCGTTCCAAACGCGTGTCCCGCGACACGTTCCAAGTTTTTTTTACAGGCAGTTGTATAATTCGTGTTTTGTATTTTTCGACAAAATGGAAAAAGAGCAATATCGATCCGTAATTCGTTTTTTATACGAGTATCTCACCATGGTCATAGATGGTGAAGGATTCCCATAGACAGCATCCAACTTCAGTTTTATTTCTTCGCATGTTTTTTAAAAATCGAATTACGGATCGTTATATACAGAGTGGCTTTTTAAAAGCCGAACATCTTTCTTATTCCTTCAAATTGCATTCTATGAATTTTTACCCCCTTAGATGGATCTTTAGTTCAGGGAAGGGCAACGCATGTCAACTTTTTTTAGTGTATTTGCCATAAGGCAACATACACTATTGGCGTTGGTCGGATGGCGGGACCTAGGGGTCGGACCAAAATTTCTCGACGTTTCATAACCTCCTAAACACTTTGGCACCATTTTTGAAAACGTTTACATAAATATGTATATATATGTGTGTGCGGCCAATAACTTTCCAAAGAGTTAATTGATTTTAACGAAATTTGGTCCACGTGTTGAAATCCATCACCGCTTCATAACTTCCTAAACACTTTGGCACCATTTTTAAAAATGTTTATATATATATATATACGTATATATATGTATACGTATATATATATATATATATATATATGTATACGTATATATATATATATATATATATATATATATATATATATATATGTGTGTGCGGGCAATAACTTTCGAAAGAGTTAATTGATTTTAACGAAATGTGGCCCACGTGTTGAAATCCATCACCGCAAGAAGCCTATTTAAAATGGGCGTAATCGGGGCATTTTAAGGGTAGTTTTTAGGGGTTGAAAAATGTTTTTGGGCCCCAAAATACCGAAAAAATTCTCAGAATCGTTTCAAAATTGACATTTAACCCTTTAGTAGTAATTAAAAGGTGGCCCTAAAATTTAAATAAAATCAGCCCGACAGGACCGGACTTACAAATTTTATGAAAACACTAGTTTACAAATAGTGAATTATTTACTGAAAGTTGTATATAATTTGGTATAGAGGTTCGATTTATAATAATATTGCAATTAAGAAAAAAAATGTTAATTTAAGGGGTGTATTAAGGAGTAAAATTTTTTATTTTGCCCAAAAACCAACTTAAACTCGCAAAATAAAGCCACACTGCCTGTATAAGCAAATACACTATATTGTCGGCAGGGTTTTGGCACTGCGACCCGGGTTTTTTTTCAAACAGGAACCCCATTTTTTCTTGCGGGTCCGATTCCTCATAAAAAAATAAACAACTTTTGTAACATGAACCGCGAATCGCTAAAAATTATGGGACAGGTGGAAAAAAATACGGCAATCAATTCCCTCGCCCCACCCTCAGAACTGAAGATCATCCAAGGAGGTAAAAATTCAGAGGATGCAATTTGAAGAAATAAGAAAGGTGTTCGGTTTTTAATAAGCCGTTCTGTAAATATTTGATTTTAGTTAAAACAACACAAGAAAAGTAACACATTTCAAGTGGATACGTCCTGTAGTTTGTTTTTTGATAATACCGCAAGAACCTAACATTTTTCCGGGATTAAAAGTATTAAACTATCTGTATGCCAAATTTCATCCAAATTCGTGCAGCCGTTTTTGCGTAATTGAGTAACCAAAAACCAAGCATACAAACCTTCACTTTTTATTATTAGTACGATTAAGGCTGCCAAAAATAGAGCTTCGGTTGTCAACTGATTGTAGACTTATTCGTCAGCATTCTGCAAAAATTCTTTCTCTATAAGGAAGATAAAGGACAAATATCTAGATCTCTAATGGACTACTTTTGTAATTTATGTACGATTTACTAGAAAAAAGTTGATATTAATTGTGCCAAAAAAACACACGTTTTCAATGTCACACTACGACCTTATTCGTACTTATTTCACAAAACTGTTCCATCACAAACCTAAAGTGACCCTTCTTTTTTCGGAAAAGTTTTTTAAATCTTCAAAATATTTCTAAAAATTAGAGTAATCAATTGACAGCGGCACCCTTGCAATAGTATCTTTTAGCCTCGTAGTGTGGCACCAGCCAAAAATTGAAACGTGCGGATGATTTGAGCGAGACAGAGCTAAAGAAGGTCACACCCACAATATGTCTTTTGCCTACCTCGCCTGTTACCGCTGGGTCTCAACACAAACTGTGTGAAAGTGATCCAACACTGTTAAGAAGAGAAAAATATATAAATTTTAAGGTCAGTGCAACTTTAAAGATTATTTAAAGTAAGTTTTAGTACTTAGATTGGCGCTGACCTCAAAATTTAATAATTTTTTAGCGGCTTTTTATGTAAAAGTTGTTTTTTTTAATGTAAATCAGTAGATGAATTTCTGGCGACATAAGTTATGTCTGGTAGAAAAGTGTTTCAAGACATATTGTAGGTTTTCTTTACAACGAAAAAGTTGGAAACTGAATCTCTGAATGATTGAATTTTCTTATCGAAAATTCACATAAGCGGATTTCTCGTTTGGTATATGCGTTTTGTACAAATATTATTTTGTTGTCTATATTTTATAAAGTTGCTGACAAAACATCGCAAATGAAAAAACCTCAGGTCGCAGTGCCAAACCCTGCCGACAATATAGTGTAAGTCAGGGGTTCCCAAACTTTTTCAGTTCGCGGCGTACTTACAGGTTTAGTATTTTGTCTCGGCGCCCTAGCTAGTCGAAACAGCGTAAAATGATACTACTTTTTATATTTATATTGACACACAAGAATACATTTATTACTTAAGAAAAATTGTTTATTTTGTAGCCGCAGAAACAAGTTTAGTTTCTGGAGAATGGTAAACAGGAGGGCCTCACGGCGCCCCTCTTTACACCAGGGCGCCGCAGCGCACACTTTGGGAACCACTGGTGTAAGTGTTTGCTAACACAGGCAGTGTAAATTTATTTTGTTTTGAACAAAATAATAAATTTAACCCCTTAAAATAATATATATAATATTTCTCTATCTGAAAACGAATGTTTTCATAAAATTTATAAGTGCGGCCCTGTCGTGCCGATTTTATTAAAATTTTAAGATCACCTTTTAATTGATACTAAAGTGTTAAATGTCAATTTTGAATCAATTCCGAGAGTTTATTCGGTGTTTTTGGGCTCATAAACACACCTCTTAAAATTATTTGGGTGCGTGGTTGTGCCGTGATGGATTCCAACAGGTGGACCAAATTTCGTTAAAAACAACTAACTCTTTCGAAAGTTATTGCCCGAACACACACACACACATATATACATTTTTAAAAGTGGTGCCAAAATGTTCAGGAAGCTAGGAAACGTCGAGAAATTTTGGTCCGACCCCTAGGTCCCGCCATCCGACCGACGCCAATAGTGTATGTTGCCATATGGCAAATACATTAATTACAATAAAATATGTAAAATAGGGTGAAACATCTCGGGAGAAATGAATACGTCGCTGTTGTCTGAAAATGCGGCTGGATTATAAATGAATTCACTCATTTACGACGCGTCTTCCTATCTCTTTCTCTGTTCCATCTCGTCGTCCATTCCATCAGTACTCAGTAGGTAATTCGCATACCAGTGGCGGCTCGAGGCAAGTTTTAGAACGGCGCGAGATTCAGTTATGGCGGCCCTCATAGTAGAAAAGGTGTTAGACATTTTTGGGTTGGTATTTGAGGCACTGTGTAAATTTTTCCTATCTCTTTCTCTGTTCCATCTCGTCGTCCATTCCATCAGTACTCAGTAGGTAATTCGCATACCAGTGGCGGCTCGAGGCAAGTTTTAGAACGGCGCGAGATTCAGTTATGGCGGCCCTCATAGTAGAAAAGGTGTTAGACATTTTTGGGTTGGTATTTGAGGCACTGTGTAAATTTTTCCTATCTCTTTCTCTGTTCCATCTCGTCGTCCATTCCATCAGTACTCAGTAGGTAATTCGCATACCAGTGGCGGCTCGAGGCAAGTTTTAGAACGGCGCGAGATTCAGTTATGGCGGCCCTCATAGTAGAAAAGGTGTTATACATTTTTGGGTTGGTATTTGAGGCACTGTGTAAATTTTTCCTATCTCTTTCTCTGTTCCATCTCGTCGTCCATTCCATCAGTACTCAGTAGGTAATTCGCATACCAGTGGCGGCTCGAGGCAAGTTTTAGAACGGCGCGAGATTCAATTATGGCGGCCCTCATAGTAGAAGAGGTGTTAGACATTTTTGGGTTGGTATTTGAGGCACTGTGTAAATTTTTCCTATCTCTTTCTCTGTTCCATCTCGTCGTCCATTCCATCAGTACTCAGTAGGTAATTCGCATACCAGTGGCGGCTCGAGGCAAGTTTTAGAACGGCGCGAGATTCAGTTATGGCGGCCCTCATAGTAGAAAAGGTGTTAGACATTTTTGGGTTGGTATTTGAGGCACTGTGTAAATTTTTCCTATCTCTTTCTCTGTTCCATCTCGTCGTCCATTCCATCAGTACTCAGTAGGTAATTCGCATACCAGTGGCGGCTCGAGGCAAGTTTTAGAATAGCACGAGATTCAATTATGGCGCCCGTCATAGTAGAAAAGGTGTTAGACATTTTTGGGTAGGTATTTGAGGCATGTGGAAATTTGTATAATAACTCTGTAGTAATATCCGAATACGAAACCACACACCTCTCAGAAGGGTAGCGGAGCTTAACCGACCATCAAAGTTTTAAAGTAGCAAAACATTTTTTTAACAATAAGAAGTCCTTGAGGCATTTTGAAGATTTAATATCTTGAAATTTAGTATTTAAGGAGTTGAAAAATAAAACAGGTAGATTTCTTAAGCGGAACTAAAACTTAGCCAGGTGTTTATAAAATTTAAAAAACATATTTGAGGCAAACAGAATAATATTGTTAATTAAAAATAGATATATAAAAAAGGGCCGTTTCGGTGGGACATTCAACCTGCCGTGTGATTAAAAAAATGAGGATGGATTAAGCCCCGCTATCCTTCAGCCAGGTCTGTGTTTTTGTATTCGGATATTACTAAAGAGGTATTGAACAAATTTTCACAGTGCTTCAAATACCTACCCAAAAATGTCTAACAGCTCTCAGACTATCATGCTTGCCCTAAATATAAACCAAAATCAAAATGTCGAACAGCTATAAAAATATTTATTCCTTTATTTTTCTTTACCTTTGCGGCGCCCCCTGGAAGTTGGCGCCCTATCGCATAAATTCAGCACCGTGCTTTATTACGAAATGCAGCGTTGATTTTATTTTTTGAAAAAAACAGTACTGGCCTTAGTGTCAAATCTTACCGACAAAATACTCTATTAATCTAGCTAACATATGCGGTGAGATATTAAAAAGATTAAAATAGAATGGGACGGTCTCTTAGCCCAAATGCACCACATCCTGAAAGGATTTTTGTGCTTCCCTCTTTTATTGGGTCTAGTCAGCAAATAATCTGGATATCCTTATGAGCTCCAGAAGATTGACTACTAGATTGTCCTGTGGAACAATTCTATCCTCATCAATATAATTAAAGATGGTTGTCCTCCTGTAGGTTAGAGTCTCACATTTGAACAAGATATGGGTGGCTGTTACATCTTCCATTTCGCAAATTTACATAGTGTTGATACACAATCTGAAAGGATTTTTGTGCTTTCTTCTTTTACTGGATCTAGTCAGAAAATAATCTGGATATTCTTATGAGCTCCAGAAGATTGGCTACTAGACTGTCCTGTGGAACTATTCCATCCTGATCAATCTAACCAAAGATGATTCCTGTAAGTTAAAGCCTCACATTCTAACACAATTTGGGTGGCTGTTACATCCTCCATTTCGCAAATGTACATAGTGTTGATACATATCCTGAAAGGATTTTTGTGCTTCCTGTTTTCATTGGATCTACTCAGCAAATAATCTGAACTTCTAATAAGCTCCAGAAGATTGGCTACTAGATTGTCCTGTGGAACTATTCCATCAATGTACCCAAAGATGGTTGTCCTGCTATAGGTTAAAGCCTCATATTCGAACACGATATAGGTGGCTGTTTCATCTTCCATTTCGCAAATTTACATAGTGTTGATACACATTCTGAAAGGATTTTTGTGCTTCCTTCTTTTACTGGATCTAGTCAGAAAATAATCTGGATCTTCTTATGAGCTTCAGAAGATTGGCTACTAGACTGTCCTGTGGAACTATTCCATCTTCATCAATGTAGCCAAAGATAGTTGTCCTCCTGTAGGTTAAAGCCTCACATTCGAACACGATATGGTGGCTGTTACATCCTCCATTTCGCAAAACCTACATAGTGTTGATACACATCCTGAAAGAATTTTTGTGTTTCTCTCTTTTGCTGGATCTAGTCAGAAAATAATCTGGATCTTCTTATGAGCCTCAAAAGATTGGCTACTAGACTGTCCTGTGGAACTATTCCATCCTGATCAATGTAACCAAAGATGGTTGTTCTCCTGTAAGTTAAAGCCTCACATTCGAACACGATGTGGGTGGCTGTTTCATCCTCCATTTCGCAAAACCTACATAGTGTTGAACCTTTTGTTACATGTTTCTGCGCTTATTTCCAAAAATAGAAAAACACCCTTAAATGGCAAATAAAAAGAGGTGCGACACTGTCCATATATGTTTACGGTAGAAACAGACAGCACAGAACAAGAAACGGGGGAACATTTTGTCGATGAATTTATTCTAGCTGGTCGCCATTGCTTTTCACAGAGTTTTCTCCTCCTGCCTGTTGCCAGCTGTGACTATTGTACTGTATGGTCGATGACTCTAAAATCTAAATGAATGAATATAATTCCAGTTACCAGGACCGGCTTAACTATAAAATATCCGAGCCTCGGATAATAAGTTTAATATTTCATCCATAGTAATATTAACGTCTGTCCACTAGACTCGCATTCGGGAGGTACCGGGTTCGAATCCCGGCGGGGGCAGATGTGGCTGGGACTTTTTCCTACTGCCTCTCGCCGAGAAACGGTAATTCCTGTACCGACCATCTTGTTGAGTTTCCCTCAATTAATTCCAGATAAATATCGAGATGGTTCCTTATTTGAGGCCATGGTCGATTACCTATTAAACTCCTAGTTCAAAAATTACCTACCTTTCCTATAATTTCCTATAATTCCTTCATTCGCCCATTGCTATTACATAAGTTGAAGTTGTAAAAAATGTAGAAAATAAGGGAAAGTGGTAGATGAAAAAATAGTAATGGTGCGAATGGCGTCTGTTATGACATAAAGTCGAAAAACGGACGTTAAGCGCATTATTATTATTATATTAACGTCTGTCTGTCTGTATGCCTATTACATTTTCACGCCTAAACCGCTGAAAAAGTTTCGATAAAATTTGGCAAAGAGATAGATTGCACCCTGAGGAAGGACCCTTTGCTTAAAAAGAAAAATTGAAGGGGAAACAATTCAGGAAAAACTGACAGTACTTATATCTATAGGGTTTATTCTTATTATATCAATGTCAGAGCCTCGCGAGGTAAGACTAATATGCTGGAGCCGACGGCTCTACTACTGGTGTCGCTATCGAGCGAGGCGCAACCCCGCGAGGCAAAATTATAATATGATGGAACCGAATCCTCAACTACTGTTATCGCTGCCATGTTGTATCTCACCCGCGTGTGGATCCGCAGGTAGCGACTAGTACAAAAATCATACGTTAAGGTTAAGATGTTTGCCTCCCTTTTTCGAAAAACCACACAATTGCTCCACATAAATTTTATATCATTTTATAGATAATTGCTTGCACTACCGACATCAACAACTAAAAAATCTATTGCTTTTGTTTTTGCAAAATAATCAATTATAACAATTATACAATGCTGCCATCTGACGGTTCTAACTTTGAAACAACGTCAACATGATTGACGGTCGGTAAATTTTTTTTGTTTAATTTTTAATCAAAATTCACGTACTTATAAATACTTTTCGTATGACGGCGCTTCAGCTCAACGTTTTCGATACTTGCGCCTCTATATGACAGTTTTAGAAAAATATTTTCTTGAACCGTCACTGAGCTTCATAATGTAATACAACATAAAGAAAAAAGTTATAAAGAGTGTGAGAAATTAGAAACGAATTTTAATGCGAATTATTCGCACAGGTACCGCTAGTAAAATAATATTACATCAACAAGCTCCCTTCTGATCAAATTATGTCACATTTTTGTTCCTCTCTCCCTCGACCTGTAAGAATGTCGGCGTTTTATGCGAATGGTTGTTTTGCTGCTCAAAAAACAATATTTTTATATACCCGGTCGAAAGTACATACTTTCGGCTATGATTTTAAGACAGAAAGCCTAACATTTATGTCCTGCTGGAATTACTCGCACGCCGTCTATAACAGCGGGCCGAAAGAAAGTAACAGCGGGACGAAAGAGTTTTCTCATGCACACTGATACGTGACACTGCCGCCAGCTAGTAGTAACTAATGGCTGTTATTGCGTAGAATCTCAAAATTGTTCACTTGAAACTTATTAGTCTTTTGATATAATGGTGAAAGTACGTACTTTCGGCTTCGATTTTAAAGCAGAAAGCCTAACATTTATGCCCTGCTGGAATTACTCGCATGCCATTTGTAACGGCGGGCCGAAACTGTTTTATCGTGTACACTGAAACAAAAGTTCGTACTTTCAACAGGGTATGAAGAAAAATATACGGCCAGAAAGTTGAAATTCCTGCTTTTACGGTATAATATATTAACTAATGCTTGTTCTACTAAGTGGAAGAAAAATATAAATTCAATAAAAGACAATTGCATTGGAAGAATGACGAACGTTATTGGTTGAAAACCTATAAAGATTTTTACTACAACATACCTTTTTGTTTTAGTGCAGATGACGAAGATAATACAATAAAGAAAACTCGGGTCGCAATGCGAAACCCTGCCGACAAAATAGTGTATTTGCTAATTTTTATTAATTTTTAGGGCTCCATACCTCAAAAGAAAAAAAGGAACCCTTATAGGATGCTGTAATTATATACGTTTCGGAGACTGATTTTGAAGGGAAACTTAAAACATACTCGAAAAAAGTGTGTGAAAAGTCTTCGAGACTCGATTCTCGTGTTTACAATACCTACAAGTTTGTACGGAATCCTCGGTGCATGAGTCGGACCGCACTTGGGAGTTGTTTTTTTAGTGTATTTGCCATATGGCAACATACACTATTGGCGTCGGTCGGATGGCGGGACCTAGGGGCCGGACCAAAATTTCTCGACGTTTCATAACCTCCTAAACACCTTAGCACCATTTTTAAAAATGTTTATATACCTATATATATGTATATATATATATATATATATATATATATATATATATATATATATATATATATATATGTGCGGGCAATGACTTTCGAAATAGTTAATTGATTTCAACTAAATTTGGCCCACGTGTTGAAATCTATCATCGCAAGAAGCCTATTTAAAATGGGCCTAATCGGGCCATTTTAAGGGTAGTTTTTAGGGGTTTAAAACAGTTTTTGGGCCCCAAAATACCGAAAAAATTCTCCGAATTGTTTCAAAATTTAAATTAAACCCTCTGGTGGTAATTAAAAAGTGTCCCTAAGATTTTTAAAAAATCGACCTGACAGGACCGCATTTACAAATTTTATGAAAACACTAGTTTGCAAATAGTGAATTATTTACTGAAAGATGTATATAATTTGGTATAGAGGTTCGATTGATAATAATATTTCAATTAAGAAAAAAAAAATGTTATTTTAAGGAGTCAAATTTTTTATTTTGCCCAAAAACCAATTTAAGTTCGCACAATAAAGCCATACTGCCTGTAGTAGCAAATACACTATATTGTCGGCAGGGTTTTGGCACTGCGACCCGGGTTTTTTTTTGTCCTAAAACAAACAAATTCACATAATAAAGTTACACTGTCTGTAACTTTATTATGTGACATATATGTAATTAAAATTGAAGTTTTTGTCTGATTTCGGAATAAATCATTTTTCCTAAATTTATAGATGCATAGATTTAGAACTTGACATAATATCTATGTATGAATATATTCATTGTGAAATATTATCTTTACTGCGTTTTACGAGTCGTCGACGCATCCACTCATGAACTATAGTTTATTCACCAAATCGAAATAATTTTCCTGACATTACGTTTAACCTCCGCATATCTGTACTTCGTGGCAATAATCTTTATCAATCTTCAACTTCCCTAACTAAATTCAATTATTACGAGTAGAAGTCAGCGGCACTATTACAATAGCGAAATAATTACGTCGACTTCTCATTGGGTAGCAAAGGATTTGTGATCGGTAAACGGAGGAAAATATTATTTTATCCTTTTTCCTAACTGGCGTCTTGAAAAGAATTATTTTCATTTTTATTTAAGGAAGTGTCTATTTATACGGGTACTGTATAAATAAAATAATCACTTTTTATACGGGTATAATTGTTTGGTTTTGTTTTTTTTTTTTAATTACGAAAAATATACAAAATAAACGCTAGAAATCGAAGTTATTTTAAAATAATTATTAGTAAAAACTTTAAACATTATTTTATCTTTTTTTATGAGAAATTAAAATAAAATTAGCAGTAAAATTGGTTCATTTTCCCACTTTTTCTAAAGTTTATCTGAAATTCTGTGTATTGTTACCACCCATACGAACTGAAAAAAACTTAAAATTTGTTTAGTGCTGCATTTAGCATTTAGTTCTTAATTGGTCAAAATATTTTTTTGCAAAATAATTGAATTTGAAGTGATTAATCTAACCTACAATTTTTTTACAATGAGTAATAGTTTAATTAATTAATTATATTTAATTTTAATATATATTTATATACTATTTGTTTGGGTATAATTATTTTCCAGTATCCGTATTAATAAATATAAAACTATTTGTCCGGTACCCGGACGAATACGCGCAGCCTTTATTTAAATATTAGCTGCACGCGATTGCAATAAACCACGATAGCGACCAAGCCCCTAGCTGAGTTCCGATTTGGACAAGCTCCAGTACAAACCGGAGTTAAGCTAGGGGTTTGGCTCTACTAAAGATCCCATAACTTTTTAACAGTGAAAGCGTTATGAACTTGTCAGTTTTGGCAACCAACTTTACATGAATTGTTTTTGGTGAGATTTTATTTGATTAAAATTGAATTTAAGTATCTGCGGTATTTGATCGTCGTTAATATGTATATTACTTGATATACTAAATGTCTTACAAGTTTTATTTCTGTCTGAAAACTTTTCCCTTTGTAATAAAAGTTTAGTGAATCGTATTTCCGCTTTGGTTTTTGTAAAGGAAAATTATAAAACTTTCAAACAGTCATTTTTATTAAAACGTTTTCTCGTAAAATTCAGCTACAAAAACTGATGGTATGGAAAAAGATATCTCTTGTTTTTAAAATATACATAAATCATATCGCTTAGATTTTACAAAAGAATTTATAGTTTTAAAAAACCCGGGTCGCAGTGCCAAAACCCTGCCGACAATATAGTGTATTTGCTAACACAGGCAGTGTGGCTTTATTATGCGAACTAAGATGGTTTTTGGGCAAAATAAAAAATTTGACTCCTTAATACACCCCTTAAAATAATGTTTTTTTTTTCTTTATTGAAATATTATTATCAGTCGAACCTCTATTCCAAATTATATACACCTTTCAGTGAATAATTCACTATTTGTAAACTAACGTTTTCAAAAAATTTGTAAATCCGGTCCTGTCGGGCCGATTTTTTTTAAATTTTAGGGACACTTTTTAATTACTATCAGAGGGTTAAATTTCAATTTTGAAGCGATTCGGAGAATTTTTTCGATATTTTGAGGCCCAAAAACTTTTTTCAACCTCTAAAAACCACCCTTAAAATGACCCGATTGGGCCTATTTTAAATAGGCTTCGTGCGGTGATGGATTCCAAGATGTGTGCCAAATTTCGTTAAAATGAATTAACTCCTTCGAAAGTTATTGCCCGTACACATATATATATATATATATATATATATATATATATATATATATATATATATATATATATATATATATATATATATATATATATATATATATATATATATATATATATATATACATATATATATAAACATTTTCAAAAATGGTGCCAAA
The DNA here is from genome assembly GCA_034508555.1 of Venustoraphidia nigricollis. NCBI lineage: Eukaryota > Metazoa > Arthropoda > Insecta > Raphidioptera > Raphidiidae > Venustoraphidia > Venustoraphidia nigricollis. The sequence goes on from JAVRKA010000046.1 coordinate 2,079,760, forward strand.
GTGTTTAGGAGGTTATGAAACGTCGAGAAATTTTGGTCCGACCCCTAGGTCCCGCCATCCGACCGACGCCAATAGTGTATGTTGCCATATGGCAAATACACTAATAAGTATGTATTGGTATAATATTTGATGCATTTTTAATCCTTTTTTATTAGCAATAGCCGATAGCAGCTACTTTGCGTTGTTCATTATATTAACAATGTATTTTATTGTTACATATATATTATGTAATAATAATAATAATGCGTTTAACGTCCGTTTCTCGACTTTATGTCATAACAGACGCCATTCGGACCCACACTTCCCGTTATTTTTTTACATTTTTAAAACTTCAACTTATGTAATAACAATGGGCGAATGAAGGAATTATAGGAAATTCGGATAAGCTAGGTAATTTTTGAACTAGGAGTTTGATAGGTAATCGGCCATGGCCTTGAATAAGGAACCATCTCAATATTTATCTGGAATTAATTGAGGGAAACCATGGAAAACCTCAATCAAAATGGCTGGTACAGGAATTACCGTTTCTTGGCGAGAGGCAGTAGAAAAAAGTCCCAGCCACATCTGCCCCCGCCGGGATTCGAACCCGGACCTCCCGAATGCGAGTCTAGTGCTGTCACCACTACTCTACCCAGCTCGGTTACATTTATATGTATGTTAATATAATAAACTACGCAAATGAAGTCGCAGGTATCAGCTAGTTTATTTATATAGATGCATAATATCATTATCTAAGAGAATATACAGGATGTTCAGAAAGTCCCGAAAGGCTGAAATATCTCAAAGAAATGGTGTTTTCATGGAAAATGTTCCGAATAAAAGTTTCTCAATTCTAAGCAATGCTTATTTTGGTGACAAAAATTTCCCCCCTCAGGCGTGCTCCCGGGGGGCTGGCGTCAGCTATAAAATTTCACATCACAAACTCCTATTTTGCTGTATTAGATCGTATTTTTCAGACAAAAGTAAACATCTTTTGTTCGAGAATTTTTTTTATTCGGAACATTTCCTATGAAAACACCATTCTTTTGAAATATTTCAGCGTTTACGGACTTTTTGATAACCCCCCCCCCCACCTTATTCGTGATTGGTAGCTTGAAAAAAAATTTCTCGAACAAAATAAAGAAATAATAAAGAAAAATAGAGTTTGCCATTTGAAAATTTAGAGTTGACCTCAGCTCCTTGCGGGGGTATTTCCGAGGGGGGAAATTTTTGTCACCAAAATAAGCGTTGCTTAGAATTGAAAAACTTTTATTCGGAACATTTTCCATGAAAACACCATTTCTTTGAGATATTTCAGCCTTTCGGGACTTTCTGAATATTCTGTATAATAATCAATATCATTAACAATTTGATTCGCCTTTTTATTGAATTTCGAGAAATAACTGAGGAACATCAGGTTGCTCGCGTAGATAATGCGCGGCTGGAACTAACTTTGTTTATGAAGCAGAGGTAGAGCCTTTCTACATACGTCAGAAAACCGGATCACATTGTAATGCAGGATGATTTGAAAAAGATAAAAATCAGACACGCGAATAAATCGATTGCATTTGATTATTCAATAGAACAAAATTATTCGCTTGTAAATGGAAAACATTAAAAACCCGGGTCGCAGTGCCAAAACCCTGCCGACAATATAGTGTATTTGCTTGTATAGGGCCGTGTGGTTTTATACTGTTATTATGTGAAATTAAGTTTGTTTTTGGGCATAATAAAAAATTTAACCCCTTAATACACCCCTTAAAATATCATTTTTTCTTAATTGTAATATTATTATCAATCTAACGTCTACACCGAATTAAATACACCCTTCAATAAAATAAATGTCACTATCTGCAAATTAGTGTTTTCAAAAAATTTGTAAGTCCGGTCCTGTTGGGACGATTTTATTAAAATTTTAGGGGCACATTTTAATTGCTATTAAAGGGTTAAATTTCAATTTTGAAACGATTCTGAGATTTTTTTCGGTATTTTGGGGCCCAAAAACTTTTTTCAACCCCTAAAATTCACCCTTAATATGATCCGATTGGGCCCATTTTAAATAGTCTTCGTGCGATAATGGATTCCAACATGTGTGCCAAATTTTGTCAAAATTAATTAAGTCCTTCGAAAGTTATAGCCCGCACACATATATATATACCTATATATATATATATAAATATATATATATATATATACATATATATATAAACATTTTTAAAAATGGTGCCAAAGTGTTTAGGAGGTTATGAAACGTCGAGAAATTTTGGTCCGACCCCTAGGTCCCGCCATCCGACCGACGCCAATAGTGTATGTTGCCATATGGCAAATACACTAAAAAGTATATCAGATCCCGTGCAAAATGTATCGATTTAATTTCCAGTAGAACAGTCAATTAATTTCTATTTACGCGATCAGTTTAGAACAACAGATTGCAGTCAGATGAATTCAAACAATCGACTAATGCAGTGGCTCTTAAACTTTTCATTGTTTCGCTTCCCTAGCCATGTCAAATTTTATCTGGAGGCACGGTATCTTCGCTAAGACGAGCTAAACCAAGGGAAGCGTTTCGTCGTATTTTCGAACCATCATAGCTTCGGTCTAGATAACGCTAGAAAGTTGGAATTTTCAGGATAAGATGTCCCTAGCCGACTTATCAGACACACTAAGTATCAATTATCTAGTTTTCCTGGTTTCAGATTTATTGATATCTGAAATACGTCGATTTTGTGGCTGACTCACATATTGATGATCATTAAAACCTCTAGGGTACTTCCTGAAGTCCTAGAAGATTGAAATTTGGTGTGTAGGCTAGGATTACCTTTTCTGGAAGCGTTTCCTCGTATTTTCGAACCGTCATAGCTTCATGAAGTATCAATATAGGATACGAAACGTTGCGAATGATGATTCGTCTTGACTAAGTTATTGATCCTAAATCCTCTAATCATCTTTATAATTATTTATCATCATGGATCTGATGTATTCACCTATTCAAAAGGTTCTTTGTAAATTGTATTAGAATCAGTATTGCTTTGGGGCGAATTTTTGGAGTTCGATATAATTTTCATTTCATTTGTGCGCTCAGGACACGACTCCAAATGTAACCGCACAGTTTAGGAACCACTGGACTAGTGAATGAAATCACAATGTAATCGATGTTCTATAGAAATCCATTGATGACTAATGAACAGAATACACCAATAGATAATATACATAGCACGTAATATTATGCACAGACAAGCCAAGGACAGTGTGGTCCAGTGGTTAGCGTGCTGGCTTCTCGACCGGACTGGCGTGGGTTCGAATCCTGCCTCTGTTTATGTGTGTTTTGTGATGTCGTTTAGTTTTAAGTGATTATGTTGTTTTGATGTAATTAAGACGCCAATGACCTAAGTCGTCGAGCGTCTATAAATAAAAATAGCGAACGACAAGCACTGATTTAATTTATTACCATTGAGCTGCTAAAGGCACTTCTTTCGTTGCCACATCACCTTTGATAATGTCTACCGCAGTTGTAGATGAAACGAAAGGTAGAAATACCAATGGATCACGGCCTACAAACCTGGAAACCAAGAAGTTTGGGAAGAATGCCGGTTGTGAAAGTCTACCAACTTGAACCAAAGAAAATATTCATGCAACGTACTACCTGTTAGATTTTTTCTGGACAAGTATTTTATTTCTAATGAAAGTATTTGGATTTACCCACCGTGCTGAGTGTGTGTTTGCCCGGACTAATCTCAGAAACGACTGTACCGATTTTATACGATTTTCACCAATAGAAAGAGAGATTATCAAGGAAGGTTATAAGACTATAATTTATGAACATTTTGCGAAGATTGTTACAGAGAAAAGTTTACTCTCAGTGCTCCAAAAGAAGAACTTAAATAAAATACAGTGTAACCTTAACATAACGAACCTCAATATAACGATTTCCTCGATTTAACAAATTCGAAATCTTGTAGAACTGCCCGTTAGAGTTAATATATTAAAATATACCTTTACATTACGAATACTTTTTGTCAAAAACCTCTTTATAACGAATTTTCTGTCATTGCTGAATATAAATAGAAAGTATAATTTATTTCTATTAAACGATTTTTGTCAACTTATAACCTTTACATAACGTATCCTACCAATCAATCTCACACAATTCCACAAGAACAACAACAATTCATGTCTCGACAGGTTCAGACACGTTACATTTATCGTAAGACAGTCATTGCTGTTTGATGTAAAGTAATGTAAACATAGCTGTTGGTCACTGTTGTTAATAAATTTAAAGTTGTAGCGGCAGAGAAACGAAAAAGGTGCTCCTTAATCGTCGCAAACAAGAAATCATTAAGTATGTGGACGAGAATCCTACAAAGAAAAATTAGACATCGCTAAAGAGTTCGAAATTCCGGCAAGTACATTGGCCACAATTTTAAAGTTTAAAGATAAGTTTTCAGAAGAAAATGCGGTTTCTTATTTTTTTCTTATTTATTTTCTAATTGCTTTCAGCTTTGTTATATCGAGGTTCCACATTTTATGAATTGTGCAGGGCTGACATCGTTACAAAATTAACTCTCATCAAAATATATATTTTGAGACACTGTGTGTCGCGCGTAAAAGGCAACATGAAACGATTGTGGGACGCAGATGTTATTCGGATGCATTCAGCTCGTTATGAATGTGCATATAGAACAGATCTCTCGACAGAGCGGTTGTTAAAATGGATGGCAGCCCCGCTCGTAAAGAGGGTGGTTTTGTGGACAATGCTAGAGCGCTGGATAACAGTTCTGATACTTGCCAATCTAATTACGGATTAAATAAAATAAAGTTGTTCAACAACGACTCTACATCTAAAAGTTTTATACTGTTGAAAGATTAATTGAAGAACTTTTGAAAACATAAAAATAATAACCAATGAGAGACAAAATTTGCTATTGTTTGTTTGAATATTAAATCAGGTAACATTTGTTATTAATAACAGATAAAAGCACTTGAAAATTCTACAAATTTTTTTATTAAATTAGATCTTGACGATCGTTTCGGACAATTAGTGCATCTTCAGGAATATGAACATATACTAAATTTGAAATTTCAATTTAAACGAAAAGTTGATCTGAAGTGCTCTAAAAAATTCAAAATAATTTTTAATACATTCTTTTTAGACAGCCTTGTGAAGTATTTGAGTAAAAGTATTTCAAAATACAAATACTTTTCTAGTATTTGTATTTTAAATGCTTTCCTATAAAAGTATTTGTATTTCAAATACAATTTTTTGGTATTTTATTTGATTTGGCAAATACTTTTTGAAATACTTAACATGCTTTTTTGTAGCTATGAATGATTAATGAATAATTTAAGTCAACAGTATATATAATTTAATATAAATTATTCAAACAATACTTATTATTAAAATAATAATGCAATGTCATTTTCAAACAAGAAATTATCAGTTAAGTATTTGTTTTTAAGTAGGTACTTAAAATCAAGAATTTTTTATTATATACTTGCTTAAGAATAATTTTTTAATTAGCCAAGCGAGTATTTGTATTTAAATACTTAAAAGAAAGTATTTTTTACAAGTATATACTTGCCTAAAAATACTTTTTAAATTAGTTGAGCTTTCGCACTCGCTTATGTAACAAATAATTATTGCCCAAAAATATTTTCGTAGACATGAGCCAAAAGTATTTGTATTTCAAATACTGCAAAGTATTTGTATTTGTATTTCAAATACTAAGTATTTTTATTTCAAATACTCTGGGAACAAAAGTATTTGTATTTAAATGCTCAATGAAGTCAAGAGTATTTGTATTTAAATACTTTTAAAAAGTATTTTTCACAAGTCTGTTTTTAGATTAGATTTCAGATTATAGACGCTCAACATCTGAGGGTCATCAGCGTCTATTTATCCTTTTTAGTACACTGCAATAAAACCTTGTTTTTTAAAAGTTTTCTATCCAATTTTTTTTATAACTTTTTATATTTGGAAATAAAAAAAGTTTCTGTTGGTTAACTACTAAGCTCCATGGAATGTATGCTTGGTTTATTGCCTCAATGTAGAGGTACTCGAGATAATTCGTTTTTCGTTAATAACTCGAGTCGGTTTAAAATGGATTTAAGTATTTGGTTTTGTCTGGTTGCTCCACAATTGTAGTTCCTATATTATGTAGTTCCTTAATGGCAACTCACATATCTACTTTAATTTGGCTGATCTGATATACAGTAAGACCTCGCCTAACGCCGCTTCGTTTAACGCTGTTTCAGGATTGCGCAGTTTCTAAAAAAAAGCTTAGCCACTATAACGTGAATTATGGATCAGTTAATGATTCAAATTTTGATAGAAGTTCAAAGGCAAGACGAAGTGTCATTGATGCAATATTTTGCTATCGACAACAGCTTGCTGAACGAAACAGAAAAAGGCAAACGACATTAGATGACTTCTTCACAAAAAAGCAAAACATGTCAAATGAGAAACCTTCCTCATCACAAACTCGAACTTTTATTTAATTTCCATAAATGTTTATAAACAGAAATCGATATTAGCAATTAATAAATCTATAATTAATGTCATAAAAAAATATTTAACAATAAATTTTACAAAACTAAACAAAAAACTAGCTTTTCTTATTCTTGGTTCTGTTTCACTTATGCCTATTATCTACGTATTAAGATGACCTCGTTTAGCGCTGTTTTGTATAGCGCAGGAATTTATTGAACGTATAACCCGCGTTAAGCGGGGTCTTACTGTATATGAAAAATATGGCAGTGGGCTCTCCGTCTAATAATTCAGATTGATATTCCGGTAGTCTCCGTTGCGGATTATACAGACGTGTATTTGTGTTATGCTTGCTACTCTCTCTCTCTCTCTCTCTCTGTCATACACGTACACTGAGGCATAATGTGCGTGAGGTAGTCTTCTCTAGAGATGGGAAAAACGGGTCTTTTTAGTGATCTGCATCTTTGCATCTGGATCCTGTATGTGAGCCGGCTCACTGAACCGGTTCAAAAAGAGTCGAGTTCTGAATATGTTACTGCAGTCTGCCACTGAGTTACCTAGTTCAGTCAATCATATCACGACCTGTATAGAATCAAGAGTGCATAGCCAAACATGTGATGGATGAGTCATTTGAGCTGACAGATGCATCAAACCAAGAACTGATACGTAAGTTTAAAATATGCTTCTGTGTGTTAAGTGTTTCACTGAGCTATGCGGATCCGTCGGCTCAAAAAAAAGTAAGTCGGCTCTCACGGATCTTCTGTCGGAGTCGGCTCTTTGAACCGGTTCAGATCTGAGTTACCCAACTCTAGTCTTTTCTAATGCAAAATATCGTGCGACATGATTAATTGCATACAATTCGTCAACATTCCATGCGTCCTACAAAATACCATCACCGCCCCTGTTATTATACCGAATATACATCCTATTCCTATAATAATAATATGCTTGTCTCGCGTACTCGTGGCTGGCTGACCCCCAAAAACGCTGGTATTGTTTTGTTTTGTTTTTTTTTTTGTTTTTTTACTAATGATATTTTTTTATATTTCTTATTACTTAATATAGGTACGTCTACATATAAAGAATTTAAAATTCAATAATTTTGCGTTTTTTGTGTATAGGTACGTAGATTTCAAACTTTTAATATAAAATACATAAACAGCATAATTTCCGTCGTGTATCTTAGAATTGGCGCTCCTCTTTTTACAAGCTGTCTCGGTATTGTCTGTCTGTAGTCGAATCTTTCAAGTTTTTGACTCACTTCCTGGTTTCCGATTGAGCTGAAATTTTGCACACACCTTTAGTTTTGAAGACAACACAATATAGTACGTTGAATATTATGGTAGACCCAATATGGCCACCACCATAAAATGGCGAATTATCTTCTTCTTTACAATCTCCTCCACATGAGTATCAAATGAAATGGTATGACAAGTAAAATCCAATCAGCAGTCTGACTTCTTTCCAAATTCAAAATGGCAGCCGACACAAAATGGCGGATTATCTGTTTCTTTATAACATCCTTGATATGGGCATCAAATAAGAGGGTATGCCAAGTAGAATACAGTAAACTGTGTGACGTTATTTAAAATCCAATATGGTGGTCAAAAAGTGTAATTAAAAATTTGAAAATAAAATATTAGATAAAAAACTTATATAAAAACAAGCTTTTATTGCACTGTACTAAAAAGGTTAAAAATAATGTAATTTAAGCTCATAAGTATAAAAGCGTGGGCTGTAAGCTTTATGATAGTCACGGCGCACGCTTTTATATAATTATGAACTTAAATTATTTAAAATTGAAAAGAGTAAAAATAATTTTTAATAATTTGTAATTATAAAAGCGTGGGCTCTCTATGATAGTCAAGGCCCACGATTTTATAATTATTTACTTGAATTATCAAAAATGGTTTTTATCCTTTTTAATTTTTAATAATTTAAGTTCACAATTATAAAAGCGTGTGCCGTAACTATCATAGAGCTTACAGCTCACGCTTTTGTAATTATGAACTTAAATTATTAAAAATTATTTTTGTCCTTTTTAGAACACTGCAATAAAAGCTCGTTTTTATCAAAGTTTTTTATCTATTAATTTATTTTCAGTGTGTCAAGTTATACTACGCGGGTCGAAACTTCACAGCTCTCGTAAAGCCTTAGTTATTATTATGAGTAAACTGTAGCTGGAGACAAGTTCTTTGCATCGCAAAGAAAGCACCCGTGCCATACTGTCATGAGAATTATTATTGATGAATTATGGCGAAAGTTTAAATGCGTGTATACAAGAGGTGTCAAACTTATTTTAGCCACGGGTCATTTTCGCGCATTAGTTATTCTATTTATTTTTCCAAGAAAATTTAGTGACATTTTTTTCTGAAATTTTTAGTTTCGGACATATTTTGAAATCAGCTATTATTTTGTTCCGAAGATCTGTCAAAAAGAAATTAGGTAGCTGACAAGCATGCTTTGATTAATTTTTACATGTGAACCCATATTAGGCAACAATGGAAACGAGTAATAAATATCATATTTGTTACTAGCTGTTACCCGCGTCACCGCGCGCTTGAACAGAAATTTAATTTTATTTATAAAAATATGTCAAAAGTGAATATTTTTTAAGTTGGAATAGTCCTGTCGCTCAATTGGCTGGAATTTTTTAACATCAGCTCTGTTCATTAGAGAGGGTGATTTTAACATCGTGTAGAATGCTACAAAATGTAATCTAAATTTAAACAAACTGGTTGACTGGTTCAATAACAACTCGCTATATTTAAATAAATCTAAGACACATTATATTAGATTTCACAATTATAAAAATAGGAATTTGATGGATTTAAACATTAAGTGTAACGGCAAATCTTGTCGCCAATCCTTCAGTAATCTTAAACTTATGACACTTTGTAAAATTTTCGTTTACGAAATTTGTTTGTTTGTTTATATTAATTCTAACCAGTTTGTGAACAATGGCGACTACCATTCTTATAATACGCGCTTTAGGCAAAATCTGAGTTCCCCCTTAAACGAACTTGATGTCAGCAAAAATTCTCCTCTGAGTATAGAAGTAAACATTTTTAATAAGCTTCCAACTTTAATAAAGAACTCTAACAATAGAAACAGTTTCTCTCGTTTGTTAAAAATATATATTTTGGAGAACACATTTTACAATTTGCCTGAATATTTTAATTTGTAATCTGTAATTTTTAAGCTGTAATTTTTAATCTGTAATTTTGACGTTTTCTATATGAGTTTTTCTCATCGTTGGAAATAAAGATTATTATTATAATCAAATAGCTAACAAATATTTCAAGTAACTTTTTTATCAAAAATCAAAAATAAGAGAGAACCAGTCATTCAACATTTAATAAAATTTAATTAAACTTTGAATGACTAATTCTTTCTTATTTTTGAGTTTTGATAAAAAAGTTACTTGAAGCATGTATCCGTCTATCACGGTCAGTGACCTGCTTGTTTGACACCCCTGTTCCATATAATACTCGATAATTATACTTGAATGAAAGCCTGGCATCAGTTAAGTATAAATTTAAATATCTATTCGTGGAGGAATTATCAACTAATTAAATGGCATGGCAATTTTATAAAGTTTATAAAACTGTTTCTCATTTACTCTTGATCGTAACGTAATTACGTTTGACATAAATAAATTAATAATTTATGGAGACCTTACTGTCACGGAAAACATTTTATATTTTGGAAACAGATGTGATAATAGTTCACTCCTTAAAAATAAAAAAGTGGGTGCGCGGCAGAAGTTATACTTCTTTGGCGTGATCGCGATAATTGATATTCACATTTTCGTTAAAGATGTATATTGATAAAATAAAATAGAATGTCTAGGGATATGATAAATATAGTTGGAAAAACATTTTTCTTCGTACCCGGTCGAAAGTACTTATTAATACGCGATACGGTTCTAAAAGGTTCTGAAGTTAAGTGCAAATGGAGGCTTGCGCAGGTACAGACGTTTGAAAGACTACGAACTCGCGCTATATTATTATTTTTAATTTTTCTTTAATCTAAAGGTCCAATTCCTTGCATAAAGTCATCCAAAAAATTATTTTTCGTGCTTGTCTATGCAAAACTGTATTAGGCATCTTGATCAATTAACAATCAAAGAAACAACTTGACAATAGCGTACTGGACTGTACTTTATAGCAGGAAAGCGACAAGTGACACTGCAACCAGCGATAACCAATCACCGACGAGCGCGCATTCTGTCCCGGTAACTGGGAAGTGGTGGGAGTGTTCCTTTCCCACAAAACAACCGGAACGGCTCTAAAATATGTATTTGCGACGCTGTTTGTGACTAACTTCAGAACCTTTTAGAACCGTCGCGAGTATTGTACTTTCGGTTTCGATTTTAAGGCAAGAAGCCTAACATTTATGCATTGCTGGAATTACTCGCACGCCATCTATAACAGCGGGCCGAAACAGTTTTCTCATTCACACCTAATACGAAAGTATACGTACTTTCGACCAGGTATAAAGAAAAATAGTATACACCAGACGGCCAGAAAGTTGAAATTCCTGTCCTTGCTGAGTAATATACTATTTACACAAAGGTTGGGTTAGATTTGTGGTTTATATACATTTTACCTTTGTTCCATTTTCAAAACTAAAGGTTTTGCGATAATTTTGTTAATCTCTGAAGGCTCCGTAGGCAAAAAGTTTAGGAAACGTTGAACTAGAGAGAAAAGAGAGAGGAGATGAGAGGGAAAGGCATTGTATTGACTTGGGTATGTATATAACGTATCTGTGATAGACGGAGGGAAATCGAATTGAGGGTGGAAACCGGCTTGGCTATTGACGATGATGGACATTGAATGTTGGTGTAGTCCATAGATATATAATACTAGCCTGTGGATTACCCATAGACATAGAAATATAAAGACAGACCATGTACTAACATTTTAGACGAGGAGGGCTAAAGCCGATTAAGGGACGCGACAAGGTGAGTGGTGTCTACTTGTCATTGGCCGACGCACTGCGCATGTCTAGTGGCATGAAATTTATGTTGGTAGTATGATGTAAAAAGAAAATTTCTTTTGTATGCAGCACATTGCGTCGGCCAATCAAAAATCGACTCCGCATTCTTACTTTGTAAACGTCCCTCAATGGATTTCCCCCCGTAGCTGTATATACTCCATCCCTACAATTACTAGATTCATGGGATGACCCCATTAGAAGCCATTTCAAAAGAGGCAAATGCCGTAAAAAGCGCGCGAGATTGCAAAATATTTAAAATTCCTTGATATTATTTTATTGAAAATATCAACAATACTTACATTAATCAATGAACTATTGCACGAATTGCTATTTTTACAGTTTATTATTCCGAAAATAATGAGAAATCCGTTAAAAAAGAAACATGTATACTTTATTCACTGTTGTAGTTTTTGGAACGCACTTAAAAGTGTGTTCCAAAAACACATGTTTCTCTTTCAACGGATTTTACGATATTGTCGAAATAATAAACAGTCAAAATAGCTACTCATGCAACATTTTTCATTGGCCATTGTAAGTTTGTTGAATAAAATCACGGAATTTTAAATTTTTTTGAAATATCGGGCGCTTTTTACGGCATTTGCCTCACTCAAAATGGCTTCTAATCGGTACCATTACGCACAATGATCGAGAGATATGTATCAGCTATCAATGTATATCTATGGTATAGTCCCAGAGCCTATCTTCCCTCTCTTTCCATCTTATCATCAGCCTCCCATCTATTGAGTGTAGAGCGAACTGACCGCATTGTGTATACATAGACTTCGGCAAACAGACCGGGAAAGGTTGGGAAAATTACAATGATTTCAGGCACTGCGGCTCGTCGTATGCCATTTTGTGGCTTATCTACGTTGAAATAGAATTAATTTTACCATTCCAACACACTAATGAAGAACGGTACTAATTTGCTTCAAAATTCCCTTTTCAAAATTTTACATTGTTTCGTTTAGAGGTTCCCCGAATCCCTAATATTGGAAAAAGTCTGTGCGTCTGTCAACATGATACAGGTCAAACGGATGAGTGGTGGATTGAAACCAAATTTACGGAAGATATTTAGCATGCAAATATAAAGAACCCTATTGTTTTTGGAGAAAATATACGCATGCGCAGAAAATATATAATGTTGTTTTTTTTGTAAACTTTTTATAACGGTTTATTATTCTAGTTATTTTTCCAAGAAAGTTTCGTAAAAACATTAATATTATAATCTTCATAGTTTCGGAAATATTTTGAAAATAATTTAAAAAACTGCCGTTATTTTGTTCTGACGATCAGTCAAAAATATGTATTAGGTAGCTGACAAGTATGCTTTAGTTTATTTTTACGTGTAAAACCATATTCTGTAACCATGACCGAGCTGGGTAGAGTAGTGGTGACAGCACTAGACTCGCATTCGGGAGGTACGGGTTCGAATCCCGGCGGTAGCAGATGTGGCTGGGACTTTTTCCTACTGCCTCTCGCCGAGAAACGATAATTCCTGTACCGACCATCTTGATTGAGGTTTTTCATGGTTTCCCTCAATTAATTCCAGATAAATATCGAGATGGTTCCTTATTCAAGGCCATGGCCGATTACCTATCAAACTCCCAGTTCAAAAAATTACCTATCCTATCCTAATTTCCTATAATTCCTTCATTCGCCCATTGCTATTAGTTAAGTTGAAGTTTCAGAAATGTAGAAAATAACGGGAAATGGTAAAATGGAAAATAGTAATGGTGCGGATGGCGTCTGTTATGACATAAAAGTCGACAAACGGACGTTAAGCGTATTATTATTATTATTATCTTTATTATTATATTCTGTAACTATGAAAATGTTTAGCAAATTTCATATTTATTACTAGTCGTTACCCGCGTCACCGCACGGTCTAACAGAAATTTTATTTTATTTATTATAATATATCAAATGTCAATATTTATGAAGTTGGAAGAGTCGTGTCGATCAATTGCCTGGAATTTTTTAACATCAGTTCGGTTCAATAGAGTTATATTATCATAGATCGTAGTGATATAATAATAATAATAATGCGTTTAACGTCCGTTTCTCGACTTTATGTCATAACAGACGCCATTCGCACCATTACTATTTTCCATCTACCACACTTCCCGTTATTTTTCTACAGTTTTAAAACTTCAACTTATGTAATAGCAATGAGCGAATGAAGGAATTATAGGAAATTAGGATAAGGTATGTAATTTTTGAACTAGGAGTTTGATAGGTAATCGGATATGGCCTCAAATAAGGAACCATCTCAATATTTATCTCGAATAATTGAGGGAAACCATGGAAAACCTCAATCAAGATGGCCGGTACAGGAATTACCGTTTCTCGGCGAGAGGCAGTAGGAAAAAGACCCAGCCACATCTGCCCCCGCCGGGATTCGAACCCGGACCTCCCGAATGCGAGTCTAGTGTTGTCACCACTACTCTACCCAGCTCGGTAGATCGTAGTGATATGTGTTGTAAATTTTATTATTCTTGGGTTTGAAGAAAAATTTATTTTGACAAGTTACATTGTTTTTGTATTTTATCAACCCCTGCTATTTACAGTAAGGTGACTAGTGTCCACCCCCTCTGCATTCCAGAGACTTCTTTTTTCCTTTTTCTATAAAGAAATAAAAATAAAATATTTGCGCTTATACAGACTAAAAAACACGGTACGGATAGATTTTTTTCTTTAAAATTCTTGTAGCAACACTTTGCACCATTATCTCTCTTTCAATATTTTCTAAATTATTTTCTTTAAATTCATGTCGACTGGAGTTATCGTTCGTAAACTCTGCGAACTGAACAAACATTTTTTTGTTAAATTTGCACGTGCGAAGTCGCGAGTAACATCTAGTTCTAAATAATTACAACCGTTAACAAAGTATAAATAACTAGCGGCCCAGTCCGGCTTCGCCCGGGTGTAAATGTAATATATAGGATATAAAAGATGAGAACCATCATTAAATTCTCAACGTGTATTGAATTTGCGCGAATTCAATCGCTTTTATTTGTGAATGTTCAAAAATCGGAGAAAAATCTTATTTCCCAAAAAGAAATTTAAAAAAAAACTTGGAACATGTCGCGGGACACGCGTTTGGAACGAAGTCCCTTTCGTATAAGACGTTTTTCGTAACGCGTTTTATATAATCTAAAAACACCCGATATAATCTAAAACACCCGGTATAATCTAAAAACACACGGTATAATCTAAAAACACACGGTATAATCTAAAAACACCCGGTATAATCTAAATCACCCGGTATAATCTAAAAACACCCGGTATCACCGTATACCAGTTTTTCGTGACATTTTTGTCTTACGGTATAGCCTATGTTACTCAAGATGAATGTAGCTTTCTAATGGTGAAAGAATTTTTTAAATCGGCACAATAGTTTTTGAGTTTATTCATTACATACACATAAACATACAAATCTTTCCTCTTTATAATATTAGTATAGATCAGTACTAATAAACATTCGAGAAATAGAACCTCAATATAACGATTTCCCCGATTTAACAAATTCTTCGAAATCCCCTAGAACTGCTCGTAAGAGTTGATGCAAAATTTACCTAAACATTACGAATACTTCTTGTCAAAAACCTCTTCACAACGAATTTTAAATCACTGCAGAATATAAATAGAAAGTATAATTTACCCCTATTTATCGATTTTTGTCAACTTATAACTTTTACATAACGTATCCTACCAATCAATTACACACAATTCCACAATAACAACAACAATTCATGTCTCGACAGATTCAGACACGTTACATTTATCCTAAGACAGACATTGTTGTTTGATGCAAAGTAATGTAAACACTGCTGTTGGTCACTGTTGTTAGTAAATTTAAAGTTGCAGCGGCTGAGTAACGAAAAAGGTGTTCCTTAGCCGTCGCAGACAAACGAAAAATCATTAAGTATGTAGACGAGAATCCTACAAAGAAAAAATTAGACATCGCTAAAGAGTTCGAAATTCCCGCAAGTACATTGACCACAATTTCAAAGTTTAAAGATAAGTTTTCAGAAGAAAATGGGTTTTCTTACCTTGTTAAAACGAATCTTAGACCAATCTAATATATTTTCTAATTCCCTTCAGCTTTTGTAAAAGTACGGATGTTGTGCTGGTCATATGCTGGAAATTCGTATATAACTGAATTTAAATACCATTTGACGATGGCCATCGTATTCTCCAGTGATCATTCGCCTCACTCCATCGTATTTTCAATCCCTGAACGCCAAATAACATATGATACTGATTTTAAAACGCCTAGCTGATTGGAAAATACGTTTATGCGTTTAAATTGCTTTCAACGGACACGGGGTTACCGAAAACGGCTTCATCGTTAGTTTAAAAAAAACTCGGGTCGCAGTGCCAATACCGACAATATAGTGTATTTGCTAATACAAGCAATGTAACTTTATTATTGTATATGGATTTAAGTTCACACAAAATAAAAAATATAACTCCTTAATACAGCCCTTCAAATAATTTCTTTTTCTTATTTTCAATATTTTAATCAATTCAATATCTGCACGAAATTAAATACGTCCCACTGTAAGTAAAGCCTTTATTTTAATCCTCGCTAAAAGGTTAAATTCCCCTTTGAAACGATTCTGGAAATATTTCCTGTGTTTTTGGAAGCAAAAACTTTTTTCAATCCCTAAAACTACCCTTAAAATGTCCCGTTGCGCCCATTTTAAAAGGCGATGTATGTTATCTATGGACTCCAAAACAGCTGAACCGATTTTGATGAAATTTTCAAGAAATCTTCAGACTTCTCCAGCGGGTGGTGATCTTGTGAAGTTTGGTAGCGATCGAATCAGTAAACTTTTTTTTTTGTTTTTTGGCAATTTTGATTTTTCTTCGATTTTTGAACATTTACTAAAAGCGATTGAATTCGCGCAAATTCTATACACGTTGAGAATTTTATGATAACGATTCTCATCTTTTATGGCTATAGATAATTAGTGCTATCCGTGCGAAACCGAGCCGTACAGCTATAGATTATATCTTAGGAAATATCACAGATAAACTACTTATTTAAATATTTAACAGTATTGGATCATTTTCACACAGTTTGTGGTGAGGCACAGCGGTAAAATGCTGTTGCAAGGGTGCCGCTGTCAGTTGACTATTCTAATTTTGGAAATATTTAGAAGATTTAAAAAACTTTTCTGAAAAAGGAAGAGTCACTTTAGGTTTGTGATGGAACAATTTTGTGAAATAAGTACGAATAAGGTCATAGTGTGACATTGAAAACGTGTTTTTGGCACAATTAATGCCAACTTTTTCTAGTAAATCGTACATAAATTACAAAAGTAGTCCATTAGACACCTAGATTTGACCTTTATCTTCCTTATAGAGAAAGAATTTTTGCAAAATGTTGACGAATAAGTCTGCAATCAGCTATCAGCCGAACCCCTATTTTTGGCTTAAATTCAGAGCGTTCCGACAGCCTTAATTGCATCCGGGCGAAGCCGGACCGAGCCGCTAGTATAATATAGAATGAAAAACCGAACGTACCCGTTGTGTCGCTGCGGCATATTATAAAGACGGATTACTTGTCACGTGTAAAAGACTTTTTTGTCAGTTATTTAGAGTTCAGTGGACATTCTTTGAGGCGTGAAAACTCCAACCTACATCCGTCATATATTTATATCGAGTACGATGTCCACGAAGTAAAATGTAGAGGAGACTTTTTCTTTCCACCCGGTCGAAAGTACGTACTTTTGGCTTCGATTTTAAAGCAGAAAGCCTAACATTAATGCTCTGCTGGAATTACTCGCACGTCATTTATAACACCGAGCCGAAAGAAAGTAACAACTGGACGAAATCGTTTTCTCGTGCACACTGATACGTGAGACTGCCGCCAGCCAGTAGTAGATAACAGCTGTTATTGCGTATAACCACAAAAATGCTCACTTCAAAGTTATGAGTCTTTTTATATAATGATGAAAATAGGTACTTTCGATCGGGTATAAAGAAAACTGCTATACACCACACGGGCAGAAAGCTGAAAGCCCTAAACATTAGGTACGTGACATGATGCCTGAGGCGAATTTTAACTTTCTGCCTTTGTGGTGTAATATACTATTTCATGGCTTTGGCCTCCACAAAAGGGAGGGCACACGATTATTCATTTTTTGGACATTAATTGCGCTGGTGTTCGTGAATTACTTAAATCTCTATAGATTTGACAGGTTCCCGCAGTTGTCCACCATTTTGAGGAAAATGACTCAATTAAAAGATATAGAAGTTTCCGTAACTAAAGAAAAACAATCACAGGTTCAAAAATAAATATCGTTGACAGATAATCGTTTCCATAATTAAATATACGTCAATAACCCAAATTATTTAATTTCAAATGGGTACAATGGATTCCGACGTTTGGTAAATCTACTAATCTAGGAGAGCTTTAAAGCTGTCGGAATGCTCTGAATTTAAGCCAAAAATATAGCTTTTGCTGTCAACTGATTGTATACTTATTCGTCAACATTCTGCAAAAAATCTTTCTCTATAAGGAAGATAAAGGATAAATCTAGGTCTCTAATAGACTACTTTTGTAATGTATGTACGATTTACCAGAAAAAGTTGGCATTAATTGTGCCAAAAAAACATACGTTTTCAATGTCACACTACGACCTTATTCGTACTTATTTCACAAAATTGTTCCATCACAAACCTAAAAATGACTCTTCTTTTTTCGGAAAAGTTTTTTAAATCTTCAAAATATTTCCAAAAATTAGAGTAATCAACTGACAGCGGTACCTTTGCAACAGCATTTTTTAGCCTTGTAGTGTGTCTTAAATTCAGAGCGTTCCGACATCCTTAATACATCACCTTACGACCTTATTCGTATTTATTTCACAGAATTGTTCCATCACAACGCTAAAAATGATTCTTCCTTTTTCGGAAAAGTTTTTTATATCTTCAAAATATTTCCAAAAATTTCAGTAATCAATTGAGAGCGGCACCCTTGGAATAGCATCTTTTAGCCTCGTAGTGTGGCACCAGCCAAAAATTGAAACGTGAGGATGATTTGAGCGAGACAGAGCTAAAGAAGGTCACACCCACAATATGTCTTTTGTCTACCTCGCCCCTTACCTCTGGACCACAGCACAAACTGTGTGAAAGTGATCCAACACTTTTAAGACGTTGATGACCTGTCGTTTTACCACGTTTCATGAGTACTCGAAGCACCTACGAACTATAGTTTAAATCGAAGCCATTTTTTTAACATTTCGTTAAACTCCTTATATCTATACTTCGTGGCGAGGTCGATGACTGAAAGAAGATGTGTCACTGACTGTGTGCATTCAGTAAAGGCTCATTCTCATTCGTTAAGTTACTTGAATTCAATTCACTTGAATTCAAGTAAGTCGATTTCAAGTTCATGTTCATATATTATCAGGGTTACTAAAATACTAGAAGGTAAGGCGTAAGAGGCTGCAAACATGGTCACGTCTGTGATTGGTTGAGTCGACTGCTTATGTCACCGATGTCCATGGTTTGGTTTATCAATTACTAGCGGCCCAGTTCGGCTTCGCCCGGGTGTAAATGTAATATATAGGATATAAAAGATGAGAATCATTATCATTAAATTCTCAACGTGTATTGAATTTGCGCGAATTCAATCGCTTTTATTTGTGAATGTTCAAATATCGAAGAAAAATCGTATTTCCCAAAAAGAAATTAAAAAAATTCGTTTGTTCCGATCGCTACCAAACTTCAGAAGATCACCCGCTGGGCTAATCTAAAGATTGTCTGACAATTTCATCAAAAATGGTCTACTCATTTGGAGTCCATAGATTACATATACATCGTTTTTTATCTATATATAGATTATTAAAATGTAAAAAGTGGTTATTGTGACATAACGATAATAGTTGGACATATAGTATCGGGAAGTTTTTTGTAGTTATTGATATGTTCTTTAATATTGTAGAACATACTTTTGTTCTATCATCAATAGTTTCCGCAGCGCATGCGACGAAAGATGTTTTATGGCATTTTTTTACACCTTGGGTTAGGTTATTAAAGTTTTAGGAAGGGTCCCTAATATTTTCTAGCAATAAATATAGCCTATGTTACTCAGGGTGAATGTAGCTTTCTAATGGTGAAAGAATTTTTTAAATCGGCACAGTAGTTTTTGAGTTTATTCATTACAAACATACACACAAAAATACAAATCTTTCCTCTTTATAATATTAGTGTAGATTTACAGAAATTGTTCGAAGTTGTTCCCGTTTTGTTTCAAATAGGCAGCAATATACTTGTTAATGACATAAGATATTTCCATATTGACATGACATAACGCCAAGACCGACCTCAAAATTAAATAAAATTTAATTAAACTTTAAGTGGCTATTTCTCTCATATTTTTGAGTTTTGATAAAAAAGTTACTTGAAATATTTGTTCGTCTATTTGATTTCTACACGCTTTTAAAAAAGAAATATCAACTTAAATTCAAATAGCTCAATTAATGAGAACGGGGCTTTATGTAGGAGGCTGGGGACGTTCGAACGTAGTACGTGGAAGACGAGACGGCATCAACATTGCCACGTCGCATTTTGTTCAAATTGTGTTACGTGTTGGAACTAGGTAGGGACAGTATACCCGTATTATTATGGGCTAAAAGGGCTGTAATGTTCACCGTCATGGCAATATTGTACTGTGTGCATAGGAATATACCTACATGTTCATTTATTAGCTCACCGACAAACAAAGATAAAAGCTCATTTAATTTTCAGAAAAATTCCAGCCATTAGGGATATTGGCTTGGTTTTTTAAGTATTGATTATTCCAACTGATTGGAAAAAGACTCCACAAGCCTACTTCCCCCGTCCTCTCTTGCATCTCGTCTAGTCATACCTTCAACAATACTAACTCCTAATCTTCTCGTCTGTGATTGGTTGAGTCGATTACTTACGTCATCGATGCCCATGACTTGGCTTTTCAATTATTGTTTATGCGAACTGTTTGGAAAAAGACTCCAGATAGAACTTTAAATTGAAATAAAACACATTTAAATTAAGATTGAAACCAATTTTTTTTTATTTGAAAGATAATTTTATGACATTTAAGTTTCAAAAATAATTTCCAGCATATGTCCACCACGACTAGCTGTGAGAGACCGCATTCGATCAGACCAATTTTGGATTACTTTTTCGAGTAATTCAGGCCTTATTTCATCAATAACACGAGTTATGTTGACTTCCAAAGCATCGATTGTTTCTGGTTTATCAGCATAAACCAATGACTTCACATAATTCCAAAAAAAATAATCCAGTGGCGTTATGTCGCATGATCTTGGAGGCCAATTAATTGGACCATTTCTCGAAATAATGTTATCATCAAATATTTCTTTCAATAAATCAATTGCTACGTTAGCAGTATGAGGCGTAGCACCATCTTGTTGGAACCAAAACACTTCCGGGTTGATAGCACTCAAATTTTGAAAGAAAAAATCATTGATCATCGTTCTGTAACGAGTACCATACACTGTAACATTAGCTCCAGCATCGTTTTTAAAGAAATATGGACCGATGATGCCTCCAGCGTGTAAACCACACCATACGATGCATTTTTCAGGATGCAGAACCTGCAGAACTTCTTGAGGATTGTTTTCGCTTCATATACGGCAATTTTGCTTGTTTACGTAGCCATTCAGCCAGAAATGAGATACATCACTAAACACAATTTTTCGATAAAAACTTTGGCGAATAGAACCCTTATTTTGAAAATAAATTTCAACAATTTCTAAGCGTTGCTGCGGCGTGAGTCTTTCCATGATAATTTGTCAATGTTTACTGAACAGAAATGTCAAAACAACATGACTTCTTCCTTTTGTCAAAGCACAGCTATCCCTATCGAAAGTTCTATAACTCTAAAAAAAACACCCGATATGTTTACCCAACTCTTTGGAAAAATACTCCACAAGCCTGCTTCCCCCGCCCTCTCCCACGTCTCGCCTAGTTACACCTTCAACAATGCCAACGCCCCAACCTTGGTTTCTAATAACCTTGTGCTTAACTCAGATCTGACGTTAAATGCGCAATCGTTAAGGTGCGCTTACACGGGCAACTAAAATTGCTCAATTCCGGGCAATATTGATCAACTATGTACATCAGCAATTCACGGCAATGGCAACATGGAGCAATTATTGCCAAAGATACCGTCACACCATATCCCGCAATATGGAGCAACTAGGCAATACAAGGCACTCATTCATACACTATAGCAATTCAATTGAACTGTCACTGGCTATGGACAAGGTTTTACTGGCAGCGACGTGTAGTGCTTTTATTATAATAAGTTTTAACGAAAAAAAAAAGAAAAGGAATAGACAGATTTGGGTGCGAACGTATCTAGCAAGACGAAAGCCATCTTTATTGTGTGATGATATGGACAATTATTTATTCAAAAACTTTACCAGAATTGATTTATTTCTTTTTTGTCCTTGGTAATTAATATAAAAATGATTTTTCGGGAAAAAGGACATTTTTTAAATAAACACTTAATTTTTTATTTACAGCGACGTTTCGTTCCTTGTTTGGAACTTTATCAAGCTTTAATAACTATTAAATGTATTGATTAAGTAAATATAAAAGTTAATATACACATTTAAATATAAATTTGAGTTTAACAATTATTAATAAAAAGTTTATAATAATACCGTTTATTAAAAAAATGTTTTTACAGTCGATGTTCAAATCAACTGTAAAAACATTTTTTTAATGAACGGAATTATTATAAACTTTTTATTAGTAATTGTTAAACTCAAATTTATATTTAAAAAGCTTGATAAAGTTCCAAACAAGGAACGAAACGTCGCTGTAAATAAAAAATTAAGTGTTTATTTAAAAAAAGTCCTTTTTCCCGAAAAATCATTTTTATTTTTACTTTACCAGAATGTCTCGGAGTGATTTTGAATTACTTTTATTTTTATTAATCCACGTACAGCTGTACTGCACTGTACAATAGAAGCAAAGAAAATGAAATGACAGCGGCGCATCTCATTCCCACCAGCGGTCTGTCACCACACGAAAGTGAGACAATAGATACGTATACAAGCGAGATAGAAGAAAAATTGACTAAAATTTCCAAACCGTGTAGATATTCGGCAATTCATGTCGGCCACTTTGGGCAATAGGAATATATGGAGCAATTCGAAGCAATATTGCCGAAACTATTGCCGCAATTTTATTGAAATTGCTCCAGATTGCTCCATTAATTGCTCCATTGTATTGCCGGGCAATTATTGCTCAAAAAATTGCTTGTGTAAAGGCACCATTAGCAATGTGTGCAATATAACAGGATGCTTTTTTCAACAATAGCTTAATGAAAAATCAGTTCGTATCGTGTTTTACTAACGCCCGCATAATTAAAACTTAATTACTCGTTCATTTAATTGAGTCAAAGCCACAGTGTCCTGTGAGAGTACAAAGCGTACATATATTAACATGCAAACAATGGGGAATTCCTGTAGGATACGTCAGGGAAATAAATTATCTCTCGTATACACCTAATTAAACATAAGGGAACGGTTTCCATTATTATTGTTAAACTAACTAAATTCATCGGGTTAATAATATCGATATATAGTCGAACAACATATTAAAACGCATTTTTAACCGACTTCAAAAAAAAGGAGGAGGTTCTCAATTCGTCGGAATCTTTTTTTTTTTTTATTTTTTATGTATGTTCCCCGATTACTTGAAGACGCCTGAACCGATTCGGAAAATTCTTTTTTTGTTTGAAAGATTATACATCCCAGGTGGTCCCATATAGTTTTGATTAAAATCGGTTCATCCGTTTTTAAATGACGTCAAAAAACATATTTTTTAATGTTGCTACCTAATATCTCGAACATTTGTAAAACGATTATGATGATTCTTATCTTATTTAATAGGGCACATCTTCAGGGTGGTCACACATAAATTTTGCTTAAATCGGTTCAGTAGTTTTTAAAAATGTGCGAAATCAAATCCACCACTAAAAATTAAAAATAAAAAAAACTTAAAAAAAAAATATTAACCTCCTTCAAAAAAATCACTAAAAAGTTGAAAATAATGAAATTTTGAGGTCGGAGCTAATTTCATTACAAAAAAATCACATGAAATTTTGAGGTCGGCGCCTATTTAATAAAAGTAGATATGTAATTAAAAGTTTTTGTAATGAAATTAGCTCCGCCCTCAAAATTTCATTATTTTCAATTTTTCAGTGATTTTTTTGAAGAAGGTTACTATTTTTTTTTAAGTTTTATTTATACCCAGTCGAAAGTCCGTACTTTTGGCTCCGATTTTAAGGCAGAAAGCTTAACATTTATGCTCTGCTGGAATTACTCGCACGCCGTCTATAACAGCGGGACGAAAGAGTGTTCTCGTGCATACTGCTACGTGAGACTGCCGCCAGCCAGTAGTAGCTAACAGCTGTTAAGGCTGTCGGAACACTCTGAATTTTGTTTGTGCTGAGACCCAGCGGTAAGGGGCAAGGTAGGCAAAAGACATATTGTGGGTGTGACCTTCTGGCTCAAATCATCCGCACGTTTCAATTGTTGGCTGGTGCCAACTACGAGGCTAAAAAATGTTATTGCAAGGGTTCCGAAAAAGGTAGAGTCACTTTAGGTTTGTGATGGAACAGTTTTGTGAAATAAGTACGAATAAGATCGTAGTGTGACATTGAAAACGTGTGTTTTTTAGCACAATTAATGCCAACTTTTTTCTAGAAAATCGTACATAAATTACAAAAGTAGTCCATTAGAGACCTAGATTGGTCCTTTATCTTCCTTAGAGAGAAAGAATTTTTGCAGAATGTTGACGAATAAGTCTACAATCAGTTGACAGCCGAAGTTCTATTTTTGGCTTAAATTCAGGGCGTTCCGACAGCTTTAAGGCATATAACCACAAAATCGCTCACTTGAAAGTTGTTAGTCTTTTTACATAATACTATTTTATGTTTATATCTTGTCTTATTATGTACAAAATTGTATTTTTAGTTATAGGTTTGCGGGGCTTGCCGCAAACCAGGCGGTAGGTAGGATAGGGGCCCATGTAAGCTAGGTCCCAGCTCTTGCGACCTAAATGTAAACTAGATCAGATAGTTCGTTCATACATTAAAGAGAAATGAAATAGAAAAATATCCCATCTATGTCTCGGGCCCCAGGCTTGTAGGGAGCCACCCGGGCCCTCCCGGCCCAGTCCGACCCTGGATATTAGTAGGAATAATATTCACATTATCATTATCATTTTTCTGTATTCATAAAATCTGTAATTTTAGTCTGTTTGGAACACTTCTGTGCGTACGAATTTTGTTTACAATACAGCTGGTCGTTCTAACAGATATAATTCTCCGAAGATATGCAGATATTACATTAAATGTAGTCGCTTAATGCGGTATGTCGTAATAAGCAATGTCTTAAAAAGCAGTGTTTTTATAAGGCGGTCAGATAGCATTCAGCCGGAACTAATGATTTTGGTCAATATAACCGGTATGTTGTTCTAAACGATGTCGCTGTAAACGGTTTTGACTGTATTTTTTCTTCATCGTAAGTACGTACTTTCTGATTCGATTTTAAATCAAAAAATATAACATTTATGCACTGTTGTAATCACAGCTGGAATTGCTCGCATATCGTCTCTATAGGTGGGGCTAAATAGTTTGGTCATGCGCAATGATACGTGAAATTGCCGTTTGTCAGGTCACGTGTTCGCCAGTATGTAGCCATCTGCTGTTATTACATGGACATTGTTAGATACATGTGTCATTACGTATAACCTCAACATCGCTCACTTGAAAGTAATTAGTCTTTTTATATATTGGTGAAAGTGCGTACTTTCGACTGGGTATGAAGAAAAATAGTATACCCCACACGATCAGAAAGTTGAATTTCCTGCACTGCGCGACATATGATGCCCTCGACTTCGCCTCGGGCAGTGCAGGAAATTCAACTTTCGGTTCTTGTCTTATCTTGGGAAACTAAGTAATATTCTATGTATTTGTTTTATTTAATTTCAGAGACGATATGGCGTACCGACTTGGATTTCATGGTGGTCCACCGAGATAGACTGATAGTGCTGAGTTTCATGACGGGTCCTACGCTGAACAACAGCTCGACGTCGCCTGTTGCGGGTACTGCAATGCCGTCGGTGACGTCGTCTCTGCCTTCATTGTTCAACGTAACGGTAAAATCGCCACCGCTTGCAAGTCCACAACACATGCCTCTCGTAAATGAATCATCGCCGATTAGCAACAATAAAAAATCTATACACTTCGGTTTAATGAAGACACTCAGAGATCTTCTAGGCTCTGACAATACCAATTCTACTCCCGGTAATTATACATTTATATCATAGTACCTTAATAATAATAATAATAATAATGCGTTTAACGTCCGTTTCTCGACTTTATGTCATAACAGACGCCATTCGCACCATTACTATTTTCCATTTACCACACTTCCCGTTATTTTTCTACATTTTTAAAACTTCAACTTATGTAATAGCAATGAGCGAATGAAGAAATTATAGGAAGTTAGGATAGGGTAGGTAATTTTTGAACTAGGAGGTTGATAGGTAATCGGCCATGGCCTCAAATAAGGAACCATCTCGATATTTATCTGGAATTAATTGAGGGAAACCATGGGAAACCTCAATCAAGATGGCCGGCACAGGAATTACCGTTTCTTGGCGAGAGGCAGTAGGAAAAAGTCCCAGTCACATCTGCCCCCGCCGGGATTCGAACCCGGTACCTCCCGAATGCGAGTCTAGTGCTGTCACCACTACTCTACCCAGCTCGGTATAGTACCTTAATATAACGAACCTCAATGTAACGATTTCCTCGATTTAACAAATTTTCGAAATCCCCTAGAACTGCCCGTAAGAGTTAATGCAAAATACACCTCTACATTACGAATTCTTTTTGTCAAAAACCTCTTTAAAACGATGTTTCCATCATTGCAGAATATAAATAGGAAGTATAATTTACCTTTATTTAAAGATTTTTGTCAACTTATAACCTTTACATAACGTATCCTACCAATCAATCACACACAATTCCACAATAACAACAATTCATGTCTCGACAGGTTTAGACACGTTAAATTTATCGTAAGACTACCATTGTTGTTTGATGTAAAGTAATGTAAACACTGTTGTTGGTCACTGTTGTTAGTTTTAAAGTTGCAATGGCTGCTAACCATCGCAGAGACACGAAAAATCATTAAGTATGTAGACGAGAATCCTACAATGAAAAAAATTAGACATCGCTAAAGAGTTCGAAATTCCTGCAAGTACATTGGCCACAATTTTAAAGTTTAAACTTTTCAGAAGAAAATGTGTTTTCTTACCTGGTTAAAACGAATTTTAGACTAACCTAACCTCTATATAACAAACTTCATTATAACGAATTACTTGGTATAACGAATATTTTCTGATTCCCTTCAGCTTTGTATAAAGAATCATTTAGAAGCCGTACTCTTAATATTTCAAGAGCTATTAAGTATTTTTTGGTAGGTATTTGAGGCACTGTGAAAATTTGTACAATAACTCCTTAGTAATATACGAATACAAAAACATAGGCCTGGCTGAAGAGTAGCGAGCCTTAACCAACTTAACCGATTTTTTTAATTTTTTTGCAATAAAGAAATTCTTGAAGTAGTTTGCAATTTTCATACTTTAAAATTTAGTACTTAAGTAGTTGAGAAATAAAAAAGCCAGATTTTTTAATCGGGTCTAAAACTTAGCTACGTGTTTGCAAAATTATATTTTTTAAGGTTTAAAAATATATATTTGAGGCACGTTGAAATTTAAACAGAATAATATTGGTAACTAAAAATAGATATATTAAAAAAGACAGATCGTTTCGGTGGGGCATTTTTCCTGCCAGGCGATCATTATGTCTGATAAATCGCTTAAGTCGGTTAAGCCTCGCTACCCTTCAGTCAGGTCTGTGTTTTTGTATTCGGATGTTACTAAAGAGTTATTGTACAAATTTTCACAGTGCCTCAAATACTTACCCAAAAATGCTTAAGGCTGTCGGAACGCTCTGAATTTAAGCCAAAAATAGGGCTTCGGCTGATAGACTTATTCGTGAACATTGTGCAAAATTTCTTTCTCTATAAGGAAGATAAAGAACAAATCTAGGGCTCTAATGGACTACTTTTGTAATTTTTGTACGATTTACTAGAAAAAAGTTGGCATTAATTGTGCCAAAAAACACACGTTTTCAATGTCACACTACGACCTTATTCGTACTTATTTCACAAAATTGTTCCATCACCAACCTAAAGTGACGCTTCCTTTTTCGGAAAAGTTTATTTAAATCTTCAAAATATTTCCAAAATTTTAGAGTAATCAACTGACATCAGCACCCTTGCAACAGCATTTTTTAGCCTCGTAGTGTGGCTTAAATTCAGAGCATTCCGACAGCCTTAATAGCTCCTGGGCGAATATGTTGGTGCCTGACTAGTGACTAGTCACTAGACGCTAGTCAACTGTTTGTTCATAACGATGTTTATTTTTCAGATGCCGGTTTGGGTAGCTCCGTAAGTGTCGAATATTTGAACTATGCCTTAGCACTTCTGGTCTATTCCGTGCGATATCCTGCCGTTTTCTGGAACACGAACAAATGTTTCGGGGCGCTGTTCTCTCTCCAACTTCTCATGAATGCTCTCCAGAATTTACTCGCCTACGCGGGAATGTCTATACTGTACAAAGTACAATTGATCGGAGCTTGGAAATCATTGCCATTGCTGAGACATCATCCCGAGGGAGTGTCGCTCTTTGGCGGGACGTCGCCGTTTCTGCTCAACCCGCACGTTACGCTGGCCATGTTCCTGTTATCCGGATTGTTAATCCTCTGTTCTAGTCTCGTTCTTTATCTGTACGGCTATGGAAGGTAAGAACGACCAATACAATAATTTTATACTATTGTAACAAAACTGCTCGTTGTAGTGGTTTATACTGTTTTTTATTTATACTGACCAAATGTCAAAAAAACAAATAAACTATAAAGTATTTCTTTAATAACAATGAAATAAACTAAACAATGAAAAACAAACGGATTCTAATAAATAATAATACAACAATAACTACCGTGAATTTATTTTATGATGAAACCGTTTACATGGTTACACAATGACATTTCTGACAGCAATGTAATTACGCGTTTATATTAAAATAGAACATAAGAATGCGTAACAGTAATAATAAATACACATGATATTATGATTTTTTTTAACTATTCAAAGTAAATTATCGAAAATTCCCCCATTCACTGCCAAACAATGCCCTAACCGGTCGAGAACATTCTTCAAAACGTTACTTAACTGAAGAGATGTTATATCTCTTGATGCATTTCGTATTCTAGTCTTCAATAATTGGTCTAAATTTAACAGATCACTATTGAATATTTTAGATTTTAAATACCTACAGTTAAAAAAAAGCATTTGCGGCATTTGACATAGTTTTTCAAGCGCAACAATAGTAAAAAAACTATAGTAAAAAAATCAATCTGACAAAAATTTGAAGAGATATCTTGACTAAAAACTTTTTTGGAAATGTCTCGTCAACGATATCTCTCGAACGAATCAACCGATCGAGATGCTTTTTACGGCAATCGAGACAGTCTTTCAGGCCTAAAAAAACTCTTTTACAAAAAAATTAATCGAACGAAAACAGCTCTCGGGCTAAAAGATGTAAGGTTTTATTTTAATCAATCTGTTCCAGATTTAACGCTTTCCTTAATCGCGAACGTGAACGGAAAGTGATCGCCTTGCGTGGCCGTAACAGTAGTGGTTGGGGTTACGTGACACATTGTGCAGCTCTCTGCGTCCTTCTGGCCGTCGCTGTTTGCAATGCACCGCTGCTGCATGACTACACCGTTGTGTACCGCGGCTCGCTGGACGGTGCCATTCTTGCTTGCATCATTGGCGGAATACTTCATCTTTTTCTTTGGATCGTTCTCTGGCTGTTCTTGACTATCAAACAGAAATGGGTCTTTAAATTGCGCATCACGGTAAGTAAACTTTAGAACTGATTTTGTCAATTTTGAATACAGTAAGATCCCGCTTAACGCAGGAGATACGTTGCAATAAGTTCGTGCGCTATACGAAACAGCGCTAAAGGAGGTCATCTTAATAATAATATTTATTTAACTTTATGTACACCAATAGTAAAAAGTAAGTCAAGAAATTAAAATACAATATTAAAATATTCGTCCATAGTATAAATGCTGTGTTCTAACATTTTTTTTTTTTTTTTGAAGAGGATAGAGATGTTTATTTTTTTATATCAGTTGGTAGAAGCATTGCTGAAAAAGCCAGTTTATGATGTGGTATAGTTAAATTATCATTTCTTAGGTTGTAGTAACTGACGGCCTTAAGGTAGTACCCTCGCGACAGTCGTAGTAAAAAGTTTATGCTGGAGTGTACAGCACATGTAGTTGAGAGTCGTTATTAACAAGCCCAATAATTTTTGCAGTTTCTGTACTAATTTTAGCGAATCCCGAGCGAGAAATCTGGCAACACTGTCGGAGCGTTGAGATATTTTATAGTACACTGTAAAAACTGAGAAGGCCGCTGGTCTATATATAAACACCAAATTTGTTTTATTTCAGAGCGAAAGTCCAAGTTTTTATACAGTTCTCCTTGTAAAAATAAATAATACTGACCAACTACCTAGAAAATTGAGGGAATTTTACTTTAACTTTTAATGTACTTTCACATCAATTTTATACAGTGTATGTTGTACTTATACTATGGTATATCGTACTATAATCAACCTGACCTTTACCAGGACATGTGTTTAATTATTTATCTACAAAAATTGACTCAGAAATATTATTGAAATGTCTGAAAAAGTACATTATAAAGGACGATTTATTAGAAAAAAAGTTCGTGATTTTTAAATAGATAAAATTAGTACCTATGTTGTACATAAATTATGCTTTTTAAAATTTCCAGCGCATGCGCACCTTATACTTGTTTCGCGGGTTAGATAAGTATGCGTTGTTGCCAGATCGTTTATCGTATAACCTTTCCTCTGCTGAAATCCGGTAAATTTTTCATTATTTTTTATTAAATATTTCTGAAACTGTGTTGTAACTGTTAATGAGACTATTTTTTAAAAAATGTTTAGTTGTTAGTTAACGTTACTTTAGTTTTTTAAAAAGATCCTAAGAAAAGTTTCTAAGATACAAAAATATTTATCGGTAAATTTTTCGCTACCCCGTATACCGTAATGTATAAGAGCCTCAAAAACTCGAACTTTGGAATTTAATTTCTTTGAAACTGTGTTGTTCAAAAATTTCATTATGCGCCAATCGATGCAGAATTACATAAACATTATTCTGGCAAAATTTCAAACAAATCCTAAGAAAACGGGTTTTAGCGAGGGTACTACCTTAAAGCTTCCATGACCACTTAAAATACCTATGAACAGCCTAGAAGGACATTTCTCCCGCACCACATCGTCTTTGATAATGTCTACCGCAGTTGTAAACGAAACGTCAGGTAGAAACACCGATGGACCACGACGTACAGACCCGGAAGCCAAGATGTTTCCTTAGGTCTCACTTCGTGAGAAATGCCCCGGGCCTACGTTCTGTATAGAGTTGTGTAACTCAGATCTGGACCGGTTCAAAGAGCCGACTCCGACAGAAGATCCGTGAGAGTTGACTCACTTTTTTTTGAGCCGACGGATCAACGGATCCGCGTAACTCAGTGAAACACTTAACACACAGAAGCACATTTTACACTTACGTATCAGATCTCGCTTCGATGCATCTGTCAGCTCAAATGACTCATGCATCACATGTTTGGCTATGCATTCTTGATTCTATACAGGTCGTGATACTAGATAACTCAGTGGCAGACTGCAGTAACATATTCAGAACTCGGCTCTTTTTGAACCGGTTCAGTGAGCCGGCTCACATACGGGATCCAGATGCAAAGATGCAGATCACTAAAAAGACCCGTTTTTCCCATCTCTAGTTCTATATTTGTAATTTTGTTTTGTTTTTCAGATCGGACGGGCTACAGTTCGGTCAGCGCGGTCCGTTAAACTAGTAACGGACGTGGATTTAATCACGTCGTCACGTGTTAATGGTGACGAGGGCAGCTGCAACCAGCCACTTCTTGTCGTTGGAAACGGACGCACTTACACGATACAAGACAATTCGCCGAAAAAAGCGATCATGAGTGTTGTTCAAAAAGCAGCCTTGGATAGAAAAGCACGATCAGGGCAAGGTCAGTGATTTATTTATTTATGTATAGAACAGGGGTGCTTAGCAGTCAGCGTTGTCAGACGTCTCGATTTTGGCGGGACGTCCTGATTTTTAAATCAAAATTAAATGTCCCGCGCGGGACAGGCTCAGTCCCGCTTTTCGGGGATAACTCGACCGTGCGTAAATAATTATTCTCTTATTGTAAGTTGCAATTTGTAACACTCACTCCTCAGACTATTGTTTGAAACGCCATATTTTTGTAATGAATAAAACTTTTTTGATTTTGATTTCTGTTTTTTTTTAATTTATTTTTTATTCAGGAGACGAATAAGACTCAACTATTTAACGATAGAGTAAATCTGATTTAAAATATCATATTTTTATTAAAATACATTTTCTATGGCTATTTTTGCTATCTATTGTCACGTAAACGTAATTTGAACTCAAATTAAAAGATAAATATTTAAAAACTTCTGATTATATATGTTTTTTTTATTATGTCCCGCTTTCGACGAAAGAATCCCGCTTTTTTTCACTCAAAAAGTTCCAAAATCCCGATTTGGCAACGCTGTCAGCAGTGCCCAGGCAGAGGGCGCAGACCCTAGAGGGGCATATAGAAATGATCAGAGATCAGGACCCAGTTTTGGGTCATGCATTAGTGATGAGCAAAATCGGTCTTGTATTTGGTCTTACGATTCCGCAAGACATAGACCATACTTATACTAGCAGACCGAATGAACAAGACCAAGACCGAATATGGAAGATCAAGGCCAAATGTTAAAAGCTCAAAATTATAACTTCCGTTCGATATAAAAAAACATTAGAATATTTCTCATAACTTGAATAGATAACGATTTTTTTTCTTGATATTTTTTTGATTGTAGTGAAATAAATTTTGTATATAATGAAGTTGGAATCGTAGGGAATTGGACAGTTTATGAAAAGAATTAACATTCTTTATAACCTATATAAAACTGTCATTGTGATATTTACTATTTTGTATTTTGTTGTTTGTTTTTAAATATAGTTGCTGAGGAAGTTGCAATTAGCAACGAAACGTTCAACTTAATCAAAGTTAATTCTTTTCATAAACTGTCCAATTCCCTACGATTCCAACTTCATTAAAATTATGGACACGAATTTACCAACTTTGTATATAATTTTTTAATTTATACCTCTAAAAAACCTTGACGATGATAGTGTTTAGGAAATTTTTTCAAAAGACGTAACAGAAATAAGCAAGTCCAAGACTGAATAAGTAAGCCTAAAACCAAGAGTGAGACAGTAAGACCAAGACAGACTTGGTCCTGGTCTTGCTTTGTTTATCACTAAAAAAACAAACATAATAGTTACACTGCCTGTATTAACAAATACACTATATTGTCGACAGGGTTTTGGTACTACGACCCGAGTTTTTTTTATTGTTTGTTACTTTGTACGCCATTTTGAGGCAGTATATCCTGTTTCCCAGGAGATGCCGACGACACCGAAGGCGAAGAACAAATATACTGGTTAAGGCCAGTAGTGACGTCGCCTGCCCGATCTCCTGATAACGGTTCGGAGAAAGGGGCAAATTGGTTCAATCGACGTCTTGGTGGCAGCTCTAAACACAAGGTCACCTTCAACGACGTTCCTAGTACGTCCTCGTCGCGGTAATTACTGTTAAGGCCTTCTCTAATCGATGTTGTTTTGTGACGTCATGTGTTGTTTTTTGAGTGTTGTTTTTATGTTGTACGAGCGGTCCGGTCTGGTTTTACCCGGATTTGTAAATAACCTTTATTCATCTAAATTAAATGGTGTAAAGGGGTCTAAATTAAGTATTTAAGGCTGTTGGAACGCTCTGAATTTAAGCCAAAAATAGAGCTTCGACTGATAGCTGATTGTCGACTTATTCGTAACATTTTGCAAAAATTCTTTCTCTATAAAGAAGACAAAAGACAAATCTATGTCTCTAATGGACTACTTTTGTAATTTATGTACGATTTACTAGAAAATAGTTGGCATTAATTGTGCCAAAAAACACACGTTTTCAATGTCACACTCCTTATTCGTACTTATTTCACAAAACCGTTCCATCACAAAAGTGACTCTACCTTTTTCAAAAAGTTTTTTAAATCATCAAAATATTTCCAAAATTTAGAGTAATCAACTGACAGCGGCAACCTTGCAACAGCATTTTTCAGCCTCGTAGTGTGGCTTAAATTCAGAACGTTCCGACAGCCTTAAGATGACTGACATATTTATTTAAAGTACCTGGATGACCGGGCTTTGCTCGGACAAGTTAATTAAAAAAACTGATATGCTGTGGCCAGCTCACGGCTAGTTACGTTGTCGGCGCGGGGATCATTTGGCACAATTGTTTATTTGCAATTAGGTTACTAACAATATTACGTCATTTTGAAACGTCAAAAAATTGATATTTAAATTTAATAAAATTTAAATAAACTTTGAACGCCTGTTTCTCTTTTATTTTTGAGTTTTGATAACAAAGCTACTTGAAATGTTCGTTCATCTATTTTTGATTTCTACACGCTGTTAAAAAAAAATCACCGGTATAATTTGGTTTCGATGTTGGGTTGACAAAATGCATGTGGAATAGATGTTATATTTTTAATATTTTGTTTCTTATTTTTTTGTACAAATGCCTGTGATTAATTATAAATTAATTAAACGTATCTTATTACACAATATGTATTATAATTTGTATTATTTTTGTAGCGATAATGGCCAAAGATGCCAAATCGCATTTGTTTACTAATAAAAAAAAACATTAATGTAAGAAATTATTTTATCATTTTAAGAACTATATTAAGGCCTAACAATTTTATTTGTTCAGAATCAAATAAAAGTTTACATAAAGTCTTGTTAAAATATCAAAATGCATGATATATATCTCACTATTTTATTGGCAGGATTTTGTCTTGCGATCGGTGTTTTTTCTTCTGTTCTGAAAATTATCAGCAGCAATAAAAAATAACTTCTGTTAAAAGTTTCAAAAAATAAATCACTAAATGGTTGGGCGGCCGAGAATGCTAATCCGCCTCTGTTTGTATTGTAACACTAAAGCTCCTCACAAACACATACATACATTACACGACGCATTCACACAACACAAACACATGCACATTTACACATTACACACATAACATTGCCACACACTCGCTCTAGTGAGAGGAAGTATCCTTGTTTATTGAGATGAAGTACACAGCTGCGGGGGGAATTCATTGAGGGACGGGTAAAGCATTAGTACAACGTAAGAATGGTGTCGATTTTTGATTGGCCGGCGCATTGTGCTGCATACAAAAGAAATTTTCTTTTTGCACCATACTACCGACACAAATTTCAAGCCACTAGACATGCGCAGTGCGCCGGCCAATGACAGGCAGACACCACTCACTTCGTCGCGTCCGACTTTATCTGCCTCGTCTAAAACCCTAGTGCATGCTCTCTCTCTAAGTTCCTATGGCTGTGTGTGCAATACATAGGATTTTTGTGAAATAAAAAAATAAATATATATGAAAATTATTTGTATTTGTTAACAGTAATAAGGCACGGCTCTCCAAAACCAAGAGTCGCGAAGAAGAAGACGACGGCGATTACGCAACGCTACGAGAATTGCCGCTCGTCCCCACGGCGTTGACGGATCAAACCGACGATTCTACTTCTGAGGAGGGAAAGGTGGGAGACATTTTACAATATATAATAATAATAATGCGTTTAACGTTCGTATCTCGACCTTATATCAAAACAGACGCCATTCGCACCATTACTGTTTTCCATCTACCACACTTCCCGTTATTTACTACGTTTTAAAAATTTCAACTTAAGTATAATACCTACTCGCCACGGTTCTAAAAGGTTCTGATGTTTGTCACAAACAGCGTCGCAAATGCATATTTTAGAGCCGTCCTGGTTGTTTTGTGGGAAAGGAAGACCACCTTCCAGTTACCGGCACAGAACGTGCGCTCGTCGGTGATTGGTTATCGCTGGTTGTCGTGTCACTTGTCGCTTTCCTGCTATAAAGTACAGTCCAGTACGCTATTAAGTTGTTTCTTTTATTGTTAACTGATCAAGATGCCTAATACAGTTTTGCATAGACAAGCACGGGTAGCACTAATTATCTATAACCATAAAAGATGAAAATCATTATCATAAAATTCTTAACGTGTATTGAATTCAGTCGTGTGAATGTTCAAAAATCGAAGAAAAATCAAAATTTCCAAAAAACCAAAAAAAATCTGTTCATCCAATCGCTATCAAACTTCACACGATCACCCGGGGGCCTAATCTAAAGATTGATGGAAAATTTCATCGAAATCGGTCCAGCCGTTTTGGAGTCCATAGATAACGTACATACATACATACATCATCAACTTTTATATATGTTATGTACTAGTATGGACTACTGAGCGCCATCTGTTGAATAATGCGACACATGACGGTATACAACAGTGCTCCTTGACTCCTTGAATAGAGAGGGTCCAGACAACCAGTCACATCTAGGGGACTAACGTCGACACTAACATCGTAAATAAAGCGATCAGTGTCAATTCTGGTTCACAACCTAACAAATACAGTAGAGCTTCGATTATCCGAACCTCGAATAATCCGACGCCTCTGTAATCCGAACAAGCCCCCAGCTTGAAAATGCCTTATTTATGTGGTTTTTAGAGCAGTGCAGAAAAGCTCTCCCCTTGTCAGGTGACATTGTGATGGGAAAAGCCAAATTTTTCCATGAAAGACTTGGCATCGTAGAGTTTGTTGCTAGTAGAGAATGATTAGACAAATTCAAAAAAAGACGTGAAATACGCCATCTAAAACTTAGTGGTGAAAATAATACTTAATGATTAAAATTTGCATTCACTTTCAATTATAAAAAGCTGTTTAATTTCATCTTTTAAAATATACACATACTATAATCCGAACAGGGTGAACATTTTTAGTGTTCGGATAATCAAGGCCCTACTGTACTTGCAAGATGATAGTCACGAAGTATAGATATAGAGGAGGTGTGACGACATAGGCTTTTCCATGATTATTGCCTCCATAATCATAGATTAAAGTTAGATTTCCACCTCTTACTACCTCACTTTCATAAAGTGCCTTTTCTTTCTTCAATATCGTATCATAATCCTTGTCAGATTCAGTTAATTACTTATTTTTAACTTATTGCGAATCCGCACCGCTGGATTCAGCGCCAGATGCTGGATCCAGCAAAGCTAAAAATGTGCTGGATCCAGTTGGATTGCTGGATTCAGCATTGCAATCGCTAGCTGATATCCGCTAATAAATAATTTTGCAGAAATCGACTCCCGTAACTTCGACAGACCTGAAATTTGGTAGGTATGTCTCTTATGTTATGTAATCATCCACTAAAAATGGGTTTTCCAAAAATCGTCTTCTAAGTAGTTTGAAAGGGGAAACAGCTGCTACTCAAAAACTTTAACACAATGTCGCTAACAAATTTATTAACATGCATGGGAATCGATTGCAGTTGTTGGCCTGCATGCAAGACGAGAGCGTGACGTATGCAAGCACGAGTCGAGATCTTGTGCCGCCAGTGGATTACGAAGATCCGAGTCCTTTGTTGACGCCGGAACCTCTGTCGGAGTCACTGTCCGAACGACCAATAATAGTTACCGGCGGCGATGACGACCACTCGCATCCGACTTCCACTACAACTGGCGCCAGTGTGCAAATCAATGTCACAAATCAATCTTCTTCTCAGGTGACGGATACACTAACTTGATCTACATTTTTACACGGTTTTATTTACCTTGAACCCGAATATTTCTAACTACAGTACAATCTCGGTAACATGAAATACTAGTGGTATGTTTATATTATCAAGGTTCGCAAGAAGCATGTACTAATGTATTAATAATTGTATATTAAAACTTTTTGCTTTATCGTCTCTCCAGAAACTGGCATATTCCTTTCGCGTTGGACAAGGAACCATTTATAATGTAAACTCTTCATTTCTGGAAGTTCTGATTTTTTTAAAGTGCATTTTTTGGTTGGTTTTATTGTATTAGCTACTATTTCAACAATTTGCCTACTTGTAAACCTTTATTGGCATTTTCTATAAGTTTTGCTTTTTCAGAAAGAGAAAGACATTTTGATTGTCCTTTTAGTTTGACCATTTCAAACTGATCAATGCATGAAATAAAGTACAATTTAAGTAACTATGTATAATATGTAGATACACTCTTTAGCCTCAAAGATGAACACCACCAAACTAAAATTCACTTCCACACACTAAAACACTATGTATTTACTTAAGGTAGTTGTCGTGGTACAATATTGTCAAAAAGTTATAGATTATACGCGCCACAAAAGTATACTAGCTTGTAGCTAAGTGATCCATAATTTGTACGCAAGACTGTACCCGTGGAAACGTAACCCCTACAGTATTCATATGCATGTATACTTTTCTATAAATTGTTGAACTTTAAACCGTTATTTATAAATAATTAAACGGTCAAAAAAAAATTCTTACTTTTTTTAAACTCATAACAAATGCATTGAAAGACTGTCAGTTTTTGGAAAGTTTCTGACAGTTAGTTCTTTTTTTATAAATAAGAAACTGGTTCAGAACTACAGAGATCGTATAATAATCTATTATAATAATAATAATAATAATAATACGATCGATCGACTTCAAATTTTCAGGATAATTGTATTATCATGTCATTAATAAGTATATAAAAATTAAGAATTTTCTGACGGTGTGCCTTAACCACGACAACTACCTTAAGAAAACTGAAGAAAGACTAAACCGTAACAGAAAAACGTAGGAGGCGAAACAAAAAACAAACAGACTCTAACGAATTTGTTCTTGTTCATATCATCGACAGTATACGCTGTTTATACTATACAGAGTAGTCAATGGAGAAAAAATTATGTTCATATTACTGAGTCGTTCATAAGAGTGCATATTCATATTATCGC
The DNA here is from genome assembly GCA_034508555.1 of Venustoraphidia nigricollis. Classification (NCBI taxonomy): domain Eukaryota; kingdom Metazoa; phylum Arthropoda; class Insecta; order Raphidioptera; family Raphidiidae; genus Venustoraphidia; species Venustoraphidia nigricollis. Next base: position 2,118,408 of record JAVRKA010000046.1, read on the forward strand.
GATTGTATTGTATCTTTGTTTCAAATCGTGTGACAGCTTTTTTACCTACTTCCCGTTATCCGATTGAGTTAAAATTTTGCATACATGTGCAGTTCCGATGACAATATATTATGATTACTATCTTGCCGGCCCGGCTTCGTCCGGACGATTATCGCACTTTTGAATTTTCACCCTTCTTCATTACAGAAAATAAGATTCAGAAGAAACAAATGATGGCGACATCTGTTTATTTTAACAGTTGTCGATAATATTAAGTGTCGTAGTGGCGCTGAAGTCTCTGAATAGAATGGAGTAAAATTTATTTCCACCCTATTATATTACGTAGCTGACCACTAATGGTGCGAAGTATTCGCACGGATCCGCTAGTCATATAATAATACTATTTGGTATTAGAAGCAAAACATTTAATTTCTGCAAAACTTCTTGGCTTCCGGGCTGATACGCCGTGGTCCATTGGTATTTCTACCTGACGTTTCGTCTACAATTGCGATAGACAATTTTTGATAAGTTTGGATAAAATCCGCGGCGCAGGATCAATAAAACAGCAGTACTGAGATTAAAATTGCATTTTCACTCACGTTTCGGTACGTTTTGCACCATCGTCAGCGTACCGAAATGTTAGTGAAAATGCAATTTTAATCTCAGTATTGCTGTTTTATTGATCCTGCGCCACGGATTTTATTCAAACTTATCCAACTTTCATCATGATTACAACAACTCTAATTAATTTCTTTTAATTAGAGTCAACCTTGTGTGCGGTAGACAATAGCAAAGGCGATGTGGTAGCGGGCGAAATGTCCTTCTAGGCTGTCTACCGCAGTTGTAGACGAAACGTCAGATATACCAAAGGACCACGGCGTATAGCATGGAAGCCAAGAAGTTTTACAACAACCCCAGCCATGAACGCCTACACACTGTGACTAAGATATAAGGAATTCAGACTCAACGTCAAAAATAAAAAAAAATGCCAACCAGTCGTGGGACCAGAGCTGGACAAACTACTTGACAAAAGTAGTTGAGTATAACTACTGACTACTTAAGTAAAAAAGTAGTTAAACTACTTAGTAGTTAAACTACTCGTTGTTAAAGGTAGTTAAACTACTAACTACTAGTAGTTAGTAGTTAAATTTTAACTACTATAATAATAATATAAATCTCTTTATTTATGTCGTACAATCTGCACATATAATATATGAAAATTATTTTAAATAATAAAACTTATATTTAATAACAATACGACGTTTCGGCCAAGATGTCAGTCTTTTTCAAATGGATATAAATAAAAAATTCTACAAAAAACAATTTACAACCTAGAATGTCCAAAAACGATATTTAAAAAAATATATAGGTATATTATTGTCAATTGCCATCAAGTTTTGTATATTTTAATCTTTCTTTTTGACAGTCTAGGCTGTTAATTGTTTCTAACTTAATGCTATTTTTGTTTTCTTCAATGATTATTATTTTTTGTAGAATCTTTTATTTATATTCATTTGAAAAGGGCTGATATCATGGCCGAAACGTGTTTTTATTAAATTTTGCAAATAGCAACGATGCGATTACCAGTTCCACGTTGTATTTCAAACTAAAACTCAACCAACTGCTATTTCATTATTTAAAAAAAAAGTCTGATCGTGTTCCAGAATCCAGAAAAATGCATAACGAATAAGAACTTTTTCTAACACGTTGATTAAATATAATATACTAAAATATTTTTAAAAGTTGTTAAAATTCAAAATAAGTAGTTAGATTACAAAAAAGTAGTTAAACTACCTAAAGTAGTTAACTACATTTTTAACTACTTTTTGTGATTACTTGATAGATATTTAAAATAATAGAGTATGATTACTATGTGGAGAAAAGTAGTTAGAGTACGACTACTTTTCTAAAAGAAGTAGTTAACTACGTAGTTAACTACTTTTGTAGTTAACTACTGCCCAGCTCTACGTGGGACTACAGGTAGACATGGAATTATCAACTGGCAGGCTTAATCAATTTTCTAAGTCCGATTTCTTTGATTTTAGACTAAAACGATAGGCAATTAAATTCTAATTATTATAATTTTTCAATTCTAGACAAGCGGTACTGGATCAACACCGCGCTGTTTGAGGAGAGCCGATTCAGGTATGCCTCACGATGAATTAACCCCTCGCTCAGACTCGGTGAGTATCGAGAGTTCCGCGTCGCCTCCCGAAGTAGCTGGCAGCAATTATAGCGAGAGTTCTAGTGGGGTACATTCCAACGCAAGCTCGGAACGGCCAGGTCTAGCGCAACAAATTGCATGCGCCAATAACAATAATAATAATAATTTCCATAGTAACAACAAAGCTCGTACTACGAATAGCGTCATAGACTTACGAGGCGACGAAACGAACACACAGTGGCAAAAAACTGCACCGCCTGCACTAGTGTCCAGTTCTCAGTTACTTTTCCCGCAAATAACGAACCACCAACCGATCTACGGATTACTGAACACTCCTCATTGTGTATCCAGCAATCCTTCGATAAATAGTGACACTCCCGAAATTGGAGAAGTAGCAGCTCCTATCGTGCATCTCGAACCATCTACCGAAAGTACGGTCGTAATCCGTAGAAAACAGCCGCGTCCGATTCTAAGCGACGTCGATTCGACTGCGATCATTAAAGACGAACCGTTCGGACGTTCCACCAACATGAGAATGACGTCGTTCACGGAACACAGTGACTTGTTGCGGAACGTGCAGGCCTCGTCGGCGACGCTGCCGCATTATCCGACGCAACCGACGCCGACGTCGACGGCGTATCCGCATTGTTCCACGATGCCGTTGCCCCAACACACTTCGACCAACAACATTCCACAGATTCAACATCTGGGGACGAGTTGTAATGCGTTTCCGAGACATCATACAACGATACCAACACAGTTGAACGGTGTTCGGTTGTTTGCTGGGACGCCTAATCCGTACGTTAAAAGGTTCCCGTCATATATTCATCAAAATGGCATCCACGCCAGGCTCAATTGTGCTGAATCTATTTATGGTACCTCTGATAAGACAGCCACTAGAACGTCAGAAGAAATTTATCATTATAACTCTTAAGGTGGACTGATTCCTCAGATTGTAAAATATGCTCTCGGGAATTTTCGAATTGGATGTAAGCCGAATATATTCGGATAATATCATAAAATTTTAAGGTAATAGTTGATTATCATCCGTCAGCAACAAAACAAATACCGCAAAAATTTACGAGATGGCGCTATGTGAAATTGTCATCACGAGAGCGGATAAACGGCTCTAATGTCTTTTTAGGGTTCCGTACCTCAAAAGGAAAAAACGGAACCCTTATAGGATCACTCGCGTGTCTGCCTGTCAATCTGTCACAGCCAATTTGCTCCCAAACTACTGAATCGATTGAGTTAAAATTTGGTACACATATGTAAGTCGGTGACTCAAAGGCGGACGCATAACATAAATAAATTTGTTTTGAACATGGGGGTCATTTTTGGGGGGCAAATTAGGAAATTAAAGAAAAAGTCTTGCAAACTGTTCCGTGTGACATATCAAATGAAAGGACTTGTAGTCAGTGCCGAATTAGCCAACGAACAAAAGTGTAGGAAATGCTACAGGCCCCGCGAATTTGGGGGCCCCGCGCTCCAACGCCTGTCTGATCATAATAAAAAAATATTAATTTCGATAGAAGCGTAAAATATCTTGCATGCCTTAAACGCGAAGCGCTTAGGCTATGCCTCACTTCCACTTGAAAATCTAAAACTCGATTTCGTCACGTTAAATCGTAAAAATAAGTATGTATTTTACGAACTTTTTAACGTTAATGTTCTAATGTTTAATTATAATCGATATATTTAGACTAGCATCTATACCACATTTCTACCCTTCAAGCGGCCAGATTTTTATTTTTTATATAGGTATACATTTATTTTGCGAGTTTACGTAACCGAGATTGTACTTTTTTAATCGATTTCAATATAATATCGATTATAAGTATTTCGAGAAAAAAGGCGAACTATTTAAATTTTATTAACTCAGTCACGATCCAGTCTACTATGGTTGGTTGATTTATTATAAAATATAGATTCATTTGCTTAAAGAAGTCGATATTGAAAGTGTTATCTCTAAATTTGCCCATATTAAATCCAGAAAAGTTTATTTGTAACAGTTTTGTTTTATTTAATACCCTAACTTGAGAACCTAAAGCAAACCAAGGGCCCTTTGACAGAATTTGCTACAGGCCTCGCGCTGGCTTAATCCGGCACTGCTTGTAGTAAGGGACTCAAATGAATTTTTTTATAATTTTAAAATAGTTTAAAATAAATGAACAATTGACCATCACCCAACCCTTATCTCCGAAACTACTGAGCCTGAAGTTTTGAAAAAAACAGAAAAACCTAAACGAAAATCTTAAGTCTTAAAGTACCACGGAAAACGGAATAGTACGAAACCATCCCTTCTCGCGAGTTGAACTCGCACTTGACCGATTTTTTTTGTGTGTAAAACGCTGGGCGACCGAGCTTTGCTCGCGCCAATGGAAGGTACTATTGGATATAAGCCGAACATATTTGTATTCGAATTGTGGTCGCAAAATTCATTGTGTTACTCTGTTTTTATTAGCTGTGAAGCATTTAGCGGCCCACAAAATCTGGCTTGCTGCTTAAAAATTTCAAGAAAACATGTATTCTTGTCCTCAGAATTGAACCAATAAATGTGAACGTCAATATTTCTTTACAGCACGTCACGAGATTTCGAATTATGGTAAGGCACATTTTGAAGTTTTTTTTCTTTACAAAGTTATATTAGAAATACTGACAAATTTGGCTTGCTCAATAATTCTTTTTCAAAACTATTTTTTGCTATGCAAAAATCTCTGTTAATTTTCTCGTTTTTATCTGATTTTAAATCGTTTATTTAGATCAAATAAATTGTAAAAACTTGACCAAACTTCAGACGTTGAGCGTCTATAATCTACAATCTATTTATCTAGTTAATTTCGCAAGCATTAACATCAAAGATTGAATAAGATTTTTCATAGAAACTAGAGATTTCCGACTGCTCTCGTAAGACAAAGATGTGCGAAGGAAAAAGGGAGCATATTGAACAACCAGTACTCAGTAACCTTAATTGATTTTATTATAGTATAATACCCGCTCATATCCTGTTTATATACATAAAACATTTTTGTGAGTCATTTAACTGTTTCAGTATTTTGTTTCAAATGTAATCTCCAATAAACAAACAAGTCTCTAAGATTGTAACTTGGTAAAGTGTATTTCTTTATTGTAGATTTTTAACAAATGAATTAACAGTGTTGGATCACTTTCACGCAGTTTGTGCTGAAACCCAGTGGTAAGAGGCGAGGTAGGCAAAAGACATATTGTGGGTATGACCTTCTTTAGCTCTGTCTCGTTCCAATCATCCGCACGTTTTAATTTTTGGCTGGTGCCACACTACGAGGCTAAAAGATGCTATTGCAAGGGTGCCGCTCTCAATTGATTACTCTATTTTTTGGAAATATTTTGAAGATTTAAAAAACTTTTTCGAAAAAGGAAGAGTCACTTTCGGTTTGTGGTGGAACAGTTTTGTGAAATAAGTGTTTTTTGGTACAATTAATGGCAACTTTTGTCTAGTAAATCGTACATCAATTGCAAAAGTAGTCCATTAGACCTAAATTTGTCGTTTATCTTCCTTATAGAGAATTTTTGCAGAATGTGGACGAATAAGTCTACAATTAGTTGACAGCCGAAGCTCTATTTTTGGCTTAAATTTAGAGCGTTCCGACAGCCTTAAAGCCTGACTTATCTATAATGTGAAAAAAGCTTTGCAAGATGGTGTATCGTGTAAGTTTTACTTTAAATCACTAAAAACAACTGTCGTCTGAAATTCAAAACGTCAAAATGTTAAATTATAAAAGAAGTATTAGAATAATTTTGTGTTTTTTAATTATTTTATCTGCTAGTTATCTGGGAATTATGGAGAAATCATCCACTAATAACTTTGTATCAGGTTAGAGCGATATTGTTTTTCAGCGCCCTTTGGTCGACGCTTTCACAGCACGTAAATTGTACTTCGGTTTTATGTTAAATAAATAATAAGTCCCAAATTTTCAAAAATAACTTTTATTGCAAACATCAACACTTTTAATTTAACATATAAACTCAAAAAATATAACAATACCGGTTTTTAACTGTGAAATGTATTACGCGTTGCCAACTTTAGCCGACTAAATATAAAATCTACAATAAAGAAATCAAGTAAACCTAGTGTATAAAATGAAACAACCAATGAAAAGTACCTATCTATGATAATGTAATAGTATATTACACCGCAAGGGCAGAAAGTTGAAATTCCTGCAGCGACACACGATGTCTGAAACAAAGCCGAAGACATCATGTGTCGCGCAGTGCAGGAATTTCAATTTTCTGGCCATGTGGTGTATACTATTTTTCTTTATACCCGCTCGAAAGTACGTATTTCAGTGTGCACGAGAAAACTGTTTCGGCCTGCTGTTACAGATGACGTGTGAGTAAATAAATGTTAGGCTTTCTGCCTTAAAATTGAAGCCGAAAATACGTACTTTCGACCAGGTATAAAGAAAACATTTTTTTAAAGTATTCTATGAATATGAAACACCGTTTTACCTGAATTATATATTAAACTTCCTATCAGAAAAACCTGCTTAATTTTTTAAAATGATTTTTAAGATATGTGATAGCAAAAATTTCGTTAAACTAAACAAAAAAAAAGAGGCAACAAGACCACCTGTCGAGCACTAAGTATTTGACCCGGAAATTAATTTTTTGACTACCAAGAAAAATCAACTAATTAAATATTTGACCAGCTTGGAATTTTTCTATCATCAAGTAACTTTTTTACAAAACTCAAAAATAAGAAAGAAACAGTCATTCAAAGTTTAATTAAATTTTATTAAACACACGATTTTGTTTGGCTGTCTCAAGGTCAATGAAACCCTGACTAAAGATCAAAGGACCGACATTGGCCTGCAACTACTCTATGTATTCTACATACTCTGCTTGTTTTCAAAAATTTTGTTCCCGATATCTCAAAAACTAAGCCAGATACCGATTTTAAAACTTTTTTTCTTTACGTAATTAAGAGGACGTTTTTTTTGATGGTCAATAATTAATTTAGCTGATCAACATTTAAATAAAGTTCTTATCAACTAATTCATAACCGTTATATTTTGATTATTTTATATAATATATATTTGCCCGTGTTTTGTCTATAAATATTAAATAGAAAAATGTAAATGAGCTTTGTTGAAATTAGTTTTCAAAATAACTCGATTTTGTAATAAAGACCGCAAAAATATCCTGTCGAAAATAAATCTGGAAGAAGATTGTATTATATTTTATATTGTAAATTATTATTATAACATTGTAACACATTTTTTGCAAACTTATTTATAATATATCTCATAAGATGATAAGTTTATAAGTATTTATAAATTATTATATAATAAACGTCGTTCTTGAAATATTTAAACATCATATTATGTTGTAAAATCTATAACTATCTTTGTAAAATATTGAAGTTAAAAAAGTAAAGATTTTTTATTTTAAATTATTTATTTTTACAGCACCCAGAACTATTTCATTTTCAGAATTTAAACAAGTCGTAGGCTGGAAGCTACCCTTGACGTCACCTATCCTAGGAAACTTGGGTTGCCGAGACACATCCAACGATACCTTAATTTTAGAAATCCGGCCAGCCGTTTGGATGATACGCGCAAAAACATAACCCTTTTTGACTGTCGGATAATAATCTTAATATAAAGTAAATATCAGAATAATGAAATTTAATAATTTATTTAAAATTACAACTTGAATTTAAATTAAATGACTAAACAGTTATGACAAGACGTCAACATTTCATTAAGCGTAGACTACAAAATACTTCATTATTGGGTTTAAGTTCTCTCTTATTAAATGTAATTATATACAGTACAATCTCGATAACATGAACATAAAAAATCCTGGGGAGTTCATAGTAGCGGTATGTTTATATTATCGAGGCTTTGTCGAATTTCTATGCTTTTAGGGGGACAAACGTTTCCAAATTGATAAAAAAAATTCTCTAAAAATTTGAACTCTTAATATTAACTCTAAGATAGTCCGCATTCCAATCAAATTTTCTTATAGAAAATAACATGTGGAAAACTCTTATTGTTCTTCGAAAGTTTAAAACTTGAAGACAAATGAATCTACAAAAATGAGACACACATATTTTTGTAGAAAATTTAACGCTCTACAAAAAAGGTATCTTGTAATTTTTCGCTAAGTTTTCCTGGTTCAAAAGTTTTCCGAGGATAAACTTTAATCTCGAAAAACTTTTGAACCAGTAAACTTAGCGAAAAATCACAAGATGCCTTTTTTTGTAGAGCGTTAAATTCTCTACAAAAATTATGTTCATATTACTGAGTCGTTCATAACAGTGCATATTCATATTATCGCGATTGTACTGTATATATTATTTAAATTATAGAAAACGTTTATAATTAGCTAACTTTTATAAATATATATATAAACTTTTTATAATTGTTTTTAATTTTCTAAACTTTGAATCTTTCTAGAATAAAATATTGCAATAATTTATAATATATCATATAATATTCAGAAGAATAATTTAAACCGGTTTAGTGGTTTTCCAGTTTTAAGGTAAACCAAACAACTATTATTATATTAGTACCTAAAGATTAATTTAAATAATGTTTCTGCAATATATTCTATTCTATTTATTAGATTCAGCCGTTATTAATGTTATAGATTTTAATTTAATAAAACGCACCGACACGTTTTAAGTGTAAATCAATAAAACGCATTTCATAATCGTGTCAAACTATTTTTGTCAGGTATTATCAAATTTTAGTTAAATTCTATAAAATCTAATTGCATAATGTACCGAGAGTTGGCTGTAGATCAGACTTGTTCAAATTCGCACGTTCGAACCGCGTCCTTTCTGTTGTCTCGTGGCGTTGATAGTAGACAATTAATCTTGTGTTGTTCCCATGGAAATATGTAAAATTGATCGATTAAATTGTAGAATCATAATTGATTGTTGTGATAAATAGTTTCAGTGTTTGTGGTAGATTATTTTGATATAAATATCTTTCCGGTAAATGTTAGAATCGAGTGATTATTATTTTCTTCAAAATTCGCCAGTGTTTGACAGCTGAGGTAAGATTGATTTTGAGTTGTTAATTTTACGTACATATTTTTTATATTGAATATGCATAATATACTATTTCAAAGAAAACATGTGCTTTGAAAAGAATCTTAACATTATTTTGTTTTTTCGAGCTGATAAATTTTGGTTGTTATGTAGACAATGCGGCTTATTTGCGTAATATAATTGTAGGTTATGCTGGCGCCAGACATAGCAACAATATTTGAACACTTATTTGAACACTTGTTTTAACTAGGGATGGGGATTATAAATTGATAATTTAATAAAACGCAGCGACACGTTTTAAGTGTAAATCAATAAAACGCATTTCATAATCGTGTCAAATTATTTTTGTCAGGTATTATCAAATTTAAGAATCACAAATTCGACTATTTTTAACCAATTAAAAATTCACAAAAATTTGTGATGCTATCAAAAAAGGAATTTCCGACTTTAGATAATATAATTGAGATAACACATGATCCAAAATAAGAAAATTTTCATTGTTAATAACCATTTTTAATTTACGTACTGGTAAACCGGGGCTACTTTTGATAATTATTTATGTTTTTTTGCTTAAATTGAATTTGTTATTACACTGAATACAATAAATTTTACATGAATATGAAGTTTGAACCTTACTCTTTTGAATGCACAGTGGCAGGTTGCAATATTATGTATAGAAAAAGAGATATTAATTAAATAAAGTGTCACAAAGTAACCCCGTATGTTGGGGTTACTTTGTGACAGCCATTTTTTACTATGAAAATACTGTTGAGTAGACTGCTGACATAAAGTAACCCTCTTAATAACGCCAACAAAAAATATGTTTGCCCTATTTTTCTGAAGCAACACGTAGGGGGAGCCCATTTTGTCTTATATTTTTGAGAGCTTTTTTTAGTGTAATTTTTGTAATTCCTACTACCAAGCTTCTTTTTATATGTTCGTGGCATTTAAGATCTGAAAAATTTGCATTATTAGTCTAAAATTTCAGTTAAAATCCCAATAAAATAATTACTGATAGAATTTTATCTGCTTAACATTGCGAGGGCTACTTTTGACAGATTTTTTAATGTCACAAAGTAACCCTTGAAATCTTTGATGTTTAATTAAATTAATAACTACATCGAAATTAAAAATTCTAAAATTAAACTATATAATTCAAAATGGTCGTTAATAACAATAAGACAACTTGTACTTAGTTGATTTTTAAAAAACTTTTTGGTTTTAATCTCACACTAGAAAGTATACAGACAAACTGAAAACACCTGTTTTTTTAATCATAAATGACGCCCAGTACACATAGACTTGCAATCGTATTTAGATACTGCATTCTCTTCATAAATGACCCCACAGACCTTTCTGCAAATAGGAACTTCCTAAAACTATGTTTGGTTGATGGTATTGTACCCGGATCCAGATTTTGTTGCTTAAGACCTGGTGTCACAAAGTTACCCCTGCAGTCACAAAGTAGTCCCGGTTTACGGTATATGCAAATATTGTTTTCTCAATTTTTAAAAATTAATAGCATAAGAAACATCAACTTAACAAAAACACGTTTCTAGTTTGAAATCGACGAAAAAATATTTAAAAAAATGTTTGATGAAATTTTTCTTCTTCCTATTGTTATAAAAAAATTCTGTTAAACGATGTTAGACCCGGTTACTGCCTGGAAACATGGGTTTTCATAATCAGCTGTCAGTACGGTTATTATCGGAACTGATCCCAGGAAAAAACGAATAGAATTCGGAACGCGAACACCGATTCAAAACGCCTGTAGTATTTTTTACGAAAATTAACAGAAAATGTCTTAATTTTCAGATAGCAACTTATAATGAATCAACTTTGGTAAGTTTTTTTTTTTTTTTTAATTCTCTGTAACCGTGAGTTGCTAGTCAATTGAAATTTTTGAATAACAAAATCTCTTTCGATTAACTTGAAAGGATGTTTTCTGTTGACTGGAACAAGTCGGACTGCAGAGTAAGACAGCAGGTTATTTTATTATTAACCAATAATAATAAGGCAACACAGCTGTTATGTATTTTTTGGTTATGGTAATTGTAATGGGATCCATCGTTCCTCTTCTATCTTTCGCGACGCGTTAAATTTCAGTTAGGGTCTCCGTGACATTTTTTTCCAGGTATTTGTGTATATAATTTTTCGCAATGCAAACTTCGACATTTTTTAATCACGTAACACGTGCTTAGCAACAATCAGTTGTTTTTCAATGTTGAAATTTGCATTGTTTTATTTGTTTATATATTTTGTGTATTTGTAAACCTTTTTGCGTCCGAACATATCTTCAATATTTTTGTCACAAAACAGAATAATTGTCGAACAACATATAAGTTTAATATATATTGAAGATACGTTCCGTTTGAAATAGTATCCTCTAAAAATACACTGGGGCGCGTCTAGGGGTTTTGGGAAGCGGTTAGTAGGGTTCGGTATCCGGTCTCGTTAGCATAGCTCCCCATCCTTGTGAGACCATCGCAGCTTTCGCATTAGCTTAGCTGGATTTTCGAACGCACGAGGTCCTTGCGCGGTTTGTAGGTATTTCTAGGACAGGACCTAGGGTTGGACCACTGGCTTGCGTCCTTTAGGAGGCCTTGGGTCATGTAAGCAACAGCTATAGTTGATCCAGGGGCGGAGGTGGTCCGAGCAGGGTTCGTTTAATCAAAGTGAACACTATACACACACTACAGCAAACAGATTCCTCCGTGAGACCGTGACGGACCCCTTTAGTGCGGGGGGTTCCCACAAAGGTGGAGGGACAGTTGCAAGCCCTCTGCCCAACTACCAGCGGTGGTGGCGAACAAATTGTGAGCCAGCCCAATTCCCAAGTTCGGCGAAAAAAAACCAAACCCGGCCATCCTCTGTTTTTCTATCCTTTTCCTTCTATCCTTTCAATCCGTGTGTTCGATGTGTTTTCGTATTGGACCGTGATAAAGGTTCCAGTCCCAGTTTGAGTCTTTTGCCCAACTACCAGCGGTGATCTATTCCAATGATGACAGGTGGACAACTGAAGGAGAAATTAGATTTGAAACAAAAAAAAGATTAGTAAGTAACTGTCTTCTTAAGAAACCTTGCAAATAATACTTCGGCTTTGTTGTAATATTTCAATGATAATCATTTTTTTTTATTAATTGATAATACAATGTAGTAGCTTATTTATGAGCCTAAAATATGCTACTATAGTTATCAGCAAATAGTATGTAAAATTAATGTCAAAATTATTTAGGATTCTCAATTTCTTTCTATTTTTTTTATATGAATGGAGGGACAAGCCACTGTCCTCTGTTCTAACGACCTTTTTAAAGATTTTGTTTTTTTGTATCGCGATTTTTGTGCTTCGGATGAATTTCATTAATAAATGTTTTTTGCGTACATTTTTAAAAGTTAATTTATTACTTTTTTAACGCTTGTTTCGATAAATTTTGTTTATTTTAAATGTAGCTGCATATTCTACTGTTATATTTTTTTTTCAAATTCTGATGAATAGTTCAATGCTATTTAGTTGAAAACGAATGATGTTCTTAAATCTAGATTTAAAGCTTAAAGTCATATCAGACCCAGCATCAAAGTAATGTCAGGCCAGTTTTTAAATTCTCAGGCTTGTTTTAAGTACGTCGTTTATTTTATAAACAAAGCGGTCGTCGTATTTTGCTGCATATGAATCGCGCGCGCCGATACCTTGTGGGCCCTCGTATGGGCCCGAAAAAAACCCGATCCCATAATGTGTATGGTTTTTGGTATTATAAATTTGTGTTATCTCCCCCGGGTACAACTCGCAGTTGTAGTTTAAAACACTGTGAGACTGTCTCCCGGGGGCGCAGGGTCAACATGTTAATTTTAAGTTTAGTTGTTGATTTTTATGATATATGTACTTGAATTTGAAATATTTTCCAGTTTTACTGAAGTATTTTAGTGAAAACTCTTTTATGGAGATATAATAATAATAATTTTTATTTATCCACTGTGTGATAGATAAAATATGGCGGTATAGACAATTAAATAAAAAATTTGAATTTAAAACTTTTTCAAGTCGTGAGTAATGTAATAAAAATTGATTTAAATATTTTTTTACACATTGGCGAAATTTGTTGTATTTAAATTTTTGTGGATGTTTTGCTGATAAATAAAAAATTGGACCTGATTATATTTATAATAAAACAACTTCTGAACCGATTTAAGTAAAATTTATGTGGGATCACCTTGACGGTATGCCGTATTAAATCAGAAAAAAATCATCATCATAATCGATTCACAAATGCTGGCGATATGAGGGACCATTCATATAAAAAATATGTTTTTTTGATGTCATTTAAAAATGGAAGAACCGATTTTGATAAAAACTATATGGTACTAATCCGGTAGCATTCTGAACAAAATGGCGTTACAATTTTTCAGATCGGTTCATAATTGGCGGAGTAATCGCCTAACAAGCATACATAACATCCTTTTTTTGAATTTGGTTAAAAATAAAGATGATCAATTTAATATGAGAAGTGAAAAAAAACATTTCTCTTATTTAATATATATAATACATAATATAATATAACTAGCAAATTATTTATCTTCGTAAATATTATCACTGGAAGAACTGTCCTCGGTTGGTGTTTCTATTTTAACCGGTTTTTCTTCGAGGGTACTTCGGCGTTTAGAACGACCTTCAACCTTCGGTGCTTTCGCTTTCAATTGTTCTTTCGTTACCAAGGAAACAGGGGTTTCAATAGCACCCACTTTTTCGGATGTGGAAGGGAATGGAAGTGTCTCCTAAAAATACAACGTTTTCGATTAGAAAATTTAAGACGAACTAAAAGAAAAATAACTCGGGGCGCAGTGTCAAAATCCTGCCTACAAATTACAATATAGTGTATTTCCATATGATATACATAGGTATGGCCCAGCCCCTTTATCTGCCTTAGAATTACATATTATGATGTACTTAGGTTGGATTAATAATGAGAAAATGGAAATTAACTAGTCTTGGGCGATTATGAATGATATAATCGAAATATTTCGATTATGGCCGAATAATCGATCATTCGATTATGTTAACCGAGATATCATTCGTTTGATTCGATTATTGTTAGCGAGATATCATTCACTTCAATCGATTGTGAGATATGAAATGTATGTGAATTAATCCCGACATATATCATATTATATCATTCGGTTTCTGCATTTGCGTGCACTGAAGAGTGGGGGTACTTTCGTTTGTACTTTGTTGTACTGTTTTGGCATTCCAGTCTCCCAGACTCCAGTAGACCAGTCATTGACTGCATTACTTAAAGTTAGAGCGGCGGCGTATCTTTTGAGTTTACGTGTATACGGTACATACATTTCTCATAGTGACCGGTTATTAACTTATTACTTATTATTCACTGTCACTATATTACTACAAAAGCCGTTGCAATCATAAAACAATATTTGTCAATGCCCGATATATCTCGCTCTTCCAATCCCCTTATTTTTTGATCAGAAAACAAAAATTTGTTTCCTGAATTATACGAGCTTCATAAAAAATCTCTCTGTGCGCCAGCTACCTCCGTGCCTTCCGAAAGGATATTTTCAAAAACTGGTGTCATTACTAATGCAAGGAGGAACAGACTCTCACCCAAAAATTTAGATTATATTGTTTTTTTAAATACAAATCTATGAGTTATAATTAATTTATAATAATAAAGAATTCGTTTCATTTTTGTATTAAATCATATCAGCGATTCCATTATTAATGTGTTTTGTATTAACTATTAATCCCGACACAGTACTATGTCGATTGTCGATTATGAATTATCATACATCATTCGATTATGGCAACCGAGATATCATCATATCATTCACTTGATTCGATTATGCTTAGCGAGATATCATTCACTTGATTCGATTATGCTTAGCGAGATATCATTCAGTTGAATCGATTGTGAAATATGAAATGTATGTATGTCGATTGTCGATTATGAATGATATATCATTCGGTTCTGCATCTGCACACATTGAGAAGTCTGTTGCACTGGAGGTGGGGGTGCTTTCGTTTGTTTAAACCAGGGCCTCCCAAAGTTTTTCGTAGGCGGGCCAATTTGATATTCCCGATTTTTTTGGCGGGCCAAAAAAAAAAACGTAATAAAATCAAAACCAATGCGTAATAACTAGACTAGACATACTACAATAATTTTTTAAATATAAAGTAAACAATATTTTATTCATACAAACGCGTATGGTTAAAGTTCTGTAAGAATTTTTTAAAAATATTAAAATATTTTATTGTACCTTATTTGTAATATGTATTATTTATTTTACTATTTACTTATTTATTTTTTAATAAAAATATAATATATCGTATCGATATCGCGGGCCGAATTCACAGGTTTTGCGGGCCGCATTCATAATCGATAATTCAAATCATTCATAATCGATAATTCGAATGATCATTCGATTATAAAAACCGATTATTTCGATTCATTCGATTATTGAAATGTATCGATTATGCCCAACACTAAAATTAACCTATACATTCATAACTCTCACTATTGAGATGATTCATGTCTAGCGGTACCTAGTTAAAATAATCAGCTCTCGTATGTAGTGAATTTATTGTTACTATTTGCTTTATTATGAAGAATTGATTGTTTAGATACCGCACCATAGAGTAATTGATAACTCATTCCGCCGCGAAACTGGAAAGATTCGGGTTTGAGTCCCGACGGTGTTAGTGGATAAAAATATTTTTTTCTGATTTAGCATTGTAACAATGAATGTTTAATAATATTTAATAAATAAAACCTAATTAAATCACTCTCAAGTCGCTTGACAATGAACACCAACCAATCAGAGCGCATGACGTCTCAGAGTCGTGAACAGCATAAGATACTGTAAAAAGGCTTCCTTGTTTGGTTAATATTTAGTGTGTAATTTATCATTATTAGTGTATTTGCCATATGGCAACATACACTATTGGCGGGACCTAGGGCTCGGACCAAAATTTCTCGACGTTTCATAACCTCCTAAACACGTTGGCACCATTTTTAAAAATGTATATATATGTATATATATGTATAATGTATATATCAGATCCTTTTGATGTCAATAATATTATAAATATTTTAGAGGAACTAGGATGAATGAAATTAAAAGACAAATAATTTGTCTTTTAATTTCATTGATCCTAATTCCTCTAAAATATTTATAATATTATATATGTGTACGTATTATATATGTGTGTACGGGCAATAACTTTCAAAAGAGTTAATTGATTTTAAATTCACCGCAAGAAGCCTATTTAAAATGGGTGTAATCGGGCCATTTTAAGAGTAGTTTTTAGGAGTTGAAAAATGTTTTTGGGCCCCAAAATACCGAAAAAATTCTCAGAATCGTTTCAAAATTGACATTTAACCCGCCAGTAGCAATTAAAACTTTAATAAAATCGGCCCAACAGGACCGGACTTAAAGAAAATTTTGAAAACACTAATTTGCAGACAGTGACTTATTTATTGAAGGGTGTATTTAATTCGGTGTAGACGTTAGATTGATAATAATATTACAATTAAGAAAAAAAATGTTATTTTAAGTGGTGTATTAAGGGGTTTAATTTTTTATTTTGCCCAAAAACAAACTTAATTTCACATAATAAAAGTATAAAACCACACGGCCCTATACAAGCAAATACACTATATTGTCGGCAGGGTTTTTGCACTGTGACCCGGGTTTTTTAATTGTTTATTGGAAATGTCAAATTACATGTAACTGTAGCAACAACTACGAAACAACCTTTCATGACCTCATCAATTTACCAGCATTTATGAGCACAGCCTTCTACTTTGTGACCGTCTGACGTCACGGCAGTTACGTGACAAGTATTGGTGTTTTGGACCGAAATTTGAAACGGAATTTAAAATACATGACTTTTATAAAAACATATCACATGACTTTTATGACTTGAGTCGTATTTAAGTAAAAATAATAAATATTTGTGGCTATATTAGGTACTTATGCACGATTTAAAACACTTTTCCAAAAATAGTCAACATCCCTATTGTTTCAAAATTTAAAAGTACTCTGAAAAGTTTAATAAAATGGCCCCAACAATTTACAAATTTTATGAAAACACTAGTTTGCGGATACGAATTTATTTAATGTATTTAATTTGGTGCAAATGTTGGATTGATAATAATATATTTTAACTGAGAAAAATGGCTTATTTTAAGGGGCGTATCAAGGGATTACATTTTATTATTTTATTCCAAAACACACTCTTAAGAAATAGATTATTATATAGATTATTCGCGCCACAAAACTATACTAGCTTGTACCTAAGTGATCCATAATTTGTACGCAAGACTGTACCCGTGGAAACGTAACCCATACAGTATTCATATGCATGTATACTTTTCTATAAATTGTTGAACTTTAAACCGTTATTTATAAATAATTAGACGGTCAAAATTTTTTTCTTATTTTTTTTAAACTTTGGAAAGTTTCTGACAGTTAGTTCTTTTTTTATAAATAAGAAACTGGTTCAGAACTACAGAGATCGTATACATTCAATGTTAATTATCCAATTTTTAATTGAATTTATCTCGGATTATATACGGTCGATCGACTTTAAATTTTCAGGGTAATTGTATTACAATGCCCTTCATAAGTATACAAAAATTAAGAATTTTCTGACGGTGTGCCTTAACCAAGACAACTACCTTAAGGTGGTTCGGACATTACCTCGTGATGATAATAATCTAATTTTATTTTAAATAAAATTAAAAACTTGAATGCACAAATTAATTATTATAATTTAGAGGTGATCTATGATAATTTATAAATAAATCGAGTTAATAATTTAATTACCAAAAATAATAAATAAATTACTTTTGACTAAAGTAGTCTTCTGTTGATTGGTGAGTCTGTATTGGACTGATGGCGGACTGACATTTTCGTGAATTTTCGGTCTTTCTTGTTAAAATATTTTTAAAAACATAAAAATGATTTGTCGGGAAAAATGACTTTTTAAGTAAACACTTATTTGTTATTTATAGCGACGTTTCGTTCCTTGCTTGGAACTTTTTCAAGCTTTATAACTGTAATTGAATTTTTAAAATACAATTTATAAATTTACAATTGAAATATAAAATATCAAATATTAATTATACACTCCTTAAAAAAAAGTCCTTTTTCCCGACAAATCATTTTTATATTAATTACCAAGGACAAAAAAGAAAAAAAGTCAATTTTTAAAAACCTTCGTCGTAAAATTTCAACTTTATTTTTAACGTATTCTACGGAAGTTAATTGATAATTATAATAGTTTTTGGTTTTTTTATCTTTTTTTTATCTCGGTATGTGTGCGTTTTGCTTACATTCCCTATTGGCTACATGTTAAATTTCAATTATTTTATAATTAATTACACGAAAACCCTTCGTCAGATCTGCTTTTAGACGTATGCGATAGCGATTAAAAACATATTAAAAAATTAGCTTTTTAATAAGTTTTTTTTTATTTTTTCACGGGAAATTGGACAATTTAATTTTAATTATATAGTTAAACTAAATTAAAAAATTTGCGACGTTTCGTTAAATCTTTTTAACTTCTTCGGGCAAAACTTTAACTAGTTAACCATAACATTAATAAAATTTAGATATTTAACAATACATATATTTACTTCAATAAATATTAAATAGTAAATATTTAAACAAAATGAAATTATGTAATTTTTTTTTCTCTAGAACAAATTTCAAACAAATATTTTTAGTATTTGTTTAAATATTTACTATTTAATATTTATTGAAGTAAATATATGTATTGTTAAACGTGAAAAAATAAAAAAAAACTTATTAATTATAATGTACGTGAACAATATTGAGAATTAGCTTTTAATCTTTAAAAGTGCTTTAATGTCTGAACCACCTTAAGTTCACGTAATAAAGCCACACTGCCATTATTAGCAAATATATTGTAGGCAGGGTTCTGGCATTGCGACTCGGAGTTTTTTTTTTTCGTAAAATATGCCACCACGCCAAAGAAGTTTCACTTCAATCGCGCGTAAAGGTTACACGCAAAAGTTTTATTTACCGTTGAAGTATCTTTAGCCGGGATGCCAGCACTCGCACAGTACCACTGGTCCGACTTTATTCCAATTATTCGAGTTCGATGTTTGAGCGGTGAAAGAATCTTGCAGATCAATCCACGACAAGCCGACGACACTTTGGGTTCTCTTGGGAATGACACTTTGTTTGACACTTGCTGAAAGTAACGGAATTACATTATTACTACCAAAATCACAGCATTTATTTTAAAATCATTCATAATAATAGATACGCTGTCTGTATTTCTGAAATTGCTTAAGGGGCTCTATTCATGTAATAATATTCTGAGTTAAGGGGGTCACCCCGTGTGACGGCCGGTTTTTAAGACATTTTTTAGGAATTTTTTTTGACGACAAATAAAAAGATAGAACTTTGAATTATTTACTAATTGTTTATTAGTATTTCGAGAGTACAAATATAAATTTTCAGCTAAATATCTTCTTTGGATCGTGAGTTGTACCAGTCTAAAGACACCCGCCTCGAAAAAAACTGTGCTCCATGATTTCAGCATTGAATAATCTGAAATTAAAAAGACCAACGGCATTTTAATTTGTAAGCCTGTATGCACCGCATGAAGTAGAATCATTTGAAAATTTTGAAAATTGAATTTTTGACAAACTTTTAAAAAAAAGTTTCAAATTTTTTGATTTTTTTTTCATTATCTCGTTACGAAAAAAATAGAAATACTTGGAATTTATTAATGATTCTAGTTCACGCGGTGACTCTATATGTGCTGAGTCTACCCTATAAAATTCAAGTGAATCGGTCAAACCGTTCTTGAAATATCTTGAAGTCAAGCTCGAAAAACACAGTTTTGAGAAAAACGCGTTTCAAGTTTCGAGTACGGTTTAAGCTATGCAAATCTGTACTTACCATCAATCTGCGATACCTGCAGGTTTGAAATAACAACTCATCGAAATCTTCTTTTATACCTGTATATATGAATCAGCGTTGCCAGACGTCCCGATTTTGGCGGGACGTCCCGATTTTTAAATCAAAATTAAATGTCCCGCGCGGGACAGGCTCAGTCCCGCTTTTCGGGGATAACTCGACCGTGCGTAAATAATTATTCTCTTATTGTAAGTTGCAATTTGTAACACTCACTCCTCAGACTATTGTTTGAAACGCCATATTTTTCTAACGATTAAAACTTTTTTGATTTTGATTTCTGTTTTTTTTATTCAGAAGACGAATAAGACTCAACTATTTAACGATAGGGTAAATCTGATTTAAAATACCACATTTTTATTAAAATACATTTTCTATGGCTATTTTTGCAATGTATTGTCACGTAAACGTAATTTGAACTCAAATAAAAAGATAAATATTTAAAAACTTCTGATTATATACGTTTTTTTACTATATCCCGCTTTCGACGAAAGAATCCCGCTTTTTTCACTCAAAAAGTTCCAAAATCCCGACTTGGCAAAAAAAAATCTGGCAACGCTGATATGAATGTACATTTGTATTGAAGGGTCTCAGGCACCAAAACAACACGTCACAATAGGCCTAGTGCCCCACTACACAATTCAGCGCTCCGAACACCATGCCCGTTCTAACGGCTGTATCTTTACAACGACTTTGAATTTGCAAAAATCACTTTACCAGCATATTCTATACATATTAAGGAATCACACAGGGTGCCCCTCTTAAACTAAAAACGGGAAAAATACTCTTCTTAGAAAATAAAGAAATACATCTAGGGCTGGGGTGGAGGGTACATTATAAATAATATACAAAAAAACCCGGGTCGCAGTGCCAAAACCCTGCCGACAATATAGTGTATTTGCTTATACAGGCAGTGTGGCTTTATTGTGCGAACTTAAGTTGGTTTTTGGGCAAAATAAAAAATTTGACACCTTATAACACCCCTTTAAATAACATTTTTCTTAATTGCAATATTGTCATCAATCGAACCTCTATACCAAAGTATATACACCTTTCAGTAAATAATTCACTATCTGCAAACTAGTGTTTTCATAAAATTTGTAAGTCCGGTCCTGTCGGGCCGATTTTATTAAAATTTTAGGAACACTTTTTAAATACTACTAAAGGGTTAAATGTCAATTTTGAAACGATTCTGAGAATTTTTTCGGTATTTTGGTGCCCAAAAACATTTTTCAACCCCTAAAAACTACCCTTAAAATGGCCCAATTACGCCCATTTTAAATTGGCTTCTTGCGGTGATGGATTTCAACACGTGTGCCAAATTTCGTTAAAATCAATTAACTCTTTCGAAAGTTATTGCCCGCACACACACACATGTATATATATATATATATGTATATATATATATATATATAAACATTTTTAAAAATGGTGCCAAAGTGTTTAGGAGGTTATGAAACGTCGAGAAATTTTGATCCGACCCCTAGGTCCCGCCATCCGACCGATGCCAATAGTGTATGTTGCCATATGGCAAATACACTAATATAGGTCCAAATAATTCGAAATCACGAAACATCCGTGAGCATAGGCAGGATTCGAACCCACGACAGTGCGGTCTAGACACCACTACATCACACTGTCCTCCAGCTTATGTTAAATAAGTTTGTTACACATAATATAAGATATACCTACATATGAAATAAATGTATAGCACCTTCACGAGTTGTGAAAAATTCGTATCGTCGAATGGAAGTCGGCCGTAAACCATAGCAAACAAAACAACGCCCATCGACCATATATCCGATAATGTCGGATCATAAGGAATACCGCGTAGTATTTCGGGCGAAGCGTATGCGTAACTGCCGCAAAACGTTTCACTCAACACAACCGATCCACTTTTGTGTCTTAGGTGACTTCGGGCAAAACCAAAATCTGATACTTTTAAGTTAAAACTGTTATCCATCAACATGTTCTCACATTTTATATCTCTGTTGAGTAAAACAGAGTAAGGTGTAAATTAAACGCTTAAAATATTCTTCAACAAGAACTAGTCCCACCAAAAAACATTTCATGTGAAGGAATTTCTTCATTAAGGCTGTCGGAACGCTCTGAATTTTGTTTGTGCTGAGACCCAGCAGTAAGGGGCGAGGTAGGCAAAACACATATTGTGGGTGTGACTTTCTTTAGCTCTGTCTCGCTCAAATCATCCGCACGTTTCAATTTTTGACTGGTGCCAACTACGAGGCTAAAAAATGTTATTGCAAGGGTGCCGCTGTCAATTGATTACTCTAATTTTTGGAAATATTTTGAAGATTTAAAAAACTTTTCCGAAAAAGGAAGAATCACATTAGGTTTGTGATGGAACAGTTTTGTGAAATAAGTACGAATAAGGTCGTAGTGTGACATTGAAAACGTGTGTTTTTTTAGCACAATTAATGCCAACTCTTTTCTAGTAAATCGTACATAAATTACAAAAGTAGTCCATTAGAGACAAAGAATTTTTGCAGAATGTTGACGAATAAGTCTACAATCAGTTGACAGCCGAAGCTCTACTTTTGACTTAAATTCAGAGTGTTCCGACAGCCTTAAATCACAAGTTACCAGAAATGCTTCTCAATATTTCATGTGTTGCCAAGACTCACAAGATCATAATGCTTTCACTGTTAAAAAGTTATATGAGACCTCTGATAGAGCCAAGCCCGTAGCTGAGTTCTGAATAGGGATGTTGACTGTATTCAAATAAAAACATAATTTTAACGAAAAGTAGTAGTTTCTATGATAAAAATACTAAAAAACACTATGTTTTCCCTTATTTTTAAGGAATTTAATTAATATCACAGGCCTACATTTTTTTTTTATGAAAAAATGTTTCAGGTCTGATAGGTGTATTATAGTAATTGGGGTATGCTGATCACGAATCTATGATTAGTTTTTTTGCAGCACGTCAGATTTTCAAGAAAAGTGTGTAAAGGGATTTTGTAAATTTTCATATAAACGACAATAAGTACAGAGAAAATATTTATTAAAACAATTATACAGATCGAAAGATGCATTGCAAAACAAGAGTTGTAGTGTGTACATTACACAAGCATTGGTTTTTTTGAATGAAATCTTTCCCTTTTTCCCTGAAAACTTCGTTTTGTTGTTTTCTTTTTGTGTAGTTTAGCCGGTGAATCCCTCTTCAATGTCCAGCAGTAGTCCGCCATCATTCTAACATCCCATCTTCCTTGATAACGTCTCTCCATCTCCTTTATGTCTTTTATGTGGTGAAACCTCTCTCCTTGTTCCTCGCTGACAGCCTCAAGATTTTCAGGAAAATACTCCACGTGGGAATCGAGAAAATGGAGTTTAACGCTCATATTGCATCCCAGTTTTTTATAATTTTCAACCATTTTGGCTACAATTTCTTTGTAGTCTGGAGACTTGTTGTTTCCGAGAAAACCATCTATGACCTCTACAAAAGAACTCCATGCATCAGATTCATCCTGGGTCATCGTATTCTGGAACAATCTGTCGAATTTTAAGGTTCGAATTTGAGGACCTACGAAAATTCCTTCCTTCAGTTTCGCTTCAGAAAGTGCAGAAAATTTTTCGCACAGGTATTTAAAACAGTCACCTTGTTTATTTAAAGCCCTGACAAATTGTTTCATCAGTCCTAATTTGATGTGAAGGGGAGACAAAAGAACTAACTTTGGGTCAACTAATGCATCACGCTGCACATTTTTGTTTCTGGCTGGCCATTCTTTCTTCACGTAATGTAGATTTCGTGCTCGACTGTCCCACTCACACAAGAAACACGGATACTTTGTGAATCCGGACTGCTGACCCAATAGCATGCATATTATTTTGAGGTCTCCACATAGCTGCCATATGGCAACATACACTATTGGCGTCGGTCGGATGGCGGGACCTAGGGGTCGGACCAAAATTTCTCGACGTTTCATAACCTTCTAAGCGCTTTGGCACCATTTTTGGAAAAATTATATATATATAGACCTACACCACAGAACCTATTTCGCGAATAACTGCTGTCAAGTTGACTTTGACAGATGCGGAGAGCTAACAGTGTTGCCATATAAATTTACATATATTATCCTACAGTATTAATTCTATCGAAATACTTAATATCATGAATGAAATTTAAGAAATTTAACGAAATTAAGGAATTCTCAACTAGGTGGAATTTTGCCATCATACAAAAAATATCAAAACTTTTTTTTTATTTTGTTAAAAATCCTGACGTGATGGACTCAAACCGAATTCATATTAGGAATCAGCGTACCCAAATTAGTTAAGAACACTCGTCAAAATCAAAACACCAAAAATCATGTCGGCCTGTGTATTTAATAAATAAAACCTAATAAGATCACTCTCAAGTCACGTGACAACATACACCAATCAGAGCGCATGACGTCATGTGTTCAGCCGCTGTCAAAAAACTTCATTGTTTGGTTAATATTTACTGTGTAATTTATTATTATTTGTTTATAGGAAACGTCAAATTACATGTAACTATAGCAACGACTACGAAACAACTTTTCATCACCTCAGTTTACTAACGTTTATGAGCACAGAATACGCATCTATGGAATGGTAGCTCCCGTGTAAACTTTTGAGCCTCCTTAGGTATGAACAGGTGACGTCACGCGACTAGTATTGGCGTTTTGGACCGAAATTTGAAACTGGATTTAAAATACATGATTTTAAGGGCTTGAGTTGTTTTTAAATAAAAATAATAAATATTTGTGGCAATATTAGGTACTTATGCACGATTTAAAACACTTTCCCAAAAATAGTCAACATCCCTATTGTATACGGAGCCTGTCCAAAGTATATACCTCGCCATACGAGTTTTATTCATTCTGTAACCTTACTCGTAAGCCAATTTGGTATCTCAAAGCAAATTCTCTCACTTAAATTCATTTAAATGCCATTAATCCGTTCCAGCCCCAAAATGCCACCCCAGTTGTTTTTGTTACGTGTTTTTGAACAAAAAAAATGTATTTATAATCGACTTGAGCTTTGCGGAAGATGCTGGTGGAGGTATTACTTTCGCTTAATTTTTCTCTTCACTGGTCTTTTTCTTTTTCGCCACGCTTTCCTCACTTTCATCTGCAGGTCGTTTAAAAAAAAACCTGTCTAAGAATGTTTGCTCCTTTCACCCTTTTAGAGCGTTGCGGAAATGAGTTAGGCAAGTGTCATTAAATAGCACTGATGCAAGACCAGTTGCAACTTTTTTGGAGTGTTTCTTTTCCACGAACTGTGAAACTCTCTCCCACATTCCTAAGGTCTCCTTTATTTCACTTGAAGAGATAACCTTCTCCACCTCTGACTCTTCCTCGAAACCAATTTCTTGCAGAACCTCCGTCTGCTGCTGCGACTCTTGTAACTCCTCGGTCGTCAGTTCCTGAGAGTGTTCCTCGACGACCTCATCCATCTCCAGACCCACGATTATTCCTGGTGGCACAATCTCCTCCTCCACTGATACTTTGGGTTCGAATCCTTTGAAGGTTCTTTCGGCTACAACCTCAGGCCACAGCTTCTTCCATGTAGAGACCAAGGTCCTCGTTGTAACTCTGAAAGAGGCCTGAGACGCGAGAAAATTCGAGACGTATCTCAAAAAAACTCGTATGTTAGGGCACTCGTATGTCGAGGTACTACTGTACTTTGGACAGGTCCCGTAGACAATTACGCCCAGTACAAATTGAACCCCAGCTGGGGGCTTGACTCAAGTAGAGACCTCGACTTTTTAACAGTGAAAGGATTATGAATTTTCGAGTTTTGGTAACCAACTTCACATGAAATGTTTTTGGTGGGATATAGATTACCAATTATTTTACCTATGAACAACGCCTCTTTCGTGACAATATGCAATACCGTCAACTAGTTGCCGAAACCAGTTTCTTGAACGTGCTTCGTCAATATAAGATTCTTTTCTAATAATCTCCAATAAACTACCATTTTCTGCATATTCCATTATAATATAAACCCTGAAAATGGTTTAAACGCTATAAATATGCATTAAGGCCCCAGTACACAGTGGTCTGTAGTGGGCCATTGTAGACCATCGCCATTGTGTACAGGAGGTAATGGTCTGTAGTGGCGGACAATTGTTAATCGTGGTGCGCAATCCATTTGTTGTCGGTTTTTTTGACACACTTCAAAAGAATCGTGGCGTGGCGTGGCCTGTGGTGTTCACACAGTCGTCCATTGTTTGGACAGGTACCTACTTTTTTTGTTGCGTGCTATATACTATTTAAATTTTTAATCGCCCGAAATGTCAGTATCCTGGAGCAGTGAAGAGACTTTTAGGTTTATAATACTATAATACTTGTAAATAGTATATAAATAAATAGCCGCAACCGTAATTACTTCCACGTCCATCGCAAGTGCTTCGCCAGGCAGAAATGAGCCATGCGCCATTGTGTGAACACCAAGTGATAGTGGCCTACAGCTGCACATTGCAAAGCATGGCCCACTACAGACCACTGTGTACTAGGGCCTTTACATAGTTCAATACGAGTTAAGAAAAAAAGACATGTCGCGGGACACCCGGTAGGAACGAAGTTCCTTTCGCTATATATTATGTATTATTAAATAACAAACACAATGAAGGAACGGTAATAAAATTGTATTTAATAATCATCACACTAACTCTTCTTTTAAAAAAATTAATTAGTAATTAGAAAATAGAAATGGAAATAAATTAAAATGTAAGTCTTAAAAGGAAGCAAATATAGAAATTAAAAAAAACCCACGACCCTAAGATTAAGATTATTGTCCTTGGTCTCAGCTGCCAGACGGCGGTTTTCATTTTCAGGATAGTGCCTTTCAGGCTGTTGGAACGCTCTGAATTTGTCACACTACGACGCAAAAAATGCTGTTGCAAGGGTACCGCTGTCAGCTGATTACTCTAATTTTTGGAAATATTTTGAAGATTTAAAAAACTTTTCCGAAAAAGGAAGAGTCAGTTTAGTTTTGTGATGGAACAATTTTGTGAAATAAGTACGAATAAGGTCGTAGTGTGACACTGAAAACGTGTGTTTTTTTGGCACAATTAATGCCAACTTTTTTCTAGTAAATCGTAGATAAATTACAAAAGTAGTCCACAGAGACCTAGATTTGCCTTTTGTCCTTTTTATAGAGAAAGAATTTTTGCAAAAAGTTGACGAATAAGTCTATACAATCAGCTATCAGCCGAAGGTCTATTTTTGGCTTAAATTCAGAGCGTTCCGACAGCCTCATAAACTCACAAAAACTCAGGTTTAAGGAAATACTATGAATAGAATCGTCACTAGGTTTTTATCTATTATCTGCGATAAATATTGCTGAAAATCGACTAATCGATAATTATTATTTTAAAGAAAATTAAAAAATACCTATGGGTCGTTTCAATAGCTTGCAAAAATCTGATTAAATTCGGATGTTTCAAGCCTTTGACAGTTTCAATTTCACGTGGTAAAAACTTCTTGAGATAGTCGGACGGCGCAGAGAATTTACTAACAATTTTAATTGCGACGTTAGAGCCATGGCGCTCGCTGGCTGCTACCTTGTTGGTTACAAACGAAAAGGTGATCTTTTTCAATATACTTATTATTCAAATCAAGAAAAATATACAGGATTATTTTTAAGTTGATTCTTTCTTTAAGGGGGTATTCTCATGTGAACGCATAAATTTTACCTCTTTTTACGGAATTTTTTTTTAGACGACAATAACATTCAATCATTTTAATTTTTTTATATGTTTTTATTTGTATCTTAAACTGTATAAAAAAAAATTTTTTCTCTTATTTTACATTTTTTATATATACATATAAGTATATATTTTTTAATTAAATTAGACACTAAAAAAAAGCAGGTCACTGGTCATGGTAATAGCGGCTGTTCATGTTGTGTGAAATAAAAAAATCGAATGGATCATTGTTCAGTATATAGGTATGTTGCTATCGGCCCTACCAAAATTAATCAATTTCATTGAAAAAAAAAATTGCAGACTGTAGAAAAATTTTTTTTTGTGTTTTTGTTAATTTTTTTGTTAAAAATCGTTTAAAAAAATAAGAAAATATTTTCGAAAATAAGCAATTTTGTTACGGCCGATAACCATTAATGAGTAGAAGAACATATATAAATTTCAAAGCAATCGGTTGAATACTTTTTTTTAGGACCATGACAGTTTTAGAAAATATAATGTTTCCAGAAAAATGCGTTTAAAATTTCAAGAGCCGGCAAGTCGTTTACGGCGCGTCGGCGACTATGAGTTGTAGTTTATTTAAAACTAGGAATTTCGGTCTCTATTTTTCACAGCATATTTTCGATAGGTTTTACTATTGAAATATGAAAAAAAAAACAATCGATTTTTCGAAGTGGTCACATGAGAATACCCCCTTAACAGACGAACAAATATTTCAAGGAACTTTTTTATCAAAACTCGAAAATAAAAACCGCATTCAAATCCGGTGAGGAGTTCTTGCGTTTTTAGCGGGCATACAAACACGCCAAGCGATTTAAATGGAAATTCCTATAAAAGCCACACCGATTTTTTTCGGCAACCTTCAGAATTTCACTCTTTATGTCTTCCTAAATTTAAATCATCAATCAGAATGAATGATTTTTCATACGGGATTACAACCCTGCGCTCGGTGTAATTTGCACATATTAAAAAATAACGTTGGTAAATTCGTGTCCATAATTTTAATGAAGTTGGAATCGTAGGGAATTGGACAGTTTATGAAAAGAATTAACTTTGATTAAAAAACATTCTTTATAACCTATATAAAACTGTCATTGTAATATTTACTATTTTGTATTTTGTTGTTTGTTTTTAAATATAGTTGCTGAGGAAGTTGCAATTAGCAACGAAACGTTCAACTTAATCAAAGTTAATTCTTTTCATAAACTGTCCAATTCCCTACGATTCGAACTTCATTAAAAAATAACTTGGAACAATTACATTTTCCCAAGAAAATAAATGATTTACTCAAGAAAATAAGACAAATGAAGGACAAAGCATTGCAAAAGTTGTGGAGCATATCTTAAAAAAAAAATTAAATTAAAAATTTAGAAAACCACCCGACACAAAAAAACCTACAAAAAGTTAAAAATTAAAATTTCTGGGCCTGGTCCTTTAACCTTAATATTTAAATACTTAATTAATAATATTTTGTGATTCAAACGTCATCGCGTGGGGGGACCTAGATAGAGTACCTATAATATTAATCTTCTTTTTATTTGTATTGAATTTTATTTATTTAGCGGTCGGTCTTCTGAAGCGACCACGTTTGAATCACAAAATATTACTAAATAAGTATCATTGAAGTTAAAGGACCAGGCCCGGAAATTTTATTTTATAACTTTTTATAGTTTTTTTGTGTCGTGTGACTTTCTAAATTTTTAATTTAATTTTTATTTCAAACTTAGTTACAAACAAAATATCTGTTATGCGTCTAAAATCCCTATCGCAGCTAAGAAAAGAGCTGTTGACCTTGAAAGAGCTGAACCGATTTTGATAAAACATGTCTAAGAACCACCGTTAGAAAACCTGCTCTCATATAAAAAAAATCGCATTCAAATCGGTTCACCCGTTTAAGAGCTACAGACACACAAATACACACACTTAGCGGTAAAACTTATAACACCCCTATTTTTGGGTCGGGGGTTAAAAAGTAGAAGCTTTGGGTTTTTTAGGGTTGAAAGAGATTCAAGTTTTTAGCAAATGGTCCGAAGATTGTCAATTTTTCGAGTAAAATAGGTATGAGAAAATGATACCTCAACTTTTTTTTAGAATCTACTGTTTTCGAGTAATATTTAATGCTTAAGCCTTAATAACTTAAAGTTATTAAACATTACCATAACGACCCTGAACTAAATGTGTCAAAATGTTAAGAGCAGCATTGCCAGATTTTTTTTTGCCAAGTCGAGTTTTTGGAACTTTTTGATTGAAAAAAGCGGTATTCTTTCGTCGAAAGCGGGACATAGTAAAAAAAACGTATATAATCAGAAGTTTTTAAATATTTATCTTTTTATTTGAGTTCAAATTACGTTTACGTGACAATAGATAGCAAAAATAGCCATAGAAAATGTATTTTAATAAAAATATGATATTTTAAATCAGATTTGCCCTATCGTTAAATAGTTGAGTCTTATTCGTCTTCTGCATGAAAAAAATGAAAAAAAAAAACAGAAATCAAAATCAAAAAAACCCGGGTCGCAGTGCCAAAACCCTGCCGACAATATAGTGTATTTGCTATACAGACAGTATGGCTTTATTATGCGAACTTAAGTTGGTTTTTGGGCAAAATAAAAAATTTTACTCCTTAATACACCCCTTAAAATAACATTTTTTTTTCTTAATTGCAATATTATTATCAATCGAACATATATACCAAATTATATACACCTTTCAGTAAAAAATTCCCTATCTGCAAAATAGTGTTTTCATAAAATTTGTAAATCCGGTCCTGTCAGGCCGATTTTATTAAAAATCTAGAGACACATTTTAATTACTACCAGAGGGTTACATTTCAATTTTGAAACGATTCGGAGAATTTTTTCGGTGTTTTGGGGCCCAAAAACAATTTTCAACCCCTAAAAACTACCCTTAAAATGACCCGATTAGGCCCATTTTAAATAGGCTTCTTGCGGTGATGGATATCAACGCGTGGGCCAAATTTAGTTGAAATCAATTAACTCTTTCTAAAGTTATTGCCCGCACACATATATAATATATACGTATATATATATATATATATATATATATATATATATATATATATATACGTATATATATACGTATATATATATATATATATATATATATATATATATATACGTATATATATACGTATATATATATATATATATATATATATATATATATATATATATATATACATATATATATAAACATTTTTAAAAATGGTGCCAAAGTGTTTAGGAGGTTATGAAACGTCGAGAAATTTTGGTCCGACCCTAGGTCCCGCCATCCGACCGACGCCAATAGTGTATGTTGCCATATGGCAAATACACTAAAAAGTTTTATTCATTAGAAAAATATGGCGTTTCAAACAATAGTCTGAGGAGTGAGTGTTACAAATTGCAACTTACAATAAGAGAATAATTATTTACGCACGGTCGAGTTATCCCCGAAAAGCGGGACTGAGCCTGTCCCGCGCGGGACGTTTAATTTTTGTTTAAAAATCGGGACGTCCCGCCAAAATCGGGACGTCTGGCAACGCTGGTTAAGAGGGACCCACTTTATCGAAAGCCCTACTTTACTATTATTTTTATTTATACAATGTATAATAAAAACGTGTTAAAAACGATAACAAAAATTGCTATATTATTTTTAGTAGGTATGGAAATAAATAAAATAAAAAAAAATTGTATGAAAATTCACAAACAAATAAAAAGAAATAATAATTTCAGACAATTAAATGACTAAAATATAATAATAAATTGTTCACTACGGTATAGTTCGTAAGACTAAACTAATAAACAGTAGAACTATATTAGAATTTTTTTTTCAAATTCAAACAACTGTCACCGTCGGGACTCAAACCCGAATCTTTCTACTTTCACGGCGGAATGAGTTATCGGATACTCTACGTTACCATATCTTTCATAATAAAGCAAATTTCGACAGTATATTCATATCATGCCAGAGTTAATTTTTAAGTATAACGGTGACAGAAAATAAATTTTTCTAATAGAGCATTGTAACAATGGATGCTTCTTAACAATGATACCAAACAATATGGCTATTCTGTTTATTAAAAATAGATTATGTAGTTTTAAAAATCAACAATTAAGGTAAGAATTGTAGATTATAGACGCTCAACAGCTGACGTCATCACCGACAATTGAAAAAAGGTTGTTGAAATATCGATTATTTGTTCTTTGAAAAATGCGAAATGAAAAATATGTTTGATATTAGACGGTAAAAAATAAAAACGAAAAAGTCAATAGCTACCTTTACTGTGGCGTACGATCCTTGGCCGATAGTTTTGCCTAGGACATATCCGTGGGTTTCAAGAACGGTGGGTTTTTTATCAATTGATTGAAGTTCTATAGGTGTGTCTGTATTAAAAGCTGAGTGTTGGCTTACAATAACTGGAGCTCTTTCATTATGAGAAGCTGCACTTCGATGGGACGATGGCATCACTTAGCGTTCGCCCCTGTCATCTACTGTTTAGTTTCAAAATAAAATGTCAAAAATATTTTTTACAAAAATTTTATAACAACATTTTATTATTCCTATAGTTGTCATGGTTCTGTGGATAGGAAAGATGGCTATGACATTTTTTTACCATTAATAGATAGATACATTTCTTACAAACCGTCAAAATTGAATTAAAATCTTCAACAGTTCTGTTTACAAAATGTTTTTAGTTTATTATAATTTTTCACTCGGCATTTGGTAGAACATGATTAATAATTTATATATATAAAAGAAAGTCGTGTTAGTTACACTATTTATAACTCAAGAACGGCTGAACCGATTTGGCTGAAAATTGGTGGGGAGGTAGCTTAGAACCAGGAGACGGACATAGGATATTATAAATTCGAGCGAACGATCGGAGTGAGTGAGTGAGTAAGGAAATAAATAATTATAAAACAATATGTTCTTATTAGGGTTTTATTAATGGTCTAACGTTTCGGTTGACAATTCAACCATCTTCAGAGATCTAGGAAGTCAATAATAAAATCTATAAATATTTTGACATATACAACTATTAGTCCAGCAGCCACTGCCTGTTTTTTTAAGTGATTAATAACAGGCTGAATCTTCGTGAGTTCGTTCGGTTCGACGAGACGCCCAAGTTTTTCCTCTGTCCAAATTCCCAAAGAGGTAGGTAATGAACTGCGCAGATGTAAAACATGTCGATTTGGTAGGGTGTCGAAATTGTCTGACTAACAGTAAATTTTTCATTGAAATTTTAAGATAATATGATAATAAACTCGGAAAAACAATTGTCCTACAAAATCGATGGTTTGGGTTAGAGCGTCCTCCACGCCGAATATGTCGAAATAACGAGATCATAAAAATTATTAATAACCAGCTGATTTTTTGTATGCAGCTTACTAAATATTAGTATAATTGAATGGCCACAAAGTCCTACAAATGTAGTGGTAGGTTTTCCTAGTCCTACGCTTGGAAGTTGTCGATTCCACGGTAACACTTTTTTCATTAATAACAACCTAGGTTTGATTTTGTCCTATCGGGAATAAAGTGTAGAACACAATTTTACCAAGCGTAGGACTAGAAAAACTTACCACTACATTTGTAGGACTTTGTGGCCATTCAATTATACTAATATTTAGTAAGCTGCATACAAAAAATCAGCTGGTTATTAATAATTTTTATGACCTCGTTATTTCGACATATTCGGCGTGGAGGACGCTCCAACTCAAACCATCGATTTTGTAGGACAATTGTTTTTCCTAGTATATTATCGTATTATCTTAAAATTTCAATGAAAAATTTACTGTTAGTCAGACAATTTCGACACCCTACCAAATCGACATGTTTTACATCTGCGCAGTTCATTACCTACCTCTTTGAGAATTTTTGACAGGAAAAACTTGGGCGTCTCGTCGAACCGAACGAACTCACGAAGATTCAGCCTGTTATTAATCACTTAAAAAAACAGGCGGTGACTGCTGGACTATATGCTAATTACATATTATCTTATGCAGTAATTCTTAACTAAATGTTTTTTATATTAATTACATCGTTTATTTTAACATCTTAAAAAAACCATGTCAGTCATTATTTTAAGATGTTAAAGTAAACGATGTAAATGATATAAAAAAAAACATTTAGTTAAGAATTACTGCATAAGATATGTAATTAGCATAGTTGTACATGTCGAAATATTTATAGATTTTATTATTGACTTCCTAGGTCTCTGAGGATGGTTGAATCGTCAACCGAAACGTTAGACCATTAATAAAACCGTAGTAAGAACGTATTGTTTTATAATAAGCCTTGTATCCTAGATCAAATTTAAGAGTATATTTTTTCATGTTTAAAATTTTCTGAGCGACAGGATCGGACTTGTAAATTTTATTAAAACGTTTGCGAATAGAGAATTATATTCTTACTGAAGGATGTAGGTATATAATTTTGTGCAGATGAAGAATTGATAATACAGATATAAAATACTGAAATTAAGAAAAAATATAATTTTGAGGGGTGTATTAAGGGGCTTATTTTTTTATTTTCTCTAAAAACCAACAAATTCTTATAATAAAGTTAATATTAGCAAATACATTATATGTCGGCAGGGTTTGGACACTGCGGCCCGGATTTTTTTTAATAATTATCTTTTAAAACAATTGATCTAAAATTTCCTAAATATTTATATTAAAGAAAAAACAATATTAATTAGCTCCAGAGCGGTCCTTAAGATCGCTCCTTAGTATTATAAGCTAATAATTCACGTAAAATTAACGAATACTCCTGAAGTATAGACAACCTACATTACACCTGTGTTTTTATAGTTGCGCCATCACTAGCGCTAGATATAAGAAGTTCAACAACAATGTTAATAAAATATTAGTAAAAAAACTTATTAAAGACAAACTTGTATTGAATTGCACTAAAAAAAAGAACTCGTAAAACTTTAGTTTCTTAATTATAAAAGCGTGGATCGTTACTATCATAGAGCTTACAACCCACGCTTTTATAATTATGAACCTAAAGTAGGGATGTCGGAAGTGCCAAAAAGTATCGATATATATCGTATCGATATTTTTTACAAAATATCGATATATCGGTCCAATTTGAAAGAGAACATTGGCACTCGAAGAAATTTAGTATACATATTGGCTAGCTTAATATAATCTCAAATAACGGACATTATTTCTAATAAATCAAGTAATAAATATTTATCTGAAATCAAAAACAACGATAATAATTTTTTTATTAATCAAACGTCTAATACATTTAGGAGCAGATAATTTTAGAGATTAAGAACAATTAATAAAGCCAGGGATGGTGAACCTATGGGATGCGTGCCAGAGGTGACATTCGAATGAAAATTGTTGGTACAGCATGAATGTAAATCGAAATAATTAAAAATATTCTAGATGAAATGAAATGAAATATTGCATGAATAGACATTTTGACTGTTTATTATTCCGAAAATATTGAAAAATCCGGTGAAAAAGAAAAGTGTTTGATATGTGCTTTATTCACTGTTGTTGTTTTTAAAACGCACTTAAAAGTGTTCCAAAAACATATGTAAAAACAAATGGAGTTTCCGATAATTTCGGAATAATTAAACGGCCATAGTCAGTCGCGGTAGTACAGTAGTACCTACAAAAATATCGGTTTCGATACTCGGAAATATTAAATATCGCCCAAAAATATCGATATATCAAATAAAAAATATCGATATATCGATATTTTTTCGACATCCCTAACCTAAAGTATTAAGAGTTTTTTTTTCTTTTTTAATGCAATTCATAAAATCTTGTCTTTAAAAAGTTTTTTTACTAATATTTTATTTTGTTCTTTATAGTCTTTCAAAATTTTTACTATTAAAATATGAATTTATTACAATTAATTGATTATTTTGTTCTAATATTCTACATGTCAAACCTTTCCAAGGAGGTTATAAAGAAGTGGGTAATCCGCCATTTTGTGTGGACGCCATATTGGATTTAGAATGATGTCACACAGCTTACCGTATTATACTTGTCATATCATTTCATTTATACTCATGTGGAGGGAGTTGTAAAGAAGATTTATGAAAACTTTTATTTTGCCACAGAAGAAATTGCAGATAGATATATTTAATTACAGTAAGATTCCGCTTAACGTGGGAGGTACGTCCCAATAAGTTTCAGCGCCATACGAAACAGCGCTAAACGAGGTCATCTTAATAGGCAACAGTGAACCTAAACTGAGAATAAGAAAATTTGTTAGTTTTTTTTTTGTTAGTGTATTTGCCATATGGCAACATACACTATTGGCGTTGGTCGGATGGCGGGACCTAGGGGTCGGACCAAAATTTCTCGACGTTTCATAACCTCCTAAACACTTTGGCACCATTTTTAAAAATGTTTATATATATATGTATATATATATATATTTATATATATATATATATATATATACGTATATATATACGTGCGGGCAATAACTTTCGAAAGAGTTAATTGATTTTAACGAAATTTGGCCCACGTGTTGAAATCCGTCACCGCAAGTAGCCTATTTAAAATGGGCCTAATCGGGCCATTTTAAGGGTAGTTTTTAGGGGTTGAAAAATGTTTTTGGGCCCCAAAATACCGAAAAAATTCTCCGAATCGTTTCAGAATTGAAATTTGACCCTCTAGTAGTAATTAAAAAGTGTCCCTAAAATTTTAATAAAATCGGCCCGACAGGACCGGACTTACAAATTTTATGAAAACACTAGTTTGTAGATAGTGAATTATTTACTGAAAGTTGTATATAATTTGGTATAGAGGTTCGACTGATAATATTATTGCGATTAAGAAAAAAAATGTGATTTTAAGGGGTATATTAAGGAGTCAAATTTTCTATTTTGCCCAAAAACCAACTTAAGTTCGCAAAATAAAGGCACCCTGCCTGTATAAGCAAATACACTATATTGTCGGCAGGGTTTTGGCACTGCGACCCGGGTTTTTTAATTTTGCAACATTTATTGTTAAATACTTTTCTGTATGACATTAATTATAGATTTATTAGTGTATTTGCCATATGGCAACATACACTATTGGCGTCGGTCGGATGGCGGGACCTAGGGGTCGGACCAAAATTTCTCGACGTTTCATAACTTCCTAAACACAATGGCACCATTTTTAAAAATGTTTATATATATATATGTATATATATTTATATACGTATATATGTATTTATATGTGCGGGCAATAACTTTCGAAAGAGTTAATTGATTTTAACTAAATTTGGCCCACGTGTTGAAATCCATCACCGCAAGAAGCCTATTTAAAATGGGCCTAATCCGGTCATTTAAAGGGTAGTTTTTAGGGGTTGAAAAATGTTTTTCGGCCCCAAAATACCGAAAAAATTCTCCGAATCGTTTCAAACTTGAAATTTAACCCTCTGGTAGTAATTAAATAGTGTCCCTAAAATTTTAAAAAAATCGGTCCGACAGGACCGGATTTACAAATGTTATGAAAACGTTAGTTTGCAAATAGTGAATTATTTACCGAAAGGTGTACCTATATAATTTGGTATAGAGGTTCGATTGATAATAATATTTCAATTAAGAAAAAAAAAGTTATTTTAAGGGGTGTATTAAGGAGTCAAATTTTTTATTTTGCCCAAAAACCAACTTAAGTTCGCATAATGAAGCCACACTGTCTGTATTAGCAAATACACTATATTGTCGGCAGGGTTTTGGCACTGCGACCCGGGTTTTTTAATTGCTCGTATCGATTTTTGTTCATAAAACGTTTATGAAAATCAAATGAAAGTTCAAGTAAGAAGTTATGTTTGTGATGAGGAAGGTTCCCTATTTGAGATCTTTTGTTTTTTGTGAAGAAATCGTTTGCCTTTTTCTGTTTCGTTCAGCAAGCTGTTGTCGATAGCTAGATATTGCATCAATGACACTTCGTCTTGCCTTTGAACTTCTATCAACATTTGAATCATTTTGTATAAACTGATCCATAATTTACATTATATTAGCTAAACGTTTTTTTTAGAGACCGCATAATACTGAAACAGCGTTAAGCGGAGCAACGATGAGCGAGGTCTTACTGTATTTGCTAATACAGACATTTGTTACACTCATTCGTTCTTAGAAAAAATGAAGAATTTAACCGCTTAATACTCTAATAATAGCTTGTGAAGCCAAAGATTTTGCCACAGATGAAGAAATTACAGATAGATAAACTAATTATATTTATTTAAATGATGAAACCGCGTAAAACTGAAACAGCATTAAGCGGAGCAGCGTTAAGCGAGGTCTTAGTGTATATAGATTTAGTTCCAGTGTGAATACGAACTTAGGAAGCAGAATGCTACTTATAATTATTATTTTAAGATAATAATTGTAACAAAACCGTTTATATTGTAGTGTAGAATAA
Organism: Venustoraphidia nigricollis; assembly: GCA_034508555.1. Lineage (NCBI taxonomy): Eukaryota > Metazoa > Arthropoda > Insecta > Raphidioptera > Raphidiidae > Venustoraphidia > Venustoraphidia nigricollis. The sequence goes on from JAVRKA010000046.1 coordinate 2,156,627, forward strand.
TTGTCGATGCATGTGGGAACTGAGCAAGGTCCTCCAGTTGCCATCTGTGAACGGGGTTAACCGCAAATTCTGTACCAGATAATATATGCTTGTGTTTCCCGTTTGTACAATCTTTTTGTTTATTTGAACGCTAAAGGCAAACACGTGTTCTGCGGTTGCTAATATTAAAAGTGCAAATTATAATTTTTCTCGTAAATCTACATAAATTAATATATTTTTTAAGTTAAACTTCTTTAACGATGGTTCTGTTTGGAATCTCTTGTGACGCGTTACGGTTACGACCAAGAACGGTTACGAAAATGAAGGAGAAGAAGAAATACCTTGTTTTAATTTTTTAATTACTAGCGGAATATTTCGCACCGTTACTGGTCAGTTACGTAATATAATAGAGTGGAAATAAATTCTATTTAAAGACTTCAGCGCCACTATGTCACTTTATATTACCGACAACTATTAAAATATACATATTGCCACCAGATAGCGACATTTGTTGTTATATTCTGTAAAGGAATTGTTAAAACTAATTTTTAATGAAAACATTAATTTTAAGATAATAACTTAGTTATCGTCATTAGAAAGAAAAATAATCTCCAAAATGGCGTATCAAACATTAATTTTGGTACAATATTGAGGGAGATATTTCATACCGACAAAAAATACCTTTACCAAATAATATATACCAATATACATTCTCTTAGATAATGATATGCATCTATATAAGGCTGATTTGTATAAAACGGGATCAAAAGTTAAAGTTAAGTAGAAAACAGTATCACGGGTAATTGGAATGATGAAAATAAATAATTAATTAAATAAAGACGAAACGTTGCAATCAATGAGTGTTTAAATTGATTTATTAATTGCAATAAAGATTACAAAAAATAATATTTGAACTAAATATAAATTACACTATATACCCTATTGGATGGGGGCAGTATGTCACTTTGACTTTAGCTGGAAGGATTAAGTTCATTCAAGGTCAAATTATTTTTTTATTGCAAATTCGTATTTTACGGCTAAAAATACGTAAGATTTGTCTGAATTTTTTTTTAGATTCATGATACATGGATTATTTGAGAAATCTGTACATACTATTCTCCAATATGTGTGCAATAAAAAATGCCATATTTTCCTTATGAGTAATAAAAACTAGTCTTAAAACAAAATTTATTTATCAGATTTTTAATTTCTGAAAAATGACCATAGAAATAGGCGTCCTTTTAGAAGTACTTGGTTATCGCGATTTCATTCGCTTATGACTTATCAAAGTCTTGATTAAATCTACTTTCAAATTAATGTCCATCACGTCCACCACTGATATTAAATTATGTTAGAATAACTGGAATTAAATAATAGTTTTCCAATTTTACCTCTTCAAGACTAAATACCACTTTTACAATAATTTCTTAAAAATTCATTTGTCAGTGAACGCATCAATTTTGAACTATAACTACTTACCTAGTAATAGTTATACAATAGAACCTCGATAAGTAAAATTCCAAGGGAAACGTTAAAAAATTCAAGTTATCGAGTTTTTTACTTATCGAGAGTTGAAGTTAGTGAGGTTGTCAGAGTAAAATTTTTAGCTTACCGAGGTTTGTGGATTTTATAGAGGATGTATTTAGTTCAATAGAGATTACAATAAATATTTTATCTATTCATTTATTCATTTAGAATCAATTATTTATTTATTTAAACAAAGAAATTGATAATTTTTGTCGTTTCATGCAATTTTTATTTTCTACATCAATTATGTTTTCTATATTATGTAAAGAAGAAAAAATTTTATCGTTAACATCATCATAACGCTCGATAAAACCGCGTAAATCGTTCACAGCCTTTCTTGCTCTACTGATTGAGATTGGCGGATCTGGTGGCGACTCATTCAAATCTCCATTTTCAAAAACCTTTTGTTTGGATATTTACTCATGATGACACTGGTAATACTTTAACTTATGGAGGTCACCAAAATATTATTTTAACTTATCGAGGGCGATGTTCAGAATATTTGTTTAAGTTACCGAGGTTTTGTGATTTAAGTAATGGAGGTTTTATGCTTTCAGGGGAAGTGAAATCAAAACATTTTTAACTTACAGAGGTTTTAACTTATCGAGGTTCTACTGGTGCGTTTATTTTTTAGGGTGAACGCCTCCTCCTCGCGCTACAGGCGCTATGGACCATCAGCTACGCCACTGTATAGGTACTATAGGCAAATACACTAATAATTACTGACCCTAATGACCTCAGCTGTTGAGCATCTATAATCTACAATCTCTCTCTCTCTTTCACTAATAATTACTCATGTTAACGAAAATAATACTCCGTACTTTTATACAATTTTGTGCAACAGATCCGTGTAATGTACGTTAAATAGCTGCAACTTATTATTATTGCGGCCGGGTCATTCTACCTGTTCGTAACCCGCAGCACCGCCACCAGAGGATCGTCACGATACACACATAGAGACTCTCGCACGGAGTTTTTCGACGGTCGACAGTCGTTGCTTTAAACAGCCTCTTAGTTTCGGTTCGTTTGAGATCGCGTGCGTCTCGCTCCAGGCATTCTCTGCCCGATGTTCGCTTAATAGCAATGGAGCTGAAGATGTGCTGTAATCGGGAAAAACACAACGAAAAGAAATACATTTTATAAAATTGATTTGTCGGGAAAAAGGACTTTTTAAGTAAACACTTATTTGTTATTATAACGACGTTTCGTTCCTTGCTTGGAACTTTTTCATAGCTTTATAACTGTAATTGAATTTTTAAAATACAATTTATAAATTTACAATTGAAATATAAAATATCAAAATTAATTATACACACCTATTAAATGATTACATCAAGTAAATATAAAAGTTAAAATACACATATAAATATAAATAACAAATAAGTGTTTACTTAAAAAGTCCTTTTTCCCGACAAATCAGTTTTATATTAATTACCAGGGACAAAAAAGAAAAAAAAAAGTCGAAATATATTTTATTTTTGAAGTGAAACTTCTTTAGCGAAAATGAAGGGGAGAAAAGAACCGTTCTAAACAAAAATTAGATGGGTGTGGGGTACTTCTGAACCATTCTGTTCAAAAATTAGATGCAATGGGGGACCGTTTCGTCCAAAAATTGTTTTTCGAAATTTTTGAAGTGAAACTTCTGTAGTGATGTATCTGAGTGAAATTTTACGTGACTCGTTACGCGTTACGGTTACAAAACAAGAACGGTTACGAAAATGAAGGTGAAGAAGGAATGCCTTGTTTTATATTACGTAGACGAAGCTGAGACACTTTCGAACCGTTTTATTAAAAAAATTAGATGGGTGTGGAGTAGTCTCGAACCGTTCTGTCCAAAAATATGAGGGCAGGGGGCTCTTAAACCGTTTTGTTCAAAAATTATTTTCCAATTTGTTTTATATTACGTAGGCAAAGGGGACTCCCAATTCGTAAACCGTTTTGTCCAATAATTAGAAGGGGTAAAAATTCACATAAAAAAATTAATATAAATAACATCTACGTGTAAAGATGTTTTACTCACACATTTTTTGCTTGAATAAGTAACATTTTGAATATATTCGTAAAAAAATATGTAAAAATATTTTAGGAAAAATAAAGTTGGCAGCAAAAGAATATGTAAGTACTTGCTTTTGTTCGATTCTTCATCTTCTCCTGCGATCTTATGTAATGAGACTCAAACATTTTTTACTATATTTTTTATATTAGTAAATATACGTACGTTATAGTAGAGATGGGAAAAACGGGTCTTTTTAGTGATCTGCATCTTTGCATCTGGATCCCGTATGTGAGCCGGTTCGCTGAACCGGTTCAAAAAGAGCCGAGTTCTGAATATGTTACTGGAGTCTGCCACTGAGTTACCTAGTTCAGTCAATCATATCACTACCTGTATAGAATCAAGAATGCATAGCCAAACATGTGATGCAGAGTCATTTGAGCTGACAGATGCATCAAAGCAAGAACTGATACGTAAGTGTAAAATGTGCTACTGTGTGTTAAGTGTTTCACTGAGCTATGCGGATCCGTTGATCCGTCGACTCAAAAAAAAAGTGAGTCGGCTCTTACGGATCTTCTGTCGGAGTCGGTTCTTTGAACCGGTTCAGATCTGAGTTACCCAACAATTATAACAGACGATAGCTATTATACTGTTATGAATTTAGTCGAGTACGAAGCTATAACGTATGCATATTTACTAATATGATATTATGGTGTTGATAATTTACCAATATTAAATTGTCGTTTTCCGCCTTTGAACAGTTCTAACCAAACAGAAATATTCTGTGAGTTGAGACCGAATTAATAATGGAAATTTCATCTGTGATTCATTCATAACTCTCATTACTGTGAGAGTTCATGTTTAGCAAAAGCTAAAAAAAATTGGCTCTCACATGAAGTGAATTTAGTGTTGCACATTGCTTTATTATGAAGGATTAAACGTTGAATTATGTGCACCGTAGAGTAATTGATAACTCATTCCGCAGCGAAAGTGGTAAGATTTGAGTTTGAATCCCGGCGGTGACAGGTGTTTAAAATATTTTTATCTAATATAGCATTGAAACAATGGATGTCTCTTAATAATTATAGCAGACGATAGCTATTATACTGTTTATGTATTTTTATGTGCAAAATATCTCAGCTCTCACCCCGGTACGGACTAAATGAGATTTTGAACATCAGATGTATCACTATTTTTAGCCAATATAAAAAAACACGAGCGCAATTTAGGGATAGGACAGTCGACTCTGACTTTAGCAAGAATCGATCTTTTGATAAAAATAATCGACTTTTTAGGGTCGAGTTGAGCCCGTCTCGAATCGATTAGAATTGATTCTCACTCGATGACTTTTCGACTTTTTTATACATTACTTAGTATAATACTCGCCGCGGTTTTAAAAGGTTCTGAAGTTAGTCACAAACAGCGTCGCAAATGCATATTTTGGTTGTTTTGTGGGAAAGGAAGATTCCTACCACCTCCCAGTTACCGGCACAGTATGTGTACGCGTCGGCGATTAGTTAACGTTCGTTGTCTTATCAATTGTCGTTTTCCCGCTATAAAGTACAGTCCAGTACGCCATCATTGTTTCTTTGATTGTTCAAGATGTCTAATACGGTGATTCAGATGATAATTTGTCTGCTGAGAACCCCCAAAGTCCCACACTCAAGTACGACCAGGATGGATGACTTTAGTGCAAGGAATTAGACCTTTAGATTAAAGAAAAATTAAATTAAAAATTAATATAGCGCGAGTTCGTAGTTTTTCAAGCGACTATACCTGCGCAAGCCTCCATTTGCATCTAACGGTTGTACGTTCATAATTTAATAAAATATTAATATATCTGTATACACGAATTACTAAATTTCTAAAAAGTCGACATAAGTCACAACAGTCGACTATCAGAGATGATTAATCGACTTCAAGAGTCAAAGAATTTGAAGTCGATTCTAAAGTCAAAAATCGATTTAGCGCGCGCTTTTTCCATCCCTAGCGCAATTTAAGCGCCGCGTATAAAGTTCTGCACGTACGTAGTACAGCGGGCTGTAACCAAAATTATAGACAACAGTTAAAACCCTTAATCTAATTCAATTCCCACACATTAAGTCAGATCACAGGTGCCGTTGATATAATATAACAATTGAGTGATTGGAAATGCCCCCGGTCTCTTTTTAATAACCGATAAACACACTAAATTATGATCACAAACAATTGATACCGACCAACAAGGAGAGAAAACAACAACCTATCGTAACGCGCGTGGATTTTGTTTTCGTGACGTGTTTTTGTCTCGTTTATTGAAAAAATCCACTTTTTTTGCGTATATTTGCCGTACGACACGTACACTATTGGCATCGGTCGGATGGCGGGACCAAAATTTCTCGACGTTTCACATCATTCTCAGCAACTTATATATATCGTAGGATAATTGAAAAAATAGGATCTTTGCGTATTTCCTAGAAAGATTGCAAAAAACCGGGTAATTGGAATCCAGTTTTTTGCAAACATCCTAGAAATGTCGCGAAAATGCGATTTTTTCAATTATTATCTAATTCCTGTTCTAAAATAAAAGTATCCTAAGTTACTCATTATAACATGTGCTCTCTGCCAATGAAAGTGCCGTCAAAATCGGTCCAGCCGTTTCGGCGATTAGTCGGATAGTTCGGATAGACAAAACAAACTGACTGAAAACTGAAAGTTCGCTTTAGGAATCTTTAAAACTGCAATTACAGACTACTTTACGATTTTATTTCTTTGTATTAATTGAACTAATTTCTGTAAAATTCATTAAAAAAGAAACTCTCGCAGAATGTGGACTTTGTAATCCATTGGCTATATTATATACAAATACATCAATCATTACTTCTGTAAAGAGTGCTGTATTGTACAAAGCTTGAAATCGTCGGTTTTATCTATACAGTGTGTTTCACTTTAAATACCTTTTTCATTTTAAAAGCAATCATTATAAAATTTTCAGCAGTTTTTTGTAGGAACAAAATTTTTCAAAAGTCAAAATCTAGCCAACTACGATTGAAAAAAAAACAGGTTTTCAAGTAAACTCACATGTGCAATCAAGATAGAGCAAAATTTTATTAAAAAAAGTTGTTCATAATCACAAAAAACTTCGTCAAAAAATTCATTTCTTAAATTTCTCAAAATATGCCACCTGTAATTTATATGCTATTTTATTGTTTATCACGGCACTCTTGTCAGTAAAATAGCAAATAAATTACAAATTACATTCATATTTTGAGAAATTTAAAAATGAATTTAGCATCACAAAAAACTTCAAAGTATGAAGTTTCGTCAAAAAAATTCATTTTCTAAATTTCTCAAAATATGAATGCGCAATCTGTAATTTATTTGCTATTTTACTAACAGTGCCATGAAACAATAAAATAGCATATAAATTACAGGCGGCATTCATATTTTGAGAAATTTAAGAAATTATTTTTTTGACGAAACATACTTAAAACTTTTTTGTGATTCTGAACAACTTTTTTTAATAAAAGTTTGCTCTATCTTGATCGCACATGTGATTTTCTTGAAAACTCTACTTTTTATTTTAATTTAGATTTGAAAAATTTTGCTGCTACAAAAAAGATGCGTCTTAAAGGCCTGCATAACTGCTGAAAATTTTATAATGATTGCTTTTAAAATGAAAAAGTTATTTAGGTGTAATCATGGAAAGTGAAACACACTGTATACAAACACATCAATCGTAACTTCTGTAAAGAGTGCTGTTGATATTATTCTTTAGTTTTTAACTGATAACACTTTTAAAAAATTTTTAATAAAATAATTTTAATAATTTACATTTTTATACGTGATGTTAGATTTTCACCTTATTTTATATCATATTTTCACAATAATACTGAAAAACTAGACAGCATTGACTCTCTGAAGATGGCAAAAAGATTGCCGAAACGTTAGAATAAATGCAATACACCTATCTCAGTATTTGCTTTTTTCGATCCTGTGCCACCTAGGTTCTTCCTAAGAAATTTCTCAGTGCTGTTTTGTACAAAGCTTCGAAATGTCGATTTTATAGTTTTTATATATTGTCGATAGGGCTAGGCACCGCGCCCGAAGTTTGTTCAATATCTGAACCTTGCTTACAAATTTTTCTTTTTCGGTGGATGGCGTGATTCATTAGTAATTTTTTTTCTCACAATTTTCAGGTGGTAGTAGGTATCTAATATTATTATAATAAATTAATGTTCCTTATATATTATCTATTTATCTATAATTGATATATTGCATGATCAGATGTAATCGAAGCCGTCTTGATTTTGAGGAAGAAGTTAGTGGTTTGGACACACAAATTGTTAGATTGATCCCATCCGTTGTCATTTTTTTTTCTTCTTCGAAAGATAATTATAGATTGCGCGGAACAGCATCACGGTTCTTTAATAGGTGAAAATTAGGCGTTTGTGATGTCATATCCCGTTTAGTATTATGTCCTTGCGTCATTAGCAATGTTTTTTTAGTGAATTTTTAATTAAAGACTGTTTTAAACACGCACAAATTTTTCCCGTATTCCGATACTTATTACAGGTTCCCAGGTTTTTAACATTTTTTAACTGTTTTTTATCATGAAATACAAGTTTTGCATGTACTGACATATATCTTATGCAATGATTACTGCTTTTACGATTACGAGTACGATAAACAAATTAATAATCGTTTAATTACGATTATAGATGAATTAAAGATATACAGTGTAACCTTAATATAACGAACCTCAATATAACGATTTCCTCGATTTAAGAAATTTTTCGAAATACCCTAAAAAAAACTCGAAAAACGTGTTGTTTTAGTTTTTTTAAATTCTACTTTTATTATAAAAGTTTATAACAATTCTGTTAAAATTTGTAGTGTAATTTATCTACTGATTTTAAAATAAATGCTGTGCATTTTTACAAATTGCAACTTACCTACTTCATTGGTGCATGAGCTAAATGCTTTGAGAAATATTTGTAAATACTATAATAATCATTTCAAATAATCGCAATTTGTGTCAGAATTGCATGATCAAAAAAATTCTGACCGCGATGTATATAACCCGTATGAGAAGAATAAGTACCATTGATCGCATATCAAAAAGACAAATTTGTTAATTAAATTAGCACAAATTAAATCTATTCAAAAAAAGATTTCTGGTTCATTTATTTAAAATCAACTTAACTTTCGAATAGTACTTGTTAGCTTTTGAATCAAACACTTTTTTTAGCACATTTTTTTTAAAACCTCTCCTGTATGCGTAGTACCTGGCGTACCCAGGCAAATACTCATTTACCTATCCATCTTACATATATATATTATTGAATAAAATTTCTACCTGAATCAAACACTTCATGAAACGGACTAATATTATCCAGATAAGTCATTGGCAAGTGAAACATTAACTAATGGATTCAATTTTGATTCTCTGTGTAAACGAAGAAACGTTCTGTGCTATACATTTTTAAACTTAAAAATAATCAAATTGACGACATCCAGTTTCTTGGGTATTTGAGGATTTTGGGTCTGCGACCAGAATTACGGTTAAATAACGTCTTGGTTATTTAATAATTTGATACCCATGTTAGGGGGGTTGTAAGGATATAGATGATCCCCCATTTTGAATTTGAAATGAAGCCACACTGCTTTTTCTACTTGTCATACCTTTTCATTTGATATCCATGCGGAGGGGGTTGTCAACAAGACGGTAATCTGTCGTTGTGTAGTGACGGCCATATTGGATCTATTATAATATTCAATGTACTATATTGTATTGTCTTCAGAACCAAAGGTGTGTGCAAAATTTCAGCGCAATCGGTTGAGGATAACTGCTTTAAAATTCAGTTGCAAGATTTGACCCGAACAAACAAACATTGCAAGTTAATAGTGTTGGATCACTTTCAAACAGTTTAAATGCTGGTGCCCACACCACGAAGCTTATAAAATGTTGTTGCAAGCGTGCCGCTGTCAGTTGATTACTCTAATTTTTGGAAATATTTTAAAGATTTAAAAAACTTCCGAAAAAGGAAGAGTCACTTTAGGTTTGTGATGGAACAATTTTGTGAAATAAGTACGAATAACGTCGTAGTGTGACATTGAAAATGCGTTTAGCATCGTAGTGTGACTTAAATTCAGAGCGTTCCGACAGTCTTAACAGTGTTGGATCACTTTTATACAGTTTGTGCTGAGACCCAGCGGTAAGAGGCGAGGTAGGCAAAAGACATATTGTGGTTGTGACCTTCTTTAGCTCTGTCTCGCTCAAATCATCCGCACGTTTCAATTTTTGGCTGGTGCCACACTACGAGGCTAAAAGATGCTATTGCAAGGGTGCCAATGTCAATTGATTACTCTAATTTTTGAAAATATTTTAAAGATTTAAATAACTTTTCCGAAAAAGGAAGAATCACTTTAGGTTTGTGATGGAACAGTTTTGTGAAATAAGTACGAATAAGGTCGTAGTGTGACATTGAAAACGCGTATTTTTTGGCACAACTATAATGCCAACATTTTTCTAGTAAATCGTACATCAGTTACAAAAATAATCCATTAGAGACCTAGATTTGTCCTTTGTCTTCATTATAGAGAAAGAATTTTAGCAAAATGTTGACGAATAAGTCTACAATCAGTTATCAGCCGGAGTTGTTATCTTCCATGATGTTATATGTTTATGGATCGTGGGTAATTGGACACAAATAAATGAAAATTCTAAGTTTTCTAAATTTGCTACGTTTCGTAGGTTAGTTTCCTACTTCTTCAGGCAAGTTTACAGTTTAGAATCTTTGTTGATATGTTTGCAGTGAGATCATCTTGTCATTCATTTAAAACAATAATTTAAAAATATATACCTAAAAATTAGCAATCTACTATGGTTTTGAATTGTATTACAGCTTCTTTTCAAATTGACGAATAAGTTTACAGTCAGCTATCAGCTGAAACTCTATTTTTGGCTTAAATTCAAAACGTTCCGACAGTCTTAAACAAAAACTTGTAAACAATTTGTCGGCATTCCCGTGAAAATTAATTAATTATTGATTATTGAACGTGAACAACATGGAGAAGACAATTTTAAATATCTACATTTTTGTATTCTTTCAATGATACAGCACATGTTAGGTGTATGTAGTACATTAGGTACCATAGGTACATAGTGAGGTTATGTTAAGGGTCACACAAACAAAGCCTGGGAACACAGAGAGCCGCAGGTCGCGTGTTCCTGCCCCGAGCGTTACACTACGCTCGCAAGTACATCGCAGGAGACAATACATGAAGACCATTCCCTGTCACTCTCCCCCCTGCCTCTTCCTCCCAACTGAATTATAGGCAGACATAAACGTAAAACGACATAATAATAATATTACACACATATGAATGCATATGTTTCCGAGAGAAAATGTTTCAAGTCAAATGCCTGGGAGCGACTTTAAACTCGAAGGTAATTAATTGTGGTGAAATGTTTTGACCTCTGTCAGCTGTCAGATAGTTCCGTAATTAACGCACTGTCAATAAAAATTAACTAAAATTTATTAGTTCATAATTAGTCAAACGAGTTTTTTAGAATAATAATAGAATCACAATGATTTCGATCAGCGCCGGACCTAGCCCTAGCGTCGACCAAAGGACGCTGAAATCCTTTGGTAGACGCTTTCACTTCACGTAAATTATTATAATAACAATAATAATAATAATAATAATTCATCTTTAAAGTTCAATTCCAGATATAATATGTTATAATAGAAAACAGTCTCACGGGTAATTGGAATAAAAATAAATCAATTTAAACACTCATTGATTGCAACGTTTCGTTTTTATTTAATTAAGACTTTTTCAAGCTCTGAAAAAATGTTTACAAAAATTAAGTCATATAATATAAATATTAAACATTATGGATTAAATATTGAGGTTAGTCACACCATTGTTTCTTTTTAGTAAATTATTTAATCCATAATGTTTAATATTTTTATTATATGATTGTTAATTTTTGTAAAAATTTTTTCAGAGCTTGAAAAAGTCTTAATTAAATAAAAACGAAACGTTACAATCAATGAGTGTTTAAATTGATTTATTTTTATTCCAATTACCCGTGAGACTGTTTTCTAATAATAATAATGCGTTTAACGTTTATTTCTCGACTTTATGTCAGAACAGACGCCATACGCACCATTACTATTGTCCATTTGACAACTTCCCGTTATTTTCTACATTTTTTTTAACTTCAACTTATGCAATAGCAATGGGAAATTAAGATAAGGTAGGTCATTTTTTGAACTGGGAGTTTGATAGATAATCGGCCATGGCCTCAAATAAGGAACAATCTCGATATTTATCTAACCATGGAAAACCTCAATCAAGATGGCCGGTACAGGAATTACCGTTTCTCGGCGAGAAGCACTAGGAAAAAGTCCTAGTCACATCTGCCTCCCCCCCACCCCCCGGGATTCGAACCCGTACCTCCCGAATGCGAGTTTAGTGCTGTCACCACTACTCTACCCAGCTCGGTTCAGTTCTCGTAAATTGTACTTCGGTTTTATGTTAAGTAGATAATAAGTTCCAAATTTTCAAAAATCAACTTTTACTGCAAACATCAACACTTGTGGAATTTATATTAAATTAAGTAACTTTAATTATTATATTACTTCTGCTTCTTTAACATTAAAAAAGTTCCTACCGCTATATAATTACTTTCAATCGGTCACTAAATAATAATATCTTGTTTTTCGCATTTGGTTTTTTGGAGCCCCTTCCCATCTGACGCCAGAACCGGCGCTGATTCCAGATAAATATCGAGATTGTTCCTTATTCAAGGCCATGGCCGATTTCCTGTCAAAATCCTATGCGTACAAAGTAGCCTATTTTATTCTAATTTCTTATAATCATACTTCATACTAATATTATAAGGAGGAAAGATTTGTATTTTTGTATGTTTGTAATGAATAAACTCAAAAACTACTGCGCCGATTTAAAAAATGCTTTCACCATTAGAAAGTTACATTTACCCTGAGTAACATAGGCTATATTTATTGCTAGAAAATATTAGGGATCCTTACTAAAACTTTAGTAACGTAACCCAAGGTGTAAAAAAAATGCCATAAAACATCTTTCGTCGCATGCGCTGTGGAAAACTATTGATGATAGAACAAAAGTATGTTCTACAATATTAAAGAACATATCAATAACTACAAAAAACTTCGCGATACTATATGTCCAACTATTATCGTTATGTCACAATAACCACTTTTTACATTTGAATAATCTATATAGATAAAAGACGATGTATATGTAATCTATGGACTCCAAACGGGTAGACCATTTTTGATAAAATTTTCAGATAATCTTTAGATTAGCCCAGCGGGTGATCTGAAGTTTGGTAGCGATCGGATCAACAGATCAATTTTGAATTATCTTCGATTTTTGAACATTCACAATTAAAAGCGATTGAATTTGCGCAAATTCAATACACGTTAAATATTTTGTGATAATGATTCACATCTTTTATGGCTATAGATAATTAGGTAATTAGTGCTACCTGTGCGAAACTGAACCGGGCTGCTAGTCTCCTATAATCCTACATGTAATTAGGTTTTAACCTGCTTATAGGTACGGTTGCCATCTCTAAAATTTAGCAACCAGGACAAGACGCATGAAAACCCCGGATTTTAGAGCCCAGAACCCGGACATGTCAACAGGTTTTTTTAAACATAGTGTAATAAAAAATAGTTGAAAATGTCATGCCACCTTTTTATTTATTTTCAGATCTTAAAATTAAATTTAGTCATCTTTTATCATCATTTTAAATGTATCTAACAAAACAGAATCTTATTACAGTTTGTTACAAATTGTTTTAATAATCAGTTAGAATTTTTTTATTCTTAAATTTTAAAACCCGGACTACAAATGAAGCCCCGTCCGGATTTTTCCCGGATACCCTCTAAACTAGGACAAATCTGGGGAAACCCGGACGGATGGCAACCCTACTTATAGGGTATAAATAAATAAATAATAGTTTCAATTTGTAAATTTAAGATCCAATAATTGACAGTATAACCAGCTGTCAGTTTAAAATTGTTTTCATATTTCGTTGTTTAGATCATAATCAAGATGTCACTAATTTATAAATTGTCAATTTAAAATAAACACAAATTAAAATTTGGTTGCGAAGCGTTTTAAAGAGAAATATAGAAAGAAAAAGAGAATCAAGACGAAGATCAGACGACGCCGCTTGGAGACGCCATTTTAATTTTGCCAAGAAACTTTCTAATTACGCGAACTTTTCTGATTAATCACAGTAATTAATTAGGAAAACTCAAAGCAACTTGCAAGGAAACTTGACATAATACACACACACACAAAGGTGAACATATACAAAGAGAGACGGCATAGGGCATTTCCAGTGCCGGATTAGCCACGTACCAAGAGTAGCAAATGCTACGGGCCCCGCGAATTTGGGGGCCCCGCGCTCCAACGCCTGTCTGACCGTAATAAAAAAATATTAATTTAGACAGGAGCGTAAAATATCTTGCATGCCTTAAACGCGAACCGCTTAGGCTATGCCTCACTTCCACTTGAAAATCTAAAACTCGATTTCGTCACGTTAAATCGTAAAAATAAGTAGGTATTTTACGAACTTTTTAACGTTAATGTTCTAATGTTTAATTATAATCGATATATTTAGACTAGCATCTATACCACATTTCCACCCTTCAAGCGGCCAGATTTTTATTTTTTATATAGGTATACATTTATTTTGTGAGTTTACGTAGCCGAGATTGTACTTTTTTAATCGATTTTAATATAATATCGATTATAAGTATTTCGAGAAAACAGGCGAACTATTTAAATTTTATTGACTCAGTCACGATTCAATATACTTTGTTCAATATAGAGCATGATTTGCTTAAAGAAGTCGATATTGAAAGTGTTATCTGTAAATTTGCCCATATTAAATCCAGAAAAGTTTATTTGTAACAGTTTTGTTTTATTTAATACCCTAAACATGAGAACCTAAAGCAAACCAAGGGCCCCTTGACAGAATTTGCTACAGACCCCGCGCTGGCTTAATCCGGCACTGGGCATTCCACATTTATACACAGAATGGTTTGAAACTAATTGTTATTAATGTATTAGGGATGTCGAAAGTGCCAAAAAGTATCGATATATATCGTATCGATATTTTTTTCAAGTATCGATATCGGTTGCGATATATTTTTTAAAAAATATCGATATATCAGTCCAATTTGAAAGAGAACATTGGCACTCGAAGAAATTTAGTATGCATATGGGGTAGCTTAATATAATCTCAAATAGCAATTAACGGACGTTATTTCTAATAAATCAACTAATAAATATTTATCTGAAATCAAAAACAACGATAAGATTTTTCTTTTGTTTATTAATTAAATGTTTAATACTTTTAGGAGCAGATAATTTTAGAGATTAATCGAACAATTAATAAACCCAGGGATATAATTTTTATAAAAATTTAGTAACCGTTTTTAATATTTTGTTTTGATTTATTTAAGCAATTGTAATTTAATTTTATATTTGAAAATTGAAAAGAACCAAACCTGTTGGTTGAAACGTCTTTTATATAAATAAAAATATTGAACAGTATTGCAAGTAATTTTATTTTGTTAATATATCTATTACTGTTGGTAGAGTCAATATTATTAATTTTTAATATAAGTTTGCAAAGAAAAAAATTCAATACCGTAAACCGGGGCTACTTTGTGACTGCAAGGGTAACTTTGTGACACCAGGTCTTAAGCAACAAAATCTGGATCCGGGTACAATACCATCAACCAAACATAGTTTTGGGAAGTTACTATTTGTAGAAGGGTCTGTGGGGCCATTTATGAAGAGAATGCAGTATCTAAATACGATTGCAAGTCTATGTGTACTGGGCGTCGTTTATGATTAAAAAACAGGTGTTTTCAGTTTATCTGTATACTTTCTAGTGTGAGATTAAAACCGAAAAGTTTTTTAAAACTCAACTAAGTACAAGTTGTCTTATTGTTATTAACGACCATTTAGAACTACAGAGTTTAATTTTAGAATTTTTAATTTCGATGTAGTTATTAGTTTAATTAAAAATCAAAGATTTCAGGGGTTACTTTGTGACATTAAAACTAACCCTCGCAATGTTAAGCAGATACAATTTTATCAGTAATTATTTTATTGGGATTTTAACTGAAAGTTTAGAATAATAATGCAAATTCTTCAGATCTAAAATGCCACGGACATATTACAAAAAGAAGCTTGGTAGTAGGAATTACAAAAATTACACTAATGAGAAAAAGCTCTCAAAAATATAAGACAAATTGGGCTCCCCCTACGTGTTGCTTCAGAAAAATAGGGCAAACATATTTTTTGTTGGCGTTATTAAGAGGGTTACTTAATAACAACAGTATTTTCATAGTAAAAAATGGCTGTCACAAAGTAACCCCAACATTCGGGGTTACTTTATGACACTTTATTTAATTAATATCTCTTTTTCTATACATAATATTGCAACCTACCACTGTGCATTCAAAAGACTAAGGTTCAAGCTTCATATTCATGTAAAATTTATTGTATTTAGTGTAATAACAAATTCAATTTAAGCAAAAAACATAAAATTGTCACAAAGTAGCCCAGGTTTACCGACATGTTAGTTTTCCATTCCGTAATTTGAAATCGCATTACGTGCTGCAAAGAAATATTGACGAATATTTTTACTGTAAAAATAAATGTTTTTTGAGATTTTTAACCAGCAAGCCAAATTTTGTGAGCCCTAATGCTTAATCACAGCGAATAAAAACAGTAATAAGTTGAATTTTGCGACTACGGTTTGAAATTTCCCGAGAGCATATTTTACAATCGGAAGGATCAATCACCTTATGTAAAAACGGATTGCAGATTGTAATTTTTATTGAGTAAATAAAAAGCTCAGATATTTTAACAAACCCCCGCAACTCCAGAAATGCTGTAAAAAAAGCTCCTACAAGCATGGTAAGCCGACCAAATTGAAGTAGAAGGAGAATAACGTTTCGATTAGTTATACGTGTTATTCTGTATCAATTTCAGGCGAACCTTTGGACACGGTTTTGAACTAATGAAAAACTCTGGTCGCAATGCAAAACCCTGTCGACAAACAACAGTCTTAAAATAAATAACACGAAAACTGAAATAATTAGATTTGGGAATTACTTTAATAATCCACAATAGGTATGTTGACTGTTTTTGGGAAAGTGTTTTAAATCGTGCATAAGTACCTAATATAGCTACAAATATTTATTATTTTTATTTAAATACTACTCAAGCCTTTAAATTCATGTATTTTAAATTCCGTTTCAAATTTCGGTCTAAAACGCCAATACTTGTCACGTGGCTGCCGTGACGCGTGACGTCAGACGGTCATAAAGTAGGAGGCTGTGCTCATAAACGCTGGTAAACCACACAATTGCCCCACATAAATTTTATATCATTTTATAGATAATTGCTTGCTCTACCGACATCAACAACTAAAAAATGTATTATTGCTTTTGTTTTTGTAAATTTATTAATTATTAAAATTAGATATATAGATATACATTAAGACACAATACAGCAATGCTGCTTTGATTTTGAAACAACGTCAATATGATTGACGGTCGGTAACTCTTTTGTTCAATTTCACCTTGCGCCTCTATATATTTTTCTAAAAATGGTGCCAAAGTGTTTATGAGACTATAAAACGTCGAGAAATTTTCGTCCGACCGACGCTTAGGCCTTGTCATCCGACCGACGCCAATAGTGTATGTGCCATATGTCAAACACACTAAAAAATCTTGAACTCGAGTACGCATGCGTTATAATATGTGGCTGTAGTGCACAATGACGTGTTAAAAAAATAAAATGTCAGGTGAAAATGACGACATGACTGCGGCACGAGAGTGTTATATCGACGTTATCATTTTTAGTTGAGTCATCGCTTAATGACGGTATCTGCTTTACCGGCCGATGATGCCGACAAAGGCACATAACGTGCAACAAGCCATCGACAGCTTAGATCTTCCATATGCATGGCGCATCATCATAGTCCCGTGATCACGATCCTCGATCGACATCGCATAGAAGAAACAAAAATATCATTTTATTTACTGAACTGCCATAACGCACGAAGTGCTGTAGCCAAGTTCTCGCAGAAACATTGTGCTTAGGGTTTGCAATCCAGCAGCTTTTTTTTATCCAGCTGTATCAAAGCAAATCCAACTGGATCCAGCGCGGATCCAGCATTAATCGATTTTTCAAATAAAGGAAACCATTTTTTTTTCAAACTCTAGAAACTATTTATCTACATTTACAACAAATATTCGTTTGTATAGTTATAAGTAATTTTTGGCGTTAGTAAAGTACTCTAATAGTAAGCAATAGTTACGAGTATTCGGAGTATTTTTTATAAATTATCACAATACAATCATAAATCACTTAAACTGATATTTTAGATATCTGAAATAGTTATTCATTTACCTATTTTACTAAATACTAGCGACCCAGTCCGGCTTCGCCCGGGTGTAAATGTAATACATAGGATATAAAAGACGAGAATCATTATCATTAAATTCTCAACGTGTATTGAATTTGCGCGAATTCAATCGCTTTTATTTGTGAATGTTCAAAAATCGAAGAAAAATCTTATTTCCCAAAAAGAAATTTAAAAAATTCTGTTGATTCGATCGCTACCAAACTTCAGAAGATCACCCGCTGGGCTAATATAAAGATTGTCTGAAAATTTCATCAAAAATGGTCTACCCGTTTGGAGTCCATAGATTACATAAGCATCGTCTTTTATCTATATAGATTATTAAAATGTAATAAGTGGTTATTGTGACATAACGATAAGAGTTGGACATATAGTATCGCGAAGTTTTTTGTAGTTATTGTTATGTTCTTTAATATTGTAGAACATACTTTTGTTCTATCATCAATAGTTTCCGCAGCGCATGCGACGAACGATGTTTTATGGCATTTTTTTTACACCTTGAGTTACGTTACTAAAGTTTTAGTAAGGATCCCTAATATTTTCTAGCAATAAATATAGCCTGTGTTACTCAGGGTGAATGTAGCTTTCTAATGGTGAAAGAATTTTTTAAATCGACACAGTAATTTTTGAGTTTATTCATTACAAACATACACACACACAAAAATACAAATCTTTCCTCTTTATAATATTAGTGTAGATGTAGTCTCAGTTTCTCAGTCTCAATAATTTTCGAAATAAAATTGTGTAGCCCGCTTATAAAATCTTTAGTTAACTCTTATTAGAAATAAAACTTTAATATAAATTATATAATTTAATATTTGATTTGTCTCTTAAAGAATGAAGCCAAACAATTATGTAACAGTTTTTTTGTTTACTTTTCTGAAAGTAAGAAATGTTATTGACGGTGTTATATTTCAGTCTACTTCTTAAACAACTGCAAATATTCCCGAATGTGGAAAGGGTTCTCTCTACCGCTACGCCGGTTGGTTTGGAGTCATCAAATAATCATAGACCAGAGTTAGGTTTTCATCTTTTTTTCCCTCACTTATATAAAGTGCCATTTCTTTCTTCAATATCTTATCATAATCCTTCTCAGACCCAATTCATTACTTGTTTTTAGCTGATTGCGGATCCGCACCGCTGAATCCAGCAATAGATGCTGGATCCAGCAAGACTAAAAATGTGTTGGATCCAGCTGGATTGCTGAATTCAGCATTGCAATCCCTAATAGTGTTATATTAGCACTATCTTATATGAGGTTGACTCCTAATTAAATGATTAATTAGAGCGATTGTGATCCTTGATGACTGGTGGAGACAGGGTCCTGTTTTCCACTGGGCACGGGCCTAGGTCCCCGCGATCGATGGGGCCCCCTAGTTTCAGACCAGCATCCGATAACCGATACTTCCGACAAATATATCGATATATTTTTTAATTGTACAGTGGAATCCGTTTATAATGACATCGAAGGGAATTGACAAACACGTCATACTAAGCGGACGTCATACAAAGCATTTTTGTGAAAAAAAAACTTTCTTTTTTTAGGTAGCATAGGGCCGCTGACGGGTATTCCTTTGTTTCGCGTGATTTTAAACTACTGAATTAACGCTTGATCAACATTTTCTTGCGCGATTTTCGAAGCCTCTTCGGTTTCAAAACATTTGAATTGAACGATCGCTTAATCCGGTTCTTGTTTTTGAAAATCATTGAGATTGTCGAATGACCCACGCCCAATTCCTCTGCGAGAGATGAGCTTGATTCTCCATTTTCTAATCTGCATATTATTCACCTTTCTCCTCAATCGTAAATGCTTTACGACGTTGATATGACATTTTTTACATAGGATATCACTAAAAACAATGCGTGACGTTCAACTATCAATTACTCACTGAGATTCAAAACAAAAACAAGCCACGTGCCGAACGTCGTCGGGAATCAACGAACATTGCCGAAGGTGTAAAGAATCATGTCGGTCACTATAGACGGACAAAATTTATTAAAAATGGGTCATAATAAGCGACATGTCACTGTAAGCGAAGTCATTATATCCGACTTTGTTACAAAGAATTTTATATGAAAACTAAACCTCGTTGTGTAATTACGTCATAATAGGCGGTTGGTCAATATAGGCGGAGTCATAATAAACGGATTCTACTGTATTTGTTAATTATTGATTTACATAGGGGCTCCATTATCCGAAAGGGCCCAGGGCATCCAATAGGTTAAAGACGGCTCTGGTTGGAGAAAGTTTGCATAAAAATCCGTCGCAAACGATCAATTGAGAAGCAATAGTGAGTTTAAAAATGCATTTATTTACCGTCTTAGATCAGTAAAGATGGCAAACTCACTTGTTTTTTGCAACGAACTTGGCTCCTTTTTTCACATTTATGTTTTTGGTGGAATATTATGTACAGATAATGGTACCGTACCGTAGACAGGTAAGTTGTCAAGCTATTATGCTGTGCTGTACAATGTACACTCAGTGCTGCTAAATTTGAAACAGGGCTGTCTATTGGTCAGTCCTGATGACCTCAGTTGTTAAGCGTCTATAATTTACAATTGTATTGGTTAGAAAGAAACCTCTTAAGCTAAAAATATGGCTTCGGCTGATAGCTGATTGTAGACTTATTCGTCAACATTCTGCAAAAATTCTTTCCCTATAAGGAAGATAAAAGACAAATCTAAGTCTCTAATGGACTACTTTTGCAATTAATGTACGATTTACTAGAAAAAAGTTGGCATTAATTGTGCTAAAAAAACACACGTCGTCAATATCACACTACGACCTTATTCGTACTTATTTCACAAAACTGTTCCATCGCAAACCTAAAGTGAATTTTGCAAAAATTCTTTCTCTATAAGGAAGATAAAGGATAAATCTAGGTTTCTAATGGACAAGTTTTGTTATTTATGTACGATTTATTAGAAAAAAGTTGGCATTGATTGTGCCAAAAAAACACACGTTTTCAATGTCACACTACGACCTTATTTCACAAAATCGTTCAATCACAAACCTGAAGTGACTCTTCCTTTTTCGGAAAAGTTTTTTAAATCTTTAAAATACTTCCAAAATTTAGAGTCATCAACTGACAGCGGCACCCTTGCAACAGCATTTTTTTACCTCGTAGTGTGGTTTAAATTCAGAGCGTTCCGAGAACCTTAAAACGAAATGACATCACAAAACATACATGAACAGAGATAGGATTCGAACCCACGACAGTCCGATATTTGATTAGAATTCTACAAATTTTCAAATTGCTGTTGTCGACACCCCTGAAAACCGACGTGATCATTGGTTTGCACGAATTAATATCGAAACGGCATCGAAGTTGATCTTGAATTCTAAAAATACAAACTTAAAAAAAAATTAAACTCCTACAAAAAGAGGAAAAAAATGAAATTTTTAAGTCAAACCCAATTTAATTACTAAAAATTCTTCGAGTCGTTTCAAAATTGAAATTTAACTCTCTGATACTAATTAAAATGTGTCCCTAAAATTTTAATAAAATCGACCCGACAAACCGGATTTACAAATTTTATGAAAACGTTATTTTGCAGATAGTGAATTATTTACTGAAAGGTGTATATAATGTGGTATAGAGGTTCGATTGATAATAATATTGCAATTAAGAAAAAAAAAGTTATTTTAAGGGGTGTATTAAGGAGTCAAATTATTTATTTTGCCCAAAAACCAACTTAAGTTTGCATGATAAAGTCACACTGCCTGTATAAGCAAATACACTATACTGTCGGCAGGGTTTTGGCACTGCGACCCGGGTTTTTATTATTTTTATTATTATTATTAATAATAGAAAACAATATCACGGGTAATTGGAATAATGAAAATAAATCAATTTAAACACTCATTGATTGCAACGTTTCGTCTTTTTTTCTATTATAACATATATCTGGAATTGAACTTTAAAGATGAATTATTATTATTATTATTTTAAGTTTTAATTGAATGATATTTTAATCAGTTCGGTTGCAGAAAAGAGAATCCGAAATTCCAATTTAGAAAGCGTATATCTATATATACTCATATATTTAGATAGAGAACTGTTATTACTTACTCTGTTGTAGCGTGAATCAGTGTGGTTTTCTGTTCTGCACAAGCAATCAGCTCACTTCAGGATTAACTGTGACAAATCCTCTATCCTTAACGTCCTTAACATCCTTAACGGTGCGAGCCAATCATGCGGTGTACGGTTACAATCCTTGCACATAGAGGATGAGAAGGACAAGGAGGATAATGTAACCGGGGGAGACAATAACCGTCCAACTCGAAATGATTATGTTCCATCCCCCTTACACATTTGGAACGGTAATACTGTAAACGTAAAAAACGACTAGCGAAAGCATAAGGGATGTTTCCACCCTCTTAATAGTTGAAACGGACATGTTACAACCCTCTACTGATTAAAGTGGTCACATTTAATAAAGGTCGGCGGTTTTACGTTGGAGACATTCCGTATAAAAGATATACTACACTTATTTAATACACTTTAAAAAATTGGAGTTTAAAAAAAACTAAAATCACACGCTTTTATGAACTAAAAAATAAATAATTATTCCCTTATTGTAAGTTGCAATTTGTAACACTCACTCCTCAGACTATATTTTTCTAATGAATAAATCTTTTTTGATTTTGATTTCTGTTTTTTTTATTTTTATTTTTTTTATTCAGAAGACGAATAAGACTCAACTATTTAACGATAGGGAAAATCTGATTTAAAATATCATATTTGTAATAAAATACATATTCTATGGCTATTTTTGCTATCTATTGTCACGTAAACGTAATTTGAACTCGAATAAAAAGATAAATATTTAAAAACTTTTGATTACATACGTTTTTTTACTATGTCCCGCTTTCAACCAAAGAATCCCGCTTTTTTCACTCAAAAAGTTCCAAAATCCCGACTTGGCAAAAAAAAAATCTGGCAACGCTGCATCACACCCACTCTAAATAACGACCATATATCATTATACAACAAGTAACTTCGGCAACTTATAAAGCACCTACTGTTTGTAGGTACTTACTAAGTTGCCGAAATTGATAAGCAAGCAATCGAAGCAGCGGAATTATTAGAAAAATACTTTTTGTATAACCACAGTACCTATCACAAGATATGAATAAAATACATAAGAAAATACAATTAAAATACTACCATAGCAAAAAACATCAGAGATAGATAACAGATTTTACGCAATAAGCGTTGTTATTTGTGTTAATAGTAATGTTTGTAAATTTTATGCGTTATTAATAAATAATAACAATATTGATTTTTCTTTCTCGCCATATAACGGCAACTACCGAGCTGGGTAGAGTAGTGGTACAGTACTAGACTCGCATTCGGGAGGTACGGGTTCGATTCCCGGCAGGGGCAGATGTGGCTGGGACTTTTTCCTACTGCCTCTCGCTGAGAAACGGTAATTCCTGTACCGGCCATCTTGATTGAGGTTTTCCATAGTTTCCCTCAATTAATTCCAGATAAATATCGAGATGGTTCCTTATTAGAGGCCATGGCCGAATACCTATCAAACTCCTAGTTCAAAAATTACCTACCTTATCCTAATTTCCTATAATTCCTTCATTCGCCCATTGCTATTATATAAGTTGAAGTTTTAGAAATGTAGAAAATAACGGGAAGTGGTAAAATGGAAAATAGTAATGGTGCGAATGGCGTCTGTTATGACATAATGTCGAGAAACGGACGTTAAACGCATTATTATTATTATTATATAACGGCAACTCTCTATCAAGCCAGAAAATGCGCAGTCCCTTCAGCGTCGTTATATAGAGTTTACACTTTAATTTGACAACAAAATTAGCTTTACTGTAAATAGCGTGGAGTGCTTAATAATATCAGTAATACATTTTTCATTTACTAGCTAATTGTAAACGTAGAGCTATTAGAAAATTTAAGTATATAGCGCCTTACGCTTTTTACAGTAAAGCTAATTTTGTTGTCAAATTATTTAGCATTTTTTAGTTCATAAAGGCGTGTTGTTTCAGTTTTTTTAAACTCTTTAATTATAAAACTAAGAAACAGTATTGCATTTGATTATTATTGGATAGGCAACGCAACGTACGTCACTGTACAGCGTGTTAGCTTGCTTGCTGTAATTTTTCAAGTTTTCCTTATCCTTAATGTCCTGGTCAGGATAATGGGACAAACTTATTAAATTATTGTATTGTCATCGGTTCTTGATAAGTGTGCAAAGTTTCAGTTTAATCCGACGTTTTAAAGTCGGTGAATTTCACGTTCAAAGATTCCATTACAAACAAACATACCGGTGAGGTTAATAAAAGCATGTTAAAAATGATGACAATTATATTAATGTATGATTATAGCATCGGTTTCAGTCATAGAAATTATTTAGTTTTTATTTACAGCGTGAAAAAATGAACTTTTCCCAGAAACAGTGTACTTGAGCTTGAAACTTAAATGACAGTGTACAAATAAATCGATTCTGACAAGTTTAAGGGCGGTTTAAGGGTGGCCGTAGCAAATTAAATTTAAACATAGGACTTTAAATCACCCTAAACTCAATGACTTTGATCACGCATTTTTATTTATTTTAATCGGATTAAACTATATTTACTTTGTTTGATCTGATTACATTTGCACAGATTCGTGATTAAATTCTGACATTCATATGTCATTTATTATTTGCAATTTTGAAGACAGATTTTAATATTTTATTTTAGAAAACTAATCGTTTAAACCAGGGTTGGAGAATCTCATTATCCCGGGATATATAGGCAAAAATGTAGTGGTAAGTCTACAATAATTCGCATAGATATTTAATATTTCGATATATCGATATAAAATTCCGAGTATCGAAAACCGATATTTTTTTCCAGTAGCAACACTTGTATGTACTACCGCGACTGACTATGGTCGTTTAATTATTCCGAAAATATCGAAAACTCCACTGCAAAAGATACATGTGTTTTTACATATGTTTTTGGAACATACTTTTAAGGGCGTTCCAAAAACAACAACAGTGAATAAAGCACATGTAAAATACATTTCTTTTTCACCGGATTTTTTGAGATTTTCGGAATAATAAACAGTCAAAAAAGCCATTCATGCAATATTTCATTTCATTTCTACAACATCTGGAATATTTTTAATTATTTCGATTTACACCTCAATTCATGTTGTACCAACAATTTTCTGTCGAATGTCATCTCTGGCACGCATGTCATAGGTTTTCCATCCCTCGTTTTATTAATTGTTCGATTAATCTCTAAAATTATCTGCTGCTAAATGTATTAGACGTTTGATTGATAAACAAAAAAAATTCTTATCGTTGTTTTTGTATATTTCAGATAATTTTATTTGATTTATTAGAAATAATGTCCGTTAATTGCTATTTGAGATTATATTAAGGTAGCCAATATGTATACTAAATTTCTACTAGTGCCAATGTTCTCTTTAAAATTGTACCGATATATTGGTATTTTTTAAAAAATATATCGGTATCGATATCGAATCTTGAAAAAAATATCGATACGATATATATCGATACATTCTCAATATTGTTCACGTCCATTATAATTAATAAGTTTTTTTTTATTATTTAACAGAAAATTGGACAATTCAATTTTAATATAGTAAACTAAATTAAAAAATTTGCGACGTTTCGTTAAATATTTTTAACTTCTTCGGGCAAAACTTTAACTAGTTAACCATAACTTTAATAAAATTTAGATATTTAACAATACATATATTTAATTCAATAAAAATCAAATAGTAAATATTTAAACTAAATATTTACTATTTGATTTTTATTGAATTAAATATATGTATTGTTAAATATTTAAATTTTATTAAAGTTATGGTTAACTAGTTAAAGTTTTGCCCGAAGAAGTTAAAAATATTTAACGAAACGTCGCAAATTTTTTAATTTAGTTTACTATATTAAAATTGAATTGTCCAATTTTCTGTTAAATAATAATAAAAAAAAAACTTATATCGATACATTTTGACATTTCTGACATCGCTAGCAAATACACTAAAAAGAGTATATACTTTTTATTAATAATTGTTAAATTCTAATTTATATTTCATGTATATTTTAAATTTTATATCTACTTAATCAAAACATTTAATAGGTTGTATGTATTATTATTATTTGTTATTTCAATTGTAAATTTTATAAATTGTATTTTTGAAAATTTAATTACAGTTATTAAAGCTTGATAAAGTTCCAAACAAGGAACGAAAGGTCGCTGTAAATAAAAAAAATTAAGTGTTTATTTAAAAGTCCTTTTTCCCGACAAATAATTTTTATATTAATTACCAAGGACGAAAAAGAAATAAAGTCAATAAAAGTATAGTATTTCTTACCACAACATATTTATTAATGGATGTACATTTCGAGAGCTAAGCTCCCATCTTCAGCAATACAATAACTAAATTACTATTGCTGAAGATGGGAGCTTAGCTCTCGAAATGTATATCCATTAATAAAACTGTTGTGGTAAGAAGTACTATATACTTTTATTTTTATTTTTGTTCTAACCACACTACCCTTAATGTTGTTTACTAAAAAGAGTCCTTAAATGAATTTTGTGACCACAATTCGAAATATCCCGAGAGCATATTTTACAACCTGAGGGAACACTCACCTTAACACGTGTCAATAAAATTAAAACTTTGACATTATAACCATATAGCTGTAGGAGGATAATTATTAAAGATACGAAAAATTTATGCACTATCATCTTTCGAAACTAATTGCATTTATCATTAAGAAGAGACCCTGATGACGGTGCGTGTTCTTTCGCTGCTTGCCTCACAGTGATAATTATTTGTCTACGTAATCAGAGGCGTAGCTAGGTAACCGAAGGCTCTGATGGGGCAAAAAAAAAACTGGGGCCCTAAGTAAACTGTTTAGGCTTTATCAAGTCAAAATATAAATATACAGGCTGTTTATTAATTGAGTGCCGATACTTAAGGATGTAAATCCTTGGGTGATTTTAAGAAGAAAAGTTAATATCAACATGTGTCCTAAACCTCTTGATTTTTGAGCTACAGGGTGTTAAAGTTTTCAGAAAAATATAACTTTTTTATCATAATTTTCTTATCACTCTTAGATATTTTTATGAAATTTTGTACATACCTTTTAATCGTTAAGGAGCATTTTTTGACGTAAATTTCTTTTTTTAATTTTTACTAGTGACGTACGGGGTTTGACCTGAATATTTAAAAAAAAAAATGGTACGCCACTGTTTTCTAAAAACCAAAATTATTTTTGAAATCCTCATTTATTTTGGAGCAAATTTGGTCCATAGACTTACTTTCGTACGACGCATCGTTTTCGCGTAAAAAATGCTTCTTAATGATTAAAAGGCGTGTACAAAATTTCAAGAGTGATAAGAAAATTATGATAAAAAGGTTATATTTTTCTTAAAACTTTAACAGCTTGTAGCTCAAAAATTAAGAGGTTTAAGAAATTTATGTTGATATTAACATTTCTTCTTAAAACCACCCGAGGATTCGCACCCTCAAGTATCATCACTCAATTAATAAACACCCTGTATATAAATACTTTAAAGGTGCAAATCAGAGCAAACCTATAATAATGTACTTAAGAATAGCGTTTCTCAAGTAAAAATCTTATTTTTCTTGTGTTTACTGGAACTCGAATACTTATAGTTTTTTTTTCATGTGATAGTTTACAGAAAAAAATTTGAAAATTGAAAATAATATGATGTATTCTATAAAAGATTTTTGTTGCAATAAAGTTTTAAGGTAGTTGTCGTGGTTAAGGCACACCGTCAGAAAATTCTTAATTTTTGTATACTTAATAACGACATGATAATACAATTACCCTGAAAATTTGAAGTCGATTGACCGTATATAATCCGAGATAAATTCAATTAAAAATTGGATAATTAACATTGATTGTATACGATCTCTGTAGTTCTGAACCAGTTTCTTATTTATAAAAAAAGAACTAACTGTCAGAAACTTTCCAAAAACTGACAGTCTTTCAATGCATTTGTTATGCGTTTAAAAAAAATAAGAAAAAATTTTTGACCGTCTAATTATTTATAAATAACGGTGTAAAGTTCAACAATTTATAGAAAAGTATACATGCATATGAATACTGAATGCGTACAAATTATGGATCACTTAGCTACAAGCTAGTATACTTTTGTGGCACGTATAATCTCTAACTTTTTGACAATATTGTACCACGACAACTACCTTAATTTATTTAACGGGTCATTTTTATAGAATTGCCATAACCCACCAAATATGACGGCGAATCTGTGAAATTGGCAACATTGCACAAACAACAGAAAGAATACACGGGAATTCCCCACAAGTTTCGAAATTTGTTGGGAATTCCTCTGTATTCTTTCAAATTAGTTGCCATGATTAAAGTCGTATTACAACGTATTTTATTTACATTTCGAAGGTGGGAAAATTTTTCGCTAGTTCATTTTGAGGTTTGCTGGTCCGAGGACCCCTGAGCTTGGGGGCCCCGATGCACTGCACCGTCTAGCCCTCCGGTAGCTACGCCACTGTACGTAATAATCCAGTCGGTCAGCTAAACATTGAATCTAAACTCAAGATTATGTTCGACTTATATCTACGAATTATTGTGGACCGCTATGATTCCAAGTCTCTCAATCTTTCCACCTCATTTACATCTTATAGACGCCGATGACGTCAGATGTTGAGCGTCTATAATCTACAATCTTTCTCTCTCTTACTCATTTCCATCTTATGCATGTATAATGTATATCTATATGAAGAAATCAAATGGTTAGGAACTAGTCAGGAACTATCCTAACACCAAACTGAGAGAAGTGACAGTTGAGTATTTGAATTTAAAAAAAAAATACTAATTTTTTTTATTTTTTAAATAATATATCATAAATAATATTGAAGAACGAAAAGAAAAAAAAATTAAGTCATAGGTAATTAATAACTAATTAATTAAAATGTATAAAACTTCATAAGATATCACTTGATTACAAAACGTACCAGGAATGACAAAAGTTGTGCATTTGTGTATGGTTTTATATTACATACTATCAAAGTAACCATGGCAACCAGGACCATAAAAACATTTTGACGTCACAGAGGTTTTTGGCGCGTTATCGGATCTTAGCTTAAACATTATTTTTAAAACAAATATAACTTTTTCATTATGAAATTAAACAAAATAATATAAGTAGTTTCGCTATAAAACTTGTATGTGATCTTTCCATTTATGTAAAAAAAAAATCATTCAAAAACCCAGTTGGGAGTTTTAAGTGATTGATCCCTCGGATTTCGAACTGTGGTCGCAAAATTCATTTTATTACTGTTTTTATTAGCTGCGGTTACGCATTAAGCTTCACAAAATTTGGCGTTCTGCTTAAAAATTCCATAAAACATATTTTTACCCTAAAAATTAAATCAAAAAACGCGATATTCCTCAATATTTTTTACAACACGTCACGAGATTTCGAGTTACGGGAAGGCAAATTTAAACATTTTGAAGTTAATACGCTTTTATGAACTAAAAAATGCCAAATAATTTGACTAGATAGCACTCCTTGTTTTTTTTACAGTAAAGCTAGTTTGCTTGTCAAATTGTTTTACATTTTTAAGTTCATAAAAGCGTGTTGTTTTTTTAAATTCTAGTTTTAGTTATAAAACTAAAAAAAAATATTGATATTGCCTATAGGGTAGGCAACGCAACGTACGTCACTGTAATTGCTGTAATTTTTCAAGATTTTTTATCGTGAAGGTCCTGGTTAGGACAATGGGACAAACTTATTAAATTATTGTATTGTCATCGGTCCTTAATAAGTGTGCAAAGTTTCAGTTTAATCTGACGTTTTGAAGTAGGTGAATTTCACGTTCAAAGATTCCGTTATAAACATTCGGTCAAAGATTTTATTTTTTTATCCTGAAGGTCCTGGTCAGGATAATGTATTGTCATCGGTCCTTGATAAGTGTGCAAAGTTTCAGTTTAATCTGACGTTTTGAAGCGGGTGAATTTCACGTTCAAAGATTTCCTTACAAACATACAGATGAAGTTATTAAAAGCGTTTTAAAATACTGAAAAATTTGGTTTGCTCAATAATTTTTTCCAAATTAATTTTTTTCTGTACAAAAAATTGTGTAAAACTTTCCTCGTTATTAGGTAACTCACTTTCTACGAGTATTTTATTGAAATCCAAAATGAGGCAGAGAACAGTTCTAGATCAAGCTAACGAAATGAGTATGGCACGTCGTTTCGTGTTGTTTTTGTTTTATAATGTCAGAACCAAACAGCAGTTAATTAAATTATAAGTTGGTAAGTTCGTAAGTATATGAGCAAAAGTGATTAATTTTATAGTTGCTGCAGTAGTAACCAGCAAAAATTACTGTTACGTTTCGAAACGTTTTTTTACCATTCCAACCCACTAGTGGGGAATGGTAGTAATTTAGATCAAAATTCACTTTTCAAAATTTTACATTATTTTATCGTTTTGAGGTCTCCTGTATTCAACAAATGTTTGGAAAAAGTATATGCGTTTGTTTGAGACACACGATAAAGGCCAAACGAAGGAGCGGATTGAGACCAAATTTTGGGAGAATTTTTAATATGCAAATACGAAGAGCCCCCCGTATTCTTTTTGGGGAAAATCGACTCGTGCGCAGAGGAGATACGTGCTATATAATGCTGTTTTTCGTATTATGATGGTATACTTTTTAGAGTTGGGTAACTCAGATCTGAACCGATTCAAAGAGCCGACTCCGACAGAAGATCCGTGAGAGCCGACTCACATTTTTTGAGCCGACGGATCAACGAGTCCGCATAACTCAGTGAAACACTTAACACACAGAAGCACATTTTACACTTACGTATCAGTTCTTGCTTCGATGCATCTGTCAGCTCAAATGACTCATGCATCACATGTTTGGCTATGCATTCTTGATTCTATACAGATCGTGATATGATTGACTGAACTAGGTAACTCAGTGGCAGACTGCAGTAACATATTCAGAACTCGGCTCTTTTTGAACCGGTTCAGTGAGCCGGCTCACATACGGGATCCAGATGCAAAGATGCAATTCACTAAAAAGACCCGTTTTTCGCATCTCTAGCTTTGACTGTAGTTAATACACAAAAAATATTATGCAACGTTCTTCCTATAATAATTATTAACAACCGGTATTTGTTTTTCAATAGTTTCTAAGATTTTCAGTAATAAATTTCTAAAATGTCAAATTGTACTCAAACTGTAATCTGCACGTGTAACATTGCCACACCTACATTTTAATTAGAAAATCAATTATAATTTCATTATAATTATAATTTATTAATAAGTATTCTAAAAAATATACCGAGTGAAACAGAAATGAAGGTTTTCAATTTAAGATTAATAAATTTTAAAAAATGCATCAGAAAACCATGGCAGTGCATATAAATTTTAGAATTATTTCTAGTAAAAAATCCCTCGGATCGTAAAATTGCAAACTGTTATAGGTTATAGGTTATACAATTCTAGGCGTTTTTTTTAAGTTATACAATTACATCAGAATTAAAAAGAATCATTGAACTGTTATATAATTCGTTTTTTTCAATGTTAACATCGCGACCTTCAGTGTTAGAAGCAAGTTGTACTGTGTTTTATATTTGAAGCGATCGTTTCGGATTTTCTGCAATTGTGTTGTGATTTATTTTTAAAATTGTGTGCATCAAGTTTTTGTAATTTGGATTTACAGCTGGTAAACACAATTATTTTATAGTTTTATAAATTCGATGGTTACAGAATAACATCTCAAACAGGGTCGTCTTTAACCTATTGCAGCCCCTAGGCACTTTAGGATAATGGGGCCCCTATGACTATTATGGAAGACTATTTTTTCTTAAAAAAACATTAATTACTAAACAAATTAACAAATATATTATTAGAAAATTTATCGATATATGATATTTGTCCGCAGTATCATTTATAGAATGTTGATCTGGCAAGAATTAGGGGGCCCCATCAATCACGGAGCCCTGATCTCAAAGCTTTCGTACTCAATAGGGCTCCATTTCTATACGGAGACGATTTTATGTATAGGTACCTACCGTCAACGACATTAATAACTTCTGTATAATAACAAAATCAAATTACTTGCAATACTGTTCAATATTTTTATTTTTATAAAAGACGTTTCAACCAACAGTTTTGGTCCTTTTCAATTTTCAAATATAAAATTAAATAAATTTATTATTTATTAACATCTGTATAATTTTATTGGGGAAATTTATGTATGCTCTAGGAGCGGGCAACGCAGATATTTGTCTCTGGCGCCAAAATTTGTGGGCGGCATTTTGGCTGTGTGAGGAAAAAAGTTTTTGTGATTTTAGCGTCGTTGATGTGACCTTGTCTTATTTTCAAAATAATCGCGTTTTATTTGAGTGCTCGATACTGCACATTTTTAATAATATTTAAAAGCGTAAAAATTTGTATACCGCTAACAATTTTGGGCTAGGTACAGATATTTCTTAATTATTTTCTACGGTTTTGTACTACTTTGGTGTTTTATTAAAAATAAAAAAATATTTATTTTCATTTAAAGTATCCACTCTTAAGGAGCGGCAATTTGTCTTTTTGTCTAGGGCGACGTAACCGCTGTCTTCAGTTATTTCTGTAAAAATAAATATTGTGTTTATTTCTTTTCAGGTTTAAATCGAATCCAGCTCAAAGCCCAGTATTTCTGTTGTGCGGAACTGAAAGTTGGCAGTCGACTTCTACACGGTGGCGTAATTTCAAAACCGCTGGAAGAAATCTAAAAGGTCAGTGTGATCATTTTTTTGTTTACATGTTTTTACACTGTTAATTTTTAGAGCTTTCATTGTAAATGTCTAAAAGTCGATCCAGCTTTTCGTAAATTTCGCGACAAAAATAGTTAGTGGACTTAAGGTAGTTGTCGTGGTTAAGGCACACCGTCAGGAAATTCTTAATTTTTGTATACTTATTAAGGACATGATAATACAATTACCCTGAAAATTTGAAGTCGATCGACCGTATATAATCCGAGATAAATTCAATTAAAAATTGGATAATTAACATTGATTGTATACGATCTCTGTAGTTCTGAACCAGTTTCTTATTTATAAAAAAGAACTGTCAGAAACTTTCCGAAAACTGACAGTCTTTCAGTGCATTTGTTATGAGTTTAAAAAAAATAAGGAAAAATTTTTGACCGTCTAATTATTTATAAATAACGGTTTAAAGTTCAACAATTTATAGAAAAGTATACATGCATATGAATACTGTATGGGTTACGTTTCCACGGGTACAGTCTTGCGTACAAATTATGGATCAGTTAGCTACAAGCTAGTATACTTTTGTGGCGCGTATAATCTATAACTTTTTGACAATATTGTACCACGACAACTACCTTAATAAACTGGATCGTTATTTCACTGGTCTATGGATAACTTTAAAGTGGATACATTTTTCCAAAAATGGTGCCAAATTGTTCAGGAGGCTATAGTGTATGTGTCATTTGGCAAACACACTACCACTAAAAAATATGTACAACTAGCGGTTTACCGGCGACTTCGTCCACATAGTATAAATTTGTACCCGCAGTTCTTTTATATAAATACAGTCAAAACCGTTTACGACGACATCGTTTAGAACAACATACCGGTTATATTGACCAAAATCGTAGGTCCCGACTGAATGCTATATGACCGTCTTATAAAAAACACTGCTTTTTACGACCTTGCTTATTACGACATACCGCATTAAGCGACTACATTTAATGTAATATCAGAAACGGTAATTCCTGTACTGGCCATATTGATTGAGGTTTTCCATGGTTTCCCACAATTAATTCCAGATAAATATCAAGATGGTTCTTATTTGAGGCCATGACCGATTACCTATCAAACTCCTAGTTTAAAAATTACCTACCTTATCCTAATTTCCTATAATTCCTTCATTCGCCCATTGCTATTACATAAATTAAAGTTTTAAAAATGTAGAAAAATAACGGGAAGTGTGGTAGATGGAAAATAGTAATGGTGCGAATGGCTTCGGTTATGACATAAAGTCGAGAAACGGACGTTAAACGCATTATTATTATTATTTAATAATGTATTTGTTAATTATTGATTTGCTTAGTAATTACGCTCTTTAAAAAAATAGTCGTCTTTAATAGTCATATAGGGGCCCCATTATCCGAAAGTGAAACGGCTCTGATCACTGTATTTTTTTAAATTGTTCTTTTTTCAATTTTAATACCTCTGTTGCTAATAAGTTTTCTGTACACTAGTTTATCAGTTATTTATTACATTCTGTCGTTCCTAATGTTACAGATTTTAATTTAATAAAACGCAGCAACACATTTTACTCGTAAATCAATAAAACGCATTTTTTTATCGTGTCAGGTAGTTTTTGTAAGATCAAATTTTAATTGAATTGGGTTTTTGAATGGATTTTTTTTTACATAAATGGAAAGATCACATACAAGTTTTATAGCGAAACTACTTTTATTATTTTGTTTAATTTCATAATGAAAAAGTTATACTTAATTTAAAAATATTGTTTAAGCTAAGATCCGATAACGCGCCAAAAACTTCGGTGACGTCAAAATGTTTTTATGGCCCTGGTTACCATGGTTACTTTGATAGTATTGTATAATAAAGCTATACACAAATACACAACTTTTATCATTTTGACGTCACAAACATTCCTGGTACGTTTTGTAATCACGTAATATCTCATGAAGTTTTATACATTTTAATTAATTTGTTATTAATTACCTATGGCTTAAACATTTTTTTTTCGTTCTTCAATATTATTTACGATACCTATATTATTTAAAAAATAAAAAATTTAGTAGTTTTTTTTTTAATTCAAATATTCAATCCTTTAATAAAATCTAATTGTATAATCATGCAGGGGTGGCCAACTTTTCTGTATAAAAGATTTACTTTTTATCTTAAAAGTGAGTCGCGATCGACTTGTCATAGGCGTAGTCTAAGGGAGAAGAAGGGGTGTGAAATGCATACTATGTTTATACACTGTTTCAGTATAAAGTACATTTCAGTGAGGTATAATATGTTTAAAACTATTTTTTAGTGTATTTGCCATATGGCAACATACACTATTGGCGTTGGTCGGATGGCGGGACCTAGGGGTCGGACCAAAATTTCTCGACTTTTCTCGACTTTGGCACCATTTTTTAAAATGTTTATATATATATATATATACATATATATATATATAAACATTTTAAAAAATGGTGCCAAAGTCGAGAAAAGTCGAGAAATATATATATATGTGTGTGTGTGTGTGTACGGGCAATAACTTTCCAAAGAGTTAATTGATTTTAACGAAATTTGGCCCAGGTATTGAAATCCATCCCTCTCAGAAGCATATTTAAAATGGGCGTAATCGGGCCATTTTAAGGGTAGTTTTTAGGGGTTGAAAAATGTTTTTGGGCCCCAAAACACCGAAAAAATTCTCAGAATCGGTTCAAAATTGACATTTAACCCGTTAGTAGCAATTAAAAAGTGTCCCTAAAATTTTAATAAAATTGGCCCAACAGGACCGGACGCACATTTTTTGAAAACACTAATTTGTAGATAGTGACTTATTTATTGAAGGGTGTATTTAATTCGGTGTAGACGTTAGATTGATAATAATATTGCAATTAAGAAAAAAAATGTTATTTTAAGGGGTGTATTAAGGAGTCAAATTTTTAATTTTGCCCAAAAACCAACTTAAGTTCGCATAATAAAGCCATACTGTCTGTATAGCAAATACACTATATTGTCGGCAGGGTTTTGGCACTGCGACCCGGGTTTTTTTATTTAAAATAAGTTTTCGAGATATAGGCTCATAGGGAAAATAAATTTCCAGATCCAACTTTTGACAGCAGCATTCCGCACATGCTATACCGAAAAAATTCGATTTTCCGACACTTTTTCAAGATGGATTTTTACAAACTTAAAATGCAATTTAATTTTTCTATCTACTGCAATGTATAATTTGTTGTACTATTTTTCGTGAATATGAAAACGTTGTTATAAAAATGCACAATATGGTTGATAATTTGATTTCAATATTTCACTTTCGCGTTTTTTTGGCCCAGGAAAATTTATCAGGAAAAAATAGTATATTTTACTTTTTGCTAATCAAAAGCTCGCTGAGTACTCCTGGTACCTACTGAAATATATTATTGTTAGAAAGTTTTGTCTTCTACAATTGCTTCAAAGTCCATAGCAAGGGCGTACCCAGCGATGAACGGGGGGGGGGGGCAGCTGCCCCCTGGAAGCAAAAAATAAGTCGTTATTAAATTTTGTTGCTGGAATTTTTACAATTCTTGAAATAACTTTACTTCTACAAATCCAAGAAAAATGATACTAGTATAAGACATGTAACTAGAATATTTTTTTTCAAGCAAATAATTGTAATAACTTAGTTGATAAAGCACTGCTATTGTTAGTATTGGGGCCCAGTAGATGGAATTCACTGGACCTTTCCTATGTGGATTCTTTTTCTGTCTGAGCTGTCTGAGGAAACCAGAAGAAGTGTTCGGGTTAACACCAAATAAATTATGACATCTGCATTAAAATCAATATAATTAATAAAAAATATATGCAAAATCAAATAGAAAACTTTACAAAAATTATTCCCATTATAACTGACCTTTTGAAACACTTAACTGAATAAAACAATAAAAATAAAATGATGAAAAAAACTGACCTTTTGAAACACAGATTGCAAATGCACCACATCCTGAAAGGATTTGTGGGCTACCCCCCCCCCTTCACGTATAAAACTTAACCCATTGTAAACAACAACTGAACGACTTAAAGAACGAATACACGAATGTGAATGACGAATCTAAGAATTACAGAATGCCCCGATTTTACTCGGGAAGCCTTTTATTATTATATAAATTCTTCCCGATTGCCCGTTGGGTGGGAGATCCATGAAACAAAGGCTGGCAATATTTTTATTTCTGCCAGCTTGTGGTTCTCAAGAGACCACCGGTGTCGCCAAATTATCACCGGAAAACGTGATCACCGGAAAACACTATCGCCGAAAAACTGCCGACAAATATCTGAACATCTGGCAATCTTATCTTTCCCAGGAGGCTAAATGCCCACGCAAATTACAATATGATTAACAATATCCGGCCGCTTACACTATAATTATCCGTAATTTTCTTAATATTTTGGTTTCATTCACCTTTTCCGTGATAAAATGTTGCAACCTGAACAAACATGGCTTGCCCCCCCCCTAGTTTTGATCCTGGGTACGCCCTTGGTCCATATAGAACACGGAATTCCACCCCAGACATTGCGAGCGATTGACGATCGACTTGTTGGCCACCCCACATCTGCACCAAATTATAGAAACACGTTCTGTTTTCTGGCGGTGGGGGTTTTACATCATAGCGTCTTAATAGTGTATCGTTTCTTTAGAAAAATGTAAAAGTGATTGGTTAAATTGTTGAATCATAATTTTTGTTCGTGATAACTAGTTTCGACTATCCTTTCATATAAATATGAATTTTGCAACCACAGTTCGAAATTTTCCGATGTAAACGCTTAAAAATGCAGCGAAAAAAGAACGTTTTTGTACAAAATTTTTGACAAGATAATTATCCTCTATAAAATGACTGCTTTATAATGCATACATGTGGACATGTAAAGTGACCCATTACACCACTAGTGCTGTAAAGTAAAATCAAACTGGTTGCGCTAAACCAATTCAATAGTAAATCAATGCTTGAGTGGAAGTTGTTTTTTTTATTACCTACTATTAGAAGTGACGCTAGTGAAACATTTTGACAGTTAGGTGAAAACTAGCTATTTTGTAAAACTCCGTGAAAAAAATACCATATCGTATTATGGCCCGTGTGACTATAATCGGTGCCCATTTTGAACATAATGTCACAGCTCGTCGTTATATTACGACACCAGGATACTATACAATCTACAGATATATGTTCCCGTGATTTTATTTGCAAATTTTTCGCCTGAATGTAACGCATTTTTCCACAGAAAGGACTTTCCTTTTCCAACATCTCTATTTTTCATACCTTCAGTAAAATAACCATTTTAAAATAAACGTGGAACGCATGTTCTTTTTCTTGGTTTGGTCTTTATTATAGATTTTTTTCCTTCATATATCTCATTTCTCTAGAAGAATAATAATACTGGAGGTGTATTTTAGCTAATTATTTTTTACTAAAAAAAATCTATAACGTTTTTTTTTATATTCAGACAAGTTTTCAACTGCGCCACTGAAGAATATCGCTTCAGTTACTGAGAGAAGACTTTGAATTTGCTGACTGCATTTTTCCACCGCTCTGAGATCTTCTACTCCTAGTGCCATCATCGAAACAGCCTGGAATATAATGCTAGGTAATGTCTACGGACAGAACTCTAACAGAACAGTTTTAAGGCGCCTCACCTTCTTTTACTGGCAGAGCTGCTATCTGCAGCTCTGCCAGCAAATCCTTTTTTGAAGTAAAAAATGGTGAGGCACCTTAAAACTGAAAACGCGACATTCCGAGGAAAGAAGTGTCACTTTGGCCCACGTGACACTTCGTTTCTTGCAGTGGTCGCCTTTGAACTATTGTGGAGCATATTTTAATGTTATTAAGCTTTGTGTTTCAGGCGTCGTGGGACTGCCGAGTGGAACTACGATCGGGACTACGTTTAACGGCCGCGAGGTTAAGTAAAAGGTGGTAACGGTGAATTGATCTACAAAAATATTTGTAGGAAAAGAAATAATCTTTGCTTA
This sequence comes from Venustoraphidia nigricollis, assembly GCA_034508555.1. NCBI lineage: Eukaryota > Metazoa > Arthropoda > Insecta > Raphidioptera > Raphidiidae > Venustoraphidia > Venustoraphidia nigricollis. The sequence goes on from JAVRKA010000046.1 coordinate 2,195,399, forward strand.
TAAATTATAAACAAACCAGGTTTTACAAATGAATGGCTGCGTCGGCAAATTAAATAAGATGTCAACAAGTGTTTCCATAGTAGAATTAAGGGAAGTGGTCTAAGACTAGTTACGACATTCACAACGGAACTTGGCGCCTCGCCATACGGTGGAAGGGATCTTTCAGCGGGGAAAACAACTGAGTCAGTTTGTATTCGCGTTCTCTTCCGTGTTTCGAATTGCTGCGTTGTTCGAGCCGTTGAACGTTCGTAATTCTTCTGAGGGTTTGAAGCAGTCGTCTTAGCAGCGTCTCTACTCTGCTACATTCCCTGCTCGGTGTGATGCAAGCTGTTAGATTCATATATGCGAATATTTCGGGGCGGCATTGCACTGAGAAGTTCATCGTAATTGGTGGGCTAGTGAACGTTGCGGACAGGCGATTCATCACTCCAGTCAGTCTGATTGCGGATACTTAATATATAATATCTGATCTTCCAAAATTTAAATAAAATGTCTTATAAGGAAGAATCTAGAAGTAATAAGTGGTAACTTGCTCTTTGTGGTTAGCTTAGCTGAGGAACGTTGATGAATAGAGTTCTGTTGCAATATTTGTACGGGATTGGGCGCCCTCGAGGGTCGTACCGCCTTGAGACCTGCGATGGCTGGAGGTTGGAGTACCTCTCCAGTCATATTTTTTTTTTTGGTAATCGGGCCACGGTGATTCGAGAAGCCTGAAGTCGGCGTATTGCGATCACAATTATAAACCGCTTCTGCTTGGATATACTTACAGCGATATAAATTCAAATCATTGAAATTCGAAATAAAATTGCTGTTTGACATCACTTAAAACCAAATTGCCTCCAGTGCAGTCGTTCTTTGTCACATCGAGTTTGTTTACATTATTAATTATTATGTAGTACTAGTACATCTTTTCGATTGTGTGTTTCAGACCGGCCATAAGGTTGAATAAAACGCCGGGAAAGTCGTCGTTTTTAAGTAAGCCGAAATGATTTTGTCACCGGCTCCGCGATCGCGCGAGTAAGTGTTTAAATAAAATTTTAAATTAATGATTGGAAGGACCTTCCTTTTGCGACGGGGATCTACAGGACAACGACATGGCGATCCAGATCTTCACCGACCAGTCCAGTGAAAGTGTTAAAAATAATACTTAAATAAGAATTCGCGACTTTCAATCCGTTAGGTATATTAAAAATAAATTGATATAATAATACAATACTTCAGTGCAGTGTCTAAATCAATAAAATAACAGTGTAGTGCGTCGGTTCGTGTTAGAATTCGCGAGTTTCAATCCGTTAGGTATATTAAAAATAAATTGATATAATAACACAAGAGTTAAGTGCAGTGTCTAAATCAATAAATCAATAATATAGCAGTGTAGTGCTCAACTCAAAACTCAAAACTCCAGGAATGCAGGACCTTATACCGATGTAGACTGAATCGAGGAATTAGCTGCTGGGCCTGAGTTTCGCCAATCAGCAGAAATCGGTATGTATTGCTATTTTTACACGTTCTTAACCTGTTTTGCTTTCCAGGCGTTGATACGCTTGCAGGGGGTATGTCATAGCGATAGTTGATAGGCCATGGTTTTTTATCGTCACATTATTTAAGAAGAGTTGATTATGTACACAAGTGATGCTGTTATTGTTATTGGATTATAAAAAATGCATGTTACATCTTTCAAACAAATAAATTCAAAATTGCACATTTAAAAATACTATAACGTAGCATATTCTGCTGTTTTTTGAGAGGACTATAAATATTGTCCTATCATAAAAATTTACGTATATTATGTTGACTGTTTTCAATTTTCGAAAATTAATAAAATTAAAAATATCAATATTACGAAAAAAAGTTTCTCGTTCGAAATCGATGAAATAGTACAAAAAAAAACTTTTGTGATTGAAATTTTGTTTTCTTATTGTTTTAAATAATATTAAACCAGGTTACCATCTGGTAATATAGGTTTTCATAGTCAGTAGTCAGTACGGTTTCCTGAACTGATACCAATAAAAAAAATTGAATATGAATTGAATTCGGAATGTTCTAAAACACCTTTACATTTTTTGATGAAAATACTGGAATACAAATTAACAGAAAATGTGTCTTTTGTTTCAGATAGCAGCCTGTAATGACCCCGCTTTGGTGAGTTTTTTTTTTATTTTTTCTGTAATCTCGAGTTTCTAGTCAATAGAAAAAAAACTTTTTCGATTAACTTGAAAATATGGTTTCTATTGACTGGAAAAACTCAAACTGTAAAGTAAGACAGCTTGTTACTATATAAAATTATTATTAACCAATAATAATAAGGCAACACAGCTGTTCTACATTTTCTGGTTACGGTAATTATATTGGGATCCATCGTTCCTCTTTTATCTTTCGCGACGCGTTAAATTTCAGTTAGGGTCTCCGTGTAACATTTTTTTTCAGATATTTGTGTGTATAATTCTTTTGCAATGCAAGTTTCGACATTTCTTAATCACGTGACACGTTCACAGCTACCATCAGTAGGTTTTTCAATGTTGAAATTTGCTTTGTTTTATTTGTTTATATATTATGTGTATTAGTAGACCTTTTTACGTCCGAACATATCTTCAATATTTCTGTCACAAAACAGAATAATCGTCGAACAACATAAGTTTAATATATATTGAAGATACGTTCTATTTGAAATAGTATCACCTAAAAATACACTGGGGCGCGTCTAGGGGTTTTGGGAAGCGGTCAGTAGGGTTCGGTATCCGGTCTCGTCAGCATAGCTCCCCATCCTTGTGAGACCATCGCAGCTTTCGCATTAACTTAGCTGGTTTTTCGAACGCACAAGGTCCTTGCGCGGTTTGTAGGTATTTCTAGGACAGGACCTAGGGTTGGACCACTGGCTTGCGTCCTTTAGGAGGCCTTGGGTCATGTAAGCAACAGCCATAGTTGATCCAGGGGCGGAGGTGGTCCGAGCAGGGTTCGTTTAATTAAAGTGAACACTATACACACACTACAGCAAACAGATTCCTCCGTGAGACCGTGACGGACCCCTTTAGTGCGGGGGGTTCCCACAAAGGTGGAGGGACAGTTCCAAGCCCTCTGCCCAACTACCAGCGGTGGTGGCGAACAAATTGTGAGCCAGCCCAATTTCCAAGTTCGGCGAAAAAAAACCTAACCCAGCCATCCTCTGTTTTCCTATCCTTTTCCTTTTATCCTTTCAATCCTTGTGATCCATGTGTTTTGGTATTACAGCAAAAGCGTCAAGGAATTCTGATTTCCAAGAGAACTCTCTCGCTACAGGACTTCGACTATGGAATTCTGATTTCCAAAAGAACTCTCTCGCTATAGGACTTCGACTTTGTGGTAATATTTCAGTATGACGTAGTAGCTTATTTATGGGCCTAAAATATGCTACTATAGTCATCGGCAAATAGTTGGTAAAACTAGTTACCGTAAAACGGGGTGGCATTGGCCACGCGAGGTGACTTTGGCCAAAAAAAATAGTTTTGTTTTACTCGCGATTTATGATAGGAATTTTTATAAATTTTCGTAATATTAAATACACCGATTTTTTCCTTAATGTTCGCAGGTTATTTTTACATATTAGTTTTATCGATAATATCGAGCACAAAACGTATAAAAATTAAGAAACAGTTTATTGCAATTTACCCCGTTTTTCTATGCAAAAAAATAGGTTTCTGTAGCGACTTTCGTAAGTAGCATTTTTTATGATAATTTTTTTTTTTTGACAAACTGTTTTAATTATGATGTAAAATGTGGCCAAAGTCATTTTAAATGCCTTAGAACTTAGAACTGACAACTAAATCTATCTAATATGCACAAAAAATTGATCTGGCACAAAGTCGCCTCCACCATAAAAAATAAAATAAAAACCCTTATCTTTTTGTTTAAAATTTTTAAATTATATCAAAATCCTTTTAAAAAATGAAGACTTTATACCGTGAATCAGCAATACGTCAAAAAAAATTCTATCTAAACGTTATGATTGATCAAAGTTTGAAAATGGCTCAAAGTCGCCCCGTTTTACGGTGCCAAATTATTTATGATTCCCAATTTCTTTGTATTTTTTTTTTCAGATGAATGGAGGGACATGCCACCGTCCTCTGTTCCAACGACCTTTTAAAGATTTTGATTTTGTGTATCGCGATTTTTTTTTTTGCTTCGGATGAATTTGAATAATAAAATATTTTTTTTTATTTTTAAAGTTAGTTTTTTTAACTTCTGTTGTGATAAATTTTGTTTATTTTAAATTTCTAGGTAGGTAGTACATTTGTTTTAAAATTCTGATATACTGTTTAACGAAAATAGATGACATTCTGAAATGTAGATTTAAAACTGAAAGATCGTTGGAGATGCTCACCATAAATGTAGTAAGTCAGGTCTGTTTTTCAATTCGTAGGCTCATTTTAAGCACGTGGTTGACTATAAACAAAGCGGTCGTCGTAATTTGTCGCATAATAATAATAATAATATATAACGCTTAAAACAACAGTGGTATAACACGTCAACAAATTCACAGATACATATAATACATTATAATCTAAAATACAATACAAAAGGTTGGCTCTTTAGCTGGCCGTCGCGCGCGTCGATTCCTTGTGGGCCCACCTATGGGCCCGAAAAAAACCTCGATCCTACAATGTGCATGGTTTTTGGTATTTTAAATTTGTGTAATCTCCCCCGGGTACAACTCGCAGTTGTAGTTTAAAACACTGTGAGACTGTCTCCCGGGGGCGCAGGGTCAACATGTTAATTTTAAGTTTAGTTGTTGATTTTTATGATATATGTACTTGAATTTGAAATACTTTCCAGTTTTTCTGAAGTATTTTAGTGAAGAATCTTTTTTGTATCAAAGTAATTATAATTTTTATTTATCCAAACTGCGCGGTATGGAAAATTAAAATAAAAAATTTGAATTTAAAAATTTTTCAAGACGTGAGTGCTCTGGTAAAAATTGATTTAAATTGTTCGCGTCGTTTTTTACTTATTCGTGAAAGGTATTGTGTTTAATTCATACTTTTGTGGATGTTTTGCTAATAAATCAAAAACTGGATTAGATTATATTAAAATTTAGGAAGTGTCTATTTATACGCAAAAATAAAATAATTACTATTTATACGGGTACTGGATAATTAAAATAATCACTATTTATACGGATATAATTATGTTTTGTTTTTTTGTTTTTAAATTACGAAAATTGTACAAAATGAACGCTAGAAATCGGAGTTATTTTAGAATAATTATCAGTAAAAACTTTATATATAACATTAATTAATCTTTTTTATGAGAAATTAAAATAAAATTAGCAGTAAAATTGGTTTATTTTCCCTCTTTTTCAAAACTTTATCTGAAATTCGTGTGTATTGTTACCATCCATACGAACTGAAAAAAACTTAAAATTTGTTTGTCAGCATTTAGTTCTTACGTTGCTCAAAATATTTTTTTGTATAATAATTGAATTTGAAGTAATTAATCTAACATACAATTTTTTTACAATGAGTAATAATTTAATTAATTAATTATATTTAATTCTAGTATATATTTATATACTATTTGTTTGGGTATAATTGTTTTCCAGTATCTATATTAATAAATATAAAATAATAGGCGCAGCCTAAAATTTATTATATTTACTAATTACCTACTAAAAATTTTATCGTAATATTATATGACTCTATTTTTGAACTAGGTTAGGGTCAACTTGTTAATTTTAACTTCTATGTATGGAATTCGATATTTTCAAGAAAACTCTGTAAAATGTATAATATTTTTTTTATTTATTACTATGCGCTAAATGAAGTTGTCGATATCAAAAATTAAATATAAAAATGCTTCCAGGAAATGATTTATTAGTATAATGAGTGTTTCTCGACCGAGGTTTGCCATCAAAACAATTTGCCTACATAAAAATTTCCTTCATTCTATGAAACGTCGAGAAATTTGTGTCCGACCTCTAAGTCCCGCCATCCGACCGACGCCAATAGTGTATGTGCCATACAGCGTTGCCAGATTTTTTTTGCCAAGTCGGGTTTTTGGAACTTTTTGAGTGAAAAAAGCGGGACTCTTTCGTCGAAAACGGACATAGTAAAAAAACATATATAATCAGAAGTTTTTAAATATAAATTTATCTTTTTATTTGAGTTCAAATTACGTTTACGTGACAATAGATAGCAAAAATAGCCATATAGAAAATGTTTAATAAAAATAATATATTTTAAATTAGATTTACCCTAACGTTAAATAGTTAATTCGTCTTCTGAATAAAAAAAAAAATAAAAAAAACAGAAATCAAAATAAAAAAAGTTTTATTCATTAGAAAAATATGGCGTTTCAAACAATAGTCCGAGGAGTGAGTGTTACAAATTGCAACTTACAATAAGAGAATAATTATTTACGCACGGTTGAGTTATCCCCGAAAAGCGGGACTGAGCCTGTCCCGCGCGGGACATTTAATTTTGATTTAAAAATCGGTACGTCCCGCCAAAATCGGGACGTCTGGCAGCGCTGGTGCCATATATATTATATGGCAAATACACTAAAAACAATATTGCATTTGACTATAGGGTAGGCAACGCAACGTACGTCACTGTACAGCGTGTTAGCTTGCTTGCTGTAATTTTTCAAGTTTTTAGCTTTGATTCGTTTCAGGGGCGTAGCTACCGCCGTTTCTGTCGTATCAATTATACGGGGCCCCCGAGCCACGTGGGCCCTCAACGTGCGTAAGCAAAAATTAATAAAAACTTCCCATTTTTTTTTTAATTTTAGAAATGACAAAAGTCAAAAAAAGCAATTTCTTTTTTTCCCGCGTAAAGCGTGCGTTCAAAAGTTGGCAACACCCTATATCGGTTATCGCGGGCTGCGGGATTTCCCCGTTTAAGTCATTTACTTCAACGGGGGAGGGGCCCCCAAACAAATTTTTATACGGGGCCCTGCCAAGGCACGCTACGCTTCTGATTCGTTTGGTTCATTTTGTATGCAACAGAACAGCCGGTAAAACTATAAATTATGATTTTTCAATAACAAGCTTCCACGACAGCTTTCGAGAAAATAATACGTTTCTTAATTACTGAGACTAAGATTTGATGATATTGTTTACTGCAATGATGTAACAACGTGGGTGATCGTACCACACGCGTATAAAGATATATAATTTATACAAAACAAATATATATATAAAGAAGTATGTGTGGTGTTCTTTTTTTTCTACTAAAAACAAAAAAGTAGTAGCACCTGAAAACTCGTCCCGATAAACACGCGCGCTGCTGTGCAGCGGATAAATTAACAACCACGAAACGAAGGTCGACCAAATTTAACAACAGTCGTTCGACTTAATACAATTCTGGTCAATGTGCAACTGGACGAATATACCACATGCAGCGCCGTGTGTAAAACAGTGGCAGGTTCTTGAACTAACATATAGCATTATGACAAATATTTTTATACAATTGTAATAAATAAATGTAAGATATTTTGATTTGATAAGGAATTTTAGAACAGTAGGGGTCTAAGTATGGATAGTTTGGTTCTGATTCAAACGAAGCGGTATGCGACATTGTTTAACTCGATTTTTAACCGGCTTGAAAAATTAAAATTAGAATAGAAAATAGTATCACGGGTAATTGGAATAGTGAAAATAAATCAATTTAAAGACTCATTGATTGCAACGTTTCGCCTTTTCTTTAATAATTAAGACTTTTTCAAGCTCTCAATATGCTTAAATGATAGTAAAACTATGATATAATATGCAATTTGGCATTACAAAAAACAATTATAAAAATTTTTATTATTCGAATTACCCGTGATACTGTTTTCTATTATAACATATATCTGGAATTGAACTTTAAAGATGAATTAAAATAAGATTTTTTTCACCAACGTGCGTTTCGTTTTTGAGTTTCTAAATGCCAGATGAAGATCGAATAATATATGATCGAAACGTCGCGAAAATAAAAAAACTTTACTAATTATAATAAACGTTTTGTTTTTCCACGTTGCTGCTATTTTATTTTTGAATTAGAATTAGAGTTTAAAAAAAACTAAAATACGTTTTTATGAACTAAAAATGCAAAATAATTTGACAACAATACAAGCTTTACTGTAGAAAGCGTGGAGTACTATCAGCGTTGCCAGATATTTTTTTTGCCAAGTCGGGATTTTGGAACTTTTTGAGTGAAAAAACCGGGATTCTTTCGTCGAAAGCGGGACTTAGTAAAAAAAGGTATATAATCAGAAGTTTTTAAATATTTATCTTTTTATTTGAGTTCAAATTACGTTTACGTGACAATAGATAGCAAAAATAGCCATAGAAAATATATTTTAATAAAAATATGATATTTTAAATCAGATTTACCCTATCGTTAAATAGTTGTCTTATTCGTCTTCTGAATAAAAAAAATAACAGAAATCAAAATCAAAAAACTTTTACTCATTACAAAATATGGCGTTTCAAACAATAAGAGAATAATTATTTACGCACGGTCGAGTTATCCCCGAAAAGCGGGACATTTAATTTTGATTTAAAAATCGGGACGTCTGGCAACGCTGGGTACTATCTACGTAAATTAGCTCTACGCTTACAATAATTAGCTAGTAAATAAAAAAATTATTATCGATATTAAGCACTCCACGCTTTTTACAGTAAGGCAACAAAGCATTTTTATTTATTATTAGAGACATATTTGAAAGAGGTCGATATTTTTTTACAAGCTTTTTAATTTCACTTGTCCCGATGTCTCTCTGTCTGTAACCAAATTCTGCAAGTTAAATTTGACCCACTTCTCGGTTTCCGATTTAGCTGAAATTTTGCACACATCTTTGATTCTGAAGACAATACATTATAGTACATTGAATACTATGGTAGATCCAATATGGCCGCCACCACAACATTTTGAATTACCTTCTTTTTTACAACACCCTCCACATGGATATCAAATGAAAGGGTATGACAAGTAGAATAATTCCAAATCCAAAATGGCGGCCGACACAAAATGGCGGATCATCTATTTTTTTATAACCCCCTTGAAATGGATATATGAAATGGGGGGAGTATGACAAGTGGAATACAGTAAACTGTGTGACGTTATTTGAAATCAAAAATGGTGGCCACAAAGTGTAACTAAAAATTTGAAAATAAAATATTAGATAACAAACTTTTATAAAGACAAGCTTTTATTGCAGTGTAAGTACTAAAAAGGATAAAAATGATTTTTAGTAATTTAAGTTTATAATTATAAAATCGTGGGTTGTAAGGTCTATGATACTCACGACCCACGCTTTTATAATTATGAATTTAAATATTAAAAATTATTTTTAATTTTTTTTTGTACACTGCAATAAAAAGCTTGTCTTTATGAAAGTATTTTATCTAATATTTTTTAGGTTTTTTTATGAAGCTCACTAATGTAACGCTCCATATGACTGGTGTACAGAACTATATAATGAAAAGTTGTGAATGAACACATTTTTAATGTCTTTGACGGATGCTAATGTTCACATTTACAAGTTGGTTATGGTGAGGAATTTTATGTTATGCATAGTTATAATAAGTAACCAAAGCGAAATAACCTGGTCATATTTTTTTTTTGCTGATGTCGATGGAATTTCTTTGCATAACTTAAGTATAGTTTAATAACAGAAATATGTATAGGAATTAATATAATATAAAAAAACTAAAGATTTTTGTAAAAATGGTAGAAATATTAGATACAAATATAAATTACCATTTTATATTCTGGAATTCCAGAAATCCATTTAAGATATTTTTGCTTCTATTGTGTGTATTTTATTCGAATACGTGCTAAAAATTACTCAAATGAACAGTTATTACGAGAATCTGATATTTCTGAAACGTTTTAGATAGATTGCAGAATACAGATGCTCGACAACACAGATACATTCGCTATAGCTACGTACGAGCTAAATTCATTTAACAGTATAATATAGCTATCGTCTGCTACAATTGCTAAGAGACAGTCATTGTTGTAATGCTATATTGGAAAAATTTATTTTTCAAACTCCTGTCACCGTCGGGACTCAAACCCCAATCTTTCCACTTTCGCGGCGGAATGAGTTATCAATTACTATACGGTGCATACAGTTAAACATTTTAATCCTTCATTATAAAGTAAATACAACACTAAATGCACTTCATGTGAGAGCAGGCCATTTTTTAAGTAAGTACTTAGGTGGCCAAATGGCCACGTAGTGATCTGCCGTGGCCACGTAGTAACCACGATCTGGCCACAAAAGTTATTCAAAAATGTATGTTTAAAAATCGACTGAGATTTATATTCAAAATTTTTTTAACGTTAATATTGTGATGACCCTCGGTCATTTAGCAGTAACAAATAATAATTATTTGTTACTGCTATTTATTTCCTATAATGTTTTTCAACTCAATTATGTACGAAGGGGGGGGGAGTATCTTTTGTTTAGCCACCTAGTGGACAATCTTTAAAAAATGGCCTGTGTGAGAGCCAATTATTTTAGCTACTGCTAAACATGAACTCTCACAAAACGAGAGTTATGAGTAAATCAAATCCGCCTTTAAAACAGACCTAACGATTACGGAAATATTCAGTACTTAGGACTGAATTAATAATGGAAATGTTCATCTTTGATTCATTCATAACTCTCGTTATTGTGAGGGTTCATGTTTAGCAGTAGCTAAAATAATTGGCTCTCACATGAAGTGAATTTAGTGTTGTATTTGCTTTATTATGAAGGTAGAGATGAGAAAAACGGGTCTTTTTAGCGATCTGCATCTTTGCATCTGGATCCCGTATGTGAGCCGGCTCACTGAACCGGTTCAAAAAGAGCCGAGTTCTGAATATGTTAATCCAGTCTGCCACTGAGTTACCTAGTTCAGTCAATTATATCACGACCTGTATAGAATCAAGAATGCATAGCCAAGCATGTGATGCATGGGTCATTTGAACTGACAGATGCATCAAAGCAAGAACTGATACGTAAGTGTAAAATGTGTTTCTGTGTATTAAGTGTTTCACTGAGTTATGCGGATCCGTTGATCCGTAGGCTCAAACAAAAAGTGAGTCGGCTCTCACGGATCTTCTGTCGGAGTCGGCTCTTTGAACCGGTTCAGATCTGAGTTACCCAACTCTATATGAAGGCTTAAAATGTTGAATTGTGTGCACCGTAGAATAACTGGTAACTCATTCCGCCGCGAAAGTGGAAAGATTCGGGTTTGAGTCCCGACGGTGACGAGTTTGAAAAATATTTTTTATTAATATAGCATTACAACAATGGATGTCTCTTAACAATTATAACAGACGATAGCTATTATACTGTTTATGAATTTAGTCGAGTACGAAGCTATAGCGTATGTATATTTACTAAAAAAAAATTATGTCACTGCAACCCTGAAAATCTAGCTTTACATCATCGAAAATTTCGTCAATATTTTACGACAAAATTAAACGAAAACCCGGGTCGCAGTGCCAAAACCCTGCCGACAATATAGTGTATTTGCTTGTATAGGGCCGTGTGGTTTTATACTTTTATTATGTGAAATTAAGTTTGTTTTTGGGCAAAATAAAAAATTTAACCCCTTAATACACCCCTTAAAATAACATTTTTTTCTTAATTGTAATATTATTATCAATCTAACGTCTACACCGAATTAAATACACCCTTCAATAAATAAGTCACAATCTGCAAACTAGTGTTTTCATAAAATTTGTAAATCCGGTATTGTCGGGCCGATGTTATTAAAATTGTGGGGACACTTTTTAATCACTACCAGAGGATTAAATTTCAATTTTGAAACGATTCGGAGAATTTTTTCGCTACTTTGGGGCCCAAAAACAGTTTTCAACCCCTAAAAACTACCCTTAAAATAGCCCGATTAGGCCCATTTTAAATAGGCTTCTTGCGGTGATGGGTTTCAACACGTGGCCCAAATTTCGTTGAAATCAATTAACTCTTTCGAAAGTTATTGCGCGTACACATATATATATATATATATATATATATATATATATATATATATATATATATATATATATAAACATTTTTAAAAATGGTGCCAAAGTGTTTAGGAGGTTATGAAACGTCGAGAAATTTTGGTCCGACCCCTAGGTCCCGCCATCCGACCGACGCCAATAGTGTATGTTGCCATATGGCAAATACACTAATAAGCTTGAAAGTATTCTTCAGAAATTAGTTTCCATCTAGTGAAACTGACTCCATAAAAACATTTATCAAGTTCGTAATCTCTCGCGGCACACGAATGAGTGACTCTTATTAAGAGGCTTGAGGATGAATATTTCAATTTGCGAGTTCGGGAAGGGCGCTGAGTAACTGCGATGATAGAAATAAGCGGATAGAGCACGAAGTTTAGAAATGAGGAGTTTAAACGTAATGTAAAAAGAATAGTTTGAAAAAACTAAAAAAGACGCTTTGAGAAGGTTCGAGACCGATTATTTATCTGGGGCACCTTATAAAAAATCCATTGTCTTTTTGTAAGGTGACAACTCTTACCCACCAAATTTTCACATAAAAAATGTTGGTAACCTGCTTAATTTTTGATAAATATTATATTTTACTTCATATAAAATCTTAATAACCTAATAAAAAACATTTCCTTTCATTGAAAAAGTGTTTTTAACGAAATGATTAATTAAATTATTTACACGAAAACAATGCAACACCGCTTGACCGTTGTTAAGTAAATAATATATGAAAAAAATTGTTTACATATTATAATGAAAATAAAAATTGAAGTTTTGGACCTACAGTTAATTAAAATGGGAAAAAGTTATATCAAAAAGAGAAAATATTGGAATGGAAATTCATCTTTAAAGTTCAATTCCAGATATATGTTATAATAGAAAACAGTATCACGGGTAATTGGAATAATGAAAATAAATCAATTTAAACACTCATTGATTGTAACGTTTCGTCTTTTTTAATAATTTTTTATAATTGTTTTTGTAATGCCAAATTGTATATTATATCATAGTTTAACTATCGTTTAAGCATATTGAGAGCTTGAAAAAGTCTTAAAAAAACTCGGGTCGCAGTGCCAAAACCCTGCCGACAATATAGTGTATTTGCTTATACAGGCAGTGTGGCTTTATTATGCGAATTTAAGTTGGTTTTTGGGCAAAATAAAAAATTTTACTCCTTAATACACCCCTTAAAATAACATTTTTTTTCTTAATTGCAATATTATTATCAATCGAACCTCTATACCAAATTATATACAACTTTCAGTAAATAATTCACTATCTGCAAACTAGTGTTTTCTTAAAATTTGTAAGTCCGGTCCTGTCGGGCCGATTTTATTTAAATTTTAGGTACACTTTTTAATTACTACTAAAGGGTTAAATGTCAATTTTGAAACGATTCTGAAAATTTTTTCGGTATTTTGGGGCCCAAAAACATTTTTCAACCCCTAAAAACTACCCTTAAAATGCCCCGATTACGCCCATTTTAAATAGGCTTCTTGCGGTGATGGATTTCAACACGTGGACCAAATTTCGTTAAAATCAATTAGCTCTTTCGAAAGTTATTGCCCGCACAGATATATATATATATATATACGTATATAAATATATATATATATATATATATATATATATATATATATATATATATATATATATATATATATATATATATATACGTATATAAATATATATATATATATATATATACATATATATATATATACATATATATAAACATTTTGAAAAATGGTGCCAAAGTGTTTAGGAGGTTATGAAACGTCGAGAAATTTTGGTCCGACCCCTAGGTCCCGCCATCCGACCAACGCCAATAGTGTATGTTGCCATATGGCAAATACACTAATAAAAAAATAAGACGAAACGTTGCAATCAATGAGTGTTTACATTGATTTATTTTCATTATTCCAATTACCCGTGATACTGTTTTCTATTGGAATGGAAATTGTATGGCGAATGCAGTCATCATTGAATAATTTATTGTATTATAATATGATGCTTGGACAACTAAAAGTGGTTTGAATTTTCAGCTATTTTGTGATTTTACTACAGCTGAGATGCATTCATGCTGTGATTGTACACTGTTGCAATGTTTTTTTCTATTTTTCGAGACGAATGACATCATCGACTTGCTTTGGAGTCTGGTTTTATCTATAACTAATTAATTAAGTAGTAAAATAACTTGAAAAATATAAAAAAAATGTTCAGAAATGTCAAATTATTAAGTATCGAAAGTTTCATTATATTGGTAATATTTTGACAAAAGCTACAGTATTTAAAAGAAATATGTCCATTTCAGTCTTGTTCGTCTGCAAGACCAAGATCAAGGTATTGCAGAATCGCAAGACCAAGACCGATTTTTCTCATCACTGGATTGCGGTATTCTGTCAAATCTAGGGACTTTAGTAACACACAAACATCAGCGCTGTTAGTGCTCAAAAAATGAACTATCGCGTGCACTCGTTTTTATGAATGGAAAAATCGTGAAAAAGTATATTTCGTTTCACCTTCTATACTTCGTGGAATAGAGCCAGAAATATAGACATAACGGATCCCAGCAGAGCCAGAGCGTCAGTTGTCTGTCCCACAGCTGATATGGGGATTATTTCCACCTACAGACAACGACGTCCTACGGCAATATTATAAAACCACGTACTATGTGCTGCACATTAGACAACTTTGGATGCGTCGAATATAGCCAGAGCATACTGTAACAAAACTGTTCTTTGTGGCGGTTTAAAAGTAAAACTAATTTATTTACAACAAACGAAATAAATACAAAACAAATAAACTAAACGTATTTCTCTAATAATAAATAAATAATTTATTCTAACCTAGCGGCCCAGTCCGGCTTCGCCCGGGTGTAAATGTAATATATAGGATATAAAAGATGAGAATCATTATCATTAAATTCTCAACGTGTATTGAATTTGCGCGAATTCAATCGCTTTTATTTGTGAATGTTCAAAAATCGAAGAAAAATCTTATTTCCCAAAAAGAAATTTAAAAAATTCTGTTGATCCGATCGCTACCAAACTTCAGAAGATCACCCGCTGGGCTAATCTAAAGATTGTCTGAAAATTTCATCAAAAATGGTCTACCCGTTTGGAGTCCATAGATTACATATACATCGTCTTTTATCTATATCTAGATTATTAAAATGTAAAAAGTGGTTATTGTGACATAACGATAATAGTTGGACATATAGTAACGCGAAGTTTTTTGTAGTTATTGATATGTTCTTTAATATTGTAGAACATACTTTTGTTCTATCATCAATAGTTTCTGCAGCGCATGCGACGAAAGATGTTTTATGGCATTTTTTTTACACCTTGGGTTACGTTACTAAAGTTTTAGTAAGGATCCCTAATATTTTCTAGCAATAAATATAGCCTATGTTACTCAGGGTGAATGTAGCTTTCTAATGGTGAAAGAATTTTTTAAATCGGCACAGTAGTTTTTGATTTTATTCATTACAAACATACACACAAAAATACAAATCTTTCTTCTTTATAATATTAGTGTAGATGAATAAATGAACAGATAAAAAATGTATGTCACCTCTATTGAACTAAATACATCTTCTATAAAATCCACACACCTCGGTAAGTTAAAAATTTTATTCTAACAACCTCTCTAACTTCAACTTCAATTTTTTAACATTTCCCTTGGATTTTAACTTATCGAGGTTCTACTGTATTAAAATTTCAAAATGTCTCAAGGGTTTTTTATTGCGAAAAAAATTGCTAAAAAAATTTGAGGGTCGGTTGAGTCTTGCTACACTTCAGCCAGGTCTGTGTTTTTTTTTTGTATTGTACTAAAGAGGTATTGTACAAATTTTCACAGTGCCTCAAATACCTACCCAAAAATGTCTAACAGCTTTCCTACTAAAATACCTACAGTTGAATTATGCTGTAGCGATCACTGAGTAAGTAGTAATAGAACAAGAGCTAGCGACGTATTTTTAGTTGTCATTTCAAAAGTCATTAAAAGTTAATCACTAAATCTTTAATACCTGCTCAACAATAGAAGGCACTTCTGGCAGCCCTCAATGACCGGGGGTTACTACCCTAAAATTTTAATAGGGATGTTGACTGTGCTCAAATAAAATATAATTTTAACGTTAAGTGGTAGTTTCTATGATAGAAATACTAAAAAACACTTTATTTTTCTTTATTTTTAAGGAATTTAATTAATATTTCATAAATAAAACCTAATAAAATCACTCTCAAGTCACGTGACAACAGACACCAATCAGAGCGCATGACGTCATATGTTCAGCCGCTGTCAAAAAACTTTATTGTTTGGTTAATATATATAGTGTGTAATTTATTCGAAAATTTCTTTAAAAAAAGACTGCAAGGAGTTTTAACGTCATGGAAAGTGTATTTATTAAGGCTAATAGTTCGAAAACTTAGAATTCATCTTTTATAACAAGAATTACGAAATTTTTTTTCATAACCTCATTAGTTTACTAGCGTTTATGAGCACAGCCTCCTACTTTGTGACCGCATCTATAGAATGGTAGCTCTTGTGTAAGCTTTTGAGCCTCCTTTGGTATGAACAGGTGACGTCACGCGACTAGTATTGGCGTTTTGGACCGAAATTTGAAACGGGATTTAAAATGCATGATTTTTAAGGTTTGAGTTGTATTTAAATAAAAATAATAAATATTTGTGGCTATGTACTTATGCACGATTTAAAACACTTTCCCAAAAATAGTCAACATCCCTATTGGAGGCTGCCAGAAGTGCCTTCTGTTGTCGAAGATTCACTGAGTAACTTTTCATGGTGACTTTTGAAATGACAACTGAAAATACGTCACTGGTTCTTCGTCTCCTAGTGAAGTGTTCTAATATAGATATCGCCTTTTTACCCACACGATGCCACAGCTCTTACGTATATTCCAGGCTTCCAATTAAACCCGCTGGTCGATGGACAAAGGAGTGTTCTGAGCCGTCGTAGAGCCCCCAGACTTGGCCTTTGTCGCCTGCCAATAGACGACATCAACACATTTATATAATTAAAGGGATGGGATAACTTTACAAACTATGTAATAGTATAAAAATGATTTGTCAGGAAAAAGGACTTTTTAAGTAAACACTTATTTGTTATTTATAACGACGTTTCGTCATTGTTTGGGACTTTTTCAAGCTTTATAACTATTAAATGTTTTGATCAGGTAGATATAAAAGTTAAAATACACATGTAAATATAAATTTTAGTTAAACAATTGTTCATTAAAAAGTTTGTAATAATTCCATTTTTTAAAAAATATTTTTACGGTTGATGTTCAAACTATTTTATAAAATGTAAAATATATATATAAAATAAAATAGTTTGAACATCAACCGTAAAAATATTTTTTAGAAAACGGAATGATTACAAACTTTTTAATGAACAATTTTTTAACTCAAATTTATACTTACATGTGTATTTTAACTTTTATATCTACTTGATCAAAACATTTAATAGTTATAAAGCTTGAAAAAGTTCCAAGCAAGGGACGAAACGTCGCTATAAATAACAAATAAGTGTTTACGTAAAATGTCCTTTTTCCCAAAAAATCATTTTTATGTTCATAAATTATAGCTTACAACCTTGTTAAATAATCCCTCTTTCTGTTGGTGAAAGCCTTATGAAAATCCGTACAGTAGTTTCATAACTTAGGTTACTATGTACCTGCTGCCATCTACGTGCCCATATCCATTACTGAGTAATTTGGTTTGCTTTTATCGCCCACACTGTATACGCATAGACCGACACCATTATATTGTTATATTGCGTATCACCGTCACAGATCGTCAGCTTTTGTGTTGTTTGCAATTTCCGGTCGGAAGGTACATCTAGGTGCATCTACCACACAAGCACACACACATACAGTAAGACCCCGCTTAACGCGGGAGATACGTTCCAATAAGTTCCTGCGCTATACGAAACAGCGCTGAACGAGGTCAACTTAATAATTGGCATAAGTAAAACAGAACCGAGAATTAGAATATTTGTTAGTCTTTTTTTTTGTTTAATTTTCTAATATTTATTTTTAAATACTTTTCTATCACAATTATAGATTGTTAATATGGATTTTTGTACATAAAATATTTATGAAAATCAAGTAAGAGTTAAGAAGTTATTTTTGTGATGAGAGAGGTTCCTCATTAGACATATTTTATTTTCTTGTGAAGAAGTCATCTAATGTCGTTTGCCTTATTCTGTTTCGTTCAGCAAGCTGTTGCCGTTAGCAGGATGTTGCATCAAAGACACTTCGTCTTGCCTTTGAACTTCTATCAACATTTGAATCGTTTTGTATAAACTGATCCATAATTTACGTTATAGTGACTAAACTTTTTTTTAGAAACCGCGTACTATTGAAACAGCGTTAAGCGAGGTCTTACTGTACTATGTTATTATGAACACATAACCTCATATGCATTTATAATATAGTACAGTAAAACCTCGCCTAACGCTGCTCTGCTTAACGTTGTTTCAGTACTACGCGGTTTCTAAAAAAAAGTTTAGTCACTATAACGTAAATTATGGATCAGTTTATACAAAATGATTCAAATGTTGACAGAAATTCAAAGGCAAGACGCAGTGTCATTGATGCAACATCTTGCTGAACGAAACAGAAGGAGGCAAACGACATTAGAATGACTTCTTCACAAAAAACAAAATGTGTCAAATGAGGAACCTTCCTCCAAACATAACTTCTTAGTCAAACTTTTATTTGATTTTCATAAATGTTTAATGAACAAAAATCGATATTAGCAATTATTAAATCTATAATTAATGTGATCAAAAAGCATTTAACAATAAAAGTTACAAAATTGAACAAAAAAACTATTAACAACTTATTCTCGGTTCTGTTTCAATTATGTTATCTATACGTATTAAGATGACCTCGTTTAGCGTTGTTTCGTATAGTGCAGGAATTTATTGGGACGTCTCCTGCGTTAAGTGGGGTCTTACTGTACTATATTATTATAAATACATAACCTCACATGCACATAGATTAATTATTCATAATAACAAATACACATCGCGTTGCATCTATAGCTCTAGTGTCAAATCATTTGCATTTAAATAAAAGAAATATAGCTATGTAAGATGCATACGTACACATATTTAATTTATATTTTAAGGTTATGGTGTACCAGCTGTCCAGTATGCTTCTTTTTTCTGCCGCATAGCTTCTCTCTTACGAAATAGTGCGACGTATGCATGTAAAATGCACTTACGTTTCGGAAATTTCTTATGTCTATGAAAAATCATATTCGATCTTTGATGTTAATGACTTCAAAATAAACTAGAAATATGTACCGTTCTTCCCATATGACTTTTAGCCTAGTTTTTACAGTTTATTTGATCTAAATAAACAATTTAAAATCAGATAAAAACGAAAAAACAAAAAAAATAAATTTGAAAATAATTATTAGACAAGTCTTTGTCAATATTTTTTACATACGTTTGTGAAGAAAAAACTTTAAAATGTTAATTTGCCTTCCCGTAATTCGAAACCTCGTAACGTGCTGTAAAGAAATATTGGCGAAATCACGTTTTTTGATTCAATTTTTAGTGCAAAAATATTATTTGAATTTTTTAAGCGCAGTAAGCAAAATTTTGTGAAGCTTGCTTAATCACATCTAATAAAAAGAGTAATAAAATGAATTTGGCGACCACAGTTCGAAATTTTCCGAGAACATAATTTACAATCTGAGAGATTAGTAACCTTAATGTAAAATACTGTTTTTTAAAATATTCTTAAAGGTGCGGTCTTTAAATGCATCTTTACAAATACTCGACTGGAAAATCTACTGTGACAAAATTAAATTAAACTTTTATAACAAACATCGTGCTTCAGCATGAAAATTTAGTCGCACTTTCGCGCGATCGGTTGTGATCCTTGATGAGTGTTGGAGAAAGTTTGGATAAAAATCCGTGGCACAGAATCAATAAAGGGAATCCCTCTAGCGCCGGACAACACCTAGTACCGGACAAAACACGTCGAAACATGAAATAACGCTCATAATAACATTCGTGTAATCGAAGACGTCAAACTCAACGGTCAGACCGATCCCGCAATTGTACCCTGGATTGTGGCCAATCGTTCAACGATTCTTGATAGCATTGCCATCGTCATATTTGTGTGAACGTGGATTTAGTGCTGTGGCAACGCTGCTTACTAAAAAGAGAATTCGTTAGCATGTTACCGAACGTGGCGACTTGCGGCTGTTCTTGAGTAAATTGGAACCTGATATCAACAAACTTATTAAACAGTTTCAGATTCATCCTTCACATTAGTTTTGATATAAAAATCGATTATGTTTGTTTTATTTTGAATAAAAGATTCTCTGTCTGAATACTATAAAGTGGCGTTTCAATAATCATTCTCATTGGCAGGTGTAGCCCGTAAGAGTTAACTTGAGACCTGAGCGCCGTTGTGTACTACCTACTGCGCTCAGGTCTCAAGTTAACTCTTGCGGGTTATAGTAAAAGTCTCGTTTAGAATGAATGTTTAATCTCCGCTAATATAGCTCACAATAATTAATTAATTTAATTTCAAGTTATACTGGTTTTTAAGTAGGTGAAAAAATGGGGGCGCTAAAAAATAATTTATTCTCAAAGTGGGCAGTAGACAAAATAAGTTTGGGAACGCCTGACCTAATCCAACAGCTAATAATAATATAACTAGATTCTAAAAACGCACCAATAACTAACAATTAAAAACACGAGAAGTCGAAACAAGTGATAAACAAACAAATGATAAACGCAAGTGTGGTGTACCTTGTATAGTTGTTGTCGGGTTAGTTCGCTAACACTTTCAGTTTCAGAGCGCAGTGTATAAAACAAGTGTCGAGTGATAGTGTGTCAGAGAGGCCGACTCCATTGTGTTTCGTTAAAACAAAAGAAGGCCGTGCTTGAAATGACAGTCGCCGCCTGCAAGTCGACCACTGATTGGTCACAATAGCGTGTTATCGATCAGAGACAGTTGACTGCGTATATAGAGACTATGTTACGTGGTGAGTGAACTCTCTGCCGCGTACCGTTTGGGGCATGCGACGGAGCTCCAAGCACGTTATAAGCGCAGAACGGCTGGAGCTTTGCCGCACGACGACGTCCTCCAATGAGCTAAAACAACGGAGCGTCGCGACTTTAACGCTCATCGATTGGGGGCGCCGCGCGCGGCCACAAGACGAACTTATTATCAGTTGTAGCAGAAGCACTTCGATGCATATATACATTACCTGAAGAACAGAATGATTTTTTTGTTGCGTTATCAGTAATTTGAGTAGGTACAGTAAGACCTCTTTTAACACGGGAGATACGTTCCAACAATTCCTGGCTATACGAAAAGAGGTCATCTTAATACGTAGATAATAGGCTTGAGTGAAACAGAACCGAGAATAAGAAAATTTTGAAGCTTTTTTGTTTGTTTAAATTTGTAACATTTATTACTTTTTTATCACATTAATTATAGATTTATTAATAGTCCATTCAACCGAGCTGTGTAGAGTAGTGGTGACAGCACTCGACCAGCATTCGGGAGGTACCGGGTTCGAATCCCGGCGGGGGCAGATGTGGCTGGGACTTTTTCCTACTGCCTCTCGCCGAGAAACGGTAATTCCTGTACCGGCCATCTTGATTGAGGTTTTCAATGGTTTCCCTTAATTAATTCCAGATAAATATCGAGGCCATGGCTGATTACCTATGAAACTCCTAGTTCAAAAATTACCTACCTTATCCTAATTTCCTATAATTCCTTCATTCGCCCATTGCTATTGCATAAGTTGAAGTTGTAAAAAATGTAGAAAATAACGGGAAGTGGTAGATGAAAAAATAGTAATGGTACGAATGGCGTCTGTTATGACATAAAGTCGAGAAATGGACGTTAAACGCATTATTATTATTATTATTATTATTAATAGTCCATTCATTTGGTGCTGAAAAAGAATTGTTATACCTGGAAAGTTTTCCAGGAGTTTTGAAAATTGGTGATATTATAGATTTCGATATGCTCTTTCCGAATTTCTACTTTACCATCTCGTGTCTTTGTCGCTCGCGCCGCCATCTTGGAAAAATGGCGCCTAAAAACTGTTTTTTAACAGTATCTCCTTTCCGACACATTTTACAATAAAAACAGTTATATAATAAATTAAACTAGAGAACATTTCCAATAATTTATGTAATAACCTTTTTTTTTTTGGAAAATGAATAGTTTTAGCGCATGAGCACCGCAAATTCTACTCCAACATGCGTTTTCTGTCACATTAATTTTAGATTTATTTATTGCTAATATCGAGTTTTGTGAAAGTCAAATAAAAGTTTGAGTAGGACGTTATGTTTGTGATGGAAGGTTCCTTATTTGACATATTTTTTTTTGTGAAGAACTCATCAAATGGTCGTTTGTCTTTTTGTGTTTCGTTCAGCAAGCTGTTGTCAATAGCAAGATATTGCAACAATGACACTTCGTCTTGCCATTGAAATTCAATCAACATTTGAATCATTTTGTATATATTAATCCCTAGTGGCTAAACTTTTCTTTAGGAACCGCGTAAGACTGAAACAGCGTTAAGCCAAGCAGCGTTAAGCGAGTTCTTACTGTATATTAAAATTTGTTTAGAAGCAACTTTTGGGCGTTTCATAATGAAAATAATTGAAGATAGATGAAACGGGCTTTTGCAGAGATTATTATTTGTGAAAGCTGCATACTTGTTAAATAATTTCCAAATTATTGTTTTGCTTAACGCCCTATTACGTTGGTCAGAGTAGTCAGTTACAAGAAACCTTAAACATGACAAAGCTTTTTATTATAAATAACAGACTGCAAGCGTGCGCGTTCGTTTTTCCAACGATCAATTAAAAAAATAATTCTACCATCTTCATGCACATATTATAAAGTAAGACCTCGCTTAACGCTGTTTCAGTATTACGTGGTTTCTAAAAAAAAATTTAGCCCTATAACGTATATTATGGATCAATTTATACAAAATAATTCAAATGTTGATAGAAGTTCAAAGGCAAGACGAAGTGTCGTTGTTGCAATATCTTGCTATCGACGACAGCTTGCTGAACGAAACAGAAAAAAGGCAAACGACATTAGATGATTTCTTCACAAAAAACAAAGTATGTCAAATGAGGAACCTTCCTCATCACATACTTCTAACTCTTATTTTTATTATGAACAAGACTCGATATTAGCAATTAATAAATCTATATTTAATGTGGTAAAAAAGTATTGAACTATAAATTTTACAAAATTAACTAAAATATTCCAGCCAATTGGGCGACAGGGCCATTCCAACTATAAAATTCCGAACTATAAAATTGGAAAAATTTGTGTGGAAATCGGATTCAAGTCACTATACTTGCCAGATTTGAATGAAGTTTGTTCTATTCGATAACTATTTTTTATGAAAAGTTTAAATCTATAATAACTGACCGATCCGGCTTCATCCGAGTGAAAATCGGATTGAATTCACTATCCAAAATTGACTTGAATGAGGTTATTTCCATTCGATAGCTAATTTATTGTAAACATTTTTATTATAGATTTATTGGCCTTTGTTGCGGAAAACAGCCACGACAAAATTAATTTTTAGGAGTTATGAAACGTTGATAAATTTTGGGCCATCTGGCAACTACACTAAAACAACTTATTTTATATGAAGTTTATAAATATTAGTTAGAAAACATTTGGAGTCACTAGAATGTATACATAATTTGTTTGGACATAAAGGAAATCAAGTTTAAATTAAAATCTTAGAATTATTATTAGAAGCGAAATTATTTTCAGCTTGATTATATCCGTACTTAGATTAAAAGGGACTAAAATGTAACAACAAAAAAATCATTCGTCAGCGAATCGATTAATCGTCTTCCATTGACGCGCGATGTGAGACAATTTATCACCGATTGAGGTGTAAAAATCATTATGCATCGCCGTAGCATGTGGATTACAAATAAAACAGCACACCAGACAGTTCTACAGTCAGTTTACTATGTTTATATGGGCATTATCTTCGAAAGTTGAGGACAGCGTGCTAGCTTCTTGACCGGACTATCGTGGGTTCGAATTCTGTCTATGTTCATGGATGTTTTGGGAAGTCGTTTAGTTTTAAGTGATTATGGTATTTGATGTAATTAAGGCTGTCGGAACGTTCTGAATTTAAGTCAAAAATAGAGCTTCGGCTGTCAACTGATTGTAGACTTATTCGTCAACATTCTGCAAAAATTCTTTCTCTGTAAGGAAGATAAAGGACAAATCTCTAATGGACTACTTTTGTAATTTATGTACGATTTACTGGAAAAAAGTTGGCATTAATTGTGCCAGAAAAACACACCTTTTCAGTGTCGACCTTTTTCGTATTTATTTCACAAAACTGTTCCATCACAAACCTATATTTCCCAAAATTAGAGAAATCAATTGACAGCGGTACCCTTGCAATAGCATCTTTTAGTCTCGTAGTTGATACCAGCCAAAAATTGAAACGTGCAGATGATTTGAGCGAAACAGAGCTAAAGAAGGTCACACCCACAATATGTCTTTTACCTACCTCGCCTCTTACAGCTGGGTCTCAGCACAAACTGTGTGAAAGTGATCCAACACTGTTAAGACGCTAATGTCTTCGTATCTAGTAGTGTTGATTCAAGAAATAAGCTTTACCAATACGCTAATGGCCAACGTTTCGAAAAATCTATTTTCATCTTCAGGGCCTGAAGCTGGTCAAATGGTGATAAAAATTGTTCTAAAGAATTTTTGTAAACGTTGGCCATTAGCGTAACATTGGTAAAGCTTATTTCTTGGTCCTCAACTAAACCTTCCTTCACTAAGACGCTAATGATCTAAGTTGTCGAGCGTCTATAATCTACAATAATTATTGAAAAATCTTCGATTTTCTACGCGTTTTTGAGTAAGAAATGTATTTATAAATGCCTTGAGCTTACGGAAGATATTAACGGAGGTGTTACTTTCGCTTAATTTTCGTCACTGTTTTTCTCTTCAATGGTCTTTGTCTTTTTCGCAACGCTTTCCTCACTTTGAAATGCAGGCCGTTTCCAAAAAAACCTGTCAAAGGAGGTTTGTTTCTTCCTCCCTTTCAGAATGTTGCGGAAATGAGTTAGGCAAGCCTCATTATTTAATGACCGACTAGTTTCAACTTTGTCGGGGTGTTCCTTTTCCATGAATCGTGAAATTATCTCCCACATTTCCAAGATCTCCTTTATCTCACTTGTAGAGATAACCTCTTCCACCTCTGGCTCCTCCTCGAAACCAATTTCTTGCAGAACCTCTGTGACTCTTGTAACTCCTCGGTCGTCAGTTCTTGACAGTGCTCCTCGACGAGCTCGTATCTCAAAAAAAACTCGTATATTAGGGCTCTCGTATGTCGAGGTACCACTGTACTAGTATGGGTTGCCAAGTCGTAGACAATATAAAATTGCCAAGTTCACAAATTAGCCGTAACATCATATATATTAATATTTAATACGCTAAGGGTAAGATGTTTGCCTCCCTTTTTCGAAAAAACCACACAATTGCTCCACATAAATTTTATATCATATAATTGCTTGCTCTACCGACATCAACAACTAAAAAATGTATTATTGCTTTTGTTTTTGTAAATTTATTAATTATTAAAATTATATATATATAGATATGCATTAAGACACAATACAGCAATCCATCTGACGGCCTTGATTTTGCAACAACGTCAATATGATTGACGCTCGGTAACTCTTTTGTTCAATTTCAAATCAAATACTTTTCATATAGTGGCGCTTTAGCTCAACGTTTTTGATACTTGCGCCTCTATGTAAAATATATTTTTTCGATCTGTCATCTGAGCTCCATAATGTAATACAATAAAAAGAAGAACGTTATAAACAGTGTGCAAAATTACAAAACAATTGAATACCTGTAATAAATTTTGATTCATTTAATTGTATTGAATGATTTAATTTACATAATCCATTTTTCGAAAAAACAATTACTTCACATAAATTTTATATCATTTTATAGATAATTACTTGCTCTATGTGCATCAACAACTAAAAAATCTATTATTGCTTTTGTTTTTGCAAAATAATTAATTATAACAATTACACATTTATTCAGTATATAATAATAATAATAATAATAATAATAATGCGTTTAACGTCCGTTTCTCGACTTTATGTCATAACAGACGCCATTCGCACCATTACTATTTTTCATTTTACCACTTCCCGTTTTTTCTACATTTCTTAAACTTCAACTTATATAATAGCAATGGGCGAATGAAGGAATTACAGGAAATTAGGATAAGGTAGGTAATTTTTGAACTAGGAGTTTGATAGGTAATCGGCCATGGCCTCAAATAAGGAACCACCTCGATATTTATCTGGAATTAATTGAGGGAAACCATGGAAAACCTCAATCAAGATGGCCGGTACAGGAATTACCGTTTCTCGGCGAAAGGCAATAGGAAAAAGTCCCAGCCACATCTGCCCCCGCCGGGAATCGAACCCGGACCTCCCGAATGCGAGTCTAGTGCTGTACCACTACTCTACCCAGCTCGGTTTATTCAGTATATGCAGCAATGCTGCCATCTGACGCTTCTAAGTTTGAAACAACGTTAACATGATTGACGGACGGTAAATTTTTTTGTTTAATTTTTAATCAAACTTCACGTATAAATACTGTTCGTATGGCGGCGCTTCAGCTCAACGTTTTCGATAGTTGCGCCTCTATATGACAGTTTTAGAAAAATATTTTCTTGAATCGTCACTGAACTTCGTAATGTAATACAATAAAAAGAAGAAAATTATAAAGAGTGAGAAATTAGAAACGAATTTTAGTGCGAATTATTCGCACGGGTACCGCTAGTATATAATATTTTTCTACATATTTGTAGGTAGAGTTATGCGTACATAATATGTTAGATGTTGTCAGAGGCAAGGCCGGGGGGGGGGCGGGCGATAGCGAAGGTGGTGTGGTGGCAGCCTGCTGAGCGGGAGCTTAATTACCGGCCGAGTGATTGACGAGCGCAACGACGTCACGGCCTCCGCGGCGAATCGTGGAATTGAGTTGAGTTAGACAACCAGACGTTCTCAACAATTTTATTATCGATTGGTACTTGTCGAGCTTTTTTTCAAAGATTCTTTTAAAGTGACACGTTTTAGTTCACATACCGCAGAGTTTTCCGTAACGAAAATTGGCTAGTGACGGCGCATCCCGAAAAATAAAAATATAAACAAAAAAACAGCATATACCTAGAACAGGGGTGCTCAAACGGTCGATCGTGGAAAAGTATTTACAATCTACATTTCTTCGAAAGACTACAAAATAATCTACACTATTATTATAAAGAGGAAAGATTTGTATTTTTGTGTGTATGTTTGTAATGAATAAACACAAAAACTACTGTACCGATTTAAAAAATTCTTTCACCATTAGAAAGCTACATTCACCCTGAGTAACATAGGCTATATTTATTGCTAGAAAATATTAGGGATCCTTAATAAAACTTTAGTAACGTAACCCAAGGTGAAAAAAAATGCCATAAAACATCTTTCGTCGCATGCGCTGCGGAAACTATTGATGATAGAACAAAAGTATGTTCTACAATATTAAAGAACATATCAATAACTACAAAAAATTTCGCGATACTATATGTCCAACTATTATCATTATGTCACAATAACCACTTTTTACATTTTAATAATCTATATAGATAAAAGACGATGTATATATTATGTAATTTTTAGATAAGCCCAGCGGGTGATCTTCTGAAGTTTGGTAGCGATCGGATCAACAGAATTTTTTTAATTTCTTTTTGGGAAATAAGGTTTTTCTTCGATTTTTGAACATTCACAAATAAAAGCGATTGAATTCGCGCAAATTTAATACACGTTGAGAATTTAATGATAATGATTCTCATCTTTTATATCCTATATATTACATTTACACCCGGGCGAAGCCGGACTGGGTCGCTAGTCAGCAATAAAAGCATACAGGGTGTTTATTAATTGAGAACCGATACTTAAGGGTGCGAATCCTTGGGTGATTTTAAGAAGAAAAGTTGATATCAACCAGGGGCGTAGCTACCGCCGTATATGCCGTATCAATTATACGGGGCCCCCGGGCCACAGGGGCCCTCAACGTGCGTAAGCAAAAATTAATAAAAACTTCCCAATTTTTTTTTATTTCAGAAATGACAAAAATCAAAAAAGCAATTTTTTTTCCCGCGTAAAGATTGCGTTCAAAAGTTGGCAACACCCTACATCGATGATCGCGGGCTGCGGGATTTCCCCGTTTAAGTCATTTACTTCAACGGAGGAAGGGCCCCCAAACAAATTTTTATACGGGGCCCCGCCAAGGCACGCTACGCTTCTGATATCAACATATGTTTTAAATCTCTTAATTTTTGAGTTACAGGGTGTTAAAGTTTTAACAAAAATATAACTTTTTTATCATAATTTTCTTATCACTTCTAGATATTTTTATAAAATTTTGCACACACCTTTTAATAATTAAAGAGCATTTTTATTTTTTTACGCGAAAACGGTGAGTCGTACGAAATTAAGTCTATGGACCAAATGAGGATTTCAAAAATAATTTTGGTTTTTAAAAAAATCAGTAACGTATCATTTTTTTCAACAAAAATATTCAGTTCAATCCCCGTACGGACGTCACGGGTAAAAATACCTAATATATCTAAATATCTAATAGTGATTACAAAGTTATGATAAAAAAGTTATATTTTTCTTAAAACTATAACCACCTGTAGCTCAAAAATAAAGAGGTTTAGGACATATGTTGATATTAAATTTTTTTCTTAAAATCACCCAAGGATTGACACCCTTAAGTATCGGAACTCAATTAATAAACATCCTGTATATTTAATTCTAATGCATATTTTTGACGTTATACTTCTTTATGCGCATTGTGGGTAAAAGTAAAAGATTTGTCCACCTATTATTTAAAGTAAATAACTACTACTCGAAATGAACAGGCTAACTTTGAACTATGTTTTATCATCTCTCTAGACATCCCATTTTATTTCATCAATGTACATCTTAAGGTAGTTGTCGTGGTTAAGGCACACCGTCAGAAAATTCTTAATTTTTGTATACTTATTAAGGACATGATAATACAATTACCCCGAAAATTTGAAGTCGATCGACCGTATATAATCCGAGATAAATTCAATTAAAAATTGGATAATTAACATTGATTGTATACGATCTCTGTAGTTCTGAATCAATTTCTTATTTATAAAAAAAGAACTAACTGTCAGAAACTTTCCAAAAACTGACAGTCTTTTAATGCATTTGTAATGAGTTTAAAAAAAATAAGAAAAAATTTTCGGCCGTCTAATTATTTATAAATAACGGTTTAAAGTTCAACAATTTATAGAAAAGTATACATGCATATGCATACTGTATGGGTTACGTTTCCACGGGTACAGTCTTGCGTACAAATTATGGATCACTTAGCTACAAGCTAGTATACTTTTGTGGCGCGTATAATCTATAACTTTTTGACAATATTGTACCACGACAACTACCTTAAAAGAAAATTTTAATATCTATTATTGCGATCACGCAAAAGAAGTATAACTTCTGTCGCGTGTATTATCAGTACACGCACTCACTTTTCTTTCGTAAATATGTCCTTGCCGCTTGAATATTTGGTGAGATAGATCGTCGTCACTATAAGTCTGAACACTTCTGACCTTATAGTTATTACATAAGCCATCGTATGACGTTCACTTGTTTTCCTACGCCACTGATTTCACGCTATATAGCATCCGACGTATCAACTTTATATAACGTGATGACAACCACATTTTTTATTTTATAAAAATATTACATGTTGTATAGATTGAACATACATATTTAAAATTATTTTGTTTTATTATTATACATTCATGCACGTGAACCATAGCACTGCGTTATAATATAAATTGATTTTTACATAATTTAAATACACATTACTCATTAACGATAAAGTCTTTTTAATTTTTTTAAATCAATGTTTGAAACTGTTTTTGTTTAGCTCAATATAATATATCTATTGATGGTGTCTATAATAGAGTGGAACATGAAACTTATAAATAATAATAATAAAAAAACCCGGGTCGCAGTGCCAAAACCCTGCCGACAATATAGTGTATTTGCTTATACAGGCAGTGTGGTTTTATTATGCGAACTTAAGTTGGTTTTTGGGCAAAATAAAAAATTTGACTCTTTAATACACCCCTTAAAATAACGTTTTTTTTTCTTAATTGAAATATTATTATCGGTCGAACCTCTATACCAAATTATATACACCTTTCAGTAAATAATTCACTATTTGTAAACTAATGTTTTCATAAAATTTGTAAATTCGGTCCTGTCGGGCCGATTTTTTTAAAATTTTAGGGCCACTTTTTAATTACGAACAGAGGGTTAAATTTCAATTTTGAAACGATTCGGAGAATTTTTTCGATATTTTGGGGCCGAAAAACATTTTTCAACCCCTAAAAACTACCCTTAAAATGGCCTGATTAGGCCCATCTTAAATAGGCTTCTTGCGGTGATGGATTTCAACCCGGGAGCCAAATTTAGTTGAAATCAATTAACTCTTTCGAAAGTTATTGCCCGTAAACACACATATATATATATATATATACACATTTTTAAAAATAGTGGCAAGTGTTTAGGAGGTCATGAAACGTCGAGAAATGTTGGTCCGACCCCTAGGTCCCGCCATCCGACCGACGCCAATAGTGTATGTTGCCATATGGCAAATACACTACTAATAATGCGTTTAACGTCCGTTTGTCGACTTTTATGTCATAACACACGCCATTCGCACCAATACTATTTTCCATTTTACCACTTCTCGTTATTTTCTACATTTCTAAAACTTCAACTTATATAATAGCAATGGGCGAATGAAGGAATTATAGGAAATTAGGATAGGATAGGTAATTTTTGAACTGGAAGTTCCCTCTTATCATAATCTTTCTCAGACCTAGTTAATTACTTGTTTTTAGCTGATTGCGGATCCACACCACTGGATCCAGCGCCAGATGTTGGATCCAGCAAGGCCAAAAATGTGCTGGATCCAGCTGAATTGCTGGATCCAGCATTGCAATATATAGGTGTGAAATCGTTGCACCGTCCTCAGCAAGTATAAATATTTACAACGTATATTATATTCGTCAATGGTCTCAGAAACCAATTTCACCTCGTATGTAAAAATAATAGTGAAAAAGTGGAATGGATATTATTGAAATGAGGCAATAATGTGCGTTTTACGTGACAGAAAACTATATGTTTGAAAATATACTGAATTATTTAAAAGTAACTAGAAAGTTTTAATTTCAGTGAACATAGATAAAATATTCTACAAAGTTTATAAATTAACTGAATTCAATGTTTATATACGTTACAGGTAAACGCTGAAATCATGAAGACTAGTTCGAGCTAGATGAAATCCTAAATTTTTAAACACGCTTCTATAATCATCCATATGGCAACATACACTATTGGTATCGGTCGGATGGCGGGACCTAGGGGTCAGACCAAAATTTCTCGACGTTTCATAACCTCCTAAATACTTTGGCACCATTTTTAAAAATGTTTATATATATATATATTTGTGTGTGTGTGTGTGGTGCGGGCAATAACTTTCGAAAGAGTTAATTGATTTTAACGAAATTTGACCCACGTGTTGAAATCCATGACCGCAAGAAGCCTATTTAAAATGGGCCTAATCGGGCTATTTTAAGGGTAGTTTTTAGGGGTTGAAAAATGTTTTTGGGCCCCAAAATACCGAAAAAATTCTCCGAATCGTTTCAAAATTGAAATTTAACCCTCTGGTAGTAATTAAAAACTGTCACTAAAATTTTGATAAAATCGGCCCGACAGGACTTGATTTACAAATTTTATGAAGAAACTAGTTTGCAGATAATGAATTATTTACTGAAAGATGTATATAATTTAGTATACAGGTTCGATTGATAATAATATTGCAAGTAAGAAAAAAAAATGTTATTTAAGGTGTGTATTAAGGAGTCTAATTTTTTATTTTGCCCAGAAACCAACTAAAGCTCGCATAATAGAGCCACACTGCCTGTATAAGCAAATACACTATATTGTCGGCAGGGTTTTGGCACTGCGACCCGGGTTTTTTACAACTTAAGGTTACTGAGTAATAGCTGTTTAACATGCTTCCTTTTCCACCTCCATAATTCTAACTTACAAGCTATTGGGTATGTGTCGTGGCCAGATCTTAGAATTGATCATTTCATGATGTGACCTACCAGTTCATGAAATGGTCACATCATAAATACAACCATTTTATGAATTGGTCGGCCACATCATGAAATGATCAATTCTAAGATCTGGCCATGACATATATGCAATTCACGTACGTTTCGGAAATCTCTAGGTTGTATGAAAAATCTTACTCAACCTTTGATGTTATTGCTTCAAAATAAAGAAGAAGTATGTAATCTTCCGATATTATCTACTGTTTACTTGGTTTAAATAAACGATTCAAAATCATTAATAGTAACAAGAAAAATTAAATTTGAGAAAAAAAACTCAGAACGTGTCGCGGGACACGCGTTTGGAACGAAGTCCCTTTCGTATAAGACGTTTTTCGTAACGCGTTTTATATAATCTAAAAACACCCGGTATAATCTAAAAACACCCGGTATAATCTAAAAACACTCGGTATAATCTAAAACACCCGGTATAATCTAACAGCACTCGGCATAATCTAAAAACACCCGGTATAATCTAAAAACACCCGGTATAATCTAAAAGCACCCGGTGTAATATAAAACACCCGGTATCACCGTATACCAGTATACATTATACGTCTTACGGTTTTTCGTGACACGTTACATTTTTTATCGGCTAGGTCCCCTCGCCAACCCGCGATAAGGAATTTAGTTCCAATTATTAAGCAAACTAAATTTGTCAGTATTTTTAGTATGTGTTTTTTAAGAAAGACTTCAAATTGTTAATTTTCCTTCCCGTAATTCGATATCACATGACGTGCTATAAAGAAATATTGACGAATATCATGCTCTTTTATTCAATTTTTAGTGCAAAAGTATACATTTTTGAAATTTTTAAGGTAGTTCGAGACCGATTATTTATTTGGAGCACCTTATAAAAAATCCATTGTCTTTTTGCAAGGTGACAACTCTTACCCACCAAATTTTCACATAAAAACCGTTGGTAACCTGCTTAATTTTTAATAAATATTGTATTTTACTTTATATAAAATCTTAATTAACCTAATAAAAAACATTTTCTTTCATAGAAAAAGTGTCTTTAACGAAATTATTAATTAAATTATTTACACGAAAGAAATGTAACACCGCTTAACCGTTGTTAAGTAAATAATATATGAAAAAAGTTGCTTACTACATTGGAAATAAAAATTAAAATTTTGTGCTTATAATTAATTAAAATGGAAAAAAGTTATATCAAAAAGAGAAAATAGTGGAATGTAAATTTTATGGTGGATGCAGTCATCGCAAAAAAAAACATTGAATAATTTATTGTATTATAATATGATGCTTGGACAACTAAAAGTGGTTTGAATTTTCCGTTATTTTGTGATTTTACTACAGCTGAGATGCATTCATGCTATGATTGTACAATGTTTTTTTTTCTATTTTTCGAGACGAATGACGCCAACGACTTGTTTTGGCGTCTGTTTTTATCTATCAAAAAAACCCGGGTCGCAGTGCCAAAACCCTGCCGACAATATAGTGTATTTGCTTGCATAGGGCCGTGTGGTTTTATACTTTTATTATGTGAAATTAAGTTTGTTTTGGGGCAAAATAAAAAATTTAACCCCTTAATACACCCCTTAAAATAACATTTTTTTTCTTAATTGTAATATTATTTTCAATCTAACGTCTACACCGAATTAAAGACACCCTTCAATAAATAAGTCACTATCTGCAAATTAGTGTTCTTAAAAAAATTTTAAGTCCGGTCCTGTCGGGCCGATTTTATTAAAATTTTAGGGACACTTTTTAATTACTACTAAAGGGTTAAATGTCAATTTTGAAACAATTCTGAGATTTTTTTCGGTATTTTGGGGCCCAAAAACATTTTTCAACCCCTAAAAACTACCCTTAAAATGCCCCAATTACGCCCATTTTAAATAGGCTTCTTGCGGTGATGGATTTCAACACGTGGGCCAAATTTCGTTAAAATCAATTAACTCTTTCGAAAGTTATTGCCATATATATATATATATATATATACATATATATATAAACATTTTCAAAAATGGTGCCAAAGTGTTTAGGAGGTTATGAAACGTCGAGAAATTTTGGTCCGACCCCCAGGTCCCGCCATCCGACCGACGCCAATAGTGTATGTTGCCATATGGCAAATACACTAATTAAGTAGGAAAATAACTTGAAAAATATAAAAAATTGTTTAGAAATGTCACATTATTAAGTACCGAAAGTTTCATTACATTTGTAATATTTTGACAAAAGTTACAGTATTTAAAAGAAATGTGTCCATTTAGTCCCGTGTATACGATCGAATTTAAAAAATTTATTCCTCAAAAACGGTGTAGTGAATGATGTTGAAATTTTGGCAGTGAGCATATTGTGTATCCATCTTTCAGTGATTAAAATTTCAAAACGTTCTTATTATTTGGGATTTTGTCTCGAACCTTCTTAAGCGGCAAACCAAATTTTGTGAAGCTTAATGGTTAATCACAGCTGATTGCGCGCAATTTTCATCTGCCACATTCATGTCGGTTTATTCCCTGGTATTCATAATTCAAATTAAAAAACTTATTACAAAAATTGTGAAAATCTCTCGACTTTTTATACTCTCGGTAAAATCACAAATAACTTTAGATCGATATATTTGAACGATATCTTTTTTTTACCATGTTTCATGCTTATCAAAGTTAATTCATGTTTGTATCTGTTATGGTTTCTACAATATTGATATCTGTGTTACGAGAGATTAAGGTGAATATTCGTGCGGTATTAATTCGTTCGCGTATTGTCGACCAAATAAATGTTTGTGAGCCAACAGCATAGCTCGTTAAGACTAGTGACTGTGCATATTAGTTAACACAGAGGATTGCTATGCAATTGTTAGGTACAAAACTAACCTCTGTCTTAGAGATGGGAAAAACGGGTCTTTTTAGTGATCTGCATCTTTGCATCTGGATCCCGTATGTGAGCCGGCTCACTGAACCGGTTCAAAAAGAGCCGAGTTCTGAATATGTTACTGCAGTCTGCCACTGAGTTACCTAGTTCAGTCAATCATCCAAAGTAAACAACTACTACTCGAAGTGAACAGGCTAACTTTTAAGTAGTATTTATCATCTCTTTAGACATCCTATTTTATTTTATCAATGTACATCTTTAACGAAAATATGAATATCAATTATCGCGATTACGTCAAAGAAGTATAACTTCTGTCGGATCCTATTTTTGTTTTAAATATCTTTACACCAAAAGCAAGGTTCCAATCTCTCTTCAAGATAGAGATGGGAAAACGGGTCTTTTTAGTGATCTGCATCTTTGCATCTGGATCCCGTATGTGAGCCGGCTCACTGAACCGGTCCAAAAAGAGCCGAGTTCTGAATATGTTACTGCAGTCTGCCACTGAGTTACCTAGTTCAGTCAATCATATCACGACCTGTATAGAATCAAGAATGCATAGCCAAACATGCGATGCATGAGTCGTTTGAGCTGACAGATGCATCAAAGCAAGAACTGACACGTAAGTGTAAAATGTGCTTCTGTGTGTTAAGTGTTTCACTGAGTTATGCGGATCCGTTGATCCGTCGGTTCAAAAAAAAGTGAGTCGGCTCTCACGGATCTTCTGTCGGAGTCGGCTTTTTGAACCGGTTCAGATCTGAGTTACCCAACTCTACTCTGTCTACATACTATCCTAATATTATAAATGCGAATGTGTGTTTGTTTGTTACGCTTTCACGCCTAAACTGAACAGATTTCGAGAAAATTTGACAAGGCGATAGACTGCATCCTAAAGAAGGATATAGGCTACCTTTTGTCGCAAAATAAAAACTTAAAGAGGATGAAATAAGGGATGAATGTCACTATACCTTCCGGAACTATTAGACCTCCAGATTTGAAAGGCGGACATGTTTCTTTTGTTGAGTAGACATCAGAAGCGTAGCGTGCCTTGGCGGGGCCCCGTATAAAAATTTGTTTGGGGGCCCTTCCTCCGTCGAAGTAAATGACTTAAACGGGGAAATCCCGCAGCCCGCGATAACCGATGTAGGGTGTCGCCAACTTTTGAATGCACGCTTTACGCGGGAAAAAAAGAAATAGCTTTTTTTGACTTTTGTCATTTCTGAAATAAAAAAAAAGTTGGGAAGTTTTTATTAATTTTTGCTTACGCACGTTGGGGGCCCCCGTGGCCCGGGGGCCCCTTATAATTGATACGGCAGATACGGCGGTAGCTACGCCCCTGGTAAAGATACTAAAATAGTCTTCTAAGTTGTGGAAAGGGGTGAAGTACAAGGATGTCAATAATTAACATACTCTTAATTTTTAAAATACAGTTTCTATGGACTGAAAATGTAGCTGTTAGGTATTGATGAAGATTTCAATACTGTTGTTGCCATGTATCATTACAATCGCGGGCGGAGCCGCGGGGAGCGGCTAGTCGGTATATATTTTTTCTCAAAGGTGTCTTTTTTTGTCGGTATGAAATAATGTATCAAAATTAATGTTTGATACGCCATTTTGGCGATTATTCTTCTCAGTAATGACGGAAAATGATTTAATATTTTGAAATTAATGTTTTCATTAAAAAAATAATTTTTAATGAGAAAATTCGAATAAAATATTAACGTCGTGTGAATTCGGTACAACATAGTTCTACACCATACCGTTCAAATCTTAATATCAAAATAATTTTTACACCTTTACAAGTGCATACCTGAACTTAATTTCAAATGTTATATTAAGGCCAGTTAATAGTACACTATGATGTGTAATCTATATAATATATTATGAACGTCTATAATCTATAATCTCTTTCTCTCTCTCTGTGTGTGTGTGTTTGTCTGCCTCTGTCTCTCTCGAATACATTATTATAGGTACGGCACACATTACAAATTTTTAAAACGTTAATATAGATATTTTTAATTTAATTATGTAACTTATTACGTCGTGTTACGTTTCTCAATTTGTCAATTAAATTTAGATTAATATATTCGAATTCTATTACACTAAACAAACCTATTTAATATTTGCGGTACGTTATTATTCGGAAATTAAAGAATGACAAACAATTTATTTTTAATTTAGCTATTTTTAATGTGCCTATATATACATATTAGATGATCGTTGAGTTGATTTTTTTAACAGCGCGTGTAGAATTCAAATAGACACACAAATATTCCAAGTAATATTTTTACCAAAACTCAAAAATAAGAGAAAAACAGATTTTCAAAGTTTAATTAAATTTTTGAAGTTTAACTTCTTTAGCGACGTATCTGTTTGAAAAAAGTAAAAAATCGAGGGGAAATAGAATCGACCCCTAAAGGAGAAGTTAGTTTGTCTCCTAAATTACATGAAACTGACAAGGACAGAAGTTTATAGTGCGTTGCTAAGTATGTGTAAATATTATTAATTAGTTTGACATAAAAAAAATAAAACTTGGGAATAATATTAAAAACTAAAGGAGTTAAACTTCTTATTTGAGCTTATGAGGGTGAGGCTCATTATAATTTTTTTTCATTTTATTTAATTTTGAGGGCGATCCTGTCGTTATGTTACGTCACTACGGAATTATATGTAATGTCATTATCACGTATCTTGATGCTAATTTGAAACTATTTGAAACAAATTTCTGTGAATACTGGATATTGACATAACATATTTCCATAGTGACATAACATAACGACAAGACCACCCTCAAAATTAAATAAAACTTAATTAAAATTTGAAACCCTGTTTCCCTTTTATTTTTGAGTTGTGATAAAAAAATTACCTGCAATATTTATTCGTGTATTTGATTTCTACATGCTGTTAAAAAAAGAACCAACTTAAAAATCATTCTGTATATAGTTTAATGTATCATATACAGTGTGTCTACCTTACGTGAGATATAGGTGTTCAACATATAAGGTTCTGATATTTTGTTGATATTTGCTTTTTTTGTTATTTTTAGTTTACTAATTCGTTCTAATAGTTGGTGAACTTGAATCGTCACTAGAACGACCGTTTTTTAAATACGCTAGTAAACTGGGTAATGTGCATAGCATATATAATAGATAGACTAGTTATTCATTTCATTATACAGTATTCCGTTTTCCACTGGCTTTTTCGTGCCCTGGATTACGGCGAGCCGTTCTCGGCAGTCGACGCAAACCAGTGGATCGTTGCAACACATGTACCGTTTTTTAAATAAGCTAGTAAAGTGGGTGTATAATGTGCATAGCAGATATAATAGATACTCCAGTTATTCATTTTATTATATAGTATTCCGTTTTCCACTGGCTTTTTCGTGCCCTGGATTACGGCGAGCCGTTCCCGGCAGTCGACGCAAACCAGTGGACCGTTGCAAACTAGTGACGATTTTTCTCGTAGTATTTTCCTCAAACCTGAATTTTTGTATGTTTAAAAAAGGCACTATCCTGAGCATAAAAACCGTAGTCTGGCAGCTGACACCGGGGACACTGCTCGGAAAATATACTAATTATGCTTACATTCCTTTTAATTATTTAATTAAACGAGTATTTTGCCGTTGAATGAATATTTTTGGTCAATTTATCATTTTTTCGAATTGTACCGTCACATGACGCGCGACATCTCTAAATACAGATTAGTTTTAAGATATCGAAAAGGAGGACAAGCAAGAGGACAGAACCTACAAAAGAAGGAATGTCCTTCCTATAAAAAAAACGATTGGTCACGCCTTAGTTTTTATGCTAGTTCATTTCACTAAAATATGTTTAAAAACTAAATAATACAAACCTGATAACAAATTTGCATTATTTGGCGTATTTGAAAACGTTGGCACTCAATAAAAATTTTAACACGTAAGTGTTCGCCTTTCATTTATATTTTTACCAACAAAAATTGCTGTTTTATAATTCGTATTTAAATAACTCTGTGGCCAATTGAAGCTTGAATTGCATGCAAATTCTAACGCTATGTGCAACCAGAGGCGTACTAGGTTACCAACGGCCCTGGTGCAAAAAAAAGCTGGGGCTCTAACTAAACGCTTTAGATTTTATCAAGTCAAAATATAATACAGAACAATCGCGATAATATGAAAATGCACTCTTATGAACGACTCAGTAATATGAACATAATTTTTGTAGAGAATTTAACGCTCTGCAAAAAAAAGTTTAAACTTTATCCTCGGAAAACTTTTGAACCAGTAAACTTAGCGAAAAATCACAAGATGCCTTTTTTGTAAAGCGTTAAATTCTATACAAAAATAAGTATGTCTCATTTTTGTAGATTCATTTGTCCCCAAGTTTTAAAATTTGGAAGAGCAAATAGAGTTTTCCACATGTTATTTTCCATAAGAAACTTTGGTTGGAATGAGGGCTATCTTAGAATTAATATTAAGAGCTCAAATTTTTAGAGAATTTTTTTTTATCAATTTGGAAGTGTTTGACCCCTCTGGCAGCATAGAAATTCGATAATACTCCTGTTAAGGACCACCCTAATGTATATGTTTCATGTGAACCTCGATAATATAAACATACCGCTAGTATAAACTCCTCAGGATTTTTGGTGTTCATGTTACCGAGATTGTACTGTATACCGGGTGTCTCA
Organism: Venustoraphidia nigricollis; assembly: GCA_034508555.1. Taxonomy (NCBI): domain Eukaryota; kingdom Metazoa; phylum Arthropoda; class Insecta; order Raphidioptera; family Raphidiidae; genus Venustoraphidia; species Venustoraphidia nigricollis. The sequence goes on from JAVRKA010000046.1 coordinate 2,235,177, forward strand.
GAAGTCGCGCACCCAATTGTTGGGATCGAAAGAGAAAAATATTCTGAGCCCTACAATCCATGTTTGAAATTTTTTGATAACGTAGTTAATTAGTAATTAATTATTGAAAGTGACCAATCAGGAGCGCGCTACAGAAGAGAGCGTCGTCGACTGATTTATTTTAGTTATTTAATAAAATAATAATTATTATTTCGAATTTTTTTTTAAACTACACTAATAATTTTTATTGAATAAAATAACTTAATTAACGCTCGCCAGTGATTTCCACTTTTCGCATCTGTCTTGTCAAGACCCTCGGTTTTTTTTAAATAAACTTTTTTTTCGAATTCATTTAAAAAATTCATCAGTTTAATTTTTTCCCACTTCATTTTAAATGGAAAAAAAATCTCTGTGATCAACTTTTCATTTAGTTAAAATTTTATAAATAAATTTAATAAATAAATCAGTCGACGACACTCTTCTGTAGCGCGCTCCTGATTGGTCACTTTCATTAATTAATTACTAATTAACTACGTTATCAAAAAATTCTAAACATGGATTTTTGGGCTCAGAATATTTTTCTCTTTCGATCCCAACAATTGGGTGCGCGATTTCTGAGACACCCGGTATATAAATACTTTAAGGGTGCAAATTAGAGCAAACCTACATTATAATGTATTAAAGAATAGCGTTTCTCAAGTAAAAATATGATTTTTCTCGTGTATATTGGAACTCGAATTTTTTTCAAGTAACAGTTTACAGAAAAAAAATTGATTGAAAATAATATAAAGTTTTCTATAAAAGGTTTTTGTTCAAGTTTAAATTTATTTAACGGATTACTTTTATAAACTGTTTCCTTATTGCATTAACCCCCTAAATGTGATGGCGAATCCGTTAAGTTGGCAACACTGCACAAACAACAGAGAGAATACAGGGAAATTCCCCACAAGTTTCGAACAAAAGTTCGAAATTTGTTGTTAAATTCCCCTGTTTATTTCAAATGAGTTGTCATGTTGCAACCTATTTTATTTACACTCCGAAGGTGGGATATTTTTTCGCTAGTTCATTTTGAGGTTTGCTGGTCAGGGTCCGAGGGTCCCGTGGGTTTGGGGGCCCCGGTAGCTACGCCACTGCGTGAGACGAACCCATATAAAAAGATTTTTAAGCGAAGAACATATTTTTAAATTCTGACACATCCCGCATTTTCGAACATACATAGAAAAATATAAATTCAACGCGCATGTCAGCGCAATTGTTACCTTTTATTTATTGTACAATACATATAAATTTTAAAATGTAAAAACCAAAAACTGCGATATAAGAACAACATAAAATGATTATTTATGGCGTCATCAGATATTCAAAATACACAAATATTTCCTAATATTTATTTTGTAATGTAATCATTTTTGGAATGTAACACCTTCAACTGACTATACTTCATTTTGAAAAATGGCATTAATAAAATTTCTATCAATAATTTTATAAAAATATACTAGGCACATTGCTTTAAAAAATAGGTGTGGGTACTTGAAATTCAGCTAATATTTTCTGAATGATTATACTACAATTTTTTATGATCATAAGTCTTATAATATAAGCTAGAGTGCTATTTCAGTATAATACTCGCCACGGTTCTAAAAGGTTCTGAAGTTAGTCACAAACAGCGTCGCAAATGCATATTTTATAGAGCCGTCCTGGTTGTTTTGTGGGAAAGGAAGACTCCCACCACCTCCCAGCTACCGGCACAGAACTTGCACTCGTCGGTGATTGGTTATCGCTGGTTGTCTTGTCAATTGTTGCTTTCCTGCTATAAAGTACAGTCCAGTACGCTATGTTAAGTTGTTTCTTTGATTATTAAATTGATCAAGATGCCTAATACAGCTTTGTATAGATAAGCACGAAAAATAATTTTTTGGATGACTTTATTGCAAGGAATTAGATCTTTAGATTAAAGAAAAATTATAATATAGCGCGAGTTTGTAGTTTTTCAACCGACTGTACCTGAGCAAGCCTCCATTTGCATCTAACTTCAGAACCTTTTAGAACCGTGGCGCGTATTATACATTACTCGAACACTACTAATGCTAATGAAATTAAAAAAAAAAAAATCCTAAAAAGGAGGAAATTTCCGAAAATCATGATAGTGTTAAGGTGATATCAGACGATTCATTCCGAATGAATGTTCATTTGACTGAATGTTCATTTTTGTTTCATTCCGCGTTCACACGGCACGGACAGAATGACATAAAAATGAATGTTCATCCAGTCTTTTCCTCGAAGATATCGTCGAATTAAGTTGTGCGTCGTGGAATTCGTTTGATTTGTGATCATTTGACCGAAGAATTGTCAAAAAAGAAGCAAAGTCTACGTTTAAATCATTAATCAGAGATTTTATAGAATTTGTCTGTATTGTTCTGTCTTTGTATTCGTCGAGTTTGTGGTTCCAAAGACATTGATAATTTTTGAAATTCTTCGAAAAGAGCGGCGTGTTTTGGTCGTTCCACTCGAATACCATTTTGTCTCATACACAAACAGAATATAGTCACTTTGCGGTGTCGTAGTCCCAAGTCCGTCCGCTACAAGACATGACACAAAATGATCGAACCCGAATGAATGTTCTTTCTTGTGTTTAGACGCTTCATTTTTCGTTCATTCAGAGTGCGAATGAATGATGCCGATATCTAGCGTTGTTGGATCTATTCATTAATGAACCGAGCTGGGTAGAGTAGTGGTACAGCACTAGACTCGCATTCGGGAGGTCCAGGTTCGATTCCCGGCGGGGGCAGATGTGGCTGGGACTTTTTCCTACTGCCTTTCGCCGAGAAACGGTAATTCCTGTACCGGCCATCTTGATTGAGGTTTTCCATGGTTTCCCTCAATTAATTCCAGATAAATATCGAGGTGGTTCCTTATTTGAGGCCATGGCCGATACCTATCAAACTCCTAGTTCAAAAATTACCTACCTTATCCTAATTTCCTGTAATTCCTTCATTCGCCCATTGCTATTATATAAGTTAAAGTTTAAGAAATGTAGAAAAAAACGGGAAGTGGTAAAATGAAAAATAGTAATGGTGCGAATGGCGTCTGTTATGACATAAAGTCGAGAAACGGACGTTAAACGCATTATTATTATTATTATTATTCATTAATGAATTCATTTTTCATCATTGTTTCATTTTGTATTCAGACGTTTCATTTCGAATGAAAGAACAAAAACCCGGGTCGCAGTGCCAAAACCCTGCCGACAATATAGTGTATTTGCTTGTGTAGGGCCGTGTGGTTTTATACTTTTATTATGTGAAATTAAGTTTGTTTTTGGGCAAAATAAAAAATTTAACCCCTTAATACACCCCTTAAAATAACATTTTTTTCTTAATTGTAATATTATTATCAATCTAACGTTTACACCGAATTAAATACACCCTTCAATAAATAAGTCACTATCTGCAAACTAGTGTTTTCATAAAATTTGTAAATCCGGTCCTGTCGGGCCGATTTTATTAAAATTGTGGGGACACTTTTTAATCACTACCAAAGGGTTAAATTTCAATTTTGAAACGATTCGGAGAATTTTTTCGGTATTTTGGGGCCCAAAAACATTTTTCAACCCCTAAAAACTACCCTAAAAATAGCCCGATTAGGCCCATTTTAAATAGGCTTCTTGCGGTGATGGATTTCAACACGTGGCCCAAATTTCGTTGAAATCAATTAACTCTTTCGAAAGTTATCGCGCGTACACATATATATATATATACATATATATATAAACATTTTTTAAAATGGTGCCAAAGTGTTTAGGAGGTTATGAAATGTCGAGAAATTTTGGTCCGACCCCTAGGTCCCGCCATCCGACCGACGCCAATAGTGTATGTTGCCATATGGCAAATACACTAAAAATGAAGCATCCGATATCACTTTTAGAAGCGCTCAGGTTCAATATAATGCCAATCGGTGATGTAGGTGTTAGTATCGGTGTAGTTCGGAGGCTGTGTGGCTGGCATAGAGTATCGGACCCCTGCGGGGTATCGAAGTTATGGGCCAGGAGGTACGAGGTACGCGGGGGGCCACACCTTACAGCAGACAGCGGGGCTCTTCGGTGCTCGGCCACCAGCCGGTAACCACTCACCGACACACTGTACACTTTATGTTGTTTAGTAACTTAGTCGTGGGAATAATCGAAAGGTTGCTATTAGTGATCATTTTTTAAGTTTAACTTCTTTAATAATAATAATAATAATAATGCGTTTAACGTCCGTTTCTCGACTTTATGTCATAACAGACGCCATTCGCACCATTACTATTTTCCATTTACCACACTTCCCGTTATTTTTCTACATTTTTAGAACTTCAACTTATGTAATAGCAATGGGCGAATGAAGGAATTATAGGAAATTAGGATAAGGTAGGCAATTTTTAAACTAGGAGTTTGATAGGTAATCGGCCATGGCCTCAAATAAGCAAACCATCTCGATATTTATCTGGAATTAATTGAGGGAAACCATGGAAAACGTCAATCAAGATGGTCGGTACATGAATTGCCGTTTCTCGGCGAGAGGCAGCAGGAAAAAGTCCCAGCCACATCTGCCCCCGCCGGGATTCGAACCCGGACCTCCCGAATGCGAGTCTAGTGCTGTCACCACTACTCTACCCAGCCCGGTAGTTTAACTTCTTTAGCGACGTATCTGTTTGAAAATAGTAAGAAATCGAGGGGAAGTAGAATTGTCCCCGAAATTCAAAAATAAGAGAGAAACAGATTTTTGAAGTTCAATTAAATTTTTGAACTTGTAACTTCTTTAGAGACGTATCTATTTGAAAATAGTAAGAAATCGAGGGGAAGTAGAACTGGCAAATAAAGGGGAAGTTAGTTTGTCTCCTAAATTACATGAAACTGACAAGGACAGAAGTTTATAGTGTGTTGCATTTTGAGTCGCAAAATAATAAGACAAGGATGAACATATTGTTGAATTTGACGCTTAAACGAACAATTGAAGTTGAAAATAATTTTTGTAGTTTGACGTACAAACGGTAGGAACTCATATATTTCGTATAAATTCAGAAAGGAAAATATTAACTATCATATTCTCTATTTTCAGATATTAGAACAAGTCACATAATGTGAGGTTATAATGTTGATATTCTACAGACAATAGGGTATATGCATGTAACTTATATTTAGTTCAATAATATTTTTTGTAATCTTGATTAAACTCCAAATAGTTTTTTTTTATTTTTGCTAAATAATAAATATTAATTAAACAAAAATGCGATAAATACGCCCGAAATATAAAATATGCTTGGTATCTTTCACTAAAATTAATACAAATTTGTTTAAACAACATGTTTGACATAGACTATGACGTCAGGCGCGTTTGAATAACCAAAATATCTTGCCCAAAGAGAATATTTATTTTTCAATTCAATAAGAATGCTTTCATGAATGATTTCCTGCGTGTGGTAACTTTTAATATGAAAATAATTGATTTAAACTATTTTCAAAAATTATGCATATGCCCACCCTATTCATACTAAAAATGCTTTTCTGCAGATTATAGTATGTAAATAAAACTATGGTATGAATATGACGATCTGTCCATGTGAGAATTTTCACATGACCTAAACATCAAGGTGCCCTCTCAAAATGTGTAATCATTTCGCCGTAATTATAATATTAAAAATTAAAGAAGTTTAACTTCTTATGTGAGCTTATGAAGGTGAGGCTCATTACAATTTTTTACCCGGCTACCAAGGAGGGTTGTATTTTTTGCTGATGTCTATGTATGTAATATTCTTTATTACCTCGTATAATCCAAACGGCTGGACGGATTTCTAGAATTAAAGTATCGTTGGATTTGTCTCTACAACCCGTGTCCTAGGGTAGGTGACCTCAAAAAAAATCAAAATTGCGGATTTTAGGTGCCATAATTTGTGGTATCAAAATGAAGAATATTCAAAGGTGATAACAAAAATGTACACAACTTATATGTTTAAATGCAATTTGGAAACGCAAATTTCAAAATGAAATTATTAATTGAATCATTCTATGATACTTTTACCTCGAAAGTGTCATGATTGGGCATTTAATAATCGAATAATTCGACAATTTTCACTCGAAATATCCCATCTTTATTAGTAACTCTGTAGTTCTGTGTACTGTAGTTGAAGCCGAGATACCGAAGCTAGTGGAGACCGCCATCACTGGGCACTGGCAAATAACGAACATCTTACATTCAAAACTCAAAGACATTATGCCTTTATCGTAGGATTTGTAGATTGCCTATTAAAATAACATGTTTATGATTAATACTATGCCACTCAAAATAACTTCGCAATTAACTGTCAATCCGATTTTTTCCACTTTCGCGGCGAAATGAGTTATCAGTTACTCTACGGTGCCGTAACTCAACAGTTAACCTTTCTCATAAAAGACAAATTTGTAACAGTAAATTCACATCATGCGAGAGCTTTCGAAGGAGACAATTCATTTTAACGAAATTTGGCACACTTGTTGGAAAAGCCTACCTAAAATGTGCCCAATCAGGACATTTTAAGAGTGATTTATGAAAACAGTTTTTGGGCCCAAAAATACCGAAAAAATTCTCAGAATTGTTTCAAAATTGAAATGTAACCCTTTAGTAGCAATTAAAAAGTGCTCCTAACATTATAAAAAAATCGGCCTCGCAGGACCGGATTTACACATTTTATAAAAACACTAGTTTGCAGATAGTGAGTTATTTACTGAAAGGTGTATTTAATTTGGTGTAAATGTTCCATTGATAATAATATTGTAGTTAAGAAAAAAAATGTTATTTTAAGGGGTTTATTAATACTAAACCTACCGATACTTCATGTATTCCTATTCCTATCAAAGCGGGTCAAATGACCCGTCTTTAAAATGTTAGATATATTACTATGTCTAGCGAAAAATATATCAATTAGGCCAATTTGGTACATGAATAAAACAATTTTTTTCAAATAACGATTCAAAATAGTTTATATATTAAATTTAAGGACTCACATTCGTCCGTAGTGTCAAATGAATCACTATATTGTTCTACTTGTTACTTTCAGATAGTTTTTCTCTTCACTAAATTCCGAACACTCTTCATCTATGTTATTTATAATTTCTAATGATTTCAAATATCTTGAATGTTTCGACATTTTGGGGATAAGAATTATTAGTAAAATGATGAAATAAGAATTCTTGATTCGCAAAATAGCACTATAACTTGAAATTTTTGCTGTAATACTCGCTTGGAGTTGAGTGAAATTGGCTATTCATCCGTCAGCCAACAACAAATATAGCACAATGCAGCAAAATATATCACGCAATAACAAAAATGTCCAAAACAGCGGTTTCGTATCACAAGAAATACAAATCAAGATACAGAATCTATGCACGGGTCAAATGACCCCTTGCGGTAGTTAGGGCAGATTACATATATTTCTCGGTAAAAAAATTAACAAGAGAGGAGTTAAATCTTGAAAAATACATTCGATGCATTTTTTAATAAAAGTCGTAAAGGCAAATGGCGATGTTGATAATGTTATTTTCAAGAAATTCTGACAAAAAGTTTAAAATGAGTCATTTGACCTGTCATGGTAGGTTTAGTGTTAAGGAGTCAATTTTTTTTTATTTTGTCCAAAAACCAACTTAAGTTCACGTAATAAAGTCACACTGCCTGTCGGCAGGGTTTTTGCACTGTGACCCGAGTTTTTATTACTAGTTGTTGCCCGCGGCTTTGCACGCGTGGAGGCGTGATGTAAGACGTGAGCCGTTTGCTTATGATAAGGGCAAATGGTATCGCGCCTACGAATTCCGAACTGAGAGACTAAGCAAAGCGACAGGAGAACGGTGCAATGCTGCTGCTATGTACTGTAAATCAGGTGTCATTAGCAACCATAAGCAGTTAAGACAAGTGCCTCAAGAGCCGCTTGGCTTGTGGTCCGCCGTTAAAACCAACACAAACAACAGTTTTGTTTTAATTTATTGTGCTCTCCCATCAAGTTTTACTATTTCCTATATCAGCTGTTCTAACCGCGTTCTACGCTGTTGCCATGGTTACGTCTTGTGACGCCATCAGCATTTAACAACCTTTAGTTTATAAATATTTTAGAGGAATTAGGATCAATGAAATTAAAAGACAAATTATTATTTCACAACGTAATACTTCATCAGGTGATCTTAATTAATTGTCTTAATAATTAGATTCAATTCAATTATTAGTGTATTTGCCATATGGCAACATACACTATTGGCGTCGGTCGGATGGCGGGACCTAGGGGTCGGACCAAAATTTCTCGACGTTTCATAGCCTCCTAAGCACTTTGGCACCATTTTTGGAAAAATTATATATATATGTATATATATATGTATATATATATGTATATATATATGTATATGTATATATATATGTATATATATATGTAAATATATATATGTATATATATATATATTATATATATATATATATATATATATATATATATATATATATATATATATATATATATATATACGTGCGGGCTATAACTTTCGAAAGAGTTAATTGATTTTAACGAAATTTGGCCCACGTGTTGAAATCCATCACCGCAAGAAGCCTATTTAAAATGGGCCTAATCGGACTATTTTAAGGGTAGTTTTTAGGGGTTGAAAAATGTTTTTGGGCCCCAAAATACCGAAAAAATTCTCCGAATCATTTCAAAATTGAAATTTAACCCTCTGGTAGTAATTAAAAAGTGTCCCTAAAATTTTGATAAAATCGGCCCGACGGGACCGGATTTACAAATTTGATGAAAAAACTAGTTTGCAGATTATGAATTATTTATTGAAAGGTGTATATAATTTAGTATAGAGGTTCGATTGATAATAATATTGCAATTAAGAAAAAAAAATGTTATTTGTGTATTAAGGAGTCTAATTTTTTATTTTGCCCAGAAACCAACTAAAGTTCGCATAATAAAGCTACATTGCCTGTATAAGCAAATACACTATATTGTCGGCAGGGTTTTGGCACTGCGACCCGGGTTTTTTTTTGAGATTACCATAACAAATCAAATTTTTTAAGTAGTTATATTACAATTTATACAGAGTAAAAATTTTTTTAAACTAAATAAACAAATAAACTGTTTATTTGTTTATTTAGTTTAAAAAATTTTTTACTCTGTATAAATTGTAATATGTACTTACAATCAGATAACATTTCTACAGATCTTCGACGAAAAAATGGTAATAATAAGTTCGGCAACATAGCATTTATATTTAAAATAAAAATGCCGACTTATGTCCGTCTTTAAACCCACATAAACGAAACACCTCTGTGTTTTTCGGATAATTTTCAAATAAAATTATACAAATGTGTATTTACTGTGAGACGTTATTGTGGAATAAATACCGTGAACAAATAATATACCCACTAATTTCATTATTTATTTTACATTTATATTAACAAAAATAAAATATATATATTACATATGTGGAATTAATTATAGGCAGGGAACTAGTGACCATTTCCTCAAACCTGAGTTTTTTTGAGTTCATTAAGGGCACTATCCTGAACATAAAAGCCGCAGCCTGGCAGCTGAGACCGGGGACAATGCGTGGATGGACGCGGTCAAAGATTTCAAACTCATGTTTGAAATTTGTAAAAAAGAACACATTTTTGACTTGTATTCTTTATTCAATGAACGTTGGGTTACTGTTGATTCAAAATTACAAAATACTGAAATAATTACTAATTTCATAATCAAATCATATCATAATTTAATATCATATTAGCTCAAATCAAAACTGTATAGAGGACAGCGTGGAAATTGTAATGAGTATTATAAGGGATATACAGGATGAGTTTTAAGTTGATGCTTTTTTTTTACAGCGTGTAAAAATCAAATAGACGAGCAAATATTTCAAATAGTTTTTTTATCAAAACTCAAAAATAAGAGAGAAACAGCCTTTCGAAGTTTAAATAAATTTTATTAAATTTTTTTTAATTTTGAGGTCGGTCCTGGGGTTATATTATGTTACTATGGAAATAAGTTGTTATTATCAAGTATTCACTGAAATTGTTCGAAGTTGTCCATAGTAACATAATATAACCCCAGGACCGACCTCAAAATTAAAGAAAATTTAATAAAATTTATTTAAACTTGGAAAGGCTGTTTCTCTCTTATTTTTGAATTTTGATAAAAAAACTATTTGAAATATTTGCTCGTCTATTTGATTTTTACGCGCTGTTAAAAAAAAAGCATCAACTTAAAACTCACCCTGTATAATAAGTTATTATTATTGATCTACATAAATCAACAAGCCTGATGAAGGTTTAATAAATAAACCGAAACGTTGCTAAATTGATTATAAATTTTAATTTTGTCCAATTTCCTGCTAATTTTAAACTTAAAAAATTATGGATGATAACATTAATATAAACTATTATATTTCAACTGAATAATTAAATGATTAAAATTGTATATCGGAATTAATTAGATTACCTTTTACTAAACCTTAATACCCAATGAATATAATATGATAACGAAAACAGGTAATGAGAAGGCAAGGAAGACAGTTCCAAATGAGTGCTACAGATACATTGGCTCGTCAAAAAGGAAATATTTCTTAAGATCATTATATATACCTAAATGTTCATTGCACGAAAATATATATAAACCTAAGAAATTATTTCAGTTTTTTGTTGTATTCAGTTTTATTTTATACTTACGAGTATATGTAATATCTATAACGTGTTTAACTTATAAACCTAACATCAAATAAAATTAGATTTTAAAAAAACTAAAACAATACGCTTTTTTGAGGCAAAATAATTTTACAACAAAATTAGCTTTACTGTAAAAAGCGTGCGGTGCTCTCTACTTAAATTTTCATGATAGCTCTACGATTACAATTAGCTAGTAAATGAAAAATGTATTATCGATATTTAGCACTCCATGCTTTTTACAGTAAAGTTAATTTTGTGGTCAAATTATTTTCTATTTTTTAGTTCATAAAAGCGTGTTGTTTTAGTTTTTTAAACTCTATATTTTAAATTCTATATTTATAAATTTCTCGTTCTCGAAAACGGCTCTAACAATTTGGATGAAATTCACTGAAAAAAGGTATTGGGGGGCAACAAAAAAAGCCTGTGAATTCGGCCCGCGATATCGATACGATATATTATAAATAAATAAATAGTAAAATAAATTGTTGGATAAGTGTAGATAAAATCTGTGGCACAGGATCAATAAAAACACAATACTGAAGTTTAAATTTGCATTTTCACTGACGTTTCGGTGCGCTTTGCACCATCTTCAGAGTTCGAATGCTGTCAATTCATATCAGTATTTCGTTTTATTTTAGTGACAATTTTAATAATTGGCATAAACAATTTAAAATAGAATATTTTATTACAAACATAATCATTTTACCATTTATATCACCATGTTTTTAATCTCTCGACGAAATACTGATATGAATTGACAGCATTAGAACTCTGAAGATGGTGCAAAGCGCACCGAAACGTCAGTGAAAATGCAAATTTAAACTTCAGTATTGTGTTTTTATTGATCCTGTGCCACAGATTTTATCTACACTTATCCAACAATCATCAAGGATCACAACCACTCTAATTAACTTCTTTTAATTAGAGTAAACCTAGTAAAATAAATAATAAAAAAAACCCGGGTCGCAGTGCCAAAACCCTGCCGACAATATAGTGTATTTGCTTATACAGGCAGGATGGCTTTATTATGCGAACTTAAGTTGGTTTTTGAGCAAAATAAAAAATTTGACTCCTTAATACACCCCTTAAAATAACATTTATTTTCTTAATTGCAATATTATTATCAATCGAACTTCTATACCAAATTATATACAACTTTCAGTAAATAATTCACTATTTGCAAAGTAGTGTTTTCATAAAATTTGTAAGTCCGGTCCTGTCGGGCCGATTTTATTAAAATTTTAGGGACACTTTTTAATTACTACTGGAGGGTTAAATGTCAATTTTGAAACGATTCTGAGAATTTTTTCGGTATTTTGGGGCCCAAAAACTTTTTTCAACCCCTAAAAACTACCCTTAAAATGGCCCGATTACGCCCATTTTAAATAGGCTTCTTGCGGTGATGGATTTCAACACGTGGGCCAAATTTCGTTAAAATCAATTAACTCTTTCGAAAGTTATTGCCCGCACACATATATATATATATATATACGCTTATATATATATATATATATATAAATATATATATACATATATATATAAACATTTTTAAAAATGGTGCCAAAGTGTTTAAGAGGTTATGAAACGTCGAGAAATTTTGGTCCGACCCCTAGGTCCCGGCATCCGACCGACGCCAATAGTGTATGTTGCCATATGGCAAATACACTAATAATACAAATAAGATACAATAAAATATTTTAATATTTTTAAAAAATTCGTACATAACTTTAACCATAAGCGTTTGTATGAATAAAATATTGTTTAGTTTATATTTGAAAAATTATTATAGTATGTCACATTTGCACAGAAAAAATCGTGGTTATTGTTTTGATTTTAATCCGTTAATTAGTGTATTTGCCATAAGGCAACATACACTATTGGCGTCGGTCGGATGGCGGGACCTAGGGGTCGGACCAAAATTTCTCGACGTTTCATAACCTCCTAAACACTTTGGCACCATTTTTAAAAATGTTTATATATATATGTATATATATATTTATATATATATATATATATATATATATATATATATATATATATATGTGTGCGGGCAATAACTTTCGAAAGAGTTAATTGATTTTAACGAAATTTGGCCCACGTGTTGAAATCCATCACCACAAGAAGCCTATTTAAAATGGGCGTAATCGGGCTATTTTAAGGGTAGTTTTTAGGGGTTGAAAAACGTTTTTGGGCCCCAAAATACCGAAAAAATTCTCCGAATCGTTTCAAAATTGACATTTAACCTTCCAGTAGTAATTAAAAAATGTCCCTAAAATTTTAAAAAAATCGGCCCGACAGGACCGGACTTAAAAATTTTATGAAAACACTACTTTGCAAATAGTGAATTATTTACTGAAAGTTGTATTTAATTTGGTATAGAGGTTCGATTGATAATAATATTGCAATTAAGAAAAAAAAATGTTATTTTAAGGGGTGTATTAAGGAGTCAAATTTTTTATTTTGCCGAAAAACCAACTTAAGTTCGCATAATAAAGCCACACTGCCTGTATTATCAAATACACTATATTGTCGGCAGGGTTTTGGCACTGCGACCCGGGTTTTTTTTTTTTTTGACCCGCCAAAAAATTCGGTAATATTAAATTGGCCCCCCTAAGAAAAACTTTGAGAACCCTTGATCTAAGAAATCTGCCATCTTAACCCGTGATTGCTGTTAAATGATTATTTCTCGTCTGAAACTAGAAAAGAACATCGGGTTCATACTGTACAAACATATACGCAGGCTATAACATAAGGATGAAAACGCTTTTCCTCTAATTAGTGCTTCACCTATAAACATCCGATTTAGCATCAGCAGCAATGTATAAACTGACAATTGAAAAGATATTTTACTATCGCCCAGACTAATGTTCGCTGTGGTGACATCGCGGTTTCTGATGACAGACGTATTACCCACCACTTGGACAGTTGTGTGCTCGTTTTTTGTTAATGTGCACATATAATATACAATGTGTACATAATATAAGATCGGTACGATTGTTCACTCATGCGATCTCTAGCCTTCAGGCCTTATATTGTAGTCATATACCGGGTGTTTTATAATCTGTCTTCACAAGGATTCTTGAAGCTTTTATCAAAAAATAATGATTTAAAAATACTAAACCGAACTAAAAAGTAAAAAATAGTTTGTGTACTTTAATGTACGTACTACAGAAGTGATACTTCTTTGGGGTGATTGCGATAATTGATATTCACATTTCCGTTAAAGATCGAGTTGGGTAGAGTAGTGGTGACAGCGGGGGCAGATGTGGCTGGGACTTTTTCCTACTGCCCCTCGCCGGGAAACGGTAATTCCTGTACCGGCCATCTTGATTGAGGTTTTCCATGGTTTCTCTGAATTAATTCCAGATAAATATCGAGATGGTTCCTTATTTGAGGCCATGGCCGATTACCTAGCAAACTCCTAGTTCAAAAATTACATACCCTATTCTAATTTCCTATAATTCCTTCATTGCGATTACATAAGTTGAAGTTTTAAAAAATGTAGAAAATAACGGGAAGTGGTAAATAGAATATAGTAATGGTAAGAATGGCGTCTATTATGACATAAAAGTTGATAAACGGACGTTAAACGCATTATTATTTGATCATTATATTCACATTTTTGTTAAAGATAAAATAAAATAGAATGTCTAGGGTGATGATAAATATAGTTAAAAGTTACCCTGTTCACTACGAGTAGTACTTATGTGCTTTGGATAATACGTGGACAACTTCATCAGCACATTGCAACAAAGAAATGAGACGTGTCATCTATGAATACAAAGTAAAACTATACTGCATCGAAGAGTCAGCTTTGTCGACGAAATTAACTTTACTGTAAAAAGCGTGGAGTGCTTAACATCGATAATAAATTTTTCATTTACTAACTAATTGTAAACGTAGAGCTATTATGACAATTTAGATAAATACCACCTTACGCTTTTTGCAGTAAAGCAAATTTTGTTGTCAAGTTATTTTGCATTTTGCAGTTCATAAAGGCGCGTTGTTTTTAATTTTATTAAATGTTATGGCACATTCATTTTTAAGAAATAACGCAATATTATATTAATTTATTTATTTATAATTATGAGCCTGTAAATCTTGATAATTTAAATTCTAAAAAGTTGCTTACAAATAGATACAAATTTAGATTATTAAGGTTACAAATTGTTTCTGACAAATTTGGTGACTTGGAGGGCTATGTGAAGTTAGTCTCCATTGAAAAACCGGTCATAACCGGATCGTTTCAAAATTGAAATTTACCCTTAAGTAGCAATTAAAAAGTGCCCCCAAAATTTTAATAAAATCAGCCAAACAGGACCGGACTTACAAAATTTTTGAAAACACTAATTTGCAGATAGTGACTTATTTACTGAAGGGTGTATTTAATTCGGTGTAGACGTTATTATTGTAACAAAACTGTTCTTTGTGGTGGTTTAAAACTGATTGATTTACAGCAAACGATATAAATACCAAACAAATAACTAAAAAGTATTTCTCTAACAATAATGAAAAAAAGAAACTAAACAATAAAATAAACTAACGGATTCTGATAAATAATAAGACAACAATGACTATGTACACAATACACTACTTTAAACACGCACCGAAATTTATGTACTACCGCACCACTATTTATGTTACTGTGACGCATGCACTGAATGTACTTTCACTGTAGCAAGCGAGCAATTGACTGAATGAAATGAATCGCCCCACACGCGCTGTATTTATAGGCGCGTACATTCTGCTCTCGATCATTCCTGAAACTTGTGTTCAAGTTCGAGAAGCCTCTATCATTTCCAGTGGCGTAACAATTGGGGGCCCGCTACATTATTATTAATATTGCATTTAAGAAAAAAAACACTTAAGTTCACATAATAAAACCACGCTGCCTATATTAGCAAATACACTATATCGTCGGCAGGGATTTGGCACTGCAACTCGAGTTTTTTGTTTGTACTAATTGAATTAACTTCTGTAAAATTCATTTAAAAAGCAACTCTCGCAATATGTGGAGTTTGTAATCCATTGGCTATTTATAGAAACACATCAATCATTACTTCTGTAAAGAGTGCTGTATTCTACAAAGTTTGAAATTGTCAATTTTAATTTATATGTATCCAGAAATGTTCGCGAAATGTCAAATACATAATTGGTCATGTGAAAGTGTGTTATCGTAAACTATTGTAATCATTTCCTCTCCTTTTTAGAAAAGGAAGTAAATGTAATATTTTCTAAATCACACAAATAAGATATAAATATTCAAATATGAAAGAGACCACCGTGCTAGTAACAAAAAACGAAGAAATAAATTATTTTCAAACGTGGTACATATCAAAAACATAATCTAACATAGCTACCGAAAAATATTTTTGAAATTGATAGCCTGCTGTATCGAAGAAACATATCGACAGTATGATACCGAACTACACTATGCCCGAATTTAAATTATTAGTAAAGTGTGGCAATAGATAGATAGTAGATTATAGACGCTCAACATCTAAGATCATCAGCGTGGAAATGTGACAATAGAACGTTTCATTTAATGACAACATCGTAAAAAAGAAATAAAAGAAATTATTCATCTTCTTATTTTAAGTCCTCATTAAGTATTTCATTAATCATAATGTCATAACTATGGTTTTTTTTCAGTCTGTCTGTAATCAAATCTTGCATGTTAAATTTGACCTTTTTCCCGGTTTCCGATTGAGTTGAAATTTTGCACACGCCTTTGGTTTTGAAGACAATACAATATAGTACATTGAATATTAAGGTAGATCCAATTTGGCCACCATCACAAAATGGCGGATTACTTTCTTATTTACAATCTCCTCTCTACATGGGTATCAAACGAAAGGGTACGAGAAGTAGAATTAAAATAAATAAAAAACGGTAGTTAAACTATGATATAATATATAACTACCGTTGAAGCATATTGAGGTTAGTCACACTATTGTTTCTTTTTAGTAAATTATTTAATCCATAATGTTTAATATTTTTATTATATGAATGCTAATTATTGTAAAAAAATGTTTAGACCTTGAAAAAGTCTTAATAAAAAAGACGAAACGTTGCGATCAATGAGTGTTTAAATTGATTATTTTTCATTATTTCAATTACCCGTGATCTTGTTTTCTATTATAACATATAGAGGCCCAGTCCGGCTTCGCCGGGGTGTAAATGTAATATATAGGGATGAGAATCATTATCATTAAATTCTCAACGTATATTGAATTTGCGCGAATTCAATCGCTTTTATTTGTGAATGTTCAAAAATCGAAGAAAAATATTAAATATAATATAAAAGAAATTTAGAAAATTCTGTTGATCCGATCGCTACCAAACTTCAGAAAATCACCCGCTGGGCTAATCTAAATATTGTCTGAAAATTTCATCAAAAATAGTGTACCCGTTTGGAGTCCATAGATTACATATACATCGTTTTTTATCTATATAGATTATTAAAATGTAAAAAGTGGTTATTGTGACATAACGATAATAGTTGGACATATGTGTCGTCTAATTTTAAACACCGCCAGATCCACTTTCTTTAAAAGGAGATTTTCTGTCTATTTTATTTTTTTTTTTATTCTAAAACGAATGAATTTAAAATCAATATGGTTTGTTATACTTATCAAATATTGCTTTAAATTTTGACAACTATATTATTCACGTAATAATAATAATAATAATTATATAAAAAATTTCATACTGTAAAAATTACATTTTTGGATGTGACTGAATTTGAAATTAGACGCCACATATAGTATCGCGAAGTTTTTTTGTAGTTATTGATATGTTCTTTAATATTGTAGAACACACTTTTGTTCTATCATCAATAGTTTCCGCAGCGCATGCGACGAAAGATGTTTTATGGCATTTTTTTTACACCTTGGGTTACGTTACTAAAGTTTTAGTAAGGATCCTTACTATTTTCTAGCAATAAATATAGCCTATGTTACTCAGGGTGAATGTAGCTTTCTAATGGTGAAAAAATTTTTTAAATCGGCACAGTAGTTTTTGAGTTTATTCATGACAAACATACAAAAACACAAATCTTTCCTCTTTATAATATTAGTGTAGATATCTGGAATTGAACTTAGAAGATGTTATTTTCAATTTTGAAGCGACTCTGAGAATCAGTTTTTTTTTCAATTTGGATAAAAGGCAGTTCCATATCGGTTTTACACGTAGAACGGATAGCGCAGACCGTAACACACTGGACATAAGACGAGTTGTTACTACATCCTTCTACTGAGTTACGTGTGTTTTTTTATATTTTTTAATTAATCACATTTTGTAATATTAATATGAACATGCCATAGGTAGCACGGTAACAAGTTAGTGTAGTCAGGGAGTATGGTTACTTGCTGTCCAGTGCCCCGGTGTATATAGTGTGCACGGTGTATTTTTGCAATTTGCCAGTAATACAGTCAGGGCCGTCTTTAACCTATTGGAGGCCCTGGGCACTTTAGGATAATGTGGCCCCTATGACTATTACGGAAGACTATTTTTTCTTAAGATTAATTACTAAGCAAATCAATAATTATCAAATACATTATTAAAAAAACTCGGGTCGCAGTGCCAAAACCCTGCCGACAATATACTGTATTTGCTAGTACTTGAACTTATGTTTGTTTTTGGACAAAATAAAAACAAATTTAACCCCTTAATACACCCCTTACAATAATAGTTTTATTAGTTGAAATATTGTTGTCAATCCAACATCTGCACCAAATTAAATACAACTTTTCATAAAATTTGTAAATCCGGTCCTGTCGGGCCGATTTTTTTATAATTTTAAGAGCTCTTTGTAATTGTTACTAAAGGGTTAAATTTCAATTTTGAAACAATTCTAAAAAAAATTTCGGTATTTTTGGGCCCAAAAACTTTTTTCAACCCCTAAAAACCACCCTTAAAATGACCCGATTGGGGCCATTTTAAATAGGCTTCGTGCGGTGATGGATTCCAGCATGTGTGCCAAATTTCGTTAAAATAAATTAACTCCGTCGAAAGTTATTGCCCGCACACATATATACATATATATATAAATATTTTCAAAAATGGTGCCAAGTTGCTTAGAATGATATGAAACGTCGAGAAATTTAGGTCCGACCCCTAGGTCCCGCCATCCGACCGACGCCAATAGTGTATGTTGCCATGTGGCAAATACATTAAAAATATATCGATATATTTGTCGGCAGTATCGGTTACTGAATGCTGATCTGGCAAGAACTAGGGGGCCCCATCGATCGCGGGGCCCGGCCATGAGCACTTGCCCAAAGTGCTCAATGGAAAAGAAGGCCCTCCAAATATAGTGGTACCTCGACATACGAGTTTATTCGTTCCGTAACCTCGCTCATAATATGTCAATTTGTGCGTATCTCAAAGTAATTTTCCCCATTTAAATTAATTGAAATCCCATTAATCTATTCCAGTCCCCAAAATGCCGCCCCAGTTGTTTTTGCTACGTGTTTTTGAATAAATGTATTTATAAATGATTTGAGCTTATGGAAGATGTTAGCACATGTGTATATTATGTAGTGATATCGATAGCTTATTTTGCCCAAAATGTTTATAAACTATAGTCTAAAACCTTCCTAAATAATCCCTCTTTCTATTGGTGAAAACCGTATGAAAATCCGTCCAGAAGTTTTTGAGATTAGTCCGGGCAAACACAGACTCAGCGCAGTGCTGGACTTCAGTTTATAATATATAGCTTAGTTTCCCCAAAATGATTATAAATTATAGTCTATAACCTTCCAAGGTAACCCCTCTTTCTATTTGTGAAAACCGTTTGAAAATCCGTACAGAAGTTTTTGAGATTACCCCGGCCAAACACACACTCAGCGCGGCGGGGACTTTATAATATGTAAGAAAGATTCGCACATAATTGAAAGGTTTTCAAAGATATCGTTGGTCAACAGTAGGTACAAGGTTGCGACTGTATACCTATATACAGTAGAAGAACACGTCATAGTGTATCATGTTACACCTCGAGATGACATAGTATTATGAAACTGGTCTACAAAATTAAATATCTTCGTTGTCTGACACTTAACAGCTAAAAATTAATATCATACCACATATGAGATAGTTTCTTGTTTTCATATTTTGTTTCAATAAAAAATATTCACTTAATTTTTTATTTGTATTCATTCCAGTCATTCAGAAATTTAATGTGTGGAAGAACACATATTTTAAATTTTTATTTCTAATGATATTCAGAAAAATGTAAATGATCTTTGAGTTTAATAAACTTGTATTTCGCTTAAAACATTATGTTAAGGTTACTGAGTACCGGCTGTTCAATATACCCCTTTTTCATTCAGAGAGCAGTTGGGTGTACGCGTGCATGTAAAATGCACTTACGTTTCGAGAATCTCTAATGTCTATGAAAAATCTTATTTAGACTTTTACGTAAATGCTTCAAGATAAACTAGAAATATGTACCATTCTTCCCATATCATTTTTTTTAAGTTCTTACAGTTAAGGTAGTTGTCGTGGTTAAGGCACACCGTCAGAAAATTCTTAATTTTTGTATACTTATTAAGGACATGATAATACAATTACCCTGAAAATTTGAAGTCGATCGACCGTATATAATCCGAGATAAATTCAATTAAAAATTGGATAATTAACATTGGTTGTATACGATCTCAGTAGTTCTGAACCAGTTTCTTATTTATAAAAAAAGAACTAACTGTCAGAAACTTTCCAAAAACTGAGTCTTTCAATGCATTTGTTATGAGTTTAAAAAAAATAAGAAAAATTTTTTGACTGTCTAATTATTTATAAATAACGGTTTAAAGTTCAACAATTTATAGAAAAGTATACATGCATATGAATACTGTATGGGTTACGTTTCCGCGGGTACAGTCTTGCGTACAAATTATGGATCACTTAGCTACAAGCCAGTATACTTTTGTGGCGCGTATAATCTATAACTTTTTGATACCACGGCAACTACCTTAATTTGATCTTAATAAACGAATTAAAATCAGATAAAAAAGAGTAAATTAGCATAACTTTAATACAAATTTTCGTACAGAAAAAATTAAGAATAAAAAAAATATTGAGCAACCGAAATTGGTCAGTAGTTTTAACATAAGTTTGTAAACATAAAAATGTTCTGGTTGAATAACAACTTTTGACAGTTATATAACTTGTAATTTTTTTAAGGGGTTAGGTGGGTTTCAGAGGTTCAAAAAAAGGGTATTTTTTCTATTTTTTTTTAATATATACAATCATATATTTAATTTAAACAATTCAGCATATCAAAGATACATATTTAAACAGTATTTTGTGAACTTTTTATTTAAAAATTCCGAAAACTCAGCCGTTGGTACCTCATCTCCCTTGACGTCTCAAAAAAAAAAAAATGCTCTTGCCGTGGACAGAATAACTCATTATTGGTTCCTTCAAAATCAAATAACCAAAAATATTTTGTTAAAAAATTAAAATTTGAATTTTTGACAGACTGAACAAAAAAACACATTTTTTGGTCAAATTTTTGCCATGTATTGGCTCGAAAAAATTAGTTGTAATAAAAAAAAAATCCTTCGTTCAGTGACTAGGATAATGTTATATCAAAGATGTGTGCAAAATTTGAACAAAATCGCTTCACAACTTTTCGAGAAATCGTGTCCACCGACTTAAAAAATTAAGTTTTGAGATAAACGCGTTTAACCTGCGAAGCGCTGCACTGACGTGGCCTGATGGGCGGAACTTCCAAAGGGTCTATCTCTTAGAATTTTACTCGGATCGGTTTGAAATTTTAGGAGAATATTTTAAACATATTATACTATTTAATCATTTTTTTGAAATTTTCAAACCCACCTAACCCCTTAAGTTATGGATTCAACAGTAGAAAACCCTTTAATAGTTAAAAAGTTACTTCATGCAGGCACTAAAAATGTTACTTTTGAAAACGGAACAAAGATAACATGTACATATATTGACCACAAACATAACCTAACCTGTGTTTAAACATGTTTTTCTAACTAGGTATATAGTTATAATCTCTCTAGACATCCTATTTTATTTTATCGATATATATCTTTAACAAAAATGTGAACATCAATTATCGCGATCACGTCAAAGAGGTATAACTTCTGCCGCGCCACTTTCTTTAACTGTACATATAGGTATTTAAAATTAATTTTTGTACAATTTCCAATTCGAAACAACATTTTTCTATGTATTTTAATTTTTGGTGTGTTAAGGGATTTTTTATTTTGTCTAAAAACAAACTTAAGTATTAGCAAATACACTATATTGTCAGCAAGGGTTGGCACTGCGACCCGAGTTTTCTTTTTTATACCTAGGAACAAATAATTTATTTATCTATAGGACTGGTTATAAACTGGTGAGATAGAATATACAAGTACAATAAGACCTCGCTTAACGCTGTTTCAGTATTACGCGGTTTCTAAAAAAAAGTTCAATCATTATAACGTAAATTGTGGATCAGTTTATACAAAATAATTCGAATATTGATAGAAGTTCAAAGGCAAGACGAAGTGTCGTTGATGCAATATCTTGCTATCAACAACAGCTTGCTGAACGAAACAGAAAAAGGCAAACGACTTTAGATGACTTCTTCGCAAAAAACTAAATATGTCAAATGAAGAAACTTCTTCATCACAAACATAACTTCTCGAACTTTTATTTGATTTTCATAAGTGTTTAATGAACAAAAATCGATATTGGCAATTAATAAATCTATATCTAATGCCATAAAAAAATATTGAACAAATGTTACAAAATAAAACAAAAAAAAAACTTAGAAATTTTCTTATTCTCGGTTTTGTTTCACTCATGCTTATTAAGTATGGATCTACATATTAAGATGACCTCGTTTTAGGGCTGTTTCGTATAGCGCAAGAACTTGTTGGAAGCATCTCCCACGTTAAGGCTATCGGAACGCTCTGAATTTAAAGCCAAAAATAGGGCTTCGGCTGATAACTGATTGTAGACTTATTCGTCAACATTTGGCAAAAATTCTTTCTTTATACGGAAGATAAAGGACAAATCTAGATCTCTAATGGACTGCTTTTGTAATTTATGTACGATTTACTAGAAAAAAGTTGGCATTAATTGTGCCAAAAAACACACGTTTTCAATGTCACCCTACGACCTTATTCATACTTATTTCTCGAAATTGCTATTATAAACCTAAAGTGACTCTTTCTTTTTCGGAAAAGTTTTTTAAATCTTCAAAATATTTCCAAAATATTTCCAAAATTTAAAGTAATCAATTGACAGCGGTACCCTTGCAACAGCATTTTTTAGCCTCGTAGTGTGACTTAAATTCAGAGCGTTCCAACAGCCTTAACAGTGTTGGATCACTTTCACACTTTGTGCTGAGACCCAGCAGTAAGAGGCGAGGTAGACAAAAGACATATTGTGGGTGTGACCTTCTTTAGCTCTGTCTCGCTCAAATCATCCGCACGTTTCAATTTTTGGGTGGTGCCCACTACGAGGCTAAAAGATGCTATTGCAAGGGTGCCGCTGTCAATTGATTACTCTAATTTTTGGAAATATTTTAAAGATTTAAAAAACTTTTCCGAAAAAGGAAGAGTCACTTTGGGTTTGTGATTGAATAGTTTTGTGAAATAAGTACAAATAAGGTCGTAGTGTGACATTGAAAACGTGTGTTTTTTTGGCACAATTAATGCCAACTTTTTTCTATTAAGTCGTACATAAATTACAAAAGTAGTCCATTAAAGACCTAGATTTGTCCTTTTTGTAGAATGTTGAGGAATAAGTCTACAATCAGTTGACAGCCGAAGCTCTATTTTTGGCTTTAAATTCAGAGCGTTCCGACAGCCTTAAGCGGGTTCTTACTGTACCAATAGAAAAAAATTGTTTCTTGGTTCTAGTAAGTTCATTAATGTGAATTTGGTACGCATGTTTGTGCCTTGTGCTGAATCATGTTCAGATGTCTGGAAATTAACTTGTCAGTTACAACGATCGAACCTAGATTGGACACCGTTGCTCTCAATGCAGCGCTGATACTTCTTGCCAGTGGTGTACGTCGCTTTTATCAATAGGAAACCGATTATAAACTGCGTTCAATGTTTGGAATTAACTTGTCAGAAACAAATCCCGCACAGAAATTGGACACTTTTGCTCTCCGTGCCACATTAAATCACCTAGGAAATAAACTACCAGTGGTGTGTGAAGTATTTGTTAATTAAGCAATAAATTATTATTTGGACAAGAGGTTGAACCCGTTGCGTAATTACAGTTGAACCTGAAAAGCAAGAGTTCAAGGGACCGCGATCTCTGTTTCGCTTATGGAGGTTTTTCACTAACTCGAGTTTCTAGCTTATGATAGCATCCCACACTTTTTACAGTAAAGCTAATTTTGCTGTCAAATTATTTTGCATTTTTTAGTTCATAAAAACGTGTTGTTGAAGTTTAACTTTAGCAACGGGTCTGTTTGAAACAAGTAAAAAATCGAGGGGAAATAAAATCGACCCCTAAAGGAGAAGTTAGTTTGCCTCCTAAATTACCTGAAACTGAAGTTTATAGTGTGTTGCCAAGGTATGTGTAAATATTATTAATTAGTTTGACATAAAAAAAAACTTGGGAATAATATTAAAAACTAAAGAAGTTAAACTTCTTATGTGGGTGAGACTCATTATAATTTTTTTTTTAGTTTTTTTAATCTCCAATTATTTTTACTTCTACTTCGACTACGCCAATGACGTATCGATATTAAAATTAAAGACATGCGTGTTCTACGTTTTCATGTACGCTAATAAACATTTCGTCGCTACGAAATTATTCAATTTAGATGGAAAATTTTATGTTTACAAAAAGCAATATGAAATGTACCAACTTGTAAAAAGTGTGAAAGTGTCAAACAATGTTTGAAAACAGCCTATCAATATTTTGTTGCAAAATTTGACATTAAAATTCATAAAAGCGTGCTGTTTTAGTTTTTTTAAATTCTAATTAACGCAACGTACGTCACTGTACAGCGTGTTAGCTTGCTTGTTGTAATTTTTCCAGTTTTTTTATCCTGAAGCTCCTGGTCAGGACAATGGGACAAATCTTTAACTTATTGTATTGTCATCGGTCCTTAATAAGTGTGCAAAGTTTCAGTTTAATCTGACGTTTTAAAGTGGGTGAATTTCACGTTCAAAGGTTCCTTTACAAACATACATACGGGTGAAGCTAATAATAGCGTATTAAAAACTAAAACAACACGGTTTTATGATCTAAAAAAAAGAGTGGAGTGCTTAATATCGGTAATAAAATTTTCATTTACTAGCTAATTGTAAACGTAGAGCTATTATGAAGATTCCTTTACTAACAAACAAACAAATATTCAGGTGAAGCTAATAAAAGCGTGTTAAAAAAAGTGCAGTCAAAATATGAACGTCACGTTACAAAACGCAATATGAAATGTTCCACTGTTTGAAAACAGCCTATCAATATTTTGTTGCAAAATTTGACATTAAAATTCTAAATAAATCATGAGAAAATAAATATAAAACAAACATACATATTGTGCGGGGTCGTATATGTGTTTGTAGTGTTTTAGTTACCCCTCCCCCACCCCCTGTACACACACAAATATGTAAATATTACTTCTTTGTGCAGGTTAAATATTTAATTCGGTGGACAGAGACGACTTCAGTAAAACACCTACACATTGATATTAACGATTAACGGGATCCCAATGGATAATTTCACTTTCTTGCAGGTTTTTCCAGATATTCTAGGCAGGAAAACCTATTATCAGAATATTTGTCTGATGGATGTCTCTCCCACGAACTTAAGATACAAGGATACAATATTACATTTGACTATGGGATAGACAACTTAACGTACGTCACTGTACAGCGTGTTAGCTTGCTTGCTGTAATGTTTCAAGTTTTTTTTTTATCCCGAAGCGCCAGGTCAGGATAATGGGACAAACTTATTAAATTATTGCATTCTCATCGGTCCTTGATAAGTGTGCAAAGTTTCAGTTTAATCCTACGTTTTGATGTACATGAATTTCACGTTCAAAGATTCCATTACATACATTCCGTCAAAAATTTTATTTTTTTTATCTTGAACATCGTGGTCACGACAATGGAACAAACTTATTAAATTATTGTATTATCATTGGTCCTTGATAAGTGTGCAAAGTTTCAGTTTAATTTGACGTTTTGAAGTGGGTGAATTTCACGTTCAAAGATTCCATCACAAACATACGTTCAAAGATCTTATATTTATCCTGAAAGTTCTGGTCAGGATAATGGGACAAACTTACTAAATTATTGTATTGTCATCGATCCTTGATAAGTGTGCAAAGTTTCAGTTTAATCTAACGTTTTGAAGTGGGTGTATTTCACGTTCCAAGATTCCGTTACAAATATTCGTTCAAAGATATTTTTATCGTGAAGATCCTGGTCAGGATAATGGAACAAACTTATTAAATTATTGTATTGTCGTCAGTCCTTGATAAGTGTGCGAAGTTTCAGTTTAATCTGACGTTTTGAAGTGGGTGAATTTCACGTTCAAAGATTCCATTACAAACATTCGTTTAAAGATTTCATTTTTTATCCTGAAGGTCCTGGTCAGGATAATGGGACAAACTTATTAAATTATCGTATTGTCATCAGTCCTTGATAATTGCGCGACGTTTCAGTTTAATCTGACGTTTTGAAGTGGGTGAATTTCACGTTCAAAGATTTCATTACAGGTGAAGCTAATAAAAGCGTGTTAAAAAAGGTTGTCCACCCTTGATCTATAGTTTATACTACACTTTACTAACAACTTTTAAAGATCTCTAAAGCTAATGGCAGCTAGTTCGACTCTGTGAATCTGCATTCAATGTCCCACCTGACGTACGATTACACACGGGACATGGCAGGGCACTAAACTCCTCGGGCTACGGGCAACATGCTACACTCGCTCAAAAACAAGTGCAGATTAAATTTACACATTGTTACGCGGAAATACAATAGTCGGGGCTTTACTACGAACTTGTAGACGTACAAACATTCATATATGACTTATTTTATATACGAGGGAGTGTCAAATATATCAATAATTAGCGGCCCCGCTTCGCTTCGCCCGGATGCAATCAGGATCATGGGTAATAGGGATGTTGACGATTTTTGGGAAAGTGTTTTAAATCGTGCATAAGCACCTAATATTGCCCACAAATATTTATTATTTTTATTTAAATACAACTCAAGCCTTAAAAATCATGTATTTTAAATCCCGTTTCAAATTTCGGTCCAAAACGCCAATACTAGTCGCGTGACGTCACCTGTTCATACCAAAGGAGGCTCAAAAGTTTACACGGGAGCTACCATCCTATAGATGCGTATTCTGTGCTCATAAACGTTAGTAAACTGAGGTGATGAAAAGTTGTTTCGTAGTCGTTGCTATAGTTACATGTAATTTGACGTTTCCTATAAACAAATAATAATAAATTACACACTAAATATTAACCAAACAATGAAGTTTTTTGACAGCGGCTGAACATATGGCGTCATGCGCTCTGATTGGTGTCTGTTGTCACGTGACTTGAGAGTGATTTTATTAGGTTTTATTTATTAAATATTAATTAAATTCCTTAAAAATAAGGAAAAATATAGTGTTTTTTAGTATTTCTATTATAGAAACTACTGCTTTTCGTTAAAATTATGTTTTTATTTGAATACAGTCAACATCCCTATTGGAATAATGTGGTCAAATCAATTTAAACACTCATTCATTGGCAACGTTACGTCTTTATTCTTAAGACTTTATCAAGCTCTGAAAATTTTTGTAAACAATGAATAACATTCATAAAAAATATTGAACATTATGGATTTTATAAATTAATAGAAATAAACACTATGACTAACCTCAATTATGTTTAAACGATATATAATAAACCATTAACCAAATTGACTCTACCAACAGTAGGTAATAGATATATTTACGAAATGAAGTTACTTGCTATACTGCTCAAAGTTTTTTATTGAAATAAATTACAACGTTGTAATTTATTTCAAAAAAAAACTTTGAACAGTATAGTAAGTAACTTCATTTCGTAAAGTTATATAATAAAGACGAAACGTTGCCAATCAATGAGTGTTTAAATTGTTTTAACTGTATTATTCCAATTACCCGTGATTCTGATTTCTATTATTTATATATCTGGAATTGAACTTTGAAGATGAATTAAATATATACAGCAGTTCTATATTCTGCTATATTTCCTAAGATATCCATCTAAATTAAAATGCTTTAAAGGGCAATTTTGATCTAAATTAAATACTTAAGATGATTAACGTATTTATTTAAATAAAGATTAACACTATGTTGGTGAAAACACCTTGGCGAATAAAGAATTCTTTTGGACCAAATTTGAAAATCATATTAAAATGGTTATTATTAGTCAACCTTAAAAGATAGACATATGCTACCGCGGACTTTTTTCCAGAACTTTTTAAGAGGAACAAAACCGTTTAGAAGTTCCCCGTCTAATTTTTGGACAGAACGATTTAGGAGTCTCCCTTCGTCTACGTACCTAATATAAAAAAAATTGAAAAAAAAATTTTTGAAAATAATTTTTGGGCAGAACAGTTCCGGAGTCCCCTACCGCCATCTAATTTTTTGGCAGAACGATTCGGGAATATCCCACATCTATCTAATTTTTGGACAGAATGGTTTAGGAGTCCCCCTGCGTCTACGTAATATAAAAAAATTTGGAAAATAATTTTCGACCAAAACGATTTAGAAGTCTTCTAATTTTTAAACAGAACGGTAAAAAATTTTTGTAAATAATTTTTGGACAAAATGGTTCAGGAGTCCTTCCTCTAATTTTTTGACAGAACGGTTTATTTTCGTAACCGTTCTTGTTCGTAACCGTAAAGCGTCACAAGAAATTTCAAAGAAGTTTTACTTTAAAAAAATGCATTTGATTTATTTACTGTTAGATATTTGAATAAAAATATTATTTTTATAAATCAAATCATTTTATTATTTATCAGTTGAATGTACAATTTAGTAATCAATTTTACAAAAAGATATTTGAACTTAAATAGATACTCTAATCAATTGTGCAAGTTGGATAATAATTATATAATTAACAAAACATTACATTTACCTAAAGATTTAGTTAAATTTTGCAACGGTCGTCGTATAGTCGAGCACTTGTGTAGTTCGGGTAGCGAGGAGGTAGTCGTCCCCCAAACACCGTGTCTGCTTGCTGTCGACGGTAAATATTTGACCATCCACTTCGACCCGCTGCCAACGAAGTCTTTCCGCGTCGCGTCGTACACCGACGCTGACATCAACTGGAGGGACTGCAGGCCGGCGCTCCTGTAACCAAAAACATTTTAATTGCTCACTGTACAATATATGACAGTTGTTTTCAAATAACTTGATAAAAGACTAGCCGCTACCCGATTGTTTATAACATAAATCTGTGCCTTAGTTCACTAACGGCTGTAGTCACATATTTAAAATTATACAGGAAAGCTAAATTACCGATTTTTATCGTCTTAAAATAATTTTTTGAAGGTCCTGTTTGTTTAAAAAACTAAATAAAAATAAATTAGAAAGATCTTTAATAATTTAATATGGTAACATAAAATCTTGAACCTTATTGTAACGGCAATTAAAAAAAATAAAAAAAAACCCGGGTCGCAGTGCCAAAACCCTGCCGACAATATAGTGTATTTGCTAATGAAGGCCGTATGGCTCTATTATGCAAACTTAAGTTGGATTTTGGGCAAAATAAAAAATTTGACTCCTTAATACACCCCTTAAAATAACATTTTTTTTCAGTAAATAATTCACTATCTGCAAACTAGTGTTTTCATAAAATTTGTAGGTCCGGTCCTGTCGGGCCGATTTTATTAAAATTTTAGGGACACTTTTTAATTACTACTAAAGGGTTAAATGTCAATTTTGAAACGATTCTGAGAATTTTTTCGGTATTTTGGGGCCCAAAAACGTTTTTCAACCCCTAAAAACTACCCTAAAAATGGCCCGATTACGCCCATTTTAAATAGGCTTCTTGCGGTGATGGATTTCAACACGTGGGCCAAATTTCGTTAAAATCAATTAACTCTTTCGAAAGTTATTGCCCGCACACACACACACACACATATATATATATATATATATATATATATATATATATATATATATATATATATATATATATATATATATATATATATATAAACATTTTTAAAAATGGTGCCAAAGTGTTTAGGAGGTTATGAAACGTCGAGAAATTTTGGTCCGACCCCTACGTCCCGCCATCCGACCGATGCCAATAGTGTATGTTGCCATATGGCAAATACACTAAAAAGAAAATTAAATGGACAACAGCGTTCTGCCAGCGTACTTTCAATTGATTTTTATTAGACGGGTGTCCCCGCCACGATCCAATAAGCGTCTGTAGGTAGTTCGAGTCTCCCTCTCCAACTTTTTCCTCTTACATTATTCTCTGCCGTTAGGCCGGAGCGCGCTAGAGAGCTTTGTAATGGAGATCCGTCTTTAGTGAATTAACAGGCGCTGTACTACCGCCCATGTAGAATTTTATATTGTTCGTAAAATTCGTTTCTGAACATACGCCGTAAGCGCCTTTAATAGCAAATTTTTCACTGATAGATGATCAACAAAAAAGCGATTTTTGACTAAAAATGGGCTTCCGCCGTTAGTGAATTCACTCACAGAAATAATAATTCATCTTCAAAGTTCAATTCCAGATATATTTTATAATAGAAACGTTGCCAATCAATGAGTGTTTAAATTGATTTAACTATATAATTCCAATTACCCGTGATCCTGTTTTCTATTATTAATAATAATGATGCGTTTAAAAAGAAATATGGTAAAATAATCGATTTTCATATTAATCAATTTTTTTATCATCAATTTTTAAAAATCGATTTTTTTATAAATAACAATCAATTTTTAATAAATCGATTATATAAAAACCGCGGTCTGGCAGCTGAGACCGGAGATAATGCGTGGGTGGACGCGGTCGAAGATATCAAACTGGAAGTGTTAATATATTTTCTCATTTCTCAATTTTACGGCGTTTGCCTCTCCCAAAATGGCTTCTAGATCGGAAAGCAGTCGCCAGAATCGTCCGCAATCTATAGTTTGGATATTTTTGAAATCTCGCGCAATTTTTACGGCGTTTGCCTCACTCAAAATGACTTCTAACGGGATTAGGAGACGCCAGAATCGTCCGCAATCTATAGTGTTGGATATTTTTTGGAATCTCGCGCACTTTTTACGGCGTTTGCCTCTCTCAAAATGACTTCTAACGGGATTAGGAGACGCCAGAATCGTCCGCAATCTATAGAGTTGGATATTTTTTGGAATCTCGCGCACTTTTTACGGCGTTTGCCTCTCTCAAAATGGTTTCTAGATCGGAAAGGAGTCGCCAGAATCGTCCGCAATCTATAGTGTTGGATATTTTTGGAACCTCGCGCGCTTTATACGGCGTTTTCCTCTCTCAAAATGGCTTCTAGATCGGAAAGGAATCGCCAAAATCGTCCGCAATCTATAGTGTTGGATATTTTTTGGAATCTCGCGCACTTTTTACGGAGTTTGCCTCTCTCAAAATGAATTCTAACGGGATTAGGAGACGCCAGAATCGTCAGCAATCTGTAGTGTTGTATATTTTTGAAATATCGCGCAATTTTTACGGCGTTTGTCTCTCTCTCAAAATGGCTTCTAGATCAGAAAGGAGATGCCAGAATCGTCCGCAATCTGTAGTGTTGTATATCTATGGTATCCACGTAGTGTTGTTGTAATGTACACAATATGTACTGCCTGTGTGCACCTGGAGGCGTTATTATCTTACAAATACTACTAATTACAATATCCACAGATGCGAAATGATTGTACATTACTGAATACTAACTACGTAAACCTTTACTAAATACCAACATAGATCTAAATTCAAACTCATAATATATAGGCTGACACATAATCTATTGACTATTACCAATTGTATTATTTGACATGTGGAATATTAGAATTAAATAATCAATTAATTGTAATAAATTAATGTTTAACTAGTAACAAAGTAGTATATTAGTAAAAAAACCTTTTTACTGAATTGTACTAAAAAAAACAAACAACTTTTAATAATTTAGGTTCATAATTATAAATGCGTGGGTCAGGGGCGTAGCTACCGCCGTATATGCCGTATCAATTATACGGGGCCCCCAACGTGCGTAAGCAAAAATTAATAAAATCTTCCCAATTTTTTTTTATTTCAGAAATGACAAAAGTCAAAAAAAGCAATTTCTTTTTTTCCCGCGTAAAGCGTGCGTTTAAAAGTTGGCAACACCCTACATCGGTTATCGCGGGCTGCGGGATTTCCTCGTTTAAGTCATTTACTTCAACGTGGGAAGAGCCCCCAAACAAATTTTTATACGGGGCCCAGCCAAGGCACACTACGCTTCTGGCGTGGGTCGTTACTATCATACAGCTTACAACCCACGCTTTTATAATTATGAAGCTAAATTATTAAAAGTTATTTTTTTCTTCTTTAGTACTTACAACCCGGGTCGCAGTGCCAATACCCTGCCGACAATATAGTGTATTTGCTTATACAGGCAGTGTGGCTTTATTTTGCGAACTTAAGTTGGTTTTTGGGCAAAATAAAAAATTTGACTCCTTAATACATCCCTTAAAACATTTTGTTTTTAATTGCATTATTATGATCAATCGAACATCTATACCAAAATAAATTCACCTTTCAGTAAATAAATCACTATCTGCAAACTAGTGTTTTCACAAAATTTGTAAGTCCGGTCCTGTCGGCCGATTTTATTTAAATTTTAGGGACACTTTTTAATTATATATATATATATATATATATATATATATATATATATATATATATATATATATATATATATATATATATATATAGGTATATATATATATATAAACATTTTCAAAAATGATGCCAAAGTGTTTAGGAGGTTATGAAACGTCGAGAAATTTTGGTCCGACCCCTAGGTCCCGCCATCCAACCAACGCCAATAGTGTATGTTGCTATATGGCGAATACACTAAAAAGCTTGTCTTAACTTCTTTAGCGACGTATTTGTTTTAAAAATGTAAGAAATCGAGGGGAAGTAGAATAATCAAATACAGGTGAAATTAGTTTGTCCCCTAAATTACATGAACTGACAAGGACAGAATTTTATAGTGTGTTGCATTTTGATTCGCAAAATAGTAAGACAGAAATGAACGGCCTGAATCTGACGTTTAAAATTACGAACAATTGAAATACAAAATAATTTCTGTAATTTGACGTACAACGGTTGCAACTCATAATATATATTTCATGTAAATTCAGAAAGGAAAATATTAAATATCATATTCTCTATTTTCAGATATCAGAACAATTTTCGGATTAAACATTTTTTAAATACAAGTTTATGCTGAAACGTCACATAATGTGAGGTTATGATATTGATATACGACAGACAATTCATATGAAAAATATTTTTCTGTAGATTATAGTATGTAAATAAAACTTTGGTATGAATGTGACGATCTGTCCATGTGAGAATTTTCACCATCAAAGTGCCCTCTTAAAATGTGTAATAGTTTCACCGTAATTATAATATTAAAAACTAAAGAAGTTAAACTTCTTATGTGAGCTTATGAGGGTGAGGCTCATAATAATTTTTTTTACGAATATTTTAACACTACAGCCTTAATCTGAATATTTTGTGTCAGTCAATGTAAACATACATATAATCATAAATCCATTTAACCATTGGTCATCAGAGAGCGGCTACATAATATAGCCTATATAACACAGTGCGGTTGGTACACATGGTTGGCCGACATTAAAGCCATGTCCACTAGGGCCAATGTAAACAAGTTATGTACAACAGTCGTTCAATTGAATCGTGCTTGCGTCGACGTTTTGCGCATGACCACTGAATGTTTGGATTGTTGACTTGCCCCTGGCAGGTAGACAACGTGCTTGCCATTACGCCATGGTCGCAGAGGCGTGGGCGTTTTCCTCATTGATTATTGTCGAGTTTTGACAATGCAATACTCGTTACGGAATCTATTAGAAAATCTCTCACTGGACCATGGCACGTGACAAGCGTAATGTAGATGGCAGCAGCTAAATAACGCCCTAAGTTTACGCTATGGTCTATAGTAAAAATCAAAATTAGTCATTCGGGGTAAGAGCTCGCAATGCTAGGAGCTTCACGGGGAATGAAGGGATTGGGGGCGCGTGTATGATGATGTCATGGCGAGCGATCGGCCATGTTGATGCCACGTGTTATAATTGGTTTTCACTATGGAGTATAGTAAAAACCAAATCTCGAGTCATTCGGGGTAAGGGCACGTATCTGCGGACATAGGCGAGCTGTTGAAAAAGTAGTCCCGTGGGACAAGCGAGCGAACTTTTGCCCGCCAATATCCGTACCGTTACCCGCATTAAGAGTCAATAGTTCGCATTCTGACCGAGACTCATCATTGTCTAATTCTAAGAAAACTATATACTTAGCTAAAATAAAGTTGTAGTTGTAGTGTGTGGAACCGGAATTTTGAATTTCGAATAATTTAGCAATTTATGGCAGTTTAAAATAAAATATACGTTTAGTGTTATAAATTTTACACTTTATACTTATTTTTATAAAATTTTTCAAATATCAAAAAATTATAGAGAAAACAATTTCGAATATTTAAAAAAAATCGCATCAAAAAATATTAATAGCTGTATGAGTTATCATGCCGAAAGTGACGGAAAAAAGTAGTTTCGAGAAAAAAGCGCGCTAAACTATCGTCTACCATAACCTTAAATCTATAGGAAATTTTTGCAATCGACTTTCACAGAACTAAGACTAAAACTATAGAGAACAACAATCTGTTAATAACAAAATCGATTTTTTGAAAATTCTGGAAATTCTGGCCGTAAGTTATGGGAAATTTGCGTACTTTAAAAATTGTTTTTACGTCTCGCTACTGGTGCTGAGATGAGACAGGAAACAGAAAGAGACAGAAACTAGAAATTGGCTTGTGCATGAGGAGAGAGAGAGGAGAGACTATATGCGATTGGAAATTCAATTATTCACGCTCTACGAAATCGCTTCTGGATGGACAACGGACGCCGTGATTTGTACCGACTGTTGCCGCTTTCAGATAAATTGACTAGATTGTGCCTGGAGGCTGGTCAACTCTACCTGCTGTCTAGTCTGGCTTAAGGTAGTTGTCGTGGTTAAGGCACACCGTCAGAAAATTCTTAATTTTTGTATACTTATTAAGGACATGATAATACAATTACCCTGAAAATTTGAAGTCGATCGACCGTATATAATCCGAGATAAATTCAATTAAAAATTGGATAATTAACATTGATTGTATACGATCTCTGTAGTTCTGAACCAGTTTCTTATTTATAAAAAAAGAACTAACTGTCAGAAACTTTCCAAAAACTTAGTCTTTCAATGCATTTGTTATAAGTTTAAAAAAAAATAAGAAAAAATGTTTGACCGTCTAATTATTTATAAATAACGGTTTAAAGTTCAACAATTTAAAGAAAAGTATACATGCATATGACTGCTGTATGGGTTACGTTTCCACGGGTACAGTCTTGCGTACAAATTATAGATCACTTAGCTACAAGTTAGTATACTTTTGTGGCGCGTATAATCTATAACTTTTTGACAATATTGTACCACGACAACTACCTTAAAACAAATATCAAACATCAAAAAAGACAAGAATATCGTTAAATAGATCAGTAAAATTTAGAACTACAGTCAAAATCTGTTACAACGACATCGAAGGGTCTACTCATATTTAAAAACCAAAAGTCGTAACAACTAGTGATGTTTTCGAGGTACAAAGTAATTTTTTATTAAGTATGTAGTATTATTGAATGATATAAATCCATAGATATTAATAGGAATAATATTCACATTATCATTTTTCTCTATTCATAAAATCTGTCATTTTAGTCTCTTTAGAACACTTCTGTGCGTACGAATTTCGTTTACAATACAGCTGGTCGTTCTAACAGATATAATTCTCCGAAGATATGAAGATATTACATTAAATGTAGTCGCTTAATCCGGTATGTCGTAATAAGCCATGTCGTAAAAAGCAGTGTTTTTTTATAAGGCGGCCATATAGCATTCAGCCGGGACCCATGATTTTGGTCAATATAACAGGAATATTGTTCTAAACGATGTCGTCGTAAACGGTTTTGACTGTAGTACCGTTTTTGATCACATAATTCGTTACTTTGACTGGGAAAAACCAAATTTATAGGTTCATGAAAATCACGTGGCACAATATTTAACGGGTAATTGCGACATCACGTTTGCTAGTTGCTAGTCCACGGAGTGCAATTGAATATTTTTATATTGAATATTATTCATGTAGGTAAACATATGCACTACTGATATGAACCTATTATACGGCGTGTCTCAAAAATAACGTCGACTGATGCATATTTCTTTTGAATTTTTGAATGAAAATTCCAGCCAATTGTGCTGCACTCCTTCTGTCGGTGCCTTGTTTCATCTCAATCGCGTGCGGAGACGCGGGTAGCGGCTAGTTCTCTATACGTCGAAGTTCAAAATCATTCTAGGATTCACTGCGCTTAGGGTCATCTAAACAGGTCGAGTGAGGAGACCCTTATTGAAGTCAAAATTAGAGTTCCTGATAGCGACACTAACGATTAGAGATGGGAAAAACGGGTCTTTTTAGTGATCTGCATCTTTGCATCTGGATCCCGTATGTGAGCCGGCTCACTGAACCGGTTCAAAAAGAGCCGAGTTCTGAATATGTTACTGCAGTGTGCCACTGAGTTATCTAGTTCAGTCAATCATATCACGACCTGTATAGAAGCAAGAATGCATAGCCAAACATGTGATGCATGAGTCATTTGAGCTGACAGATGCATCAAAGCAAGAGCTGATACGTAAGTGTAAAATGTGCTTCTGTATGTTAAGTGTTTCACTGAGTCATGCGGATCCGTTGATCCGTCGCACAGTGGGTCAAAACCCTTAAAAGCTGGCCAAAATTCCAAATTACCAACTTCTCAGAAGGTTCCCAAACATGATTTATCACGAAAGATAAACCTCCAGACCATAAAATACAAAGGGTTTTATGAGGGTAGGTAGACAAATTTGCCCTGTGCAGGTAGACGAGTTCGGCAGTTCTTATCGTTCTACCGGTGTATGCAGTTCGCTACTTTAAGATAGGTTAACTTTCGCTGTGTCGTGAGTGAATTTGAAAGACGTTATCAAAGAAATTTAAGATGGAACATCTTCCTCTGGGTAAGTACAACACAGTATTATATGCTTTTTTAATAAGCTATCACTTTTGAGTTGTCAAACGTGCATTAAAAGTACCTAATGCCGACGATTTTAAAATTCACGAGAAATAAAAGTTTGTGTTGAGCTACAAATCGAATCCTACTAGATCCCGCTATGTTTTTGACATCAATTGATCAGTCATGGACACTAGTATCTGCGCCAAAAAAATTGGCTGCTAATACGTGCTACTCCGGGAGTTTCGATTTTTTTTATATAGCACTGACAATTTAAAAGAATCAAATATGTTAGGATTTCGTGGCGTGCAGGTTTAAGTAATGAATAAAACATATATTTTAAAACAGAAAATTTGCAATTACGTATTGAAATATAATTAAATAATAATAATAACCCTAAAGTAATAATAATAATAATAATAGTAATAATATTAATACCCTTAAATAATAATTTTATTATTGGCAGCAAAATAACAAGCAGAGGTATTATAATCATTTTAATAATTAATCATTGTTTTTACAGAAAATAAATCCATCTGCACTAGAATGGAGCTATTTCAAATTTGGCTTGAAAAAGCTGGAAGCGAAAACCAAATTCGGAAGTACCCACACCTTCAGCAACTTCGATGACACGAACACCACTGGAAAGCACCTCCGAAACCACAACTTCTGATGATGACATCGATTCGGACAGTAGTGATTAGGTGGACAATAACTATGTATTCTTGATAGGACTTACTTTATTATTTCTATACAAAAATCTATAATAAATTTATCTTTTAAATGCCTATTGTCTGTACATAGTTTTTGTGAATCTTTTTCTAAAAACACCGATTAAACAATTTTTTGAACTTTTACATATTACTTCCAAGACGAGAAAGTATTTCAAAAATATTTTCCTCATAAATATCTAAGTGCAATCAACACGTATGCCAAGTTAAAAAAAAAATCGTGCATAATTTATATTTTCAACCCTTATAACTCACCCCCAGGGGTTGATAATTTTTTTTCGTTATTTTTCTCATAGAAATTTAGGTATCAAAAGTGTGTAAAATGAGTTTCAAAAATATCGAAGGTTGTTCATATTTTCAACCCCTATATCTCACCCCCAGAGGGTGTCAATTTTTTTTTACTATTTTTCCCTTAATGACCTATGCATAGCAAGTACATTTGCAGAGTTTCAGAATTTTGGCCAGAAATTTTAGATTCTGACCCACTGTGCGTCGGCTCAAAAAAAAGTGAGTCGGCTCTCACGGATCTTCTGTCGGAGTCGGCTCTTTGAACCGGTTCAGATCTGAGTTCCCAACTCTACTAACGATTCAAATACCATGTACTAAATAAAACTCGTATGTCGAGGCAACACAGTATATGACCTAATATTCGTAACTATATGGTAGTTATGTAGGTAGTGAATATAATTAGTGTATTTGCCATATGGCAATATACACTATTGGCGTCGGTCGGATGGCGGGACCTAGGGGTCGGACCAAAATTTCTCGACGTTTCATAACCTACTAAAAACTTTGGCACCATTTTTAAAAATGTTATATATATATATATATATATATATATATATATATGTGTACGCGCGATAACTTTCGAAAGAGTTAATTGATTTCAACGAAATTTGGGCCACGTGTTGAAATCCATCACCGCAAGAAGCCTATTTAAAATGGGCCTAATCGGGCTATTTTAAGGGTGGTTTTTAGGGGTTGAAAACTGTTTTTGGGCCCAAAAATACCGAAAAAATTCTCCGAATCGTTTCAAAATTGAAATTTAACTCTTTGGTAATGATTAAAAAGTGTTCCCACAATTTTAATAAAATCGGCCCGACAGGACCGGATTTACAAATTTTATGAAAACACTAGTTTGCAGATAGTGACTTATTTATTGAAGGGTGTATTTAATTCGGTGTAGACGTTAGATTGTTAATAATATTACAATTAAGAAAAAAATGTTATTTTAAGGGGTGTATTAAGGGGTTAAATTTTTTATTTTGCCCAAAAACAAACTTAATTTCACATAATAAAAGTATAAAACCACACGGCCCTATACAAGCAAATACACTATATTGTCGGCAGGGTTTTGGCACTGCGACCCGGGTTTTTTTAATATTCGGTCTATTATTTTTCCACGCTGATAATTTTTTCAAATATTCATTGATTATTATAAAATAACCATTCATATTTTATGTGAACTAATTCGCTATACATTTCCAATAAAGTTACTGAGTACCAGCTGTTCGATATGCTCCCTTTTTCATCCGTTTAGTTCTACGTAATTGGATGTGTGTTTGTGTCAGTGGTGCCAGATTTTTTTTTTGCCAAGTCGGGATTTTGGAACTTTTTGAGTGAAAAAAGCGGGATTCTTTCGTCGAAAGCGGGACATAGTAAAAAACGTATATAATCAGAATTTTTTAAATATTTATCTTTTTATTTGAGTTCAAATTACGTTTACGTGACAATAGATAGCAAAAATAGCCATAGAAAATGTATTTTAATAAAAATGTGATATTTTAAATCTGATTTACCCTATCGTTAAATAGTTGAGTCTTATTCGTCTTCTGATTAAAAAAAAAAAATAAATAAAAAAAAAAAACAAATCAAAATCAAAAAAGTTTTATTAATTAGAAAAATATGGCGTTTCAAACAATAGTCTGAGGAGTGAGTGTTACAAATTGCAACTTACAATAAGAGAATAATTATTTACGCACGGTCGAGTTACCCCCGAAAAGCGGGACTGAGCTTGTCCCGCGCGGGACATTTAATTTTGATTTAAAAATCGGGACGTCCCGCCAAAATCGGGACGTCTGGCAACGCTGGTTTGTGTGTAAAATGCACTTATGTTTCAGAAATCTCTAATTTCTATGAAAAATCTTATTCAATTTTTGATGTAATGCTTTCAAAATAAACTAGAAATATGCACCATTCTGCCCATATAGGGTTGCCATCCGTCCGGGTTTCCCCGGATTTGTCCTAGTTTAGAGGGCATCAGGGGAGCGTCCGGGGGATTCATTTGTAGTCCGGGTTTAAAAATTTATAAATAAAAAAATTCTAACTGATTATTAAAACAATTTGTAATAAACTGTAATTGGATTCTGTTTTGTTAGGTACAAGGACTGAAAATAATTAAAAAGGTGATTTATGACATTTTTAACTGTTTTTTATTACACTGACTATGTTTAAAAAAACCTGTTGACATATCCGGGTTTTGGGCTCTAAAATCCGGGGTTTTCACGCGTCTTGTCCTGGTTGCCAAATTTTAGAGATGGCAAGCCTATGCCCATATGACTTTTAGCCAAGGTTTGACAGTTTATTTGATCGAAATAAACTATTTAAAAATCAGATAAAAACGAG
The DNA here is from genome assembly GCA_034508555.1 of Venustoraphidia nigricollis. Lineage (NCBI taxonomy): Eukaryota > Metazoa > Arthropoda > Insecta > Raphidioptera > Raphidiidae > Venustoraphidia > Venustoraphidia nigricollis. The sequence continues at coordinate 2,275,516 of JAVRKA010000046.1, forward strand.
AAAATCAGCATATGTATGGCACACATTTTCGTACAGAAAAAAATATTTTTGAAAAAAATTATTGGGCAAGCCAAATTTGTAAGTATTTTTAATATACGTAAGTAAAGAAAAAAAGGTAAAATAGTATATTTGCTTTCACGTAATTCGATCTCTCGTGACGTGCTGTAAAGAAATATCCTTTTTTGATTAAATTTCTAGGTTGAAAATATATGTTTTTTTTTTGATATTTTTAAGCAGCAAACCAAAGTTTTGTGAAGCTTAATGCTTAATCACAGCTAATAAAAACAGTAATAAAATGCATTTTGTGACCACAATTTAAAATGATCGAGAGCTGCTACACATTTTTGGGTAGGTATTTGAGGCAGTGTGAAAATTTGGAAAAAACCTCTTTTTAGTAATATCTGAATACAAAAACACAGATCTGGCTGAAGGGTAGCGGGGCTTAACCGACCCTGAAATTTTTAATCACCTGGAAGGTTGAATGTCCCACCGAAACAAGCTGTTCTTTTCAATATATCTATTTTTAGTTACCAATATTCTGTTTAAATTTCAACGCGTCTCAAATATATTTTTTAAATTATTCAAAAATATAATTTTGCGAACACCTGACAAAGTTTTAGACGCGATTAAGACATCTGGCTGTTTTATTTTTCAACTCCTTAAATACTAAATTTCAAGGATTTAAAATTATAAAATGCCTGAAGCGTTTTTATTGCGAAAAATTTTGCTAAATTAAAAATTTGAGGGTTGGTTAAGCCCTGCTACCCTTCAGCTAGGTCTGTGTTTTTGTATTCGGATATTACTAAAGACGTATTGTACAAGTTTTCACAGTGCCTCAAATACCTACCCAAAAATGTCTAACAGCTCTCCATTATTATATGTTAGCCAAAAGCTGATGACAACCGTTTCATAAAGTGTTTGATTCAGGTAGAAATTTTATACAATAGTATATATAGGTCAGATGTATAGGTTATTGAGTGTTTGCTTGTCCTATCTGGGTACGCCAGGTACTGCGCATACAGGAAAGACTAAAAAAAAATATGTGCCAAAAAAGTGTTTGATTCAAAAGCCAACAAGTGCTATTCGAAAGTTAAGTTGATTTTAAATAAAGGAGGCAGACACTTTTGGAGGGGTTAAGATTAAACCAAAATACCCCAAAGTTGTATTTTCAAAAATGAAAAAAATAAGTGAAATTTTTATAGCAACTTTATTAGATATATTTAAAAATATTTGCATAACGCCAGACACTTTTTCCGGGGCTTAAGACTATTTTTGGGAACGTATTGCACGACTTAAAACACTTTCCCAAAAATAGTTTTAAACCCCGGAAAAAGTATCAGGCTTTTTGGAAATATTTTTAAATATATCTAATGAAGTTGCTATAAAAATTTCAACGTGAATCAATCACATATTTTTTCATTTTTGAAAATTCAACTTCGGGGTATTTTGATTCAATGTTAACCCCTCCAAAAGTGGCTGCGTCATTTATTTGTTTATTTAAAATCAACTTAACTTTCGAATAGTACTTGTTGGCTTTTGAATCAAACACTTTTTTGGCACATATTTTTTTGAACCTTTCCTGTATGCGTAGTACCAGGCGTACCCAGGTAGCACAGGAATTTACCTATACATCTTACCTATATATCGGGTAAACTACTAGTCATTGGACATTACTAGTCATTGGACAGAACACAATTCATTAATTATTATAATAAGAATAAGAACGATACTAAAGCAGATTTGAATGACTCATTCAAATCTGCTTTAGTATCGTTCTTATTCTTATTATAGCTAATGAAAATGTGTTCTGTCCAATGACTAGTAGTTTACCCTAGTATTGTATAAAATTTCTACGTGAATCAAACACTTCATGAAACGGGTGTCATGAGCTCTCCGACTATGTGTCCGAGGCTAGCAGGCAATAGAGAAGATGAGAGAAGGTTGATAGACCGTCGTTCCGGTGTGTTACATTACACACTGTGACTTATCATCGCAACGTAGACCAGGTTGCCAGCAAACAGCACCAGCACACACAAATCAATGGCTGACTGATTCAGAGGGGATACATGTCATGTCATCCACAACACCGGAAGATATCATCTGACCGGAATCCAAACAAAAAAAAGCACACACACACAGACATACAGCAAAACGTGTCATTAACCTTGTTTCGACTATAAAATTACTCGATTCGACACTCACAGTCTCCAAACACGTTTGTGTGTTTCAGTTTGGCAGGCATTTCAGCGCGTTAGTTGGCACAATTTGACATAATTTGTAAGTGCCTGTTTTGAAACAAATAGTATATTACATTGCTGGGACTTTTTCCTATTGCCTCCCGCCGAGAAACGGTAATTCCTGTACCGGCCATCTTGATTGAGGTTTTCCATGGTTTCCCTCAATTAATTCCAGATAAATATCGAGATGGTCCCTTATTTGAGGCCATGGCCGATTACCTATCAAACTCCTAGTTCAAAAATTACCTACCTTATCCTAATTTCCTATAATTCCTTCATTTGCCCATTGCTATTACATAAATTGAAGTTGTAAAAAATGTAGAAAATAACGGGAAGTGGTAGATGAAAAAATAGTAATGGTGCGAATGGCGTCTGTTATGACAAAGTCGAGAAATGGACGTTAAACGCATTATTATTATTATTATTATTATAATACACCGTAAGAACAGAAAGTTGAAATTCCTGCACGATACATGATGTTCGAGGCTAAGCCGAAGGCATCGTGTGTCGCGCAGTGCAGGAATTACAACTTTCTGGTCGTGTGGTGTATACTATTTTTCTTTATACCCGGTCGAAACTGCGTACTTTCACCATTATACTGGGTGTCTCAGAAATCGCGCACCCAATTGTTGGGATCGAAAGTGAAAAATATTCTGAGCCCAAAAATCCATGTTTGGAATTTTTTGATAACGTAGTTAATTAGTAATTAATTAATGAAAGTGACCAATCAGGAGCGCGCTACAGAAGAGAGTATCGTCGGCTGATTTACTTCGGTTAATTACTAAAATAGTAATTATTATTATTAAAATAAAAAACCGATGGACTCAGACGAACTGAGAGAGTGTCGTTGGCTGACTTATTTTGGTTAATTAATAAAATAATAACAATTATTATTATATATATAAATTGAAATAATTATTATTACAATAAAAAAAATAATGGACTCAGACAAACCGAAAGCTTGTCGTCGGCTGATTTATTTTCCTCAAGAAACTTTTTGTGGGGAAATTTTAAAGAGTTGGTTTACTTTGATGAGCCCCAGGACCAAATGGAGACCGTGGCACGAATTCATGCTACTCAGACAACAGTCACTCCACAAATGCTAGAAACTGTCCGAGAAAATCTTCTCAAGCGATGCCGGCTCTGTCTTCAGGAGAACGGACGACATTTTGAGCATCTACTCGATTGAATTTAGACTTTTTTCTTTTGATTGCTCAAATAATTATGAATAAATAAATAAATTTGATCAACGCTTGCGAGAAAAATTATCTATGTCGATCGTTGGATTTATAATATGAAAATGCTTTAATTTTTCTAAGTAAATAAATTTATTGTATCAAAGCCTTCCAGAGTTTTTGTCTGAGTCCAGTTTCAAATTTTTTTTTTAACTACACTAATAATTTTTAACGAATAAAATAACTTAATTAACGCTCGCCAGTGATTTCCACTTTTCGCTCAGTCTTGTCAAGGTCCCCTGGCGTCTCACTCTCGCGTCTCCTACTGCCTCCCCACTCACTTTTATTTATCTGTAGCGCGCTCCTGATTGGCCACTTTCATTAATTAATTACTAATTAACTGCGTTATCAAAAAATTCCAAACATGGAATTTTGGGCTCAGAATATTTTGGGTTCAGAGTAGTGCATAAATGTTAGACTTTCTGCCTTAACATCGAAGCCGAAAGTACGTACTTTCGACCGGGTATAAAGAAAATGTATTTTTTAACAAACTTTTATTGGGTTCACCTGTAACTAGCCATGTATGTAAACAAATCTTGAAAGTCGAACTTAACCAACTTCTAATTGTTGTATCGATTTGAAACTTTATTCATATTTTGAAACAAACGTCATATTTAGGTTTCGTACCTCAAAAGGAAAAAAGGAACCCTTACAGGACCATTTCGTTGTCCGTCTGTCTGTTACGGAAGCTGCGCATCATGTACTACGTGTACCGGCAAGGTTGAAATCGTCGATAAAGCTGACTCTTCGATGCAGTAAAGTTTTACTTTATATTCATAGTTGACACGTCTCATTTCTCTGTTACAATGTACTGATGGAGATGTCCACCTATTATCCAAAGTAAACAACTACTACTCGAAGTGAACAGGCTAACTTTTAAGTATATTTATCATCTCTTTAGACATCCTATTTTATTTTATCAATGTACATCTTTAACGAAAATATGAATATCAATTATCGCGATTACGCCAAAGAAGTATAACTTCTGTCGGATCCTATTTTTGTTTTAAATATCTTTACACCAAAAGCAAGGTTCCAATCTCTCTTCAAGATAGAGATGGGAAAACGGGTCTTTTTAGTGATCTGCATCTTTGCATCTGGATCCCGTATGTGAGCCGGCTCACTGAACCGGTTCAAAAAGAGCCGAGTTCTGAATATGTTACTGCAGTCTGCCACCGAGTTACCTAGTTCAGTCAATCATATCACGACCTGTATAGAATCAAGAATGCATAGCCATACATGTGATGCAAGAGTCATTTGAGCTGACAGATGCATCAAAGCAAGAACTGACACGTAAGTGTAAAATGTGCTTCTGTGTGTTAAGTGTTTCACTGAGTTATGCGGATCCGTTGATCCGTCGGCTCAAAAAAAAGTGAGTCGGCTCTCACGGATCTTCTGTCGGAGTCGGCTCTTTGCACCGGTTCAGATCTGAGTTACCCAACTCTACTTCAAGAGTTTCATGGACTATCGTAATATCAATTTATGTGTTGGTTTATTTTAAACGCGTAGTACAAGACAATGTACAAAAAACGTTACGTTAAAATTAAAATGAGTGTAACTCAAAGACATAATCATAAATCACGTATAATACCTTGTATGTATAAAAGATCATTACAGCTACTAAAATAAGCCATTTACAACTGTTTTAACAGCAAGCAGACCATCTGTGAGTTGATGATTCAACACAACCGTTAAAGTTAAAATTGTGTTGTCTGTTGACACCATTTCAGAGTCGGCCCTATTCCGATTTAACAAATCCGAAATATCTTAAATTCAAAACACATTATTTTCCCTCTTCCCTTTAGAAATAATAATCGAAAAATTTTATGACTAACATTATAGATCAAGAGTCTGTGAGTGCCAGACCTTCGTTATTTTATAAAAGTTGAAAGTTTCTCAGCGCATGTTTCAAACGCAGGTAGGAACGATGGGCGATTATGTACTTTGGGTCATCGTGGCTTTGGCAGGTAACAGGCAACAAAGTTGTATAAAATATCGACTTAATTTTGTCACATTGTAAAAAGTAGGTTTTTTATATTAGAAAATACGTCGTCCATTGCCAGACACTTAATATCATGGCAACCCCTTACCAGACACCCTTAAGCTGCAAGAAATTGTAACTGTGCTTACGCTATACTATAAAAGCTGAATTTTATACAGGTCACTTGGGGAACTATTAGAAGATGTTTCCCCAGTAGTCAAACAGTTTCGACAGTTCTAACCCCTAGCCAAACAAACTTATAGGGTAGCTATAGGTGCGAGCGCATCAGTATCTCACTCGCATCTACTCGCGCTCGCACCTACATCTACCCTATGTTTGTCTGGCTAGGGGTTAGAACTGTCGAAACTGTTTGACTACTGGGGAAACATCTTCTAATAGTTCCCCAAGTAACCTGTATAAAATTCAGCTTTTATAACGTAAGTACAGTTACATTTTATTGAAGTTTAAGGGTGTCTGGCAACGAATTACCGCGATATTAAGTGACTGACAAGGAACGACGTATTTTCTAATATAAAAAACTTCCGCTTTATAATTTGATGAAATTAACTCGATATTTTATACAACTTTACTACCTGTTACCAATGAAGCATATGCTTCACCGTTTTTTTAATCGGTGAAGAAATGAAGCATATGCTTCACCGTTTTTTTAATCGGTGAAGAAATGAAGCTAAAGCTTCACCGTTTTTTTAATCGTTGAAGAAATTATGCATATGCTTCACCGTTTTTTTAATCGGTGAAGAAATGAAGCATATGCTTCACCGTTTTTTTAATCGGTGAAGAAATGAAGCATATGCTTCACCGTTTTTTTAATCGGTGAAGAAATGAAACTAAAGCTTCACCGTTTTTTTAATCGTTGAAGAAATTATGCATATGCTTCACCGTTTTTTTAATCGGTGAAGAAATGAAGCATATGCTTCACCGTTTTTTTAATCGGTGAAGAAATGAAGCATATGCTTCACCGTTTTTTTAATCGGTGAAGAAATGAAGCATATGCTTCACCGTTTTTTTAATCGGTGAAGAAATGAAGCATATGCTTCACCGTTTTTTTAATCGGTGAAGAAATGAAGCATATGCTTCACCGTTTTTTTAATCGGTGAAGAAATGAAGCATATGCTTCACCGTTTTTTTAATCGGTGAAGAAATGAAGCATATGCTTCACCGTTTTTTTAATCGGTGAAGAAATGAAGCATATGCTTCACCGTTTTTTTAATCGGTGAAGAAATGAAGCATATGCTTCACCGTTTTTTTAATCGTTGAAGAAATTATGCATATGCTTCACCGTTTTTTTAATCGGTGAAGAAATGAAGCATATGCTTCACCGTTTTTTTAATCGGTGAAGAAATGAAGCATATGCTTCACCGTTTTTTTAATCGGTGAAGAAATGAAGCATATGCTTCACCGTTTTTTTAATCGGTGAAGAAATGAAGCATATGCTTCACCGTTTTTTTAATCGGTGAAGAAATGAAGCATATGCTTCACCGTTTTTTTAATCGGTGAAGAAATGAAGCATATGCTTCACCTTTTTTTAATCGGTGAAGAAATGAAGCATTAGCTTCACCGTTTTTTTAATCGGTGAAGAAATGAAGCATATGCTTCACCGTTTTTTTAATCGGTGAAGAAATGAAGCATATGCTTCACCGTTTTTTAATCGGTGAAGAAATGAAGCATATGCTTCACCGTTATTTTAATCGGTGAAGAAATGAAACATATGCTTCACCGTTTTTTTTATCGGTGAAGAAATGAAGCATATGCTTCACCGTTTTTTTAATCGGTGAAGAAATGAAGCATATGCTTCAACGTTTTTTTAATCGGTGAAGAAATGAAGCATATGCTTCACCGTTTTTTTAATCGGTGAAGAAATGAAGCATATGCTTCACCTTTTTTTAATCGGTGAAGAAATGAAGCATTAGCTTCACCGTTTTTTTAATCGGTGAAGAAATGAAGCATATGCTTCACCGGTTTTTTAATCGGTGAAGAAATGAAGCATATGCTTCACCGGTTTTTTTAATCGGTGAAGAAATGAAGCATATGCTTCACCGTTATTTTAATCGGTGAAGAAATGAAACATATGCTTCACCGTTTTTTTTAATCGGTGAAGAAATGAAGCATATGCTTCACCGTTTTTTTAATCGGTGAAGAAATGAAGCATATGCTTCACCGTTTTTTTAATCGGTGAAGAAATGAAGCATATGCTTCACCGTTTTTTTAATCGGTGAAGAAATGAAGCATATGCTTCACCGTTTTTTTAATCGGTGAAGAAATGAAGCTAAAGCTTCACCGTTTTTTTAATCGTTGAAGAAATTATGCATATGCTTCACCGTTTTTTTAATCGGTGAAGAAATGAAGCATATGCTTCACCGTTTTTTTAATCGGTGAAGAAATGAAGCATATGCTTCACCGTTTTTTTAATCGGTGAAGAAATGAAACTAAAGCTTCACCGTTTTTTTAATCGTTGAAGAAATTATGCATATGCTTCACCGTTTTTTTAATCGGTGAAGAAATGAAGCATATGCTTCACCGTTTTTTTAATCGGTGAAGAAATGAAGCATATGCTTCACCGTTTTTTTAATCGGTGAAGAAATGAAGCATATGCTTCACCGTTTTTTTAATCGGTGAAGAAATGAAGCATATGCTTCACCGTTTTTTTAATCGGTGAAGAAATGAAGCATATGCTTCACCGTTTTTTTAATCGGTGAAGAAATGAAGCATATGCTTCACCTTTTTTTAATCGGTGAAGAAATGAAGCATTAGCTTCACCGTTTTTTTAATCGGTGAAGAAATGAAGCATATGCTTCACCGTTTTTTTAATCGGTGAAGAAATGAAGCATATGCTTCACCGTTTTTTAATCGGTGAAGAAATGAAGCATATGCTTCACCGTTTTTTTAATCGGTGAAGAAATGAAGCATATGCTTCACGGTTTTTTTAATCGGTGAAGAAATGAAGCATATGCTTCACCGTTTTTTTAATCGGTGAAGAAATGAAGCATATGCTTCAACGTTTTTTTAATCGGTGAAGAAATGAAGCATATGCTTCACCGTTTTTTTAATCGGTGAAGAAATGAAGCATATGCTTCAACGTTTTTTTAATCGGTGAAGAAATGAAGATATGCTTCACCGTTTTTTTAATCGGTGAAGAAATGAAGCATATGCTTCACCGTTTTTTTAATCGGTGAAGAAATGAAGCATATGCTTCACCGGTTTTTTAATCGGTGAAGAAATGAAGCATATGCTTCACCGGTTTTTTTAATCGGTGAAGAAATGAAGCATATGCTTCACCGTTTTTTTAATCGGTGAAGAAATGAAGCATATGCTTCACCGTTTTTTTAATCGGTGAAGAAATGAAGCATATGCTTCACCGTTTTTTTAATCGGTGAAGAAATGAAGCATATGCTTCACCGTTTTTTTAATCGGTGAAGAAATGAAGCATATGCTTCACCGTTTTTTTAATCGGTGAAGAAATGAAGCATATGCTTCACCGTTTTTTTAATCGGTGAAGAAATGAAGCATATGCTTCACCGTTTTTTTAATCGGTGAAGAAATGAAGCATATGCTTCACCGTTTTTTTAATCGGTGAAGAAATGAAGCATATGCTTCACCGTTTTTTTAATCGGTGAAGAAATGAAGCATATGCTTCACCGGTTTTTTAATCGGTGAAGAAATGAAGCATATGCTTCACCGGTTTTTTAATCGGTGAAGAAATGAAGCATATGCTTCACCGTTTTTTTAATCGGTGAAGAAATGAAGCATATGCTTCACCGGTTTTTTAATCGGTGAAGAAATGAAGCATATGCTTCACCGTTTTTTTAATCGGTGAAGAAATGAAGCATATGCTTCACCGTTTTTTTAATCGGTGAAGAAATGAAGCATATGCTTCACCGTTTTTTTAATCGGTGAAGAAATGAAGCATATGCTTCACCGTTTTTTTAATCGGTGAAGAAATGAAGCATATGCTTCACCGTTTTTTTAATCGGTGAAGAAATGAAGCATATGCTTCACCGGTTTTTTAATCGGTGAAGAAATGAAGCATATGCTTCACCGGTTTTTTAATCGGTGAAGAAATGAAGCATATGCTTCACCGTTTTTTTAATCGGTGAAGAAATGAAGCATATGCTTCACCGGTTTTTTAATCGGTGAAGAAATGAAGCATATGCTTCACCGTTTACTGAAGGGTGTATTTAATTCGGTGTAGACGTTAGATTGATAATCATATTGCAATCAAGAAAAAAAAACATTTTATGGAGTGTACTAAGGGGTTATATTTTTTATTTGCTCAATAACACACTTAAGTTCACATTATGAAACCATACTGGCTGTATTAGCAAAATACATTACTGTCGCCAGGGTTAAACAAAAAAAAAATTAATTACGATACAACTCAGATAAATTTAAAGAAGAGAAGATACGGTATTTTCTTATATCGGGTCTTTAAAAAAAGATTATTTAATCACGTTTACCAAATGTATGTACATTATTCTGTAAGTAGTATACATAACCTCGCCTTCTTTGTCGTACATGACCAAACATTGATTAGCTTCAATATATATCCAAAACTCTTTTTTGTGAAATTTCAACTAAATTGTTGGATTGTAAAAATAATCTAGGAACTGACAATTATAATTTGTAGACTGGTTTGTAGGTACTTTCTAAATTGTCTCAATTGCTAAGAACTGCAACTTTACTGTCTAGCATCAGACAAAGATTACAGATTTTAAGCAGTAAGCGTTGTTATTTGTGTTAAACTTAATAGTAATGCGTGTTTGTAAATTTTATGCGTCATTATTAACAAAATTGAATTTTCTTTCTCTCCATATAACGTCAACTCTCTATAACGCCAGAAAATGCGCAATCCCTTCAGAGTCGCTATATAGAGTTGTACATGTTCGATTGTCTTTTGAACACATCTACCCAAACGGGGTAAAAGAATTTAACCGGATGCAATCTACACCACGCGAACGAAGTCGCGGGTAAACCGCTAGTTCGGAATAAAGCCGATGACTTTTTGAACATTACTAATGCACTGCAGGTACAATGTGTGATCACCTTTTATTAGGAGTATAATATTTTAATGGCAGGAATGCATGCATCCTTGAAAAACACCACAGTCCATACATCAAACGACTAACCGAACACATATTTCATACAGCACGATGATAAAAGTGGTGGCACAGAGAAATATTTTCAGTGAAATCCCTTCTATTACAAATTATAATTTGACTGTTGAGTTCCAGTATAATCTATTTTCAGAGGTGTGACCGAGCTGGATAGAGTAGTGGTGACAGCACTAGACTCGCATTCGGGAGGTACCGGGTTCGAATCCCGGCGGGGGCAGATGTGGGTGGGACTTTTTCCTACTGCCTCTCGCCGAGAAACGGTAATTCCTGTACCGGCCATCTTGATTGAGGTTTTCCATGGTTTCCCTCAATTAATTCCAGAGAAATATTGAGATGGTTCCTGATTTGAGGCCATGGCCGATTACCTATCAAACTCCTAGTTCAAAAATTACCTACCTTATCCTAATTTCCTATAATTCCTTCATTCGCCCATTGCTATTACATAAGTTGAAGTTGTAAAAAATGTAGAAAATAACGGGAAGTGGTGAATGAAAAAATAGTAATGGTGCGAATGGCGTCTGTTATGACATAAAGTCGAAAAACAGACGTTAAACGCATTATTATTATTATTATTATTATTATTTTCAGAGGTGTGTAATTTAAAACGATTCAAAACGAAAAAAACATGGTGGAAGCGCAAGGTTACTTAAATTAAAAATAATGACCTGTTTCCAAATTCTGATGGTTTAAATGTTAAAGAAAATAATTATAATGAGCCTCGCCCTCATAAGCTCACATAAGAAGTTTAACTTCTTTAGTTTTTAATATTATTCCCAAGTTTATTTTTTGTCATGTCAAACTAATTAATAATATTTACACATACTTAGCAACACACTATAAACTTGTCAGTTGCATGTATTTTAGGAGACAAAATAACTTCCCCTTTAGGAGACAATTCTACATCCCCTCAATTTCCTACTTTTTAGGGTTCCGTACCCACAGGGTAAAACTGTTATCAGGCTGTATCTCATGAACCGTGATAGTTAGACAGTTGAAATTTTCACAAATGATGTATTTCTGTTGCCGCTATAAACAGAATAAAATAAATATTTAAGTGGGGCTCCCATATAGCAGACATGATTTTTTTGCCGTTTTTATAGATAATGGTACGAAACCCTTTATGCGCGAGCTCGACTCAAATAAATACGTCGCTAAAGAAGTTAAACTTCAAAAAACAAAAAATGAAAACTACAGAATGTCTACTTTTTAACTTTTTAAGCATGAAAAGTACATATTCAATTCTCTTTTTGTCGACGTTAAAGACATCAAATTTATTTTTTAGACATTTAATATTTGTTTGGTGTCGAGAAGTGCAAGCTTCAGATCGACACTCAAATAATATTTTAATATTTGATTTCTAAAAGAATTCTGAAACAAGTTCTTTTAAAACAGAAGCCTAACCTAAAATAACCGTACCATGGTACATAGATTATTGGAACGATGCAATACTAAATTGTTTATAATAATAATAATAATAATGCGTTTAACGTGTTTCTCGACTTTATGTCATAACAGACGCCATTCGCACCATTACTGTTTTTTCATCTACCACTTCCCGTTATTTTCTACATTTTTTACAACTTCAACTTACGTAATAGCAATGGGCCGAATGAAGGAATTATAGGAAATTAGGATAAGGTAGGTAATTTTTGAACTAGGAGTTTGAAAGGTAATCGGCCATGGCCTCAAATAAGGAACCATCTCGATATTTATCTGGAATTAATTGAGGGAAACCATGGAAAACCTCAATCAAGATGGCCGGTACAGGAATTACCGTTTCTCGGCGAGAAGCAGTAGGAAAAAGTCTCAGCCACATCTGCCCCCGCCGGGATTCGAACCCGGTACCTCCCGAATTCGAGTCTAGTGCTGTCACCACTACTTTACCCAGCTCGGTTAAATTGTTTATTATTGTACCGAACAAACAAGAACAAGACCAAAAGCAAGACCGAGTATGCAAGACCAAAACCAAAACGCAAGACTATCGCTAAATAATATAAATTTCAAAAATTTTGCTTGTTTTATGTCTTCTTAGTGACTTTTGGGCGTAAATTAAATTGTATTTCGGTTAGTGTAAGTGCAGTTTCTTCTCTGTTTGAACAAGAAAAATTGGCAATTATTTACATAGTCTCTAAAAAAATCTAGGATGATTATAGAGTGTAAAAATAGGTTAAGGCACACTGTCAGAAAATTCTTAATTTTTGTATACTTATTAAGGACATGATAATACAATTACCCTGAAAATTTGAAGTCGATCGACAGTATATAATCCGAGATAAATTCAATTAAAAATTGGATAATTAATATTGATTGTCTACGATCTCTGTAGTTCTGAACCGGTTTCTTATTTATAAAAAAAGAACAAACTGTCAGAAACTTTCCAAAAACTGACAGTCTTTCAATGCATTTGTTATGAGTTTAAAAAAAATAAGAAAAAATTTTTGACCGTCTAATTATTTATAAATAACTGTTTAAAGTTCAACAATTTATATTAAAGTATACATGCATATGAATACTGTATGGGTTACGTTTCCACGGATGCAGTCTTGCGTACCTACAAATTATGGATCACTTAGCTACAAGCTAGTATACTTTTGTGGCGCGTATAATCTATAACTTTTGACAATATTGTACCACGACAACTACCTTAAGGTGGGTTATTTATTTATTTATTTTTCGTTAAACCTTAGCGAGACGCGTTAAATGTGTGTACACTTTAAAGCGTCATTTACACGCGTTAATCGAATCCAACGAAACACACCTGATAATTTCTCAATTTCGCAGTTAGGCACCGAAGTACTATACGGTATCTCTAATTAAGAGATTTGACAGTGGTAATTTTTATATGACGTATGACTTGGCCTAACTCGACGATAGGTCATTCCGATTGCTAAATGTGTGGTCGGCATTCTCGACTGACGGACCGATCGGTCGGCCGGTATAGCAGCGTATTGCACATACCGACTGTTATACCTGTTAAGCAGCCGTGACATATGATGAACGATGTTCATTTGTCACATCAAATATAGAGACTATCTGTCGGATCGCATATACACTGAAAAAAGTATTTAAATACTTGCTATTGCGTCTTAAATCAGACAAAATGTGTCTGTCAGATCAACTCGTGAAATATGGTTGGAATCTTTCAATCCAGTGTCGCTTTTTTCTCGAAATAATAGATTTGTTAAATGTCGGACTACTCAAACCTACTAATAATAATAATATACAGTACAACCTCGATTTAACACAGCTGAAGGGAATTAGAAAATATTCGTTATAGGTACTAAGTAATTTGCTATATAAAGGTTAGGTTGGGCTAAGATTCGTTTTAACGCTGTCGGAACGCTCTGAATTTAAGCCACACTAAAAAATGCTTTTGCAAGGGTGCCGCTGTCAGTTGATTACTCTAAATTTTGGAAATATTTTGAAGATTTAAAAAATTTTTCCGAAAAAAGAAGAGTCACTTTAGGTTTGTGATAGAACAATTTTGTGAAATAAACACGAATAAGGTCGTAGTGTGACATTGAAAACTTGTTTTTTTGGCACAATGAATGCCAACTTTTTCAAGTAAATCGTACATAAATTACAGACCTAGATTTGTCCTTTTTCTTCCTTATAGAGAAAGAATTTTTGCAAAGTGTTGACGAAGCCTTATTTTGGCTTAAATTCAGAGCGTTCCAACAGCCAACAAGGTAAGAAAACACATTTTCTTTAAATTTTAAAATTGTGGCCAATGTACTTGCGGGTTCTTCTAACTTTTTAGCGATGTCTAATTTTTGCTTTGTAGGATTCTCGTCTACATACTTTCTCTGCGACGCTTAAGGAACACCTTTTTCGTTTCTCAGCCGCTGCAACTTTAAATTTACTAACAACAGTGACCAACAGCAGTGTTTTCACGATTTTACATCAAACAACAATGATTGTCTTACGATAAATTTAACGTGTCTAAACCTGTCGAGACATGAATTGTTGTTGTTATTGTGGAATTGTGTGTGATTGATTGGTAGGATTCGTTATGTAAAGGTTATAAGTTGACAAAAATCTTTAAAAAGACGTAAATTATTCTTTCTATTTATTTTCCGCAATGATTGAAAATTCATTATAAAGAGGTTTTTGACAAAAAGTAGAGGTATATTTTGCATAAACTCTTACGGTTCTAGTGGATTCGAAAAATTTGTTAAATTTCAGTAATGTTTCTTCAATTCTGATGATGACTATAGAATAACTTTGGAGAAAATAAAAAAAATTAGACCTGTACTTTTTCAGTCAAGTCAGTGATGTTGATAAATGAATATAACAGTGTACTGTATTGAATATTTATAAGTAGAACCTATCTGGCCATGAAAGTTGTGCCCATATGGCAGCTATTAACACCTCACTTTTATATACGAGTAAGTTACCTGTAATTACTATTCGTATAGCACCAAAATATAGTGATAAAAAAGTGGTGCGTGGACCTATGTATGCGCTGCAGAAGTAATACTTCTTTTGGCGTGATCACGATAATTGATATTCACATTATCGTTAAAGATGTACATTGATAAAATAAAAAAAAACCTGGGTCGCAGTGCCAAAACCCTGCCGACAATATAGTGTATTTGCTAATACAGGTAGTGTGGCTTTATTATGCGAACTTAAGTTTGATTTTGGGCAAAATAAAAAATTTAACTCCTTAATACACCCCTTAAAATAACATTTTTTTTCTTAATTGCAATATTATTATCAATCGAACCTCTATACCAAATTATATACACCTTTCAGTAAACAATTCACTATCTGCAAACTAGTGTTTTCATAAAATTTGTAAGTCCGGTCCTGTCGGGCCGATTTTATTAAAATTGTAGGGGCACTTTTTAATTACTACTAAAGGTTTAAATGTCAATTGTGAAACGATTCTAAGAATTTTTTCGGTATTTTGGGGCCCAAAAACATTTTTCAACCCCTAAAAACTACCCTTAAAATGGTCCGATTACGCCCATTTTAAATAGGCTTCTTGCGGTGATGGATTTCAACACGTGGGCCAAATTTCGTTAAAATCAATTAACTCTTTCGAAAGTTATTGCCCGCACACATATATATATATATATGTATATATATATATATATATATATATATATATATATATATATATATACATATATATATATAAACATTTTTAAAAATGGTGCCAAAGTGTTTAGGAGGTTATGAAACGTCGAGAAATTTTGGTCCGACCCCTAGGTCCCGCCATCCGACCGACGCCAATAATATATGTTGCCATATGGCAAATACACTAACAAGATGTCTAGAGAGATGATAAATATAGTTGGAAAAACATTTTTAAACACAGGTTGGGTTATGTTTGTGGTCTTATAATTTATATATACATTTTACCTTTGTTCCATTTTCAAAAGTAACATTTTTAGTGCCTGCATAAAGTAACTGTTTAATTATTAAATGGTTTTTCTATAATTAAAGAAAAATACAAGCTTTGAGGTTATTTAACTGTCAAAGTTGTTAACAACACTATAGCTTTTAAGAAGTTCCGTCCGACCTACTTTGCTGTTTTATGAATTAACTAGTTTAACGTTATCAGAAACAACTTCCGCAATATATTCGTTGCATGCTGCGTACGCAACTTCCGTAACAGAGAAAATGTTACCCTCAGTGCGCCAAAAAAGTACACCTAAAAAAACATTGAGGTTATTTAACTGTCAAAGTTGTTAACAACACTATAGATTTTAAGAAGTTCCGTCCGATGTCGCTAGTATAACCTTTATGAAAAAACTATTTTGACTTTATCAGAAAAAAGAAACGTGTCATCTATGAATGCAAAGTAAAACAATACTGCATTGAAGAGCTAACTTTATCGACGATTTATTGAACAGCTGGTATTCAGTAACCTTAAGACACTACAATAATGATCAGGTAAGGTTTCATTATGAATAGTTTATAGTAGGAGAGCTATTAAGCATTTTTGGGTAGGTATTTGAGACATTGTGAAAATTTGTACAATACCTCTTGAGTAATATCCGAATACAAAAACACAGACCTGGCTGAAGGGCAACGGGGCTTAACCGACTTAACCGCTTTTTAAATTTTTGTGCAATAAAAAATCCTTGAGGCATCTTGAAATTTAGTATTTAAGGAGTTGAAAAATAAAAAATCTAGATTTTTTTAATCGGGCCTCAAACTTAGTCAGCTCTTTGCAAAATGATATTTTTTTAAATATATTTGAGGCACGTTGAAATTTAAACGGAATAATATTGGTAACTAAAAATAGATATATTCAAAAAGACAGATCGTTTCGTCGGGGCATTTTACCTGCCAGGCGATCAATATGTTTGATAAATCGGTTAAGTCGGTTCAGCCCCGCTACCCTTCAGCCAGGTCTGTGTTTTTGTATTCGGATATTACTAAAGAGTTATTGTACAAATTTTCACAGTGCCTCAAATACCAACCCAAAAGTGCTTAATAGCTCTTGGGCTATTAGTACCGCAGTCAACACAAAAAGCACTGCCACTCCTGACACTTACAAATCGCACCAACGTCACCTTCAACTCACTTTGACTTATATCTCATTTAGAGACAAACACACACACAAACACACCTGTATAAATATATATATGCATGAGTAATAAGTCTCAGGTGTCAAAAGTATTTCGGCTTACGTAGAGATATTTATAAATTATATGAATGTACCTTCGAAAACAACAACACACCTTTATGGCCTGATTATCAATCAGAAATATTGCGTACCAAAGATTCAAAAAGGGTGTTGATAATTGTGGAGCAATCAGACAAAACCAGATAAATCCATTTTTTATGAAAAATGAGTTAGATTTGATTTCTTAATATCAGGTCAGTTAAATTTGTTGACGTGATCAGAATCAAGCTAAACTTGGTAAGTCCCATTGAAAACTGGTACCAAAATGTTGGCAATCAAGCAAAAGCAGATAAATCCATTTTTATGATAAATGAGTCAGGTTTGGTTTCTTGGTGTCTGAGGTCAGCTAAATCTATTGACGTGGTCAGAATCAAGGTGAATTTAACAAATCCATTTGAAAATTGGTACCAAATTGTTGGCAATCAAGCTAAACCAGATAATGCATTTTTATGGAACATTTATTAGGTTGGTTTCTCGGTATCTGAGGTCAGTTGAATCCATTGATGTGATCAGAATCAAAGTGAACTTAACAAATTCCTTTGAAAATTGGTACCAAAATTAATTTATAATTCAAACAAAACCAGACAAATGCTTTTTTATGGAATATGAATAAGGTTTGGTTTCTTGGTATCTGAGGTCAGCTAAATTCATTGGTGTGATCAGAATCAAACTAAACTTAATAACTCCCATTGAAAATTTGTACCAAAATGTTGGCAATCAAGCAAAACCAGATAAATCCATTTTTATGATAAATGAGTCAGGTTTGGTTTATTCGTACCTGAAGCTTGCTAAATCCAGGCGTGATTAGAATCAAGGAAAAAAAGCAGATAAGTTCATTTTTATGATGAGGCAGGTTTGGTTTCTTGGTATCTGAGATCAGCTAAATCCATTGGCGTGATCAGAATCAAGCTAAATTGATTAAATCCCATTGAAAATTGGTGCCAAAATGTTGGCAATCAAGCGAAGCAGATAAATCCATTTTTATGATAAACGAGAAAAGGTTTGATTTATTTGTACCTGAGGCCTGCTAAATCCAGGCGTGATCAGAATCAAGCAAAAGCAGATAAGTTCATTTTTATGATGAGTCAGGATTGTTCCCTTGGTATCTGAGGTCAGCTAAATCCATTGACGTGATCAGAATCAAACTAAACTTAATAAATCCCATTGAAAATTGTTACCAAAATGTTGGCAATCAAGCAAAAGCAGATAAATCAATTTTTATGATAAATGAGTCAGGTTTGGTTTATTCTTACCTGAGGCCTGCTAAATCCAGGCGTGATCAAGCAAAAGCAGATAAGTTCATTTTTATGATAAAGCAGGTTTCGTTTCTTGGTATCTGAGGTCAGCTCAATTCATTGGCGTGATCAGAATCAAGCGAAACTTGAATTAATCCCATTGAACATTGGTATCAAAATGTTGACAATCGATCAAGCGGTTATGCCTATCTTCACCAGTCGCAATATCGAGGTTCAAGAATTAAAAAGAACTTCTTTCTTTTACATATTGTAATATAGGTAGTTAAATTAAAATATTTTAGGGGACCTGTGTCCTATACTGTAAGTGTATCAAGTTTTTGTTATTTTTTTATTAACTAAGTAAGTGTCAATATATTTTTATTCATCCATAGTATTCAGGCCTATACAAATCATACAGTAAATAATCAGGTTAATCAGACCAAATAACTCAACATTAGACTTTCATTTAATGCAACGTTTCGTCGGACATCCCGACTTCCTCAGGCAATCATGAAAAAGTATCAACACATTGTTAATAATATTGTTAATAACGTTTTTCTTCTCTTTCTAGTCAAAGCAAAAACGAATATATCCATCTCATTTAAGCAAAACTACGTATTTCGCCTATCTGTCTCGATATTTATCAGCTTCGACGTTCCATAGCGTATATCATACTTTCCGTAAACTTCAAGACAAATTTTTTTATAGGTCCACTTGCTCATTTTATCAGTATGCAAAGCAATAACATGTAACCTCACTTTTCGTACGTTTTAATTTAAGCGTCACAACTAACTGTTTTAAGGTAGCCCGAAAAGCAGTTCACACTTGGCAATTTCTCCTCCAAGGCAAGCCAAAAGCTGAATGAACATCTCAACTTGAAACAAACTTGAGAGAATGAAAGTCAAATAAATTAATGGTTCATATTGGTTGAGTACTTGGATTCTAGCGACTTAAAGTCAAGCGACTTGACTAATGAGTATGAGCCTTTAGTTAAAATCCAATTTGCAAAAACGTACCGACTGAATAAAGTTTGATGCTAAAGCTCGTCATTTCATTTTGAAATATGGTATACGTATATTCACATAAATGCAGTATACATAAAACGGTTACGAATTGACATCTGCATAATAACTTGAGATCCTTCCTTATTGATAGACTTGTCTACATAGCCCACAGACGGAAGGCGTGGAACGTATCTACCATTTGCTGTGTAGTATATACTTGTACAGGTGATCCAGGATTTAGAATAATGTAACGCGCCCCCAATTGTTACGCCACTGGAAATGACATAGGCTTCTCGAACAAACTGACAGAACTTTCTGGAATGATCGAGAACGGGATTATGTGGGGTACGACATTCATTCAGTCAGAAGTAGTGAGTGCGTCAAGGACAGTTGCTACGGTGCAGTGAAGCGGTCACGCGGCCGATAGCAGACATAAATAGCATTATTACATAAATTTGTGTGTGTTAAGATATAGTGTATTGTTGTGTTATTATTTATAGAATCCGTTTATTTTTCATTGTTAGTTTCTTTTTGTCATTGTTATTACAGAAGTACTTTTTAGTTTATTAATTATTTGTTTTGTATTTATTTAGTTTGTTGAAAATAAATCAATTTTCAAACACCACGAAGAACAGTTTTGTTATAATACTTTTTGGGACGGTTATTTAACACTTTAAACATAGTAGAACCATATAATAGCTGCACTTCTCTGTCAGTACCTAGATCGCGCAGACGAGCTGCTGCGCTGGTTGTGTTAGCATGCATAGCCATCAGGCACGCCCATACTGTTTTCTTATTGGCGGAATGTAGGTACTAGTCAATGAGCCCACTTACCGACTTGCAATATTTGCAGGTAGGTAACTAGGGCTCTTACTGCAAAAAGTCTGGGCACCCCTAGTATAGACTATAGAAGACTCAAATAGTATTAGACCTCGCTTAACACTGCTCCGCTTAAAAAACAAGAGTAGCCACTATAACGTAAATTATGGATCAATTTATAGAAAACGATTCAAATGTTGATAGAAGTTCAAAGGCAAGACGAAGTGTCATTGATGCAATATCTTGCTATCAACAACAGCTTGTTGAACGAAACAGAAAAAGGCAAACGACATTAGATGACTTCTTCACAAAAAACAAAATACGTTAAATGAGGAACCTTCTTCAACACAAACATAACTTCTTACTCGAACTTTTATTTGATTTTCATAAACGTTTTATGAAAAAAAATCGATATTAGCAATAAATAAATCCATAATTAATGCGATAAAAAAGTATTTAAAAATAAATGTTAGAAAATTAAACAAAAAAAAAACGAACAAATTTTTCTTATTTTCGGTTCGGTTTCACTTGTGCTTATTATCTACATATTAAATGACATTGTTTAGCACTGTTCCGCATAGCGTAGGAGCTTATGGGAACGTATCTCCCGCATTAAGCGGGGTCTTACTGTATGAAAAATGTGCGAAATCAAATCAATTAAAAAGTAAGAAATTTAAAAAAGCTTAAAACAAATATATTACTCGTTCAAAAAAGTCACTACAAAGAGGGAAATAATGAAATTTTTAGGTCTGTACCAATTTAATTACTAAATTTTTTTACATATTATGTAGGTATCTACTTTTATTAAATTGAAACGAACACAAAATTTCATTAATAATATTAATATTACCAACAGTAATAGATAAAATATTAACAAAATAAAATTACTTGCAATTGAACAGTACATTGCAAGTAATTTTATTTTGTAACAAAATTTCATTATCTTCTTTCTTTTTGGTGACTTTTCTAAGGTTATTTCGCACATTCAACGGGCGTAATTCTTCGGGATATTAAAACAATTGATATTTAATATGGATACATGAATAGACGCTGATAACCTTAGATGTTGAGCGTCTATAATCTGCAATCACCCTCTAATATGGATACGACCAATTTGACAATCAATATTTATATTGCGTATTAATTATTCAAGTGTAAGTTTTGGGAAATCCTGTAGATAGTTCATACGTCATGCAATATTAAAGATATGTTATAGGGTTAACCTTTGACACGACGACATACCTGGATGTCTCTATAAAAGTGCATCATACGTACTCAACATTGCTGATGCTGTACGTTTCTTGAAAGCGCAACAATTACGCCACAAAACAAACTAGAGTAAAATCCCGCTTAACGCGGAAGATACGTTTCAATAAATGCCTGCGCTATACGAAACAGCACTTAATACGT
This sequence comes from Venustoraphidia nigricollis, assembly GCA_034508555.1. NCBI lineage: Eukaryota > Metazoa > Arthropoda > Insecta > Raphidioptera > Raphidiidae > Venustoraphidia > Venustoraphidia nigricollis. The sequence continues at coordinate 2,297,212 of JAVRKA010000046.1, forward strand.
AAGTATTAGACATAAGTGAAACAAAACCGAGAATAAGAAAATTTCTTAGTTTATTTGTTTAATTTTGTAACATTTATTATTAAATACTTTTTTTATAACATTAATTATAGATTCGAGTTGTTATCACCCATGATGTTATATGTTTATGGGTAGTGGGTAATTGGACACAAATAAATGAAAATTCTAAGTTTTCTAAATTTGCTACGTTTCGTAGGTTAGTTTCCTACTTCTTCAGGCAAGCTTTAATTAAAACAGGATACAATTAGTATGTATAATTAGGCTTTTAATTTACAATATACAGTGTAAACTCTTTATAACATTATTCTTTATAACGATAAAATCTCTGTAACATAGAAAACATCACAATCTGGTTGGTTTACCTTAAAACCCATACATTGATATATTCTTTACAGCGCAGCAGCCATTCTCTATTACGAAGAAATGTGTTCATATTTAGACACAGAAAATCGTCATTGTCGGTGTTATTGTTTATGTTATCTTATCAGGTTACAAAAGACGCCGACTAAACCTTTGAGGCCCCGAAACGTCCGGCAAAGTTAACTGACTATATGTATTAATTTTATCAAAAACACACATATTAAAGATTATTGTTAATTTGGTTGTTTTTCTTTCTTCACTCCATATAACGCTAACTCTCTATAACGATAAAAAATGCTCGGTCCCTTGAGTTTCGTTATAAAGAGTTTACACTGTATATTAAAATTTATCAAGCTACATACTTTATAGTTTAGAATCTTTGTTGATATGTTTGCAGTGAGATCATCTTGTCATCCTCACTGCAAACATATCAACAAAGATTCTAAACTATAAAGTAAGTAGCTTGAGAAATTTTATTATATATCGTAAATTAAAAGCCTAATTATACATACTAATTGTATCCTATTTTAATTAAAGCTTGCCTGAAGAGGTAGGAAACTAACCTACGAAACGTAGCAAATTTAGAAAACTTAGAATTTTCATTTATTTGTGTCCAATTACCCACGATCCATAAACATTAATTATAGATTTATTTATTGCTAATATCGGTTTTTGTTTTATGAAAATCGAGTAAGAAGTTGTGTTTGTGATGAGAAAGGTTCCTCATTTGACATATTTTGTTTTTTGTGAAGACTAAAATACGAAATGCATCAAGAGATATAACACCTCTTCAGTTAAGTAACGTTTTGAAGAATTTTCATGACCGTTTAGGGCATTCCTTGGCAGTGAATGGAGGAATTTTCGAAAATTTACAAAGATTAGTTAAAAAAAATCATAATATCATGTGTATTTATTATTATTCCTATGTTCTATTTTAAAATAAACGCGAAATTACATTGCTATCAGAAATGTTATTGTGTAACCATGTAAACGGACATATGTATGTTTCATCTAAAAATAAATTCACGGTATAAAGGTGCGCTTACACGGGTAACTAAAATTGCTCAATTCCGGGCAATAGTGGTCATGTACATCAGCAATTCACGGCGATGGCAACATGTAGGAATTGTTGCCAAAGATACTGCCACACCATATCACGCAATATGGAGCAACTTTGAAAAACTAGGCAATACAAGGCAATCATTCATACACTATAGCAATTCAGTTGAACTGTCACTGGCTATGGACGAAGTTTTACTGGCAGCGGCGTGTAGTGCTTTTATTATAATAAGTTTAAAACGAAAAAAAAAAAACAAAAGGAATAGACAGATTTGGGTGCGAACGTATCTAGCAAGACGAAAGTCATCTTTATTGTGTGAAGATATGGACAATTATTTAGTCAAAAACTTTATTATTTTTTCATTATTCCACGCCATTTTTATTAATCCACGCACAGCTGTACTGCACTGTACAATAGAAGCAAAGAAAATGAAATGACAGCGGGGCATCTCATCCCTGTCACCACACGAAAGTGAAACCATGGATACGTATACGTATAGAAGGAAAATTGACTAAAATTTCCAAATCGTGTGGATATTCGGCAATTCATGTCAGCCACTTTGGGCAATAAGGAATATATGGAGCAATTAGAAGCAATATTGCCGAAACAATTGCCGCATTTTATTGAAATTGCTCCAGATTGATCCATTAATTGCCCCATTCTATTGCCGGGCAATTATTGCTCAAAAAATTGCTCATGTAAAGGCACCTTTAGATATCAGCATCATATGTCTATCTTTAATAGATAATGTACAAATCCGGACGAAGCCGGACCAGGACGCTAGTTGATAATAATATTACAGTTAAGCGAGCTATGTATTCAAGTGGCCAAGAAACGAGCAGCATTCATTGTGTACTTCTCACCTGCCGACAATATCGGTACCTTGTAACCTCCCGCGAAGGAGCAATGGCAGCGCAGAGACACGCGTTCACAAGATTTGTGTTGATAAAGATGTATCACAAGACGTAATAATATATCGAAAAGTCATCTCAGTTTTCCTTTATAAATGCAAGTTCAACTGTTTCTACGATAGGAATCTGCTATTCTCGTATAGGCCAATCACTATGTTTACATCGCCTTCATCACGGGAAACGATGTGGTTTCTCGCTATTTAGCCCCTCTGGTCCCAAGGTTACTAGAAACAAAGGTGGGGGGTTAGCATTGTTGAAGCTGTGACTAGGCGAGAGGCGTGAGAGGGCGGTGGAAGAAGGCTTGTGACGTCACATGGAGTCTTTTTTCAAACAGTTGGGATAAACAATAATTGAAAAAACCAAGCAATGGGCATCGGTGACGTAAGCAATCGACTCAACCAATCACAGACGTGAAGGTTGGGAGTTAGCATTGTTGAAGGTGTGACAAGGCGAGACGCGTGAGAGGACGGTGAAAGTAAGCTTATGTAGTCTTTTTTCAAACAGTCGGGATAAACAATAATTGAAAAAACCAAGCCATGGGCAGCGGTGACGTAAGCAATCGACTCAACCAATCACAGACGTGAAGGTTGGGAGTTAGCATTGTTGAAGGTGTGACTAGGCGAGACGCGAGAGAGGGCGGTGGAATTAGGCTTGTGACGTCACATGGAGTCTTTTTTTCAAACAGTTGAGATAAGCAATAATTGAAAAACCAATAAATGGGCATCGGTGACGTAGACAATCGACTCGACCAATCAGAGATGTGACCATGTTTATAGCATCTTACGTCCAGCATAGAAGGTTGCGCGTAACATAAACATGGTCACGCCTGTGATTGCTCGAATCGATTGTCCACGTCACCGATGCCCATGGCTTGGTTTTTGAATTATTGTTTATCACAACTGTTTGGAAAAAGACTCCATGTCATGTCACACGCCTTATTTCGCGTCTCGCCTAGTAACACCTTCAACAATGCTAACGCCCAACCTTAGTTTCTAATACCCTTGCCTTGGCCTTTCTTAAGACATTGTTGAAGAAGTTAGCACGCCTCCGTAACCGTGAGAGCACTAGATTAGGAAAGTATTGGGTTCGAATCCCGACCGGGGACACATCAGAGTATAAGAACTTAAATGGAGCCTTTTGCCTTTTTTTTTGTTTGTTATAAAGAAGAAAGCAATCCGACATTTTAGGGTGGCGGCCATATTGGATCTACCGTAATATTCAATATATATTGTATTGTCTTCAAAACCAAAGGTGTGTGCAAAATTTCGGCTCAATCGGAAACCGGGAAGTGGTCGAAAAATCGATCTTGAGATTTGTTTCTGACAAACAGACTGAAAAGCAAGTTAAATAAAAGCATGCAAAAAATAAGCTTGACCTGTTCGAGAATTTTGGCCACAAATAATCAAGGATTTTTTCTATCCTACTATTCCACAGTATTGTAAACATAGTAAATATGAAAGCAGTGTGGTCTATTGTTAGTGCATAACCCAGCACAACAGATGACTCTATTATGATACATCTCATTTCATCTGTACATCTCTTTGCATATAGGCCAAGAGCTGCTGGACATTTTTGGGTAGGTATTTGAGGCACTGTGAAAATTTGTACAATAACGCTTTAGTAATAACCGAACACAAAAACACAGCCATGGCTGAAGGGTAGCAACCGACTTAACCGATTTTTAAATTTTTGTGCAGTAAAAAATCCTTGAGGCGTTTTGAAATTTTTATATCTTGACATTTAGTATTTAAGGAGTTGAAAAATAACAAAGCTAGATTTAATAATCGGGCCTAAAACTTAGCCAGGTGTTCGCAAAATTATATTTTTAAGACTTAAAAAATATATTTGAGGCGAATTTAAACAGAATAATATTGGTAACTAAAAATAGCTATATTCAAATAGACAGATCGTTTCGGTGGGGCATTTTACCTGCCAGGCGATCGATATGTTTGATAAATCGGTTAAGTCTGTTAAGCCCCGCTACCTTTCAGCCAGGTCTGTATTTTGGTATTCAGATATTACTAAAGAGTTATTGTACAAATTTTCACAGTGCCTCAAATACTTACCTAAAAATGCATAATACATAGCTCTTAAAACTTAAAAAATATATTTGAGGCACGTTGAAATTTAAATAGAATAATAATGGTAATTAAAAATAGCTATATTAAAAAACACAGGTCGTTTCGGTGGGGCATTTTACCTGCCAGGCGATCAATATGTTTGATTGATTAAGCCCCGCTACCTTTCAGCCAAGTTTGTGTTCTTGTATTCGGATATTACTAAAGAGTTATTGTACAAATTTTCACAATGTCTCAAATACCTACCCAAAAATGTCTAACAGCTCTCCTACTAATAGTTTAACTATAAATGTTCACACAGACCTCCTTCGCACTATCGGATACATTAATATGCTATTCTAAAATTCGTCGTGTCATTTCTCTTTCTGACACTTATACCTTACCAGCCTCTAGAGATAATGAGATAAACTGATAAATATATACAGTAAGACCTCGCTTAACGCGGGAAATGCGTTCCAATAAGCTCTTGCGCAATACGAAACGGCGCTAAACGAGGTCATCTTAATCTACACTAATATTATAATGAGGAAAGATTTTTATTTTTGTGTGTATGTAATGAATAAACTCAAAAACTACTGTGCCGATTTATAAAATTCTTTCACCATTAGAAAGCTACATTCACCCTGAGTAACATAGGCTTAACTCAAAAACTACTGTGCCGATTTAAAAAATTCTTTCACCATTAAAAAGCTACATTCACCCTGAGTAACATAGGCTATATTTATTGCTAGAGAATATTGGGTGTTTTTAAATTATACCGGGTGTTTATAGATTATACCGGGTGTTTATAGATTATACCGGGTGTTTTTAGATTATACCGGCTGTTTTTAGATTATACCGGGTGTTTTTAGATTATATAAAACGCGTTACGAAAAACGTGTTATACGAAAGGGACTTCGTTCCAAACGCGTGTCCCGCGACACGTTCCAATTTTTTTTATAATTTCTTTTTGGGAAATAAGATTTTTCTTCGATTTTTGAACAGTCACAAATAAAAGCGATTGAATTCGCGCAAATTCAATACACGTTGAGAATTTAATGATAATGATTCTCATCTTTTATATCCTATATATTACATTTACACCCGGCCGAAGCCGGACTGGGCCGCTAGTACGTAGATATAATAGGCATAAGTGAAACAGAACCAAGAATAAGCCAATGTGTTTGCTTAGTTTTGTAACATTTATTGTTAAATATTTTTTACACATTAATAGATTTCTTTATTGCAAATATCGATTTTTGTTCATAAAACGTTTATGAAAATCAAATAAAAGTTCGAGTAAGAAGTTATGTTTGTGATGAGGAAGGTTCCTCATTTGACATATTTTGTTTTTTGTGATGAAGTCATCTAATGTCGTTTGCCTTTTCTGTTTCGTTCAGCAAGCTGTTGTCTTGCCTTTGAACTTCCATCAACATTTAAATCATTTTGTATAAACTGATCCATATTTTACGTTATAGTGGCTAAACTTTGTTTTAGGAACCGCGTAATATTGAAACGGCATTAAGAGGAGCAGTGTTAAGCGAGGTCTTACTGCATTATGTAGGTATATTATATTATGCATTAGTTATATCCCTGACCAGGCGCAATGAATATTGAATAATGCCGCTTTGCTTATTGCACACCGTATCTATCGGAATTCCAAACGAAATACGAGACAAAAAAAATAAATAAAAAATGCTCTCGAAGCCATACAATAACGCCATTATTTGTCTTCAATTACATGAAACTATAATTTTAATTCAAAATTGTCATTCTATTTAATTTAATTGTTTGCTTATTTTTGTTTTTGCACATCAATTATTAAATCAAAATCGCAAACTTTAAAACTTAACAAATCGTCAAAACTATAAAAACTAAAAACATTCTAAAATCAAATTCGTTAAATATTTAAAATTTTAAAAAATTCTCTATACCTATACTTAGATTTTCATTTAATCTAAATTTTAAAAAGTCAAAAACTATTAAAAACGATAAAATTGTTCTTTCTTTTTTAGATTACTCTGATATTCTAAGTTCAAAATCATTTAAAATAGCATTATTACATTGCGTCATCATTTTTGAAGTTCCGTTTCTTTAGCGACGTATCTATTTGAAAAAATTAACAAATCGAGGGGAAGTAGAATTGTCCCCGAAAGGGGAAGTTAGCTTGTCTCCTAAATTACATGAAACTGACAAGGACAGAAGTTTAAAGCGTGTTGCTAAGTATGTGTAAATATTATTAATTAGTTTGACATAACAAAATTAAACTTGGGAATAATATTAAAAACTAAAGAAGTTAAACTTCTTCTGTGAGCTTATGAGGGCGAGGCTCATTATAATTTTTTTATTATAGATTTTACTGGCCTTTGTTGTGTAAAACAAATTAACCACGACAAAATTACGTCAACCTTCATTTAATTTTAATCTATATCTACACTAATATTATAAAGAGGAAAGATTTGTATTTTTGTGTGTGTGTATGTTTGTAATAAATAAACTCAAAAACTACTGTGCCGATTTAAAAAATTCTTTCAACCTGAGTAACATAGGCTATATTTATTGCTAGAAAATATTAGGGATCCTTACTAAAACTTTAGTAACGTAACCCAAGTTGTAAAAAAAATGCCATAAAACATATTTCGTCGCATGCGCTGCGGAAACTATTGATGATAGAACAAAAGTATGTTCTACAATATTAAAGAACATATCAATAACCACAAAAAACTTCGGGATACTATATGTCCAACTATTATCATTATGTCACAATAACCACTTTTTACATTTCTAATCTATATAGATAAAAGAGGATGTATATGTAAGCTATGGACTCCAAACGGGTAGACCATTTTTGATTAAATATTCAGACAATCTTTAGATTAGCCCAGCGGGTGATCTTCTGAAGTTTGGTAGCGAGCGGATCAACAGAATTTTTTAAATTTCTTTTTGGGAAATAAGATTTTTCTTCGATTTTTGAACATTCACAAATAAAAGCGACTGAATTCGCGCAAATTCAATACACGTTCAGAATTTAATGATAATGATTCTCATCTTTTATATTCTATATATTACATTTACACCCGGGCGAAGCCGGACTGGGCCGCTAGTTAATAAATAAAATTGTTTGTATCTTTTAAAATTAGAAAAAAAACTTTATAATAGGAATTCATTTTTACCGTAATGTCACATTCGCCGTAATACGGCATGTATTACGGCGAATGTGACATTACGGTAAAAATGAATTCCTATTATAAAGTTTTTTTTCTAATTTTAAAAGATACAAACAATTTTATTTATTAACTAGCGGCCCAGTCCGGCTAAAAGCTTAATATGAGCTGAAAGTAATAGATTTTAGTAATAGATTCAACTCACTAGGCATTCTGCAAACTGCCTAAACTCGTGAATTGTCGGTAACAGGTATATATTATATAATCTGGGATGAGCAGAGAGCATGGCCGGGCGACCCCCTCTCGGTTTGTCAGTTTACGACAGACTTCGAGGAACCGCGCCACAGGAGGTCTTCCTCAAGCCCGACCATAACAACAATTAGTCAAGGAGATGTTATATGTACGGGAATTGCTGTAAAACAGTATGCAGCCAACCAACTCCTAGAACTATGATGTAAAATACAGACGGTTGCAGACTCAAAATCATAAACGTCAGTGTTTCGACAGCACACTAGAAATAATTCCAACGGTCGTAAGTATTGTGTTAAGGTAGTTGTCGTGGTACAATGTTGTCAAAAAGTTATAGATTATATGCGCCACAAAAGTATACTAGCTTGTAGCTAAGTGATCCATAATTTGTACGCAAGACTGTACCCGTGGAAACGTAACCCATACAATATTCATATGCATGTATACTTTTCTATAAATTGTTGAACTTTAAACCGTTATTTATAAATAATTAGACAGTCAAAAATTTTGTCTTATTTTTTTTAAACTCATAACAAATGCATTGAAAGACTGTCAGTTTTTGGAAAGTTTTTGATAGTTAGTTCTTTTTTTATAAATAAGAAACTGGTTCAGAACTACAGAGATCGTATACAATCAATGTTAATTATCCAATTTTTAATTGAATTTATCTCGGATTATATACGGTCGATCGACTTCAAATTTTCAGGGTAATTGTATTATCATGTCCTTAATAAGTATACAAAAATTAAGAATTTTCGGACGGTGTGTCTTAACCACGACAACTACCTTAAGGCAATGGTTCCCAAAGTGTGCGCCGTGAGGCCCTCCTGTTTACCATTCTCCAGAATTCTATTTGCGGCTACAAAATAAACAATTTTTCTTAAGTAATAAATGTATTCTTGTACGCCAATATAAATATAAAAACTCAGCTTCATGCAGTATCATTTTACGTTATTTCGACTAGCTAGGGCACCGAGACAAAATACTAAACCTGTAACTGCGCCGCGAACTGAAAAAGTTTGGGAACATTATTTCCTATTCAATTTCAGCCTTCTATAGGACTTCAGAAAGTACCCTAGAGGTTTTGATGATCATCAGTGAGTCAGTGACGAAATGGACGTATTTCAGATATCAATAAATCTGAAACCATACCAGCTAGATAATTGATACTTGGTGCGTTTGATAAGTCCGCTAAGGACATCTTATCCTGAAAATTTCAGCTTTCTAGCATTATCCAGACCGAAGCTACGACGGTTCGGAAATACGACTAAACGCTTCCAGAAAAGGTAGGTAGTGTCCCGCTTCCTTTGGCTCGTCTTGGCATTGGCACTACCGTGCACCCAGATTCACGTACTATGTTAGAATGTTGTGAGAAAGCCTGTATGTTACGCAGGTAGACAAATAATATTTGTACCCACCTTATTTCTCGTTTACTATATCTAGTAAGTCGAAGATAATTTTCACTTTAATCTCACATAAACAAATAACTCGAAACTATGATTTATTTACTTAGTTTAGCAAATCTTTGTTTGAAAATTAACTTTGGAAAAAGTTATTGACTATAAATTATCAGTGAGATTGACAAAGGTGACAGTTCAGAAATTTGTTTTAAACATTAAAACATACATGTTTTATTTTAAAACCTGATTGTCGTTTTATCGCATTTAATAAATAAGCCCTAAACACTAAAGAAATATGAAATACTAGCGACCCGGTCCGACTTCGCAAGGATAGCACTAATTATCTATTATCACAAAATTCTCAACGCGTATTGAATTTGCGCGAATGCAATCGCTTTTAATTGTGAATGTTCAAAAATTTAAGAAAAATCAAAATTACCAAAAAAAAAAAAAAAAATGTTGTTGATCCGATCGCTACCAAACTTCACAAGATCACCCGCTGGGTTAATCTGAAGATTGCCTGAATATTTCATCAAAATCGGTCTAGCCGTTTTGGAGTCCATAGATAGCATACATACTTACATCGCCTTTTATAAAGAATTATCCATTTTAATCTACATGGGAAATTTTTGAAACAGGGCAACAATTTCGGGTCCCGCCATCCGACCGGCGCCATTGGTGTATGTGCCATATAGCAAATACACTAAAAAATGCAGTATTACTATAGTACAACCTCGATATAACAAAACTGAAGGGAATTAGAAAATATTCGTTATACCAAATAAGTAATTCATTATAATGAAGTTTGTTATATATAGAGGTTAGATTGGTCTAAGGTTCGTTTTAACAAGGTAAGAAAACCCATTTTTTGCTGAAAACTTATCTTTAAACTTTAAAATTGTGGCCAATGTACTTGCGGAAATTTCGGACTCTTTAGCGATGTCTATTTTTTTCTTTGTAGGATTCTCGTCTACATACTTTATGATTTTTCATTTCTCTGCAACGGTTAAGGAATACCTTTTTCGTTTCTCAGCCGCTGCAACTTTAAATTTACTAACAACAGTGACCAACAGCAATGTTTACATTACTTTACATCAAACAATACTGATTGTCTTACGATAAATTTAACGTGTCTGAATCTGTCGAGACATGAATTGTTGTTATTGTGGAATTTCGTATGATTGATTGGTAGGATACGTTATGTAAAGGTTCTAAGTTGATAAAAATCGTTAAATAGAGCTAAATTATACTTTCTATTTATATTCTACAATGACTGAAAATTCGTTATAAAGAGGTTTTTGACAAGAAGTATTCGTAATTTAAAGGTATATTTTGCATTAACTCTTACAGTTCTAGAGGATTTTGAAAAATTTGTTAAATCGAGGAAATCGTTATATTGAGGTTCGTTATATATAAGGTTACACTGTATTACGCAAAACATCTTTTTTTCTGCATTAGACAATCGCAGAGTACGCAATTACTCGGAAAACAGTAACAAAAAAATAACATCTCGAGTTCTTCTCGAAAAGCGGCAACGTGATCGTTTGATGAGACGTATTTAAAACTATTTTCACAGTACGTGATGAGACTGGTGACATTAGAATTCTAATTTAATGCAAATTAGAACTGTCACAGCGTATCGATTATATACGCTATGAAACCTCTATGTAGATTACTTTAACCTTTTCATGCACGTTCGTAACTAGCATTCATCAAGTCATTTAAATAAAATTGTCGTGCAAAACACAATATATCCAGCTGCTATCTTATTGCTCATTGATTAGAGATGGGAAAAACGGGTCTTTTTAGTGATCTGCATCTTTGCATCTGGATCCCGTATGTGAGCCGGCTCCAGCGTTGCCAGATTTTTTTTTTGCCAAGTCGGGATTTTGGAACTTTTTGAGTGCAAAAAGCGGGATTCTTTCGTCGAAAGCGGGACATAGTAAAAAAACGTATATAATCAGAAGTTTTTAAATATTTATCTTTTTATTTGAGTTCAAATTACGTTTACGTGACAATAGATAGCAAAAATAGCCATAGAAAATGTATTTTAATAAAAATATGACATTTTAAATCAGATTTACGCTATCGTTAAATAGTTGAGTCTTATTCGTCTTCTGAATAAAAAAAAACAAATCAAAAAAGTTTTATTCATTAGAAAAATATGGCGTTTCAAACAATAGTCTGAGGAGTGAGTGTTACAAATTGCAACTTACAATATGAGAATAATTATTTACGCACGGTCGAGTTATCCCCGAAAAGCGGGACTGAACTTGTCCCGCGCGGGACATTTAATTTTGATTTAAAAATCGGGACGTCTGGCAACGCTGGCCGGCTCACAGAGTCGAGTTCTGAATATGTTACTGCAGTATGCCACTGAGTTACCTAGTTCAGTCAATCATATCACGACCTGTATAGAATCACGAATGCATAGCCAAACATGCGATGCATGAGTCATTTAAGCTGACAGATGCATCAAAGCAAGAACTGACACGTAAGTGTAAAATGTGCTTCTGTGTTTTAAGTGTTTCACTGAGTTATGCGGATCCGTTGATCCGTCGGCTCAAAAAAAAGTGAGTCGGCTCTCACGGATATTCTGTCGGAGTCGGCTCTTTGAACCGGTTCAGATCTGAGTTACCCAACTCTATCATTGATGTCTCCCGAACGCTGTCTCAAGTCATATAATCGCTATAATATATATTATTTCTAAAGATGTTTTTGTCGGTATGAAATATCTCCCTTAATACTGTATCAAAATTAATGTTTGATACGCCGTTTTGGAGATTATTAGTGTATTTGCCATATGGCAACATACACTATTGGCGTCGGTCGGATGGCGGGACCTAGGGGTCGGACCAAAATTTCTCGACGTTTCATAACCTCCTAAACACTTTGCCACCATTTTTAAAAATGTTTATATATATATGTATATATATATATATATATATATATATATATATATATATATATATATATATATATATATATATATAATATATATATATATATATATATATATATATATATATTTATATATATATATATGTATAGGTATATATGTGTACGGGCAATAACTTTCGAAGGAGTTAATTCATTTTAACGAAATTTGGCACACATGTTGGAATCCATGACCGCACGAAGCCTATTTAAAATGGGTCCAATCGGGTCATTTTAAGGGTGGTTTTTAGGGGATGAAAAAAGTTTTTGGGCCCAAAAATACTTAAAAAATTCTCAGAATCGTTTCAAAATTGAAATTTAACCCTTTAATTGCAATTAAAAAGTGTTCCTGAAATTTCAAGAAAATCGGCCCGACAGGACCGGATTTACAAATTTTCTGAAAACACTAGTTTGCAGATAGTGAGTTATTTCCTGAAAGGTGTTTTTAATTTTGGTGTAGACGTTCGATCGACAATAATGATGTAGTTAAAAAAACTGTAATTTTAAGGGGTGTATTAAGGAGTTAATTTTTTTATTTTGCCCAACAATCACCTTAAGTTCACATCATAAAGCCACAAGGCCTGTATTAGCAAATATAAATATAAAATATAAATATTAGCAAATACACTATATTGTCGGCAGGGTTTTGGCACTGCGACCCGGGTTTTTTTTCTCTCTATTATGACAAAAACTAAGTTAATGTCTTAAAATTAATGTTTTCATTAAAAATTACAGTTAAAAATTTTAACAATTTCATTAAATACAAAAAATATCATTAAAAAAAACAAATGTCGCCATCTGGTGTTAATCTGTTTATTTTAGCAGTTGTCGGTAAATGTGACGTGTAGTGGCGCTTAAGTCTTTAAATGGAATTTAAAAAATTGAAAAATTACAGCAAACAAGCTGACACGCTGTACAGTGGCGTACGTTGCGTTGCTTATTCTATAGTCAAACACAATGTTTTTTTTAGTTTTATAAACAAAATTAGAGTTAAAAAAACTAAAACAACACGCTTTTATGAACTAAAAAATGCAAAACAATTTGACAACAAAATTCGCTTTACTGTAAAAAGTGTGGAGTGCTTAATATCAGTAATACATTTTTCATTTAACTATCTAGTTGTAAACGTAGAGCTATTATCAAAATTTAAGAAGAGAGCACTCAACGCTTTTTGTCAAATTATGTTGCATTGTTTAGTTCATAAAAACGCGTTGTTTTAGTTTTTTTTACTAGCGGCCCAGTCCGGCTTCGCCCGGGTGTAAATGTAATATATAGGATATAAAAGATGAGAATTATTATCATTAAATTCTCAACGTGTATTGAATTTGCGCGAATTCAATCGCTTTTATTTGTGAATGTTCAAAAATCGAAGAAAAATCTTATTTCCCAAAAAGAAATTTGAAAAATTCTGTTGATCCGATGGCCACCACACTTCAGAAGATCGCCCGCTGGGCTAATCTAAAGATTGTTTGAAAATTTCATCAAAAATGGTTACCCGTTTGGAGTCCATAGATTACATATACATCGTCTTTTATCTATATAGATTATTAAAATGTAAAAAGTGGTTATTGTGACATAACGATAATAGTTGGACATATAGTATCGCAAAAGTTTTTTGTAGTTATTGATATGTTCTTTAATATTGAAGAACATACTTTTGTTCTATCATCAATAGTTTCCACCGCGCATGCGACGAAAGATGTTTTACGGCAGTTTTTTTACACCTTGGGTTACGTTACTAAAGTTTTAGTAAGGATCCCTAATATTTTCTAGCAATAAATATGGCCTATGTTACTCAGAGTGAATGTAGCTTTCTAATGGTGAAAGAATTTTTTAAATCGGCACAGTAGTTTTTGAGTTTATTCATTACAAACATACAAAAATACAAATCTTTCCTCTTTATAATATTAGTATGATGAACACTGCGGCCACAGTTCTTTTTGACATTTTAAAAATAATGTTTAAATGAATACAGCGAACAATAAAGAGTTAAAAACTTCAGAGAATCTGAAATATAAAAAATAAGTAGTTAAAAAAAGCTGTAATGAAAAGAAGTGAAATTCTCACGTGTGAGCGCAACAATATAACGCCAATTAACGTGTGTCGCGTACATGAGTTGAGCTAATAGTCTGAGAGCTGTTAGACATTTTTGGGTAGGCATTTGAGGCACTGTGAAAATTTGAACAATACCTCTTTAGTAATATCCGAATACAAAAACACAGACCTGGCTGAAGGGTAGCGGGGCTTAACCGATTTATCAAACATATTTATCGCCTGGCAGGTAAAATGCCCCAACGAAACGACCTGTCTTTTTGAATACTTATATCTATTTTTAGTTACCAATATTATTCTGTTTAAATTTCAATGTGTCTCAAATATTAAAATTATCAAAAGTATAATTTTTCAAACACCTGGCTAAGTTTTAGACTCGAATAAAAAATCTGCCTTTCTTATTTTTCAACTTCTTAAATAAAATTTCAAAATGTCTCAAGGGTTTTCTATTGCGAAAAAAAGTGTGCTAGTTTACAAATTTGAGTGTCGGTTAAGCCCCGCTACCCTTCAGCCAGGTCTGTGTTTTTGTATTCGGATTTTACTAAAAAGTGGTATTGTACAAATTTTCACAGTGCCTCAAATACCTATTCAAAAATGTCTAACAGCTCTCCTACTATAAGAACATGAAGCATGGCCCGCTAAGATGACATCACCACAAATGCTCACAAAACAATACAGACCAGGAAACTGTACCTAATAGTGTTGGGAATAATCGAATGATTTTGATAATCGAAAGATTGCTACATTAGAAGGATTCAGTCGAATTAGTTCCTTCCGCTGATGTATCTGAGACCACGGAAGCTGATTACTATCTACCTTTTATGGAAGCGTTTCGTCGCGTTTCCGAAACGTCATAGCTTCGGTCTGTATAATACTAGAAAACTGAGATTTTCAGGATAAGATGCCCTTGGTAGACTTATCAAACACACCAAGTATCAAGTATCTAGCTTTTATGGTTTCAGATTTATTGATATCTGAAATACGTCAATTTCGTCACTGAATGATCATCAAAACGTCTATACTACTTCATAATAGAGATGGGAAAAACGGATCTTTTTAATGATCTGCATCTTTGCATCTGAATCCCGTATGTGAGCCGGCTCACTGAACCGGTTCAAAAAGAGCCGAGTTCTGAATATGTCACTGCAGTCTGCCACCGAGTTACCTAGTTCAGTCAATCATATCACGATCTGTATAGAATCACGAATGCATAGCCAAACATGTGATGCATGAATCATTTGAGCTGACAGATGCATCAAAGCGCGAACTGATACGTAAGTGTAAAATATGCTTCTGTGTGTTAAGTGTTTTACTGAGTTACGCGGATTCGTTGATCCGTCGGCTCAAAAAAAAGTGAATCGGCTCTCACGGATCTTCTTTCAGAGTCGGCTCTTTGAACCGGTTCAGATCTGAGTTACACAACTCTACTTCCTAAAGTTTTAAGAAGGCTGAAATTTGGTATGTACATACTTTCGACCGGGTTTAAAGAAACTGATTTTTCTTCATACTATGCCGAAAGCACATATTTCCTGCTTCGATTTTAAAGCAGAAAGTTTAACATTTATGCACTGGTGAAATTACTCGCACGCCATCTGTAACAGCGGGCCGAAACAGTGTTCACACTAATACAAAGTACGTACTTTCGACCGGGTATAAAAAAAAATAGTATACACCGCAAGAGCAGAAAGTTGACATTCCTGCACTGCGCGATACATGATGTTCTCGACTTCGCCTCGGCCATCATGTTACGCGCAGTGCAGGAATTTCAGCTTTCTGTCCTTGCCATGTAATATATATACTATCTAAATTAATAATAATAATAATAATGCGTTTAACGTCCGTTTCTCGACTTTATGTCATAACAGACGCCATTCGCACCATTACTATTTTCCATCTACCACACTTCCCGTTATTTTTCTACATTTTTAAAACTTCAACTTATGTAATAGCAATGGACGAATGAAGGAATTATAGGAAATTAGGATAGGATAGGTAATTTTTGAACTGGGAGGTAATCGGCCATGGCCTCAAATAAGGAACCATCTCGATATTTATCTGGAATTAATTGAGGGAAACCATGGAAAACCTCAATCAAGATGGCCGGTACAGAAATTACCGTTTCTCGGCGAGAGGCAGTAGGAAAAAGTCCCAGCCACATCTGCCCCCGCCGGGATTCGAACCCGGACCTCCCGAATGCGAGTTTAGTGCTGTCACCACTACCCAGCTCGGTTATACTATCTAAATTGCACCAATAGAGTGTATGTCACGTAAGTATAAAAGTTAGTACAGTAATTTGCCACGCGGCACATTAGACTACAGAACTCGGTTCTTAGAACGAACCGGCGGTAATTTTGTAGTAATACGCGTGGACCGACGTCACGCTTCATGGGGGACGCACGTCGTGAAGTCGCACCAATGCATGGGCATGTCTCACTTCTGCAAACGTTCAATATCATTGCAGCGCACTTGCTTTTTGAAAATTACGGTATTTCTTACCGACAATAATACGCGAGGATATGTTTTAATATGGTTAAAAGAGTTAAAACTAAAGCAGCACCCTGTAAGGTTCAGAACTATGATTGGTAAAAAGTAGTGATGAACAAAATCGGTCTTGGTCTGGATCTTGCGATTCTGCAAGACCAAGACTGAACATGCAAGACCAAGACCAAATGTGCAAGACTAAGCTAAAAATTATAATTTCCGTTCGAAATAAGAAACATGAGAATATTTCTCATAACTTTATAAGTTATACCTCTAAAAAACTTTGACGATGATGATGTATAGACATTTTTTTCAAAAGACGTAACAGGTCAAATAAGCAAGACCAAGACTGAATACGCAAGACCAAGACTTGAACTATTTGAGCAAAAACAAGACCGTGTGACAGATCTTCAGAACAAAAAAACAGCAGTTTTTTAGTTTCAAAATATTTCCTAAATTATGAAGCTTA
Organism: Venustoraphidia nigricollis; assembly: GCA_034508555.1. Taxonomy (NCBI): domain Eukaryota; kingdom Metazoa; phylum Arthropoda; class Insecta; order Raphidioptera; family Raphidiidae; genus Venustoraphidia; species Venustoraphidia nigricollis. The sequence continues at coordinate 2,314,370 of JAVRKA010000046.1, forward strand.
GGAAAAAAAACGATACTTTCCTGAAAAATTAAATAGAATAATAAACCGTTCTGAAGACTATACCATAATTATACAAAAAAAAACGACATTATAGCACATATCTCTTCAACGCATGCGTCGATTTTCTCAAAAAAAACAATAGAGGGCTCTTCATATTTGCGTATCAAACATCCTCTCAAAATTTGGTTACAATCCGCTCGTCCGTTTGACCGGTATCGTGTTCACAGACAAACCGACCAATAGACGCACAGACTTTTTCCAAAAATAAACGAAAAAACAAGGGTATGTAAAATATCTCCTAATATGAAATAATGGTGTTTACAATTTACCAATATTAAATTGTCGTTTTCCGCATTGAAACAGTCCTAACGAAACACAAAAATTCTGTGACTTAGAACCGTATTAATAATGGAAAGTTCATCTTTGATTCATTCAAGAGCCCTCGCTACTGTGAGAGTTAATGTCTAGCTATAGCTAAAAATAATTGGCTCTCGCATATAGTGAATTTGAGTGTTGTAAATCGCTATATTATGAAGGATTAAAATGTTGAATTGTGTACACCGTAGAGTAATTGATTAACTCATTCCGCCGCGAAAGTGGAAAAATTCGGGTTTAAATCCCGACAGTGACGTGTTGGAATAATAAATTTTTCTAATATAGTACTACAACAATGAATGTTTTTTAACAATTATAGCAAACAAAAGCTATTATACGAAAAAAATATAACCTATTTTGTTACTTTATGAAATAACTATTTTTACATTATCAGAAACGATTTCCGCAACATATTCGTTGCATGCTGCGTACGCAACTTCCGCAACGGAGCAATTTTTACCCTCAGTATAACATCAAAAATATTGTAAAATTTTGAAAAGTGAATTTTGACCTAAATTAGTCCCCACTAGTAGACTTGGAATGGTAAAAAAACATGCTGCGAATAGAGCCGAGAACCGTTCTGTATCGCGCACTTGAATGTTATACACGCGGTGTTATATGCGACATATGACATACAATTTTACTACAAAATAATTGACCGCATGCCGCAATTAAAATGTTTAACTAATTCATTTTGCTTTGGACACCTGTTTTCTTGCACGTCTTTCGACTTGTGGGGTACGGAGAGATCTATTGTTACAAATATTTATATTAAATAAAACTAGAGTTTAAAAAACTAAAACACCACGCTTTTATGAACTAAAAAATGCAAAATAATTTGACAAAAAAATTAGCTTTACTGTAGAAAGCGTGGAGTGATATCTACTTAAATTTTCACAATAGCTCTACGCTAACAATTAGCTAGTAAATGAAGAATGTATTACCGATATTAAGCACTGCACGCTTGTTACAGTAAAGCTAATTTTGTTGTCAAAATATTTTGCATTTTTTAGTTAATGCTAATTGTAAGACTAAAAAACAGTACTGGATTTGACTATGGGGTAGGCAACGCAACGTACGCCATTGTACAGCATGTTAGCATGCTTGAAGGTACTGGTCAGGATAATGGGACAAACTTATTAAATTATTGTATTGTCATCGGTCCTTGATAAGTGTATAAAGTTTCAATTTAATCTGACGTTTTGAAGCGGGTGAATTTCACGTTCAAAGATTCCGTTAAGCTAATAAGAAAATTCCAGCCAACTAGGCGACAGGACCATACCAACTTTAAAAATATTCACATTTGACATATTATGATAAATAAAATAAAATGTCTGTTAGCGCGCCCGGTGACTAGTAATAAATATAATATCTGCTTCTTGTTTCCATGGCCACACAATATTGTTTCACATGCAAAGCTACGTAATATTGTAAGCTACAAACTAATCAGATCTTCAGAACAAAAGAACAGCATTTTTTTATTTTACAAATATATCCGAAATTATGAAGTTCCGAGCAAAATTTATTTACGAAACTTTCTTGGAAAAATAAATAATAACAAACCGTTATAAAAACTATGCCATCATTATACAAATAACGACATTATAGCATTGTACGGGAGTAGAGTGAAAATTTAAAAGTGCGATTTGCACCCGGACGAAGCCGGGCCGGTCCGCTAGTTATCATAATGGTGTATTGTCATCAGAACTGAAGGTGTGTACCAAATTTCAGATCAATCGGTCAACAGGAAGGAGGTAAAATTTCAATTACTAGATTTGACCCACACAAGACACAAACAAAGCAATGTTCTTCATTCTATTTTATACGTCATAGAAGGTAATTAAAATATAATATTTTTAAAAATTATGTTTCTAATTATTAGTTTAAAAGAGGTCAAGTTTAAGTACCGTATCATAAAACGCTTTTAGTGCCCTACTGGCAATGCACAGCAGTCATTGCGTCTATAAGTCGATGACCTTTGGGTCATCGTTCGAAATATTAATAATGAATCAATTCAATATTGGATTTTTATTCGCGCAAAAATTAAGTTTCTTAAGATCAGTGCAAGCACAATAACTCCAGCCAAAATCTACATCCCCAATAATTTCTTGCTATGATAAAATTATTCCTAACTATGAAGTTAGGAATGATTTTACTTTAAACTTGAGTTTTTGTGAGTTCATGAAGGACGCTATCCTGAAACTAAAATAATAGTTTGAAAAAACTAAAAAACACGCTTTAAGGTAGTTGTCGTTGTTAAGGCACACCGTCAGAAAATTCTTAATTTTTGTATATACTTATTAAGGACATGATAATACAATTACCCTGGAAAATTTGAAGTTGATCGACCGTATATAATCCGAGATAAATTCAATTAAAAATTGGATAATAAACATTGATTGTATATGATCTCTGTAGTTCTGAACCAGTTTCTTATTTATAAAAAAAGAACTAACTGTCAGAAACTTCCCAAAAACTGACAGTCTTTCAATGCATTTGTTATGCGTTTAAAAAAAATAAGACAAAATTTTTGACTGTCTAATTATTTATAAATAACGGTTTAAAGTTTAACAATTTATAGAAAAGTATACATGCATATGAATACTGTATGGGTTACGTTTCCACGGGTACAGTCTTGCGTACAAATTATGGATCACTTAGCTACAAGCTAGTATACTTTTGTGGCGCGTATAATCTATAACTTTTTGACAATATTGTACCACGACAACTACCTTAATAGCAAATCGAACTAAAAACTAATAAATAATGTTTTATTGTAAAAACGCGTCGGATTACTTTCAGAGGAAGTGAATTCAAAAAATGTTTAACTTACAGAGGTTCTTAACTTATCGAGGTTCTACTGTATTATTATTATTCATGGTTTGAATGCATAAAAGTTAAGTTAAATAGTATATTATTAAAATACTATTTTGAAAGTAAAAACAACATGTAAGTAAATATTATTCAGGTAGAGATAAATCATAAGTAAATAATTTACGTTTTCGGTCAAAGTGAGCTGTGATATTTGTTGACACAGGAATGCGGTGGCTTCGACCGAGCGTGGCTTCATGGACCATGGCCTACGCTGGTCCATTGACCAGAATGCAGCAAACTCTTGGAAATTCATCTGTTAAACAACTGAATGCCTATATACCATAATAATATTATAGTCTGTTCATTTGAAACAAACGCTTCTCATTATTTTATCAGAACTTGGGAGACCGAGCTTTGCTCGGGAAGCAATGCGTCTAAAATTTCAGTGAAATTTTACCATACCAACCTCCAGCGCCATTTTGTCATCATACTAATATTATAAAGAGGAAAGATTTGTATTTTTGTATGTTTGTAATGAATAAACTCAAAAACTACTGTGCCGATTTAAAAAATTATTTCACCATTAGAAAGCTACATTCATCCTGAGTAGCATAGGCTATATTTATTGCTAGCAAATATTAGGGATCCTTACTAAAACTTTAGTAACCCAAGGTGTAAAAAATGCCATAAATTATTTATGTGCAAGAATCTTTTTTCATTAGTTTTCATGTACAGTTTTTCTCTATTGATATGTTACGTAAAATTGAGTTTATACATTTTTAACCACCGACGCAAAAACAGGGGTGTCATAAGTTTGACCGCTAAGTGTGTGAATGTGTGTTTGTGGCACTGTAGCTCTTAAACAGATGAACCGATTTGGATGCGGTTTTTTTTATATGAAAGCAGATTTTCTAGCGCTGGTTCTTAGACATGTTCAGCAGTTTCAAGGTCATCAGCTCTTTTCTTAGCTGCGGTAGGAATCTTAGACGCATAACGGGTATTTTGTTTGTAACTAAGTTTAAAAAAAAAGTTAAATTTAAAAATTTAAAAAAACCCCGACACAAAAAAACCTATAAAAAGTTAAAAAATAAAATTTTTGGGCCTGATCTTTTAACTTTAATATTTAAATACTTAATTAGTAATATTTTGTGATTCAAGCGTCGTCGCGTCAGGGGCCGCTAAATAAATGAAATAAAAGTTAGAATACAAATAAAAAGAAGCTTAATATAAGTACCCTATTCAGGTCCTCCGACGCGACGACGCTTGAATCACAAAATATTACTAATTAAGTATTTAAAAATTAAAGTTTAAGGACCAGGTCCAGAAATTTTATTTTTTAACTTTTTATAGGTTTTTGTGTGTCGGGGTTTTTTTAAATTTCTAATTTAATTAATGCTTTTAAATCTTTATAAAGAACTATTTTAATACTCTCTAATATACAAAATTTATGTAGAAATGTCTTCCTTTTCGTTTAAAAAATGCTCAAATCGATCTGACATTAATTGAGCGACTTATAAGCAAAAAACATTTTTATTTTAATTGCATTTCTCTGGAGCCGAAATTCTACACTAGAACCATTAAATAAGGTTTAATCATACATGGTTAATGTGAGGTTATACTACAGACAATTCATATTAAAAATGTTTTTCTGTAGATATTATAGTATGTAAATAAAACTATGGTATGAATGTAACGATCCGTCCATGTAAGAATTTTCATATGGCATAAACATCAAAGTGCCCTCTTAAAATGGAAATGTTTCGCAGTAATTATGATCGTCAATCTACTGTAAAAGCAGTTATATTATTTTTGATAGACAAAATTGCGATATTTCCTAATATTCCTTACTCAAATAATAGGATATCAAAGTTGCTCAGTTCGAAATTTTTAGGGATTTACATATCCTACAGAAAATAAATAGAATTTGGTAAGTATGTATGAATATTATTAATTAGAAATTTCACATAAAAAAAATCAAACGTGGGAATAATATTAAAAACTAAAAAACCCGGGTCGCAGTGCCAAAACCCTGCCGACAATATAGTGTATTTGCTAATATAGGCAGTGTGGCTTTGTTATGCGAACTTAAGTTGGTTTTTTGGGCAAAATAAAAATTTGGCTCCTTAATACACCCCTTAAAAGAACATTTTTTTCTCAGTTGCAATATTATTATCAATCGAACCTCTATACCAAATTATATACAACTTTCAGAAAATAATTCACTATCTGTAAACTAGTATTTTCATAAAATTTGTAAGTCCGGTCCTGTCGGCCCGATTTTATTAAAATTTTAGGAACACTTTTTAATTACTACTAAAGGGTTAAATATCAATTTTGAAACGATTCTGAGAATTTTTTCGGTATTTTGGGGCCCAAAAACATTTTTCAACCCCTAAAAACTACCCTTAAAATGGCCCCATTACGCCCATTTTAAATAGGCTTCTTGCGGTGATGGATTTCAACACGTGGGCCAAATTTCGTTAAAATCAATTAACTCTTTCGAAAGTTATTGCCCGCACACATATATATATACGTACATATATACGTATATATATATATATATATATATATATATATATATATATATATATATATATATATATATATATATATATATATATATATATATATAATATATATACATATATATATAAACATTTTTAAAAATGGTGCCAAAGTGTTTAGGAGCTTATGAAACGTCGAGAAAATTTGGTCCGACCCCTATGTCCCGCCATCCGACCGACGCCAATAGTGTATGTTGCCATATGGCAAATACACTAATAAGTTAAACTTCTTATTTGAGCTTATGAGGGTGAGGCTCAATTTTTTTCATTTATCGGGTTTTGTTTGATTGTTTCACAATTTCAATTTAACTCTTCAATTTCCAGTGTCACTTGTAGGTGACAGAAGTTTAATATTTTTTTTCTAACAACATTTTAGCCAAATGTCATCTGTCAAATATAATCAGATGTTTCGCGCGATATTCGAGCAGTCTGTGTTTGTGTAATCTCTTGCGATAAAAAGTGAAATAAAAATGCCTAAACCGTAACTATTGTTATTTTTTCTTATTGCGTGTAATAAATAAATAAATAAGCTATTGCACCAACTTTTTTATTGGTAAAAATAACTTTGAACACGTTTTTTACGACGTTGGAAATATGCCGTGTCACCTACGAGTGACACTGGGCATTATAATAACCGTTTATGCCACAACGGAAGCTCTCAAAGGGAATAATTTTTCCCGTTTTTGCAACATTTTTTATTGATGCTCCGTTCCTACTGGTCGTAGCTTGATATTATGTAGCCTATAGCCTTCCTCGATAAATGGACTTTCCAACAAAAAAATAATTTTCAAATTCAAACCAGTATTTCCTGAGATTACCGCGCTCAAACAACCAAACAAACAAACAAACTCTTCAGCTTTATAATATTAGAATAGATAAGTGTTTTGTTTCTTTCAGATAAACTATTTTTATTATAAAGAAACTGATATATCTAAATATAAATAAATATCATTATAAATTCTAACGTTTTATTCTTACCGTAAAAATAAGAGACAATCTGTGTCTGCTTCAAAGTCCTAATTTCACAACGCCCAGTGTCACCTGTAGGTGACACCCCCATAAAAAAAAATTGTGGTAGTTTGTTTTTTTTTTATATTTTTTCTTGTCATAACCAAATGTATATAAGGTATTTTATTTAAAAAGAAACCAAAAATCTTTATTAACTTGGACATGGGAATTGAAGAGTTAATAGTGTGGGTTTCAGATACTGGTCCACCTCAAGTATTGCTAGGCGAGAAACAAGAAAATCAGAAGAAATGTGGGTAATCTTAAACTGAAACAACTATAGTAGGAAGATTTGAAGGGCACCATGCCGAGTTCTGATCTAACGAAGAACTGTTAAACGCTACGTTGGACATTTGATTTTGTTTGACAGCCAACATAGAAACCGGCTCCCGGGCTTTACTTTGAAATCCGAAACTGACAGAAATATTTCTTTCTAGTCGTGACATCTTGTCGACTTAATAATGTATTTTGTGGTTTTACAAACCACGACACAATATTTTTATGAAATTATTTTGACTTGTTATATCTGTTCTACAAATTGCTTTTGTCACATTTATAAATGTATTGGTCAGCGGCAATTAATAAACTTACAACGTCAATGTGATTTTAATAATGCTTCCTTAAGATTATTTGTGTTTTGATAATTTATATTAATTAAATCAACTGTGGAGCAATTAGACAAAACCAGTTAAATCCATTTTTATAAAAAACTAGCGACCCGGTCCGGCTTCGCTCGGATTTGAGATTGTCTATTAGTTAACACTATATACCATGAATTTATTTTAAGATGAAACACACACATTTCCATTTACATGGTTACACTATAACATTTCTACCAGCAATGTATTTACGCGTTTATTTTAAAATAAAGCATAGGAATGCGTTCAAGTAATAATAAATACACATGATATTATGATTTTTTTTTAACTAATCTTTGTAAATTTTCGAAAATTTCCCCATTCACTGCCAAGCAATACCCTAAACGATCATGAAAATTCTTCAAAACGTTACTTAACTGAAGACGTGTTATCTCTCTTGATGCATTTCGTATTTTAGCTTCAATTGGTCTAAATTTAACAGATGACCATTGAATATTTTAGATTTGAATACCCCCAGTAAAAAAAAAACATTTGGGGCGAGGTCGGGTCACTTAGCTGGCCACGCTACCTCACCGCCACGCCTAATCCAACGACCTGGAAACGTACGGTTCAAAAATGCTCTAACATTTTGAGCGTAATGCGCAGGGGCGCCATCGTGCTGAAACCATATGTCTCCTTCAATATTTAGAGTATTAATGACAGGAATTACTCGATGTTGAAGCAGTTCTAAATATTTATCAGCGTTTAAATTGCCATCGATGAAGAATGGTCCAATAATATAGGTTCCGATCAAACCCGTCCAAACACTCAGGCCGTTGAGTCCTGCAGGTATCGTTGTATAAATGCAAATTTTCTTTGCTTCAGTATCTGCAATTTTGAGAATTGACTTTTCCATGCAGATAAACGTTATGTTCTATTTTAAAATAAACGCGTAATTACATTGCTGTCAGAAATGTTATTGTGTAACCATGTAAACGGAAATTTGTATGTTTCATCTTAAAATAAATTCACGGTATAGCCGCTACCCGAGACTGCACGCGATTGCGTTGAAACAATGATTTATACAAAGGGTGGACAATCTATTTTATAACATGGGCCAGAATAAATTTTAAGTTTTTTCCGCGGGTCGGATACCTTTTTCGTTAATAACTGGAAATTGTTTAAAATGGATTTATCTGGTTTTGTTTGATTGCTCCACAACTACTGTTATCTAATTAGCTTAATAATTTATATTTAGAGAGGATGTTGTAACTAAAGACTCCAAATAACGTTTTAAATCTGTGAGACAACATTAACGCAAACCTTGCCAACAATATAGTTTCTTTGCTAATACAGACAGTATGGTTTTATTACGTGAACTTAAATTTGTTTATGAGCAAATAAAAAATGTAACTCCTTAATGCACCCTTTAGAATAATATTTTTTCTTAATTGAAGTGTTATTATCAATCGAACATCTACACCAAATTAAATACACTCTTCTAAAAAAAACTAAAATTGACCAGAATAACTGTTTGTGTATTCTGGTCAATTTAATTGATTTTAACGAAATTTGGCCCACGTATTGAAATCCATCACCGCCAGAAGCCTACTTAAAATGGGCGTAATCGGGCCATTTTAAGGGTAGTTTTTAGGGGTTGGAAAATGTTTTTGGGCCCCAAAATACCGAAAAAATTCTCAGAATCGTTTCAGAATTGACATTTAATCCGTTAGTAGCAATTAAAAAGTGTCCCTAAAATTTTAATAAAATCGGCCCAACAGGACCGGACTTACAATTTTTTTGAAAACACTAAGATGTAGATAGTGACTTATTTATTGAAGAGTGTATTTAATTCGGTGTAGACGTTAGATTGATAATAATATTGCAGTTAAGAAAAAGAATGTTATTTTAAGGGGTGTATTAAGGAGTCAAATTTTTAATTTTGCCCAAAAATCAACTTAAGTTCGCGTAATAAAGCCACACTGCCTGTATTAGTAAATACACTATATTGTCGGCAGGGTTTTGGCACTGCGACCCGGTTTTTTTTTATTTTGCAAATATACATCGTTATTTTTAAAATATGGGAAACTAGCGGCCGGATTTGTAAATTACATATTAACCTTTAACTACTGAGGTGGATTTAAAATCACGTAAACACTGACATGGGGGCCTGAGAGGCCCGTATATGTATATATTTGCTTATATTTAAAAATATTTAGGTTTTATAGGATTTAGTGTTTAATAATTAGCTTTAGTGGATATATTTAAATAAAATAAAATTATTTATTTTTTTATAATTAACTATTATTATTAATAATATTGTCGGCAGGGTTTTGGCACTGCGACCCGGGTTTTTTATTTAATTACTGTAGAAGACGACTTGATTTGTTATAATAACATTAGACAATAATCTGACAAGATAATTTTTAATCTGAATATGTTAAGAGAGTTAATTATCAGTGCCAGAGGAAGTATTAATAAAGAATTCGAAACGTTGCGAAAGATGATTCGTCTTGACTAAGTTATTGATCCTAAATCCTCTAATCATCTTTATAATTATTTATCATCAAGAATCTGATCTATACATTTATTCAAAACTTAAAATTATAAATATTTTCATAACAATCGTAAATAAATCAATAAGTATGCAATCACATTTCCAACTACAGTGGAATCCGTTTATAATGACATCGAAGGGAATTGACAAACACGTCATACTAAGCGGACGTCATACAAAGCATTTTTGTGAAGAAAAAACAACCGTCTTTTTTTTAAGTAGCATAGGGCCGCTGACGGGTATTCCTTTGTTTCTCGTGATTTTAAACCACTGAATTAACGCTTTATCAACATTTTCTTGTCGCGATTTTCGAAGCCTCTTCGGTTTCAAAACATTTGAATTGAACGATCGCTTAATCCTGTTCTTGTTTTTGAAAATCATTGAGATTGTCGAATTACCGACGCCCAATTCCTTTGCGAGAGATGAGTTTGATTCTCCATTTTCTAATCTGCATATTATTGCACCTTTCTCCTCAATCGTAAATGCTTTACGACGTTGAGATGACATTTTTTACGTAGGATATCACTAAAAACAACGCGTGACGTTCAACTATCAATTACTAACTGAGATTCAAAACAAAAACAAGCCACGTGCCGAACGTTGTCAGGAATCAACGAACATTGCCGAAAAATCATGTCGGTCACTATAAACGGACAAAATTTATTAAAAATGGGTCATAATAAGCGACATGTCACTGTAAGAGAAGTCATTATATCCGACTTTGTTGCAAAGAATTTTATATGAAAACCAAACCTCGTTGTGTAATTACGTCATAATAGGCGGTTGGTCAATATAGGCGGAGTCATAATAAACGGATTCTACTGTATGTAGTTTCTCAGCAAATCTACTGCACTAGATTTATTTCGAAATAAAAGTATACTCTTTAATTAAAAAAAAAAAAAATACTGCACATTACTTGCAAAATGTATTAAGCCCCGATTACCAAAACGCATTACACTGGAAAAATTTAACAGAAAAGACACAAAATTTTGTAACAAGCAGGTATTATCTCAACATGCGGTCAAAATAGAGGAAGATTATAAGATCAGATTAAAAAAAGTGATTGTGTTCGTGAGCACAAAATACTTCTTACATAGAGTTCAAAATCGAATCAAAAACTAATCTGATTTTTTTTTAAAACGAAACATTACTTTAATCTACTTTTTGAAAAAAACGTTTTTTGGTTTGCAAAGATAAACAATATTCAGAAAACTTGACACTTATTTTGTATCGGATTAGATGTTATTTCGTAGAAAATCAGTGGTTACGATTTTAGACGATTTTGGTTTTGAAACAATTCCTTTTAGTGCAGGCGGATGAAAAATCCGAAAGATTCATTTCGACTGATCATGGAACTAATGAATGAAATTCTGAGTGTTGCCGGAAAACATCGGCGTGCAACTGTTTTTAACCAGACTGTGTGAATTATCATTTAAATCGTTTTGCAGTGTTTGATTTGGAAGCGGTTTTTACTTTTCGACAGCTTATTTCTTAGAATACGCTTAGTAGGTTTATAATAACAGGCTGACCCGGTTTCATTCGAGTGAAAATAATTTTGTTGTAAAAATTTTAAGTCTATAATTTGAATTCAACGCGATTTCAAAACGAAATGTTTTTTGGTGCCTGGTTTATTAAAATTTTTAAATAATTATTAAGTTACTCACTCGCTTCGTTCTTTCGATCTCCAATTTAGAATCAATCTAATTTGTACTCGGGCGAATCCGGGCATCTAGAACAAAAAATTTCACACTAAATAAGTTATCGAATGGTAAAAACTTCGTTCAAGTTTGTTCAGTATAGTGTATTCAATCCGATTTTCACCCGAATGAACCTATTTAAACTTTTTCTAAGAAATAAAACCCGCATTCAAATCCCTTTAATAGTTCTCGCGTTTTTAGCGATTAATTCGGTTAAGCCCCGCTACCTTTCAGCCAGACCTGTGTTTTTGTATTCGGATATTGAAAGAGCTATTGTAAAAAAATTTCTGTGTCTCAAATACCTACCCAAAAATGCTTAATAGCTTTTAAGACTTAAAAATATATATTTGAGGCACGTTGAAATTTAAACAAAAAAACCCGGGTCGCAGTGCCAAAACCCTGCCGACAATATAGTGTATTTGCTAATACAGGTATTGTGGCTTTATTAAATGAACTTAAGTTTGTTTTTGGACAAAATAAAAAAAATTGAACCCCTTAATACACCCCTTACAATAATAATTTTATTAGTTGAAATATTGTTATCAATCCAACATCTGCACCAAATTAAATACGACCTTCAGTAAGTAAATTCGTATACGCAAAGTAGTGTTTTCATAAAATTTCCAAGTCCGGTCCTGTCGGGCCGATTTGCTTATAATTTTAGGAGCACTTTTTAATTGCTACTAAAGGGTTAAATTTCAATTTTGAAACGATTCTGAGAATTTTTTCGGTATTTTTGGGCCCAAAAACTTTTTTCAACCCCTAAAAACTACCCTTAAAATGACCCGATTGGGCCCATTTTAAATAGGCTTCGTGCGGTGATGGATTCCATCAAGTATGCCAAATTTCGTTAAAATTATTTCACTCCTTCGAAAGTTATTGCCCGCACATATAAATATATATATATACGTATATAAATATATATATATATATATATATATATATATATATATATATATATATATATATATATATATATATATACATATACATATATATAAACATTTTTAAAAATGGTGCCAAAGTGTTTAGGAGGTTATGAAACGTCGAGAAATTTTGGTCCGACCCCTAGGTCCCGCCATCCGACCGACGCCAATAGTGTATGTTGCCATATGGCAAATACACTAATAATATTGATAACTAAAAATAGATATATTCAAAAAGACAGGTCGTTTCGGTGGGACATTTTACCTACCAGTCGATCAATATGTTTGATAAATCGGTTAAGTCAGTTACTACCCTTCAGCCAGGCCTGTGTTTTTTGTATTCAGATATTACTAAAGAGTTATTGTACAAATTTTCAGTGTCTCAAATACCTACCCAAAAACGCTTAATAGCTCTCCTACTAAATGCATTTAAAACTAAACAAACTTAAACGTGATAAACGTTAGCAATATTAAAAACCCGGGTCGCAGTGCCAAAACCCTGCCGACAATATAGTGTATTTGCTTGTATAGGGCCGTGTGGTTTTATACTTTTATTATGTGAAATTAAGTTTGTTTTTGGGCAAAATAAAAAATTTAACCCCTTAATACACCCCTTAAAATAACATTTTTTTCTTAATTGTAATATTATTATCAATCTAACGTCTACACCGAATTAAATACACTCTTCAATAAATAAGTCACTATCTGCAAACTAGTGTTTTCATAAAATTTGTAAATCCGGTCCTGTCGGGCCGATTTTATTAAAATTGTGGGGACACTTTTTAGTCACTACCAAAGGTTTAAATTTCAATTTTGAAACGATTCGGAGAATTTTTTCGGTATTTTGGGGCCCAAAAACAGTTTTCAACCCCTAAAAACTACCCTTAAAATAGCCCGATTAGGCCCATTTTAAATAGGCTTCTTGCGGTGATGGATTTCAACACGTGGCCCAAATTTCGTTGAAATCAATTAACTCTTTCGAAAGTTATCGCGCGTACACATATATATATATATATATATATAAATATATATATATATATATACATATATATATAAACATTTTTAAAAATGGTGCCAAAGTGTTTAGGAGGTTATGAAACGGCGAGAAATTTTGGTCCGGCCCCTAGGTCCCGCCATCCGACCGACGCCAATAGTGTATGTTGCCATATGGCAAATACACTAATAAATCATAAAAAACAAGATTTGTTCAACCACAAAATTTTACGACATATGGCGCGTTTCGTTCCCCGGTTATAACTCAACAATAATTTACACCAAAGCCTTGGTGATCTCTCACTGCTGCCGGTTTATGTTTTAAATAGTTAGGGCGTAACAAGCGACCAAACAAAGTACTTTTTATAAAGAGGGACAAAAAAAAAGTGAAAATCCATACTAGCAAAGAATTTCTCACAATCATACTAATATTATAAAGAGGAAAGATTTGTATTTTTGTATGTTTGTAATGAATAAACTCAAAAACTACTGTGCCGATTTAAAAAATTCTTTCACCATTAGAAAGCTACATTCACCCTGAGTAACATAGGCTATATTTATTGCTAGAAAATATTAGGGATCCTTACTAAAACTTTAGTAACGTAACCCAAGGTGTAAAAAAATGCCATAAAACATCTTTCGTCGAATGCGCTGCGGAAACTATTGATGATAGAACAAAAGTATGTTCTACAATATTAAAGAACATATCAATAACTACAAAAAAACTTCGCGATACTGTATGTCCAACTATTATCGTTATGTCACAATAACCACGTTTGGTAGCCATCGGGTCAACAGAATTTTTTTAATTTCTTTTTGAGAAATAAGATTTTTCTTCGATTTTTGAACATTCGCAAATAAAAGCGATTGAATTCGCGCAAATTCAATACACGTTGAGAATTTAATGATAATGATTCTCATCTTTTATATCCTATATCTTACATTTACTATTCTATTACTATTCTATAATAAAATTAGAGTTAAAAAAATCTAAAACAACACGCTTTTATAAACAAAAAATGCTATATAGTTTGACAACAAAATTAGCTTTACTGTAAAAAGCGTGGAGTGCTTAATAACGGTATTAAATTTTTCGTTTACAAGCTAATTGTAAACGTGGAGCTATTATGGAAATGAAACACTTAAAGTGTTACAGAGCAATAGCACTTAAACTATTGATGATATCCAAAAAATTTTCAGACAAAAGTTGTTCAGTTTGAAGGGGGACATCGTTTGGAGATAAATACCGCCCTTCATCTCCAACCCCTGCGCAGGGATGAGGGTGACTTTGACATTTTTAATAGGAACACCTATTTTTTATCACAAGTCATGATTTTTCGATAAAAAATATGCAACATTTGTCTGAAACAATTTTTTATCCAATGCCTTCCTCAACTCCTAAAATGCATGTCCAAAATCGGTTTCCCGAAACTTCATTAAATTTTTATACCTAAAAAACGACCTTGCGAAGAAAATTACAAGAGGTAAAAGTTGTTTAGTATGGGAAGGATCATAGACTAAAACTAAAAAGAACCCCCTCCCCTGTGCGGGGGTGGTGGGTTATTTTAATGTTTAATCGATGACCCTTCCCAAACCAAACAACTTTTACCTCTTGTAATTTTCTTCCCAAGGTCGTTTTTTAGTTATAAAAATTTAATGAAGTTTCGGGAAACCGATTTTAGACATGCATTTTAGGGGTTGAGGAAGGCATCGGATAAAAAATTGTTTCAGACAAATGTTGCATATTTTTTATCGAAAAATCATGATTCGTGATAAAAAATAGATGTTCCTATTAAAAATGTCAAAGTCACCCTCATCCCTGCGCAGGGGTTGGAGATGAGGGGCAGTATTTGTCTCCAAACGATGTCCCCCTTCAAACTGAACAATTTTTGTCTCAAACTTTTTTGGATATTATCAATAGTTTAAGAGCTATTGCTCTGTAACACTTGTGCCTCATCCTGTATATAAGTAACTCAAAAAATTATACAGCGAGATATCGCATTCACCAATTATTTGGCCGACTACATAAATGGGTATATTTATATTTTGACCCCCTGCAGTTAAATACATGGAACAAAAATCAACATGCGTTACTTTACTGGTTAACTTCATTATAATAAGTAAGAAAGAGACAGATATTTGCAATGGGTGTCGGAAATCAGATTTATTTCATCGAAAAAATTGCGTTTCGTTTTAGGATTTGTAACCAGTAATGTGGAACAGACAGCTGTACAAAGCAAAATCGGTGTGAGATGACATTTTATATGCTTTCTGGTGTCTGTGCAAATTCTCGTGTTTATTTTATATTAATAAAATTACCTAAATGTCAATAAATATAGTTTTTTGCTTAAAAATGTTTTATTTTTCTTTTTTCATAAAAAATCAAATGTAAATAGTAAAGATGAAATGAAAGTGACAATGTTTAATGGTAATAAAATTAGAGTTTAAAAAAACTAAAACAACACGCTTTTATGAACTAATAAATGCAAAATAATTTGACAACAAAATTAGCTTTACTGTAAAAAGCGTGTTAATATTTTTAACAAGTTGGCCAAGGAAAAAAAAGAGTTTTGCCGTAAATGAATTGTCCAGTTAGTTGTTTGTCCCATTATTCCCAGCCGAACTGACCCAAATTTACTTGTAAGTAATTATAAAGACGAACTTCTTATGTTATTAAATTTTTTTGATATAATATCAAGCTGCTTTGCCGACTGTGTCAAAATGTTACCAAAATGCCATTTTTAAAGAGGAATTGACAGCAAGGGTGACAAGACATGACTTAACATAGTATATATTTTCGAAAAGCCTATTTTTTCGATTTTCTGAAATCAAAGCCAACTATGGTGTCTATTTGAAATAACAAAGTTGACTTTGATATCCAACAATTGGTAAGCGATATTTTTATCTGGACAAATGTATTTTATTGCGTCGAAAAGTGCCTGTAGAAAATTTTACCGTTTGAAAAAATATCCACAAATAAAAAAGTTATGACATTTTTTCGAAATCGGTCAAATGTCAATTCTTGCCGATATATCGGAAAACTGTTAGTGATATCGAAATGCGGTTTTCACCAATCGACCTTTCACAAAAATCGAGCTCTAGGTTCGTCACGCAATTTTTCTCTACCTGGTCTGGAAATAGAGAAAACTGCCAAAATCAAGCAATTTGGGACACCTGTACTGCTTGAAATGTAAAGTTGTTATGGGGTTACACTATCTAGGCGCGTCGAAAAATAAACTTTTTTTTGTGAATTTTTTTCCCGAGTTTTAGGTAGTAGATCAGAAAAAAAATTTAGGGCTTTATTACACATATATCAAACTTTTCAAAAATATTTTTTATATATGTATATAACAAAATGGCGTCGTGACAATATAAAAACAGACAAAAAATTTGTTTTTCGGAGAAAATCGGCGGACACCGTATCTCGTTCAGGTTTTGTCCGATTGACTTGAAATTTTAACTGCAACTTCTTAGATAGTTTTTTATAGTACACACGATTTTAAATTTTGTTTGAAAACTCACTTTGTATGAGTTTAAACTTTTTTTTCATTTTTTAGCAAAGACTCGAGCTTAAATTGTTAACTGCAAGCGTCGTGTGTATGGAAAAACTATCTAAGAAGTTGCAGTTAAAATTTCAAGTCAATCGGACAAAAATTGAACGAGATACGGTGTCTGCCGATTTTCTCCGAAAAAATTTTTTTGTCTGTTTTTTATATTGCCACGACGCCATTTTGTTATATATATAAAATTATTTATCGTTTTTTTATTTTTTTATTAAAATTGACAAGTCAAATAAACCACGTTGTGTTGCTCTGTAAACTATAACAAAGCTATAACAAAGAAACGACATTAAAGTTTATTATTGAATGTATCAATTCCTTTTTTAAAACTGTTTTCATTAAAACTGTTAACATTAAAATATCTGCACCATTCAAAGTTCATACGCATGACTTAATATCCTTTTTCACCACCCTATTCTATGTGCTCTACATTATCGGCGCGGAGCGCGGTAAATATAAATCTAAAGAAATACACTTTCTTTACATATATATAAATAAAAAATATTTTTGAAAAGTTTGATATATGTGTACCAAAGCCCTAAATTTTTTTTGATTTACCACCTAAAACTCGAGAAAAAAATTCACAAAAAAGCTTATTTTGTCGACGCGCCAAGGTAGTGTAACCTCTTAATGTTATAAACACAATATTTTTACCTGCATTCTAAATAGTGAACAACCTCGGTGGAGTGACAAAGCAGTTCATCAATTAGTTTATTATATCGAGATTCGAGGCTCTACTGTATCGCTCTTCTTCCATCATTATTATCCGGAAACCAATAACATTTGTAATATATACAGTCTCACATTATGTCTATGTACAAGTACAATGTTACACCTCTGTAGTGCATAGGTACAATTCGCAGGATTTGCGGGCGGTCTTTGGGGTCAAGTCTCTCGCGATGGTTACACGACGATGTGGTGTTGTGACAAATAACCTCAACGTGCAGCATGCATCGAGCACCGGGATACCACCCTCCCTCCTTGTTTACAGACTGTTTCTTTTTTCTGTACCCGCGGCGATTTATAAAATCAAACTTTGAAAATTCAGTCTACCGCGAATTATTCGATTAAGGTGATATCAGACGGTTCATTTTTGTCTTTCATTCAGCATCTTTCATTCGAATTGAAACGTCTGAACACAAAATGAAACAGTACTGAAAAATGAAATCTACACTAATATTATAAAGAGGAAAGATTTGTATTTTTGTGTGTTTGTAATGAATAAACTCAAAAACTACTGTGCCGATTTAAAAAATTCTTTCACCATTAGAAAGCTACATTCACCCTGAGTAACATAGGTTATATTTATTGCTAGAAAATATTAGGGATCCTTACTAATACTTTAGTAACGTAACCCAAGGTGTAAAAAAATGCCATAAAACATCTTTGGTCGCATGCGCTGCGGAATTTATTGATGATAGAACAAAAGTATGTTCTACAATATTAAAGAACATATCAATAACTACAAAAAACTTCGCGATACTATATGTCCAACTATTATCGTTATGTCACAATAACCACTTTTTACATTTTAATAATCTATATAGATAAAAGACGATGTATATGTAATCTATGGACTCCAAACGGGTAGACCATTTTTGATGAAATTTTCAGACAATCTTTAGATTAGCCCAGCGGGTGCTCTTCTGAAGTTTGGTAGCGATCGGATCAACAGAATTTTTTTAATTTCTTTTTGGGAAATAAGATTTTTCTTCGATTTTTGAACATTCACAAATAAAAGCGATTGAATGCGCGCAAATTCAATACACATTGAAAATTTAATGATAATGATTCTCATCTTTTATATTCTATATAATTTACACCCGGGCGAAGCCGTCTGGGCCGCTAGTCATTAATAAACCGATCCAACGACGCTAGATATCGGCATTCGGCATGATTCATTCGCAGTCTGAATGAACGAAAAATGGAGCGTCTGAACATTCATTCGGGTTCGATCATTTTGTGTCGTGTCTTATAGCGGATGGATTTGAAACTACGACACCGCATAGTGAATATATTTTGTCTGTGTAAAAGACAAAATGCTATTCAAGTGGAACGACCAAAACACTTTGCTACTCTTGGAGAATTTCATAAATTATCAATGTTCTTGGAACCACAAACGCGACGAATAAAAAGACAGAATAATACGGACAAATTCCATAAAATCTCTAATTAATGATTTAAACTTGGATTTTGCTTCTTTTTTGTCAATTCTTCGATCAAATGATCACAAATTAAACGAATTCCAAGGCGCACAAATTCATTCGACGACATCTTCGAGGAAAAGACTGGATGAACGTTCATTTCTATGTCATTCTGTCTGTGCCGTGTGAACGCGGATGAAACAAAAATGAACATTCAGTCAAGTGAACATTCATTCGAATGAACCGTCTGATATCACCTTTAGGAGAAAGGTCAAAACAAGACAAATCAGTTTTTTTTATAGTTACGCATTTAACTTAATATATAAGAACAAAGACCATGAACACTATGTCAAAAAAAAAAAAACATTTTTTGATTTTTTATAGGGTTTTTACTTAAGGCTGTGGGAACGCTCTAAATTTATGCCACACTACGGGGCTAAAAAATGCTGTTGCAAGGGTGCATCTGTCAGTTGATAACTCTAAATTTTAGAAATGTTTTAAAAATTTAAAAAGCTTTTCCGAAAAAGGAAGAGTCACTTTAGGTTTGTGATAGAACAATTTTGTGAAATAAATACGAATAAGGTCGTATAGTGTGACATTGAAAACGTGTGTTTTTTGGCACAATTAATGCCAACTTTTTTCTGGTAAGTCGTACATAAATTACAAAAGTAGTCCATTAAACACCTAGATTTGTCCTTCATCTTCCTTATAGGGAAAGAATTTTTGCAAAATGTTGACGAATAAGTCTACAATCAGTTATCAGCCGAAGCCCTATTTTTGGGTTAAATTCTACAATGCTGAGTCACTAATTTGCCGTATTCAAAAGGTCGTGCTTATTGAATCGCTCCATCGCGACATTTGTCTGGAATTAATTGAGGGAAACCATGGAAAACCTCAATCAAGATGGCCGGTACAGGAATTACCGTTTCTCGGCGAGAGGCAGTAGAAAAAATTCCCAGCCACATCTGCCCCCGCCGAGATTCAAGCCCGGTACCTCTCGAATTCGAGTCTAGTGCTCTCACCACTACCCTGCTTCGCTCGGTATTTGGGTATGGATTTAAATAATGGCATTGTCGGAGTTCATTTCGCGACATGTATATACAGTGTGTTTCACTTTACATGAGAACACTTAAATAACTTTTTCATTTTAAAAGCAATCATTGCAAAATTTTCAACAGTTATGCAGGCCATTAAGATGCATCTTTTTTGTAGGAACATTATTTTTCAAAAGTCAAAAACTAGTCAACTACGATTAAAATAAAAAGTAGGTTTTCAAGTAAACTTACATGTGCGACCAAGATAGAGCAAAATTTTATTAAAAAAAGTTGTTCATAATCACAAAAAACTTCGTCAAAAAATTCATTTCTTAAATTTCTCAAAATATGCAACCTGTAATTTATATGCTATTTTATTGTTTCATGGCACTCTTGTCAGTAAAATAGCAAATAAATTACAGATTACATTCATATTTTGAGAAATTTAAAAATGAATTTATTTGACGAAACTTCATACTTAAGAGTTTTTTGTGATTCTGGACAACTTGTTTTAATAAAATTTTGCTCTATCTTGAAAACTTGAAAACCTACTTTTTTTAAATCGTAGTTGGCTAGATTTTGACTTTTGAAAAATTTTGTTCCTACAAAAAAGATGCATCTTAATGGCCTGCATAACTGCTGAAAATTTTATAATGATTGCTTTTAAAATGAAAAAGTTATTTAGCAGTGAAACACACTGTATGATTGTAAAAGTACCATCGCAATGAAAGATCGAATCAGCAAACAACTCTAATTCTCGTTCCTGCATTCTATAATATCCACAATCACATGAAATAATCTGTTTTCTAGCACATTAATATGTACCTACACTCCGACTGAAACTTGTGTAAAGTGTCTGTACAATGTGCGTTTGCACCTAATTTTTATAAAAGCACTTAATAAAATTGCCGTTTAAAAAAACTAAAACAACACGCTTTTATGAACTAAAATAATTTGACTACAAAATTAACTTTACTGTTAGAGTTGGGTAACTCAGATCTGAACCGGTTCAAAGAGCCGACTCACTTTTTTTTGAGCCGACGAATCAACTGATCCCCATAACTCAGTGAAACACTTAACACACAAAAGCACGTTTTACACTTACGTATCAGTTCTTGCTTTGATGCATCTGTCAGCTCAAATGACTCATGAATCACATGTTTGGCTATGCATTCTTGATTCTATACAGGTCGTGATATGATTGACTGAACTAGGTAACTCAGTGGCAGACTGCAGTAATATATTCAGAACCGCTTCAGTGAGCCGAATCACATACGAGATCCAGATGCAAAGATGCAGATCACTAAAAAGACCCGTTTTTCCCATCTCTATTTACTGTAAAAGCGTGGAGTGCTATCTACTTAAACTTTCATAATAGCTCTACGTTTACAATTAATGAAAAATTTATTACCGATATTAAGCACGCCATGCTTTTTACAGAAAAGCTAATTGTGTTGTAAAATTATATTGCATTTTTAGTACATAAAAACGTGTTGTTTTAACTTTTTTAAACTCTAATTTTAATTATGACTAGGATTGCCATCTCTA
Organism: Venustoraphidia nigricollis; assembly: GCA_034508555.1. Classification (NCBI taxonomy): domain Eukaryota; kingdom Metazoa; phylum Arthropoda; class Insecta; order Raphidioptera; family Raphidiidae; genus Venustoraphidia; species Venustoraphidia nigricollis. Next base: position 2,336,165 of record JAVRKA010000046.1, read on the forward strand.
TAATTTGGCAAGCAGGACAAGACGCGTGAAAACCCCGGATTTTAGAGCCCAGAACCCGGATATGTCAACAGGTTTTTTTAAACATAGTGTAATAAAAAAAAGTTGAAAATGTCAAAAAAAACCTTTTTATTTATTTTCAGACCTTAAAATTAATTTTAGTCATCTTTTATCATCATTTTAAATGAACCTAACAAAACAGAATCTTATTACAGTTTGCTACAAATTGTTTTAATAATCAGAATTTTTTTATTGTTAAATTTTTAAACCCGGACTATAAATGAAGCCCCGCTTGGACGCTCCCCGGATGCCCTCTAAACTAGGACAAATCCGGGGAAACCCGGACGGATGGCAACCCTAATTATGACTAAAAAACGATACTGCATTTGACTAGGTATGGGATAGGCAACACATGGACTACGATGTACAAGCCCTGATTGAAGAGTAGCGGGGCTTACCCAACCCTCAAATTTTTAAATTAGCAAATTTTTTCGCAATAAAAAGCCCTTGAAATATTTTGAAATTTTAATACCGTGAAATTTGGTATTTAAAGACTGAAAAATAAAAAAGCCAGATTTCTTAATCGGGTCTTAATTTGAAATGTTACCAATCTTTTTGAACATTATTTAATTAATTTTAAATACAATGAGTGTTCAATATTATAAATTTTTAAACATAAATCATTTGATTGATTATTTCATTTATTAGTTATGAGCCTGACAAAGACTAAATAAAGTAATCGAAACGTAGCAAGATTAACAATAACACGATTGTTTTGTATTATTAATCCAAATATCTGTGATTTATTATTGAGTTAGCTAGATATTTGCAAAATAATATTTTTGAAAAATTTAATAAATATATTTGAAGCACGTTGAAATTTGAACACTTAATAATATTGGTAACTAAAAATAGATATATTAAAAAACAGATCGTTTCGGTGGGACATTCTATCTGTCAGGTGATTAAAAAATTGAGGGTCGGTTAAGCCTCGCTTCCCTTCAGCCAGGTCTGTGTTTTTTTATTAGGATATTACTAAAGAGTTATTTTCACAGAGCCTCAAATACCTACCCAAAAATGTCTAACAGATCTCGGACTATAAAAGTGAATATCCTACCCTGGGAAAAAATTGCAAGAATCGAATTTCAACCACGATAAATCGCACACAGAGCTTGTACATGTAAACCTACCGCGTAGATAGCCAACGATTTCTGCACGAAACAAAACTGCAGGTGGCAACGGATATTATTATTTTTTTTTCCTTTTAATAAATGACGTATAATTATTTGTGTTGCGTACGCATGCATTTTTTTTTTAGTGGAGTTCTATTGTGTGAAAAGTATAATTGCAAGGAGGTTTTCGGAGTGCAAGTAATCGATTAAGGGAATACAAAAATTCCAGCCAACGGGACAACATAATCATTCTAACTTTAAAAATATTTACATTTTATAGAAGGTGATTCATAAAAGGTGCGCAGGACTTTAGGGGAAGGTAGTTTGCCCAAAAATATGAAAAAAAGTTTTTATAAACATGGGTTCGCAAACGCACCGTTTTCGAGATACAGGGGGTCAAAGTTGTTTCCATGTTAAAATAAATTTTTGATAAAAAAGAAAAATTTTATGTTTTTGATCATAAAATGCCATTTTTCTCGAAAACGGCTCACTTTAGAGCAATAGACTAAGAGTACCTTTTTTGCTCAAAAAATATTGGCGGTTCTAAAAAATCACACAAAACCGCATTTTGTTCAGTAGCATAGAAGTTAGGGGGGTTAAAATACTAAAAATATCCTAAATCGACGCCACTGACTTTTTAAAAAACTTTGTCTACACCTTTAAATAAGGGTATTTATGAGGTTAAAGTGTGTACAAGACCTGAGCGTTGTACCTCTAACTGTTCTAAAGATATTGACAAAAACGATTTTTTTTTCTCAACTTTGTATCTCGAAAACGGTGCGTTTGAGGACCCATGTTTATAAAAACTTTTTTTCATATTTTTTATCTTCCCCTAAAGTCCTGCGCACCTTTTATGAATCACCCTGTATATTATGATAAATAGAATAAAATATGTTATGTAATTATCAAGTATTTACAGAAATTGTTCGAAGTTGTCCTCATTTTGTTGGAAATAGGCAGCAAGATACTTGACAAAGACATAAGATATTTCCATAGTGACATAACATAACGCCAGGACTGACCTCAAAATTTAATTAAATTTAATTCAACTTTGAATGGCTATTTCTCTCTTATTTTTGAGTTTTGTTACGTGAACTATTTGTTCGTCTATTTGATTTCTACATGCTATTAACACGTTGACTGCCAACTACGAGATATCTCGTAGGTTGTTTACTTGTCCAGGACACCTACTACGAGTTATCACGTCCCTTCATTACTTGACATATTTGTACAGCTACGAATAGATGACCTCAGGAAAGAGAATAAAAAAATCAAGTTTGGCTTAAATGAGCAGAAAAAACGCACTTAAACATTAAAAAAAAACATTTCTTAAGCATTTTGATTGATTATTAAAGCTTTTAATAATATAATATGATTAAATCAAGTTGACTTTTTTTTAGACCGGAATCGTGAAAAATTCCGTGGCAGTCAACGTGTTAAAAAAGAAATATCAACTTAAAAATTAGCTGTAAACCGGATATACAGTCAAAATCTATTATAACGACATCGAAGAATCTACTCATATTTGGTCGTAAAAACCGATAGTTGTAACAACCAGTGATGTTTTCGAGGTACAAAGTAATTTTTTATTAAGTATGTAGTATTATTGAATGGTATAAATCCATAGATATTAATAGGAATAATATCCACTTTACCATTATCATTTTTCTGTATTCATAAAATCTGTAATTTTAGTCTCTTTAAAACACTTCTCTGCGTACGAATTTCGTTTACAATACAGCTGGTCGTTCTAACAGATATAATTCTCCGAAGATATCAAGATATTACATTAAATGTAGTCGCTTATTGCGCGTATGTTGTAATAAGCAATGTCGTAAAAAGCAGTGTTTTATATAAGGCGGTTATATAGCATTCAGCCAGGACTTATGATTCTGGTCAATATAACCGGTATGTTGTTCTAAACGATGTCGCCGTAAACGGTTTTGACTATATTTATGCAAAAGCACTGCGGGGAAAAATCTATACTACGTGGACGAAGTCGCGGGTAACCCGCTACATATTTTTTGGTGTTAGTGTGTTTGCCATATGACACATACACTATTGGCGTCGGTCGTTTAACGAGACCTAGGGGTCAATTAACATTTCTTGACCATTCATAGCCTCCTGAACAATTTGGCACCATTTTTGGAAAAATCTATCCACTTTAAAGTTATCCATAGACCGGTGAAATAACGATTCAGTTTATTAAATCCATTAAATATTTTTGTCGCGAAATTTGCGAAAAGCCGGATCGACTTTTAAACATTTACAATGAAAGCTCCAAAAATTAACAGTGTAAAAAAATGTAAACACTGACCTTTTCGATTTCTTCCAGCGGTTTTGAAATTACGCCACCGTGTAGAAGTCGACTGCCAACTTTCAGTTCCGCACAGCAGAAATACTGGGGTTTTGAGCTGGATTCGGTTTAACACTGAAAAGAAATAAACACAATTATTTTTTCAGAAATAACTGAAGGCACCGGTTACGTCGCCCTAGACAAAAAGACGAATTGCCGCTCCCTTAAGAGTGGATATACTTTAAATGAAAATAAATACAGTAGAACCTCGATAAGTTAAGAACCTCTGTAAGTTAAACATTCTTTGAATTCTCTTCCCCTGAAAGCATAAAACCTCCATTACTTAAATCACAAAACCTCGGTAACTTAAGGTAGTTGTCGTGGTACAATATTGTCAAAAAGTTATAGATTATACGCGCCACAAAAGTATACTAGCTTGTAGCTAAGTGGTCCATAATTTGTACGCAAGACTGTACCCGTGGAAACGTAACCCATACAGTATTCATATGCATGTATACTTTTCTATAAATTGTTGAACTTTAAACCGTTGTTTATAAATAATTAGACGGTCAAAAAATGTTTCTTATTAGTGTAAATTTGCCATATGGCAACATACACTATTGGCGTCGGTCGGATGGCGGGACCTAGAGGTCGGACCAAAATTTCTCGACGTTTCATAACCTCCTAAACACTTTGCCACCATTTTTAAAAATGTTTATATATATATGTATATATATATATATATATATATATATATATATATATATATATATATATATATATATATATATATATATTTATATATATAGGTATATATGTGTGCGGGCTATAACTTTCGAAGAAGTTAATTTATTTTAACGAAATTTGGCACACATGTTGGAAACCATCACCGCACGAAGCCTATTTAAAATGGGCCCAATCGGGCCATTTTAAGGGTAGTTTTTAGGGGTTAAAAAATGTTTTTGGGGCCCAAAATACCGAAAAAATTCTCCGAATCGTTTCAAAATTGAAATTTAACCCTCCGGTAATAATTAAAAAGTGTTCCTAAAATTTTAATAAAATCGGCCCGACAGGACCGGACTTACAAATTTTATGAAAACACTAGTTTGCAGATAGTGAATTATTTACTGAAAGTTGCATATAATTTGGTATAGAGGTTCGATTGATAATAATATTGCAATTAAGAAAAAAAATGTTATTTGAAGGGCTGTATTAAGGAGTAAATTTTTTTTTTACCCAAAAACCAACTTAAGTTCGCATAATAAAGCCACACTGCCTGTATCAGCAAATACACTATATTGTCGGCAGGGTTTTGGCACTGCGACCCGGGTTTTTTTTTTTAAACTCATAACAAATGCATTGAAAGACTGTCAGTTTTTGGAAAGTTTCTGACAGTTCTTTTTTTATAAATAAGAAACTGGTTCAGAACTACAGAGATCGTATACAATCAATGTTAATTATCCAATTTTTAACTGAATTTATCTCGGATTATATGCGGTCGATCGACTTCAAATTTTCAGGATAATTGTATTATCATGTCCTTAATAAGTATAGAAAATTTAAGAATTTTCTGACGGTGTGCCTTAACCACGACAACTACCTTAATGCGGTATGTCGTAATAAGCAATGTCGTAAAAAGCAGTGTTTAATATAAGGCGATCATATATCATTCAGCCAAGACTTATGATTTTGGTCAATACAACCGGTATGTTGTTCTAAACGATGTCGTCGTAAACGGTTTTGACTGTATATCTCATCTCAATATTTTCGGAATAATATCAACTATGAAGAATAATTTAGAACAACGCAAAATATCATATATATTAATACGCTAAGGTTAAGATGTTTGCCTCCCTTTTTCGAAAAAAACCTCATAATTACTCCACAAAAATTTTGTATCATTTTATAGATAATTACTTGCTCTATGTGTATCAACAATTAAAAAATCTATTATTGTTTTTGCAAAATAATTAATTATAACAATTATACATTTATTCAGTATATGCAGCCATCTGACGGTTGTAACTTTGAAACAACGTCAACATGATTGACGGTCGGTAAATTTTTTTTGTTTAATTTTAAATCAAAATTCACGAATAAATACTTTTCGTATGGCGGCGCTTCAGCTTAACGTTTTCGGTACTTGCGCCTCTATATGACAGTTTTAGAAAAATATTTTCTTGAACCGTCACTGAGCTTCGTAATGTAATACAACAAAAAGAAGAAAGTTATAAAGAGTGTGAGAAATTAGAAATGAATTTTAGTGCGAATTATTCGCACAGGTACCCCTAGTTATGATCTAATAAAATAAATCAAATCACCTGCGCCCACTAGAGAGAATGATTGATTTAAATCATGACTAGATCAATCCAATGGCCATGTAACAACAATTTCCGGATGGAAGTGGCTACAATTTCCGGTAAACACTGGGTGATGTCGATCATCGCACGGTTCATACACACAATACGATATGTGTTACTTTTATTAGTGTACTTGCCAAATGGCACATACACTATTGGCGTCGGTTGGATGGCGAGACCGAGGGACCGGACCGAAATTTCTCAACGTTTCATGTCGTTCTAAGTAACTTGGCACCATTTTTAATGACCGCACCAAGTCTATTTAAAATAGACCTAATCGGGTTTTTAAGGGTATTTTTTGGGGGTTGAAAAAACACTGAAAAAATTTTCAGAATCGTTTCAAAATTGAAATTTAGCTCTTTAGAGAAGATCAAAATGTGGTGTTAAAATTTTAATAAAATTGATCAGACAGGGCCGGACTTTAAAATTTTATGAAAACGTTAAGTTTGCGAATAGGAATTTATTTACTGAGGAGGTGTATTCAGAAGCGTAGCGTGCCTTGGCGGGGCCCCGTATAAAAATTTGTTTGGGGGCCCTTTCCCCGTTGAAGTAAATGACTTAAACGGGGAAATCCCGCAGCCCACGATAACCGATGTAGGGTGTTGCCAACTTTTGAACGCACGCTTTACGCGGGAAAAAAAGAAATTGCTTTTTTTGACTTTTGTCATTTCTGAAATAAAAAAAAATTGGGAAGTTTTTATTAATTTTTGCTTACGCATGTTGGGAGCCCCCGTGGCCCGGGGCCCCGTATAATTGATACGGCGGTAGCTACGCCCCTGGGTGTATTTAATTTGGTGCAGATGTTAGATTCATAAAAATATTGAAATTGACAAAAACGTATTATTTTAAGGGGTTAAATTTTTTATTTCGTCCAAAAAGAAATTTAATTTCACATCGTTTGGAGATAAATATAACCCACACCACCAACCCCTGAGGAGGGATGAGGTTGACTTTGGCATTTTTAATAAGAACAACTATTTTTTATAACAAATTATGATTTTTTGATAAAAAATACTCATCATTTGTCTGAAACCTCCCGATGCCTCCCTCAACATCTAAAATGCATGTCAAAAATCGGTTTCCGCGACACTCCATAAATTTTTGTACCTAAACAACGATCTTGCGCAGAAAATTACAAGAGGTAAAATTTGTTTGGTTTGGTAAGGATCATCGACTAAACATAAAAATAACCCCCCAACCCCTAAGTTTAAAAATTTCAGTCACCCCCACTCTGGCACAGGGAATGGGGAATTCTTTTTATGTTTAATCGATGACCCTTCCCAAACCAAACAAATTTTACCTCTTGTAATTTTCTGCACAAGGTCGTTGTTTAGGCATAAAAATTTAATGAAGTCTCGGGAAACCGATTTTTGAAATGCATTTTAGGTGTTAAGAGAAGTATCGGATAAAAAAATGTTTCAGACAAATGATGCGAATTTTTTAATCAAAAAACCATAATTTGTGATAAAAAACAGGTGTTGCTATTAAAAATGTCAAAATCAACCTCATCCCTGCGCAGAGGTTGGGGGCGGCGAGTGGTATTTGTCTCCAAACGATGGCCCCCTTCAAACGGAACAATTTTTGTCTTAAACTTTTTTCCCGAAATCGTTGCCCAGTCTCAAGGATTTACCATATAGATTAAAATGGATCACCCTGTATATTATATAAACCTAATTAACTTCTCTGCACTCAATTGTTGGGCTACATAATAATTATCAGTGGCAAATACAGGAAATTATTTAGTTAACGAGTATTAGCGGTATATTAAGAATAGTAAAAAATGTAATAAATAATATTATAATTATTAATTTTTCCATATTGACGAAAAAATATAATTTGCATTCATTTTTCACTCGGTAGGTACTTGGTAGAACATGATTAATAATTAATAACAGAAAAATAAAAACACTTGAAAATTCTACAAAAATATTATTAAATTATTTTCTCGACGACCGTTTCGGACAATAAGTCCATCCTCAGGAATATAAAACAAATAATATATTATACAGTATACTATATTTTATATTCCTGAGGATGGACTTATTGTCTGAAACGCTCGTCGAGAAATAATTTAATAATAAATAATAAATAATATTGACTCTACCAACAGTAATAGAATATTAAACAAAACGAAACCACTTGCGATTACTGTTCAAACTAATTTTTTATTTACAAAACGTTTCGACCAAATTTTGGTCCTTTTCAATTTTTTAAAATATAAAATAAATTATAATTGTTTATATAAAAACAAAACAAAATATGAAAAACAGTTACTAAAATTTTTTATAAAAATTATATAATCTATGGTAATGAAATGCCATATATTAAAACAATGAGTGACACAAAAAACCTAAAACAAAGAACAATTATTGTAATAATTTATGGATATAATCCTTAAATATCAGTTTTAGATTCTTTGTATCACTCATCCTATTCACAGAATCATATTTTTCAATATATAACATTTCACTAACCAATCGTTTATAATAATTTTGTTCATTATCTAAAATTTTAACAGAATTATAATTAAAATCAAAACAATGATTCAAATCGACAGTGTGTGAATATAAAGCAGATGTCACCTTGCCTTTATTAACATCATTAATATGTTCTTTTATTCTAGTACTAAGTATTCTTCCTGATTGACCTACATAAACTTTTTTGCAATCTTTACAAGGAATTTTATATACAATATTTGATTTATCGAAATTTTCTAATTTATCTTTGCCCAAAATATTAAGTAATTTTTATTTATTATATGATCTAAATATTAAATTAATATTATATTTTTTTATTGTTGATTTAAACTTATGTTCAAGGTGTTTTATAAATGGTAAAACAATAAAATCAATATTATTTGAAATAGAAATTTTGTCAGATTGCAAAAAAGTTTATGTAGGTCAATCAGGAAGAACACTTAGTACTAGAATAAAGGAACATATTACTGATGTTAATAAAGGCAAGGTGACATCTGCTTTATATTCACACACTGTCGATTTGAATCATTGTTTTGATTTTAATTATAATTCTGTTAAAATTTTAGATAATGAACAAAATTATTATAAACGATTGGTTAGTGAAATGTTATATATTGAAAAATATGATTCTGTGAATAGGATGAGTGATACAAAGAATCTAAAATTGATATTTAAGGATTATATCCATAAATTATTACAATAATTGTTCTTTGTTTTAGGTTTTTTGTGTCACTCATTGTTTTAATATATGGCATTTCATTACCATAGATTATATAATTTTTATAAAAAATTTTAGTAACTGTTTTTCATATTTTGTTTTGTTTTTATATAAACAATTATAATTTATTTTATATTTTAAAAAATTGAAAAGGACCAAAATTTGGTCGAAACGTTTTGTAAATAAAAAATTGGTTTGAACAGTAATCGCAAGTAGTTTCGTTTTGTTTAATTTAATAATAAATTTTGAAAAAAAAATATAAAATTGCAAAATATGTTTTTTGAAACTTTTAAGCAGCAAGTCAAATTTTGTGAAGCCTAATGATTAATAACAACTCATAAAAACAGTAATAAAATGAATTTTTCGACCACAGTTCGAAATTTTCTGAGAGTAGATTTTACAATCTGAGGGATCAAGTCACCTTAATACTAACTATTGGCTTATTTGTTTTTCGTTATTTTTTATCGTTCTTATATATACAGTAAGACCCTGCTTAACGCGGAAAATACATTCCAATATGTTTCTGCACTAATCGAAACAGCGCTAAACTAGGTCACCTTAATACGTAAATAATAGGCATAAGCGAAACAGAACCGAGAACAAGAAAAGTTCTTAGTTTTTTTTTCTTTGTTAAATTTTGTAACATTTATTGTAAAATACTTTTTTATCGCATTAATTATAGATTTATTAATAACTAATATCGATTTTTGTTCATACAACATTTACGAAAATGAAATAAAAGTTCGAGTAAGAAGGTATATTTGTGATGAGGAAGGTTCCTCATTTGACATATTTTGTTTTTTTGTGAAGAAATCATCTAATGTCGCCTTTTCTGTTTCGATCAACAAGCTGTTGTCGATAGCAAGATATTGCATCAATGACACTTCGTCTTGCCTTTGAACTTCTGTCGACATTTGAATCATTTTATATAAACTAATCTATAATTTACCTACGTTATAGTGGCTAAACTTTTTTTTTTAGTAACAGCGTTAAGCGAGGTCTTACTGTATTATATATATTATATATAGCGGTTCAGTCCGGCTTCGCCCGGGTGTAAATGTAATATATAGGATATAAAAGATGTGAATCATTATTATTAAATTCTCAACGTGTATTGAATTTGCGCGAATTCAATCGCTTTTATTTGTGAATGTTCAAAAATCGAAGAAAAATCAAAGAAATTTAAAAAATTCTGTTGATCCGATCGCTACCAAACTTCAGAAGATCACCCGCTGGGCTAATCTAAAGATTGTCTGAAAATTTCATCAAAAATGGTCTACCCGTTTGGAGTCCATAGATTACATATACATCGTCTTTTATCTATATAGATTATTAAAATGTAAAAAATGGTTATTGTGACATAACGATAATAGTTGGGCATAAAGTTCGCGAAGTTTTTTGTAGTTATTGATATGTTCTTTAATATTGTAGAACATGCTTTTGTTCTATCATCAATAGTTTCCGCAGCGCATGCGACGAAAGATGTTTAATGGCATTTTTTTTACACCTTGGGTTACGTTACTAAAGTTTTAGTAAGGATCCCTAATATTTTCTAGCAATAAATATAGCCTATGTTACTCAGGGTGAATGTAGCTTTCTAATGGTGAAAGAATTTTTTAAATCGGCACAGTAGTTTTTGAGTTTATTCATTACAAACATACAAAAATACAAATCTTTCCTGTTTATAATATTAGTGTAAACATTTTCAAAAATGGTGCCAAGTTGCTTAGAATGATTTGAAACGTCGAGAAATTTTGGTCTGACCCTTAGGTTCCGCCATTCGACCAACGGCAATAGTGCATGAGCCATATATGGCAATCACACTAATAAAAATACGGGTCAAATGTGCAACCTCTTTTGATAATAGAATTTCAATTCAATTCTGACGTAAGCATAACGTAAAACAAATTCAGGTAAGTGACCTAAAGATGACGTAAAATGCAAAGATGATAAACTGTCGAACATATTGTTGCTAGACGTGAAAAAACAGAACAGAACAGACGTATATGTTAACTCAAGCCAGACTGTTATTCGTCATAAAATAAATAGTGGTCGTACATAAAGTGTACACACCTTTGTAGTTTTGGGAATAATCGAACGATTTTAATAATCGAAAGGCTGCTATGTTTGTGACGGAATCTTTGAACGTGAAATTCACCCACTTCAAAACGTCAGATTAAACTGAAACTTTGCACACTTATCAAGGACCGATGACAATACAATAATTTAATTAGTTTGTCCCATTATCCCGTCCAGGACCTTTAGGATAAACAAAAATAATATCTTTGAACGTATGTTTGTGACCGAATCTTTGAACGTGAAATTCAGTCACTTCAAAACGTCACATTAAACTGAAACTTAGCACACTTATCAAGGACCGATGACAATACAATAATTTAATTAGTTTGTCCCATTATCCCGTCCAGGACCTTCAGGATAAACAAAAATAATATCTTTGAACGTATGTTTGTGACCGAATCTTTGAACGTGAAATTCACCCACTTCAAAACGTCAGATTAAACTGAAACTTTGCACACTTATCAAGGATCGATGACAATACAATAATTTAATTAGTTTGTCCCATTATCCCGTCCAGGACCTTCAGGATAAACAAAAATAATATCTTTGAACGTATGTTTGTGACCGAATCTTTGAACGTGAAATTCACCCACTTCAAAACGTCAGATTAAACTGAAACTTAGCACACTTATCAAGGACCGATGACAATACAATAATTTAATTAGTTTGTCCCATTATCCCGTCCAGGACCTTCAGGATAAAGAAAAGTAATATCTTTGAACGTATGTTTGTGACCGAATCTTTGAACGTGAAATTCACCCACTTCAAAACGTCAGATTAAACTGAAACTTTGCACACTTATCAAGGACCGATGACAATACAATAATTTAATTAGTTTGTCCCATTATCCCGTCCAGGACCTTTAGGATAAACAAAAATAATATCTTTGAACGTATGTTTGTGACCGAATCTTTGAACGTGAAATTCACCCACTTCAAAACGTCAGATTAAACTGAAACTTTGCACACTTATCAAGGATCGATGACAATACAATAATTTAATTAGTTTGTCCCATTATCCCGTCCAGGACCTTCAGGATAAACAAAAATAATATCTTTGAACGTATGTTTGTGACCGAATCTTTGAAAGTGAAATTCAGCCACTTCAAAACGTCAGATTAAACTGAAACTTTGCACACTTATCAAGGATCGATGACAGTACAATAATTTAATTAGTTTGTCCCATTATCCCGTCCAGGACCTTCAGGATAAACAAAAATAATATCTTTGAACGTATGTTTGTGACCGAATCTTTGAACGTGAAATTCACCCACTTCAAAACGTCAGACTAAACTGAAACTTAGCACACTTATCAAGGACCGATGACAATACAATAATTTAATTAGTTTGTCCCATTATCCCGTCCAGGACCTTCAGGATAAACAAAAATAATATCTTTGAACGTATGTTTGTGACCGAATCTTTGAACGTGTAATTCAGCCACTTCAAAACGTCAGATTAAACTGAAACTTTGCACACTTATCAAGGACCGATGACAATACAATAATTTAATAAGTTTGTCCCATTATTCTGACTGGGGCCTTCTGGATAAAAAACTTGAAAAGTTACAGCAAGCAAACTAACACGCTACACAGTGACGTACGTTGCGTTGCCTACCCCATAGCCAAATCCAATATTGTTTTAGTCTTGTAATTAAAATTAGAGTTTAAAAAAACAACAACACGCTTTTATATGAACTAAAAAATGCAAAATAATTTGACAACAAAATTAGCTTTACTGTAAAAAGCGTGGAGTGCTTAAATCGGTAATAATTTTTTTATTTACTAGCTAATTGTAAACGTAGAGCTATTATGAAAATTTAAGTAAATAGCACCTCACGCTTTTTATAGTAAAGCTAATTTTGTTGTCAAATTATTTTGCATTTTTTAGTTCATAAAAGCGTGGTGTTTTAGTTTTTTCAAACTGTAATTTTAGTTTCATTATCTTGTAGACCGTTCTGTTTTCACAAAAGAGTAATTCTTTCATCGCAATGACTCTATAATAGTGAAATATGGAACGTTCGTACTTTCAACTACAGACAATAATGTCATCGTGACGCACTTGTTAAAACAAAACATATGTTAATAAGGTACAACGTGAGTCAACAAACATCAAACTAGATAAAATTAAACAGAAATAAATAAAATATTCGCAAAACAAAAAAAAATATTGGAAAATTCTAGGATTGCATAATTAATATACACACTTTCATTATTGTTTACTAAAAATAATACTGATAAAAGTAGCTGGCTCAATAATTTTTTTCAAATTAAATTTTTACCTACAAAAATGTATGTAAAACGTATTCTAAATTTCTCGTTTTTATATGATTTTAAGGGGGTATTCTTATGTGACCACTTCGAAAAATCGATTTTTTTTTCATATTTCAATAGTAAAACCTATCGAAAATATGCTGTGAAAAATAGAGACCGAAATTCCTAGTTTTAAATAAATTACAACTCATATAGTGGCCGACGCGCCGTAAGCGACTTGTTGGCTCTTGAAACTTTAAAGCCATTTTTCTGGAAACATTATTTTCTAAAACTGTCATGGTCCTAAAAAAAAAAAGTATTCAACCGATTGCTTTGAAATTTATATATGTTCTTCTACTCATTAATGGTTATCGTCCGTACTAAAATTGCTTATTTTCGAAAATATTTTCTTATTTTTTTTAAACGATTTTTAACAAAAAAATTAACAAAAAACAAACTTTTTTTCCACAGTGCGCCATTTTTTTTTTTAAGGAAATTGATTAATTTTAGTAGGGACGATAGCGACATCCCTACTGAACAATGATCCATTCGATTTTTTTATTTCAGACAACATGAACAGCCGCTATTACCATGACCAGTGACCTGCTTTTTTTAGTGTCTAATTTAATTTTAAAAAAATATATATAAAAAATGTTAAATAAGAGAAAAAAAAACTTTTTATACAGTTTAAGATACAAACAAAAACATATACAAAAATTAAAATGATTGAATGTTATTGTCGTCTAAAAAAAATTCCCTAAAAAGAGGTAAAATTTATGCGTTCACATAAGAATACCCCCTTAAATCATTTATTTAGATCAAATAAACTACAAAAAGTTGGCTAAAAGTCATATAGGAAGAATGGTACATACTTCTAGTTTTAGTTGGAGAGCTGTTAGACATTTTTTGGGTATAGGTATTTGAGGTATTGTGAAAATTTGTACAATACCTCTTTAGTACAAACATATATCTGCCTGAAAGGTAGCGGGGCTTAACCGACCCTCAAAATTTATAATAACAATATATTTTCGCAATAAAAAGCCCTTGAAGCATTTTGAATTTTTTATATCTTGAAACTTAGTTTTTAAAGAGTTGAAAAATAAAAGTCAGATTTCTTAATCGGGTCAAAACTTAGCCAGGTGTTTCCAAAATTATATTTTTAAAAAATTTAAAAAATATATTGAGGCACGTTAAACATAGAATAATATTGGTAATTAAAAATAGATATATTCAAAAAAACACGTCGTTTCGGTGGGACATTCTACCTACCAAGAATTTGGGGGTCGATTAAGCCCCGCTATCATTCAGTCAGGTCTGTTTTTGTATTCGGATATTATTAAAGAGTTATTTTCACAGTGCCTCAAATACCTACCCAAAAATGTCTAACAGCTCTCGGCATATTTATTTTGAAGCATTAACAATCAAAGGTTGAAGAAGTTTTTTTAGAAATTAGATTTCCGAAACGTAAGTGCATTTTACCTGCATACACACAACTTTCAACTGTTTGTAATATAGAACTTCGTGGGTGAAAAAGGGGACCATTTGAATAGCTGATACTCAGTAACCTTAACAGTGTTGGATCACTTCCACACAGTTCGTGCTGAGACCCAGCGGTAAGAGGCGAGGTAGGCAAAAGACATATTGGGGGTGTGACCTTCTTTAGTTCTGTCTCGCTCAAATCATGCGCACGTTTCAATTTTTGGCTGGTGCCCACTACGAGGCTAAAATATGCTATTGCAAGGGTGCCGCTGTCAATTGATTACTCTAATTTTTGGAAATATTTTGAAGATTTAAAAAACTTTTCCGAAAAAGGAAGAGTCACTTTAGGTTTGTGATCGAACAGTTTTGTGAAATAAGGTCGTAGTGTGACATTGAAAAAGTGTGTTTTTTTGGCACAATTAATGCCAACTTTTTTCTAGTAAATCGTACATAAATTACAAAAGTAGTAGAGACCTTTATCTTCCTTATAGAGAAAGATTTTTTGCAGAATGTTGACGAATAAGTCTACAATCAGTTGACAGTCGAAGTTCTATTTTTGGCTTAAATTCAGAGCGTTCCGACAGCCTTAAATTTATTTGTACACAAGACAACAAACTGAAAATTTCATTGAAAATAAAGAGAGTTCACGGAAAATAAAAATAGCATGTTAATACTTCCCCCAAACATTATACTTTAGTCCTACGTAGGTAAATGTTAATAATATTGTAAGGATATTTGTTTTTATTATTGTACAAATTGTAACATACAATAATTATTTGATATCACGAAATTCAAATAAAAATTATGTTTGTTGTTATCGAAATCAAATATCAGTTGTACATAACTATGTGGATATAATTTATACTAGTGTTGTCAAAAAAATAGCGTGACTTCATAGAGAGAGAGCTAGGGACTATTTTACTCATAGAATTTCCTCAAACCAGACTAAACCTACCATGACGGGTCAAATGACCCATTTTAAACTTTTTGTCAGAATTTCGTGAAAATAACATTATCACACCGCCATTTGCCTTTACGACTTTTATTAAAAAATTTGTATTTTTCAAGATTTACTCCTCTCTTGTTAATTTTTTTAACGAGAAATATATGTAATTTGCCCTAACTACCGCAAGGGGTCATTTGACCCGTGCAAAGATTCTGTATCTTGATTTGTATTTCATGTGATACGAAACCGCTGTATTGGACATTTTTGTTATTGCGTGATATATATTTTGCTGCATTGTGCTATATTTGTTGTTGGCTGACGAATGAATAGCCAATTTCATTCTACTCCAAGCGAGTATTACAGTAAAAATTTCAAGTTATAGTGCTATTTTGCGAATCAAGAACTCTTATTTCATCATTTTACTAATAATTCTTATCCCCAAAATGTCGAAACATTCAAGATAGTTGAAATCATTAGAAATTATAAATAATATCGATGAAGAGTGATCGGAATTTAGTGAAGAAAAACTATCTCAAAGTGAAGTGGATAACATAGATCAATATAGTGATTCATTTGACACTACGGACGAATGTGAGTCCTTAAATTTAATATATAAACTATTTTGAACCGTTATTTGAAAAAAATTGTTTTATTCATGTACCAAATTACATAGTAATATATGTACCATTTTAAAGACGAGTCATTTGACCCGCTTCGGTAGAAATAGGAATACATGAAGTATCGGTAGGTTTAGTGTTAAGGACATTATCCTAAACATAAAAACAGCAGTCTAGCAGCTGAAACCGGGGACAAAGCGTGGATGGACGAAGTCAAAGATGTCAAACTGGAGTTGTCCATATATAAGTTCCTCATGTTTGAAATTTTTTGAGCGATAAGTTAAAATGGCCTTGAGCACAAAAATTCAAGTTTGGCGATCCGTGTTTGGGGAAAAGTATGTGTGATAAGCCCGCGACATAGAAGAAACTCCCAGGATAAAAACACTAAAAATGGGATATGTTTTTGGCCGTATAAAATCGTCCTTTTTAACATGCTTTTATTAGTTTCACCTATATGTTTGTTTGGAATATTTGACCGTGCAATTCACCCATTCAAAACGTCAGATTAAACTGAAACTTTGCACACTTATCAAGGACCTATGTCAATACAATAATTTAATAAGTTTGTACCATTATCTTGACCAGGACCTTCAGAATAAAAAAAAAACTCAAAAAATTACGCTGTACAGTGACGTACGTTGAGTTGTCTATCTCATAGTCAAATGCAATATTGTTTAAAACAATTAAAACAACACGCTTTTATGAACTAAAAAATGCAAAATAATTTGACAACAAAATTAGCTTTACTGTAAAAAGCGTGGAGTGCATATCGGTTATAAATTTCTCATTTACTAGCAAATTGCAAACGTAGAGCTGCTATGAAAATTTAAGTGGATAGCACTCCACGCTTTTTACAGCAAAGCTAATTTTGTTGTCAAATTATTTTGCATTTTTTAGTTCATAAAAGCGTGTTGTTTTAGTTTTTTTAAACTCTAATTTTTTTTAGTCGTTTTTCCAAACCACAAAACATTCTCAAAAATTGGATTTGACAATGACCTTAGATTGTGATAATATAATCACAGTTTTCCTACATGCAAGAGCAGTCTAATGTCGTATTCAAACTCCCTGTCATGTACAACATTAGATTGTATTCACGCAAAAACAAATGCTTGATCTACACAGAAGAAATTCGTTTTTCAAGTCAAATTTTGATTAAAATGCGTAGAAAATGTCGTTTCGAAGTAAAAATTACGCAAAAAACCATGTTAAATACACGTTTACACAGTTTAGAAAAAATATCATTTCAATCGATCAATTATTTTTCGAACAGAATCGAATCAAAATTCTGCAATGCTTTCCTTATGGAGAAAATCTGTATTCACAATCATTGTCAAATCAAATGATTTGACAATCCTTTTGTGCAACCCAGCATAAGTGTTTCAGAGATTGAGTTTTGAGTATATTTAACAGTGTTGGATCACTTTCACACAGTTTATGCTGAGACCCAGCGGTAAGAGGCGAGGTAAGCAAAATACATATTGTGGGTGTGACCTTCTTTAGTTCTGTCTCGCTCAAATCATCCGCACGTTTCAATTTTTGGCTGGTGTCAACAACGAGGCTAAAAGATGCTATTGCAAGGACGCCGCTGTCAATTCATTAGTCTAATTTTTGGAAATATTTTGAAGATTTAAAAAACTTTTCCGAAAAAGGAAGTGTCACTTTGGGTTTGTGATTGAATAGTTTTGTGAAATAAGTACGAATAAGGTCGTAGTGTACATTGAAAACGTGTGTTTTTTTTGGCACAATTAATGCCCACTTTTTTCTAGTAAATCGTACATAACTTACAAAAGTAGTCCACTAGAGATCTAGATTTGTCCTTTATCTTCCTTATAGAGAAAGAATTTTCGCAGAATGTTGACGAATAAGTCTACAATCAGTTGACAGCCGAAGCTCTATTTTTGGCTTAAATTCAGAGCGTTCCGATAGCCTTAAACGTTAAACGTCACTAGTATGTTAACAGGCAGTAATCACCGTAACGAGCTTACATGAGCTTTTTAGTACGAAGTAGTGGAAAATATAATATTATCTCTAGTAATTATCTTTTGCCGTGCTTGATTGAAACAATCTGATATAGACAGGTTATAGCGCGCAATGCAACATTGAGTTCCACTAACACAGGTGGAAAGATTGGGGTGGAAGCTCGGTGCCGGGCAGAGTTTATAAATTATTCTACGTGTGAAAATACATGTTGCCAGCGTCCTGCAACATAATTTGTGGTAGCCTAGAAAAAGTTTTCGATCAGGGTTGTGGAAATGAATCGATAACCAATCGTTTATCAACCTGCGTTCCGGGAAACCTAGGGTTTCCGCGAAGCAACTTTTTGAGACGTGTTATTCAAAACTCATTGATTTCAAAAATGTTAGAAGATATAAACTTTTAAAAGATAACCTTTTATTGCAGTTAAAAGTAATTTTTAATAATTAGGTTCATAATTATTAGTATATTTACCATATGGCAACATAATACACTATTGGCGTCGGTTTCATAACGTCCTAAACACTTTGGCACCATTTTTAAAAATGATGTGTGTGTGTGTACGTGCAATAACTTTCGAAAGAATTAATCGATTTTAACGAAATTTGGCCCACGTATTGAAATCCATCACCGCCAGAAGACTTTTAAAAATGGGCGTAATCAGGCCATTTTAAGGGTAGTTTTTAGGGGTTGAAAAATTTTTTTGGGTCCCAAAATACCGAAAAAATTTTCAGAATCGTTTCAAAATTGACATTTAACCCGTTAGTAGCAATTAAAAAGTGTCCCTAAAATTTTAATAAAATCGGCCCAACAGGACCGGACTTACAAATTTTTTGAAAACACTAATTTGCAGATAGTGACTTATTTATTGAAGGGTGTATTTAATTCGGTGTAGACGTTAGATTGATAATAATATTACAATTAAGAAAAAAATGTTATTTTAAGGGGTGTATTAAGGGGTTAAATTTTTTATTTTGCCCAAAAACAAACTTAATTTCACATAATAAAAGTATAAAACCACACGGCCCTATACAAGCAAATACACTATTTGTCGGTAGGGTTTTGGCACTGCGCTCCAGGTTTTTTTCTGTATTGACATTGTTACAATTTTTAAACTGTAATTTTTTAATGAAAACATTAATTTTAAGATATTAATTACTTATTAACAAAATAAAATTACTTGCAACACTGTTCAATTGGTTTTTATTGATATAAAATATTACGTTTCAACCAAAGTTTGGTTGAAACGTAGTATTTTAAATCCTCCCTTGCTCCCCTCCCCCGCCGACTCTTCCACCCCTTCTCTTCTCTCTAAACTTTGTAGAAGCCGTGCGAGGGCTCGTTTGATCAGGATGTTCATAGAGTTTTTAACATTACAGAAAATGAATTATTTAGAAATCTTATACTTCGCGATTTGTGCAAGCCCTTGTTTGAAACAATTATGGGGCAGGTTGAAGTTCACAGTTGGTATTACGCTAATACGTAACGTGCGTGTCAGATTTAACCAGCAGATAGCACCACATTAACTGTGACATCATCAATTCAACATTTACTGACTGACTATCGACTAATTTGTTCATATACTACCTATAAACCTAGTCCAGCACCCACGAACTAATGCATCACTAAATTAGTTTTATATTATTTCACAGTTTTTATCCATTTTTACATTTATTTTTTATGCCTTCCATTCATCAATATTTTATGCGTTGTAATTTAAAACGTTTTTTCATTTATGACTCCGAACGCTTTAGAATTAATATAAAGATCAAAAGAAATAGTTTTATAATTTGCAGTGGTATTTCATTCGGCACTTGATATAACATGATTAAAAATAACAATTAAATAAAACAGCGTTGCCAGACGTTCCGATTTTTAAATCAAAATTAAATGTCCCGCGCGGGACAGGCCTAGTCCCGCTTTTCGGGGATAACTCGACCGTGCGTAAATTATTATTCTCTTATTAGTGTATTTGCCATATGGCAACATACACTATTGGCATCGGTCGGATAGCGGGACCTAGGGGTCGGACCAAAATTTCTCGACGTTTCATAACCTTCTAAACACTTTGGCATCATTTTTGGAAAACGAAATTTGGCACGCATGTTGGAATCTATCACCGCACGAAGCCTGTTTAAAATGGGCCCAATGAGATCATTTTAAGGGCGGTTTTTAGGGGTTGAAAAAAGTTTTTGGACCCAAAAATACCGAAAAAATTCGCAGAATCATTTCAAAATTGAAATTTACTCTTTTAGTTGCAATTAAAATGTGCTCCCGAAATTTGAAAAAAATCTGCCCGCCAGGACCGGATTTACAAATTTTATGAAAACACTAGTTTGCAGATAGTGAGTTATTTACTGAAAGGTGTATTTAATTTGGTGTAGATGTTCGACGATAGTAATGTTGCAATTAAGAGAAAACTGTTAATTTAACGGGTGTATTAAGGGGTTAATTTTTTTATTTTGACCAAAAAATTTAAGTTCATGTAATAAAACCAGACTGCATGCATTAGCAAATACACTATATTGTCAGCAGGGTTTGGGCACTGCGACCCGAGTTATTGTAAGTTGCAATTTGTAACACTCATAACTCAGACTGTCGTTAGAAACGCCATATTTTTCTAATGAATAAAACTTTTTTGATTTTGATTTGTGTTTTTTTTATTCAGAAGACGAATAAGACTCAATCATTTAACGATAGGGTAAATCTGACTTAAAATATCATATGTTTATTAAAATACATTTTCTATGGCTATTTTTGCTATTTATTGTCACGTAAACGTAATTTGAACTCAAATAAAAAGATAAATATTTAAAAACTTCTGATTATATACGTTTTTTTACTATGTCCCGCTTTCGACGAAAGAATCCCGCTTTTTCCACTTAAAAAGTTCCAAAATCCCGACTTGGCAACAAAAAAATCTGGCAACGCTGAAATAAAAACACTTCTACAAAAATTATTAAAGTTTAACTTCTTTAGCGACGTTTCTGTTTGAAAAAAGTAATAAATCGAGGGGAAGTAGAATGAAACAAATTAAGGGGAAGTTAATTTGTCCCCTAAATTACATGAAACTGAAAAGGACAGATGTTTATAGTGTGTTGCATTTTGATTTGCAAAATAGTAAGACAAGGATGAACGACTTGAATCTAAACGTTTAAAACTAATAACAAGTGAAGTACAAACTAATTTCTATAATTAGACGCATAAACGGTAGGAACTCATAATATATATTTTATATAAATTCAGAAAGGAAAATATTAAATTACATATTCTCTATTTTCGGATATCAGAACAATTTTCAGATTGAACATTTTTTAAATACCAGTATATGTTGAAACGTCACATAATGTGAGGTTTTGATGTTGATATACTACAGACAATTCATATTAAAAATGTTTTTCTGTAGATTATAGTATGTAAATAAAACTATGGTATGAAAGTGACGATCTGTCCATATGTGAGAATTTTCACACGACATAAACATCAAAGTGCCCTCTTAAAATGTGTAATAATTTCGCCGTAATTATAATATTAAAAACTAAAGAAGTTAAACTTCTTAAGTGCGCTTATGAGGAGGAGGCTCATTATAATTTTTTTTTTTAATTATTTCTCGACGATCATTTCGGATAATAAGTCCATCCTCAGGAATATACATAATGTGTTCATTTTCTGAAATCCCACAAAAAGAACAGAATTTCTTGTTACTAAACCAAATATTTTGTTATAAACTGGAGGTGGCTAACCGCATATGGTTCTTTTATATCTAAAACGTAAAAAAAACAGCTAATTAATAATTAATTTATGATGATTTTCATTTAGTTGTTATGTTTATACCATGCTGTTTTATTAGCGTTATAAATTCAGTGTAATAATTAGATATATCTTATCGAGTCGCTAAACACGTAATTTCAATCTTTATATAAAAAATTTCAGTGTGCATGGGTTCGTAATTATTCTCCTCCTAAACGGCTTGACCGATTTTGATGTTTTTTTTTTGTACTTATTAGGTCACCTGGATGGTTCTCAGTTATAAGTTGGACCCGGTAGGTGGCGCTGTTGTCAAGATCCAAAATTTTTTTTTAATTTTCCGACCAAAAAAAACATTTTTTTTTTTTATTCCTCTCATATTAAAACATATAATCCAAATCCTCAAAAAACTCTCACTACTGTGAAGGCTTGAGAGTTTTTTAAGGATTTGGATTATATGTTTTAATATGAGAGGAATAAAAAAAATGTTTTTTTTTTGGTCGAAAAATTAAAAAAAACTTCTAGCGTTATCGAAGCTAAAAATTAGCTCTCGCATGATGTGAATTTACTGTTGCAATTTGCTTTATTATGAGAAATATGCACTGTTGATAAATGCCACCGTAGAGTAACTGATAACTCATTCCGCCGCGAAAGTGGAAAGATTCGGGTTTAAGCCCTGACGGTGACACTTGTGTCTTGTTTGAAAATATATTTTTCTAATATAGCATTGTAACAATGGGTGTTTCTTAATAATTATAGCAAACTATATAGCTATTCTACTGTTTTTATTATAATTTAATCGTATATAACCGAGAGCTGTTAGCCATTTTTGGGTAGGTATTTAAGCAGAAGCGTAGCGTGCCTTGGCGGGGCCCCGTATAAAAATTTGTTTGGGGGCCCTTCCCCCGTTGAAGTAAATGACTTAAACGGGGAAATCCCGCAGCCTTCGATAACCGATGTAGGGTGTTGCCAACTTTTGAACGCACGCTTTACGCGGGAAAAAAAGAAATTGCTTTTTTTGGCTTTTGTCATTTCTGAAACAAAAAAAAAATTGGGAAATTTTTATTAATTTTTGCTTACGCACATTGGTACGGCAGATACGGCGGTAGCTACGCCCCTGTATTTAAGACACTGTGAAAATTTGCGCAAAACCTCTTTAGTAATATCCGAATACAAGAAGAGAGACCTAGCTGAAGGGTAACGGGGCTTAACCGACCCCCAAAATTTTTGATCACCTAGCCGGTAGAATGTCCCACCGAAACGACCTGTTTTTTTGCATATATCTATTTTTAGTTACCAATATTATTCCGTTTAAATTTTAACTTACCTCAAATATATTTTTTAAGTCTTAAAAAGTATACTTAATTTTCCAAAGACCTGGCGAAGTTTTAGACCCGATTAAGAAATCTGGCCTTTTTATTTTTCAACTCCTTAAATACTAAATTTCAAGGTATTAAAATTTCAAAATGCCTCAAGTTTGCTAATTTAAAAATTTGAGGGTCGCTATCCTTCAGCCGGGTCTGTGTTTTTGTATTCAGATATTACTAAAGAGTTATTGTACAAATTTTCACAGTGCCTCAAATACCTATCCAAAAATGTCTAACAGCTCCCCTACTATTACGAACTATACCGTAGTGAATAATCATATATATTAATACGCTAAAGTTAAGATGTTTGCCTCCCTTTTTCGAAAAAACCTCATAATTACGCCACATAAATTTTGTATCATTTTATAGATAATTACTTGCTCTATGTGTATCAACAATTAAAAGTTCTATTATTGCTTTTGTTTTTGCAAAATAATTAATTATAACAGTTAGGTATACATTTATTCAGTATATGTAGCAATGCTGCCATCTGACGGTTCTAACTTTGAAACAACGTTAACATGATTGACGGTCGGTACATTTTTTTGTTTAATTTTTAATCAAAATTCACATATAAATACTTTTCATAAGGCGGCGCTTAAGCTCAACGTTTTCGATACTTGCGCCTCTATATGACAGTTTTAGAAAAATATTTTCTTGAACCGTCACTGAGCTTCGTAATGTAATACAACAAAAAGAAGAAAGTTATAAAGAGTGTGAGAAATTAGAAACGAATTTTTGTGCGAATTATTCGCACAGGTACCGCTAGTTTAAAAATATTTTGTTAAAAAATCGATATTGCACATTTAATTTACGAGTAAGGTTTTATTTTCAAAAAATAAATAACCAATAAAACAGTACTTCAAGTCCGACTAGCAATTTATTAAATAACTATTACAAGTGTATAGAAACCACAAAAGGAAATGACATGTTTTTATAGCAAATTATTTTTGAGTATGACATCTCAAGTTTATATTCTCTTGATTGACAGCCAAAGACACTGACATGATGTGCGCAAATTGTTTGTCCGACAAAAAAACTATTGCGTCCTTGGCCTACGATAAAGTATTAGCCATAGTAAACAAATACATTTTAGCCGGAACGATTTTATACTCAAATGACATTCAAATAATATTTTTTATGGTTTTGCAATACAACTTTCAGAATTGTATTATATAACTGTTTTGTAAAATTCACCTCTGCTCTTGACAATTTTTTTTATCATTCTAACCCACTAGATGGTACTAATTTAGGCCTAAATCTGGGGTCACTACCATGACCCTGCTAAGACGAGCTAAAGGTAGTGGGACACTATCTTTTCTGGAAGCGTTTCGTCGTATTTCAAGCCGTTACAGCTTCGGTCTGTGAGATTTCATAAACAGTGAAAGCGTTGCCAACCAACTTTACATCAAATTCATCTACAAAGTTCAACTCCAGATATATTTTATAATAGAAAACAGTATCACAGGTAATTGGAATAATATAGTTAAATCAATTTAAATACTCATTGATTGGCAACGTTTCGTCTTTATTCTTAAGACTTTATCAAGCTCTCAATATGTTTAAATGATAGTCAAATTATAATATAGATATATTTTATATATTTTACGGTAACGCCAAATTGTATATATCTATATTATAATTTGACTATCATTTAAGGCTGTCGGAACGCTCTGAATTTAAGCCAAAAATAGAGCTTCGGCTATCAACTGATTGTAGACTTATTCGTCAACATTCTGCAAAAATTCTTTCACTATAAGGAAGATAAAGGACAAATTCTAGGTCTCTAATGGACTACTTTTCTAATTTAGGTACGATTTACAAAACACACGTTTTCAATGTCACACTATGACCTTATTTGTACTTATTTCACAAAACTGTTCCATCACAAACCTAAAGTCACTCTTTCTTTTTCGGAAAAGTTTTTTAAATCTTCAAAATATTTCCAAAAATTAGAGTAATCAATTGGTAGCGGCACCCTTGCAATAGCATCTTTTAGCCTTGTAGTTGGCACCAGCCAAAAACTGAAACGTGCGGATGATTTGAGCGAGACAGAGCTAAAGAAGGTCACACCCACAATATGTCTTTTGCCTACCTCGCCTCTTACCGCTGGGTCTCAGCACAAACTGTGTGAAAGTGATCCAACACTGTTAAAAATATTGAGAGCTTGATAAAATCTTAAGAATAAAGACGCAACGTTGCCAATCAATGAGTGTTTAAATTGATTTAACTATATTATTCCAATTACCCGTGATTCTGTTTTCTATTTACATGAAATGTATTTGGCTTCACTTTTCAAAATTTTAAATTTTTTTTATTTTGAGGTCTCCCGAATTCAACAAACATATTTTTGTCTGTGAACACGATCTTCTATCAAGTTTTTATGTTATACTAGCAGCGAGAACAGTAGTGGAGCCATCAGTTCCACCGTTTGCAGTTTTGTCTCGCGGAGCTGCGGTCAGCTCGGCAGCATCAACAGTAGTGGAGCCATCGACTCCACTGCATTATAATTTTGCTTCGCGGGGCTGCGTCGCGCTCGACAACGACTACGGTGGTAGAACCGTCGGCTCCAGCATATTACAGTCTTGCCTCGCGGGGCTTTGACATTGATTTAACAAGAATAAATCCCATAGATAACATTGTCAGTTTTTCCCTAGACTTTTTACAATAAATAAGCAATCCAATGGTAAATACTCATTCAAATTGGTTTAACTGTTCATATTACAGTCTAGCCTCGCGTACTCTGCCATTGATTTAACAAGAATAAATCCCATACAAAAAGTACTTCTAGTTTTTCCCGAATTTTACACTTTTCCGGGCAAATTTTCAAACTTCTATTTCTTTAAAACCTTATTGGGACTATTATGAACATTAAAAAAATTATCCAAATCGGTCCAGTCGTTCTCAAGTGATGCGCTTACCAACAAACAGCATTAAATTGTTATTTATATAGATTAAGGGAGTAAGTTATTAATTTCTCAGTTTTCAACTGTTTTAAATTGCACCGTCATTTGTCAATAATAAATTATAGTTACACATGCAGTAGAGTAGAGTATTTTTTGTGAAATTTTCGATCAAGTCGGTGAGTCGTCACGTTTCGTTTTTCTTTGGGATAAATAATATTAAGAGAGAGAGCAGCGCCAAATGTAATTTCTCTCACGATATGTGAAGGCAAACATACAAGGTAGAAAGAGAGAGAGACTTAATAGTAAGGAGGAATGACTAATATTCGGGCCTTGATAACTTGTCGAGATCCACCGACTACACAATTTATAATCACAATAATAATGACACAGCATTATGATGCCGTATGCACGGTCAACCATAGGCGTTCATCAGGAACACAGAAACAAGATGTTTCTTCCATGCCCTTTTTAGTGTATTTGCCATATATGGAACATACACTGTTGGCGTCGGTCGGATGGCGGGACCTAGGGATCGAATCATTTCTCGACGTTTTACACTTTGAAAAAAAAAATTCAAAAAAAAATTTTTTTTTTGAAAAAAATTTTTTTTTTGAAAAAAATTTTTTTTTTTAATTTTTATAACAATCAATGTTTTTGATTGAGGAAATAAGGATTATTTCTAAAAAACCATTTTGAACTTGAGAAAATGATTAAAAAGTAAAAAATTGCAAATTATGTTGATTTTTGGCAAAAACGAAAAATTTAAACCTTCCGAGCATTAAGAAAAAAAAATCGCAGCGCTTTGAAATTTTCAGGGCACCTTTGGGATACTTTGAGGTTGAAAACGTATAGATGATATCCTTCGTTTATCCATTATATGCAAAGTTATACCAAGTTATCCAAATATCCTTAAATATGCAATTTTTTACCTTTTTTTCATTCAACAATTTCACTTCGAAATAAATTTTTTCTTGGAAAGCGACTAATCACTTCTTGTAGGGAATATTTTGCAGTTTACAAAACCCTACTTTAGTTTTCTGTAGGATCATTATGTCCCGAGTAATTTACTATCAAAGTCAAAAAAAACTGTTTTGCTTTAATCGACGATAACTCAGCGCCAAATCATAGTACAGAGTTTTTAAGAAGGTCAAATTAAAGCTAATTAAATTTTCTAAAAGAGCTTTATAGTGCCATGACCAATAAAAATTTTCCAAAGTCCATAGACAGTTTTAAACACGATAAAAAGTTTGGAAAATTTTTTCTTCATTTGTTTTTGTACGATAACTAAAAAATTGTTTACGCTAAAAAAATTTAAAGTCCAGATTCGAAAAGAAGACACTTTAAGCTACAATTTCCTTTTTTTAAATTTCCTGTACGATTATTTTCCTCCAAGTTACAGCCTGTTAAAAATCACCGAAAAATTTGGCTTTTTTTTAATATCCTTTAATTTCTGCTAAAATGTATATAATATGTATTTATGTATATATGTGTGTTAGTACAATAACTGTCAACAGATTTAATTGATTTAGACTAAATTTGGTACACATGCTGGAATCTATTACCACACGAAGCCTATTTAAAATGGGCCCAATCGGGGCATTTTAAGGGTAGTTTTTAGGGGTTGAAAAAAGTTTTTGGGCCCAAAAATACCAAAAAAATTCCCAGAATCGTTTCAAAATTGAAATGTAATCCTTTAGCAGTAATTAAAAAGTGCCCTTAAAATGTTAAAAAAATCGGTCCGATTTACAAATTTTATGAAAACACTAGTTTGCAGATAGTTTAGAGGTTCGATTGATAATAATATTGCAACTAAAAAAAAAATGTTATTTTAAGAGGTGTATTAAGGAGTTACATTTTATATTTTATCCAAAAGCCAACTTAAGTTCGCATAATAATTAAAGCCACACTGGCCATTCCCTGCTGTTTTCCTTAATTCGCCGCCACTGGCTGTATCGGTACTATGCTAGGCTTATTGCCTACAGGGCAGCCGGGCCGGACGACAATATCGAAAGCCAGTATAAATTTAACATAAAAAAAAGAATATGTCGAAGCCGCAACGCAACACCTCGATAAAACATGAGTTGCAATTTATTGTAGGTAAATGTGGTAACAGTTCTCACTGCTCACCAACACCTATTTCACTCACCGAGTCAACGTCAAGCAGTTTTAGTACTCAAAAAAGAAATTAGAGTTTAAAAAAACAGACAGCACGCTTTTATGAACTAAAAGATGCCAAATAATTGGACAACAAACTTAGCTTTACTGTAAACAGCGGAGTTTGTAATGGAATCTTTGAACGTGAAATTCAGCCACTCCAAAACGTCAAATTAAACTGAAACTTTGCACGCTTATCAAGGACCGATGACAATACAATAATTTAATAAGTTTGTCCCATTATCCTGACCAGGACCTTCAGGATAAAAAAACTTGAAAAATTACAGAAAGCAAGCTAATACGCTGTACGGCAAATCCAGTAATGTTTTTAAGTCTTGAAATAAATATAGAGTTTAAAAAAACTAAAACAACACGCTTTTATAAAGTAAAAAATGCAAAGTAATTTGACAATAAAATTAGCTTTACTGTAAAACGCGTGGAGAGCTTAAGGCTGTCGGAACGCTCTGAATTTTGTTTGTGCTGAGACCCACCGGTAAGGGGCGAGGTACGCAAAAGACATATTGTGGGAGTGACCTTCTTTAGCTCTGTCTCGCTCAAATCATCCGCACGTTTCAATTTTTGGCTGGTGCCAACTTCGAGGCTAAAAAATTTTATTGCAAAGGTGCCGCTGTCAATTGATTACTCTAATTTTTGAAAATATTTTGAAGATCTAAAAAACTTTTCCGAAATGGAGGAGTCACTTTAGGTTTGTGATGGAACAGTTTTGTGAAATAAGTACGAATAAGGTTAAAGTGTGACATTGAAACCGTGTGTTTTTTTAGCACAATTAATGCCAAATTTTTTCTAGTAAATCGTCCATAAATTACAAAAGTAGTCCATTAGAGACCTAGATTTGTCCCTTTATCTTCCTTTAGAGAAAGAATTTTTGCAGAATGTTGACGAATAAGTCTACAATCAATTGACAGCCGAAGCTCTATTTTTGGCTTAAATTCAGAGCGTTTCGACAGCCTTAATATCATAAATACATTTTTCATTTCTAGCTAATTGGAAACGTTTGTTATTTATAAAGAGTGTTTTTTTTTAGTTTTTTTTCTATCTATTATTTTAAAATAAAAAATATGGATTGTTTCATCACTTTTTCTGTGCTTGATATAAAAGAGAATCTAAAAATATTTTGACATGATTAAAGTTTCTACGGTGTGAGAAATTGTGCTTGTATTACGTTAATCCATGCCTGGATTTAGCATAAATCTGCTTTATAAATATGTCTAAATAATCCAGTAGCTTATTCCTATCACTAGTTTGAAGGTATACCCACCAACATCGGATTAGATTAATATCATAAAAATAATCCGAAAAAATGAACCCATTTCTTGTAGGTTAACTAAATAAAAACATAAATACAGAAATGATTGACATGTTCCCTTGTGAAGTCCTTTATATCCAATTATACAAGTAAAGAAATGTGTTTCTTTAATATTAATGTTGATATACATGCGCATAAAAAAATCTTACTCCCTTAAATAGAATTTAGTATCGTCCATTTTACATCCATCGGCAAATTTAATACTGGTTAGAATATGATTAAGGCAGTTGTCGTAGTTAAGGCACACCGTCAGAAAATTCTTAATTTTTGTATACTTATTAAGGGCATGATAATACAATTACCCGAGATAAATTCAATTAAAAATTGGATAATTAACAATAATTGTATACGATCTCTGTAGTTCTGAACCAGTTTCTTATTTATAAAAAAAAACTAACTGTCAGAAACTTTCCGAAAACTGACAGTCTTTCAATGCATTTGTTATAAGTTTAAAAAAAAATAAGAAAAATTTTTTGACCTTCTAATTATTTATAAATAACTGTTTAAAGTTCAGCAATTTATAGAAAAGTATACATGCATATGAATGGGTTACGTTTCCACGGGTACAGTTTTGGGTACAAATTATGGATCAGTTAGCTACAAGCTAGTATACTTTTGTGGCGCGTATAATCTATAACTTTTTGATAATATTGCACCACGACAACTACCTTAAGACTGTCGGAACGCTCTGAATTTCAGCCACACTACGAGGCAAAAAAATGCTGTTGCCGGTGTCAGTTGATTACTCTAAATTTTGGCAATATTTTGAAGATTTATAAAACTTTTCCGAAAAACGAAGTGTCATTTACGTTTGTGATGCAACAATTTTGTGAAATAAGTACGAATAAGGTCGTAGTGTGGCATTGAAAACGTGTGTTTTTTGGCATAATTAATGCCAACTTTTTTCTAGTAAAATAAATTAATAAATAAAATTTAATTAAATCACTCTCAAATCACGTGACAACGAACACCAATTAGAGCGCATGACGTCTGTGACTCATGAACAGCATGAGATGCTGTAAAAAGGCTTCATTGTTTGGTTAATATTTATTATTATTAATTGTTTATTAGAAATGTCAAATTACATGTAACTATAGCAACGACTACGAAAAACCTTTCATCACCTCATCAGTTTACCAGCGTTTATGAGCGCACAGCCTCCTACTTTGTGACCGTCTGACGTCACGGCAGTCACATGACAAGTATTGGCGTTTTGGATCGAAATTTAAAACGGAATTTAAAATACATGATTTTTAAGGCTTGAGTAGTATTTAAATAAAAATAATAAATATTTGTGGCTATATTAGGTACTTATGCACGATTTAAAATACTTTCCCAAAAATAGTCAACATCCCTATTGCGTCTGGAGCTGCGGGTAGCGGCTAGTTAATGATAAACATTAATTTTGATCAACTGCTTAAAACCAATTGAGCGCGCCTTTTAAAAAATAAATTTAAAAAAATAAAAATTAATGCTCAGTTTTTGAGACGGCACTCGAGTTTAAGGTAGTTGTCGTGGTACAATATTGTCAAAAATTTATAGATTATACGCGCCACAAAAGTATACTAGCTTGTAGCTAAGTGATCCATAATTTATACGCAAGACTATACCCGTGGAAACGTAACCCATACAGTATTCATATGCATGTATACTTTTCTATAAATTGTTGAACTTTCAACCGCTATTTATAAATAATTAGACGGTCAAAAAATTTGTCTTATTTTTTTTTTAACTCGCAACAAATGCATTGAAAGACTGTCAGTTTTTGGAAAGTTTCTGACAGTTAGTTCTTTTTTTATAAATAAGAAACTGGTTCAGAACTACATAGATCGTATACAATCAATGTTAATTATCCAATTTTTAATTGAATTTATCTCGGATTATATACGGTCGATCGACTTCAAATTTTCAGGGTAATTGTATTATCATGTCCTTAATAAGTACCTATACAAAAATTAAGAATTTTCTGACGGTGTGCCTTAACCACGACAACTACCTTAAATTGCATTTAAGAATATCAAATGTTTTCAACTAAACATTCGCACGATATTTAATTCCTTGGTATGAACCACATCACAGAATCTATCAGATCAGGCTGACTGGACAAAGTGAGAGATGGGAACAGCGAGTACACAAAGTAGAAGCCTTGTTCTTCTCAGTAGCTCTGACAGACATCTGCTCCTTCACAAGCATCCCAGGTAAAAGGTGGGCATCATCTTACCATTGCATTATATAATATACACACGTGTGCTTATTACACTCACCGTCGATGTTTTCGTACCGTGAGAAGGGGGAAGTTACTCAGCTGGGCCGGATTAAAACAATTTGAAAAAGTGAGCTCTTTTTGCAGTATCCTTTTATAGTAGGAGCAGGCCCGGATTTAGGGGAGGACAACCGGGGATACAGCCCCGGGGCCTTCACAAAAGAAAGGCCCCCACAATAGAGACTTCGGAAAAAAAAAATTCAAATTCAGACTAGTAAACAACTTTTCCTTTGATATTTTTTTCCGCATTTTACCTTTACCTACAGTATTTTTTACAAACATGATAATCTACACATAAAGAGGAAAGATTTGTATGTTTGTAATGAATAAACTCAAAAACTACTGTGCCGATTTAAAAAATTCTTTCACCATTAGAAAGCTACATTCACCCTGAGAAACATAGGCTATATTTATTGCTAGAAAATGTTAGGGATTCTTACTAAAACTTTAGTAACGTAACCCAAGGTGTAAAAAAATGCCATAAAACATCTTTCGTCGCATGCGCTGCGGAAACTATTGATGATAGAACAAAAGTATGTTCTACAATATTAAAGAACATATCAATAACTAGGTACAAAAAACTTCGCGTTACTATATGTCCAACTATTATCGTTATATCACAATGACATATTAAATTTGCACCCGGGCGAAGCCGGACTGGGCCGCTAGTATAAAATATTAACAAAAATCATCGATCTATATTTGTTCATTCCAATCAGGCAATCAGTAAAATATCAAAATCTCAAATAGTCCTGATAAGCACTTGCAACTATCATACAAAAAGGACTATGGAAAAGACCAATCTCCGGAACTATTTTACCACCAAATTCTCGAAGATAAAAAATTTCAGAGCTATATTCCAAAACCTTGAAATTGTATTTGGTTTTGATGGTATGAAATCGCACTGGCGAGCGCTCGTTTTCAAAAATGAAAATTATAAAAAATAGGCATCGAACCACGATGGGACAAAACCGTCTATGGTAGGAGAGTTATTAAGCATTTTTTGGTAGGCATTTGAGGCACTGTGAAATTTTAAGGGCGAAAATTCTACTCGCACTTGTCTATCTTTTATAACACGTTTTTATTAGCTTCAGTATATTTGTTTGTTTGTAAAGGAATCTTTGAACGTGGAATTCACCCACTTCAAAACGTCAGATTAAACTGAAACTTTGCACACTTATCAAGGATCGATGACAATACAATAATTTAATAAGTTTGTCCCATTACCCTGGCCAGGACCTTCAGGATAAAAAAACTTGAAAAATTACAGCAAGCAAGCTAACACGTTGCACAGTGACGTACGTTGCGTTGCCTACCACATAATAAAATTCAATGTTGTTTTTTAGTCTTATAATTAAAATTACAATGATATTGTTTAAGAGGACAGTGGATCAATTAATTAATGCTATTAAGCAATATGTAGTTGCAAGGTTTCGTTTTTATTTCAAAAACTTCTTCAGGCTCTACAAATACATAATCAAAAAATATACATACAAGTATATTAAAATATAATGTCAAAAAATAATGTCAAAAAAAAACGAAACGGTGCAACTACATATTGCTTAATAGCATTAATTAATTGATCCACTGTCCTCTTAAACAATATCATTATAATACACTGAATCTGAAAAAACTAAAACAACACGATTTTATGAACTAAAAAATGCAAAATAATAGCGGCAACAAAGCGTGCAGTGATTAATATCGGTAATAAATTTTTCATTCACTAGCTAATCGTAAACGTAGAGCTATTATGAAAATTTAAATAGATAGCACTCCACGCTTTTTACAGTAGATTGTATAGCTAATTTTGTTGTCAAATTATTTTGCATTTTTTAGTTCATAAAAGCGTATTGTTTTAGTTTTTTTTTAACTCTAATACTATTTTTAAATGTAGTTTCTCTAATTCAAGAGTGTAATTATAAAACAAAATTACATAGCGAGTGCATCTAGACCCGTTAAGAGGTTTTACCAGTTTGCGTCAAGGCTAAGACACAGTAGGTATCCACAACACCTGGAGAGCTAAACACCATCAAATTTGGTTTGTTTAAAGAAGTGTCAATGCATGCCAATTGTGTATTACTGCAACGACAGGGTTCCTACTTTTACTGCACAACACACCATATTTCAAACAAGGTTAGAACGTTGCGTTTCTAAGTCTCTAGAACTGTGCTTGGTAACACGATATTCGTAATTAGGCTCAGATTTTTAGATCGATATTTTTTTTATCTTACTGCCGCCATTTTGATTCCATAAAAATATTTTATAACGTAACAAATAATTAATTAAAAACACTTGAAAATTCTACGAAAATTATTACAAAATTATTTCTTGATGATCATTTCGGACGATAAGTCCATCCTCAGGAATATTCCTGAGGATGGAAACGACCATCGAGAAATAATTTAATAATAAGTTTTGTAGAATTTTCAAGTGTTTTTATTTATTTGTTATAATTAATCATGTTTTACCAGATGCCGAGTGTAAAATCAGTGCAAATTATATTTTATAACCTAGGTAACATTCGCGACATTAGGACAAATGGAATGACCCAATAGATTTGGCACTGCGTGTTAAGGTCCTTTAGATCTTTCAGATTGTAAAATATGCTCTCGGAAAAGTTTGAACTGAGGTCGCAAAATTCGTTTTATTACTGTTTTTATTAGCCGTGATTAAGCAATAAGCTTCACAAAATTTGGCTTGTTTGTAAAAAATTTCAAAAAAGACATATTTTAGCCCTAAAAATTGAATTAAAAAACGTGATATTCGTTAATATTTCTTCACAGCAAGTCACGAGATTTCCAATTACGGGAAGGCAAATTAACATTTTGAAGTTTTATGTTTACAAACTTATGTTAAAGCTATTTGGCTTGCTTAGTAAATGTTTTCAAATTTAATTTTTTCTGTACAAAAATTTGTGTACAACGTATGCTAATTTGCTCGTTTTTACCTGATGTTAAATCGTTTATTAGATCAAATAAATTGTAAAAACTTCACTAAACGTCATATGGGAATAGGGTTGCTATCCGTCCGAGTTTCCCCGGATTTGTCCGAGCGGGGCTTCATTTGTAGTCCGGGTTTAAAAATTTAAAGTTTTGGGCCGTCCGCGACATATTTTAATAAGGTTTTGTTTTCATAACAGAGTAAATTAATAATTTGTGTTTTATTTTAAGAATAAAAAATTCTAACTGATTATTAAAACAATTTGTAACAAACTGTAATAAGATTCTGTTTTGTTAGGTACATTTAAAATGATGATAAAAGATGACTAAATTTAATTTTAAGGTCTGAAAATAAATAAAAAGGTGAGTTATGACATTTTCAACAGTTTTTTAATACACTGACTATGCTTAAAAAAACCTGTTGACATGTCCGGGTTATGAGCCCTAAAATCCGGGGTTTTCACGCGTCTTGTCCTGGTTGCCAAATTTTAGAGATGTCAACCCTTTATGGAAGGAATCTAATTTATTTTGAAACATTATCAAAGACTAAATAAGATTTTTCATAGAAATGTGAGATTTCCAAAACGAACTGCATTTTGCATTCACCCATACAACCAACTGCCGGTAAGATAAAGCCATGCGGGTGAAAAAGGGAACAGCTAGTTAAGCTCCGCTACCCTTCCGCCAGGTTTGCATTTTTGTATTCGAATATTACTAAAGAGGTATTGTAAAAATTTTCACAGTGCCTCAAATACCTACGCAAAAATGCCTAACAGGTCTTGGGCTGTAAGTTATAATAATTACATACGTGAAATATCCAAAAATAATAAATTTCTTTTCGAGTTGGCAACATTACAGCTATCAGACCTATTTATGTAGTTGCGCGGACAGCAAAGTTCCACAAGGCTTAGACCTGTGCCCCGAAATAGCTGTACTGTCGTGTGCATAGAGTATATGACGGCAGATATTTAACTATTCCTTTTTGTAGCCGAGCAAAAACAAAATTTATAATAATTACATACGTGAAATATCCAAAAATAATAAATTTTCTCTCGAGTTGGCAACATTACAGCTATCAGGCCTATTTATGTAGTTGCGCGGACAGCGAAGTTCCACAAGGCTTAGACCTGTGACCCGAAATAGCTATAATGTTGTGTTCATAGAGTATAGTGAAGCAGATATTTAACTATTCCTTTTTGTAGCCGGGTAAAAACAAGAGTTATAATAATTACATATATCACGTGCACTCTCCAAAAATACTAAATTTCCTCTCGAGTTGGCAACATTATAGCTATCAGGCAATTACCTATTTAGGTAGTTCCGCGGACAGTGAAGTTCCACAAGGCTTAGACCTGTGACCCGAAATATTTGTACTGTTGTGTGCATAAAGTATAGTGAAGCAGATATATAACTATCCTTTTTTGTAGCCGGGCAAAAACAAAAGTTATAATAATTACATACATGAAATATCCAAAAATAATAAATTTCATTATAGCTATCAGGCAATTACCTATTTAGGTAGTTGCGCGGACGGTGAAGTTCCACAAGGCTTAGACCTGTGACCCGAAATAGCTGTAATGTTGTGTGCATAGAGGTATAGTGAAGCAGATATACAACACATACATCGGTGTTTGTGCAATGTGTTGTGTTGAGAAAACGATATGTTTGTGTTCGAATGATGAAAGCAAATGTTTATTTTGTGCGTGAATGCCAAATATGTACGTAGCTCTAGGTACAAACACAGTGACGCACGGTAAATCCTCTTGAAACTTTCTTGAAAGAAAAAATTGCATATAGACACAAATTCCAGTCAATTGGGCGACCAAACCATTCCAACTTTAAAAATATTTATGGGTTGAACTGCTGTCCAAAACTATTAATTCCAATATTTGTTTTGATACTTTAATTAAATTTAAAAATATTATTTTTTCTGATATTAACGAAAATGGGAAAAGGCATTGTCGTGACACATATTATGACCAAAATGAAACTTCCATAATTTTTATGTTATTTTAAACAATTTACTTTTTTGATACGCCAACCTTAAAAAAGTTACTATGGTTTTGACAAAAAAAATTTTTTGACGTTTGATATTTTCTTATACGTTATACAGATTGTATCAACTCAAAGCTGTCCATAGGGCACTCTGTGTGTAAGACAGAGCACCATACACAAACGATAAGCAAGAGTGAGATAAATGATCGCTAATAGGTAGTAATTACTGTGGTTACTGTAAAATAAATTTAAATAAACGTCTTTGTTTTCTAAGTAAAAATAGCCATTTTATCAATTAATGACAGTCTGTAGTCACTACCGAAATTATTGATAAAATGGCTATTTATACTGTTCACGAAAAAATCCAAATAATATGGTTTTATGGTGGTAATTCAACCGCCGACGTAATAAATTAATTGATAAAATGGCTATTTTTACTTAGAAAACAAAGACGTTTATTTAAATTTATTTTACAGTAACCACAGTAATTACTACCTATTAGCGATCATTTACCTCACTCTTGCGTATCGTTTGTGTATGGTGCTCTGTCTTACACACAGAGTGCCCTGTGGACAGCTTTGAGTTGATACAATCTGTATATAGAAAAAAATAATCAACTTTATACGCAGCTGGCGGAGGCATCGCCAACCATCCGAGAGGTTTAGCGCGTTAAAAAACAAACTTTTAAATAAAGTTAGTATCAGTCTATTCAAACATACATAGGACGACTGGTTTTTCCAGGCACAATATAATACCACATTACAACCGGAAGTTATCCTTTTTTCACGGCGGGGCCCACGCCAGGCTGCCAACCATTGTGTTTTTCTTTTAAGCAGGGCTTAAATTTCCCAAATAACCGTGAACAAGCCTTTTCAGCGATCCATAGGGTTTTAGTGTCCCACTATTATGATTTGATTTATTATAATAGTCAAAAAAAACTTGTTACAGCGTGCGGTTACGCGGGTAACGACTAGTAATAAATATGAAATTTGCTCTTCGTTTGCTTGGTTACACAATACGGTTATATTTGTAACAATTAAGCAAAGCATGCTTGTCAGCTACCTAACTAATTTCTTTTTGACAGGTCAATTTATTTGATCTAAATAAACGATTGAAAATCAGATAAAAACGAGAAAATTAGCATAAGTTTTACACTTTTTATACAAAAAAAGTTAAAAATGAACAAAATTATTGAGCAAGCCAAATTTGTCAGTATTTTTTAACATAGGTGTGTAAATGTTAATTTGCCTTCTCGTAAATCGAAACTTCGTGACATGCTGTAAAGAAGTATTGACGAATGTCACGTTTTTTATTCAATTTTTAGGGCAAAATATATATATTTTGAAAGTTTTAAGCCCTAAGCCAAATTTTGTGAATCTTAATGCAGCAAATAAAAACAATAAAAATAATTTTGCGAGCACAGATCGAAATTTCCCCAGAGATAAAGATGTTTTGTTTTCTATTGGTTTAATTAATTGTCTATTGATTAATTTTTAAAAATTAGAACAATTTCCAGTTCACCTCTACGCCACTGACCATCTAATGCACAAATAATTCCGTTTCAAAACGTATTAGTTATTGGTATATAAAACACAAACATATAGTATTACGTCAAATATTTGAATACAAATACTAAATATTTAGTAAATTTAAACGAAACTTATTTACAAAGAAAATATTTAACTCAGTTGCTACTGAAAAAAATATCCCTTAACATATTAAGAAAATATCAAATTCAAATACTATTTCCCCTAATAAGGCAAATATGTCCTTTCTACAAAAACTAAAAAAAAAACAACAGTTACATGAAAATTATAAAACAAAATTTAAAAATGGTTATATTAGCGGTAATTCTAAAAAAAAAACAGTGGCAACCAATTGTTGTTGAATGCAAGTTTTAAAAAAAACCCGGGTCGCAGTGCCAAAACCCTGCCGACAATATAGTGTATTTGCTGATACAGGCAGTGTGGCTGTATTATGCGAACTTAAGTTGGTTTTTGGGTAAAAAAAAAATTTACTCCTTAATACAGCCCTTAAAATAACATTTTTTTTCTTAATTGCAATATTATTATCAATCGAACCTCTATACCAAATTATGTGCAACTTTCAGTAAATAATTCACTATCTGCAAACTAGTGTTTTCATAAAATTTGTAAGTCCGGTCCTGTCGGGCCGATTTTATTAAAATTTTAGGGACACTTTTTAATTACTACCAGAGGGTTAAATTTAAATTTTGAAACGATTCGGAGAATTTTTTCGGTATTTTGGGGCCCAAAAACACTTTTCAACCCCTAAAAACTACCCTTAAAATAGCCCGATTATGCCCATTTTAAATAGGCTTCTTGCGGTGATGGATTTCAACACGTGGGCCAAATTTCGTTAACATCAATTAACTCCTTCGAAAGTTATTGCCCGCACACATATATATATATATATACGTATATATATATATATAAATATATATATATAAATATATATATATATATATATATATATATATATATATATATACATATATATATAAACATTTTTAAAAATGGTGCCAAAGTGTTTAGGAGGTTATGAAACGTCGAGAAATTTTGGTCCGACCCCTAGGTCCCGCCATCCGACCGACGCCAATAGTGTATGTTGCCATATGGCAAATACACTAACAATTTACTCCATTTTCTTACTAGAGTTTTACACCTAGCAAGAAGAACGCATTTCCACAATTTCTGTCTATCTGTATTCTGTACCGTCATCAATAAACAAATGGACCGATTTTGATGAAGCGTGGTATACTATTAGTTAAATGTTAATAACTTATATAGACTTCATTAACGTCTGTATTTATTAAGAATAAATAAAATTAAACGATTATAAACCGACCAATGAAAAAAATTAATTTTGAACCACGTTTAGTCGGGATTTGGACCTTCTTCAGGATCTTAAGAAAAAATTAGTCGGTAGGCACGCGAGTGAGAGGGAAAGAAAGAGAAAGTGAATGTGGACATGGCGCCGAGTAGTCTACCGCTACTCTAGATTATGACATAATATGTGAATTGAAATTTAAAAGTTAAGTAGTGAAAATTAATAGGTGTCATTAATTTCAACTAACTTTTAAATTCAATTCGCCTCAGGCACCATGTCACGTAATGTTTAGGGCTTTCAGCTTTCTGTCCGTGTGGTGTATACTATTTTTTTTTTTTTATGCCCGGTCGAAAGTGCGTTTATTATCAAAATTTTTCATTATTCGTCCATCTTTTTTCTTTGATTAATTTTTACTTAATAACACTATTTAACTGTTATTCACCATTATTTAAAAAGACTACCGAGCTGGGTAGAGTAGTGGTACAGCACTAGACTCGCATTCGGGAGGTCCGGGTTCGATTCCCGGCGGGGGCAGATGTGGCTGGGACTTTTTCCTACTGCCTTTCGCCGAGAAACGGTAATTCCTGTACCGGCCATCTTGATTGAGGTTTTCCATGGTTTCCCTCAATTAATTCCAGATAAATATCGAGGTGGTTCCTTATTTGAGGCCATGGCCGACTACCTATCAAACTCCTAGTTCAACAATTACCTACCTTATCTTAATTTCCTGTAATTCCTTCATTCGCCCATTGCTATTATATAAGTTGAAGTTTAAGAAATGTAGAAAAAAAACGGGAAGTGGTAAAATGAAAAATAGTAATGGTGCGAATGGCGTCTGTTATGACATAAAGTCGAGAAACGGACGTTAAACGCATTATTATTATTATTATTATTATTATTTAAAAAGACTAATAACTTTTAAGTGACCAATTTTGAGGTTATACGTAATAACAGCTGTTAGATACTACTGGCTGGCGGCAGTCTCACGTATAAGTGTGCACGAGAAAACTCTTTCGTCCCGCTGTTACTAATTTCGGTCCGCTGTTATAGATCGCGTGCGAGTAATTCAGCAGAACACAAATGTGAGGATTTCTGCATTAAAATTGAAGCCGAAAGCAAGTACGTACTTTCTGATTCGATTTTAAGGCAGAAAGTATAACATTTATGCACTGTTGTAATAACAGCTGGAATTACTCGCATATCGTCATGCGCACTGATACGTGAGACTACCGTTTGTCAGGTCACGTGTTCGCCAGTAGGCGGTAGTAGGTAGCCATCTGCTGTTATTACATATACATTATTAGATTCATGCGTCATTACGTATAACCTCAACATTGCTCACTTGAAAGTAAATTATCTTTTTATATATTGGTAAAAGTGCGTACTTTCGACCGGGTATAAAAAAATAGTATATTACACCGCAAGGACAGAAAGTTGAAATTCCTGTACTGCGCGACACACGATGTACAAGTCGAAGCCGAGGGCATCGTGGGTCGCGCAGTGCAGGAACTTTAACTTTCTGTCCGTGTGGTGTATACTGTTTTTCTGTATACCTGGTCGAAAGTACGTACTTTCGTATCAATGTGCACGAGAGGACTGTTTCGGCCCGCTGTTACAGATGGCGTGCGAGTAATTAGCACTGCATAAATGGTAGGTTTTCTGCCTTAAAATCGAAGCCGAAAGTACGTACTTTCGACCGGGTATAAAGAAAACAGTTTCATGAACACTGGTCTACGCATCCAACGTCATAAAAATAACACCTTTTTATCCGTCGAAGGTGTCTTAGAACCGGACCATTTTACACTTCTGTAAAGACGACTAAAAATTTACAACCTGACAACCGTACTTAAGTCGTAAATGTTAATTTTTCACCCGCAGTTCTCAGAAGTCTCACAGTGAGAGGTACGTGTAAACATCCAAATTACCAAAGTCACAAAAAAGTACGGGAGAAATTAAAAATAAAAACATGTCTCAAACTTGTTAACATATTGTTTTAGAATTAATAGTTGGTCTTACATACAGCCAGCATTTTAAAAAAATCGATTTCTTTTAACAGATTGTTGTTCTCTATAGTTTTAGGCTTATTTCTGTGAAAGTCGATTGCAAAATTTCCCATAGATCCAAAGTTATGGTAGAAAATGTGACTGCCCAACGATAGTTTGATGAGCGCACATAAAACTTTAAGGGGGTCACCCCGTTAGATGGGTTCGAAGAATCGATTTTTTTTTTGTACAAACTGATTCCTTAATATGTATAGAATATGCTGGTAAAGTGATTTTTTCAAATTCGAAGTCGTTGTAAAAATACAGCCGCTAGAACGGGGAAGTGTTCGGAGCGCTGAGTTGAGTAGTGATATACTAGGCCTATTGTGACGTGTCGTTTTGGTGCCTGAGACCCTTCAATACAAATGTACATTCATATATACAAGTTTTGTTTCTAAGAATAGTTAACTAAACATTTTATAAGCATGAAACGCAATTTTGTTTCTAAAATTATTGAGACTGAGAAACTGAGAGTACATAGTTTGTAAAATAGGTAAACGAATAACTATTTCAGATATCTAGAATATCAATTTAGGGGATTGAAAACTGTATTGTGATAATTAATAATTATACTCCGGATACTCGTAACTATTACTTACTATTAGAGTACTTTACTAACGCCAAAAAAACGAGTATTTGATGTAAATGTAGATAAATAGCTATTAAAGTTTCTAGAGTTAAAAAACTGTTACATTTATTTGAAAAATCGATTAATGCTGGATCCAGCTGGATTTGCTTTAATCCAGCATAAATCCAGCTGGATTGAAAATGCTGCTGGAATGCAATCCCTAGCCACAGAAAATTTCAAACAGATACCCTCGCTAAAGAAGTTTAGCTTCAAAATTCATTACTGCGTTTTTACATTTTTATTTTACTAAGGGAAGATAATTTGAATCGGAAAGTAATTACACAAATATGCGTGGTTAACTAAATGCATAAGTACAAAACTACATATATTTATAATATAATGGGGTAGGGTAGATGGGGGTCGATTATGTCCTATATGAAAGCTTTCAATCTATAAAGCGTCGTTCACATCCGTCGTTACGCCCATGCGTGAATATATGAATTAGGATCGGTCACGCAACAATCAAATGCGTATCTCGTATTATGTTACTCAGTGCACGAGTACTTGTTCCACGGGAATTCGTTTCAGCTAAATCAAAATTACAGTAAGACCTCGCTTAACGCGGTTTCTAAAATTAAAACAGTTTAATATAATTTACACTGATTTTCACTCGGCACGTGGTAGAACATGATTAATAATAACAAGTAATTAAAAACACTTGGAAATTCTGCAAATAATTATTAAATTATATCTTGACGATCGTTTCGGACAATAAGTCCATCCTCCGGAGTATTCCTGAGGATGGACTTATTGTCGAGAAATAATTTAATAATTATTTGTACAATTTTCAAGTGTTTTTAATTATTTGTTATTATAAATCAGTTTAGTCACTATAACGTAAATTATGGAACAGTTTCTATAAAATGATTCAAATGTTGACAGAAGTTCAAAGGCAAGACGAAGTGTCATTGATGCAATATCTTGCTATCGACAACAGCTTGCTGAACGAAACACAAGAAGGCAAACGTCATTAAATGACTTCTTCACCAAAAACAAAATATGTCAAATGAGGAACCTTCCTCATCACAAACATAACTTCTTACTCGAACTTTTATTTGATTTTAATAAATGTTTTATGAACAAAAATCGACATTAGCGATAAATAAATCTACAATTAATGTGACAAAAAAGTATTTAGCAACAAATGTTACAAAATTAAACGAAAAAAACTAACAAATTTTCTTATTCTCAGTTCTGTT
Source organism: Venustoraphidia nigricollis (assembly GCA_034508555.1). Classification (NCBI taxonomy): domain Eukaryota; kingdom Metazoa; phylum Arthropoda; class Insecta; order Raphidioptera; family Raphidiidae; genus Venustoraphidia; species Venustoraphidia nigricollis. The sequence goes on from JAVRKA010000046.1 coordinate 2,379,951, forward strand.
TTACTTATCTACGTATTAAGATGACCTCGTTTAGTGCTGTTTCGCATAGCGCAGGCACTTATTGGAACGTATCTTCAGCGTTAAGCGGGGTCTTACTGTATGTGGATATGACGTGTGTGAAGGTATCCCCCTCTCCATCCAAGCAATATTGTTTCCAAACAATTTGTAACCTGAATATTTTCATTTGTAGTTATTTGTAATCAACCTTTTTAGTGTATTTGCCATAATATGACACTTACAGTATTGGCTCGGTCGGATGGCGGGACCTACGGGTCGGATTACAATTTATCGACGAGAAGCGGCAGAAGGAAAAAGTCCCAATCACGTCTCCTCTGCCGGGATTGAATGCGGTTAAATTTTTACGATATAAGGTCAAAATTAAAAAGATGGAGTTGCCGAGCGTAACATCAAAATTAACAGGCTGAAACCATACTTCTTGGACGTTTTGTGAAACATTGGGATTTTAAGAACGTTTACCAAAAATTCAACCGACGCTTTAGCGATTGAAAATATAATTTCACTAAATTATTTGCAAGCGAATTGAAAATTAGTTTTTATTAACGACAACGAAATATAACTTCTAACGCGCGTACTTTAGTAGACTTTGGTGTACTCTGGTCAATTTTAGTTTGTATTAATTTGCGGTGTATTAATTATTTATTTAATTAATTATTACTGTATTTGTTATTATAACATTAGCCAATGAATCTGACACGATAATTAATTTTAAGCTATGTTAAGAGAGTTAGGTAATTATGAGCGCCTGATGAAGTATCAATATAGGATACGAAACGTTGCGAATGATAAATCGTCTTGACTAACAATAAGTTATTGATCCTAAATCCTCTAATCATCTTTATAATTTGTTATTAATTATCTCGCCTTCTAAATGGTCAAAAATTCTTAAACTTTGGGATTTATTAGAAAACGTTAATTAGAGCCTATGAAAAAAAGATGAGTAAAATCTGTCGAACAGTGATTTTTCTTTATTATATCAGCTAGAACCTCCTTAACAGTGTTGGATCACTTTCACACAGTTCGTGCTGAGACCCCGCGGTAAGAGGCGAGGTAGGCAAAAGACATAATAATGTGGGTGTGACCTTTTTTACCTGTGTCTCGCTCAAATCATCCGCACGTTTTAATTTTTGGCTGGTGCCAACTACGAGGCTAAAAGATGCTATTGCAAGGGTACCGCTGTCAATTGATTACTCTAATTTTTGGAAATATTTTGAAGATTTAAAAAACTTTTCCGAAAAAGGAAGAGACTTTAGGTTTGTGATGGAACAGTTTTGTGAAATAAGTACGAATAAGATCGTAGTGTGACATTGAAAACGTATGTTTTTATGCCACAATTAATGCTAACTTTTTTCTAGTAAATCGTACATAAATTACAAAAGTAGTCCATTAGAGATCTAGATTTGTCCTTTATCTTCATTATAGAGAAAGAATTTTGGCAGAATGTTGACGAATAAGTCTACAATCAGTTGACAGCCTAAAGTCTATTTTTGGCTTAAATTCAGAGCGTTCCGACTGCCTTAAGGCAGAAGTCCAAATTCCAAGACCTTTATGGATTGTTTCAAAAGATCTCAGTAACTCAATTTGCATGTGTGATCTTACTTTTTTTACGCAGCAGCGAACCAGCTTCCCGCGCGCGCGGCCTTTTCTATCACAGGATCTGCGTGATGCTGTTCTCCAAGCAGCTGCTGCACATTGTGACGACGAGTTAGCCCAGGTGTGCAGAGAGAAAACACCCTCCCGGCCGATGCTGTATGCCGTTCGGGCCCCTTATATGACAGCTATGCCCCTTCGGTCTGATGTGACCTCGATCATTGCCAGTACATCATCATGGGGACACCGTGACATATGATGATGCTATGTAATGTTTTTTATAGTAAGAGTCGATTCGGAAATCTGTAACCAATGAAAAAAGTATCGCTAAGTAAAATCTTAATAATAGTTTGGGTCATCGTTCGAATATCAATAACGAATCAGCTCAACATTGGATTTTTATTCGTGCAAAAATTAAGTACGAGTACAATAACTCCAGCAAGAATCTAAACCCCCAATAATTTCTTGGCGCCACTCTGTGCTTATAGGAGCTAGTGACGATTTTACTCATAGTATTTCAACAAACCTGAGTTTTTGTAAGTTCATTAAGGGCACTATCCTGAACATAAAAATAATATAATAGTTTGAAAAAAAAACTAAAAAAACAGGCTTCAATCGCACACCGAACTAAAAAGTAAAAAATATTTTTTTATTGTGAAAAACGTACTTGATATCAACAGGTATAAATAATTCATTGATAGCTATTTGTAATAAAAGTAGAGTTAGTATAAAAATACTAATAAGCACCCCACGCTTTTTTTACAATAAAAAAAATATTATTACTTTTTACTTCGGTTTGATGTTAAAGCGTGTTTTTAAAGTTTTTTTAAGCTATTAGCGCTGGACAGCACCTAGCACCGGGCAAAACACGTCTAAACATGAAATAACGCTCATAATAACGTTCGTGTAATCGGAGACGTCAAACTCAACGGTCAGTTATCCCCCCCGCGGCGCTGGACGCGTCAGTTTTGTTCGATACGCCTTGCAGGTTACACGTTAGTCATTTTGCGCAGGAATTTGTGGCGTCGAGTAATATTCAGAACGTCATAGATTATATTTTTAAAGTGAATTAATTGTGTGTGGTGCTTTTGATTCAATCATTGCTCAGACGTTTATAGTATTAATGTAAGATTATTTTGTAAATCCATAATTACCAGGTTCTGTTCGGTCTCATGGGTTCGAATTTATACTTGTCCGGTACTAGGTACCAAATTTCAATTTAAACCAAAAACTAAACCAATGATTGATTCCATTTTGAGTGGCTAAAAAATGTACAATGTTCATCTTTGTTGATTGTTATATATGATTGTTTAAAATGAAAATGTTAAGTACCTATCGAAATAAAACATAATTATTCCATTTTTTGTTTATTAAAAAAGTGTCCGGTACTCGGGGGACTCCTTCTACCAAAAATTAACACGTTTTTCGATTTGTGAACCAGACTACAGAAGCCAAAGAGTCAAAAACAAAACTGTTTTATTCGGTTACGATATTTAAACAACGTTTGAGAACGTTGCTCAGGAGGCCAAGGGCCCCCTGAGCTTAAGGGCCCCAGTGCACTGCACCGCCTAGCATTTCGGTAGCTACGCCACTGGTTGTTTCACTTTTCTTAAGCTTTAATTTTAATTTGTTTTAATATTTTATTATTTGTATGAGAGAAATACTTTATAAACACCTTTACTCATATAGATTGAGGTTGGTACGCCATCGCCATGCAATGCATAATGTTTCGTAAAAAAAATATATATGTAATGAAATGAGACGTGGAGTTTAACACTCCCTATTGGACCAACCGACTGGTCTGGTCTGATCTGGTTTCAAGCTCTGCAAGTTAGATATATAAAGGGGAACCGTTTTTCACAGGGAAATCAAACGTATGTTTTTATAATTCGAGTGCTACACGCTTACAATATTACAAAAAAACCCGGGTCGCAGTGCCAAAACCCTGCTGACAATATAGTGTATTTGCTTATACAGGCAGTGTGGCTTTATTATGCGAACTTAGTTGGTTTTTGGGCAAAATAAAAAATTTGACTCCTTAATACACCCCTTAAAATAACATTTTTTTTCTTAATTGCAATATTATTATCAATCGAACCTCTATATCAAATTATACACAATTTTCAGTAAATAATTCACTATCTGCAAACTAGTGTTTTCATAAAATTTGTAAGTCCGGTCCTGTCGGGCCGATTTTATTAAAATTTTAAGGACACTTTTTAATTACTACTAAAGGGTTAAATGTCAATTTTGAAACGATTCTGAGAATTTTTTCGGTATTTTGGAGCCCAAAAACATTTTTCAACCCCTAAAAACTACCCTTAAAATGGCCCGATTACGCCCATTTTAAATAGGCTTCTTGCGATGACGGATTCCAATATGTGGGCCAAATTTCGTTAAAATCAATTAACTCTTTCGAAAGTTATTGCCCGCACACACACACACATATATATACATATATATATACATATCTATATAAACATTTTTAAAAATGGTGCCAAAGTGTTTAGGAGGTTATGAAACGTCGAGAAATTTTGGTCCGACCCCTAGGTCCCGCCATCCGACCGATGCCAATAGTGTATGTTGCCATATGGCAAATACACTAATAAACAAAGTTAGAAGAAAAATAAAAATTATATTTATTCAAATTGATATTAGCATCCATGATTTATACGAGTTCAAAAATGAAATAGCAGGAACGTGGATGTTAGAAGTGCCAAAAAGTATCGATATATATCATATCGATATTTTCTTCAAGTATCGATATCGGTACCGATATATTTAAAAAAAAGTATCTATCGATATATTGGTGCAATTTTAAATAGAACATTGGCACTCGAAGAAATTTAGTACACATAATGGCTAGCTTAATATAATCTCAAATAGCAATTAACGGACATTATTTCTAATAAATCAAGTAATAAATAATTATCTGAATTCAAAAATAACGATAAGAATTTTTGCTTGTTTATTAATCAAACGTCTAATACATTTAGGAGCAGATAATTTTAGAGATTAATCGAACAATTAATAAAGCCAGGGATAGCGAACCTATGATATGCGTGCCAAAGGTGACATTCGACAGAAAATTGTTGGTACCTACAGCATGAATTCAGGTGTAAATCGAAATAAATAAAAATATTCTAGATGTTGTAGAAATGAAATGAAATATTGCATGAATAGCTATTTTGACTGTTTATTTTTCCGAAAATATCGAAAAATCCGGTAAAAAAAGAAACGTGTTTTACATGTGCTTTATTCACTGTTGTTATTTTTGGAACGCACTTAAAAGGATGTTCTAAAAACATATGTAAAAACACTTGCTTCTTTTTCAGTGGAATTTTCGATATTTTCCGAATAATTAAACGGCCATTGTCAGTCGCATACAAGTGTTACGACTGGAAAAAATATCGGTTTTCGATACTCGGAATTTTATATCGATATATCGAAATATTAAATATCGCCCAAAAATATCGTTATATAAAATAAAAAATATCGATATATCGATATTTTTTCGACATCCCTAATGTAAACATTGCATAATTTAGTAATTTCACCAACACGACGTGTTTCGGTTTTGAATTTTAGTTGCCTAATGAAGATTTAAACGTCGCAGAAATAATTAAAGTATATTAATTATAATAAACTTTTTCATCCACGTTCCTGCTATTATAATTATTTTTTTGTTAGAATTATTCTTTAGCTTTTTGAAAATTTTATTTCAATAAATAATTTGCATGTTATAAAAAAAAAGAAATATTTCACCTAAACATACTAACAGGTGAAGTAAATGGTGATATTCTGTTGGTCGATGTAAGACTTTATAGCACTGTTAATTTTTTGTCATTTTCTAACTTTAGTATACCTAAGTTACGCAGTGAGACAGAAAATTGACACATTTGTAAAGAATCATGTCATAAATAAAAGCTTTAAATAGTACTACTTATAGATTAAAGTTAGACTCATACAAAAAATGTTATATACCAATAATTGAAATGTATTAATAATAATAAAAAAATTATAATGAGCCTCATCTTTATAAGCTCACATAAGAAGTTTAACATCTTTAGTTTTTAATATTATTCCCAAGTTTAATTTTTTTTTATCTGATTCTAATTCATAATATTTACACATATTTAGCAACACACTATAAATTTTTGTCCTTGTTAGTTGCATGTAATTTAGGAGACAAACTATAACTTCCCCTTTCAGGAACAATTCTACTTCCCCTCGATTTCTTACTTTTTTCAAATAGATACGTCGCTAAAGAAGTTAAACTTCAATAAATAAATGACAAAATAAATGATTAACATGGCAGCTACAAATTGATTTAAAATCAGAAAAGTTGCAATCAGTTAAAAAGTTCCAGCAAATTGAACGATAGATTTTCACATTTGATATATTATAATGAATAAAATGATATTTCTGTTAAAGCGTAGGTTGACTCGAGTAACAACTAGTAATAAATATTATAAAATTTGCTATTCGTTTGTAGGGTTACATAATATGGTTTTACATGTAGAAATTAATCGAAGCATGCTTGTCAGCTACCTAGCTAATTTATTTTTGACAGATCTTCAGAACAAAAGAACAGCAGTTTTTTTTTTCAAAATATTTCCGAAACTGTGAAGCTTAAAAAAACTACGAAACTTACAGAAAAATATTTTAGAAACTTTCTAAATTTCAGATGGGGACATTTGGTTTTACTGAATGTTAAATGAAATTGATAAAACTTTTTTAAACTGTATTTTTTTAATGAAAACATTAATTTTAAGATATCAACTTGGTTTTTGTCATTAGAGATAAAAGTAACATTAATTTTGATACAGTATTAAGGGAGATATTTCATACCGACAAAAAAAAAACACCTTTGAGAAATAATAAGTATATGTCCAAAAATCGGATTTTCGCGATAATCCTAGGAAAAAATCCGGATTCCAATTACCCGGTTTTTTGCAATCTTCCTAGGATCCAATTACATATTTCAAAGGTGTATTTAAATTGGTGTAAATGTTCGATGATAGTAATGTTGCAATTAAGAAACAAACTGTTAATTTAAGGGGTATATTAAGGGGTTAAATTTTTGAATTTGACCAAAAACAAACTTAAGTTCATGTAATAAAACCAGACTGCCAGTATTAGCAAATACACTATATTGTCGGCAGGGTTTGAGCACTGCGACCCGGTTTTTTTTTTTTGAATCTAAGACACTTTTCCCCCCTTAAGTCCCGCTACCCTTCATCCAGGTCTGGGTTTTTGTATTCGGATATTACTAAAGAGGTATTGTACAAATTTTCACAGTGCCTCAAATACCTACCCAAAAATGTCTACCAGCTTTCGCGGCCTATATAGTTCATCCACCAAATCCAAGCCAGTTTTTTAACATTGCGTTTAGCTCCTTATATTTTACTTCGTGAACAATACGCATGCAATTTTTCTTGATTCGGACATAAAAATCGCTGAGCTAAAATTACGTGCGGGAATTTAAACAGATATTATGTGATAACATTGCGTGCACAGAAATCAAGGGGAGAAATAATGATTTGATTATCAGATATTATGCATTAATGTGGGAGAATTTTTATACACACAAAGGGTGGTTTTACTAACATAAGTAAAGGGGGAACCAACATACATATTCATGAATTTATCTTCAACAAGTTAATAAATTAAATAAAAAACGATTCGTTCCACCGCTCATTTCATTATTCTAAACACATTTAAATTGAAGTAGTTACTTATAATATATTAATGCTAATTTCAAGTGTTTTTCAAAAGCGCAAATAACCGTAAAAATATAAAATTTTGTTGGAAGTAAGGAGAATAAGTATGATTTTCATTTGAGAAAGTGAGAAAAAACACGTAAAAAGTTAAATTAAAATAAAAATGATTTGTCGGGAAAAAGGACTTTTTAAGTAAACACTTATTTGTTATTTACAGCGACGTTTCGTTCCTTGTTTGGAACTTTTTCAAGCTTTAATAACTATAATAATAATAGTTATTAAACTATTAACTATAATAAAACTATTAACTATAATAATAATAGTTATTAAAGCTTGAAAAAGTTCCAAACAAGGAACGAAACGTCGCTGTAAATAACAAATAAGTGTTTACTTAAAAAGTCCTTTTTCCCGACAAATCATTTTTATATTAATTACCAAGGACAAAAAAGAAATAAAGTCAGAAAAAAGTTAAAATTAGACTTTTGAAAAAAATTCTAATACAAAATAAAATACATACGCTCATATTAATTTTTTATTTGTACTTTCTTGTTTTCTCAAAAAAAGGAAAATAGTAAAAACGGATAGTAAAACATATAATAAATACGATACAGGGTCGTAACTAGGTAGGGGCAACAGGGGCACTTGCCCAGGGTCCAGATTGAAAGGGGGCCCAGAAAGGCCACTTAAAAAAAATCATCTCAGTGGCGGGCAGAAACAATTGAAAGAATAATTATTTTGTATTTATTAAGTCTCTTACCAAACTTAAAAAAAAATGAAAAAAACAGGAGCTTCAGATTTTTTTTTTTATTAAAATGGAGCCCAATTTGAAAGTCTCACCCAGGTTCCACAAAAAATTACGTCCCTGGGTATATATATTATATTCTAGCGGCCTGGTTCGACTTCGTCTGGATTTGTAGGTTGTCTATTAAAAATATACATATTATGCTACAGTGGACTTTCTTATAGAATAATAGGCATATTGAGATATTAAGACACTACAAGGACAAAGGTAGTGGAGCCTTCGGTTCTACCGTATTAGTCTTGCATCGCGGGGCTGCGCCTAGCTCAGCAGCATCAACCATAGTGAAGTCTTTGGTTTTGCCGTATTACAGTTATGCCTCGCGGGGCTATGACATTCATTTAATAAGAATAATTCGAATAGAAAAAAGAGTTGTTTTTTTTGCAGAATTTTCCACTTTTCCGGACAATTTTTCTAATTTTTCTTTTCCTATAAAAACTTTATTCCGATTATTACGAACATTTAAAAAAAATAGCCAAAATAGTTCCAGCCGTTTTCACGTGATGCGCTTACCAACGAACAGCATTTAATTTTATTCATATAGATAAAAATATTTCATAATTTTAAAAAAATCACTACACTGGTGTCTTTTTAAAAAATGGGAAAAATTACAAATTGATAGATTTAAGGGGGTCGTCTGGTGTGACAACTGTTTTTTTCACGCTTTTTTGGGAATTTTTCGTGGCGAACAATGAATGTATACTACCTTAATATTTTCATCATGTATTTATTGACATTTCACCAATCTTTCCAAATTTTTTCACGTTGAAATGTACAGTTCAACCGACTGTAGATCTCCGAGATGACGCCCATGTAAAAAAAAGTCGGCTGACGGTTGCCACGATACATACTGTTCTGCTTATGTAAAATCAACAAATCAAATTGCGTTTTAATTGGTAGGCCTGTGACTACAGCCGGTACCAGAATTAAGTCGAAATATTGAAAACTTCATGTTTGGCGAAGATTTGAAAAAAAATTTACGATTTTCAACGTTTTTTTTACTATTCCAGCTTGAAAAATAAAAAAAACTATTACAGTTATCACAACGATTTTGGTTCGGGCTAGAACTATAGATGTACTGAAGATACCATAAAAATTTCAACGCAATCAGATCATTAGTTTTTGAGATATCGTGGCAACCATTTTAAAAAATACAGTTTCGAGAAAAACGTGTTTGAAAAATCAAGTAAGTATGCGTAACACAAAAAAGCACTTGACTCACGATCTACCTCTGTAACTTTCCAACGACTTCGAATTTCGAAAAACTCTTTCACAAACATAATCTGAAGATCCTAAAAAGGCGATTTAAGCAAAAAAAAAATTTCGGTTTTTTTGACCCCTCACACCAGACGACCCCCTTAAATAGAATTTTCTTCATACGAAGTCGAAAGTACGTACTTTCGGCCTCGATTTTAAGACAGAACGTTAACACTTATGAATTGCTGGAATTACACGCATGCCGTCTGTAACAGCGGGCCAAAACAGTTTTCTCGTGCACACTGATACGAATGCACGTACTTTCGACCGGGTATGAACAAAAATAGTATACATCACACGACCAGAAAGTTGAAATTCCTGCCCTTACGATCTAATATACTATTTGCGGGCATTAAAACCAAAACAAAACTGATTCAAATTCAACTGTAATTAGAAATGCTGTCCAGTTATTTATGCAAGCAGGTTTGTTTTTTATAACCTGTACTTAACGTGTGATTGAGTGAGAGAGAGAGAGAACGGTGCTGTGTTGAACATTTCCGCTTCCGGTGGACTAGCTGTGGGTGACTTGCCACCCGTTAATCTGATCATTAATTGACAAAGAAATGCGCTATACCGTAATGCGTTATCTCTCTTATTTTTAGTCATTTATTACCATACAGATTTGGAAAATAAAGTTGTAAATGATAAAAAAAGCTTAACAGTTAATTCATCCTAACAAAGCAATTGTAACATTAAATTCACTACATGCGAGAGTCCATTTTTTTAGCTAGGCAACGCTAGACACGAATCCTCTCAGTAGTAAGAGTATGAATGAAACATGTGATTTTTTTCTTATTATTAAATTTAATTAATTTTACTCAATGCTGTAATAATAAATGCTAAGATCATCCTGTGCTCACCACCACATAGTCAAATGCAATATTGGTTTTTAGTCTTACAAATAAAATTAGAGTTTAAAACGCTAGAACAACACGCTTTTATGAACTAAAAAATGCAAAATAATTTTACAAAAAAATTGGCTTTACTGTAAAAAGTGTGGAGTGCTAATTATCGGTAACAAATTTTTCATTTTTAAACGTAGAGCTATTATGAAAATTTAAGTAGATAACATCCCACGCTTTTTACAGTAAAGCTAATTTTGTTGTCAAATTATTTTGCATTAGTTCATAAAAGCGTGTTGTTTTAGTTTTTTAAACTCCAGTTTTAATTACAAAACTAAAAAACAATACTGCCTTTCATTATGAGGTAGGCAACTCAACGTACGTAACTGTACAGCGTGTTAGCTTGCTTGCTGTAATTTTTCAAGTTTTTTTTATCATGAAAGTTCTGGTCAGGATGATGGGACAAACTTATTAAATTATTGTATTGTCATCGGTCCTTGATAAGTGTGCAAAGTTTCAGTTTAATCTGACGTTTTGAAGAGGATGAATTTCACGTTCAAAGATTCCGTTACAAGCAAATTTACATTTGCTTAAAGAAATCCGTTACTTGGTTCTGCGTTTCTGTTTTTACATTTTGTGTATATTTTTCCAGTTCATAAATTTTATCAAATATTTTTTTATCAACAACCGTCAAGTATTAAAAAAACTTGTGGAACGTCGCCAGTGCATTTAAAGCTATTAATACGTTCGACTATCGTTTATAGAGGTAGTAGTCTCAGTTATAGAGGTCCATGAGTGAAAAACGTCTTTCTCTTATAGAGATTTCTGTTTCTCACTTATAGAATAGAATAGAATACATTTATTATCCGAAATAGCCAACAAGCAGGATTCGTCAAATTAAATTTAAAAAATACATTATAAAATCATATACATGTATCATAAAATTCATTAGCGGAATATATAAACAATCTTTAATTAATAATGACTTTTTAAATTTAGACAATGGTAATCTCTTCATGTCAGTAGGCAGACAGTTATAGTATTTTAAAGTCGAATATTCAGGGCTATTACGAAAAAGACTTAGGTTTGGGAAGCAAAATTGAGTTATTATTACGCGTTTTATAATTATGCATTGCACTGTGAGTTGGATTAGAGATGGGAAAAACGGGTCTTTTTAGTGATCTGCATCTTTGCATCTGGATCCCGTATGTGAGCCGGCTCACTGAACCAGTTCAAAAAGAGCCGAGTTCTGAATATGTTATTGCAGTCTGCCACTGAGTTACCTAGTTCAGTCAATCATATCACGACCTGTATAGAATCAAGAATGCATAGCCAAACATGTGATGCATGAGTCATTTGAGCTGACAGATGCATCAAAGCAAGAACTGATATACGTAAGTGTAAAATGTGCTTCTGTGTGTTAAGTGTTTCACTGAGTTATGCGGATCCGTTGATCCGTCGGCTCAAAACAAAGTGAGTCGGCTGTCACGGATCTTCTGTCGGAGTCGGCTCTTTGAACCGGTTCAGATCTGAGTTACCCAACTCTTATCTGCAAATGACATAGCAAGTGATAGACATATATTGATGAAACAGTAAGAATTAGATGTGTCTTGAAATAATTTTTGCAGCTATCACAGAAACCCAGAGGTTTTATAGAGAGTATCAAAGACGGTACCTGGCAATTACTCTCACTTAGAGAGTTTTCTCGCTTACCCAGTTCTCACTAGAGTTGAGTAACTCAGATCTGAACCGGTTCAAAGAGCCGACTCCGACAGAAGATCCGTGACAGCCGACTCACTTTGTTTTGAGCCGACGGATCAACGGATCCGCATAACTCAGTGAAACACTTAACACACAGAAGCACATTTTACACTTACGTATCAGTTCTCGCTTTGATGCATCTGTCAGCTCAAACGACTCATGCATCGCATGTTTGGCTATGCATTCTTGATTCTATACAGGTTGTGATATGATTGACTGAACTAGGTAACTCAGTGGCAGACTGCAGTAACATATTCAAAACTCGGCTTTTTTTAACCGGTTCAGAGAGCCGGCTCACATACGGGATCCAGATGCAAATATGCAGATCACTAAAAAGACCCGTTTTTCCCATCTCTATCAGGGACTGACTAAATAAATATTATGGTTAGTAATAGGTGAACAATAGAAACGTAGTACCATGTTGAGAGCAAGTTGGTATAGGTGAGAGGTGCGATATTAGATCCACGTCCGTGTGTCTGTTACCATGAACGGGGTTTGACCGCACGACCAGTGGGAACTACGCTTGCTTAGTCGACCGCAATGTCCATGAACAACTCCACTCCGTGCTATCTAATCACGACCGAATAACACCCATGCTGTTATCATAACCAAACTCGGTTCAATTCATCGCCAAAATACTTCAACAGACCAAGCAAACCAATTCAATCGATTTTAAACGCTAATCATTTGGAAATCAGCTTACAACCACCTCGTTATATATACAGTGAATTTATTAAGATGAAACATACAAATTTCCGTTTACATGGTTACACAATAACATTTCTGACAGCAATGTTATTACGCGTTTATTTTAAAAAACTTTTAAAAAAAATATTAACCTCCTTCAAAAAAATCACTAAAAAGATGAAAATAATGAAATTTTGAGGTCGGAGCTAATTTCATCACGAAAACTTTTAATTACATATCTACTTTTATTAAATAGGCGCCGACCTCAAAATTTCATTATTTTCATCTTTTTATTATATATATTTATTATAATACCACTTGGGGATTTGGCTACCACCAAAAAGCATTTTGGCCAGTAACATCTACATATATAATTTCCTAATATGTGTCCGGATGTCCAGATGTCTTTCCAGACCCTCCAGAAGGCCCCAGTAGACTTAGGAAATTGAAATTTGGTACACTTATAGTAAAAAACACGGGACAGATCCTAATGGAGTCGGATTTTCGATTTTTTCTCCGGTGATCGAAATGGTTTTTTTTTTTTTTTTTTTTAAACTTCATGGAACATAACAGGTCATGAACGGGTGGTTGGTTGCTTTCGTTAGGAACAACAAACTCTGAAGCATTCTGATATCAAATGTAAAATAAGTTTTCCAATAAAAATTAATTGTTTTTTAAACTAATAATCAGTTGAAAAAACTGTTGAATAAGTGAGAGCATAGTGAGTTATTAGTTTACGGATTATATTCTACATTATATCTAAAATAAGGATGCTATTTTGAATATTTAAACTTCGATTGCGTCTAACGGAGATAGGCTTAACAACTAGTTACATAATAAATCAACATCACAAAACAGCCATGAGCCAGACACGGAATTCGAACCCACGACAGTCCGATCAAGAAGCCAGTACGCTAACCACAGAACCACAACGGTCCTCCTCAGTAACCTCAAACTTAACAGTGTTGGATCACTTTCACACAGTTTGTACTGAGACCCAGTGGTAAGAGGCGAGGTAGGCAAAAGACATATTGTGGGTGTGACCTTCTTTAGCTCTGTCTCGCTCAAATCATCCGCACGTTTAATTTTTGGCTGGTGCCACACTACGAAGCTATTGCAAGGGTGCCGATTTCAATTGATTCCTCTAATTTTTGGAAATATTTTGAAGATTTAAAAAACTTTTCCGAAAAAGGAAGAGTCATTTTATGTTTGTGATGGAACAATTTTGTGAAATAAGTACGAATAAGGTCGTAGTGTGACATTGAAAACGTGTGTTTTTTTGGCACAATTAATGCCAACTTTTTTCTAGCAAATCGTACTTCAATTACAAAAGTAGTCCATTAGAGACCTAGAGTTGTCCTTTATCTTCCTTATAGAGAATGAATTTTTGCAGAATGTTGACAATCAGTGGACAGTCGAAGCTCTACTTTTGGTTTAAATTCAGAGCGTTCAGACAGCCTTAACGGTTTGTCCAAAGGAATCGTGGAAATTTCAAACAGATTTTACCACAGGAATAAAGAACAACGGTATGTTAGACATTATAGCGTTGACAGTTCTGCGTGTCCACTATTAACTTCAGTGGATATAATTGAACGTTATGCGATCGCAATTCAACCCTACACAACACGACATTTCACCCTTCGTACACTAAAACCACTAACCGTGACATACAACTGTCCACCACACCACACGCATAAACCCAACACCAAAGAGCTAGACAACAACACGTTCAATACATAGATGTGCATGCTCCGTCTTTGTTTTATAATAGTCAAATGGCTTTTCACCCCCAAGCGGAAATGTGAGTGATAAAGTAAGGTGTAAGTTATCCTACGTACAAACAATGTAATCGCGGTCTGTTGTCTTTATTTAACTTGAGCTATGGTAGGAATAAAACTCGGTACAATGGGGGTTGTGATTTTTGCTGGAAGCAAAAGAGCGTGGGAATTACAAAATCACATACGAAATTCGTGTATCAAACAATTAAGGAAGCCGATTTGTGTGCTGATTCATGGGACAAAAGCCGGTTGTTATACTTCAATGATGTATTCACAAAACCACTAATTAGGAAGGCATATAATTAATTTGAATTACAATTATTAATCTGCACCCAAAATTTGTTGGTGGAATTTTCGGTTCAAAACGTTCTGTAGTCACCATTTTACACTGTATAAGCAATTAAGGGGGTGATGGGTTCTAAACGATTTTTTTCGTATAAATTGTTTCCTTAATATGTATAGAATATGCTGGTAAAGTGATTTTTTCAAATTCGAAGTCGTTAGAACGGGCAGGTGTTCGGAGCGCTGAGTTGAGTAGTGGGGCACTAGGCCTATTGTGACGTGTCGTTTTGGTGCCTGAGACCCTTCAATACAAATGTACATTCATATATACATGTATAGAAGGCGATTTCGATGATGAGTTGTTATTTCAAACCAGGCATCGCAGATTGAAGGTAAGTAAAGATTTTCATAGCTTAAACCGTACTTGAAACTTGAAACGCGTTTTACTCAAAACTGTGTTTTTCGAGCTTGTCTCCAAGATAGCTCAAGAACGGTTTGACCGATTCACTTGCATTTTATAGGGTAGACTCAACACATATAGAGCCATCGCGTGAACCAGAATCATTAATAAATTCCAAGTATTTCTATTTTTTTCGTAACGAGATAATGAAAAAAAAATCAAAAAATTTTAAACTTTTTTTTTAAAAGTTTGTCGAAAATTCAATTTTCAAAATTTTCAAATGATTCTAGTTCATGCGGTGAGTATAGGCTTACAAATTAAAATGCCGTTGGTCTTTTTAATTTCAGATTACCCAATCAGCCGAAATCATGGAGACCATGAGCACACTTTTTTTCGAGGCGGGTGTTTTTAGACTGGTACAACTCACGATCCAAAGAAGATTTTTAGCTGAAAATTTATATGTGTACTCTCGAAATACCAATAAACAAATAGTAAATAATTCAAAGTTCTACCTTTGTATTTGTCGTCAAAAAAAATTCCTAAAAACTGCCTTAAAAACCGGCCGTCACACTTGGTGACCATCTTGAAATCTTAAATTGAAAAATTCATCAGAAAAAGTTTGTTTTTATTATTAACTAACCGCTATCCCCGGCTTCGCACGCAATTGAAACGAAACTCGGCAGCGATAACAGCAGTAGAGCCTTCGGCTCTACCGTATTACTATCTTACTTTTATCCCAAAAATAAGCCTCAAGTGGATGAAGGGGAGATGGAGGAACATTCTTAAAGGATACGCTGTGTTTATGAAATTGCTTAAGCAAAATTCGTGAGTTTCGGGAAAAAATAATTTTTTTAGAAAATAATGAAATACGTGTTTGACTGTCTTTTGAAAACATCTACACGAACAGGGTGGGGGTGGATTTTAAATAAAAGAACTACACTAAATGGACGAAGTCGCGACTAAAAGTGATATCAGACGGTTCATTCCGAATGAATGTTCATTTGACTGAATGTTCATTTTTGTTTCATTCCGCGTTCACACGGCACAGACAGAATGACATAAAAATGAACGTTCATCCAGTCTTTTCCTCGAAGATTTCGTCGAATGAAGTTTTGCGCCTTGGAATTCGTTTGATTTGTGATCATTTGATCGAAGAATTGTCAAAAAAGAAGCAACGTCTAAGTTTAAATCATTAGAGATTTTTAAAGAATGTGTCTGTATTGTTCTGTTTTGTATTCGTCGAGTTTGTGGTTCCAAAGATATTGATAATTTTTGAAATTCTCCAAAAACAGCAGCGTGTTTTGGTCGTTCCACTCGAATACCATTTTGTGTCATACACAGACAGAATATATTCACTATGCAGTGTCGTAGTCCCAAGTCCGTCCGCTACAAGACACGACACAAAAGTATCGAATCCGAATGAATGTTCTTCATTTTACGTTCATTCAGAGTGCGAATGAATCATGCCGAATGTCGATATCTAGCGTTGTTGGATCGGTTCATTAACGAATTCATTTTTTATTGTTATTTCATTTTGTGTTTCGAATGAAAGATGTTGAATGAAAGACAAATAAACAAAAAATGAACTGTCTGATATCACCTTAATATAAATATTATGTACTGATTTGCACTGATTTTTTACTTGGTAGAACATGAGTAATAATAACAAATAAATAAAAACCCGGGTCGCAGTGCCCAACCCCTGCCGACAATATAGTGTATTTGCTTATACAGGTAGTGTGGCTTTATTACGCGAACTTAAGTTGGTTTTTGGGCAAAATTGAAAATTTAACTCCTTAATACACCCCTTAAAATAACATTTTTTTTCTTAATTGTAATATTATTATCAATCTAACGTCTACACCGAATTAAATACACCCTTCAATAAATAAATCACTATCTGCAAATTAGTGTTTTTAAAAAAATTGTAAGTCCGGTCCTGTTGAGCCGATTTTATTAAAATTTTAGGAGCACTTTTTAATTGCTATTAAAGGGTTAAATTTCAATTTTGAAACGATTCTGAGAATTTTTTAGGTATTTTTGGACCCAAAAACTTTTTTCAACCCCTAAAAACCACCCTTAAACTGACCCGATTGGGCCCATTTTAAATAGGCTTCGTGTGGTGATGGATTTCAACATGTGTACCAAATTTCGTTAAAATGAATTAACTCCTTCGAAAGTTATTGCCCGCACACATATATACCTATATATATATATATATATATATATATATATATATATATATATATATATATATAGGTATATATAAATATATATATATATATATATATACATATATATATAAACATTTTCAAAAATGGTGCCAAAGTGTTTAGGAGGTTATGAAACGTCGAGAAATTTTGGTCCGACCCCTAGGTCCCGCCATCCGACCGACGCCAATAGTGTATGTTGCCATATGGCAAATACACTAAAAACACTTGAAAATTCTACAAAAAAAATATTTCTCGATGATCGTTTCGAACAATAAGTCCATCCTCAGGAATATAAATTAAACGATCGTCGAGAAATAATTTTTTTGTTGAATTAAATAATAAATAAACAAATAATAATATTTATTTGCTTTGCCAATAAAGGATACAAAATCGTCACGGTGGATCCATCAAGGACAGTAGTAGGTCCATCAAGGACTCAATCATTCATAACTTAAAAACTCATCCAATTTGTAAAAAGCGTTTGATAATAAAAATTCTTTTAAGTATTTTTTAAACTTCGACAGTTTATCGCATTGTTTAATATTTTGAGATAGTTTATTATAAACAGCAATACCTAAAATATTTGGGGATTTCGTGGAGACGGTTAATCGATTAAAAGGAATTCAGATTTTCATCTGGTATTTAAGTTATGAATGTCCGAGTTCTTGATGAACCTACTAAGGTTCTTAAAAACATAAGTCGACAGTTCATAAATTTGTATGCAAACTAATGTAAGTATTCTATATTTCTTAAATATATTTTCAACCGTTTTTATTTATCTGTTATTATTGTGCTGATACAGACATGATCGGCCAAATGCCAAACACTGGATGACAGAAATGTGGACGGAGAGACTTGATGATGATGTGATGGAGTCAGCCACCGTAGATCCGCGACCGACACTACCGTCATCTCATTCACGTGGTTATAATCAACCTGATATCGTCATTTGTAATCAACAAACGCTGCCGAGCCCTTCCTGTGCGATTATCATACAAACTGTCTTTTGAACACGGACCCACAAGGGAAATTCGTTATTCATTTTAAGGCTGTTGGAACGCTCTGAATCTAAGTCAAAAATAGAGCTTCGGCTGTCAGAAATGGGTTCATTTTTTCGGATTATTTTCATGATATTAATCTAATCCGATGTTGGTGGGTATACCTTCAAACTAGTGATAGGAATAAGCTACTGGATTATTTAGACATATTTATAAAGCAGATTTATGCTAAATCCAGGCATGGATTAACGTATTACAAGGACAATTTCTCACACCGTAGAAACTTTAATCATGTCAAAATATTTTTAGAATCCCTCCTATCAAACACAGAAAAAGTGAAAAAAAATCCATATTTTTTATTTTAAAATAATAGATAGAAAAAAAACTAAAAAAAAACACTCTTTATAAATAATAAACGTTTCCAATTAGCTAGAAATGAAAAATGTATTTCTGATATTAAGGCTGTCGGAACGCTCTGAATTTAAGCCAAAAATAGAGCTTCGGCTGTTAATTGATTGTAGACTTATTCGTCAACATTCTGCAGAAATTCTTTGTCTATAAGGAAGATAAAGGCCAAATCTAGGTCTCTAGTGGACTACTTTTGTAATTTATGTACGATTTACTAGAAAAAAGTTGGCATTAATTGTACCAAAAAAAACACACGTTTTCAATGACACTATGACCTTATTCGTACTTATTTCACAAAACTGTTCCCTCACAAACCTAAAGTTACTCTTCCTTTTTCGGAAAAGTTTTTTAAATCTTTAAAATATTTCCAATAATTAGAGTAATCAATTGACAGCGGCACCCTTGCAATAACATTTTTTAGCCTCGTAGTTGGCACCAGCCAAAAATTGAAACGTGCGGATGATTTGAGCGAGACAGAACTAAAGAAGGTCACACCCACACGTCGCCTCTTACCGCTGGGTCTCAGCACAAACTGTGTGAAAGCGATCCAACATTTAATAGAACAAAACCAACGAAATCGATAAATATCGTTTTAGGCTCGTGGCAAATTCATCGGGTGGGGCCCTTGTAACGCTACAACGTTACAGATATCAAGTAAATCTATCAAACGAGCTAGTGATAACTGTCGAGGAAGAGTGCACTTTTCGGGTCACTAAAACACGGTCTAGCGACCCTAAGGAAAGCGTTACACCCTCCCTTTCTGTGAAAAAGCTCAACCAACGTTATAGTTTGTTATTTTTTTTTATAAAACACCACGCCAAGTACATTACAAACGCTATAATAATTAGTTGATTTTCTAGTAACCTTTAATTCAAATAACATATTTGACTGAAATCACAATTTTAAATTTTAGTACAAAATTATAATCATTAAAATTCCTTTTTTCGGGCTTTATGTTTGGAAAAAGTGTTAATGACATCATCAAAGTTCAAATTTTGGGCCTTGGAATGATCGATGGATAGTATAGCTAAGTTGTGTAACATTTATTGTCCCATATAAGTTTTCATCAATTTTAATTTTGAAAATGATCGCTCGTAGTCACAGGGATAGTTACAAATGCAGTGCAAACTTAAGAAAAGCTTGAAGAAACCAAATAATTCTTTATCTACACTAATATTATAAAGAGGAAAGATTTGTATTTTTGTGTGTATGTTTGTAATGAATAAACTCAAAAACTACTGTGCCGATTTAAAAAATTCTTTCACCATTAGAAAGCTACATTCACCCTCAGTAACATAGGCTATATTTATTGCTACAAAATATTAGGGATCCTTACTAAAACTTTAGCAACGTAACCCAAGGTGTAAAAAAAACGCCATAAAACATCTTTCGTCGCATGCGCTGCGGAAACTATTGATAGAACAAAAGTATGTTCTACAATATTAAAGAACATATCAATAACGACAAAAAACTTCGCGATACTATATGTCCAACTATTATCGTTATGTCACAATAATCACTTTTTACATTTTAATAATCTATATAGATAAAAGACGATGTATATGTAATCTATGGACTCCAAACGGGTAGACCATTTTTGATGAAATTTTCAGACAATCTTTAGATTAGCCCAGCGGGTGATCTTCTGAAGTTTGGTAGCGATCGGATCAACAGAATTTTTTTAATTTCTTTTTGGGAAATAAGATTTTTCTTCGATTTTTGAACATTCACAAATAAAAGCGATTGAATTCGCGCAAATTCAATACACGTTGAGAATTTAATGATAATGATTCTCATCTTTTATATCCTATATATTACATTTACACCCGGGCGAAGCCGGACTGGACCGCTAGTGATTAATAAATCAACAAGTTCTTCTATAGAACATGACTTTTCTATTTCGAGTCTTAAAAGTGGATCGAAAACTGAGATTTCATTTCTTTCAGCTACAGCGTTGCGTTTACAAGTGGCGAGGACTTTATTACGTATCGAATGCGTTCTAAAACCGGGTGATATCTTTTTTTTACAAATACGTTCAAATCTTGATACATTTTTTTGTTTAATTTGTGTATGTACTTTAGTAAATATCTTAAATTAATAAAACTAATAAATTTTACAACTCGCTTAATTTTAAGGTATTAAAATTACAAAATGCCTCAAAGATTTTTTTTGCGCAAAATTTTTAAAAAATCAGTTAAGTCGGTTACGTTCCATACCCTTCAGCCAGGTCTGTGTTTTTGAAATCGGATATTACTAAAGGGGTATTGTATAAATTTAACCTACTCAAAAATGTCTAACAGCTCTCCTACTATTATTATAATACATGGCATGAAAATAGAAATTTGATAATTATTCAATATAGGTAATTGACGACAAAATGAACAGAATGACGCCTGAATGAAGGCTTACATATTAAATGTATTGTTAATAAACTAACGCGTTTTTCAAACGAAAATAGAAGAACACGCAGTAAATGACGTAAATTTGACACGTGTATTTAACATAACCTCAATGTGGGGTCAGGGCTCCAACGCAGCCTGAAAGTCTGGAGTTCTGTTAACGACATTAACACGTGGTCGCATCCCATCTTTTGAACGAGACGTCGCCTATAATAAATACTAAAAAAACCCGGGTCGCAGTGCCAAAACCCTGCCGACAATATAGTGTATTTGCTTGTATAGGGCCGCGTGGTTTTATACTTTTATTATGTGAAATTAAGTTTGTTTTTGGGCAAAATAAAAAATTTAACCCCTTAATACACCCCTTAAAATAACATTTTTTTCTTAATTGTAATATTATTATCAATCTAACGTCTACACCGAATTAAATACACCCTTCAATAAATAAGTCACTATCTGCAAATTAGTGTTTTCAAAAAATTTGTAAGTCCGGTCCTGTTGAGCCGATTTTATTAAAATTTTAGGGGCACTTTTTAATTGCTACTGACAGGTTAAATATCAATTTTGAAACGATTCTGAGAATTTTTTCGGAATTTTGGGGCCCAAAAACCCCTAAAAACTACCCTTAAAATGGCCCGATTAGGCCCATTTTAAATAGGCTTCTTGCGGTGATGGATTTCAACACGTGGCCTAAATTTCGTTGAAATCAATTAACTCTTTCGAAAGTTATCGCGCGTACACATATATATATATATATATATATATATATATATATATACGTATATAAATATATATATATATATATATATATATACATATATATATATAAACATTTTTAAAAATGGTGGCAAAGTGTTTAGGAGGTTATGAAACGTCGAGAAATTTTGGTCCGACCCCTAGGTCCCGCCATCCGACCGACGCCAATAGTGTATGTTGCTTTATGGCAAATACACTAATTACCTCTCCAACGGTTTAATGATTCACGACAATGAAACAATTGTTATTTTTTTCTTGCCCGAATAAAATCAATATATATATGTCGTAGGATAATTGAAAAAATCGGGCGAAAATCCTAGGACGATTGTAAACAACCGGATTCCAATTACCTGGTTTTTTGCAAAAGTCCTAGGCTTTTCGCGAAAATACTATTTTTTTATTGCTGTTCGTTGGTAAGCGCATTACTTGAGAACGGTTGGACCGATTTGGTTACTTTCAGGGTTTCGTACATCAAAAGGTAAAAACGAAACCCTTATAGGATCACTCGTGTGTCTGACCGACCTACTGTCACAGTCAATTTGCTCCGAACTACTGTACCGATTGAGTTGAAATTTGGTACACATATGTAAGTCGGTAACCATAAGATGGACATGTAAAGTAAATAAATGAATTTTGACACAGAGGTCATTTTTGGGGAAAAAATTAGGAAATTAAAAAAAAAAAAGTTTGACAAACTGTATCGTGTGACATATCAAATGAAAGAGCTTGTCGTAAGGGTCTCAAATATATTTTTTTAATAATTTTATAATAAATAATTTTAAAGTTATTTAAGAAAATAGATGACAATTGATCATTGCCCCCCTCTTAGCTCCTACTGGACCGATCGAGTTGAAATTTAGTACACATATGTAAGTCAGTGACCCAAAAACAGATGTACGACGTAAATAAATGAATTTTGAACATGAGGGTCATTTTTGGGGAAAAAATTAGGAAATTAAAAAAAAATTGGCAAACTGTACCGTGTGACATATCAAATGAAAGAGCTTGTCATAAGGGTCTCAAATATATTTTTTTTAATAATTTTAAAATAAATAGTTTTAAAGTTATTTAAGAAAATAGATGAACAATTGACCATCCCCCCCCCCCCTTATCCCGAAAGTACTGAGCCTAAAATTTTGAAAAAAATAGGGAATGTCGGGTCTCACCCATAGTTAACAGGAAAACCTAAACGGAAATCTTAAATCTTAAAGTACTCACGGAAAACGGAATAGTACGAAACCCTTATCTTGCGAGTTCGACTCGCACTTGACCAGTTTTTTTTTAAATGTTCGTAGTAGTCCGAAGTTCAGCTCAATGGGTTAACGGGAGAAGGGTAAAAATTTTAAAAGTGCGTTTTGCACTCGGATGAAGCCGGGCAGGTCCGCTAGTTATCATAATAGTGTATTGTCATCATTGTACCAAATTTCGGATCAATCCGTCAACAGGAAGAAGGTAAAATTTCAAATACAAGATTTGATCCACACAGTTTGGAGATGCCACTATGGGAGAAGTTTCTGTAACCCGTCTAATGGCAAAAATCGAGGAAGATGATTAATTACATGCATTTTCAAAATCTTATTTCGTGATTGGCACTTTCAATTTCACAACAAATTCTATACGTCTGTACTTTTGGAAAAAAAAATTGAGAAAATTTTTTGCGATATATCAATAATTACAATAAAATGTGGAAAAGTACTGATGACGTCAAGGCGACATGTGCGTATTTGTGGAGGAATCAAACAAAACCAGATAAATCCATTTTAAACAGTTTCTACTGCTACATTAAGGCTGTCGGAACGCTCCGAATTTAAGCCAAAAATAGAGCTTCGGCTATCAACTGATTGTAGACTTATTCGTCAACATTCTGTAAAAATTCTTTCTCTATAAGGAAGATAAAGGACAAATCTAGGTCTCTACTTTTGTAATTTATGTACGACTTACTAGAAAAAAGTTGGCATTAATTGTGTCAAAAAAACACACGTTTTCAATGTCACACTACGATCTTATTCGTACTTATTTCATAAAACTGTTCTATCACAAACCTAAAGTGACGCTTCCTTTTTCGGAAAAGTTTTTTAAATCTTCAGAACATTTCTACAAATTAGAGTAATCAACTGACAGCGGCACCCTTGCAATAGCATCTGTTAGCCTCGTAGTGTGGCACCAGCCAAAAATTGAAACGTGCGGATGATTAGAGCGAGACAGAACTAAAGAAAATCACACCCACAATATGTCTTTTGACTACCTCGTCTCTTACCGCTGAGTCTCAACACAAACTGTGTGAAAGTGATCCAACACTGTTAAGGCAAAAAACATCGCACATGTATTTTGTAAATAACAGAACATCTTTTTTTGAGAGTATCTGTTTGAAATTTTCTGTGACGTTTAAGAGCAAATATAGGAGAAACCTTGGCAACACAAAATTATATAAATTTAAACCAGCACTAAGAAAATAATCGCACCGATTTTAAACTTTCAGGGTACCTTTGGCACACTTTGAGGTTAAAAATGTATAGACGATATTCTTAGTTTATCCCTTATAAGCAAAGTTATACCAAGTTGTCCAAATATCTTTAAATATGCAATTTTTTTACCTTTTTTTCATCCAACATTTCCACTTCAATACAAATGTTTTCTTCGAAAGCCACTAATCACTTCTTGCAAGGAATATTTTTCAGTTTACAAAACCCTACTTTAATTTTCTGCACGATCATTATGTCCCGAGTAATTAATTAACAAAGTCAAAAAAGACTTTTTTGCTTTGATCGACGATTACTTAGCGCCAAATCATCGTAAAGAGTTTTCAAGAAGGTCAAATTAAAGCTAATTAAATTTTCTAAAAGAGCTTCATAGTGGCATGACCAATAAAAATTTTCCAAAGTCTATAGACCGTGTCAAAAGCGATAAAAAATTTGGAAAAAAATTTCTTCATTGGTTTTTGTACGATGACTCAAAAATCGCTTACGCTAAAAAAATTTAAAGTCCAGATTCGAAAACGAGATATTTTAAGCTAAAATTTCCTTTTTTTTATTTCCTGTACGGCCATTTTCCTCCCAGTTACCAGCCTGTTAAAAATCACCGAAAAATTTGGATTTTTTTTGATATCCTTTAATTTCTGCGACTAATAATATCTAAGTATTGCTCAAAAATATTTCCATAGACATGACCCAAAAGTATTTGTATTTGTATTTAAGGTAGTTGTCGTGGTTAAGGCACACCCTCAGAAAATTCTTAATTTTTGTAGGTATACTTATTAAGGACATGATAATACAATTACTCTGAAAATTTGAAGTCGATCAACCGTATATAATCCCAGATAAATTCAATTAAAAATTGGATAATTAACATTGATTGTATACGATCTCTGTATTTCTGAACCAGTTTCGTATTTATAACTAACTGTCAGAAACTTTCCAAAAACTGACAGTCTTTCAATGCATTTGTTATGAGTTTAAAAAAAATAAGAACAAATTTTTGACTATCTAATTATTTATAAATAACGGTTTAAAGTTCAACAATTTATAGAAAAGTATACATGCATATGAATACTGTATGGGTTACGTTTCCACGGGTACAGTCTTGCGTACAAATTATGGACCACTTAGCTACAAGCTAGTATACTTTTGTGGCGCGTATAATCTCTAATTTTTTTACAATATTGTACCACGACAACTACCTTAAATACTTCAAAAAATATTTTTCACAAGTCTGACATTTTGGTACCGGTTTTCAAAGGGGATTTATTCAGTTTAATTACATTCTGATGGATTTAGCCGTCCTCAGATACCAAGAAACCAAACCTATAACTCATTTTTTATAAAAAATGGATTTGTCTGGTTTTGTTTGATTGCTCCGCATTTGTACATGTCAAGTGAGATGATATTGATGAACTTGTCCTCCATTCAGGTGGGAAATATGTAACATACATGTGTGCATTTGCGTTCAAACAATTGCACGTCAGAAAGAATGCGACAACGTCACAGAGCGGCGTATTTACGAAACACACCTTTACGTTTAAAAAAATGTAGCGGTGAAAAAAATAAATATACGTACGTAGTGAAGAATTTCAATTATTTTTCAGTTTACATATGGATTACTCAATAATCTATTCCAACTGTGTAGGCTTTCACGGCTGGCGTTGTTGCAAAGCTTTTTGGTTTCCGGGCTTGTACGCCGTGGTCCATTTGTATTTCCACCTGACGTTTCGTCTACAACTGCGGTAGACATTATCAAAGGCGATGTGGTAGCAGGCGAAGTGTCCTTCTCGGCTGCTCACAAGCAAGTCGACCGCAGTTGTAGACGAAACGTCAGGTAGAAATACCAATGGACCACGGCGTACAAGCCCGGAAACCAAGAAGTTTTGAAACTTATTAAATTATTGTATTGTCATCGGTTCTTGATAAGTGCACTTTAAGTTTAATCTGACGTTTTGAAGTGGATGAATTTCACGTTCAAAGATTCCTTCACAAAAGTGTGTTGTTTTAGTTTTTTTAAACTCTATTTTTTTGTTTGCCTTTCGTACAGGTTTACATCCCGGACACGAGTGGATGCGGGCTGCGACGCTCGGTTGCTTCCGTTGGTCGCGGTGGTAACTTGATCGCCGCACACCGCACTGTGTTACATACGGATTACGGACACACAGATCAGGGTTTGTCGTTGTTACGCTCGTTGAAATTACACACAGATTCACAACCTGTTTCCTCTGTATTCCGGTGTTTTGCGAACTTAACAAATGTATATTGCACGGTATAATACTCGCCACGGTTTTAAAAGGTTCTGAAGTTAGACACAAACAGCGTCGCAAATACATATTTTAGAGCCGTCCTGGTTGTTTTGTGGGAAAGGAAGACTCCCACCACCTCCCAGTTACCGGCACAGAAGGTGCGCTCGTCGGTGATTGGCATCACTGGTTGTCGTGTCGCTTTCCTGCTATAAAGTACAGTCCAGTATGCTATTGTTAAGTTCTTTTTTTGATTGGTGATTGATCAAGATGCCTAATAAAGGTTTGCATAGACAAGCACGAAAAATAATTTTATGGATGACTTTATGTAAGGAATTAGACCTTTAGATTAAAGAACAATTAAAAATAATAATATAGCGCGAGTTTGTAGTTTTTCAATCGACTGTACCTGCGCAAGCCTCCATTTGCATCTAACTTCAGAACCTTTTAGAACCGTGACGCGTATAATAACTGACTACGTTTTGCTTTTAGACTTGAAATTCAGAGGAGAATTTCGGCTTGGGCCTGCGATGCCCGGGCTTAAAGCAGCACAATTTGAGGAGCCGACTAAAATTCGAAAGGTGACAAAAATGTAGAAGC
Source organism: Venustoraphidia nigricollis (assembly GCA_034508555.1). Lineage (NCBI taxonomy): Eukaryota > Metazoa > Arthropoda > Insecta > Raphidioptera > Raphidiidae > Venustoraphidia > Venustoraphidia nigricollis. The sequence goes on from JAVRKA010000046.1 coordinate 2,407,182, forward strand.
CTCTAGAGATTAAAAATCGCGGTCGCAGTGCCAAAATCCTGCCGACAATATAGTGTAATTGCTAATACAAGTAGTGTGACTTTGAATTTGTTTGTTTTTGGAAAAAATAAAAAAATCATCCCCTTAATACACCCCTTAAAATAATATTTTTTCTTAATTTCAATATTTCGTCTCTGTTTTATTAATTCATCGTCTGCACAAAATTATATACCTACAACCTTCAGGAAATAAAATTCTCTATCCGCAAACGTTTTCCTAAAATTTATAAGTCCGGTCCTGTCGAGTCGATTTTACTGAAATTTTAGGCACACCTTTTAATTGATACTAAAAGGTTAAATTTCAATTCTGAAAAATTCCGAGAATATTTTCGGTGTTTTTGGGGCTTAAAACAATTTTAAATTCTTAAATACATCCCTAAAATGGTACGATTGGCCCATTTTAAATAGGTTCGTGCGGTAATGGATTCCAGTGTGTGAACCAAATTTCGTTTAAATTAATACAAGCACTATTATATAAAAACATTTTCAAGAATGATGCCGAACTGTTCAGGTATCGTTGACAAAAAATTTCCAAAAAAGTGTTTTTTCAATATAACTTGCCCAATCTTTTTTATAACGGTTATAATAATTTCATAATTTCGGAAATATTTTGAAAATAAAAAAAAATCAGATGTTCTTTTGTTCCGAAGATCTGTCAAAAAGAAACTAGTTAGGTAGCTGACAAGCATGCTTTAATTAATTTTTACGTTAAACCGTATTATGTAACCAAGGAAACAAATACCATATATATTTGTTACTAGCCGTTACCCACGTCACTGCGCGTGTTAACAGACATTTTATTTTATTTCAAACGCCAATATTTATGAAGCTGGAATGATCCCGTTGCCCAGTTGGCTGGAATTTTTTAAAATAACTTTTAACAAACACCGTAGGGGTAAGCCACATCTCAATAGATCGGAAATAGCGGGAAGTTCCAGGGATGGCCTGCAGGGTCAACCGTTTTTCAGATTTTTTTTTATCCTGATGATCCTGGTCAAGATAATAAGACAAACTTATTAAATTAATGCATTGTCATCGGTACTTGATAAGTGTGCAAAGTTTCAGTTTAATCTGACGTTTTGAAGTGGATGAATTTCACGTTCAAAGATTCCATAACAAACAAACAAACATAAAGGTGAAGCTAATAAAAGCGTGTTAAAAACGAAATATAAACGAACAGTTCGTCGAAAAAATAAAATTCAATCCAAGTTAATGTGTAATGACAAACAAATGATTTTATTACAACATAATGAAATTTATAAACTTGATATAAATCTCGCCCTTAACTGGCCCACCAAGTTAGGGGTGGCATATCTCTCTGAATAACAATGATTTTTACAGTAGAACTTTTCTCACCTTTCATAGCATTTCAAAGTTCATTCTTACATCTTCAAATTGTTTTTTTTTAGATTTTGACGACCTTTTTTAAGCAAATTATTAGCTATTTAAGCAAAATATCACTTTTGACTTTAAATGCTCATAACTCTTGAAGAGATGATCGTACGACAATTTTTCAAAGTGCATTAGAGTGCTGAGAATGTCCTCTTTAAAATGCTTCTGTTCAATTCTCTTTAAGAAAAAAATTAGCATTTTAAAGAGGACATTCTCAGCATTCTAATGCATTTTGGAAAATTGTCGTACGATCATTTTTATGAGCATTAAAGTGGCATTTCTACTGACAGCTGAGAACTCAGTTAAAAAAAATCGTAGGAAAATTTAAAAAAAATGCATTTTACAGAGAAAAGTACCAGCTTTAAGGTGCTTTACTTGAAACTTATTGGATTTTTTTTGGAGCCCATAGGCATGATGCAATTTTATAAAAAAATTAAAGGCTCATTTTCTTTTTTCAATTGTCACGGTTCGCTAAGGAATGATACAAATTTTTGAAATTTTGACTTAAAAACTAGAATGTACAAGCTTTAAAATGAGCTTTCGTTTTTAAAAATCCAATCAATTTTGGTGAAAATACAGCGATTTGAAAATCATCGAAATTTCAACATTTTTATGTGACCCCTTAATTAAGTTGCGAAATATATATACATATAAGCATTTCCAAAAAATGTGCCAAGTTTCTTTACAATGATGTGAAACGCCGAGAAATTTTGGTGCCACCCTTAGGTCCCGCCATCCGACCGACACCATTAGTGTATGTGCCATATTATGGCAAAAATACACTAAAAAAAATTATAATAAGCCTCACCCTCATAATCTCACATAAGAAGTTTAACTTCTTTTTTTTAATATTATTCCCAAGATTAATTTTTGTTTTTGTCAAACTACTTAATAATATTTACACATACTTAGCAACACACTATAAACTTCTGTGCTTGTCAGTTTCATGTAATTTAGGAAACAAATTAACTTCCCCTTTCGGGTAGTGTTGGGTAACTCAGATCTGAACCGGTTCAAAGAGCCGACTCCGACAGAAGATCCGTGAGAGCCGACTCACTTTTTTTTTGAGCCGACGGATCAACGGATCCGCATGACTCAGTGAAACACTTAACACACAGAAGCACATTTTACACTTACGTATCAGTTCTTGCTTTGATGCATCTGTCAGCTCAAATGACTCATGCATCACATGTTTGGCTATGCATTCTTGATTCTATACAGGTCGTGATATGATTGACTGAACAAGGTAACTCAGTTGCAGACTGCAGTAACATATTCAGAACTCGGCTCTTTTTGAACCGGTTCAGTGAGCCGGCTCACATACGGGATCCAGATGCAAAGATGCAGATCACTAAAAAAACCCGTTTTTCCTATCTCTACTTTCGGGGCCAAATCTACTTCCTCTCGATTTTTTACTTTTTTCAAACAGATACGTCGCTAAAAGAGTCAAACTTCAAAAAAAAGTATTGTGTAACTAGGCATGTATTACATCCATGAATGAGCAAAGATTTCACTGTAACATCAACTCAGGACAACTCAGGTTACTTTAGCATGGGGTCTGAAGTTTCAGCTATAAATTAGCGGCACGCAATGCTTGCATTAGCATTGCGTATTAACGTGCAAGTAAAAGTGTCGCCGATTAGTGCCCTAATATATTCTTAATTTCATAGACAAGTAAAGACTACGAGAACGTGAGGCTTAGATATCAAAACTTTAAAACCAAACTTAAACAGTGTAGAAAATAAAAAAAATCTCAGGTCGCAATGCCAAACCCTGAAGCAAATTAGTGTATTTGCTAACAGTCATAGTTAATATATTCTGTTTGTAGTTAAAATGGTATTTAAGTGGAATGACCAAAACACGCTGTTGTTTTTGGAGAATTTCAAAAATCTACACTAATATTATAAAGAGGAAAGATTTGTATGTATGTAATGAATAAACTCAAAAACTGCTGTGCCGATTTAAAAAATTCTTTCACCATTAGACAGCTACATTCACCCTGAGTAACATAAGCTACTCAAAAACTACTGTGCCGATTAAAAAAAAAATTTTCACCATTAGAAAGCTACATTCACCCTGGAGTAACATAGGCTATATTTATGATAGAAAATATTGGGTGTTTTTAGATTATACTGGGTGTTTTTAGATTATACCGGGTGTTTTTAGATTATATAAAACGCGTTACGAAAAACGTCTAATATACGAAAGGGACTTCGTTCCAAACGCGTGTCCCGCGACACGTTCCAAGTTTTTTTTTTAATTTCTTTTTGGAAAATAAGATTTTTCTTCGATTTTTGAACATTCACAAATAAAAGCGATTGAATTCGCGCAAATTCAATACACGTTGAGAATTTAATGATAATGATTCTCATCTTTTATATCCTATATATTACATTTACACCCGAGCGAAGCCGGACTGGGCCGCTAGTAAACAATAAAATAAACTCACATTCTGAAAAAGCCGCCTCCACACCTCATTGTTAACCGTAACGAACTCAGATAGTCCATAATTTATCTGAAACAAAAAAAATAGATTTATATTACATTAATAATTAAATTAGTAAATTGTTCACTATGGTATAGTTCGTAAAGGTGATATCAGACGGTTAATTATTTGTTCATTTCTGTCTTTCATTCGAAATGAAACGTCTAAACACAAAATGAAACAATAATGAAAAATGAATTCGTTAATGAACCGATCCAACAACGCTAGATATTCGGCATGATTTATTCGCACTCTGAATGAACAAAAAATGAAGCGTCTGAACAATTCGGGTTCGATCATTTTGTGTCGTGTCTTAAAGCCAATTCAGACTAGCCGTTCTCGGTTACGATTCACCGGTCCGGTTCGGTTTTCGATTAATCTAGGCTGCTCACACTATCCCGATTCGCTTCTACGTTTATTCTCGGTGCGCATGCGCAATTTCGAAATATGATTTGACGTTTGATGTGTAGTTAAACGTCAACAAACACAGCTGGCTAGTCACGAGACTCCAGCAAGCGTTCTCATTGGCTACGGTTGCGAACGGTCCGGTTGAAATTAGAGCTGAACCTAAACGCTCGAACCGAACCGCAATCGGGAACGACTACGCCCTGATTGGTCGAGCTCCTAGCCGGACCGGTGAATCGTAACCGAGAACGGCTAGTCTGAATTGGCTTTTATAGCGGACGGACTTGGGACTACGACACCGCATAGTGAATATATTCTGTCTGTGTATGAGACAAAATGGTAGTCAAGTGGAGCGACCAAAACACGCTGCTGTTTTTGGAGAATTTCAGAAATTATCAATATCTTTGGAACTACAAACTCGACGAATACAAAGACAGAACAATACGGGCAAATTCTACGAAATCTTTAATAAATGATTTTAACTTAGACTTTACTTGTTTTTTGCCAATTCTTCGATCAAATGATCACAAATCAAACGAATTTCAAGGCACAGAACTTCATTCCACGACATCTTCGAGGAAAACACTGGATGAACGTTCATTTCTATGTCATTCTGTCTGTGCCGTGTGAACGCGGAATGAAACAAAAATTAGCATTCAGTCAAATGAACATTCATTCGAAATGAACCGTCTGATATCACCTTAAGGAATAGTTTGTGCGACAATCACGAAACGGCCAAGCCATACTTTTGACCAAGATCTAGAATACAAATCGGGGCTCGGATAGTGGCTTTGCTCTACTAGAGATCTCATAACTTTTTAACAGTGAAAGCATTATGAACTTGTGAGTCTTGGCAACAGCATTGCCAGATGTCCCGATTTTGGCGGGACGTCCCGATTTTTAAATCAAAATTAAATGTCCCGCGCGGGACAGGCTCAGTCCCGCTTTTCGGGGATAACTCGACCGTGCGTAAATAATTATTCTCTTATTGAAAGTTGCAATTTGTAACACTCACTCCTCAGACTATTGTTTGAAACGCCATATTTAACTAATGAATACATTTTTTTTCATTTTGATTTCTGTTTTTTTTTTTAAATTTTTTTTATTCAGAAGACGAATAGACTCAATTATTTAACGATAGGGTAAATCTGATTTAAAATATCATATTTTTATTAAAATACATTTTCTATGGCTATTTTTGCTATCTATTGTCACGTAAACGTAATTTGAACTCAAATAAAAAGATAAATATATTTAAAAACTTCTGATTATATACGTTTTTTTACTATGTTTCAACGAAAGAATCCCGTTTTTTTCACTCAAAAAGTTCCAAAATCCCGACTTGGCAAAAAAAAAATCTGGCAACGCTGCTTGGCAATTAACTTCACATGAAATGTTTTTGATGAGATTGTTTTTCTATGCATATATTTATTCTATGGTAAATTCGATGATCCCTGGTGTTGATGTTATAGTTCTTATAGAGGAGACTCCCAGGATAAATGTGCCGGTTAGGAAGGAATCTACTAATAGCCGTGCAACGTCATGCTACTGTTACATTAAATAAAACAATAAAAAACATATATCATTATCTCGTGAGTACAACACGCAACCGCTTGTCTCTCTCTCTTTCTAGCCAACAATAAGATGGCAATGTTAGAGTGAGAGATTCCGATAAATCGAAGACCACACTGTAGTGCACAATAATATATAAAATATTCACCAAAATTAAGATAAATATACGTGTCGATAAAAACTGTGTGAAAAAAATGTGTAAATTTTTTGTAAGATTTGATTGATGTATTAATTTAGCAATAATGCATGCAAACATTTTTAACGACTGAATGATTCAGAAGGAATATTTGGAATGAATTCACTGTGGTAGGGATATGGCTTTTGTTGGGGATTTTAATAAATCTTCACGCATAAATAAGATCAATTAATTAATTGCAACGTTTCGTTTTGATTTCAAAACTTCTTCAGGTTCTTAGACATAAACTTAGCATTCCTCTAAGAACCCAATGAGGTTTTGAAATAAAAACGAAACGTTGAAATTAGATATTGCTTAATAGCATTATTTAATTGATCCACTGTCCACTTAAGGGGGGAAAAGGGTCTTAGATACAAAAAAATAAGCATATTTTTGTGACTTTTTTCCAGAGTACTTTATTTATTAATTGTTTATGGATAGTAGGTAATTGGACACAAATAAATGAAAATTCTAAGTTTTATAAATTTGCTACGTTTCGTACGTTAGTTTCCTACTTCTTCAGGCAAGCTTTAATTAAAATAGGATACAATTAGTATGTATAATTAGGCTTTTAATTTACAATATATAATAAAATTTATCAAGCTACTTACTTTATATAGTTTAGAATCTTTGTTGATTCTAAACTATAAAGTAAGTAGCTTGATCATTAATACAACAAATTTTTAACTTACAGAGGTTTTTAACTTATCGAGGTTCTACTGTAATACAATATAATAGTAGCGGCAAAGTATTTAAATATTACGAGTGTGCTTTTACATCGTTTCATGGTTTCGCCGCTTCATTGAACGAACCGTTACTATTTCAAAACCGCAATATAGTTACGTAGGTGTATTTGCAAAATACATGATCAATAAAATGATGACTAACGTCAAAGTGAATGATGCATCCGCTAGTTCAATATTTGTTTTACGTATATTAATTAATTTTCATCAACACATTTGCTACAATTTTATTTTAATCGGTTGCGTGTATTATAAAACATTTGTTGTGTCATTTGACCAAGGACAGAAAACAATTTTTGTGAATGAAAATTTGATTAAACATAAAACTTTATCAGTATAATAGCTATCGTCTGATATAATTGTTAAGGTAGTTGTCGTGGTTAAGGCACACCGTCAGAAAATTCTTAATTTTTGTATACTTATTAAGGACATGATAATACAATTACCTTGAAAATTATAAGTCGATCGACCGTATATAATCCGAGATAAATTCAATTGAAAATTGGATAATTAACATTGATTGTATACGATCTCTGTAGTTCTGAACTGGTTTCTTATTTATAAAAAAAGAACTAACTGTCAAAACTTTCCAAAAACTGGCAATCTTTCAATGCATTTATGAGTTTAAAAAAAAAATAAGAAACAATTTTTGACCGTCTAATTATTTATAAATAACGGTTTAAAGTTCAACAATTTATACAAAAGTGTACATGCATATGAATATTGTATGGGTTACGTTTCCATGGGTACAGTCTTGCGTACAAATTATGGATCACTTAACTACAAGCTGGTATACTTTTGTGGCGCGTATAATCTATAACTTTTTGACAATATTGTACCACGACAACTACCTTAAGAGACATTCATTGTTGTAATGTTATATTAGAAAAAATTATTTTTCAAACTCCTGTCACCGTCGGGACTCAAACCCGAATCTTTCCACTTTCGCGACGGAATGAGTTATTAATTAATTAATAATGGAAATTTTCATCTTTGATTCATTCATAACTCTCGTTATTGTGAGGGTTCATGTTTAGCAATAGCTAAAATAATTGGCTCTCAGATGAAGTGAATTTATTTTTGTATTAAAAATGTTGAATTGTGTGTACCGTAAGAGTAATTGATAACTCATTCCGTCGCGAAAGTGGAAAGATTCGGGTTTGAGTCCCGACGGTTACAGCAGTTTGAAAAATAAATTTTTCTAATATAGCAGACGATAGCTGTTACACTGTTAATGAGTTTAGCTTTTACGTAGCTATAACGTATGTATATTTACTAATAAAACTCTATGGGTACGTTTCTCACAAACAAAAAAAATTAATATAAAATATTAGATAAAAAAAAACTTTTATAAAGACAAGCTTTTATTGTATTCCAATCCACTAGTGGGGAATGGTATTAATTTAGGCCAACATTCATATTGGATCTAGACCTAGCATAATATTCAATATTCTATGCTGTATTGTGCCCTGAAACAAAGGTGGAAATGGCCGAAAAATCGACCGCAAGATTTCGAACAAACAAACAAACATTGAAAGTTAAATAAAAGCTTGTAAATTATTACATTTTTAATAACAATTAAACTTAGTCATTTCACTATAAAATATATTGTTGAGACGCAAGAAAATCATTCATTCTGTGAATTAATAATTTGTGTAACACTTGATTAATACACGGTCATTGTAATTATTCACTTAAGATTAATGAATTGAATTAGCTCCCGATGTTAGAGCGTGCAGTGTAATGGTGTGTTAGCGGTGTCGCTAAGACATGCGATATTATGTTAGCGGAACATGCAAGCTTTTAATTCGTTCTCCCACACGATCGGTCACAGAATACATGCAATCATATTTTTAACATAAAAAAATAAGTAAAAAACTTTAATGTTAAACGGTTTTATTTTAAACCATCAGCTGTACAAAATACCAGAAAATTATCTGGAACTTCATTTTCAAAGTTTAATTCAAGATAATATATAATACAGTAAAAGCTTGATAAGTTAAAAACCTCTGTAAGTTAATTTTTTTTTAATTCCCTTCCCCTGAAAGCATAAAACCTCCATTATTTAAATCACAAAACCTCGGTAACTTAAACAAATATTTTGAACATCGCCCTCGATAACTTAAAATTATATTTTGGTGACATCCATAAGTTAAAGTATTATCAGTGAGTCATCATGAGTAAGTATCCAAATAAAAGGTTTTGCCAAGAACTTAATTGATTTTTACTTTAGTCTTCCACTAAATCGCTTTACTGAATTCTTTGTTTAAATAACTGATTGTTTAAATAAATAAATAAATAAATGATTCTAAACGAATGTTGTTAATTGTTTATAAACATTTTTCAGAGCTTGATAAAGTCTTAAGAATAAAGACGAAACGTTACCAATCAATGAGTTTTTAAACTGATTTGACCACATTATTCCAATTACCCGTGATCATGATTTCTATTATTATCTGGAACTTTTAGCAGACTAAAATAAAAATTAAGGGGCGCATAAAAATTTGTACAAAGACTTGTCTGAAAAATGTATTCCCAAGCCCAAAAGAAACATTTCAAATAAGCTCCACGTTTCTCTGATTATTTTCTAATTTTTGGTACAACTGATGACACAATAAAACAGTTATCCTTAAAAGTTACCTATTTTTCAGGGTTCCGTACCTCAAAAGGAAAAAAACGGAACCCTTGTAGGATCACTCGCGTGTCTGTCCGTCCGTCTGTCACAGCCAATTTGTTCCAAAACTACAAGACCGATTGAGTTGAAATTTGGTAGACATCCGAATTTCTGTGACCCAAATACGGACGCATAACGTAGATAAATGAATATTGAACATGGGGGTCATTTTTGGGGGACATATTAGGAGATATTAGGAGATAATTATAAATTCGAACGAACGAACGGAGTGAATGAGTGAGGAATGAAACAAATAATTATAAATTCGAGCGAACGAACGAAGTTAGTGAGTGAGTAATGAAACAAATAATTATAAATTTGAGCGAACGAACGGAGTGAGTGAGTGAGTAATGAAACAAATAATTATAAATTCGAGCGAACGAACAGAGTGAGTGAGCGAGTATTGAAACAAATAATTATAAACTCGGGCGAACGAACGGAGTGAGTGAGTAATGAAAGAATCCTAACTATTAAAATCCTAATAAAAAATTGAACTTAATAAGGCGGAACAAAGTTCGCCGGGTCCGCTAGTAATATATATAACTATCACATTTATCATAGAACGCAGAAAACACGGTAATCAATGGTAGAGACGGTAAGGCTATGTACTTATAGATGACTCAGTAGTAGCTACTGTTCAATCGTTATAACCTCAATATTAGTAGCAACTTTTTGGAAAAAATTCTCTTCAAACCGAGCAAACTACGTATCATTTTAAAGAAAAAATCTCCCTCATTACAGTGATATATAATTTAAATATCCACTGAAAAAAATTATAGTCTAAAACTTGAAATTAAACTTACCAAATGTCAAACACTACCGCAATATTTTTGCAAACAACACATTTACGATAAATTTTGCATTGCAACGGTCGATATTTATATAAAAACACTGAAGAACACAAATAAACTAATTATTACAACAGTTAACACTAATCCGAAAATTTAACTGATTAATTTTGTGTTTTAATAACGCGATCTATTATAGGAACATCCGAATGGATTCACCCACTAATCATGACTGAAAACGATAGCGCTGATGTATTAGCTAACACGCTCCAAATATGCTGTAACACGATTTTATGAAAAATTCGAGTTTCTATAAACTACAAAACGTCGCAAAGAAAAATATACAGAATGATTTTTAAGTTGATTATTTTTAAAGTTTCGTACCTCAAAAGGAAAAAAACGAAACCCTTATAGGTCCGTCCGTCTATCACAGCTAATTTGCTCCGAAACTACTAGACCGATTGAGTTGAAATTCGGTAGATATATGTAAGTCGGTGACCCAAAGACAGACGTGTAATGTAAATAAATGAATTTTGAACATGGGGGTTATCTTAGGGGGGCAAATTAGGAAATAAAAAAAAAGTTTTACAAACTGTACCGTGTGGCATATCAAATGAAATGGCTTGTAGTAAGGGTCTCAAATATATTTTTTTTTGTAATTTTAAAATAAATAGTTTTAAAGTTATTTAAGAAAATAGATGAACAATTGACCACTCTCCTTCCCCTTATCTCCGAAACTACTGAGCCTAAAATTTTGAAAGAAAGAGGGAATGTCCCCCATAGTTTACAGAAAAACCTAAATGAAGATCTTAAGTCTTAAAGTACTCACGGAAAACGGAATAGTACAGAACCCTCTTCTCGCGAGTTCGACTTGCACTTAACCGGTTTTCTAAGGGGGTATTCTCATGTGACGACTTCGAAAAATCGATTTTTTTTCATATTTCAATAGTAAAATCTATCGAAAATATGCTGTGAAAAATAGAGACCGAAATTCCTAGTTATAAATAAGTTACAAACGCCGTATAAGCGACTTGTCGGCTCTTGAAACTTTAAACGCATTTTTCTGGAAACATTATTTTCTAAAACTGTCATGGTCCTAAAAAAAAGTATTCAACCGATTGCTTTGAAATTTATATATGTTCTTCTACTCATTAATGGTTATCGGCCGTACCAAAATTGCTTATTTTCGAAAATATTTTCTTATTTTTTTTAAACGATTTTTAACAAAAAAAAATAACAAAAAACACAAACTTTTTTTCTACATTCCGCCATTTTTTTTTTAATAAAATTGATTAATTTTGGTAGGGCCGATAGCGACATACCTACTGAACAATGATCCATTCGATTTTTTTATTTCACACAACATGAACAGCCGTTATTACCATGACCAGTGACCTGCTTTTTTTTTAGTGTCTAATTTAATTTTTAAAAAATATATATAAAAAATGTAAAATAAGAGAAAACAATTTTTTTTATACAGTTTAAGATACAAATAAAAACATATAAAAAAATTAAAATGATTGAATGTTATTGTCGTCTAAAAAAAATTCCCTAAAAAGAGGTAAAATTTACGCGTTCACATGAGAATCCCCCTTAAGAATCAAATCAGCGATTTTTTGACGTTTTTAGCATGTTATATCATATTTTACAATAAATGACTCGGTATGCTTATTTAAATAAATGTTCGTATTAATAGAGTGTGAGTACGTAACTGGAATAATTATAAGTATGTTATGTAAATTTAAAATAATATTACAGGCTAATTTTTCTTGTGTAATTAGACAGGAATTCATTATTATAAAACATAACTGTAATCGTATATCTGTTGGCAGTTATTAATTTAGAAATTTGAACGTAACATTTGTAACTACACCTCCGTCACATTGCGAAGTCATTCTGATAAGAGTAGTTCAATTCAGAAATGGTAAACTATCAAAAGATGTCTGATTTATGTTGAAAGATTTAAGATGACACTTCATCAATTATATTCATGTTGTACCAGTTTTTTATTCCACATCGTAATTACCATTACACCTCTGTTATAGTCAGCGCTGGATTTACACTAGGGACTAGTGCCCAGGATGGCTTTCCAAGGGCGGCAAAATTTGGACCATGAGAAAAAAAGTCGCATTTAGAAATTTTTTCGAAATGTGTGATCATGTTAAAAAAAATATTAACCTCCTTCAAAAAAGTCACTAAAAAGATGAAAATAATAATGAAATTTTGAGGTTGGTGCCAATTTTATTATTGAAACTTAAAATTAATAGACATCTACTTTTATTAAATTGGAACCGACCTCAAAATTTCATTATAATTTTCATCTTTTTAGTGACTTTTCTGAAGGAGGTTGATATTTTTATTTTAAAAACGTTTATTTTATTTTTTACTTTTTAGTGGATTTTATTTCTTAAGTAAAATTTATGTGGGATCACCCTGAAGATGTGCCCTATTAAATAAGAAAAGAATCATCATAATCGCTTTACAAAATTGTTGGAGATATGAGGTAGCATACCTACATTAAAAAATATGTTTTTTTGACGTCATTTAAAAACGGATGAACCGATTTTAATAAAAACTATATGGGACCACCTGAGATGTATACCCTTTCAAACAAAAAAAGAATTTTCCAAATCGGTTCAGGCGTCTTAGAGTAATCGGGGAACATACATAAAAAATAAAAAAAAATAGAAAAAAAAAGATTCTGACGAATTGAGAACCTCCTCCTTTTTTTGAAGTCGGTTAAAGACATTCATAAATAAAATATGTTTTCTCGTTATTAAGAACGTGTGTAAAACTATGAACACTGCAGTTAATTTACAAAATTGTGGAAAAAGAATTAATGTCTAGAATTTTCGCACATTTAAGTAAACAGGATAAGTATCTTGTTATAATCACAATTTTTGGAAGTTCACACCTTTTTTGATATGACCGTTATTTTAGTTTAAAATGCTTTAGCTAATGGGGCGGCATTTTTTACGGTGCCCCAGGGCGACACGTCGAGTAAATTCGGCCCGGGTTATATTGCTATAGTACTGGGTTTTCCAAAAAGGACTGTAGGATGTTGATTTTTAATATATAGGGAACGAGCCATTTTTTTGCAGTCTACCGCTTGATTTGACAAGTAGAAGGTGATACATTTTTACCACGGACATTTTTCACCTCGGACATCATGTCGCGCGCAGTGCAGGAATTTCACCTTTCTGCTCTTGTGGTCACCGACTGTCGGTGGTCTGTTATAGTCCTAAGAAAACAAACGACCGATACACCGATATGTATGGCTGCTACAATCAAACAAATGAGCGTGTTCCACTTGATGCTTAGTAACAATGACTTGTAAAAAAATATAACAAAACTGATTAACAATTTAAACTAAGCCGCACGATCGTTTGTATAATTGTTGTTAACACCTATCTTTATATATATAGATCTATCTATGCATTGCAAATGATGTAGGTGTTGCGATAATATTATACCTACATCATACACAGATTAGTGATGGGCAGAATCGAATTCTTTTAAGAATCGAAAACCCGGTTTTCGAATACTTTTAAGGCTGTCGGAACGCTCTGAATTTAAGCCAAAAATAGGGCTTCGGCTGCTAGCTGATTGTAGACTTATTCGTCAACATTCTGCAAAAATTATTTCTCTATAAGGAAGACAAAGGACAAATCTAGGTCTCTAATGGATTACTTTTGTTATTTATGTACGATTTACTAGAAAAAAGTTGGCATTAATTGTGCCCAAAAAACACGCGTTTTGAAAATCATACTACGACCTTATTCGTACTTATTTCACAAAACTGTTCCATCACAAACCTAAAGTGACTCTTCCTTTTTCGGAAAAGTTTTTTAAATCTTCAAAATATTTCCCAAACTTAGAGTAATCAATTGACAGCGGCACCCTTGCAACAACATATTTTAGCCTCGTAGTTGACACCAGCCAAAAATTGAAACGTGCGGATGATTTGAGCGAGACAGAGCTAAAGAAGGTCACACTCATAATATGTCTTTTGCCTACCTCGTCCCTTACCGCTGGGTCTCAGCACAAACAAAATTCAGAGCGTTCCGACAGCCTTAAGAATCGAATGAGTATTCGAGAACCGAGAACTGAGAATATTATGAATAATAAAAATTCTCGCTTCTCATATTGTGATATTCTTATTTCTTTGCACCGCGACAATGTCATAATACCATAGTCTCAGTGTGGGAAATAGTTTGACTTTGACTGGACGAGTACCGGAATCGAGAACCGAGAACGCCGAATCTTCGATTGCAGTTTATTTGCAATTCTTCTTACGAGAACTCGGTATTCGAATACTTTCAAAAAAGTATTCGAGAACACCGAGAACTTATGAGAATCGGATACTTCTCGATTATAGCATTCGAATACTCCCATCACTAACACAGATTGCAGACTATTACACAGAATGATTAGAATCGAAAGCACAATTTTTAACAGTGTATGAGATTAAAAAAATGTCCAGCCAATTAGGCGATGGAAACAAAGTATTGTATTGTCATCAAAGCACACATTTGCAAAGTTTCAAATCGATACAATTAGGTATATACTTACTGAGAGCTCGTGACACCCGTTTCATGAAGTGTTTAATTCAGGTAGAAATTTTATACAATCTACACTAATATTATAAAGAGGAAAGATTTGTATTTTTGTGTGTATGTTTGTAATGAATAAACTCAAAAACTACTGTGCCGATTTAAAAATTCTTTCACCATTAGAAAGCTACATTCACCCTGAGTAACATAGGCTATATTTATTGCTATAAAATATTAGGGATCCTTACTAAAACTTTAGTAACCTAACCCAAGGTGTAAAAAAAATGCCATAAAACATCTTTCGTCGCATGCGCTGCGGAAACTATTGATGATAGAACAAAAGTATGTCCTATAATATTAAAGAACATATCAATAACTATAAAAAACTTAGCAATACTATATGTCCAACTATTATCGTTATGTCACAATAACCACTTTTTACATTTTAATAATCTATATAGATAAAAGACGATGTATATGTAATCTATGGACTCCAAACGGGTAGACCATTTTTGATGAAATTTTCAGACAATCTTTAGATTAGCCCAGCGGGTGATCTTCTGAAGTTTGGTAGCGATCGGATCAACAGAATTTTTTATTTTTTTTTTTTTTGGGAAATAAGATTTTTCTTCGATTTTTGAACATTCACAAATAAAAGCAATTGAATTCGCGCAAATTCAATACTCGTTGAGAATTTAATGATAATGATTCTCATCTTTTATATCCTATATATTACATTTACACCCGGGCGAAGCCGGACTTGGCCGCTAGTACTTTATATAGGTAAAATGTATATGTAAATGAGTGTTTGCCTGTCCTACCTGGGTACGCCAGGTACTGCGTATACAGGAAAGGTTTTAAAAAAATATGTGCCAAAAAAGTATTTGATTCAAAAGCCAACAAGTACTATTTGAGATTTAAGTTGATTTTAGATCAATAAATAAATGAGGTACTTAGACACTTTTGGAAGGATTAACATTAAACCAAAATACCTCAAAGTTGAATTGTCAAGAATGAAAAAATAAGTGATTGATTCACGTTGAAATTTTTATAGCAACTTCATTAGATATATTTATAAATATCTGCAAAAAGCCTGATACTTTGTCCGGGGTTTAAGACTATTTTTGGGAACTTGTGCATGATTTAAAACACTTTCCCAAAAATAATCTTAAACCCCGGAAAAAGTATCAGGCTTTTTGGAAATATTTTTAAATACATCTAATGAAGTTGCTATAAAAACTTATTTATTCATTTTTGAAAATTCAACTTTTGGGTATTTTGGTTTCATGTTAACCCCTCCAAAAGTGCCTGCCTCATTTATTTATTTATTTATTTAAAATTAACTTGACTTTCAAATAGTACTTGTTGGCTTTTGAACCAAACACTTTTTTTGGTACATATTTTGTTAAACCTTTCCTGTATGCGCAGTACCTGGCATACCCAGATAGGACAGACAAACACTCATTTACCTAAACATCTTCCTATATTTATTATTATATAAAATTTCTATCTGAATCAAACATTTTATAACTCTCATGAGCTTTCCGACTATTAGATACATGGCGCTGTGCAATGTACTATTGCGCTGGTAGGGGGTCGCCGCACCAATAAATTGGGATTATTTTGTCGTCTTTCAAGGAAATGTAGATTGAAGATATTTCTTCCACAGGTCTCGCGATCGACCGTTTGAGCACCCCTGCTCTAAAACATGTTCGTGAAATACAGCGATTTCCTCCAGAGACACCCTGTACCTCTATAAAGCAAACGTATGTATGGTTGGATCAAACAATTATCATAAATTAATCTACATCTGAATGTATGGCTGTTCCGTTCTGTCACCTTTCACTGCTCTTTTATTATACAGTGGAACTTCACATTCTTCCCAAGTTTATTAAATACAAAGTTTTAATATATATGAAAATTAATGAAAAAAACTCGGGTCGCAGTGCCAAAACCCTGCCGACAATATAGTGTATTTGCTAACACAAGTAGTGTGACTTTATTATGTAAACATTTTGGGCAAAATAAAAATTGTAAACCCTTAAAACAATATTTTTTAAAATTATTATAAAGATTTATACAGTAAGAGTCCGCTTAACGCGGGAGATACGTTCCAATAAGTTCCTGCGTTATACGAAACAGCGCTAAACGAAGTCATCTTAATACGTAGATAAAAGGCATAAGTCAAACAGAACCGAGAATAAATAGTTTTTTTTTGTATTTAATTTTTTAACATTTATAGTTAAATGCTTTTTTATCACATTAATTATAGATTCATCTTTAAAGTTCAATTCCAGATATATGTTATAATAGAAAACAGTTTCATTTAAACATATTGAGGTTAGTCACACAATTGTTTCTTTTTAGTAAATTATTAATTAATCCATAATGTTTAATATTTTTATTATATGTATGTTAATTTTTGTAAAAAAATTTTTTCAGAAGCTTGAAAAAGTCTTAATTAAATAAAGACGAAACGTTGCAATCAATGAGTGTTTAAATTGATTTATTTTTATTCCAATTACCCACGATACAACTGTTTTCTAATATTAATTATAGATTTATTTATTATACTAATATCGATTTTTGTTCATAAAACATTTATGAAAATCAAATAAAAGTTCGAGTAAGAAGTTATGTTTGTGATGAGGAAGGTTCCTCATTTGATGAATTCTGTTTTTTTGTGAAGAAGTCATCTAAAGTCTGTTTCGTTCAGCAAGTTGTTGTCAATAGCAAGATATTGCATCAATGACACTTCGTCTTGCCTTTGAACTTCTATCAACATTCGAATCGTTTTGTATAAACTGATCCATAATTTACGTTATGGTGGGTAAACTTTTTTTTAGAAACCGCACATTTTCAAAAATGGTGCTAAATTATCCAGGAGGCTATGAATCGTCGAGAAATTTTGGTCTCTCCATCCGACCGACGCCAATAGTGTATGTGCCATTTGACAAATACACTAACAAAATATTATTCATTTACGACGACAAAGGCTGCGTATAATTTCTATTGTTTTAATTATGATTGTGTGAAAATCAAGTATCCCTTGTTGATCGGTATAAATAACGCCCCTGCACAAAACTTTCTGAAATATTCATGCACGTGATACAATCGGAAATGTTACAAGTGTCAAGTTGTAAGAACGAACGTTAAGCAATAATTACAGTCATTAGTTATGTCCGCTGTTATCGCTCAGTTATTACCTTGTACAGCCACCTACAGACGATTGCACCTTATTGGTTTGATGATTATATTCAAACGACTTTGCACTAACCCGTATGTCATCGTTACTAAATTAATAGAAACAAACCGTGACGTGGTCGTAACTCTACAAATGAAACCCTTGAGATCTACATGACCACCTTCTCCATATTAACAAATTAGACCCGCTGTATGATAAAAAAAATATTTTAAAAAAGAAACTGAACACAGCTTATAGTATTCTACTTGATACCAATAGCAAGGGAATTTTAAAGAAAAAAAGTAATCCGCCATTTTGTTTCGGCCGCCATATTGAATGTAAAATAACGTCACATAGCTTACTGTATTCTATTTGTCATACTCTTTCATTTGATACCAATATCGACGGGATTTTAAAGAAAAAAGTAATCCGCCATTTTGTTTCGGCCGCCATATTGAATGTAAAATGACGTCCTGTATTCTACATTTCTACTATTCAAAGTAACATCTGTTTTTATATAAAATAAAAAAAATTAAACAACTGACAGACGATTAAAAAAGTTTAATAATGAACAACGTTTCAATCCGAATTTAGATCTTTTTCAGGTCCTAAAAAAGTAATCGTGTGAATTAATTTATATAATTATTTTTTTAGAACTTGAAGGACTGAAACATTGCTTACTATTCAGTCCGGATTTGGACCTTCGACAAGTTCTAAAAAAATAATTATATTAATTAATTCATACAACTATTCTTTTAGAACCTGAAGAAGATTTAAATTCGAACTGAAACGCTGTTCACTATTAAACTTTTTCAATTGTCTGTCATTAGTCGTTTAATTTTATTTATTTATTTGTTTATTGCAAAACTTCTTCGTTTCCGGGCTTGTACGCCGTGGTCCATTGGTATTTCTACCTGACGTATCGTCTACAACTGCGGTAGACATTATCAAAGGCTTGTGAGCAGCCGAGAAGGACACTTCGCCCGCTACCACATCGCCTTTGATAACGTCTACCGCAGTTGTAAACGAAACGTCAGGTAGAAATACCAATGGACCATGGCGTACAAGCCCGGAAACCAAGAAGTTTTGCAACAACGCCAGCCGTGAAAGCCTATACACAATTGGATATTTGTTTAATGTAATAAATTGAATTTCAATGTTGTAAGCATTAAAAAATATTGTACGGAGTATAAAACATAATTTAAACCTTTCCGTGATGACATATTCAAATGAAGTTAGTAATGGAGAGTGATTGACTTGAAATTAGAACCAAGATATTATTACTGTGCATGCGTTTTGTATATGTCAGCGTAAGTATTAATCATTGCTTTATTAATAGCGTAAAGTTATAAAAAAACCCGGGTCGCAGTGCCAAAACCCTGCCGACAATATAGTGTATTTGATAATACAGGCAGTGTGGCTTTATTATGCGAACTTATGTTGGTATTTGGGCAAAATAAAAAATTTGACTCCTTAATACACCCCTTAAAATAACAATTATTTTCTTAATTGCAATATTATTATCAATCGAACTTCTATACCAAATTATATACAACTTTCAGTAAATAATTCACTATCTGCAAAGTAGTGTTTTCATAAAATTTGTAAGTCCGGTCCTGTCGGGCCGATTTTATTAAAATTTTAGGGACACTTTTTAATTACTACTGGAGGGTTAAATGTCAATTTTGAAACGATTCTGAGAATATTTTCGGTATTTTGGGGCCCAAAAACATTTTTCAACCCCTAAAAACTACCCTTAAAATGGCCCGATTACGCCCATTTTAAATAGGCTTCTTGCGGTGATGGATTTCAACACGTGTGCCAAATTTCGTTAAAATCAATTAACTCTTTCGAAAGTTATTGCCCGCACACATATATATATATATATATATACGCTTATATATATATATATATATATATATATATATATATATATATATATATATATATATATATAAATATATATATACATATATATATAAACATTTTCAAAAATGGTGCCAAAGTGTTTAGGAGGTTATGAAACGTCGAGAAATTTTGGTCCGACCCCTAGGTCCCGCCATCCGACCGACGCCAATAGTGTATGTTGCCTTATGGCAAATACACTAATAATGCTCACAGAACAAAAAAAGTCATTCTAATTTCGACTGGCATAATTGTGTACTATTCTGCAAATTAATTTTAAAAAAACCGGTCAAGTGCGAGTCGAACTCGCGAGAAGAGGGTTCCGTACTATTCTGTTTCCATGAGTACTTTAAGACTTAAGATTTTCGCTTCAATTTTCCTGTAAACTATGGATGAGACCCGACATTTCCTATTTTTTTCAAAATTTTAGGCACAGTATTTTCGAAGATGTGGGGGGGTGGTCAATAGTTCATCTATTTTCTTAAATAACTTTAAAACTATTTATTTTAAAATTATAAAAATATATATATTTGAGTATATATATTACAAGCCTTTTCATTTTATAGTTTTGGGAAGTTACTATTTGTAGAAGGGTCTGTGGGACCACTTATGAAGAGAATGCAGTATCTAAATACGATTGCAAGTCTATGTGTACTGGGCGTCATTTTTGATTAAAAAACAGGTGTTTTCAGTTTGCCTGTATACTTTCTAGTGTGAGATTAAAACTAAAAAGTTTTTTTAAAAATCAACTATAAGTACAAGTTGTCCTATTGTTATTAACGACCATTTTGAACTACAGAGTTTAATTTTAGAATTTTTAATTTCGATGTAGTTATTAGTTTAATTACAAATCAAAGATTTCAGGAGTTACTTTGTGACATTAAAAAACCTGTCAAAAGTAACCCTCGCAATGTTAAGCAGAAAAAATTCTATCAGTAATCATTTTACTGGGATTAATTGAAATTTTAGACTAATAATGCAAATTTTTCAGATCTAAAATGTCACGGACATATAAAAAGAAGCTTGGTAGTAGGAATTACAAAAATTACACTAATGAAAAAAAGCTCTTAAAGATACAAGACAAAATGGGCTCTCCCTACGTGTTGCTTCTGAAAAATAGGGCATACATATTTTTTATTGGCGTTATTAAGAGGTTTACTTTATGTCAGCAGTATTTTCATAGGAAAAAATGGCTGTCACAAAGTAACCCCAACATATGGGGTTACTTTGTAACACTTGATTTAATTAATATCTCTTTTTTATACATAATATTGCAACCTACCACTGTGCATTCAAAAGAGTAACGTTCAAGCTTCATATTCATGTAAAATTTATTGTATTCAGTATAATAACAAATTCAATTTAATAAAAAACATAAATAATTGTCACAAAGTTGCCCCGGTTTACCAGTATGTCATTTAGTTCAAGTTAAATTTTAAGTTTAATCTGACGTTTAGAAGATGGGTGAATTTTACGTTCAAAGATTCCATTACAAACAAATAAACATACAGGTGAAGCTAATATTAAAGCGTGTTAAAAACATGCAAATCGTTTTTGCAACAAAATGGCAATCACATAAATATCACATAGCCAATGCGAGTGAAAACTTGGAAACGCAGACATAGAATTAACACTGATGCATACGAAATTTAAATATAGTCTGTTGCTGACAAAACATAAGTCACACATATATAAAATCCAAAATTATAATACATGAATAAGTAATAAAAAATGTTAAATAGGTACAAATCGTCGACAACACAAAAGTTAATTTTTATGCTAATTAAACGAATACATCAAAATATAAAATGCATCTAATTATATGATAATACGCAAAGGCATGCACCTCCCATAACATAACTGTCTTCTATTTACTTTCGTCACGCTCTATCCATCTTCGTCGACGAAACTAATTATACGAGCGGGGCGTAAGAAAAACAGAGACGGAGCACGTGTCGTTTCGTCACAAGTCAAAGATCGCCTCTACAGTGACGTCTGCCACAATTTTCTTCATACCATGCCGAAAGTACGTACTTTCTGATTCGATTTTAAAGCCGAAAGTATAACATTTATGCACTGTTGTAATCATAGCTGGACTTACTCGCATATCGTCTGTATAGGCGGGCCTAAACAGTTTTGTCATGCGCACTGATACGTGAGACTGCCGTTTGTCACGTCACGTGTTCGCCAGTAAGCAGTAGTAGGTAGTCATCTGCTGTTATTACATGGACATTATTATGTGTCATTACGTATAACCTCAACATTGCTCACTTGAAAGTAATTAGTTTTTTTTATATATTGGTGAAAGTGCGTACTTTCGGCATGGTATGAAGAAAAATATACACCACACGAGCAGAAAGCTGAAAATTCTGCACTGCGCGACATTGCATACAGTGCACGACTGATTTCATGAACGAAAAATCCCTTGCATTTGGAGACCAGCGTCTGGCAAAGTTGATGGCTAAGATCACAAAGAATAGATTAAGAGTTTCAACGCAATGTAAAAAAAATGGCTTCGAGTTACAACAAAGTGGATAAAAAACCTTCTCCATGAAAAATACATATACAGTCAAAACCGTTCACAACGACATTGTTTAAAAAAACATACCGGTTATAATAACCAAAATCATAGGTCCCCGCTGAATGCCATATGGCCGCCTTATAAAAAACACTGCTTTTTACGGCATTGCTTATTACGAAATACCGCATTAAGCGACTACATTTAATGTAATATCTTCACATCTTCGGAGAATTATATCTGTTAGAACGACCAGCTGAATTGTAAACAAAATTCGTACGCACAAAAGTGTTCCAAACAGACTAAAATTACAGATTTTATGAATACAGAAAAATGACAATGATAATGCGAATATTATTCCTATTAATATATATGGATTTATATGTACCTACACATTCAATAATACTACATTCTTAATAAAAAATTACTTTGTACCTCGAAAACATCACCGGTTGTTACGACTGTCGGTTTTTATGACCAGATATGAGTCGACCCTACGATGTCGTTATAACAGATTTTGATTGTATGTGCCAACTATCATGGTGGTCGATTTAACGGCATTGAAATCTATTAATCTCAAACAGATATACCAAAATCCATTTTTATATACCTAATATTGGTCTCCATGAAGAGCGCTTTTATTTTAACGCGATAACATATCTATGTCTATCCTGAAGGTGTATTCCAAATATTGGTGAAAAAATTTTTGAAATCGGATGAGTAGTTTCGGAAATTATACCTCCAACAGCCAAACTTTACCTCTTTATAATATTAGTAAAGACTTTGTTCCAATTCCGCCGCGCCGGTAGATAGTGCGTACGCCACTGATGTAAAACAGAGAGCAAGAGTGAGAGAGAGAAAGAGAGAAGACAATAGAGAGGACGAGACATGACGACAGGTGCTTTATATTGGCGTGACAG
The DNA here is from genome assembly GCA_034508555.1 of Venustoraphidia nigricollis. NCBI lineage: Eukaryota > Metazoa > Arthropoda > Insecta > Raphidioptera > Raphidiidae > Venustoraphidia > Venustoraphidia nigricollis. The sequence continues at coordinate 2,430,534 of JAVRKA010000046.1, forward strand.
AGTCCTCCATACACGGCCCTGTTGTGTTGAAATGAACCATTTTTCACCTTTCATAATTTACATGACACAAAGTGTTTGTCGTCTCTTATTAATAATTTTCTGTAATAACAGCTATGGTCAGCCGCACCGTGACACATGACAATAAATAAGTCGAACAAACCCTGACAAAAGACATAAGATTGCCAATTTTTCAATATCTGTTGTAGGGATTGCAATGCTGTACTCAGAGGTGCGGATCTGCAACCCGCTAAAAACTGGGTATATTTTCAGTTCTTTAAGAAGTAGGCTGGGAGATAACACCCCCAATGACATTTCTTTTTGGAGATCTTACTTTCAGAAAAGTAAAAAAAGAACTGTTACATAACTGATTGGCTTCATTCTTTAAAGCCTTAAATTATATTATATAATTTATAATAAAGTTTTATTTCTTATAAGAGTTAACTAAAGTACGTAATTTTATTTAGAAAATAACTGAGACTGAGAAATTGAGACTACATAGTTAGTAAAAGAGATAAATGAATAACTATTTCAGATATACCGGGTGTTTTTTTCAAAACTTTGAATGGATTTTTTTGTTGATACACCGGTTGAATTAAAAAAAGTTTTAGGCAAAAGTTGTTGGGTTTTGAGAGGGAAATAATTTACACGTAATACCAACCCCCTCCCTCCACCCCTCGGCATGGGTAGGGGGTAACTTTTGTTTTTTAAATGAAAGCCCCCGATTTTTATGATTAAATTTTTTTTGTGAAAAAATGAACAACTTTAAATTTAATTTAATTTAATCGTAAAAATCGGGGGTTTCCATTTAAAAAACAAAAGTTACCCCCTCCCTCTACCAAGGAGTGGGGGGAGTGGATTGGTATTACGTGAGAATGACTTCCCCCTCAAAACCCAACAACTTTTGCCTAAAACTTTTCTTGATTCAACCGGTGTATCAACAAAAAAATCCATTCAAAGTTTTGAAAAAAATTACCCGGTATAGAATATCAATTAAGGTGATTTATGAATTTATTGTGATAATTCATAATAATCAATAATACTCGTAACTATTACTTTACTTTACTAACGCCAAAAATTACTTATAACTACAAACGAATATTTGATGTAAATGTAGATAAATACTTATTAGTGTATTTGCCATAGGCAACATACACTATTGGCGTTGGTCGGATGGCGGGACCTAGGGGTCGGACTAAAATTTCTCGACGTTTCATAACCTTCTAAACACTTTGGCACCATTTTTAAAAATGTTTATATATTGTGACATTATGCCCATATGTCACAAGAATATATAGTATAACCTTAATATAGTATAACCTTAATTAAATAAATAGTTAATAATTTAATTATATCTGAACAGTTATAGGCAGCTGTGATTCGGTATTGCATTTTCTGATATCCGTGGCTACTACGATATCATGCCTCACTTAGCAACGAACAATAAAGCCTGACATTGTTGTGTAATGAATATGTTTGCTAGGTGACGGTTTCGTGAAAATAAACAATATTAAAAATAACAACGCTCTCTGTTCCGGTATCTGGGAAGTATAGACGTATCCGTTTCTGTTCTGTAGTTTTAAGTCGGTATTTTGCGAATTGTGTTCTGTTCTGTTCTGTAGTTTTAAGTCGGTATTTTGCGAATTGTGTTCTGTCCTGTTCCGTAGTTTTTTAAGTCGGTATTTTGCGAATGGTGTTCCGTTCGGTCTGTAGAATTTAAGTATCCGTTTCTGTTCTGTAGTTTTAAGTCGGTATTTTGCGAATTGTGTTCTGTCCTGTTCCGTAGTTTTTAAGTCGGTATTTTGCGAATCGGGTTTCGTTCTGTCTGTAGTTTTAAGCATCGGCTCCGTTAGTTATTATTAAGTCTGTATTATGTTATTTATTTGTCCTGTTGTCTGTCTGTAATATCTAAGTTTCTGTAACTAATGAGTAAAATAGTACTATAGCTCACCTTATTATAATTTTAGTTATTTAAGCGATTTTATTTAAATCAGTACCTTGAGATCAATTTACTTCTTCGTAAAAGTATTATTGATACGGAACAATCGCTACTGGATTTTGTACCTCGCTGCACGTCTAATAAAACTGTTAATTATAATTTCGGAATAAACACTGTATTGTTTTCTTTCTTGCTTTCCTCAGGGTCTGTGTTGATCGGACGCCCATAGGCGGATATCAAATTTCTATCAAAGAAACTAAACGGGCCCAGCAAATTAAGACCTGATATCCTCCTGCGACGCCGAGAACACAGATTCAATTGTTGTCTTTCTTTCTTTTCTCTTTTTTTAAGACAGTGTTGCAACAAGTGGGAGTCCGTCTACGCAAGAGAACATCAAATTGGTAGCAGAGCGTAGTTTGGAAAGCCTGAGCCTTGTTCCAACCTGTCCGGTACCTGTCCGCCGTCTTGAAGCCGAAATCCCGAACCGTTCCGCCCGCTCCGCAGTCAACGGATACTCCTATAATCGTCTGGGAGCCGCAGCCTCCCAGTGCTCCAGTGCCCGGTGTTTCTGGTGAGTCTCGGGTATCACCGGAAAATGCAATGCCGTAGTTAGTGCCTATAACCACCCCAAAATTTTTTGTAGTAATTGTTCAACTGATAGTGATAGTTCGACAATTTCCCCCGTTTCGGCCCCGTCTCCAAAATTATTCAATAAAATTCCGATTGCAGCTATTTCGAACTATTTCGCTGCAACCGCCGGTTCAAAGAATTTAGTCGATAAGTCTATCCCTATAATTAGTATTAGTTTAGGTAACGTTAAGGCTTCTGCTCTATTGGACACGGGTTCCACGCTAAATTACATTAGCGCTAACCTGGCCAATTATTTAGTTTCTCTTAGGTTAGGTAATTATAAGAAATGCGAACAATATGCTCGCGTAGCTAATGGTCAAACGACCCGTTCTGAAAACTCGGCGACATTAGTTGTAAAGATTAAGAATAAAACTTGGAAACTTATCTTTTTTTGTGTTGCCAAATATTTCTTACTCAGTAATTATTGGTAGTAAGTCCTTGAAAAATATGAGGGCAATATTAAACTGTGCCGAAAATTCAGTATCGTTTGAATTTGACCGGGATTCGTCGATTCCGTATATTTCCTTGCCTGCTTCCGTCTCAGTCGAATTATTGGTTCCGATTATGGCCGTGGACTCCGCAACTGAAAAATTTGATAGATTGGTTCAGAATTTCCGGAGGCTTTGACGGAAAACAGGATAAATCAAAAGGTCCATATGGACGCGTTTCCAGCTCTAGCGATTGAGCACGTCTTTCAACGTTTGAAAAGGGCTAAAGTATTCACAACTCTGGATCTGAATAGTGCGTTTTATCAGATTGAACTGTCCGAATCGCCCAGTGCTCTGAATCGACTAAAGAGTGAACTATTTTATGATATAAAAATGTAATTGTGTTTTTCGATGACCTGCTCATCTACAGTGACAATTTGGACTCTCATATGAGCCAAATGCGTGAGGTGTTGCGGCGTCTTCGAGACGCAAATCTGACTGTCAACCCGAGTAAGGTGAAGTTCGCGAAATCCGAACTGAAGTTTCTGGGTCACAGCATTTCGTCGTCTGGTCTCGCTGTGGATAGTGAAAAGGTCCAAGCCATCACCGATTACCTGTGCCCAAGAATCTAAAACAAATGGACGGATCTTATGTGTTCAATTGTTGACGTCAGTACTGAGTTCAGTGAACTCAGAGACATGCAAAATAAAAATGTTGAATTAAATTCAATAAAAAGACAAATTTTACAAGGTGTGAACGTAAGACATTTTGCCGTTCGAGACAATTTTCTAGTGCGTCTAGTGGGGCGCCATAATAAAGCCCGTATTGTTGTACCTAGTGCAGCCAAGCCAAGCATCCTCGAGCAGTTTCATAACTCTGAAATGGGTGCTCATCCCGGAATTAACAAGACATATCGCTCTATTGCCAGGCGATTTTGGTGGCCAAAGATGTTTATAGAAGTCCGACAACACATTAAGGCCTGCCAGTTATGTTTGCGTCATAAAAGCGACCAAAACCCCGACAAAGTAATTATGTCGTCTAGTCCTCCTACGGCGGTTTGGAACCGCTTATACATTGATTTAATGGGACCGCTTGTAACAAGCAGCGCCGGCAACAAGTATGTGTTACTGATATTAGATGGTTTTAGCAAATGGCTAATTACATACGCTATTCCGGATTCCAGTTCTGCAACGATCATTCAAATTGGGATTTGCTTTTAAACAACATAACATTGTGTAATAATGCAACGTACCATACAAGTATTAATGATTTACCTTATCGAGTCTTTCTCGGTCGAGAAATAAAATTCCCGCTGGATCTCAAGTGGAATTTACCTGCAGTGTGGGAAAAACGAGATTCGTTAACTCCAGATGTTGTCCGTGAAATGTTGAAGCAATCGCATGATCGTCAAGCGAGTTATTATAATGTCAATCGTACTCCTGAATCAAAGTTTCAAGTTGGTGATTCCGTTGTTCAAAGATTGCATTACCAAAAGATGAGGCCAAACTTTCATTTAAAATTCCTCCCGAGGTATAGCGAACCCCGTACTATCGTTCGATTTTTGTCTCCAGTTAGTGTAGAATTAAATGACCCTGTCACTGATAGATTGTTCCGAGCTCACGTGGAGCACTTAAAGAAAGTTTAAAACTTATTCCGCCTCCGTAATTTTAAGCTAGTTATTTAGATTTAACCTTGTTTCATCCGCACCGTGAAAATTTTGTTTGTTGATCAGAGGTTAATTGTTGTCACTTTTGACAGTTCAGTGTTGCCATCTTGAGCAGTATGTTTGCGAACTTTCCCCGCCGTCCCCCTGTTGGTGGGAAATTGTGACATTATGCCCATATGTCACAAGAATATATAGTATAACCTTAATATAGTATAACCTTAATTAAATAAATAGTTAATAATTTAATTATATCTGAACAGTTATAGGCAGCTGTGATTCGGTATTGCATTTTCTGATATCCGTGGCTACTACGATATCATGCCTCACTTAGCAACGAACAATAAAGCCTGACATTGTTGTGTAATGAATATGTTTGCTAGGTGACGGTTTCGTGAAAATAAACAATATTAAAAATAACAACGCTCTCTGTTCCGGTATCTGGGAAGTATAGACGTATCCGTTTCTGTTCTGTAGTTTTAAGTCGGTATTTTGCGAATTGTGTTCTGTTCTGTTCTGTAGTTTTAAGTCGGTATTTTGCGAATTGTGTTCTGTCCTGTTCCGTAGTTTTTTAAGTCGGTATTTTGCGAATGGTGTTCCGTTCGGTCTGTAGAATTTAAGTATCCGTTTCTGTTCTGTAGTTTTAAGTCGGTATTTTGCGAATTGTGTTCTGTCCTGTTCCGTAGTTTTTAAGTCGGTATTTTGCGAATCGGGTTTCGTTCTGTCTGTAGTTTTAAGCATCGGCTCCGTTAGTTATTATTAAGTCTGTATTATGTTATTTATTTGTCCTGTTGTCTGTCTGTAATATCTAAGTTTCTGTAACTAATGAGTAAAATAGTACTATAGCTCACCTTATTATAATTTTAGTTATTTAAGCGATTTTATTTAAATCAGTACCTTGAGATCAATTTACTTCTTCGTAAAAGTATTATTGATACGGAACAATCGCTACTGGATTTTGTACCTCGCTGCACGTCTAATAAAACTGTTAATTATAATTTCGGAATAAACACTGTATTGTTTTCTTTCTTGCTTTCCTCAGGGTCTGTGTTGATCGGACGCCCATAGGCGGATATCAAATTTCTATCAAAGAAACTAAACGGGCCCAGCAAATTAAGACCTGATATCCTCCTGCGACGCCGAGAACACAGATTCAATTGTTGTCTTTCTTTCTTTTCTCTTTTTTTAAGACAGTGTTGCAACAAGTGGGAGTCCGTCTACGCAAGAGAACATCAAAATATATATATATATATATATATATATATATATATATATATATGTGTGTGTGTGTGCGCTATAACTTTCGAAAGAGTTAATTGATTTTTACGAAATTTTGCCCACATGCTGGAATCCACCACCGCAAGAACCCTATTTAAAATAGGCCCAATCGGACCATTTTAAGGGTAGTTTTTAGGGGTTGAAAAAAGTTTTTGGGCCCAAAAATGTCTAAAAAATTCTCAGAATCGTTTCAAAATTGAAATTTAACCTTTTAATAGTAATTAAGAAGTGCTCCTAAAATTTTAATAAAATCGGCCCGACAGAACCGGATTTACAAATTTTATGAAAACACTAGTTTGCAGACAGTGAATTCTTTGCTGAAAGGTGTATATAATTTAGTTTAGAGGTTGGATTGATAATAATATTGCAACTGAGAAAAAAATGTTCTTTTAAGGGGTGTATTAAGGAGTCAAATTTTTTATTTTGCCCAAAAAACCAACTTAAGTTCGCATAATAAAGCCACACTGCCTATAATAGTAAATACACTATATTGTCGGCAGGGTTTTGGCACTGCGACCCGGGTTTTTAAAATTTCTAGAGTATAAAAAAAAATTGTTTCATTTATTTGAAAAATTGATTAATTCTGGAACCAGCTGGATTTGCTTTGATACAGCATAAATCCAGCTGGATTGAAAATGCCGCTGGATTGCAATCCTTAATCTGTTGTCGCTGCCTGATTTCATCTCAATCGTGTGCAGAGCCGCGGGTATCGGCTAGTATATTTAGTGTAACTAAGCTAATAAAGGCTATACGATATCTATAAAAAACAACAAATGTAAACGAATGTTATTCAGTATTGTTCAATGAATTGTGTAATGATTTATGTTATGTAAGCTGCATATATTGATAATAATAATAATAATAATAATATATTTCGTTACAATTGACTGTATGTTTGTAACATGTCATTTACAGATTTACATATAAAATTCATTTAGCTTATAAAATTCTTCGGTTATCAGTTCATTCCTTATTACTTCCTTGAAGCGAGAGAGGGTCTCAATGTTTTTTATTTTTGCTTGTAAATGATTGTATATTTTTAAACAGTTATAAAGTGCACCTCCCTCAAAGGAAGTTAAGGAATGAGCTGGCAAACGGAAGTCATTTGCCCCCCTAGTGTTAAGATCATGGTTTAATTTGTAATTATCAAAAAGCAAAGGATTTTTCCTAACAAACATAAGGCATTCGTAGATGTACACACAGGGAAGCGTCATAAGACCATGTCTCCTAAATACCCCCCTACAGGAATCTCGTGCTCTTAAGCCCGCTAATATCCTTACGGCATATTTTTGTAATTTAAAAATTACGTCATTGTTTGCAGCTCCCCAGAAAATGATGCCGTATCTAAGTCTGGCAAGAAAGCTACCAAAGTACATTATTCTTAGCGTATTAGTGCCTACTGTACGTGACATATGCCTCAAAGAATAGCAAATTTTGCTCAATTGCCCAGCCAAGTCACTAAGATGCGATGACCACTTGATGTGCTGATTTATCGTTAAACCTAGGAATTTTGTATCTGTAGACAGTTCGTAGTTATAAGTTCCTAAGGTAATATTTTTTGAAGTTTGTGTTGCCCCTTGTGACGTTTGAAATACCATTATGTTAGTTTTACTTTTATTTAAAGAAAGTTTATTGTTTTCAAACCAGTTTGTAGTAGTAGTTAAGACTTTTGTGGCTATTTGAGTCAATTCATTCCAATTTTTCCCAGTAATTAATAAGTTAGTATCATCAGCATAACAAATGGTCCTTGCATCAGCGATCTGGCTGGGCAAGTCATTTATGTATAAAATAAAAAGCAATGGTCCCAAAACACTGCCCTGTGGCACCTCCATTGTAATTGTCTTCAGATCTGAATTGCAACTGTCAATATCGCTTACTAGTCTCACGTATTGTTGCCTATCAGTGAGATAGGACTCAATCCATTCTAGAACCCGACCTCTAATGCCATATCTGGATAGTTTATCGATTAATATGCCGTGATCAACGCAATCAAAGGCCTTCGAAAGATCAAGGAAGATACCCATAGAAATCTCACGTGTCTCAAAAGATTGTAAGTGGATGCTGCGGCATTCTGTGTTGAGACAGGATTGAATTTACAGTGTAACCTTAATATAACGAACCTCAGTATAACGATTTCGTCGATTTAACAAATTTTTCGAAATCCGTAAGAGTTAATGCAAAATATACCTTTACATTACGAATACTTTTTGTCAAAAACCTCTTTATAACGAATTGGCAATCATTGCAGAATGTAAATAGAAACTATAATTTACCTCTATTTAACGATTTTTGTCAACTTATAACCTTTACATAACGTATCCTACCAATCAATCACACACAATCCCACAATAACAACAATTCATATCTCCACAGGTTCAGACGTGTTACATATATCGTAAGACAATCATTGTTGTTTGATGTAAAGTAATGTAAACACTGCTGGTGGTCACTGTTGTTAGTAAATTTAAAGTTGCAGAAACGAAAAAGACGTTCTTTAACCGTCGCAGAGAAATGAAAAACCTTTAAGTATGTAGACGAGAATCCTACAAAGAAAAAATTAGATATCGCTAAAGAGTTCGAAATTCCCGCAAGTACATTGGCCACAATTTTAAAGTTTGAAGATAAGTTTTCAGAAGAAAATGGGTTTTCTCAGCTTGTTAAAACGAATCTATATAACAAACTTCATTATAACGAATTACTTGATATATATAACGAATATTTTCTAATTCCCTTTAGCTTTGTTATATCGAGGTTGTACTGTACTTTATTTAATAACTGAATACTTGTTCAATTATAAGTTATATCATTTTATATCTTGCACAAAGTTTAAACAATACATGATTGCTAAAACACCAATTAAAAAAAAACCCGGGTCGCAGTGCCAAAACCCTGCCGACAATATAGTGTATTTGCTTGTATAGGGCCGTGTGGTTTTATACTTTTAATATGTGAAATTAAGTTTGTTTTTGGGCAAAATAAAAAATTTAACCCCTTAATACACCCCTTAAAATAACATTTTTTTTCTTAATTGTAATATTATTATCAATCTAACGTCTACATTGAATTAAATACACCCTTCAATAAATAAGTCACTATCTGCAAACTAGTGTTTTCATAAAATTTGTAAATCCGGTCCTGTCGGGCCGATTTTATTAAAATTTTGGGGACACTTTTTAATTACTACCAAAGGGTTAAATTTCAATTTTGAAACGATTCGGAGAATTTTTTCGGTATTTTGGGGCCCAAAAACATTTTTCAACCCCTAAAAACTACCCTTAAAATAGCCCGATTAGGCCCATTTTAAATAGGCTTCTTGCGGTGATGGATTTCAACACGTGATCCAAATTTCGTTGAAATCAATTAACTCTTTCGAAAGTTATTGCGCGTGCACATATATATATATATAAATATATATATATATATATATATATACATATATATATAAACATTTTTAAAAATGGTGCCAAAGTGTTTAGGAGGTTATGAAACGTCGAGAAATTTTGGTCCGACCCCTAGGTCCCGCCATCCGACCGACGCCAATAGTGTATGTTGCCATATGGCAAATACACTAAAAAATAGTTGCCAAAAACTGTAATTAGAGATTATTATTTAAATTTATTTGCCAGTTAAGTTTTTGAACGGCCTGTATTATGTTCCATTCATAATAAGAATTCCAGACCCTCACGTCCAAATTTTACTTTAAAATGTTTTATACGGTCGTTTTAAACTTATATTGGACACATCAAGAATGCAAAGTAGATGGCTGTCAACTAAATGATTCTCCTTGCTATATGTTTGAATAAAGGCGGTTCAACAAGTTTAGAATTGGATTTGGAAAATACAGCGAACTCACGGCTAGTGTGTGTGAATCGATCACAATTATAATTATTATAATACTCGCCACGGTTCTAAAGGGTTCTGAAGTTAGGCACAAACAGCGTCGCAAATGCATATTTTATAGAGCCGTCCTGGTTGTTTTGTGGGAAAGGAACACTCCCACCATCTCCCAGTTACCGGCACAGAACGTGCGCTCGTCGGTGATTGGTTATCGCCGGTTATCGTGTCACTTGTCGCTTTCCGGCTATAAAGTACAGTCCAGTACGCTATTGTTAAGTTGTTTCTTTGATTGTTAATTGATCAAGATGCCTAATACAGTTTTGTGTAGACAAGCACGAAGAATAATTTTTTGGGTGACTTTATGCAAGGAATTAGACCTTTAGATTAAAGAAAAATTAAAAATAATAATATAGCATGAGTTTTTCAACTGCCTCCATTTGCATCTAACTTCAGAACCTTTTAGAACCGTGGCGCGTATTATAATAGGCATAGTTGCATATTAGTGATGAACAAAATCGGGTTTGATCTTGGTCTTGCTAAAAAGCAAGGTGATTTCAAAATGCCTCAAGATCCTTTTATTGCGAAAAAAATTAAAATTTGAGGGTCGGTTACGCTCCGCTACCCTTCAGCTACGTCTGTGTTTTTGTATTTGGATATTTTTAAAGAGGTATTGTACAAATACCTATCCAAAAATGTCTAGCAGCTCTCCTACAATAGGGATGTTGACTGTATTCAAATAAAAAAATAATTTTAACGTCAAGTGGTAGTTTCTTTGAGAGAAATACTAAAAAACACTATATTTTTCCTTATTTTTAAGGAGGTTAATTAATAGTTAATAAATAAAACGTAATTAAATCACTCTCAAGTCACGTGACAACGAACACCAATCAGAGTACATGACGTCACTCAGTCATAAACATTATTAGACGCTGTCAAGACTTTATTGTTTGCTTAATATTTAGTGTGTAATTTATTATTATTTATTTATAGGAAACGTCAAATTACATATAACTATAGCAACGACTACGAAAAAACCTTTCGTCACCTCATCAGTTTACTATCGTTTATGAGTGTATAACGTCACGGCAGTCACGTGACAAGTATTGGCGTTTTGGAGCGAAATTTGAAACGGAATATAAAATACATGATTTTTAAAGCTTCAGTCGTATTTACATAAAAATAATAAATATTTGTGACTATATTAGGTACTTACGCACGATTTAAGGAGGTTCAAGACCGATTATTTATCTGGGGCACCTGATAAATAATCCATTGTCTTTTTGCAAGGTGACAACTTACCCATCAAATTTTCACGTAAAAAATGTTGGTAACCTGCTTAATTTTTAAAAAACATTATATTTTACTTCATATCAAATCTTAATTAACCTAATAAAAAACATTTTCTTTCATTGAAAAAGTGTTTTTAAAAAAATGATTAATTAAATTATTTACATCGAAAACAATGCAACATCACTTGACCGTTGTTAAATAAATAATATATGAAAAGATTTGTTTACATATTATATTGGATATAAAAATTGAAGTTTTGTGCCTATAATTAATTAAAATGTAAAAAAGTTATATCAAAAAGAGAAAATATTGGAATGGAAATTTTATGACGGATGCAGTCATCGCAAAAAAACATTGAATAATTTATTGTATTATAATATGATGCTCGGACAACTAAAAGTGGTTTGAATTTCCCGCTATTTTGTGATTTTACTACAGCTGGGATGCATTTATGCTATGATTGTACACTGTTGCAATGTTTTTTTTCTATTTTTCGAGACGAATGACGTCATCGACTTAATTTGGCGTCCGTTTTTATCTATAACTAATTAATGAAGTCGTAAAATAACTTGAAAAATATAAAAAAAATTAGACATTATATCGCATCCAAAATTATTATTATTATTGAATAATAAATCTCAGGTATTTGGATTAATAATAACACAATTGTTTTGTATTATTAATCCAAATACCTGAGATTTATTATTGAATTATAATAAAAAAAATTATTCAGAAATGTCAAATTATTAAGTATCGAAAGTTTCATTACGTTGGTAATAATTTGACAAAAGCTACAGTATTTAAAAGAAATATATCCCGTGTATAAGATTAAATTTTTTTTCCTCAAAAACGGTGTAGTGAATGATGTTAAAATTTTGGCAGTGAGCATATTGTGTATCCAGCTTTCAGTGATTAAAATTTCAAAACGTTCTTATTATTTTGGATTTTGTCTCGAACCTTCTTAAAACACTTTCCCAAAAATAGTCAACATCCCTAGATTATACAATGTAACTCTTACTACCTGTGAATGTAGGTATACAACACAGAGCTTGATAATCAGACTTCTTACGAGATGTATTATTTCGTTTAGATACGGCATTTAGCACCGCAGTTAACGAAACGACAGACAAATTGATATGATTTTTATATGTCCAGGTGGTGTACATAATATAAAGAATCACACACTATTGTACTTGCATCATTCCCTAACTAAAACTAATTGTATATCATTTCTTACAGTTTCCAATACTAATTGTATACATTTATTGAGACTGTTTTTGTGACAGACGTACGTTTTAGATGAAATAAAAAATCGTGGGAAGAAAATTTATTCATTAAAAAACTCGGGTCGCAGTGCCAAAACCCCGGCGACAATATAGTGTATTTGCGAATACAGGCAGCGTGACTTTATTATGTGAATTTATTTTTTTTTTGTACAAAAAAAAACTGAGCCTTTAAGGTAGTTGTCGTGGTTAAGGCACACCATCAGAAAATTCTTAATTTTTGTATGCTTATTAAGGACATGATAGTACAATTACCCTGAAAATTTGAAGTCGATCGACCGTATATAATCCGAGATAAATTCAATTAAAAATTGGATAATTAACATTGATTGTATACGATCTCTGTAGTTCTAAACCAGTTTCTTATTTATAAAAAAAGAACTAACTGTCAGAAACTTTCCAAAAACTGACTGTCTTTCAATGCATTTGTTATGAGTTTAAAAAAAGTAAGAAAAAAATTTTGACCGTCTAATTATTTATAAATAACGGTTTAAAGTTCAACGATTTATAGAAAAGTATACATGCAAATGAATACTGTATGGGTTACGTTTCCACGGGTACAGTCTTGGGTACAAATTATGGATCACTTAGCTACAAACTAGTATAATTTTGTGGCGCGTATAATCTATAACTTTTTGACAATATTGTACCACGACAACTACCTTAACACTGAATTGTCCACATACTAGTGAAAATATTGTCATTTGTTTGTGTGTGTGTGTGTGGTTTCAAGTTGCTTAGAGTGATGTGAAACGTCGAGAAATGTTGGTCCGACCTCTAGGTCCCGCCATCCGACCGATGTCAATAGTGTATGTGCCACACGGCAAATACACAAAAAAAAATTTACGATTCAAAAAGTGGTTTATATTTAATTGAATTTGGAATTAGCATACTTGACACATATTTCATAGAGCTCACTCTAATGCTCCCACATTTTTTTCCAAAAATGTTTTTTAGATTACAAAAAACATTCATAAATAATCAACTAAGTTAAATATAACGGCATTTGTGTGTTCAAAAATGTTAATAATTTCGCAAACCTATATTGTATAATAAACAATAAAATAAACTCACTTTCTGAAAAAGCCGCCTCCACACCTCATTGTTAACCATAACGAACTCAGATAGTAGACAATTTATCTGAAACAAAAAAAAAATAGATTTATAGTACATTAATAATTATATTAGTAAATTGTTCACTATGGTATAAACCGTGCCGGATTAAGCCAGCGCGGGGCCTGTAGCAAATTCTGTCAAGGGGCCCTTGGTTTGCTTTAGGTTCTCAAGTTTAGGGTATTAAATAAAACAAAACTGTTACAAATAAACTTTTCTGGATTTAATATGGGCAAATTTAGAGATAACAGTTTCAATATCGACTTCTTTAAGCAAATCATGCTCTATATTCAACAAAGTGAGATGATTAAGACGTTCTTGGCCCATCGTGTTCCTTAATTCATTTTTAATACGTTTTAATGTTGAAAAAGAACGTTCGCCACTGCAGTTAGTGATCATGAGAGACAAGTAAATGCGCAAGGCAATTTCTAAGTTTAAGAAACACGATTCTAAAGAATTATTTAATAAAAGTTTATAAAATTGCTGTTCCAGAGGCTTCTGTTTCTTGCTGTCAATAACAGTAGTCACATGTGTTTTCCTTTTTACTTGAGACTCTGAAACACCTTGCTCTTAATCTATCGTCACTAGCTTTCAATAATCTCGAAACATGATCGATATGATAATCGATTCAAAAAAGGGTCAGCTATATTCACTCATAAAATGAACCTATATTTTATAATAAATCAACCAACCACAGTAGATTGGATCGTGACTGAGTTAATAAAATTTAAATAGTTCGCCTGTTTTCTCGAAATACTTATAATCGATATTATATTAAAATCGATTAAAAAAGTACAATCTCGGCTACGTAAACTCGCAAAATAAATGTATACCTATATAAAAAATAAAAATCTGGCTGCTTGAAGGGTAGAAATGTGGTATAGATGCTAGTCTAAATATATCGATTATAATTAAACATTAGAACATTAACGTTAAAAAGTTCGTAAAATACCTACTTATTTTTACGATTTAACGTGACGAAATCGAGTTTTAGATTTTCTAAATTAAAGTCTCAAAAATCAATCTTACCCAAAGCTGTCAAAACACTCGAATTTTTAAGAAAATAATATACACTCGTTTTTTATATTTCCCGAAGAGATATTTATATCAAAATAATCTATAACACACACCGAAACTATTTATCACAATTATTTATGATTCTACAATTTAAATGATCAATTTTACATTTTACCAAAGAAACGACACAGTATTAACTGTTTTGTTAAAATCCACGCAGCCAGAGAACAAAGAACGACGCGATCTATTGCGGAAACAGACGAAATTATGCAGATCTGATCACAGCCAACCCATGCATTATGCAACCAGATTTTATTGAAGAATTCAACTAAAATTTGACAATATCTCACAAAAACTATGTAACAAGATTATTAAATGCGTTTTATTGATTGACACTTAAAATCTGTCGATGCGTTTTATTTAATCAAATTCTAAATAACATTAGAAACGACTGACTGTAATAAATAGCAATAATTATTGCTATTTTTAATGCTATTTGCTAATTATAATTAGCAAATACATTGCCGTCACTAGTTCACTACTACTAGAACAGACTTTTCAAGATTGTAAGAAACAAGAATGCATAATATTCATGTAATACAAGAAATAACACAAGGTCAAAGTCAACCTAAAAGTACTTACATAATTCGACTGAATAAATTCAATATAAAAATATTTCACAAAATTGTAAATTTAACCCTACTGCCAGACTATGCTCCTCGCACTGCTCCTCGCTCTGCTCATCGCGCTGTCGCGATGCTGCTCTAAGCGGCCAGACACTGCTGTACTCGCGACGCTCCGCACTCGACTTTCGCCTTTTGGCAATGGAGGTCGATACTGTGGCAGCGTGCGTACTATGCCTTCACACATAGACCGCTTGATGCGTACTGAGTGGCGCGGGAGTATGTGGCCGGCTTACTCGTGCTCTTATTGCCGGTCCTTTGACTCGCGCACAAAAAACCGACAATCGAGAGAGCACTGGGCATGACGAGGAGCATGACGTGCGGCATGACGAGTAACGCGGCCACACAACGTCTCTGCCTCCTTTCCTCGCTACTTCCCATGCCACTCGTCGAGTGTGTGGCCGAGGCATAAAAATGAGATAAAAACATGCACGCATACAGTGAGTTTCATTTTACATGAGGACACCTAGATAACTTTTTCATTTTAAAAGCAATCATTATAATGATTCTCAGCTTTTATGGCTATAGATAATTAGTGCTATCCGTGCGAAGCCGGGCCGGACCGCTGGTTTATTATATGTAAAATAATAATAATAATAGTGCGTTTAACGTCCGTTTGTCGACTTTTATGTCATAACCGACGCCATTCGCACCATTACTATGGTCCATTTTACCACTTCCCGTTATTTTCTACATTTCTAAAACTTCAACTTAACTAATAGCAATGGGCGAATGAAGAAATTATAGGAAATTAGTATAGGATAGGTAGTTTTTAAACTGGGAGTTTGATAGGTAATTGGCCATGGCCTCAAATAAGGAACCATCTCGATATTTATCTGGAATTAATTGAGGGAAACCATGGAAAACCTCAATCAAGATGGCCGGTACAGGAATTACCGTTTCTCGGCGAGAGGCAGTAGGAAAAAGTCCCATGCCACATCTGCCCCTGCCGGGATTCGAACCCGGACCTCCCGAATGCGAGTCTAGTGCTGTCACCACTACTCTACCCAGCTCGGTAGATAGTAATAATAATAGTAAGACAAAAATACTGAAAGAACATTGGGAATTATTTCATTCATCAAACAAGGTTTTCTTTAATAAATTGGTAGTACAACCTAGTTTAAATAGGATTAACACAATGCATACGATATATTATTTTATATTTTTTATCCATGAGTCAGTCGTAATCATAGTCTTAAAATTATTATAGCATATAAACACTATAAAGTGTCCAAATAGACATTAAAAAAAACCGGGTCGCAGTGCCAAAAACCTGCCGACAATATAGTGTATTTGCTTGTATAGGGCCGTGTGGTTTTATACTTTTATTATGTGAAATTAAGTTTGTTTTTGGGCAAAATAAAAAATTTAACCCCTTAATACATCCCTTAAAATAACATTTTTTTCTTAATTGTAATATTATTATCAATCTAACGTCTACACCGAATTAAATACACCCTTCAATAAATAAGTCACTATCTGCAAACTAGTGTTTTCATAACATTTGTAAATCCGGTCCTGTCGGGCCGATTTTATTAAAATTGTGGGGACACTTTTTAATCACTACCAAAGGGTTAAATTTCAATTTTGAAACGATTCGGAGAATTTTTTCGGTATTTTGGGGCCCAAAAACAGTTTTCAACCCCTAAAAACTACCCTTAAAATAGCCCGATTAGGCCCATTTTAAATAGGCTTCTTGCGGTGGTGGATTTCAACACGTGGCCCAAATTTCGTTGAAATCAATTAACTCTTTCGAAAGTTATCGCGCGTACACATATATATATATATATATATATATATATATATATATATATATATATATATATATATATACATATATATATATAAACATTTTTAAAAATGGTGCCAAAGTGTTTAGGAGGTTATGAAACGTCGAGAAAGTTTGGTCCGACCCCTAGGTCCCGCCATCCGACCGACGCCAATAGTGTATGTTGCCATATGGAAAATACACTAAAAAGTCAGGTAGAAGAAAAAAATCCTAATAAATAGTTAAATGTGTCATCAAAATAATACAGTAGACCGGGCTATAATCGCGTGACACCTAAATTACAATTTAAAAATGACACATGTGTTTCTTAAAGACCCGAAATACCCTGAGAACGTAGGTTTACAAGCCTACAGTATGATCCAAAAATTTCTATATCACCGTTTGTAGCTAGCAATACGTATTTTAGGGGACAGTGTGGTGCAGTGCTTAGCGTACACTGTCCTGGGTTCCAATGCTGCCTCCGCTCATGGATGTTTTGTGATGTCGTTTAGTTTAGTTTAGTTATTAAGACGGCTAATGACCTAAGTTGTCGAGCGTGTATAATTAAAAAAAAACCGGGTCGCTGTGCCCAAACCCTGCCGACAATATAGTGTATTTGCTAATACAGGCAGTCTGGTTTTATTACATGAATTTAAGTTTGTTTTTGGTCACAATAAAAAATTTAATCCCTTAATACACCCCTTAAATTAACAGTTTTTTTCTTAATTGCAAGATTACTATCATCGAACATCTACACCAAATTAAATACACCTTTCAGTAAATAACTCACTATCTGCAAAAGCTAGTGTTTTCATAAAATTTGTAAATCCGGCCCTGGCGGACCCATTTTTTTCAAATTTCGGGAGCACATTTGAATTGCTACTAAAAGAGTAAATTTCAATTTTGAAACGATTCTGAGAATTTTTTCGGTATTTTTAGGCCCAAAAATTTTTTTCAACCCCTAAAAACCACTCTTAAAATTTTCCGATTGGGCCCATTTTAAATAGGCTTCGTGCGGTGATGGATTCCAACATGCGTGCCAAATTTCGTTAAAATGAATTAACTCTTTCGAAAGTTATTGCCCGTAAACTTATTTATATAATATATACATATATATGTATATAATTTTTCCAAAAATGGTGCCAAAGTGCTTAGAAGGTTATGAAACGTCGAGAAATTTTGGTCCGACCCCTAGGTCCCGCCATCCGACCGATGCCAATAGTGTATGTTGCCATATGGTAAATACACTAAAAAAATGGTTATACTTAGTGATGAGCAAAATCGTGGTCTTGCATTCTTGGTCTTGCGATTCTGCAAAACCAAGACCGAATGAACAAGACCAAGACCGGATGTGCAAGACCAAGACCAAATGTGCAAGACTAAGCTAATAATTGTAAGTTCCGTTTGAAATAAGAAACATGAGAATATTTCTGATAGTTTTATAATCTATATCTCTAAAAAACCTTGACGATGATATTATAGTGTTTAGGAATTTTTTTCAAAAAACGTAACTAACAGACCAAATAAGCAAGACCAAGACTGAATACGCCAGACTAAGACCGAGACTGAATAAGCAAGACCAAGAAGAAGACTAGTGCTGGGTTGCAGAAAGGTTTGTAAAATAATTTGATTTGAAAATGACCTTAGATTGTGAACATACATTTTTCTCCATAAGAAAAGCATTGTAGAATTTCAATTCGATTCTGTTTGAAAAATAATTGATCGATTGAAATGGTATTTTTTCTAAACTGTGTATGCGTGTATTTAACATAGTTTTTTGCATAATTTTTACTTCGAAACGACATTTTTCTACGCATTTTAATCAAAATTTTACTTGAAAAAACGAACTTTTTCTGTGCAGATCAAGCATTTGTTTTTGTGTGAAAACAATATAATGTTGTATACGTGTGTGGAGTTTGAATACGACTAGGGATTGCAATGCTGGATCCAGCAATCCAGTTGGATCCAGCACATTTTTGGTCTTGCTGGATCCAGCATCTGGCGCTGGATCCAGCGGTGCGGATCCACAATCAGCTAAAAACAAGTAATTAACTGGGTCTGAGAAGGATTATGACAAGATATTGAAAGTGAGGGAGTAATTTTAATCTATGATTATTTGATGACTCTCAAATTAACCAGAGTAGAGGTAGAAGGAGCCCTTTCCGCATTCAGGTATATTTGCAGTTCTTTAAGAAGTAGGTTGGGAGATAACACCATCAATAAGATTTCTTTTTTGATATTTTACTTTCAAAAAAGTAAAAAAAAACTGTTACATAATAGATTGGCTTTATTCTTTAAAAAACAAGTTAAGTCTTAAATTACATAATATAATTTATATTAAAGTTTTGTTTCTAATAACAGTTAACTAAACATTTTATAATCATGAAACGCACTTTTATTTCTAAAATTATTGAGACTGAGAAACTGAGACTACATAGTTTGTAAAATAGGTAAACGAATAACTCTTTCAGATATCTAGAATATCAATTTAGGTGATTTAAGACTGTATTGTGGTAAATAATAATTATACTCCGGATACTCGTAACTATTACTCACTATTAGAGTACTTTACTAACGCCAAAAAAACGAGTATTTGATGTAAATGTGGATAAATAGTTATTAAAGTTTCTAGACTTAAAAGATTGTTTGATTTAATCGTAAAATCGATTCATGCTGGATCCAGCTGGATTTGCTTTAATCCAGCATATATCCAGCTGGATTGCAATCCCTAAATACGACATTAGACAGGTCTTGCATGAATGAAAACTGTATATATTATCACAATCTAAGGTCATTGTCAAATCAAATTCTTTGATAATCCTTTCTGCAACCCAGCACAGAACTATTTGAACAATACCAAGACTATTTCAGTCTTGGTCTTGGT
This sequence comes from Venustoraphidia nigricollis, assembly GCA_034508555.1. Lineage (NCBI taxonomy): Eukaryota > Metazoa > Arthropoda > Insecta > Raphidioptera > Raphidiidae > Venustoraphidia > Venustoraphidia nigricollis. The sequence goes on from JAVRKA010000046.1 coordinate 2,450,344, forward strand.
CTTACTTTGCTCTAGTTATACTTAGAGTTGGTCAGATCTGAACCGGTGCAAAGAGCTGACTCCGACAGAAGATCCGCGAGAGCCGACTCACTTTTTTTTGAGCCGACGGATCAACGGATCCGCATACACTTACGTATCAGTTCTTGCTTTGATGCATCTGTCAGCTCAAATGACTCATGCATCACATGTTTGGCTATGCATTCTTGATTCTATACAGGTCGTGATATGATTGACTGAACTAGGTAACTCAGTGGCAGACTGCAGTAACATATTCAGAACTCGGCTCTTTTTGAACCGGTTCAGTGAGCCGGCTCACATACGGAATCCAGATGCAAAGATGCAGATCACTAAAAAGACCCGTTTTTCCCATCTCTATAGTTATGCTAAATCCAAACGTTAATCGAACTGTATAAAGTCGGCAGGCAGAACAGAGCAAGTGACGTCATTAGAGTTGCATAGATGCGTTAATATACATATTACGCACCGTCAGTTCTTTACAGATAATTCCTACCTGCTGCGATTAACACATGTAGCGGTGATGTACTACACCGCCTGTGCAGTCACTAAATACGAGTACTGTGCCTCGACGCTGTTGTAATATTATGTTGAATTAATTAAAAACGACATCAAATTACAGGCTGTCACAAAAAACACGCTTTTATTAGCTTCACCTGTATGTTTGTTTGCTTGTTTGTAATAGAATTTTTGAACGTGAGATTCATCCACTTTGAAACGTTAGATTAAACTAGAACTTTGCACACTTATCAAGGACCGATGACAATACAATAATTTAATAAGTTTGTTCCATTATCTTGACCAGGACCTTCAGGATAAAATCAAAAATAAAATCTCTGAATGTATGTTTGTAAAGGAATCTTTGAACGTGAAATTCACCCACTTTAAAACGTCAGATTAAACTGAAACTTTGCACAATTATCAAGGACCGATGACAATACAATAATTTAATAAGTTTGTTCCATTGTCCTGACCAGGACCTTCAGGATAAAAAAACTTGAAAAATTACGGCAAGCAAGCTTACACGCTGTACAGTGACGTATGTTGTGTTGCTTACCACATAGGCAAATGCAATATTGTTTTTTAGTCATATAAATAAAATTAGAGTTTGAAAAAACTAGACCAACACGCTTTTATGAACTAAAAATTACAAAATAATTTGACAACACAATTAGCTTTTCTGTAAAAAGCGTGGAGTGCTATCTACTTAACTTTTCATAATAGCTCTACTTTTACAATTTGCTAGTAAATGAAAAATTTATTACCGATATTAAGCACTCCACTCTTTTTACAGTAAAGCTAATTGTGTTGTCAAATTATTTTGCAATTTTTAGTTCGTAAAAGCGTGTCGTTTTAGTTTTTTTAAACTCTAATTTTAATTATAAGACTAAAAAACAATTTGCATTTGACTATGACGTACGCAACGCTACGTACGTCACTACACCGTGTTAGCTTCTTTACTGTAATTTTTTTATCCTGAAGGTCCTGGTCAGGATAATGGGATAAACTGTCATCGGTTCTTGATAAGTGTGCAAAGTTTTAATTTAGTCTGATGTTTTAAAGTGGGTGAATTTCAGTAATAAGCACCCCATGCTTTTTTACAATAAAAAAAATATTTTTTACTTTTTAGTTCGGTTTGCTATTTAAGCGTGTTTTGATAGTTATCTTAAACCATTATTTATTTTTTTAAATTTTTAGTCTTATTTTTTTATCCTGATGATCCTGGGCAGGATAATGGGACAAACTTATCAAATTATTCTATTGTCATCGGTCCTTGATAGGTGTGCAAAGTTTCAGTTTAATCTGACGTTTTAAAGTGGGTGAATTTTATGTTCAAAGATTCTATCACAAACATACGCTCAAAGATTTTATTTTTATCCTGACAGTCAGGATAATTGACAAACTTATTAAATCATTGTATTGTCATCGGTCCTTCATAAGTGTGCGCTACGATGGAACCGAAGGCTCTACTACGATTATAGCTGCCATGTGTGTGTATGTTTGTAATGAATAAACTCAAAAACGACTGTGCCGATTTAAAAAATTCTTTCACCACTAGAAAGCTACATTCACCCTGAGTAACATAAGCTATATTTATTGCTAGAAAATATTAGGGATCCTTACTAAAACTTTAGTAACGTAACCCAAGGTGAAAAAAAAATGCCATAAACCATCTTTCGTCGCATGCGCTGCAGAAACTATTGATAATAGAACAAAAGTATGTTCTACAATATTAAAGAACATATCAATAACTACAAAAAACTTCGCGATACTATATGTCCAACTATTATCGTTATGTCACAATAACCACTTTTTACATTTTAATAATCTCTATAAAAGACTATGTATATGTAATCTATGGACTCCAAACGGGTAGACCATTTTTGATGAAATTTTCAGACGATCTTTAGATTAGCCCAGCGGGTGATCTTCTGAAGTTTGGTAGCGATCGGATCAACAGAATTTTTTAAATTTCTTTTTGGGAAATAAGATTTTTCTTCGATTTTTGAACATTCACAAATAAAAGCGATTGAATTCGCGCAAATTCAATACACGTTGAGAATTTAATGATAATGATTCTCATCTTTTATATCTTATATATTACATTTACACCCGGGCGAAGCCGGATTGGGCCGCTAGTCTGATATAAATTTATTAGCTTGTTGTGACAGCCTGTATACAAGGTTAGTATATGCAAGTATACTGACTACAGATTATCACAGCTAGAGGTACCACTTCTTTTATATTACAGCACATATTATAATGTGCGAATGAAAAAGGTGTAAAGTTACTTGTACACTGGTATCATATTTATGGTGGATTGCATAAAATACACAAAAGTTATCTATAGCTGATGGCAAAACATAAATGAGACAATCTGTCAAAGGTATTTCTAGAGAATTGCGACATCTGTTCATAAAAAACAAATCAACATTGAAACTTCTGGCAAAAAGCTTTTAGGTCAGATCAACAATGATAAAATGATTTTGTTTAATTCCGTATTTTTCAAATTACTTTTGTTAACACTTACTTATCTACACTGAGTCCATGTTTAGACTACGGTAGACGAAGACGAGCAGGATACGATATGGTAACGTCACTGTAAACCCAACGCCCCAAAATGGAGTGTTACCTTTTTCTACACAGCCCTGTTGATTTGGTTGTGTCGGATTGCTCACATGATAATTTAAATGATAGGTCCAGAACTTCTTCACACTAAACTTGCATATGAAAGTACAGTGGTACCTCGACATGCGTATGCCCTAATATATGAGTTTTTTGAGATACGAGCTCGTCGAGAAGCACTCTCAGGAACTGACGACCGAGGAGTTACAAGAGTCGCAGCAGCATACGTAGGTTCTGCACGAAATTGGTTTCGAGGAGGAGCCAAAGGTGGAAGAAGTTATCTGTACAAGTGAGATAAAGGAGATCTTGGGAATTGAATGTGGGAGAGAGTTTCACAGTTCGTGGAAAAGAAATACCTCGAAAAACTTGCAACTAATCGTGCATCGGAACTATTTAATGACTTGCCTAATGCCGGCCACACACGTAACTGCATACTTGTCAAGTATACATGCGCTTGACGTTTGATCAAGTTTGCATGACTGTGTGTGTGATGATTTTGCTCAAATATTTTGACTTGACTGCCGAACGAATTTACAATCTGCGCACTTGAAGACTTGACAAGCGGCCAGTACTGTGACGTGACAATCAGGCGTTCATAGATAATCTGTTGTGACTTCTTTTTTGTCTATACGTTTCGTGCATACTACTATGTCTACTGATATTCGTAAAGCTTTTCGCGAAGTGTTTGAAGAATTTATTAGTGTATTTGCCATATGGCAACATACACTATTGGCGTTGGTCGGATGGCGGGACCTAGGGGTCGGACCAAAATTTCTCGACGTTTCATAACCTCCTAAACACTTTGGCACCATTTCTGAAAATGTTTATATATATATGTGTATATATATATATATATATATATATATATATATATATATATATATATATATATATATATGTGTGTGCGGGCAATAACTTTCGAAAGAGTTAATTCATTTTAACGAAATTTGGCCCATGTATTGAAATCCATCACCGCAAGAAGCCTATTTAAAAGGGGCGTAATCGGGGCATTTTAAGGGTAGTTTTTAAGGGTTGAAAAATGTTTTTGGGCCCCAAATTACCGAAAAAATTCTCAGAATCGTTTCAAAATTGACATTTAACCCTTTAGTAGTAATTAAAAAGTGTCCCTAAAATTTAAATAAAATCGGCCCGACAGGACCGGACTTACAAATTTTGTGAAAACACTAGTTTGCAGATAGTGATTTATTTACTGAAAGGTGTATTTAATTTGGTATAGATGTTCGATTGATCATAATAATGCAATTAAAAACAAAAATGCTTTAAGGGGCGTATTAAGGAGTCAAATTTTTTATTTTGCCCAAAAACCAACTTAAGTTCGCAAAATAAAGCCACACTGCCTGTATAAGCAAATACACTATATTGTCGGCAGGGTTTTGGCACTGCGACCCGGGTTTTTTATAATTTACACCAAACAGTACGTTTTTTTGTACTTTTCTGAACCATTTCGGTAGCCAACACCAAGCCAATTATTGCTAAAGCTTCATCATATGTGGATGCCATAGTCGATAACTTTACTTTTGCACATCACTTCTGGTTGTAGAACTGACGCCGCTTCAAGCAAACTTATGCGTGTGTGTCCCATATGGCCATCATGCAAACTTGATCAAACTTCAAGCGCATGTATACTTGACAAGTACGCAGTTACGTGTGTGGCCGGCATTTCCACAACATTCTGAAAGGAAAGAAGAAACAAACCTCCTTGGACAGGTTTTTTTAAACGGCCTGCAGGTGAAAGTGAGGAAAGCTTGTCGAAAAAGACAAAGACCAGTGAAGAGAAAAACAGTGACGAAAATTAAGCGAAAGTAACACCTCCGCCAACATTTTCCGTAAGCTCAAGTCGGCTGATTTCCAAGGATACACTTCATAAAATCAGTTTATTTCTTTACATTCTCTGTTATAATGTTTTTTACACTATTTCAAGAACACGTAACAAAAACAACTGGGGTGGCATTTTGGGGGCTGGAAGGAATTAATGGCACTTCAATTAATTTAAATGGGGAAATTTGCTTTGAGATATGAGCAAGGTTACGGAACGAATAAAACTCGTACGTCGAGGTATCACTGTATCTTGAAGACTTTTAACAATTTGTACCAATCGTATCAATAATACTATATTACACCACAAAAGCAGAAAGTTGAAATTATTGCACTGTGCGTCATGAAGCCCGAGGCGAAGTCGAGGGCATCATGTGTCGTGCAGTGCAGGACTTTCAGCTTTCTGTCCGTGTCGTGTATACTATTTTTCTTCATATCCAATCGAAAGTACACACTTTCGTCAATATATAAAAAGACCAATTACTTTAAAGTCAGCACTGTAGAGGTTATGCGTTATGACACATGGATCTAATAATGTCCATGTAATAACAGCAGTTGGTATGCGAGTAATTCCATCTCAGTGCATATATGTTATACTCTCGGCTTCAAAATCGAATCAGAAAGTACGTACTTTCGGCATGGTATGAAGAAAATTCTTTTTATCAGACCCAGACTCATGACTTTATGGACAAATCCTATATATGCAAGGGCGTATGTAGTAACTCCTCTTCATATAGGTAAACAGGCCTCCTACTAATTAGTGACATACTCATGTGAATACTGACAGAAGGTGTGATATAAAGTGCGTATTATAATTCTGGCAGAAGCGACTCGTCTGATGAGACATTGCCGCACATTCATAGTACATCTACATTCGAATTTTATAAACCTTTTAGCATCCTTTGAGGAGGTTCGAGATCGATTATTTATCATAAAAAATCCATTGTCTTTTTGCAAGGTGACAACTCTTACCCACCAAATTTTCACATAAGAAATGTTGGAACATGTTTAATTTTTAATAAATATTATATTTCACTTATAAGTATTTTAGAGGAATAAGGATCAATAAATTTTAAGATAAATTATTTTTCACAACGTTTCGTATTTAATTAATACTTCATCAGGTGATCGAAAATAAAAAAAAACCCGGGTCACAGTGCCAAAACCCTGCCGACAATATAGTGTATTTGCTTGTATAGGGCCGTGTGGTTTTATACTTTTATTATGTGAAATTAAGTTTGTTTTTGGGCAAAATAAAAAATTTAACCCCTTAATACACCCCTTAAAATAACATTTTTTTCTTAATTGTAATATTATTATCAATCTAACGTCTACATCAAATTAAATACACCCTTCAATAAATAAGTCACTATCTGCAAACTAGTGTTTTCATAAAATTTGTAAATCCGGTCCTGTCGGGCCGATTTTATTAAAATTGTGGGGAAACTTTTTAATCACTACCAAAGGGTTAAATTTCAATTTTGAAACGATTCGGAGAATTTTTTCGGTATTTTGGGGCCCAAAAACAGTTTTCAACCCCTAAAAACTACCCTTAAAATAGCCCGATTAGGCCCATTTTAAATAGGCTTCTTGCGGTGATGGATTTCAACATGTGGCCCAAATTTCGTTGAAATCAATTAACTCTTTCGAAAGTTATCGCGCGTACACATATATATATATATATAAATATATATACAGGGTGTCTCACCGAACGTTGGCTAACATGGGTAACTTTGTTATTAGTGGAGATAGAAAGTCGGTTAAATGGGCAAAGTAGTGCAGAAAATTGGGCTCATTAACATCCCGTCGAAAAAACAATTGAATTTTGACACCCTATGAATTTATTCAGAAAATAGTGAAAATTGCCATTTATGAAAACTGGCCATAACTTTTTTATTTATGAAGATATTTGAAAATTTCATGAACCATTTGTTGATAACTTTTTAAGGTCTTTTCAGTGGCGTAGGTTTAATTTTTTTATTTCCACTACATAATGAGATATTGACATGAACTTTGGTTTTTCTTATGGACGGCATTTTTGATTTTCAGATATTCGAATTCTACTTAATTTTCTGAATAATTTGACATAGCATATCCTATATCTAAACCAATCAGAAGCTACAAAACTGACAAAAATAGCTTTTTGGCGTTATCAGAGTGTGCCGTGTAAAACGAAATTTGTTGAAACAAATACATATCGACAGGTTAACAATCTGTCGAGCGATCGCTACAGTTTTGCTAATTCATTTTGTTTGATTTACTCTCTAAGATAGCTCAAGCATTCTCAAATTTGAAGAAACAGGCTATTTTTGCGCATACATTCAGCATAACAAAAATACCACGTGGGCTCAAGCAGAATACTTGAAACTTTATCCAGAAAGGCGACAGCCTTATTCAATAACTTTTAGGAACTTAAATAGAAATTTAAAGGTATACGGTTCATTTTCAAAGAAAAAAGGCAACATTCAACACTGTGAAAAAGAATTAGGTTCAGCAAACGTTGAAATTAATGGAGAAAAGTTCCTAAAAGTTATTGAATAAGGCTGTCGCCTTTCTGGATAAAGGTTCAAGTATTCTGCTTGAGCCCACGTGGTATTTTTGTTACGCTGAATGTATGCGCAAAAATAGTCTGTTTCTCCAAATTTGAGAATGCTTGAGCTATCTTAGAGAGTAAATCAAACAAAATGAATTTGCAAAACTGTAGCGATTGCTCGACAGATTGTTAACCTGTCGATATGTATTTGTTTCAACAAATTTTGTTTTACACAGCACACTTTGATACCACAAAAAGCTATTTTGGTCAGTTTTGTAGCTTCTGATTGGTTTAGATATAGGATATGCTATGTCAAATTATTCAGAAAAATAAGTAGAATTCGAATATCTGAAAATCAAAAATGCCGTCCATAAGAAAAACCAAAGTTCATGTCAATATCTCATTATGTAGTGGAAATAAAAAAATTAAACCTACGCCACTGAAAAGACCTTAAAAAGTTATCAAAGAATGGTTAATAACATTTTCAAATATCTTCATAAATAAAAAAGTTATGGCCAGTTTTCATAAATGGCAATTTTCACTATTTTCTGAATAAATTCATATGGTGTCAAAATTCAATTGTTTTTTCGACGGGACGTTAATGAGCCCAATTTTCTGCACTACTTTGCCCATTTAACCGACTTTCTATCTCCACTAATAACAAAGTTACCCATGTTAGCCAACGTTCGGTGAGACACCCTGTATATATATACATATATATATATATAACATTTTCAAAAATGGTGCCAAAGTGTTTAGGAGGTTATGAAACGTCGAGAAATTTTGGTCCGACCCCTAGGTCCCGCCATCCGACCGACGCCAATAGTGTATGTTGCCATATGGCAAATACACTAATAAATAAATATAACATACCTAAATTCAATCTAATTGTTAAGATATTTAAAAAAAATTAACCAAATCAGTCCTTACCAGCGAACAGCATTTAATTTTTATTTATATAGATTAGTAATTGAAGAACCTGTTTTTAACCGAAAAAAAGGAGGTTATACAACTCGTCTGTATGTTGGTTTTTGTATATTTGTTACGCGATTACTCCGCCAATTATGAACCGATTTGAAAAATTTCAACGCCATTTTGTTCAGAATGCTACCAGTTGGTCCCATGTACTTTTAATTAAAATCATTCATCCGTTTTTAAATTACATCAAAAAAACAAATTTTTTATATGAATGCGACCTCATATCGATTTTGATGATGATGCCATTGTACAGCATTTTAGTTTGCTTGCTGTAATTTTTCAAGTTTTTTTAACCCTGACGGTCCTGGTTAGGATAATGGGACAAACTTATTAAATCATCGTATTGTCATCGGTCCTTGATAAGTGTGCAGAGTTTCAGTTTAAACCGACGTTTTGAAGCGGGTAAATTTCACGTTCAAAGATTCCATTACAAACTAACTTACAGGTGAAGCTAATAAAAGCGTGGTAAAATCCTTAAATTCGAGGAAAAGGGGGTCAATGTGGCGCCTGCGATAGTTTGTTGGGAACGTCACTGATAATTAAGTGCATAGGGAATTAACAGAACCGTTCGCTTGTTATACAAACGTGTGTGGATGTAAATTGTCGGAGGTGTCGACAGTTTAGTGTCGGTTGGGTTGGCACAGAGTCGCGAAAACCATCACAAGGTGTAAAATGTTAACAACTATGTACTATATAACACACACCTATAATACCTCATGCATAACATAACCTCTTACTACTTACTACTACTATAGGTACTACTCCTACATAGAGCTACCTACTAATAATAATATAACGTTTGATCTATTTAATATGTCTGTTGTATTCAAGTCACTGGTTTATTATAGTACTCAGCACGACTGAGAATGATAACACATTTGAATTCATATTCGAAAAAAAAGTAAATTAAAAATTTAAAAAACCTCCGATACAAAAAAAACCTATAAAAAGTTAAAAAATAAAATTTCTGGGCCTGGTCCTTTAACTTTAATATAATAATAATAATAATTTTTTTATATTGATACTGGATAATTGGACATAAATAAAAGAAAATTCTAAGTTTTTTAAATTTGCTACGTTTCGTAGGTTAGTTTCCTAGTTTTTGATTTAGTAAATTAATATAATAATAACCTAATATAGTATTAGAATCTTTGAGATATATAGAACCTGTAATACCAAAACCATAGTAAATTGCTAATGTTTATATATTTTTAAATTATTTTTTAAATAAATGACAAGATGATATCACTGAAAATATATCAACAAAGATTCTAAAATATAAAGTAAGTAGCTTGATAAATTTTATTAATTATTGTAAATTAAACACCTAATTATACATACTAATTGTATCCTATTTTAATTAAAGCTTGCCTGAAGAAGTAGGAAACTAACCTACGAAACGTAGCAAATTTAAAAAACTTAGAATTTTCTTTTATTTATGTCCAATTATCCACTATCAATATAAACATATAATATCATGGACGATAACAACTTGAAAATAATAATAATGCGTTTAACGTCCGTTTCTCGACTTTATGTCATAACAGACGCCATTCGCACCATTACTATTTTCCGTTTACCACTTCCCGTTATTTTCTACATTTTTTTAAAACTTCAACTTATGTAATATCAATGGGCGAATGAAGGAATTATAGGAAATTAGGATAAGGTAGGTAATTTTTGAACTAGGAGTTTGATAGGTAATCGGCCATGGCCTCAAATAAGGAACCATCGCGATATTTATCTGGAATTAATTGAGGGAAACCATGGAAAACCTCAATCAAGATGGCCGGTACAGGAATTTCCGTTTCTCGGCGAGAGGCAGTAGGAAAATTAACTTTAATATTTAAATACTTAATTAGTAATATTTTGTGATTCAAGCGTCGTCGCGTCGGGGGACCTATATAGAGTACTTATATTAAAATTGCATATTTTTTTATATCATTAGTAAGCTTCTTATTTGAATTCTGTTTTTTTATTTTATTTATTTAGCGGTCCTACGACGCGACGACGCTTGAATCACAAATTATTAGTAATTAAATATTTAAATATTAAAGAACCAGGCCCAGAAGTTTTATTTTTCAAACTTTTTATAGGATTTTTGTGTCCGGGATTTTTTAAATTATTTATTTTAAAATTTTTAAACTTAGTTACAAAATACCCGTTATGCGTAATCCCTACCGCAGCTAAAAAAAGAGCTGATGACCTTGAAACGGCTGAACCGATTTTGATAAATTATGTCTAAGAAGCACCGTTAGAAAATCTGCTTTCAAATAAAAAAATCGCATTCAAATCGGTTCACTCGTTTTAGAGTTATACGGTGCCACAGACAGACACACACATAGCGGTCAAACTTTTGACACCCCTGTTTTTACGTCGGGGTTTAAAAACCAGTCAAACTCAAGTGCGAGTCGAACTCGCGAGAAGAGGGTTCCGTACTATTCCGTTTTCCGTCAGTACCTACTTTAAAACTTAAAATTTTCGTTTAAATTTTCTTGTAAACTATGAGTGAGACCCGACATTCCCTATTTTTTTTTCAAAATTTTAGGCTCAACAGTTTCGGAGATAAGAGAGGAATGACCAATTTTCGTTTATTTTCTTAAATAACTTTACAAAAGTTATTTTAAAATTACAAAAAAAATATATATTGAGACCCTTATTACAAGTCCTTTCATTTGATATGTCACAGGGTACACTTTGCAAAACTTTTTTTTTAATTTCCTAATCTGCCTTCCAAAAATGACCCCCATGTTCAAAATTCATTTATTTATGTTACACGCTCGTCTTTGGGTCACCGACTTACGTATGTGTACCAAATTACAACGCAATCGGTCCAGTAGTTTCGCAGCAAATTGGCTGTGACAGACAAACGGACAGACAGATACGTGAGTGATCCTATAAGGGTTCTGTTTTCTCCTTTTGAGGTACGGAACCCTAAAAAGAACTCCCACCTTAATTATATACGAATTTGGTTGTCAAGACTCACAAGTTCATAATGCTAAAAAGTTAGGAGATCTCTAATAGAAAAGAAATGAAATCCTGCCAAAAATATTTCATAATGTACTTACTTTACATGAAATGTTTTTGGCAAGATTTCATTTCTTTTTGGCAGCCGCCTTAGATTTTTTTTTCACTATTTTTCAACCTCAATAAAGGTTTCAAAATTGAAATTTTACCTTTCAGTATATTTCATAGGGGATCGTTTAAAAAAAATTTTATTCGATTTATAATTTTAAAATATTATGTAGGTGTAATACTTTACAAAAAAAAATATAATTTTATCGTATAAAATATGTTTCAGAATTACTTTCAGAATATTAATGTTACTTTGTGTACAATATGTTTTAAAATTAATTTCATAATAGTTTTTAGTAGATTTTAACATACGCTTAAAGCTAACGTACCTGCTGAATTTATTTAGTATAATGGCTATTGTCTGCTATAATTGTTAAGGCTGTCGGAACGCTCTGAATTTTGTTTGTGCTGAGACCCAGCGGTAAGGGGCGAGATAGGCAAAAGACATATTGTGGGTGTGACCTTCTTTAGCTCTGTCTCGCTCAAATCATCTGCACGTTTCAATTTTTGGCTGGTGCCAACTACGAGGCTAAAAAATTTTATTGCAAGGGTGCCGCTGTCAATTGATTACTCTAATTTTTGGAAATATTTTGAAGATTTAGAAAACTTTTCCGAAAAAGGAAGAGTCACTTTAGGTTTGTGATGGAACGGTTTTGTGAAATAAGTACGAATAAGGTCGTAGTGAGACATTGAAAACGTGTGTTTTTTTAGCACAATTAATGCCAAATTTTTTCTAGTAAATCGTACATAAATTACAAAAGTAGTCCATTAAAGACCTAGATTTATCCTTTATCTTCCTTATAGAGAAATAATTTTTGCAGAATGTTGACGAATAAGTCTACAATCAGTTGACAGCCGAAGCTCTATTTTTGGCTTAAATTCAGAGCGTTCCGACAGCCTTAAGAAACATTCATTGCTGTAGCACTATATTAGAAAAATTTATTATTCCAACATGTCACCGTCGGGATTAAAAATGGAAAGTTCATCTTTGATTCATTCAAGAGCCCTCGCTACTGCGAGAGTTCATATTTAGCTACAGTTAAAAATAATCGACTCTCGCATGTAGTGAACTTGAGTGTTGTAAATCGCTATATTATGACGGGAATGTTGAATTGTGTGCACCGTAGAGTAATTGATTAACTCATTCCGCCGCGAAAGTGGAAAGATTCGGGTTTAAATCCCGACGGTGACGTATTGGAATAATAATTTTTTCTAATATAGTGCTACAACAATGAATGTTTCTTAACAATTACCTATAGCAGACAATAGCTACTATACTAAATAGTTTTTAGCTTATTTCATCAATCTATAAACGATTTAAAATCAGATAAAAGCCTTTGTCAGTATTTTTGACATAAGTTTGTAAAGAAAAAACTTCAAAATGTTAATTTGCGTTCCCATAATTCGAAAAGAAATATTGTCGAATATCACATTTTGTCTATTGAATTTTGAGGGCAAAAATATATGTTCTTTGAAACCACGCAACTCTTTTTCAGCCTCTCTGGAACTTCTCCCTCCCTTCATGTAGCCTACCGTATCCTTTCCTATGAACCCCCCACAGATGGAACATAGTTTTTTATTATCAAGTCCTAAAGACATTTTGTGCTTTCTGTTAAGGTTGTCGGAACGCTCTGAATTTAAGCCACACTACAAGGCTAGAAATGCTGTTGCAAGAATGCCGCTGTCAGTTGATTACTCTAAATTTTGGAAATATTTTGAAGATTTAAAAAACTTTTCCGAAAAAGGAAGAGCCACTTTAGGTTTGTGATGGAACAGTTTTGTGAAATAGGTAGGAATAAGGTCGTAGTGTGACATTGAAAACGTGTGTTTTTTGGCCACAATTAATGCCAACTTTTTTCTAGTTAATCGTACATAAATTACAAAAGTAGTCCATTAGAGATCCAGATTTGTCCTTTATCTTCCTTATAGAGCAAGGTTTTTTGCAAAATGTTGACGAATAAGTCTACAATCAGCTAGCAGCCGAAGCCCTATTTTTTGCTTAAATTCAGAGCGTTCCGATACCCTTAACAAACTATTAAAAAAAATAGTTTAAAATGAACAAGACTGATAGTTGTTAAATATAGATACTAAGATATAAATGTAACCAAAGTTTGAAAATAAATATTCAACTTAAGGTAGTTGTCGTGGTTAAGGCCCACCGTCAGAAAATTCTTAATTTTTGTATACTTATTAAGGAGATGATAATACAATTACCCTGAAAATTTGAAGTCGATCGACCGTATATAATCCGAGATAAATTCAATTAAAAATTGGATAATTAACATTGGTTGTATACAATCTCTGTAGTTCTGAACCAGTTTCTTATTTATAAAAAAAGAACTAACTGTCAGAAACTTTCCAAAAACTGACAGTCTTTCAATGCATTTGTTATGAGTTTAAAAAAAATAAGAAAATTTTTTTGACCGTCTAATTATTTATAAATAACGGTTTAAAGTTCAACAATTTATAGAAAAGTATACATGCATATGAATACTGTATGGGTTACGTTTCCACGGGTACAGTCTTGCGTACAAATTATGGATCACTTAGCTACAAGCTAGTATACTTTTGTGGCGCGTATAATCTATAACTTTTTGACAATATTGTACCACGACAACTACCTTAATCTGCAAATTATTTTCATTGTGCCAAATAAAATACAGTGTAAACTCTTTATAACATTATTCTTTATAACGATAAACTCTCTATAACATAGAAAAGATCACAATTTAGTTGGTTTACCTTAAAACCCATACATTGATACACTCTTTATAGCGCAGCAGCCATTCTGTATTACGAAGAAATGTGTTCATATTTAGGCACAGAAAATCGTCATTGTCGGTGTTATTGTTTATGTTATCTTATCAGGTTACAAAAGACGCCGACTAAACCTTTAGAAAAAATTTTATTGTTTAATCAAGAAGATTCCACCACATATCAAGAGATGGATAGAATACATAAGAAAATACAAAACAAGTACTGGCAAAGCAAAAAACGTCAGGCAAAGTTAACTGACTATATGTACTAATTTTATCAAAAACATACCTATGAAAGATTGTTGTTAATTTGGTTGTTTTTCTTTCTTCACTCCATATAACGGTCACTCTCCATAACGATAAAAAATGTTCGGTCCCTTGAGTTTCGTTATAAAGAGTTTACACTGTACATGAAAAAATTACGTAGCGTGACTCCAACTCCCCTCACGTAGCTCAGCGTAGATTTGATCCCCCCTCCCTCTTGATCAAGCTACGTGGTTTATAGACGGTCCCTTATAAATAAACGAAATAAACACCCGGTATATAAATCAAGTGAGGTGATGAGTGATGAGTACACAAACCCGGTGCCTACGTAGTTATAATTTAATAGGCATCTATAGAAGTAAAAATGTTACGCTGAAGTAATTTGTAATTTGTTTTAAAAAATATTACTTAATTAAAAATTGAAATTAATGTTATGTTCAACACCAATTTGTAATTAAGTCTCAAGTACCTATAGTACAGGTGTTAACACAAAATATATAATTAGAAGAGATAAAAAATTTGAATAATGTATGTTTTCGTAGAATAGGGGGAACATTAGAAACGTTCTTTAGAGAGTTCTAAATGTTCGTAAGTGCATATTAAATTAATTTCTCATCTTATGAAAAAATAGTTACAATCATATAGGATATATTTTATTTCTACAGAGCTGCAGAACGCTATATAATTGTTATAATCATTCATTGTTACAATGCTAAATTAGAAAAATTTATTTTTTATCCACCAACACCGTCGGGACTTAAACACGAATTTTTCCACTTTCGCGGCGGAATGAGATTGTTTAGATATCGCACCGTAGAGTAATTGATAACTCATTCCGCCGCGAAAGTGGAAAGATTCGGGTTTAAGTCCCGACGGTGTCCGTGGATAAAAAATAATTTTTTCTAATTTAGCATTGCAACAATGAATCATTATAACAGTTACAATAATATTTTATTATTTTTCCCACAAAACTAATTAATACTTAATACTCTTCGCTAAAAACTTTTTAACACTTCTATAACATTTGTTTTAGTGCAGTAATAAAAACAAATAGCATTTGGATCACTTGATAATTGCAATAAATTACCTAATATAAAATTACGCAACTAATCATTTATTTATTTATTTGCATAAAGGTGATATCAGACGGTACATTTTTTGTTCATTTCTATGTCTTTCATTCAGCATCTTTCACTCGAAGTAAAACGTCTGAACACAAAATGAAACAATAGTCACGAATGAATTCATTGGATCACTTTCACACAGTTTGTGCTGAAACCCAGCGGTAAGAGGCGAGGTAGGCAAAAGACATATTGTGGGTGTGACCTTCTTTAGCTCTGTCTCGCTCAAATCATCCGCACGTTTCAATTTTTGGCTGGTGCCACACTACGAGGCTAAAAGATGCTATTGCAAGGGTGCCGCTGTCAATTGATTGCTGTAATTTTTGAAAATATTTTGAAGATTTAAAAAAATTTTCCGAAAAAGAAAGAGTCACTTTAGGTTTGTGATGCAACAGTTTTGTGACATAAGTACGAATAAGGTCGTAGTGTGACATTGAAAACGTGTGTTTTTTGGCACAATTAACGCCAACTTTTTTCTAGTAAATCGTACATAAATTACAAAAGTAGTCCATTAGAGACCTAGATTTGTCCTTTATCTTCCTTATAGAGAAAGAATTTTTGCAGAATGTCGACGAATAAGTCTACAATCAGTTGACAGCAGGAAGCTCTATTTTTGGCTTAAATTCAAAGCGTTCCGACAGCCTTAATGAATCGATCCAACAACGCTAGATATCGGCATTCGGCATCATTCATACATCGGTGACGTAGGCAATGGACTCACGTGACCATGTTTATAGGCTCCTACGCCCAACCTTCTAGTATTCTAATAACCTTGCCTTGATTACACATCTATTTATGTGAATGTAGCCACAAGTATTTTATTAGTGTGACGGAAATATACTGATCTGCAGTGAAGATAGTGACGGCAGGAGGTTATACCAACATTGAAATGGTGTAAGAACGATTTGTAAAGTTGGCTGCATGACATACGGTTGCTTGCATGCAACCTTCATATTAGCAGCAAAAATATTAGTTTTGTTCGAAAAAATGAAATATAACTATACATCACCTTTTTCGTAAAAAATATTATTTTTTCGATTACTCAGATTCGTATCTGGTTCTGTTTTCTTTTAAAAAGCAGCGGTGAATGATTAGTTTAATCACGTGAGAAATGTACTAACAAACAATATAAAATTATCATGAAAACGCGTTAAAAAGACGATCTAATGACTGTAACGACCAAGGGCGTACCCAGGATCAAAACTAGGGGGGGCGACAAGCCATGGTCGTTCAAGTTGTAACATTTTATCACGGAAAAGGTGAATGAAAGCAAAATATTAAGAAAATTATGTATAATTATAGCAGTGCTTTATCAACTAAGTTATTACAATTATTTGCTTGAAAAAAAAATTATTCTAGTTACATGTCTTATACTAGTATCATTTTTCTTGGATTTGTAGAAGTAAAGTTATTTCAAGAATTGTAAAAATTCCAGCAACAAAATTTAATAACGACTTATTTTTTGCTTCCAGGGGGGGGGGGGGCAGCTGCCCCCCTCCACTGCCCCTCGCTGGGTACGCCCTTGGTAACGACATTAATTTTGTATACATACTTTTTAGGTTACAAGGAGACACTAAGGCTGTGTGGTATTTAAATCAAATAAAGGTTTTTTATGTAATCCGCACTCTATAGTAGAGAGCCCGCGACACTGTCGGTAGTTCGCGTCCCCCTCTCCAACTTTTTCATCTCAAATTAACCAGTTAAGAGCGTAATGTCCATCTATATGTATTCAAGAATTCTAGTAGGCTCATCAAGAACTCAGACGTTCATGATCTAAATACTCGATCTAAGTGTGAGCTGAGAGTGCCTTTCAAGCATTTGAATATCTAAAAAAAAATCCCCAAATTGTCTGGGTATTACTATTTTTAACAAGCTGCCTCAAAATATTAAAAATTGTAGCGAATTATCAAAATTTGAAAAATACTTGAAAGAATTTTTGATAGCAAGCGCTTTTTATAATTTAGACGAATTTCTGTTGGGTCATGAACGACTGTATTCTTGATGAACCTACTAATGTCTTTGATGGACTCTGAATTGACAATTTGTATCCACTATGGAACCACAAATAAACTATTATTATTATTATTATTATAGGACTGAGAAATCACACCATCGAATTTGTAGGACAATGTGACCTTTAAATAATACATATAATGTTTAATTAATAGTAAAAAAATTAGCTTGTTACTAGTAATTATTTTTTTTCCTCCATTTGTACTTGTTGGGGGTGGGGGAGCCGTCGGTGACACCACTCATTTTGTAGGACGCAACTGTTTTTGGGCTCTTTATCACATTATTTATTGATTAAACTAACAAACTTATTGTTGACTAGCGGCCCAGTTCGGCTTCGCTCGGGTGTAAATGTAATATATAGGATATAAAAGATGAGAATCATTATCATTAAATTCTCAACATGTATTGAATTTGCGCGAATTCAATCGCTAAAAATCTTATTTCCCAAAAAGAAATTTAAAAAATTCTGTTGATCCGATCGCTACCAAACTTCAGAAGATCACCCGCTGGGCTAATCTAAAGATTGCCTGAAAATTTCATCAAAAATGGTCTACCCGTTTGGAGTCCATAGATTACATATACATAGTCTTTTATAGAGATTATTAAAATGTAAAAAGTGGTTATTGTAACATAACGATAATAGTTGGACATATAGTATCGCGAAGTTTTTTGTAGTTATTGATATGTTCTTTAATATTGTAGAACATACTTTTGTTCTATCATCAATAGTTTCCACAGCGCATGCGACGAAAGATGTTTTATGGCATTTTTTTACACCTTGGGTTACGTTACTAAAGTTTTAGTAAGGATCCCTAATATTTTCTAGCAATAAATATAGCCTACGTTACACAGGATGAATGTAGCTTTCTAATGGTGAAAGAATTTTTTAAATCGGTACAGTAGTTTTTGAGTTTATTCATTACAAACATACACACAAAAATACAAATCTTTCCTCTTTATAATATTAGTGTAGATAAAATTTCCGAAATCATATAATAAACATGTTAGACAGTGTAATGTTCTTTATTTTTAATAGTTTGACTTATATTTTAGTTTGAAAACACTTGTCTTTTTTGATTGAAAGCAGAACATTTATTGATTTAAAATTTTACAGTATTTTAATACAATAATTAATTTTATCAGATTAGGTAATTTGTTACAGAATTATATAAGACTAAATTTTAGGTCTGTACAATTTAGTACATCGCAGACAGACAGGCCCGTCGTTGGACACCATTTCCGAGAATTTTCGAAGATAGAAAAGTTGGGCGTCTCTTCATCAGGAGGCTACTGGCAAAAATAGAACCTGTTACTAATCATTAAAAAAAAAGAGCCCTGTACCCCGAACTATATTATATTATATAATACTAGCGGTACCCGTGCGAATATTCGCACTACAATTCGTTTCTAATTTCTCACACTCTTTATAACTTTCTTCTTTTTGTTGTATTACCTTACGAAGCTCAGTGACGGTTTAATAAAATATTTTTCTAAAACTGTCATATAGAGGCGCAAGTATCGAAAACGTTGAACTGAAGTGCCGCTATATGAAAAGTATTGATACATACGTGAGTTGATTTGAAATTGAACAAAAGAGTTACCGACCGTCAATCATATTGACGTTGTTTCAAAATCAAAGCCGTCAGATGGCAGCATTGCTGTATTGTGTCTTAATGTATATCTATATATATAAATTTAATAATTAATAAATTTGCAAAAACAAAAGCAATAATAAATTTTTTAGTTGTTGATGTCGGTATATAGAGCAAGCAATTATCTATAAAATGATATAAAATTTATGTGGAGCAATTGTGTGGTTTTTTCGAAAAAGGGAGGCAAACATCTTAACTTTAGCGTATTAATATATATATATATATATATATATATATATATATGATGATAGGGTTTTGGCACTGCAACCCGAGTTTTTAGTGTATTTGCCATAAGGCAACATACACTATTGGCGTTGGTCGGATGGCGGGACCTAGAGGTCGGACTAAAATTTCTCGACGTTTCATAACCTCCTAAACACTTTGGCACCATTTTTGAAAATGTTTATATATATATATATGTGCAGGCAATAACTTTCGAAAGAGTTAATTGATTTTAATGAAATTTGGTCCACGTGTTGAAATCCATCACCGCAAGAAGCCTGTTTAAAATGGGCGTAATCGGGGCATTTTAAGGGTAGTTTTTAGGGGTTGAAAAATGTTTTTGGGCCCCAAAATACCGAAAAAATTCTCAGAATCGTTTCAAAAGTGACATTTAACCCTTTAGTAGTAATTAAAAGGTGTCCCTAAAATTTAAATACAATCGGCCCAACAGGACCGGACTTATAAATTTTATGAAAACACTAGTTTACAAATAGTGAACTATTTACTGAAAGTTGTATATAATTAGGTATAGAGGTTCGATTTATAATAATATTGCAATTAAGAAAAAAAATGTTATTTTAAGGGGTGTATTAAGGAGTCAAATTTTTTATTTTGCCCAAAAACCAAGTTAAGTTCGCATAATAAAGCCACACTGCCTGTATTAGCAAATACACTATATTGTCGGCAGGGTTTTGGCACTGCGACCCGGGTTTTATTATTACATGTCATAGTTTAATAGATTTTCTTGATTTACTTGGCAGTTTATAATAAATATATGCAAAAGGTCGATTAGCAACGAAGCCAGGACCAGTCAACAACAATTTGTTTTATTGGTCTATTGTTTCACATAAAGAAACGCTAATCCTCATAAATGTCAACGCCATAGGTGCATCTCTAACAGTTTTTAAAGTAGTAACAAGATGCAGACGCGAAAGGAACCTATATCATACAAACAGACTTTCGTTTTCAAAGAACCACAGCATTTCAGACGACGTTTTGTACATTATCAAACAAAGTATAGGACGACTTTTTAGTGTATTTGCCATATGGCAACATACACTATTGGCATCGGTCGGATGGCGGGACCTAGGGGTCAGACCAAAATTTCTCGACGTTTCATAACCTCCTAAACACTTTGGCACCATTTTTAAAAATGTTTATATATTTTGATGTTCTCTTGCGTAGACGGACTCCCACTTGTTGCAACACTGTCTTAAAAAAAGAGAAAAGAAAAGAAAGACAACAATTGAATCTGTGTTCTCGGCGTCGCTGCAGGAGGATATCAGTTCTTAATTTGCTGGGCCCGTTTAGTTTCTTTGATAGAAATTTGATATCCGCCTATGGGCGTCCGATCAACACAGACCCTGAGGAAAGCAAGAAAGAAAACAATACAGTGTTTATTCCGAAATTATAATTAACAGTTTTATTAGACGTGCAGCGAGGTACAAAATCCAGTAGCGATTGTTCCGTATCAATAATACTTTTACGAAGAAGTAAATTGATCTCAAGGTACTGATTTAAATAAAATCGCTTAAATAACTAAAATTATAATAAGGTGAGCTATTTTACTCATTAGTTATAGAAACTTAGATATTACAGACAGACAACAGGACAAATAAATAACATAATACAGACTTAATAATAACTAACGGAGCCGATGCTTAAAACTACAGACAGAACGAAACCCGATTCGCAAAATACCGACTTAAAACTACAGAACAGAAACGGATACTTAAATTCTACAGACCGAACGGAACACCATTCGCAAAATACCGACTTAAAAACTACGGAACAGGACAGAACACAATTCGCAAAATACCGACTTAAAACTACAGAACAGAAACGGATACGTCTATACTTCCCCGATACCGGAACAGAGAGAGCTGTTATTTTATTATTGTTTATTATTTTTACGAACCCGTCACCTAGCAAACATATTCATTCACAACAATGTCAGGCTTTATTGTTCGTTGCTAAGTGAGGCATGATATCGTAGTAGCCACGGATATCAGAAAATGCAATACCGAATCACAGCTGCCTATAACTGTTCAGATATAATTAAATTATTAACTATTTATTTAATTAACAATTAAGGTTATACTATATATTCTTGTGACATATGGGCATAATGTCACAATTTCCCACCAACAGGGGGACGGCGGGGAAAGTTCGCAAACATACTGCTCAAGATGGCAACACTGAACTGTCAAAAGTGACAACAATTAACCTCTGATCAACAAACAAAATTTTCACGGTGCGGATGAAACAAGGTTAAATCTAAATAACTAGCTTAAAATTACGAAGTCGGAATAAGTTTTAAACTTTCTTTAAGTGCTTTACGTGAGCTCGGAACCATCTATCAGTGACAGGGTCATTTAATTCTACACTAACTGGAGACAAAAATCGAACGATAGTACGGGGTTCGCTATACCTCGGGAGGAATTTTAAATGAAAGTTTGGCCTCATCTTTTGGTAATGCAATCTTTGAACAACGGAATCACCAACTTGAAACTTTGATTCAGGAGTACGATTGACATTATAATAACTCGCTTGACGATCATGCGATTGCTTCAACATGTCACGGACAACATCTGGAGTTAACGAATCTCGTTTTTCCCACACTGCAGGTAAATTCCACTTGAGATCCAGCGGGAATTTTATTTCTCGACCGAGAAAGACTCGACAAGGTAAATCATTAATACTTGTATGGTACGTTGCATTATTCCATACAATAGAATCAGGAGGACCGTACATTGTAAAAACTTGATGTAAACATTTGACGATCGATGCAGAACTGG
Organism: Venustoraphidia nigricollis; assembly: GCA_034508555.1. Taxonomy (NCBI): domain Eukaryota; kingdom Metazoa; phylum Arthropoda; class Insecta; order Raphidioptera; family Raphidiidae; genus Venustoraphidia; species Venustoraphidia nigricollis. Next base: position 2,472,733 of record JAVRKA010000046.1, read on the forward strand.
AATCCGGAATAGCGTATGTAATTAGCCATTTGCTAAAACCATCTAATATCAGTAACACATACTTGTTGCCGGCGCTGCTTGTTACAAGCGGTCCCATTAAATCAATGTATAAGCGGTTCCAAACCGCCGTAGGAGGACTAGACGACATAATTACTTTGTCGGGGTTTTGGTCACTTTTATGACGCAAACATAACTGGCAGGCCTTAATGTGTTGTCGGACTTCTATAAACATCTTTGGCCACCAAAATCGCCTGGCAATAGAGCGATATGTCTTGTTAATTCCGGGATGAGCACCCATTTCAGAGTTATGAAACTGCTCGAGGATGCTTGGCTTGGCTTCACTAGGTACAACAATACGGGCTTAATTATGGCGCCCCACTAGACGCACTAGAAAATTGTCTCGAACGGCAAAATGTCTTACGTTCACACCTTGCAAAATTTGTCTTTTTATTGAATTTAATTCAACATTCTTATTTTGTATGTCTCTGAGTTCACTGAACTCAGTACTGACGTCAACAATTGAACACATAAGATCGTCCATTTGTTTTAGATTCTTGGGCACAGGTAATCGGTGATGGCTTGGACCTTTTCACTATCCACAGCGAGACCAGACGACGAAATGCTGTGACCCAGAAACTTCAGTTCGGATTTCGCGAACTTCACCTTACTCGGGTTGACAGTCAGATTTGCGTCTCGAAGACGCTGCAACACCTCACGCATGTGGCTCATATGAGAGTCCAAATTGTCACTGTAGATGAGCAGGTCATCGAAAAACACAATTACATTTTTATATCATAAAATAGTTCACTCTTTAGTCGATTCAGAGCACTGGGCGATTCGGACAGTTCAATCTGATAAAACGCACTATTCAGATCCAGAGTTGTGAATACTTTAGCCCTTTTCAAACGTAGAAAGACGTGCTCAATCGCCAGAGCTGGAAACGCGTCCATATGGACCTTTTGATTTAGCTGACGGTAATCGACGCATAATCGGAAGTCACCATTCGGCTTCTTCACTAAGAATGCCGGTGCGGCGTACGGCGATTTACCTTTTGAAATAACTCCCTTTTTCAGGAGGTCGTCGATATGCGCTCTCATCACTTGCGCTTGGGGAGGTGATAAAGGATACGGCGAACGACGTACCGGTACATCATCAGTCAGTTGAACGGTGTACCTGTAGTCTCTAGCTTGACCTAAGTTTTCCGTCAAGACGTCCGGAAATTCTGAACATAATCTATCAAATTTTTCAGTTGCGGAGTCCACGGCCATAATCGGAACCAATAATTCGACTGGGACGGAAGCAGGCAAGGAAACATACGGAATCGACGAATCCCGGTCAAATTCAAACGATACTGAATTTTCGGCACAGTTTAATATTGCCCTCATATTTTTCAAGGACTTACTACCAATAATTACTGGGTATGAAATATTTGGCAACACAAAAAAGATAAGTTTCCAAGTTTTATTCTTAATCTTTACAACTAATGCCACCGAGTTATCAGAACGGGTCGTTTGACCATTGGCTACGCGAGCATATTGTTCGCATTTCTTATAATTACCTAACTTAAGAGAAACTAAATAATCGGCCAGGTTAGCGCTAATGTAATTTAGCGTGGAACCCGTGTCCAATAGAGCAGAAGCCTTAACATTACCTAAACTAATATTAATTATAGGGATAGACTTATCGACTAAATTATTTGAATTGGCGGTTGCAGCGAAATAATTCGAAATAGCTGCAATCGGAATCTTATCGAATAATTTTGGAGACGGGGCCGAAACGGGGGAAATTGTCGAACTATCACTATCAGTTGAACAATTACTACATAAAATTTTGGGGTCGTTATAGGCACTAACTACGGCATTGCATTTTCCGGTGATACCCGAGACTCACCAGAAACACCGGGCACTGGAGCACTGGGAGGCTGCGGCTCCCAGACGACTATAGGAGTATCCGTTGACTGCGGAGCGGACGGGACGGTTCGGGATTTCGGCTTCAAGACGGCGGGCAGGTACCGGACAGGTTGGAACAAGGCTCAGGCTTTCCAAACTACGCTCTGCTACCAATTTGATGTTCTCTTGCGTAGACGGACTCCCACTTGTTGCAACACTGTCTTAAAAAAAGAGAAAAGAAAAGAAAGACAACAATTGAATCTGTGTTCTCGGCGTCGCTGCAGGAGGATATCAGTTCTTAATTTGCTGGGCCCGTTTAGTTTCTTTGATAGAAATTTGATATCCGCCTATGGGCGTCCGATCAACACAGACCCTGAGGAAAGCAAGAAAGAAAACAATACAGTGTTTATTCCGAAATTATAATTAACAGTTTTATTAGACGTGCAGCGAGGTACAAAATCCAGTAGCGATTGTTCCGTATCAATAATACTTTTAGATAAACTACAAATTACATTATTTATAATTTATACCTAGTTAATAACTATCATCTACCCAATCAGAATGAATATCCTAAATAATAATATAACAAGTTTTTCCGGTGCTACGTCCACCCTTAACCAAAATATACAACCTGAAAATGAAATTAACAACATAAATACATTACCTGAAAACGCCTCAAATACATCAAATCCAACTCAGTCAGCTATTAACATTAACAAATCCTATTCAGATGTCACAAACCAATTAAATAAGCCAACAAAGGAAAATGCAATAGTCTTACCTGCTGTTGATGATCTAGCTCTTTTAGATTATATTGAAGCAGTTGCCGACAAAATCAGACCGGAAAACATCACCCACGCATTTAAAATGTCACAGGACCGAATCTGTCTCTACCTGAAAAATAAATCAATCGTTAATGATTTTATAAACCGCAACCCCTCACTTAATATCAGAAATAAAACACTACCAACAAGAAGACTAATTAATCCTGGACTCAAACTAATTATTTCTGGAGTACAGCCCATAATTGACGAGAAGCAAATAGAACAAGTCCTTAAAAACCATAATATCAACGTATTAACTAAAATAATGGACATTCGCATCTATACAAATAACCCAAGACTGCAGCATATTAAAACCTCCAGAAAATTCACCTATATATGTCCAACTGAGAACATTCCTTATTCAGTTGATATTGAAGCCGAAGGAGAAATATATAAAATCTATCTGACTATTGAAGAGAGTAGATGTAAATTCTGTAATTCAAGCACTCATTCATCACCAAGATGTACAGAGAAATCTGCTACTGAAAGAATTTCATCCAATTCACGACCCAACAAGGATAGTTCAAAACCGGACGACTCTACAGAACAACAAAATAAAATTACAGTCGACGGGATGATCCATCCCGAACCTACAAAAATTATAAAACCTTATCAGACATCTCTGTCTGAGGATAGGGCTGAACAAATTGATATGGAAATTGAAACTAGTACCCAACTGAAGCGCCCGCATATCACATCTTCTTCAGAGAATTCACCTTTACCACAGGATGAACAACCACCGCATCCTCCTGCATTTGAGATAAATAAAAATTCAAAATCTAAAAATGAGGAAAGCTTCGCCATACCAAGTAATGAACCATTATCTAACAAGGAAACAAAAGCTAAAGAACAAAACACAAAAAAACGGAAAAAAGTAAAAAACACTGATACGAACAACTTAGAAACACAAATGAGTATACTAAAACCTATAATCAACAATAACCAGGATCAATATACTATCTCTTATGAACAACTAATTGAACTTTTGACTCACTCATGGAACTACAATGAAATAATTATCACAATGGACAAAATTCAAAAAGAACCCCAAGATGTAATAGATGCTCTACAAAAGCTATACGCGGAACTTAAAAGCAAATCTGCTAAAGCTACATTCACACGTTATATCAGGAAAGTAAAACAAATATTAGCAAGTGCAGAATCAACAATGGAAGATACCGCCACAAATACAGAAGACGACCAAGAATCCAGTGAACCTCACATGCTCAAAACATTCGCTCAAAAAAAACATTATTAACTTACCAGTGCATTATATTCCAGTGTTTAGAAAGTGATGACGCTTCTAGCCCTGATATTGAACCTAAAAGTGTAAATTCTATTATAAATTGTGCCTACAACCTACATGAAAGTAACTAAGTGATTTTACTTACCTTAAAAAATATTCAGAACTGTAACTACTGATTAATTTAGTTAGTAATCTATTTATATATTACATCATACTTACCATATTTACTTAGAATCGTGCATATAGCCATAGTAGCTGCGCACGTTATTTAGTAAAAAAAAAAAAAAAAAAAAAAAATAATACTTTTACGAAGAAGTAAATTGATCTCAAGGTACTGATTTAAATAAAATCGCTTAAATAACTAAAATTATAATAAGGTGAGCTATTTTACTCATTAGTTATAGAAACTTAGATATTACAGACAGACAACAGGACAAATAAATAACATAATACAGACTTAATAATAACTAACGGAGCCGATGCTTAAAACTACAGACAGAACGAAACCCGATTCGCAAAATACCGACTTAAAACTACAGAACAGAAACGGATACTTAAATTCTACAGACCGAACGGAACACCATTCGCAAAATACCGACTTAAAAACTACGGAACAGGACAGAACACAATTCGCAAAATACCGACTTAAAACTACAGAACAGAAACGGATACGTCTATACTTCCCCGATACCGGAACAGAGAGAGCTGTTATTTTATTATTGTTTATTATTTTTACGAACCCGTCACCTAGCAAACATATTCATTCACAACAATGTCAGGCTTTATTGTTCGTTGCTAAGTGAGGCATGATATCGTAGTAGCCACGGATATCAGAAAATGCAATACCGAATCACAGCTGCCTATAACTGTTCAGATATAATTAAATTATTAACTATTTATTTAATTAACAATTAAGGTTATACTATATATTCTTGTGACATATGGGCATAATGTCACAATATATATATATAGGTGTGTGCGGGCAATAACTTTCGAAAGAGCTAATTGATTTTAACGAAATTTGGCCCACGTGTTGAAATCCATCACCGCAAAAAGCCTATTTAAAATGGGCGTAATAGGGTCATTTTAAGGGTAGTTTTTAGGGGTTGAAAAATGTTTTTGGGCCCCAAAATACCGAAAAAATTCTCAGAATCGTTTCAAAATTGATATTTAACCCTTTAGTAGTATTTAAAAAGTGTCCCTAAAATTTTAATAAACCGGATTTAAAAATTTTACGAAAACACTAGTTTGCAGATAGTGACTTATTCATTGAAGGGTGTATTTAATTCGGTGTAGACGTTCGATTGATAATAATATTGCAATTAAGAAAAAAAATGTTATTTTAAGGGATGTATTAAGGTGTCAAATTTTTTATTTTGCCCAAAAACCAACTTAAGTTCGCATAATAAAACCACACTGCCTGTATAAGCAAATACACTATATTGTTGGCAGGGTTTTGGCACTGCGACCCGGGTTTTTATTTTATGGTGCCACAGTATATATATTACACCATAAGGGCAGAAAGTTGAAATTCCTGTAAGGCGCGTAACATGATGCCCTCTGCTTCTCCTCGGATATCGTGTGTCGCGCAGTGCAGGAATTTCCACTTTCTGGCCTACTATTTTTCTTCATACCTAGTCGAAAGTACGCACTTTCACCAATATATAAAAAGACTGATTACTTTCAAGTGAGCAATATTGAGGTTATACGTAATGACGCATGGATCTAATAATGTCCATGTAATAACAGCAGCTGGCTACCTACTACTGCCTATTGGCGAACACTGACCTGACAAACGGCAGTTTCGCGGATCATTGCGCATGACAAAACTGTTTAGGCCCGCCTATACAGACGATATGCGAGTAATTCCAGCTGTGATTACAACAGTGCATAAATGTTATATTTTCTGATTTAAACTCAAATCAGAAAATACGTACTTTCGGCATGGTATGAAAAAATTTTTTTTCTTTATACCCAGTCGAAAGTACGTACTTTCTGCTGCGATTTTAAGGCAAAAAGCCTACCATTTATGCACTGTTGTAATCACAGCTGGAATTATTTGCATATATCATCTGTATAGACGGGCCTAAATAGTTTTGTCATCCGCAATGATCCGCGAAACTGCCGTTTGTCAGGTCACGTGTTCGCCAATAGGCAGTAGTAGGTAGCCATCTGCTGTTATTACATGGGCATTATTAGATCCATGCGTCATTACGTATAACCTGGAATTACTCGCACGGCATCTATCACAGTGGGCCGAAAGAAAGTAACAGACGGCCGAAAGAGTTTTCTCGTACACACTAATACTTGAGACTGCCGCCAGCCAGTAGTAGTTAACGGCTGCTATTGCGTATAACCTCAAAATTGCTCACTTGAAAGTTATCGAGTCTTTTTATATAATGGTCAAAGTACGGAATTACTCGCACGCCATCTATCACAGTGGGCCGAAAGAAAGTAACAGCGGGACGAAAGAGTTTTCTCGTGCACACTGATACTTGAGACTGCCGCCAGCCAGTAGTAGCTAACGGCTGTTATTGCGTATAACCTCAAAATTGCTCACTTGAAAGTTATGAGTCTTTTTATAAAATGGTCAAAGTACGTATTTTGACCGGGTATAAAGAAAAATAGTATACACCACACTATGGTAGAAAGTTGAAAGCCCTGCACTGCACAACATAATGCCCGAGGGGAAGTCGAGGGCATCATATTGCGCAGTGCAGGAATTTCAACTCTCTGCCCTTGTAGGGTAGGTAATATACTATTGCAAACAATTGTCAGTGCCGAAACTTGTACTGTTTAAGATTTTTTAAAGTCACTAACAGTAAGCATAAATTCAAATACGTAAAATTAACTCTTCAATTCCCATGTCCAAGTTAATAAAGATTTTTGGTTTCTTTTTAAATAAAATACCTTATATACATTTGGTTATGACAAGAAAAAATATAAATAATAAATAAACTACCCCAATGTTCTTTTATGGGGGTGTCACCTGCAGGTGACACTGGGCGTTGTGAAATTAAGACACAGATTGTTTCTTATTGTTACGATAGGAATAAAACGTTAATGATATTTATTTATATTTAGATATATCAGTTTCTTTATAATAAAAATAGTTTATCTGAAAGAAACAAAACACTTATCTATTCTAATATCATAAAGCTGAAGAGTTTGTTTGTTTGTTTGGTTGTTTGAGCGCGGTAATCTCAGGAAATACTGGTTTGAATTGAAAAATTATTTTTTTGTTGGATAGTCCATTTATCGAGGAAGGCTATAGGCTACATAATATCAAGCTACGACCAGTAGGAACGGAGCATCGATGAAAAATGTTGCAAAAACGGGAAAAATTATATTTGGCAGATGACATTTGGCTAGTGTTGTTAGAAAAAAAATATAAATAGTTTTACTTATTGGCTTTGCAACAATGGTAGTGGAAATAATAAAATCTTCGTGTGGTAGAAAAAAAAAATATTAAACTTCTGTCACCTACAAGTGACACTGGGAATTGAAGAGTTAAGCATGCGCGTTCCGATTTTTTTTGTGACGAATGTATATATTTCAGTAGGTATGTATATATATAACGACACAATCAGCTCATATATTTATAGTCATAGATTGTGAGTATATTAGCTATACGTCACTTATAATTTCCAGTAAGTATTATTTATGGTCACGGCATTTGGTAGCGTAGGTCGCCGAAGCTGCACCGTCGTTACTAACGATGGGATGTTTCGAGTGAAAATTGTCGATTATTAAAATATCATTCGAATTGATTCCTTTAGCTGATGAATCATAACAATACGCGTGTTTGGTATTATGCGTACACGAATGAATGTTTCAATCCTCGAATAAATAATTATCGATTATTAAAATATCATTCGAATTGATTCCTTCAGCTGATGTATCATAATAATAGGTGTGTTGGCACAATGCGTAAACGAATGAATGTTTCAATCCTCGAATAAATAATTGTCGATTATTAAAATATCATTCGAATTGATTCCTTCAGCTGATGTATCATAATAATAGGTGTGTTGGCACAATGCGTAAACGAATGAATGTTTCAATCCTCGAATAAATAATTGTCGATTATTAAAATATCATTCGAATTGATTCCTTTAGCTGATGTATCATAATAATAGGTGTGTTGGCACAATGCGTAAACGAATGAATGTTTCAATTCTCGAATAAATTTTACTCTTGATTTCGATTGTAAGTCTTCAGAGAATCACCTAAATACAATCGTCAGCCTAATTCGTTATCCTAAGGTCACGCCCACAATATGTCTTTTGCCTACCTCGCCTCTTACCGCTGGGTATCAACACAAACTGTGTGAAAGTGATCCAACAGTGTTAAGTGACCGTATTCAGTACTGTGCAATGCATGTAAGCATCTCGAGTGGTTAGAATGCGAATGAAAACAATGTATTCGATATGATTATTGTAACGAATAAATATTCGATTATGCGATTACTTAGTCTTTTATCTGCAACTGTACTATGAAACACTGCATACAGATGACTCTCTCATGTCTCATAATCGAAAATTCATTCGTCACAATAATCATATCGAATACATTGTGTTTTCATTCGCATTCTAACCACTCAAGGTGATTACATGCATTGCACAGTACTGAATACGGTCACTAAGTCTTTTATCTTCGTCTGTACTATGAAGTATTGTATTTAGGTGACTCTCTGAAGACTTACAATCGAAATCGAGAACAAAATTTATTCGAGAATTGAAACATTCATGCGTTTACGCATTGTGCCAACACACTTATTATTATGATCCATCAAGTGAAGAAATAAATTTGAATGAATCATTCGATTATAAAAATCATTCGATTATTCCCAAAACTAGTCGTTGCCTATATAGCTAGGACTGTTTGAGGCTGGTCTGCCACTACTACTGCCGTAGTGATTGGTGTCCGTGGTGTTACCCATTCAGTTGGCCCGAGAGCTGTTAGACATTTTTGGGTAGGTATTTGAGACACTGTGAAAATTTGTACAATAACTATTTAGTAACATCCGGATACAAAAACACAGACCTGGCTGAAGGCTAGCGGGGTTAACCAACTTAACCGATTTATCAAATATATTGATCGTCTGACAGGTAAAACAACCCACCGAAAATTTTTCGGGAAAGTTATTTGAGGCACTGTGAAAATTTGTACAATACTTCTTTAGTAACATCCGGATACAAAAACACAGATCTGGCTGAATGTGGCGGGGCTTAATCAACCCTCAAATTTTTAATCACCTGGTAGGTAGAATGTCCCACCGAACCGACCTGTTTTTTTTAAATATCTATTTTTACTTACTAATATTATTTCAACGTGCCTCAAACATATTTTTAAAATTTTTCAAAAATATAATTTTGCAAACACCTGGCCAAGTTTTATACCCGATTAAGAAATCTGGCTTTTTAGTTTTCAACTCCTTATATACTAAACTTCAAGGTATTAAAATTGCAAAATGCCGCAAGGGTTTTGTATTCTGAAAAAAAAATTGCTAATTTTAAAAATAGAGAGTCGGTTAAGTCCCGCTATCTTTCAGCCAGGTTTGTGTTTTTGTGTTCGGATATTACTAAAGAGATATTGTACAAATTTTTAGTGCCTTAAATACCTACTCAAAAATGTCCATCAGCTCTCGGACTGTCATTCCATAACGCCTAGGTGACCAGACCTCCTAACTGTCTAGTTTATGTGCCATTCATGTCCGGTTGGTGTTAAATTTGGTACCAAACCGATGTTTGGTGATAATAGGCTTTATGTAACGTTCACTCAACGTACCCCTAATCCACAAGCGAGTGAAACCGTGGCCCTCAATGGTACATATTTGTAGTTTATTTTGAAGCATTAACTTCAAAGATTGAATTCGCTTTTTGATAGAAACTAGAAGTTTTCGAAACTGTTCGTAAAATCTATGCGGGTGTAAAAAGGCGAGCATAGTGAACAGCTGGCACTCAGTGACCTTAATGTTAACAGTCTATTCAAAGAAATCGTGGAAAATTTAAAGAGATTTTACTTCAATTCAAGGTTTAAACGTCAGATTCAAGCCGTTCATCCATACCTTACAATTTTGCGAATCAAAATGCAACACACTATAAACTTCTGTCCTTGTCAGTTTCATGTAATTTAGGAGACAAACTAGGGCGATATTTAATATTTCGATATATTGATGTAAAATTCCGAGTATCGAAAACAGATATTTTTTTTCCAGTAGCAACACTTGTATGTACTAGCGCGACTGACTATGGCCGTTTAATTATTCCAAAAATATAGAAAACTCCCCTGAAAAAGAAACATGTGTTTTTACATGTTTTTGGAGCATACTTTAAGTGCGTTCCAAAAACAACAACAGTGAATAAAGCACATGTAAAACACGTTTCTTTTTCATCGGATTTTTCGATATTTTCGGCATAATAAACAGTCAAAATAGCTATTCATGCAATATTTCATTTCATTTCTACAACATCTAGAATATTTTTAATTATTTCGATTTACACCTCAATTCATGCTGTATCAACAATTTTCTGTCGAATGTCACCTCTGGCACGCATGCCATAGGTTCGCCATCCCTGGCTTTATTAATTGTTAGATTAATCTCTAAAATTATCTGCTCCTAAATGTATTAGACGTTTGATTAATAAACAAAAAAAAATCTTATCGTTGTTTTTGATTTCAGATAATTATTTATTAGTTGATTTATTAGACATAATGTCCGTTAATTGCTATTTGAGATTATATTAACCTAGCCAATATGTACATTAAATTTCTTCGAGTGCCAATGTTCTCTTCAAAATTGTACCGATATATCGATATTTTTTAAAAATATATCGGTACCGATATCGATACTTAAAAAAAATATCGATACTTTTTGGCACTTCTGACAAACTAGTTTCTCCTTTATTTGCCAGTTCTACTTCCCCTCGATTTCTACTTTTTTGAAACAGATACGTCGCTAAAGAAGTTAAAACATGTTTCTTCTACATCAGTATTTTAGTAGACTTTGTTCAATAACGGAAATAGTTCCGGAACTGAGAACCAAATATCGAAAGTAGTTCCGGAATTTCCGATACGTTTGAACACAATTTGGCGTTAAATCATTTCTAGAAAAAATGTATTTAAAATCTCTCTTGGATATACGGCAAATATTATGAATATTTCAGTTAAAGCGGCATCCCCACGATTATCATCAATAATGCAAGTTAAAAAATTCCAGCCAATTGGGCGACAGGACCGTTCCAACTTGATATTTAAAATTGTCATACTATAAGTATAGGGGACCTGTTAGTGGTTAGTTACGTAATATAATAGGGAGCAAATTCTATTCAGAGACTTCAGCGCCACTACATTTTTAATGACAACATTAATACTAATAAGTTTTTTTATATTTTTTAACGGGAAATTGGACTATTCAAATTTAATATAGTTAAACTAAATTAAAAAATAAAAAAACTTATTAATTATAATGAACGTGAACAATATTGAGAATTAATTCTAATATATTAACTTAGTTTTCGTCATTAGAGAGAAAAATAATCTCCAAAATGGCGTATCAATAATTAATTTTGATATCTACAGTATTAAGGAAGATATTTCATACCGAGAAAAAACATCTCTGAAAAATTATATATACCAATAATAATAAATAAAATATCTGCTAACGCGGTCGCTGACACGGGTAATGACTAGTAATAAATATTAAACAGTAGAACCTCGATAAGTTAAAATACAAAGGAAACGTCAAAAAAATTAAGTTATCGAGTTTTTTATTTATCGAGAGTTGAAGTATTTTACAGAAACTTTTGTAAATATTTCGCTACTAATTCGATGTTAAGCCCGTTTGAGACAAAAAACAACTTGGATATTCATTTAAAAAAAAATAACAATAAATGTTTCCTACCTTTAAACTCATCAACAGCGCGATTGAACACTTCGGCATCAGAATTTGCTCCAATTTCACTTCTATCTGAAATTATAAAAAATGGGAGTTAAAAATATGTTCCTAACTCTTGAATACTCGAGTGGTGTAGCACTGATATATTAAAAAGTGCTAATTTCGAGCGTCTATAATCTACAGTATCTAAAAAAATAAAATAAAAATGTATCCGTTTCTAATTGTTAGTGCGGTTTATTATATACCGGAAAAGAATAAAATACAAAAAGAATATTTAGGTATAATACGCGCCACGGTTCTAAAAAGTTCTTAAGTTAGATGCAAATGGAGGCTTTCGCAGGTACAGTCGGTTGAAAAACTACAAATTCGCACTATATTATTATTTTTAATTTTTCTTTAATCTAAAGGTCTATTTCCTTGCAAAAAGTCATCCAAAAAATTATTTTTCATGCTTGTCTATGCAAAACTGTATTAGGCATCTTGATCAATTAACAATCAAAGAAACAACTTAACAATAGCGTACTGGACTGTACTTTATAGCAGGAAAGCGACAAGTGGCAAGACAACCAGCGATAACCAATCACCGACGAGCTCAGGTTTTGTGCCGGTAACTGGGAGATGGTGGGAGTCTTCCTTTTCCACAAAACAACCAGGACGGCTGTATAAAATATGCATTTGCGACGCTGTTTGTGACTAACTTCAGAACCTTTTAGAACCGTGGCGAGTATTATACCTACATTTTTCGGAAGAAAAGTAAAAAAAAAATAAATCTATTCAGAAATCTGCTCAGCTAAAGCCTAGACTTCACACATGGATAGCCTGGCCCAATATCGTCCAATAACAGTTATGCGACCGCTTCACCAGTATCAATGATAAAAATAGTGTAGTGACCTTGAAATATAAAAATTTGTTACAAATTTTGATTTAGATTTTTGGACCCGTTACAGTAACATCGCAATTTACTGGGATATGCCGAAAAACTTAGTTGAAAAACTGTTCGTTCTCTGATGACTTAAGATGTTGTGCATCTATAATAATCTACAATCTATCTTCCCGGTAAACGCCAAAGCCTCTATTAAAACAGAGGCAAATATATTGTCAAATATTAAAAAAGCCACTTTATATACAACAAAATCACGTCACGTACTAACAATAAATTGACAAACAAAATTATGATGGTATCTAATGGATGAAAAGTCAAAAATCACTATGAAAAATTAACTACAATCCTATTGAAAATAAACACGGCTTAATATATGAATGAAAACACAATATTAAATAAATTAAAATAAAATAATAATCTAACAAACAGATTAAGCAATTTAATACTTATCGTATTAAATAAAAAACCCGGGTCGCAGTGCCAAAACCCTGCCGACAATATAGTGTATTTGCTTGTATAGGGCCGTGTGATTTTATACTTTTATTATGTGAAATTAAGTTTGTTTTTGGGCAAAATAAAAAATTTAACCTCTTAATACACCCCATAAAATAACATTTTTTTCTTAATTGTAATATTATTATCAATCTAACGTCTACACCGAATTAAATACACCCTTCAATAAATAAGTCACTATCTGCAAACTAGTGTTTTCATAAAATTTGTAAGTCCGGTCCTGTCGGGCCGATTTTATTAAAATTTTAGGGACACTTTTTAATTACTACTAAAGGGTTAAATGTCAATTTTGAAACGATTCTGAGAATTTTTTCGGTATTTTGAGGCCCAAAAACGTTTTTCAACCCCTAAAAACTACCCTTAAAATGGCCCGATTACGCACATTTTAAATAGGCTTCTTGCAGTGATGGATTTCAACACGTGGGCCAAATTTCGTTAAAATCAATTAACTCTTTCGAAAGTTATTGCCCGCACACACACACACACACACATATATATATATATATATATATATATATATATATATATATATATACGCATATATTATATATATATAGAAATATATATATATATATATATATATATATATATATATATATATACGCATATATTATATATATATAGAAATATATATATATATATATATATATATATATATAAATATATATATACATATATATATAAACATTTTTAAAAATGGTGCCAAAGTGTTTAGGAGGTTATGAAACGTCGAGAAATTTTGGTCCGACCCCTAGGTCCCGCCATCCGACCGACGCCAATAGTGTATGTTGCCATATGGCAAATACACTAATAAAGTATTAAAAAATAAGTAAAATATGTATAATTATCATATTTATCATAGAACGCAGAAAGCACGGTAATCAATGTTAGAGATGGTATTTATAGATGGCTCAATAGTAGCTTCTGTTCAATCGTTATAACCTCAATATTGATATAAACTTTTTGTGAAAAAATTCTCTTCAAACCGGGCAAACTACATATCATTTTAAAGTAAAAATTTCCCTCATTACAGTGATATATAATTTAAATATCCACTGAAAAAAATTATAGCCTAAAACTTGAAATTAAACTTACCAAATGTCAAACACTACCACAATATTTTTGCAAACAACACATTTACGATACATTTTGCAATGCAACGGTCGATATTTATATAAAAACACTGAAGAACACTTAAATAAACTAATTATTACAATAGTTAACACTAATCCGAAAATTTAACCGGTTAATTTTGTGTTTTAATAACGCGATCTATTATAGGAACACCCGAATGGACTCACCCACTAATCACGACTAAAAACGATAGGTCTGATGTATTAGCTAACACGCTCCAAATATGCTGTAACACGATTTTTATGAAAAATTCGAGTTTCTATAAACTACAAAACGTCGCAAAGAAAATTATACAGGTTGATTTTTAAGTTGATTCTTTTTAAGGTTTCATACCTCAAAAGGAAAAAACGAAACCCTTATAGGTCCGTCCGTCTGTCACAGCCAATTTGCTCCGAAACCACTAGACCGATTGAGTTGAAATTTGGTAAACATATGTAAGTCGGTGACCCAAAGACAGGCGTATAATGAAAATAAATAAACTTGAAACATGGTGGCCACTTTCGGGGGGTAAATTAGAAAATTTTTAAAAAAAGTTTTGTAAACTATATAGTGTGACATATTAAATGAAAGGGTTCGTTGTGTGAATCTCAAATGTATTTTTTTTATAATTTTAAAATAAATAGTTTTAAAGTTATTTTAAAAAATAGATGACAAATTGTCCATCCCCCCCATCTCCGAAACTACTGAGTTTAAAATTTTGAAAAAAACAGGGAATGTTGGGTCTCACCTATAGTTTACAAGAAAACGTAAACGAAAATCTTAGGTTTTAAAGTATTCACGGAAAACGGAATAATACGGAACCCTCTTCTCGCGAGTTCGACTCGCACTTGACCGGTTTTTTAACAGCGTGTAGAAATCAAATACACGAACAAATATTTCAAGTAACTTTTTTATCAAAACTCAAAAATAAATAAATACGTTTAATTAAATTACTTAAATTTTATTTAATTTTGAGGTCACTATGGAATTACGTTATGTCATCATCAAGTATTCTGGTGGCTATTTGAAACAAAATGGGTACACCTTTGAACAATTTCTGTGAAAATTTGATAATGACATATTTCCATAGTGACATAACGTAACGCCAGGACCAGCCTGAAAACTTAAATTTTGAAAGTCAGTTTCTCTTTTATTTTTGAGTTTTGATAAAAAAGTTATGTGAAATATTTGCTCGTCTATTTGATTTCTACACGCTGTTAAAAAAAAAGAATCAACTTAAAATCAACCTGTATTTTTCATGAATATTATATTAATTAAGTATTGACATATAAAATTATTTCTTAATTTAGTACATTTGTCTAAATTCACATAATACATATTTATTATTTATATACCAAATACGGATCTGTAGTTTTTAAATTTTAATACTGAACTGATCGGCTTTACCCCTCTCGTATAAAACCCTAGTACGTCATGCTCTGTCCCATATTCCTATGTCTATGGAAGCTTTGACTATAGAGCTACGAGTTTGACGACAGATGGCGTTGACGAGTGAAATTGACTTTACCAACGTGTACTGCAGACTTTTAAAAGACCTCGTGCTGAGTTGTAGATAAATTCATAGGTTAGGTTATTTTTGCCATCCAGTTTGTATCATTCGTGTTCTGTATTTTTCGACAAAATGGAAAAAGAGCAATATCGAACCGTAATTCATTTTTTAGCTCACCGCGGTCATAGATGATGAAGAATCCGCATAGACAGCATCCAACTTCAGTTTTATTTCTTCGCATGTTTTTAAAAAAAACGAATTCTCCATTTTATCGAAAAATACAAAACCCACGAATGATACAACTGGATGTCGAAAATAACCTAACCTATGAATTTATCTACAACTCAGCACGAGGTCGTTTAAAGGTCTGCAGTACACGATGGTGAAGTCAATTTCACTCGTCAACGCCATTCGTCGTCAAACACGGGTACTTATTGATCAACTTTCGCATAAGCAAACGTGTGCAGGTCGGAAGTGTAAACGCAGCTTAAGTGGCAGTAACTCTCAGGTAGCCAAACGCGTTAACGACCTTGGTACAACGAAACATTTAATACCTACAACATTCTTAATTTTTATGGCGTTGTTTAATTTTATGACCGTTCATTTGCATGATTAAAAAATGCGTACATCAGAATATATGAGCAGTTACGCTATGCTCCGACTACTGCAATTTGATATATTCATATATGTTAAGAAAGACCGCCGAGCCACTCGGCATCAATTATACGTGACTGAATTTAAACTGTCTGATTGATTGTAAATCAGACAAAGAGGAAACTGATATCCAAAAGCTATTCTATCATAAAAACGTTGTGTTTTATTAGACTCGTTTTTCGTACTTTTCTAAGTTCACTAAGAGTTCACTAATTGATTGTAAATCAGACGTGGAAAGTACGATTTAAAAAAAATAATATCTATTTAAAAAAAACGCTTTAATAGCAAACCCAACTAAAAAGTAAATATATTTTTTATTGTAAAAAGTGTGGGGTGTTTGATATCAACTGGTAGCTATTTGTAAAAGTAGAGTTAGTATTTAGAGTGTTTTTTTAGTTTTTTAAACTATTACACTGGACAACAGCTATTTTGGTGCCGGGATATTAGGAGTTGATTTCATATGATTTGATGCCCTGAATTCAAATATGGCATTGATTTTTGCCTAGGAGCTCGAATTTTTGAGATATAGCATTTTAGTGAAATATATACGTTAAACTATTTTAAGTTAAATTACACAGGCCAACAAGATTAGAAAAATTTTTGGCACCTAAGATTTTAGAACTGATTTTAACTATATTTGGGCGCTAAATCCAAATATGCAATCAGTTTTTCCCCCATAAGCTCTACTTTTTTAGATAATCTTAACGTGCAGTTATATGGTAATTTAATGAATTAACACCTACAAGTAATAAGCATAGCTCTAAAACAAAAACTAGCTCTATAGACAATTCGACCCTAAAAGTTAATTCATTAACTTTGGGACTATATAAGTTGAAATTTTTACATTTTCAAATTGACAGTGGATTAGCAACCAGAGAAGCTCTAACTCTAACTAATAACGCTGAAGAACACATTTCAAACTTCCCTTTGAGCTGTCAATAAATAGGCGCCAATCATCTGGAATGCCAGTAATATTTACTAAGCAGAAATAACAGTGATCGAAGTGGTTTTTGGGTTCTGTCCAAATCACCGGTACGCCGAATTTCAGATTTTATCTTTTCCCGGTAGTCCACTGTCGTTAATACTCTGTACAAGTTTTACAGACCTGATGCTATGCCCAGCTTTTATTCCGATCATCAAGCCTAACACCAAAGTATCTAAGATAAGCTTTCTTTACAAAATCAGTAACAGCGAAGAAAGTTTCCCAAGAAAAATATTTTTTTCAAAGCTTCATAGGTTTGGAAATATTTTAGACATAAAAAATATTAGATAAAAAAGTTTAATAAACACATTGTGTTTATTAAACTTTTTTATCTAATCTTATTGCAGTGTACTAAAAAGCGGATATAAAATATTTTTAATAATTTAAGTGCTAATTATAAAAGCATGGATTGTAAGCTCTATGATAACAGCAGTAAAAGCTTATCTTTAGAAAAGTTTTTTTAACTAATATTTTTTATGTCTAAAATTACTGATTTTATCTTGCAAAAAACTGGGTAATTGGAATCAGGTGGTTTGCAAACGTCCTAGAATTTTCTCGAAAATCCGATTTTTTTAATTATCCTACAACATATATAAAATTTATAAATAAAAATTTATTTGACTAATTATATTTTACAATTTTTACATAAATTCGGCCCTGCACATTATTTAAAACTGTATTTTGGTGTATTACAATTTATTTCTCAAAACTTTTTCGGCATTTTGCTTTATTACCAAAACTGTAAACACAATTTTACTAGTGAAATATTTTCAAAAGAGTTGTAAATAAAAATTGGGCTAATCTACTATTTTTAGCCATTTTTAAAAAGAACAACAAAAACAAAACCTAATAAATATTCAAAATTTAAGTGCGAGTCATACAATATAATAAAAGCGGTATGGTTTTTATGCATGGACCGGGTATGCTTAACATTTTTCACCATTCCAACCACTTGTGGGTAGCTAGTAATTTAGGTCGAAATTCACTTTCAAAATTTTACAATATTTTTTTCGTTTTGTGGTTCCTTGATTCCACAAAACATATTTTTTGTCTGTTGGTCGGTTTGTCTGTTAACACGATACAGGTCAAACGGATGAGCGAATTGAAACTAAATTTTGGGAGGATATTTAATATGCAAATATAAAGAGCCCTGTTGTTTTTGGGCAAAAATCGACGCATGTGCAGAAGAGATATATTCTGTATATGTTGGTACAATTTTTATAACGGTTTATTAGACTATTTATTTTACCAAGAACTTACAAAAATAAATTAATTGGGTAGCTGACAAACATGCTTTGATGAATTTTTACGTGAGAAACCATATTTTGTAGCCATGGAAACCAGTACAAATATAATATTTATCAGTCGTTACCCGCGGCACTACACGCATTTACAGAAATTTTATTTTATTTATCATAATAATATATCAAATGTAAATATTTCTAAGGTTTGAATGGCCCTGTCGCCCAATTAGCTGGATTTTTTTCATTGATTTCGGTTCAACCATAAAATACGTCACGTTAAATTCATTCATTTTTTATCCCCCCAACTCCTTTCCCTCCTACAGCCCTTCTAATAAATATTACGTCACAAAAACTAGAACCCCCCCCATCTTCTATAAGAGTACGCTTTTAACAGCTTCACTTGTTTGTTTGTCAAGGAATCTTTGGACGTAAAATTCACCAACTTCAAAACACCAGATTAAACTGAAACTTTGCACACTTATCAAGGACCGATGACAATACAATAATTTAATAAGTTTGTCCCATTATTCTGACTAGGACCTTCAGAATAAAAAAACTTAACAAATTACAACAAGCAAGCTAATACGTTGTACAGTGACGTGCGTTGTGTTGCTTATTCCATAGTCAAACGCAATATTTTTTTAATCTTATAATTAAAACTAGAGTTTAAAAACACGCTTTTATGAACTAAAAAATGCAAAATAATTTGACAATAAAATTAGCTTTACTGTGAAAAGCGTGGAGAGGTTAATATTTACTAGCTAATTGTAAACGTAAAGCTATTATGAAAATTTAAGTAGATAGCAGTTCACGCTTTTTACAGTAAAGCTAATTTTGTTGTCAAATTATTTTGCATTTTTTAGTTCATAAAAGCGTGTTGTTTTAGTATTTTAAACTCTAATTTTATTTCAATTTTACAGAGGCATCGACTGTGATGCATCGCACCGCTAGTTTTGATGTCTTGTCAATCATGAGACTAACAAATTAAGAAAAAAATTAAAATATAATTGATGAGCTGCGATTTTCGTGATCTTTGACCTTCTGTAACTTTAGTAGGAGTCCAGTTGGCTTTAAAGACCTTTGAGAAATTATTTGTGACGCCAATATAAAGAGCATCCCACTGGAAAATCTTCAGTTTTATATTTTTAGGGTTCCGTACGTCAAAAAGAAAAAACGGAACCAGTCCGTCCGTCTTTCACAGCCAATTTGCTCCGAAACTACTAAATCGATTAAGTTGAAATTTGGTACACATATGCAAGTCGGTGACCCAAAGACGGGCGTGAAACGTAAATTATCAAATTTTAAATATGTAGGCCACTTTTGGGGGGTAAATTAGAAAATTAAAAAAGAAATTTGCAAACTATATCAGGTGACATATCAAATGAAAGGGCTTATAGTAAAGGTCTTTAATATATTTTTTTTATAATTTGAAGTAAATAGTTTTCAAGTTATTTAAGAATATAGAAGAATATTGACCCCCCCCTTATCTCCGAAACTACTGAGCCTAAAATTTTGAAAAAAATAGGGGATATAGAGCGTCACCTATAGTTTACAGGAAAACAACGAATATCCTAAATCTTAAAGTTCTTCGGAAAAATGGTACGGAACTCTCTCCTCACGAGTTCGACTCAAACTTGACCAGTTTTTTGTGTATAAAGTACCTATCTGGACTAGGACTGCTAGGAGGCATACTCAGTGATGCCAACTTAAGGGATTTTCCTCTAAATCTAGGGATATTTTGCAAATGTCGGAAAAGTTTTAGGGTTTTTTTTTTAGGGTTTTATTATTTGTTAACACATAAAACATTTTTACGCAAATAATTACCAATAGAATACAATTCCTTTCGATTAAAGTGATAGCAGAGTTAAGGATTGTCATCAATTTTCAAAAAAAATTTATTTGATATTCAGTTAATATTTATTATGTATATTGCATTAAAGAAATAAGAATAAAATAAATTTTCACTTTATTCTTTTAAAAATTGTTTCTATTTTAATGTTATTTAATTTTTAGTTAATTGACATATTTTTTAAAAATAATTTATTATTATTTATAACAAATATAAAAATTATTTGTCGGGAAAAAGGACTTTTAAATAAACACTTAATTTTTTATTTACAGCGACGTTTCGTTCCTTTTTCCCGACAAATAATTTTTATATTAATTACCAAGGACGAAAAAGAAATAAAGTCAATTTATAACAAATATTCAGTTTTAAAAATTTAGGAGAAAATATTCTGAAAACTTATGTTTTTTAGGGGATTTTCATTTTAGGGTTAGGGGAAAATAAATTCTTAAGGTATCAACACTGAGCATACTTTAAAAATATAGAAATTCTAACTGTATTTTTTAAAATTAACAAGGTTTATAATATTTACATAATTTTTATGTTATTATATTATGACTGTAAGGATTTTAGTTTAGTGAAAAAAATTGGCAAATAATCTTTGTAATAATTATAAGTTCACATTAAAAATTTACATATTTTCCAATTTTTACGGTACCTATCTTAAGGCTGTCGGAACGCTCTGAATTTTGTTTGTCCTGAGACCCAGCGGTAAGGGGCAAGGTAGACAAAAGACATATTGTGGGTGTGATCTTCTTTAGCTCTGTCTCGCTCAAATCATCCGCACGTTTCAATTTTTGACTGGTGCCAACTACGAGGCTGTCAATTGATTACTCTAATTTTTGGAAATATTTTGAAGATTTAAAAAACTTTTCCGAAAAAGGAAGAGTCACTTTAGGTTTGTGATGGAACAGTTTTGTGAAATAAGTACGAATAAGGTCGTAGTGTGACATTGAAAACGTGTGTTTTTTTGGCACAATTAATGCCAACTTTTTTCTAGTAAATCGTACATAAATTACAAAAGTAGAGACCTAGATTTGTCCTTTATCTTCCTTATAGAGAAAGAATTTTTGCATAATGTTGACGTATAAGTCTACAATCAGTTGACAGCCGAAGCTCTGTTTTTGGCTTAAATTCAGAGCGTTCCGACAGCCTTAAACAACAAAATCTCTAAAACGTTCCAAAATGCCTATACTACTGTGTAAGAAAGTCAAGTTTCAATTTTTTAAAGCAAAATTACGTTAGAAAAAAAATTAACGGTTAAATGTAGGAAATGAAAATGACGAAATCAATAAATGAACAACGTATTCAATTAATAAAAAACCCGGGTCGCAGTGCCAAAACCCTGCCGACAATATAGTGTATTTGCTTGTATAGGGCCGTGTGGTTTTATACCTTTATTATGTGAAATTAAGTTTGTTTTTGGGCAAAATAAAAAATTTAACCCCTTAATACACCCCTTAAAATAACATTTTTTTCTTAACTGTAATATTATTATCAATCTAACGTCTACACCGAATTAAATACACCCTTCAATAAATAAGTCACTATCTGCAAACTAGTGTTTTCATAAAATTTGTAAATCCGGTCCTGTCGGGCCGATTTTATTAAAATTGTGGGGACACTTTTTAATCACTACCAAAGGGTTAAATTTCAATTTTGAAACGATTCGGAGAATTTTTTCGGTATTTTGGGGCCCAAAAACAGTTTTCAACCCCTAAAAACTACCCTTAAAATAGCCCGATTAGGCCCATTTTAAATAGGCTTCTTGCGGTGATGGATTTCAACACGTGGCCCAAATTTCGTTGAAATCAATTAACTCTTTCGAAAGTTATCGCGCACGTACACATATATACGTATATAAATATATATATATATATATATATAAACATTTTTAAAAATGGTGCCAAAGTGTTTAGGAGGTTATGAAACGTCGAGAAATTTTGGTCCGACCCCTAGGTCCCGCCATCCGACCGACGCCAATAGTGTATGTTGCCATATGGCAAATACACTAATAAAGTATATTCAATTCAGCAATACAATCGATGTGAACTCTATTCCGTGTCAACACAGAATGCCGCAGCATACAATCTTTACATTATTAATGTATGCAGCTTACATAACATAAACCATCACATAATTCATAGAACAATACCAAAAGTATATTTTTTAATTTAGTAAAAAAAAATTCCAGCCAATGTAACCGAATGTTTGACCCGTAGTATTTAAATGAATGTTATTTAGTATTATTTAATGAATTGTGTAATGGTTTATGTTATGTAAGCTGCGTATATTGATATTGTAAAGATTGTAAGCAATGTGTGTTGAGACAAGATAGAGTTCACATTGATTGAAATGTTGACACGAATATCCTTTATTTAATAATTGAATACAACCTAACCCTTTTTTAACAGCCGCCCACCCTGACTACAAGTTTTCTATGACTTTTTATCTAATTAACATTTTCATTAGACTTTATTCAGTTCTGAAATTACGAACATAAGGTAAATTTAAAGTTCGCAGTTATTACTCAATTTTCGTGTATATAAAATAGTCCGAGAGCTGTTAGACATTATTGGGTGGGTATTTAAGGCACTGTGAAAATTTGTACAATACCTCTTTAGTAATATCCGAATACAAAAACACGGACCTAAGCGGGGCTTAACCGATCCTCAAATTTTTAATCACCTGACAGGTAGAATGTCCCACCGAAAGATCTGTTTTTTGAATATACAGTAGAACCTCGATAAGTTAAAATCCAAGGGAAACGTTAAAAAATTTAAGTTATCGAGTTTTTTACTTATCGAGAGTTGAAGTTAGAGAGGTTGTCAGAGTAAAATTTTTGACTTACCGGGGTTTGTGGATTTTGTAGAGGATGTATTTAGTTCAATAGAGGATAATACTTTAACTTATGGAGGTCACCAAAATATTATTTTAAGTTATCGAGGACGATGTTCAGAATATTTGTTTAGTTACCGAGGTTTTGTGATTTAAATAATGGAGGTTTTATGCTTTCAAGGGAATTCAAAAAATTTTTAGCTTATCGAGGTTCTACTGAATCTATTTTTAGTTACCAATATTATTCTGTTTAAATTTCAACTCGCTTCAAATATATTTTTAAAATTTTTCAAAAATATAATTTTGCAAATACCTGGCAAAGTTTTAAACCCGATTAAGAAATCTGGCTATTTTATTTTTCAACTCCTTAAATACAATCGACTGTCGATAATTTGACACTCGAGGGACCAGAGGAAAATTTCAAATTACCAAGAGTTCAAAATAACAGGAGTTTAAATAATCAAGAAGGAGGGAAGAAAAAATCAAGTAAACAAGAGTTGTATCAAAATTCGCGATTTATTATTTTAAACATTTGTACTAGACTTGGGTAACTCAGATCTGAACCGGTTCAAAGAGCCGACTCCGACAGAAGATCCGTGAGAGCTGACTCATTTTTTTTTTTGAGCCGACGGATCAACGGATCCGCATAACTCAGTGAAACACTTAACACACAGAAGCACATTTTACGCTTACGTATCAGTTCTTGCTTTGATGCATCTGTCAGCTCAAATGACTCATGCATCACATGTTTGGCTATGCATTCTTGATTCTATACAGGTCGTGATATGATTGATTGAACTAGGTAACTCAGTGGCAGACTGCAGTAACATATTCAGAACTCGGCTCTTTTTGAACCGGTTCAGTGAGCCGGCTCACATACGAGATCCAGATGCAAAGATGCAGATCACTAAAACGACCCGTTTTTCCCATCTCTAATTTGTACAATCATTAACTATTCATTTTGAAAAGAAGTCCGTAATTTTCTGTTGAGTGAGCGACTTCAATCTATCATGGTCCAATGAATTTTCGATATAGGTAGTGGTGCTAGCTGTCGGTTCTTCAAATTATCGAAAGTAGGGAAGTTTGGACTTCAAATTATTGCATGTTGGCAAGCAAGATACTATTCCTTCAACTTCAAATTACCCAGGAGACCAATTAATGTTGATTTTATTCAATTATTCGAGTATTTTTCAAGTAACCGGGACAAAATTACAAATTATCGAGAGATTCAAGTTAACGAGTGTTGTACTAAATTTCAAGGTATTAAGATTTCAAAATGTCTCAAGGGTTTTCTATTGCGAAAAAAATTTTGCTAATTTAAAAATTTGAAGTCGGTTAAGCCCCGCTATCCTTCAGCCAGGTTTGAGTTTTAGTATTCAGACATTACTAAAGAGGTATTGTACAGATTTTCACAGTGCCTCAAATACCTACCCAAAAATGCTTAATAGCTCTTAGCTTAAAAAATAGATAGAAAACTTGATTCTGTTTATACTGTATAAAACAGTGTAGAATGCGTCAATTATAAAAGTATACAATTCAAACTTATGATTAAAATATTCCTCGAGCGAGTAAAAATTTTTCTGAATCAGCATTGCTTTTAAATGTTGTTTAAATTTTATGTCTGGAAGATTTTTCATCTCTTCGGGCAACTTGTTAAACACTTTCAGCATCGAATTAACAGGACCTTTGTTGACAGTGGCCAAAGATGTGTAATCTAGTCTGTACTTAGTATTTGTTCTAGTGCTGTATGAATGGTTTGGAATATTTCCCGCGAAAAGATTAAAGTTAAATTTAACAAAGTTTGCAGATTCTAGCACGTAGAGATCATAAACTGTTAAAAAATTAAGCTTTTTATATAGTGGTCGACAGTGCGTTCTCGGAGGAACTTTACAGATTGCTCTGTATATTTGAAGCACGTTGAAATTTAAACAGGATAATATTGGTAACTAAAAATAGATATATATTCAAAAAGACAGGTCGTTTCGGTGGGGCATTTTACCTGCCAGGCGATCAATATGTTTGATAAATCGGTTAAGTCGGTAAGCCCCGTTATCCTTCAGCCAGGTCTCTGTTTTTTTTTATTCGGATAAAAAAGAGGTATTGCACAAATTTTCACAGTGCCTCAAATACCTACCCAAAAATGCTTAATAGCTCTTAGACTTAAAAATATATTTGAAGCACGTTGAAATTTAAACAGGATAATATTGGTAACTAAAAATAGATATATATTCAAAAAGACAGGTCGTTTCGGTGGGGCATTTTACCTGCCAGGCGATCAATATGTTTGATAAATCGGTCTGAGTTTTTGTATATTACTAAAGAGGTATTGTACAAATTTTCACAGTGCCTCGAATACCTACCCAAAAATGTCTAACAGCTCTCGTACTAAAAGGTAATTTACGAATATATGCACAAAATAAACGTATTTTCAACTGAGAGAACAAAATTAAGTCATTTGTAATAAATTCACCCTAAAACAGAGTTTATGCTGCGCTAAAGTTTACAGTTTATAGGCAAGTAAAGTATTTTATTTGATATGATTTTAACATACATACTACGTATCTACAATTTCGAAGCCAATTTGATCTTTACTTTCAGAGTTCACTCCATTAACCTCGCGCGGATGTAAGAACCGTCGATTGCCCTCCGTTTATGCTATTTCTTTTTACCTAATGGATTTTTCATAGAAGTTTTCTTTTTTCAATCCATTAGTGGTAATAAGTGTGCTATAAACAGGTACTATATGAAATTCAACGTGAAATTTTTTTCATTTATTTACGCCATTTTCATCTCACACTTTTATTTGTTTTGATTGGAACAAACGAAATATTGTTTTTTAATTCACATAAAAAGAAAGTCGCTTCCTTTATGAAAATAAATAAATTGTCTATTTAAGATAGATATGTCCCAGGGAGATGATAAAAACGGAGATTTGATCAAATCTCTATAAGGTAGATGATCAATTCACGGAGGATGGAAAAATTACAACTCTGTTCCCTAAAGAAAGTAAGTGATTTGATCAAATCCCTTAACGGTTTCAGTGAAAAGATGAAATAATATTGCTTATATATTAAAAGTACTTATTTAGTAAACCATGCATTATTAAATGAAGAGTAGGTAATACAATAGTCATTGAAACACACATTATTTAGTCAACTAATTCGGATGTCAATTTTCATATATAGGACCCAATTTGGATGTCAACTGTCAGGTATAGGAACCAATTCGGATGTCACATTTCAGGTTTAGGAACCAATTCGGATGTCAATTTTCATGTATAGGAACCCATGCAGGTGTAAATTTTCAGCTATAGGAGATAATTCGGATCTCAATTTTCATATATAGGAACCAATTCGGATGTCACCTGTCAGGTATAGGAACCAATTCGGATGTCAATTTTCAGATGAAGGTACCATTTCGGATGTCAATTTTCAGATATAGGAAAGATGTCCACTTACAGGTATAGAAACCATAATTCGGATGTCGATTTCCAGGTGTAGGAACTATTTTGGATGTCAATTTTCATGTATAGGAACCAATTCGGATGTCGATATTCAGGTATAGGAACCAATTCGGATGTCAATTTTCAGGTATAGGAACCAATTCGGATGTCAATTTTCAGGCACAGGTACCAATTCGGACGTCAATTTTCAGATATAGGTACCAATTCGGATGTAATTTTTCAGGTATAGGAACCAATTCGGATGTAAATTTTCAGGTATAGGAACCAATTCGGATGTCGCTTCTCAGGTATAGGAACCAATTCGGATGTCAATTTCCAGGTGTAGGAACTATTTTGGATGTCAATTTTCAGGTTTTGGAACCAATTCGGATGTGAATTTTCAGGTATAGGAACCAATTCGGATGCCAATTCCCAGGTACAGGAACCAATTCGGATGCAGCCTTCTATCTTTAGTAGTGTTCGGTGAATACGGGCCTTACATAGTATAGTAATAAACTTAAACAGGCATATGGCAATAATAATTACTGTCAAGTCGGCTATTTCTGCTCCAATAATTCGCTTGTTTGACGATGATACGATAATTCACACAGAGAGATATTATTTTTCACAATGTTTTACGTAATAATTGGCATTCCAAATGCGGTGCTGCATGAAACACAGATATGTGTACAGTGCGAGGAACCTTATAGGTGGCCAAATAAAACCGTGAGTCCCCAGTATTTAGTGATGAGCAAAATCAGTCTTGGTCTTGGTCTTACGATCCTGTAAAACTAAGACCAAGATCATACTTATACTAGCAAGGCCAAGGCCAAGACCGAATGCACAAGCCCAAGACCAAAATCAAGACCGAATTGCAAGACCAAGACCAAATGTGCAAAACTAAGCTAAAAATTATAACTTCTGTTCGAAATAAGAAAAATGAATAATGTACATCCACTGAATAAATGTTGTAGTAAGAAGTAACTATTCTTTTATTTTTATTGTTCCAACCACAGTGCTCTTAATATTTATATCTAAAACTTTTATTAATTAGAGTCTAATTAATAAAAGTTTATTGGAAAAATTTCCCAAACACCAGCATCGACCATAGTGATGGTTTTTTTAGATATATTAATTAAAAAATTGTATATAATTATTGTCTAATTATTAGACAATAATTATATATAAAAATGATTTTTCGGGAAAAAGGACTTTATTTATAAGTAAAACACTTAATATTTTATTTTCAGCGACGTTTCGTTCCTTGTTTGGAACTTTATCAAGCTTTAATAACTATTAAATGTTGTGAAAGATAATATATATATTAATATAATATATTAATCACATGTATATATTATCTTTTATATCTATTTAATCACAACATTTAATAGTTATTAAAGCTTGATAAAGTTCCAAACAAGGAACGAAACGTCGCTGAAAATAAAATATTAAGTGTTTTACTTATAAATAAAGTCCTTTTTCCCGAAAAATCATTTTTATATTAATTACCAAGGACAAAAAAGAAATAAAGTCAATAATTATATATATTTTTTTAATTAATATATCTAAAAAAAACAATGACGATGATCGATGATAGTGTTTTGGAATTTTTTTCAAAAGACGCGAGTAACAGGCTAAATAAATAAGACCAAGAATATGCAAGACCAAGACCGAGTCTGAATTTAATTTAATTTTTATTTGTACACAAACTACTTATTTCGAACTAAATTATCGTAACAAATATTAATCAAATTCTAGAAAGTTAATTTTTCCGGCCATCCATACGCACTGTATAATGATTTCAATGATTCTAATGTGAATTCCTCTTCGTAACTGTGTATACATGTACACACAATACATATATAGCACAGTACACTTCATGTGTACAATAAAATCCTGCTTAACGCGGAAGATACGTTCTAATAAGTTCTTGCGCTATACGAAACAGCGCTAAACGAAGTATCTTAATACGTAGATAATAGACTTAAATGAAACAGAACCCAGAATAAGAACATTTGTTAGTATTTGATTTGTTTTATTTTGCAACATTTATTATCAAATACTTTTTTATCACATTAATTCTTATAGATTTATTTATTGCTAATAACGATTTTCGTTCAAAATACATTTGTGAAAATCAAATAAATGTATGAGTAATAAGTTATGTTTGTGATGAGAAAGGTTCCTCATTTGACATATTTTGTTTTTTGTGACGAAGTTTGCCTTTTTCTGTTTCGTTCAGCAAGCTGTTGTCGATAGCAAGATATTGCATCAATGACACTTCGTCTTGCCTTTGAACTTCTATCAACATTTGAATCATTTTTAAGCGACTTCAAAAAAAAGGAGGAGGTTCTCGTCGCAATCTTTTTTTATTTTTTTTTATTTTTTATGTACTTATGTTCCCCGATTACTCGAAGACGCCTGAACCGATTTGGAAAATTCTTTTTTTTTTTGAAAGGGTATGTACATCCCAGGTAGTCCAATATAGTTTTCGTTAAAATCGATTCATCCGTTTTTAAATGACGTCAAAAAAACATATTTCTTAATGTATGCTACCTCATATCTCCAACATTTGTAAAGCGATTATGATAATTCTTTTCTTATTTAATAGGGCACATTTTCAGAGTGATCTCACATAAATTTTACTTAAATCGGTTCAGTAGTTTTTAAAAATGTGCGAAATCAAATCCACCACTAAAAAGTAAAAAATAAAAAAACAAAAAAAAAATATTAACCTCCTTCAACACTAAAAAGATGAAAATAATGAAATTTTGAGGTCGGAGCTAATTTCATTACAAAAAAAATCACATGAAATTTTGATGTCGGCGCCTATTTCATAAAAGTAGATATATAATTAAAAGTTTTTGTAATGAAATTAGCTCCGACCTCAAAATTTCATTATTTTCATTTTTTTAGTGATTTTTTGAAGGAGGTTAATATTTTTTTTTAAGTTTTTTTTGTATAAAAATAAAAGAATAGTTACTTCTTACCACAACAGATTTATTCAGTGGATGTACATTTCGAGAGCTAAGCTCCCATCTTCAGCAAAACACTGAACTAAAGAGCTTAGCTTTCGAAATGTACATCCACTGGATAAATCTGTTATGGTAAGAAGTAACTATATTCTTTTATTTTTATTGTTCCAACCACAGTGCTCTTAATATTTATATTTTTTTGTATAAACTGATCCATAATTTACGTTATAGTAGGTAAACTTCTTTTTTAGAAACCGCGTAATACTGAAACAGCGTTAAGCGAGGTCTTACTGTACAATGGTTATACCTAGCTTTGTATATAGTATATATATATATTTGCGGTGGAGGCTGTGTGAAACTGGGGATGAACAAATTTGAAAAGCTATCCACAGGCGATTTTTAATTTCGGCTTCATATCCAGCTCGAGAAAATCTGGCGTCCTAGTCAAATTATGTTTTCGCCACAAGATAAAACATCACTAAGTGTAATGCTCCAATCATAGACACATCGAGCCGCGTCAGAAATACTATAAGGAGCGCTTGCTATAGAGTTGGGTAACTCAGATCTGAACCGGTTCAAAGAGCTGACTCCGACAGAAGATCCGTGAGAGCCGACTAACTTTTTTTTGAGCCGACGGATCAACGGATCCGCATAACTCAGTGAAACACTTAACACACAGAAGCACATTTTACACTTACGTATCAGTTCTTGCTTTGAGGCCTCCTGTCAGCTCAAATGACTCATGCGCATCACATGTTTGGCTATGCATTCTTGATTCTATACAGGTCGTGATATGATTGACTGAACTAGGTAACTCAGTGGCAGACTGCAGTAACATATTCAGAACTCGGCTCTTTCTGAACCGGTTCAGTGAGCCGGCTCACATACGGGATCCAGATGCAAAGATGCAGATCAATAAAAAGACCCGTTTTTCCCATCTCTAATTGACAGTACTAATGAACCAGCTGTATTAATGCACGGCGTCTGTTTGCAGTTCACCGCCTGTTAATAGTAGATATGATCTTTTCATTTAGACAGTTACTGATTGCACAATAATAATTATAGATATACCACTATAATATCGTTATTTATTCCATACATAACAGCATACTGTATTTTGGTTAGTTATGTATATGTTTACACTAGCTGATACCCGCGGCCCCGCGCGTGAGTGAAATGAAACATGGCACCGACAACAGTAGTGCAGCCTATCTTAGGGATGTCGAAAAAATATCATCGTTATTCCTGGGTAATGCTAAAAGTAGTCAAGAATTGTTAAAGAGGTATACTCTTTCTCAAAATTGTCAAGAAAAGTAAAACGTCAGAACTGTTAAAAATTGAGGTTTAAAAAAATTTTTTTTCGGACAAAAGTTGATTTTTTTTTTTTTGGAGAATCCGAATTAGGAAAAAAAATGGGGGTTTCCATTTACATTTCTGAAGTTGCCCCCGCGGGGGGAGTGGAGGCAAGGTCAATTTTATCACCATCCTCTGTCCCCTTACAAACCTTACAACTTTTGTCAGAACAATTTTCCAAAAACACCTCCGGCTCAGATATTGCTTTGTCTCAAGATAAATGCCCCACCCAGTAGTATTATAATTACTGATGTGCCATTTGCTAGTAATACTATTCTAAAATTGAGGCGTTGAGAATTATAGTGGCCTAACCCACAAAATTTCAATATTTTCTTATGTCCATAAAGTAATCGGTTATTATCGAAAGTTTCGGTAGAAGAACGACCTAACCGCAGTTTAAGAGCCGTTTCGTAGATTAAACTGCGGTTAGGTCGTTCTTCTACCGAAACTTTCGATAATAACCCATTACTTTATGGACATAAGAAAATATTGAAATTTTGTGGGTTAGGCCACTATAATTCTCAACGCCTCAATTAAGATTGTAAGATTTGTAAGTTAATTTATTGATTTTTTTAAGATAACTTTAAATTCATCTTTAAAGTTCAATTCCAAAATATGTAATAATATAGAAAACAGTATCACGGGTAATTGGAATAAAAATAAATCAATTTAAACACTCATTGATTGCAAAATTGCTTTTTATATCATAGTTTTATTATAATTTAAACATATTGAGGTTAGTCACATTATTGTTTCTTTTTAGTAAATTATTTAATCCATAAGGTTTTATATTTTTATTATATGATTGTTAATTTTTGTAAAAAAAATTTTTAGAGCTTGAAAAAGTCTTGATTGAATAAAGACGAAACGTTGCAATCAATGAGTGTTTAAATTGATTTATTTTTATTCCAATTACCCGTGATACTGTTTTCTATTATAACTTTAAATACTTTGTGATTTATGATCTCATGTGATTTTTGCCAAAAAATACTAAGTGTTTTCTAAACTTTGAAATAATAGTTAATTATAAAAAAATAAATAATTTTATTTTATTTAAATATATCCACTAAAGCTAATTATTAAACACTAAATCCTATAAAACCTAAATATTTTTAAATATAAGCAAATATATACATATACGGGCCTCTCAGGCCCCCATGTCAGTGTTTACGTGATATTAAATCCACCTCAGTAGTTAAAGGTTAACCGGGTCGCAGTCCAAAACCCTGCCGACAATATAGTGTATTTGCTTATACAGGCAGTGTGGCTTTATTACGCGAACTTAAGTTGGTTTTTGGACAAAATTAAAAATTTGCCTCCTTAATACACGCCTTAAAATAACATTTTTTTTCTTAACTGCAATATTATTATCAATATAACGTCTACACCGAATTAAATACACCCTTCAATATATAACTCACTATCTACAAATTAGTGTTTTCAAAAAATTTGTAAATCCGGTCCTGTCGGGCCGATTTTATTAAAATTGTAGGGGCACTTTTTAATTACTACTAAAGGTTTAAATGTCAATTTTTAGACGATTCTATAAATTTTTTCGGTATTTTGGGGCCCAAAAACATTTTCCAACCCCTAAAAACTACCCTTAAAATGGCCCGATTACGCCCATTTTAAATAGGCTTCTTGCGGTGATGGATTTCAACACGTGGGCCAAATTTCGTTAAAATCAATTAACTCTTTCGAAAGTTATTGCCCGCATATATATATATATATATATATAAACATTTTTAAAAATGGTGCCAAAGTGTTTAGGAGATTATGAAGCGTCGAGAAATTTTGGTCCGACCCCTAGGTCCCGCCATCCGACCGACGCCAATGTTGCCATATGGCAAATACACTAAAAAATACACATTGATAAGCCCGGATACTATTTCTCAAACAAAATACTATCGCAACCATTCGTATATAACACAAAAAGAGACAGAGAGAATAGATGAATAGAGATAGTCAAATATAACTATATTCACCGAGGTGCATAGGGCAATACTGTGTGTTAAATTCACCACCATTCCCAATTTAATTTATAGTTCCCAAATGAATATATTATGTATCTGTCCTCACCTCGTTCCAGTGCCACTAATGCGAGAGTAGTTCTCTAGCACATGCTCCTGCGGGACGATATATTATACACCAGATACCGTCCGACTCCTTCTGGTGGGGCAAAGCGCCCTATAGCATCGCTTCATTGAACTAATTATACATAACAGTGAGAAACAGGTACTCACTTTCAATATTGATCCGATAGTGCAAAAAACGCTCAAGTGCGAATCGAACTCGCGAGAAGAGGGTTCCGTACTATTCCGCTTTCACTGAGCTGGGTAGAGTAGTGGTGACAGCACTAGACTTACATTCGGGAGGTCCGGGTTCGAATTCCGGCGGGGGTAGATGTGGCTGGGACTTTTTCCTACTGCCTCTCGCCGAGAAATGGTAATTCCTGTACCGGCCATCTTAATTGAGGTTTTCCATGGTTTCCCTCAATTCATTCCAGATAAATATCGAGATGGTTCCTTATTTGAGGCCATGGCCGATTACCTATCAAACTCCTAGTTGAAAAATTACCTACCTTATCCTAATTTCCTATAATTCCTTCATTCGCCCATTGCTATTACATAAGTTGAAGTTTTAAAACTGTAGAAAAATAACGGGAAGTGTGATAGATGGAAAATAGTAATGGTGCGAATGGCGTCTGTTATGACATAAAGTCGAGAAACGGACGTTAAACGCATTATTATTATTATTATTACTATTCTGTTTTCCGTGAGTACTTTAAGATTTAAGATTTTCGTTTCAATTTTCCTGTAAACTATGGGTAAGACTCGACATTCCCTATTTTTTTCTAAATTTTAGGCGCAGTAGTTTCGGAGATAAGAGGGGGGAACGGTGAATTGTTTATCTATTTTCTTAAATAACTTTAAAACTATTTATTTTACAGTTATAAAAAAATATATTTGAGACCATTTCTACAAGCGCTTTCATTTGATATGTCATACGGTAGTTTGCAAAACTTTTTTTTTTAATTTCCTAATTTTTCCCCAAAAATTACCCCCATGTTCAAAATTTATTTATTTACATTACACGTCCGTCTTTGGGTCACTAATTTTCATATGTGTACCAAATTTCAACTCAATCGGTCCAGTAGTTCGGCGCAAATAGGCTTTGACAGTGGGACGGACAGACACACGAGTGATCCTATAAGAGTTCCGTTTTTTCCTTTTGGGAAACGGAACCCTAAAAATAGTGACATTTTATTCTTTAGGTATGTTTTTCGAGCCTATTGGATAAACAGTACAACCTCGATATAACAAAGCTGAAGGGAATTAAAAAATATTCGTTATAAGCCGCTCGCCGCGGCTCCGCCCGCGATTGTATGAATGGCAACAACAACAGTAGTGGAATCTTCATCAAGACCTAACAGCTACATTTTCAGTCCATAGAAAGTGTATTTTAAAAATTAGAGTGTGTTAAGACACCCCTGTACTTCCCCTCTTTCCACACCTTGGAATCTCTATTCAACAAAAGAAACATGTCTGCTAAATTTCAAGTCTGGAGGTTTAATAGTTTCGAAAGGTATCGTGATAACCTGTCAGTGACAGTCATCCCCGATTTCACCACTTTTAAGTTTTTATCTTGAGACAAAAGGTAGCGTATGTCCTTCTTTAGGATGCAGTCTATCTCCTTATCAAATTTTATCGAAATCTGTTCGCGGTTTAGGCGTGAAACCGTAACGAAACAAACTCACATTTGCATTTATAATATTAAGTTAAGGTACCAAGTAATTTGTATGAAGTTTATAATATAACAAACTTCATTATAACGAATTATGAAAATGTGTTTTCAAACCTTGTAAAAACGAATCTTAGACCAACCTAACCTAAAGTATTACAGTCAAAGCCCTCTAAGTGCACAGCTCGGAACCGAGCCCATCCTTTAAGTGCACACTTCCCCTACGATCTTTTTCATCCCCACTCTTCTAACTCCTATAGCTATCTTTATTCAATCAGATACTATAAACAATATCTCTAAAACTCTATGAATATGATGGAAATGGAAAGTTTGAAAATAGCGCGCTTACGGTCGCACGTGATTGGTCGCAGATTATTCGAAGTGGCGGCTGGGGAACGTGCACTTAGAGGGCGAGTTCGTGTGCAGTAAGAGAGCGTGTGCATTTAGAGAGCGTGCACTTAGAGGGCTTTGACTGTATCAGCGTCATCATGAGTAAGTATCCAAACAAAAGGTTTTTGAAAATGCAGTTTTGAATGAGTCGCCACTAGGTGACTAGATCCGCCAATCTCAATCAGTACAGCAAGGAAGGCTGAATTGATGTAGAAAATCAAAATTGCATGAAACGAAAAAAAAATACTGATTTCTTTGTTTAAATAATTGATTGTTAAAATAAATAAATATTTGATTCTAAATGAATAGATAAAAATTTTATGTCATCTCTATTGAACTAAATACATCCTCTATAAAATCCACAAACCTCGGTAAGTTAAAAATTTTACTCTGATAACCTCTCTAACTTCAACTCTCGATAAGTAAAAAACTCGATAACTTAAATTTTTTAACGTGTCCCTTGGATTTTAACTTATCGAGGTTCTACTGCATATTCAAAAAACAGACCTTTCGGTGGGACATTCTACCTGTCAGGTGATTAAAAATTAAAAAAACCCGGGTCGCAGTGCCAAAACCCTGCCGACAATATAGTGTATTTGCTTATACAGGCAGTGTGGCTTTATTATGCGAACTTAGGTTGGTTTTTGGGCAAAATAAAAAATTTTACTCCTTAATACACCCCTTAAAATAACATTTTTTTTCTTAATTGCAATATTATTATCAATCGAACCTCTATACCAAATTATATACATCTTTCAATAAATAATTCATTATCTGCAAACTAGTTTTTTTATAAAATTTGTAAATCCGGTCCTGTCGGGCCGATTTTATCAAAATTTTAGGGACACTTTTCAATTACTACCAGAGGGTTAAATTTCAATTTTGAAACGATTTGAAGGATTTTTTCGGTATTTTGGGGCCCAAAAACATTTTTCAACCCCTAAAAACTACCCTTAAAGTGGCCCGATTAGGCCCATTTTAAATAGGCTTCTTGCGGTGCTGGATTTCCACGCGTGTGCCAAATTTAGTTGAAATCAATTAACTCTTTCGAAAGTTATTGCCCGCACACACACACACACACACACACACACACACACATATATATATATATATATATATATATATATATATATATATATATATATATATATATATATATAAATTTCTCGACGTTTCATAACCTCCTAAACACTTTGGCACCATTTTTAAAAATGTTTATATATATATATGTATATATATATATATATATATATATATATATATATATATATATATATATATATATATATATATATATATATATATATATATATATATACGTATATATATATATATGTGTGCGGGCAATAACTTTCGAAAGAGTTAATTGATTTTAACGAAATTTGGCCCACGTGTTGAAATCCATCACCGCAAGAAGCCTATTTAAAATGGGCGTAATCGGGCCATTTTAAGGGTAGTTTTTAGGGGTTGAAAAATGTTTTTGGGCCCCAAAATACCGAAAACATTCTCCGAATCGTTTCAAAATTGAAATTTAACCCTCTGGTAGTAATTAAAAAGTGTCCCCAAAATTTTATTAAAATCGGCCCGACAGGACCGGATTTACAAATTTTATGAAAACACTAGTTTGCAGATAGTGACTTATTTATTGAAGGGTGTATTTAATTCGGTGTAGACGTTAGATTGATAATAATATTACAATTAAGAAAAAAAATGTTATTTTAAGGGGTGTATTAAGGGGTTAAATTTTTTATTTTGCCCAAAAACAAACTTAATTTCACATAATATAAGTATAAAACCACACGGCCCTATACAAGCAAATACACTATATTGTCGGCAGGGTTTTGGCACTGCGACCCGAGTTTTTATTTTGTACTTACGTTAAGCAGAGATGGGAAAATGTTATCGTCACTTATATAACGATAAAGACAAAATCAATTATTGTATGAGGAAATCTTTTCACAGTCTAAGAAACCATAATAATTTATTATTGCCAACAATGCATTGTGGTTTATACCTATTTTCTAAACAAAACACTGTTTAGTCAACAAACTTTATAATTATTGTCAAAATGGCGCCAGTCCAAGATTTTGTACTATAAAACTAAGTACGGTACATTATATTGTTTTATTTCATTTGCCATAAATTTGTAGGTAATACCTAAGTTTTCTAAATCTTACAAAAGGATGACAGTACCGATTTTCGATAATTCACTTGTAGTTCACAACTTTTAAGGTTACTAAGTACCAGCTGTTCAATATGCCCCTTTTTCAATCACATAGCTCTATCTTAAGATGTGTGTGAGCTTGTAAAATGCACCTACGTTTCGGAAATCTGTAATTTCTATGACAAATCTTATTTAATATAATAGAAATATGTACCATTCTTCCCATATGACTTTAATCATATTTTTACAGTTTATTTGATCTAAATAAGCAATTTAAACTCAGATAACAATAAGAAATTTGACCTAATTTTTACACAATTTATTATTGAGGAAAAATTAAATTTGAAAAAAAATATTGAGCAAGCCAAATTTGTCAGTATTTTCAACAAAAGTTTGTAAAGAAAAAACTTTAAAATGTTAATTTGCCTTTCTATAATTTGAAATCTTGTGACGCGCTGTAAAGAAATATTAACGAATATCATGTTTTTCAATTCCATTTTTAGGGCAACAATATATGTTTTTAGAAATTTTTAAGCAGCAACCCAAATTTTGTGAAGCTCAAAATCACAGCTAATAAAAAAAGTAATAAAAAGAATTTTGCGACCACTGTTCGAAATTTCCCGGCAGTATATTTTACAAGCATGAATTGACTCCTACATAATATTATAATGTTACGTATAAATTTCCGATAGTTTTTATAAAAGCACGATAACAAAGTTTTAACTGCTGAATTTAAATCAACGAATAATTTTATTCAATGCTGCTCTTGGGGTAGCGCTGGACGAGAGGTCGCTCTAGTTGCCAGGTGGCAAGAGGCGCCAAAAAGCCAAACGCGAAAAACAATTTTAGTAACTCATTGAAGTTAACACCAAATACTAATTTAATTATATAGCGGTAGGAACTTTCTTAATATTAAAGAAGCAGAAGTATAGTTATAATTAAATAATTTTAAAGTTTAATGGGAATTATGGACAAATTTGATGTGTTAAACTTTTTAATTTATTGCCAACGTTTCAACAGTCTTTGCTGTCTTCTTCAGGGCTCAAATTTTGCGCTTTACACATAAGTCAAAATCTGTTGAAACGTTGGCAATAAATTAAAAAGTTTAACACATCAAATTTGTCCATAATTCCCATTAAACTTGAAAATTATTAAAACAAATGGACTTAAACTTCGATGGTTATAATTAAAGCTACTTAATGTAATTTAAATTCAACAAGTGTTGATGTTTGCAACAAAAGTCGATTTATTGAATATTTGGGACTTATTTATTTAACATAAAACCGGAGTACAATTTACGTGAAGGACGCTGAAAGACAATCTCGCTTTACCCTGACCGACGCTGATTTGATTGGACGCAAATATAATTTAAATATTACCCTACAAACTTTTATTATTTTTGTCAAGATTTAAATCTGTCACGTCCTGACAATTTTGAAGATAAGACTCCGAAACTAGACAGATATTGTAGATTATAGACGTTCGATAACAAAGGTCATAAGCATTTTAAAGACTTTGTGGTTTTCTTTAAAGTTCTGTTATTGTATTGATGTTTCATTATAAGTTTTTGTTTTGACTAAACTTTTAATAAACAAACAGAAAATATATCTAAATACGGGTTTTTCCAAAAGTCATAAATTTTTTCATACCCAAGTTTACCTAACAAGATTTTTCATGTTTGACAAAAGGTCTGAACACTAACACTTTCCCGTCCGGTTTTATTTACAACAATTGTGTACAGCATTTTCAAATTTGATGCGTATCCGAACTTTGCTTTTTATGTAATAGTAAAAGTACTACAATCTGGATAATTAAGGTAATCAGTAAAAATTGACCAGTTACTTCAACTTAAAAAATTAAAAACAAAGAGCTTTGCAATATTATAGTTTCATTAAAAGAAATTTGTGTATTCCAAATTTGAAGAAATTAGGTAATTTAAAACACGCTTCACCTTGTATGTTTGTAACAGAATCTTTGAACCTGAAATTCACCCACTTCAAAACGTCAGATTAAACTGAAACTTTGCACACTTATCAAGGACCGATGACAATACAATAATTTAATAAGTTTGTCCCATTATCCTGATCAGGCCCTTCAGGATAAAAAAAACTTGAAAAATTACAGCAAGCAAGCTAACAGGTTGTACAGTGACGTACGTTGAGTTGCCTACCTCATAATCAAATGCAAATTGTTTTTTAGTCTTATAATTAAAATTAGAGTTTAAAAAAACTAAAACACGATTTTACAAACTAAAAAATGCTAAATAATTTGACAACAAAATTAGCTTTAGTGTGTAAAGCGTGGAGTGCTTAATATCGGTAATAAATTTTTCATTTACTAGCTGATACCTAAGAGCTATTATGAAAATTTAAGTAAATAGCACTCCACGCTTTTTACAGTAAACCTAATTTTGTTGTTAAATTATTTTGTATTTTTTAGTATATCAAAGCATGTTGTTTTAGTTTTTTTAAGATCTAGTTTTAATTTTAAAGATGCTACATTATGAGTAGTATAGCAACTAATCCGTTGTAGAAAATCTTTAAAACAAGTACAGAAATTGTTTATAACCTTCAAGGAA
This sequence comes from Venustoraphidia nigricollis, assembly GCA_034508555.1. Taxonomy (NCBI): domain Eukaryota; kingdom Metazoa; phylum Arthropoda; class Insecta; order Raphidioptera; family Raphidiidae; genus Venustoraphidia; species Venustoraphidia nigricollis. The sequence continues at coordinate 2,512,818 of JAVRKA010000046.1, forward strand.
TCAAAGAAACTTTGTAAGCGGCGATTTTTTGGGCTGGGTGCAGTTTTTTTTTAGTTTTCAAATTCGGTTTAAAATTATCTAAAGATGAATTTAAGCAATATGTCGTCGGCATTCTTACCATTACGCATGTCACTTTGATAAGGCTGGTTTGAATAGCGACAGCCCCAAATCTACGATTTTTTAGAACTGGGGCAGATACTTCATAGTGGCGTCTCCTCTTTCCAGCGTTTAAAAAAACTCAAAAATATGTAATGGGTGGCGCATTTTTCTGACCGAGAGCGGAGTATAAGAACCCTTCAGAATTTTTTTCAAATAATTTGTTATCAATTTTCAAATTATATTATGATTTTGGTGCCCCCTGAAATTGCCGCTTAGACAGATGTCCCGGTTTGCCCCCCCCCCCTCAGATTCGGGGCTGAATAGCAATAACAAACAAACCCTAAAACCGTCAGCTAAGCATAAAATTATTACGAGGTAAATTAAGTTTTAACTGCAGGTGACTTGATTTCTCAGATTGTAAAATTTCTAACTTTGGACGACAAATTCAGTTGATTATTGTTTTTATTATAGCTTCACAAAATTTGGCTTTCTGCTTTAAAATTTCAAAAAAAACATATTTTACCGTAAAAACTGAATAAAAAATGTGATATTCGAATATTTCTTTATACAGCACGTTATGAGATTTCAAATTACGGGAAAGCGAATTAATATTTTGAAATGTTTTCTTTACAAACATGTAAAAGTACTGACAAATTTGATATGCTTAATAATATTTTTCTAATTTAATTTTTTTTCCAAAACTAAACTAGAAATATGTATCATTCTTCTCAAATAACTTTTAATCAAGTTTATTTGATCCAAATAAACGATTTAAAATCAGATAAAAACGAGAAAATTAGTATTTTCATTTTACACAAATGTTTGTTACAGAAAAAATTTAATTCGAAAAAAAATATTGACGATGCTTTTGTCAGTATTTTTAACAAAGTTTGTAAAGGAAAAACTTCAAAATGTTAATTTGCCTTCCTGTAATTCGAAATTTCGTAGCGTGGTAAAAAAAATATTAACGAATATCACGTTTTTGACTCAATTTTTAGAGCAAAACTATATTTCTTTTGAAATTTTGAGCTTAGTGTTTAATCACAGCTAAAAAAATAGTAAGAAAATTTTGCAACCACATTTTGTAATTTTTTGAGAGCATATACAAATTGATGGAACGTAACACAACACGAAATAGATACCTACCTAGTTCGAAAAATTATGTAGTCTAGGTGTTCTGAATATGCCAGAAGCAGTGGCGTAACAATAGGGTGGCAGGGCGGGCAAAATGCCACGGGCCACCGCCGGTAGGGGCTCCAGGTCCGGAAGGGTCGTCAGCATATTATTACAACATTTAGTAAACTTGTTATAAGCATTCATTGTTACATTGCTAAATTAGAAAACGATATTTTTTATCCACTGTCACCGTCGAGGTTCTAACCCGAATCTTTCCACTTTCGCGGCGGAATGAGTTAATCAATTACTCTACGGTGCGATATCTTAACAGTTAATTCATCATAATAAAGCAACTGTAACATTAAACTAACTACATACGTGAGCTGATTTTTTTGCTAGGTATCGCTAGACAAGAATCATCTCAGTAGCGAGAGTTTGAATGAATCAAGTAAATTTCCATTTTTTTATATTTAATCATTAATCTAACCTTAGTGCAATATGTAATTCGAAGGCAGATAGGGGCTATAGCCAAACCTATGTTATAATTTGGAAATTTTTTAATACGAAATACTTCCGTAAAGTTTTTTTAAGATATCGCACCGTAGAGTAATTGATTAACTCATTCCGCCGCGAAAGTGGAAAGATTCGGGTTTGAACCCCGACGGTGACAGTGGATGAAAAATATTGTTTTCTAATTTAGCAATGTAACAATTAATGTTTATAACAATTATATAGCTCGTTCTGAAGCATTGCAGAATTAACAAATACCTATATTTAGGAAACTTTATTAGTTTTCTATTAAATTAATTTAAGTTACCTACTGAAGACAATACACCAATTAAACAAAAAAATGTATCAAGGTTTGAACGCATTTGTTAAAAAAAAGATATAACGTTGGTTGAAATTCAGTACATACGATGAATTTGCCACGTGTTTCAAACGGTACACCACTAGTCAGAAGATTAAATTAAGTTTATTGCCTTAAGGTTTAAGTCTGCATCAACCATAAAAAAATGGAGTGTCCTGAAATATATAAGCGTTTTTTTTATCGGATTCGTTTATAACATGATTAGTAGAAAGCATTAATCCCAAGTTAATTATTTACCATGATAAATAATCGCTTAGAGGCACAGAAGTTTGGCAAACAAATTATAAATAAAAACACATATTTTATGTAATCATCAAATTAATTGATTTATTTTCACATTCTTAATTCATAAATCATCCACTTAGTATTTTTTACAAGACTCCACTCTTTACATGAAAAAATTGTTTCTTATAGAATACTTAATACGAAATGATTTTATTAATTATGATGGCTTTGTACAATATAGCATTCGCTTTACAATCAGAGATCCTATTGTTTTAAATTATGTATTTGTTTATTAACAATTTTGTTCTCCTTTAAACAATCACAAAAAAAATATTAAGTGTGTTTAGTGTTTCAAGCGATTTGAGTTCAAAACTATTTAAAATTGTTGATTTCAAGGCGTAATATCGTATTTTGATGTCACTAATTTTGTTAAAACTTGATTTAATTCGAACGGCGAATTTTATTTTTAGTCACACAAAACTCAAGTCTTTAAAAATAATTTATGTAAATTCACTTTCCAAATTTCAGACATTATTTTTATTGAACGTTTTTATTTAAGAATCAGCTTGCGATTAAAACTAAAATTGTATATTTGCAAATTCATTTTGGTTTGTAAATGTGAATTTCACTTTAGATATTCGAAATTAATTTTGGCAAATTCACTTTCCAAATTTCAGGCATTATTTCTGTGGAACTGGCTACAATATTTACAAGTTTTGATTTTAATATTAAGAATCAACTTGCGATTGAAACTTAATTTAAAAATATTTGTAATTTATAATTTGCATTGATATTTCACTTGGTAGAACATGATTAATAATAACAAATAAAAAAAAACACTTAAAAATTCTACAAAAATTGTATTATTAAATTATTTCTCGACGACAAGTTCATCCTCAGGAATATAAAACATAGTTTTATATTCCTGAGGATTATTGTCCAAAACGATTGTCGAGAAATAATTTAATAAATAGAATTTTCAAGTGTTTTTATTTGTTTGTTACTTGTAACACAGTGAAGTTACAAAATAGTATATTTGTAAATTCACTTAGTGTGTAAATGTATAATTTGTGAATTTAAAAAAAAATTAACCCCTTAATAAATTCTATAAAACGGTTAAATTTTTCTTAATTTCAAGCATTCTAATAATTTATCCTTCAGTAAAAGTAATTCGCTATCTGCAAACTAGTTTTCAAAAATTTTATAGGTCCGACTGATTTTATATATCTATATTTATTATTTAGAATGATTTTAGGGACAACTATGGGTTCTGCCCTTCGCCCGATGCCAAAACTGTATGAAATATTGTAGTAATGCCACAAACAGTAATGCAAAATAACTCGTTTGAAATTTAGAAAGATAAAAATCTAAAAATTGTTACGTAACCAAATAAGTGTCCAACATATAGATTATAGAATGAAAAATAGTTTCGTAGTAGATTAGTTAAAATTTAATATCAAGAAGTTCTTTGATATCGATTTAGTGCCGTAGCTACTCACCAAGTACAGGGGGGCCTCGGACCCTGACCAGCAAACCTCAAATCAAAATAGTGAAAAATTCTCCCATCTTCGGAATGTACATAAAATATATCGGAACACGACTTTAAATCATGGCAAACTCATTTGAAAGAATACAGGGGAATTCGCATGAAAATTGTGAGGAATTCTCCTGTATCCTTTCTGTTGTTTGTGCAATTTTAATTTGTTTTCTGTAAACTGTTACTTGAAGAAATAACTTATTAGAGTTCTACACAAGAAAAATAATATTTTTAGTTGAGAAACGCTATTCTTTAGTACATTATAGGTTTGCTCTGCTTTATATATATTTATATTTTGACTTGATAAAACCTAAACAGTTTAGTTAGGACCCCAGGGTCTTTGGTTACCTAGCTACGCCTCTGAATCGACTTAAATCTAACAAAAAATCTACCGTTGAAACAAAAAGTGAATTTGAAAAAATTGAGCAAAATTGTTAATAAATTTATGCCAGAATATAAAATAAAACTCTCTCATATAAAATACTCTGATATTTATTTTGTAATTTACATATATTTACAAAAAGAGTTCGAACCTGCTTTTTTATAAACAATATTTATTAATTTAGGTATATTTTGTAAATTCGGCTTTCATAACCTAAAATTTATATACAGGGAAAACTCTTCATCTTTTTGGTACATAAAATTTAATTTTTCTTATTTTTAAATATCGTCTTACAATAAAAAATATTACATTTCTAATCTTTTTAAGGAGTTTTTTACAACAAAAACAAATCAACGTGTTAAAAATTTAATATTTTTCTTGTATAACGACTTTTGTGGAAATTCGTTTATATAAAGAACTTTTAAAATATATATACAATCACTTTTTTAAATAATTCTTTACATACTTAACAAGTCGCGTAATATTCGTATACCATACGAGTAAATAACAAAACAATAAAAAAAGTTACTTTTTGTCGTATTTAGAAACAAAATATAATAAACTACTTAATCTAAAATGGGCTCCGATAAAATCTTAGCGGTACACGAAAGACCTGAAATTAATGAAACAAAAAAGTCGTCACTAATTTTGAAAATAAAGTGGAATGTATAAAAGATCACATTATTAAAAAAAAAACAGTCAACTAAAAACATATTTTTTTATAATTACTTAAAAGTGGTCAGTAAAAATAAAAAATTTCTAGGTATAAACTTATCATTTAAAAGTATATTGTTATATACACAAAAAATTTTAAACATCGATTTCGAATAATTCAGTCCAATTTTTAATACTGTAAGCGATGCAGCTAAGGCCAATTTATAATGAAAAAAAAAAAAATAAATAGAAATAATAAGCAAGAATCTTTGCGAACTTAAAAATAATACTTACATAAATAAATATCGTAGGAGGCCTGTGCAAATAGAGTCAAAATCAATGTTGAAAATATTTGATAAAATATATAATTTATAAAAATGTTTTTTTGTTTAACACAGACACCACGGTGAGTCAAACAACGAGAACGAGGGGGTCACCTCACAGCACTACTCCGGTGTGCATTGCATGAGGGGCGGAACATCTAGACATTCTGGTGAGTGTGGGCCCCCATAAAGTGGTTCTCACATTTGCGCTATCGTCGGTGCTAACGGCCCAGGTCCGAGCGGATCTGGCGATCCGGAATGATAGGTCTGCATGTGTTGCATTTCCGACGGAAGGTACATGGATATCATTTGCCTGAGGTCGCCTTGCTGTTGGGGTCCGACGCCGGGTTGCATCGATGGCGGTTGCTGATACTCACGTTTGGGGGTAGGTGTGTGCAAACCGGACGCCGGCGACACCGGTTCGGATTTGATACTCGAGCCGCTCGGACTATGCGATGACCCGGCTTGCTGCATGTACGGTGACCCGGCACCACCGGGGACGGTCATGCCGGCACTCGGCGGCGCTCCATACATGCTTCCGTAGCCGCCGTTCATGTAATGCGAGTGTTGCATTTGGCTCATGTCGTAACGCGCGTAGCCCTGGCTCATGTGTTGACCGTACTGCTGGTGGTTGTAGCTAACCGCTGCGGGATCCATCGCCGACGGATACGCATTCGGCGTATACCCATTCAACGACGACGAATACATATCTCTGGCGATGGCTGCTTGGTGAACGGCGGCAGCCGTTCTTCCACTAGGATCGTTGGTTAACAAACTACTGGATCCCAGAGGATATTTGTCCTTCTTCATCGTATTGTGCAAATTCTTTGTCTTCCTTCGTGGTCTATATTTGTAATCTGGATGTTCTTTCATATGCACGGCTCTCAGACGTTTCGCTTCATCAATGAACGGTCGCTTTTCAGATTCACTTAACAATTTCCATTCGGCGCCTAACCGTTTCGATATTTCTGAATTGTGCATTTTTGGATTTTCTTGTGCCATTTTCCTTCTCTGTCCTCGTGACCACACCATAAACGCATTCATGGGTCGTTTGACTCGGTCGAGGTTTTGATTTTTATTTGTCGAGTTGTTATTTGTCGGCGCGGACGTCTGTTGGTGATTTGGGTGCTGGGGCTGCGGTTGTTGCGGATGATGCGGCACGGGTGTAGGTTGCGGCTGGTGGACTCCCATATTATTCGGTGGCGGTTGCGATTGTTGTTGATGCAAGCCGCTCAACTGATGCGGGTGGTGTTGAGCCATTGCCGGGTGTTGACTCAAACCCATTGAGCCAGGTCCGTGGTTCACGGATCCCAATGACCCGAGCGATCCGTAATGTAGACCGCTATGTTGGGGCGGCATGTTCCCGTGAAGACTACCGCCCTTCAAATCTGACTCCATCGTCAACATGTCGTGGTGATGGCCCGTTGTGGAGTACAGCTTGATGCCTTTTTGAAAACACTTTCACGCACTAATTTAAATGCAAACACTTAATTAAACATTCACTGAATAATTAATTCAATGCACCAACAATTAAAACTTCACTTGTAACGCGTTATTTATCATAATTAAACCAAAAGTCAGTTGCATTTAATTTTATAAAAAAATGTCCATGTATCTATTCACGTTAAACAAAACACTAGCATTTCCATTGAACTGCTTGGTCAAAATTGTTTATTGTTAAATTCAATTATTGTTGAAAAAAACACTGGTAACAATAAATAAATGAAGCGAATGAATGGCTTGCAGTTTATGAATTGAAAAGCCCCGTTTATTCTTTCCTATTATCTATCCACTTACAATTGACACAATGGAAGTGTTACGAATAAGTAAACAGTCGCGCGATTTTGTTCTGTTTTGTTGTGTTGTTACAATGTTATACAAGAAACAAATGTATATGAAACACATACGACTTCTCAGAGCAAAACCTTTAACCAGTCTGAACAGTATTGAATATGTTGGTTTGCCTCTATTCAACATTTGTTACCCCCACTCCGACCGGCTATTGATTGACATTGCACGCCTGCCATGTTTCCCGTCGACCAATGAACGCGTCGCTACAACGAAGTGGGGAACAGTCAAGGGCGGGGTTTACTTTACCCCACCACTGAAAGCCACATTTTCTGTTAGCTTTTTTTTTTATTTTTTGTGTATAAGAAGACGGCTACTGTATATCTCTGGTGTTTAAATTCGGAACTATACATTTATTTTGGCTTATATTCTGAAAAGTCGATAAAACAAATATATACCGCGATTATAGTAGTTTTTTAATGATATAATAATGCAGATTATCGCTAATTATAGCTCGCGGGAATTTATTATATTTTCATGCATGAAGGTTTGTATAATATTATATACAAATGTTTTACGAGGGAGGTAGGTACGAAATACGGTAAAGAAAAATTAGTTAATTAAAAAATTACGTTCTCTGTAGACCGCCGTGATATTTCGCCTTAATCTGTTTGCATTATTTTTGTCGGTTTTTGAATAGAAAGAAAAATGTTTGCGGTTTAAAATGGATGATTCATTTTTCTTTTGAGTGTCTACTTCAAATCATTTTTATATATTATACAAGAAAAGGCTTTGATTTCAATTATTCATTCAGATAGGTAATTAATCTTATGATGAGTGCTTATAAGAATACCCACTCCTTAGCAACCTAATGAGCTACAAAAATTTACAAATAAAATAAAACTAACTCGAGAATACCTTTTATACCTAATGGTCAATTTTATAACTTATAAAAATACACACACATTTAAAAAATATGTATTTTCATATTTAACATTAATTAAAATAACATTTTTTTTTTAATAAACGATATGGCTTCGGCAGCAAAACTCCAAATCTATAATAATAATATTTTATATAGGTATAATTTTAAATCGCACATATTTTATTTATATTGAATTACCTATAAATTCCAATTCTACTTAAAATGAATAATTATTTTTTATAATAAAAGATCGTCCTAGCCTTGTTCAGGGTAGATCTAGATTGTCTTTCAGCGGCCTTTGGTTGACGCTTTTACTTCACGTAAATTACATTTCGGTTTTATGTTAAATAAATAACAAGTTCCAAATTTTCAAAAATCAACTTGTATTGCAAACATCAACACTAATTGTTGAAGTTAAATTAAATTAAGTAGCTTTAATTATTATACTTCTGCTGCTTTAACATTATAAGAAAGTTCCTACCGCTATATAATTAAATTATTATTTGGTGTTAATTTCAATCAGTATACCAAACAATAAAATCTTATTTTTCGCATTTGCCACCTGGCGCCTAGAGCGACCGCTCCACTCGCTCTACCCTAAAGACTGGGAAAGATTGTATAATACGGTGGTGTCGAAGGCTCTACTACAGTTGTCACGTGTTTCATTTCAAGAATGATACCTAGGTCCCGCTATCCGACTGATCTTAATAACGAATGTAACATATGATAAATACACTGAAAAAATGTCAATAAACTGAATCATCGTTGTTTTAATATAGCAGTGGCCAGAGGTAAATAGCATGTGTTTTAATATGTAGATATAACAAGTTGTTCAAAGTTTAGTGTATGTACTATGGCTATGACCTTGATGGTTGTCAATAAATGAAAATACGTTTGTTAGTTTTAACAAAAAGTAATTTAATGGTTGAAAATTGAAATATAAAACCGAATAAAATAAAATTTACAGATTTTTTACCTTAAGAATTTGTTGTTAATTACATAACAAAATAAAGAATTATTTAATAAACCTGAGTTCAATTTTGTTATTGTTATTATCTCTGTAATTTAATTGTTGTTATCTTTGTATTTTAATTGTTATTTTTGAATTTTATTTTTATTGATATTTTATGTATATTTGTTGATATTTTATGTATTTTATACAGGGCAGATGTAGCAAGACCAATCCAATGATTGAATTGAGTTCAATTGTTTTCGGCAATAAACTTATTATTATTGTTATTATAAATATATTTTAACACAGTCACGAAACATTCGTTATAGTATTAAATGTACCTAAACAAATAGTTCATGTTTATTTGTTATGTTTTTAATGTTTATTGTTTTTTTAATTATATATTAATAAACAAATATGTACGTATGTTATTAAGGCATTCACATTACACACATTTTTTTCAGATTTTAGTTATTTTAAGTCAAAAACTGGAAGAAATTATCAAACTAATAAATATCAAAAATTATCTACTTATATATACTCTATTTCTTTGTTATAGATTTTTAACAAATGAATAACGTTTGACTTTTCTATATTGTGAAAAAAGCTTTATAAGATCCTGTAAGTTTTATTTTAAATCATTAAAAACAATTGTCGTCTGAAATTCAAAACGTCAAATTGTTAAACTGCGTGAAAAAAGTATTAAAAGCGTCATAACTTTAGTGGTTTTTAATTATTTTTAGCTGCTAGATATATTTATCTTAAACACAACTACCAGGAGTTATGAAGAAATTGTCCATTAAGTACCTTAATAAGTACCTTAATAACTTTTGATCTGTCGAAATTAAATATTATATACGTCGCAGGATAATTAAAAATTCGGATTTTCGTGAACATTCGATTATTTCAATTATCCTACGACATATACCCGTTCAAGAGAATTTTGTTACATATCCAGACGAATTTTTTATTTCTTTTGTATTATTCTTTTAAGTGTCTTCATTTCTTTGCAAGTTTTTGCCACAACGATTTTTTCGAGCTTGTTAAATGATTTTAGAAGACAAATGTGAAATTTGAAATAATTGTTTACAAATATTAATAGAATTAAATGTCTTCTTTATTTCTGTGGTGATTGTTAATTTCTTATTTATTAAATATTGTAAACTCAAAAATATAAAAATACCGGTTTCCAATTTTGAAATTTATTACGTGTTGCCAACTTTAGCCGACCAAACTTATATCTAGAATAAAGATATAGTCTGTTAAATTTTATGATTTATTAATACATATATTGTTAGGTCTTTTTGAGACAACAATACATTGTCGACCACAACATTGTTTTGTTTGGTGTTTCTATTAGCAACACCTAAGAAACAAGCAAGTACCTATAATATAATTTTCAATCTCGTTCTGATCAAAGGTATTTAAATTTCGTCTTGATTAAATCAAACTTTATTATGTTTTATTTATTTATATTAAGGCTGTCGGAACGCTCCGAATTTTGTTTGTGCTGGGACCCAGCGGTAAGGGGCGAGGTAGGCAAAAGACATATTGTGGGTGTGGCCTTCTTTAGCTCTGTCTCGCTCAAATCATCCGCACGTTTCAATTTTTGGCTGGTGCCAACTTCAAGGCTAAAAAATTTTATTGCAAGGATGCCGCTGTCAACTGATTACTCTAATTTTTGGAAATATTTTGAAGATTTTCCAAAAAAGGAAGAGTTACTTTAGGTTTGTGATGGAACAGTTTTGTGAAATAAGTGCGAATAAGGTTATAGTGCGACATTGAAAACGTGTGTTTTTTAGCACAATTAATGCCAAATTTTTTCTAGTAAATCGTACATACATTACAAAAGTAGTCCATTAGAGACCTAGATTTGTCCTTTATCTTCCTTATAGAGAAAGAATTTTTGCAGAATCAGTTGACAGCCGAAGCTCTATTTTTGGCTTAAATTCAAAGCGTTCCGACAGCCTTAATAGATCTGATTGAACATTATAATATTAATAAGTATTTCAAAATTTTTAAATAACATCACGTAGCACGGTTATAAACTGTGCTATACGAATGTGGGCGGAGCCATTTCACAGGTCACGCCAGACATCAGATAAGGAACTATTCTTAACGATGACTGGTCGTCTAAAATAGCCCTACTTACAAAATATTTTATCGTTACTGAACTACTGAAATTCCGACAGACTATCTTTATCAATAACATAAAATATGTAAACTATACAAATTTTAGCAGGGTACTATCCGCAAACCACAGTTCCAAGTGATAAGTATCGATTTTATCTATCTACATATAAATAAAACTGAAGAGTCTGTCTGTAATTTCGGAATTAATCATTTTTCCTAAGTTCATATGATTATTCATACTCTACCAAATCCCAAATTCGCAAATTTTATTTTGTTGTCTGGTTGTCTGATTTTGACGAGGCTTTCATTTACAGATAGAAGACTTTTCAAAGATTATTTTAGACTACTTTTTATTCCGGAAAGGGACGTACCCTACATTTAATTAATATGCAAAATGTTAGTTACAAAAACACGAGATGCAGATTCGACTTTAAAAGATGTTATGAAGTTAATAAAACAAAATTACATAAAACACCATAATTAAATTTTTCAGTAAAAATTAATTGGTTCATGTCTTCAAAGATACACAAAATAATTCTTGTAGGTAAGTATAATTACAAAACTTATCTTTGAAATTGTAATGTATCGAGATCAAATAAATTATGCCTTTTCAAATCAAATATATTTCTTTTATTAATGTTCTCAAATACAATGATTCCAATAGAATGCCTATAATATTTTAAAACAAAGCATTATTTTAATTTACAAAAACTGTATTACCTAACTGCTACAATCTTACATAATACTATAATTTTAATCAATCAATTTATAAGTACAGTGAAACATTTCAAACACTATAGAAATCCATCGTCGGAAATTAACGAAAATCAATAAATGTTTCTGCTATAAGTACCTGCCTATGGACTCTGCTAGGTTTTAAGACCTGTCACTATATAAAACATAATTAGCTGCCAACTTGGAGAAGGCATTACGCTATTCTTTATATTATAGTAATGAGCTAGTGATGATTTTAATCACAGAATATTTTCTTAAACCTGAGTTTTTGTGAGTTCACTAAGGGCACTATCCTGAACATAAAAACTGCAGTTTGGCAGCTGAGACGCGGTCAAACTGAAACGTCGCTAAAATAAAAATATGCTGATTATAATAAGCAATTCTGTTTTCGACCACGTTCCTGTGATTTTTGTTCAGAATAGGGATGTTGACTGTATTCAAACAAAAACATAATTTTAACGTTAATTGCTAGTTTCAATGGTAGAAATACTGAAAAACACAATATTTTTCCTTATTTTTAAGTAATTTAATTAATATTTAATAAATAAAACCTAATTAAATCACTCTTAAGTCACGTGACAACGAAAACCAATCAGAGCGCATGGCGTCAGAGAGTCGTGAACAGCATCAGACGCTGTAAAAAGGCTTCATTGTTTGGTTAATATTTAGTGTGTAATGTATTATTTGTTTATAGGAAACGTCAAATTACCTATTTTGTGACCGTCTGACGCCACGGCAGTCACATGAAAAGTTTTGGCGTTTTAGACCGAAATTTGAAACGGAATTTAAAATACATGATTTTTAAGGCTTGAGTAGTATTTAAATAAAAATAATAAATATTTCTGGCTATATTAGGTAGATACTTAAGTATGCAGGATTTAAAACACTTTCCCAAAAATAATAATAATAATAATAATGCGTTTAACGTCCGTTTTTCGACTTTATGTCATAACAGACGCCATTCGCACCATTACTATTTTCCATCTACCACACTTCCCGTTATTTTTCTACATTTTTAAAACTTCAACTTATGTAATAGCAATGGGCGAATGAAGGAGTTATAGGAAATTAGGATAAGGTAGGCAATTTTTGAACTAGGAGTTTGATAGGTAATCGGCCATGGCCTCAAATAAGGAACCATCTCGATATTTATCTGGAATTAATTAAGAGAAACCATGGAAAACCTCAATCAAGATGCCCGGTACAGGAATTACCGTTTCTCGGCGAGAGGCAGTAGGAAAAAGTCCCAGCCACATCTGCCCCCGCCGGGATTCGAACCCGGACCTCCCGAATGCGAGTCTAGTGCTGTCACCACTACTCTACCCAGCTCGGCTACTTTCTCAAAAATAGTCAACATCCCTATTATTTAACTTTTCGTAAATTCTGCAAACTCAACAAACATTTTTTGTTAAATTCGCGCGAAGTCGCGAGTAACGGCTAGTAATATATATATAGTAAGTGTGTATGTATGTTATGTGATTATCAATTGTAATGATCCACAAGTGAAAGTTAGCGTGCGGTTGCTCTATAGACGTAAAAGTACCGAGTGTACATCGAATGCAGGTCACAACAACACAACTATTTGAGATCGATAGGTATACAAAGAGCGCTCTCCATAATACGAAGTTAGCGGTGCTTCGGTGGCGGACGGCTGGTCTTTTGTTCCGGCCGCTGCTGCCCCCGCGTCTTTATCGCAGACTGTTCCCACTACAGCCGCCGTCTCTATTTATAAAACACTTTGTTCATAGTCGCCGTACGCTTAAAAGCAGTCAGTAGGGCTTCGCATGAGGCCGAAAGCATCTTGACGATACCTAAGACTAGGCACGGCGATCTGTGATCGATTAATCGAAGATAGGAATGTCGAAATATATATCGATATTTTCGGGCGATATTTAATATTTCGATGTATCGATATAAAATTCCGAGTATCGAAAATCGATATTTTTTCCAGTAGCAACACTTGTATGTACTACCGCGACTGACTATGGCCGTTTAATTATTCCGAAATTATCGAAAACTCCACTGAAAAAGAAACATGTGCTTTTTATATATGTTTTTGGAACATACTTTTAAGTGCGTTCCAAAAACAACAACGGTAAATAAAGCACATGTAAAACACGTTTCTTTTTCACCGGATTTTTCGATATTTTCGGAATAATAAACAGTCAAAATAGCTATTCATGCAATATTTCATTTCATTTCCACAACATCTAGAATATTTTTTCTTATTTCGATTTACACCTCAATTCATGCTGTACCAACAATTTCCTGTCGAATGGCACGCATGCTATAGGTTCGCCATCCCTGGCTTTATTAATTGTTCGATTAATCTCAAAAATTATCTGCTCCTAAATGTATTAGATGTTTGATTAATAAACAAAAAAAACATTCTTATCGTTGTTTTTGATTTCAGATAATTATTTATTAAGTACTTGATTTAAAAGAAATAATGTCCGTTAATTGCTATTTGAGATTATATTAAGCTAGCCAATATGTATACTAAATTTCTTCGAGTGCCAATGTTCTCTTTAAAATTGCACCGATATATCGATATTTTTTAAAAAATATATCGGTACCGATATCGATACTTGACAAAAATATCGATACGATATATATCGATACTTTTTGGTACTTCTGACATCCATAATCAAAGAATCGTATTTTGGGTCAAAAAACCGATTTTTTTTAATCGGTATATATAGTACTAAATCGATTCAGTGAATCGATATTTCACACTTAAAAATCGAGATTCGATCTTTTCTGCCTTGATAAGTACAGTGGCGGATTTAGGTTCGATGCCGCCCCAGGCCCTGTTTGATATGGCGCCCTTTTTGCTCCATGTGGAAGTGATTACCGAAACTAAACATCTAATGAAATCAGAGAACCGTAAATTTGGACAACGGATGATAAATTAATTAAATAATTAATTAAATTAATTTTTAAATTTCAACAGTCCTAACATTGTTTAGGTACTTTTGAAATTTTGTCGTCTTTAAAATTTTGCCGCCCCTAAAATCATGCCGCCCTAGGCCCGAGCCTCACGTAGTGATTTGAAAGTGCGCAATTATTCTATTTCTGCGAATATGTTTTTTTAAATGTTAGATAATTAAAAGTTAGTTTTATATTTTATAATAGGTGCATATATGTATGGATAAATACAAAAACAGTATTGGGTTTTTCCAATTAAAATTTAAACTCAAAAGTCGAGAAAAGAATCTTATCTCAATGTCACATAGTTTTTATAATTCTAATAATGAACTGGATACAAAACCCAGACACTATTTGACACCAAAATTCTAGACACTTTAGGTACCAATCTTCTTGACAAATTGACAATCCATACTAATTATAAATGCGACAGTCTGTCTGGCTGTCAGAGTCTGCCTGTTACCTTTTCACGCCTAAACCACAGAACAGATTCCGATAAAATTTGGCAAAGAGATGGATTACTTCCTGAGGAAGGACATAGGCTACATTTTGTCTTAAAAAAAACCTTGAAAGGGATGAAATAGGGAATGGAAGTCTAATTATCAATCTACTAGTGGCCCAGTCCGGCTTCGCCCGGGTGTAAATGTAATATATAGGATATAAAAAATGAGAATCATTATCATAAATTCTCAACGTGTATTGAATTTGCGCGAATTCAATAACTTTTATTTGTGAATGTTCAAAAATCGAAGAAAAATCTTATTTCCCAAAAAAAAAAAAAATTATGTTGATCCGATCGCTACCAAACTTCAGAAGATCACCCGCTGGGCTAATCTAAAGATTGTCTGAAAATTTCATCAAAAATGGTCTACCCGTTTAGAGTCCATAGATTACACATATACATCGTCTTTTATCTATGTAGATTATTAAAATGTAAAAAGTGGTTATTGTAACATAACGATAATAGTTGGACATATAGTATCGGGAAGTTTTTTGTAGTTATTGATATGTTCTTTAATATTGTAGAACATACTTTTGTTCTATCATCAATAGTTTCCGCAGCGCATGCGACGAAAGATGTTTTATGGCATTTTTTTACACCTTGGGTTACGTTACTAAAGTTTTAGTAAGGATCCCTAATATTTTCTAGCAATAAATATAGCCTATGTTACTCAGGGTGAATGTAGCTTTCTAATGGTGCAAGAATTTTTTAAATCGGCACAGTAGTTTTTGAGTTTATTCATTACAAACATACACACACACAAAAATACAAATCTTTCCTCTTTATAATATTAGTGTAGATGACGTTATCTCCGGAATTATTTGACCTACAGACTTGGGCGGACATATGTCTTTGCTAGTAAAGATCCGTGAAGAATGGATTTTGTGGAAATCAACTTCCGTGCACGCCAGATTGCGGGGGCGTTATAGATAAAAAATCTCATTTTTGAACTACCAGACCTACATACTTATATTTTGGTAGACTGTTTCTTTTGCTTTCCACTAAGAATGAGTTTTGTAAAAAATAAAAATCGACTATAATACTGTTGTTGTTGCCGAGCTGGGTGCAGCTTCGCGAAGCAAAATTGTAATACGGTGTAGCAGCCCCGCGAGGTAAGATAATATTACGGTCGAGTCGAAGGCTCTACTACTGGGTTCGCTGCCGTGTTTCATTTCAATCGCGTGCGGAGCCGCGGGTAGCGGCTAGTATTTTATAATTTAAGAACAATCAACACTTAAACCTATAAACTTGAATACTCTACAGTTTTCCATATTGTATTTCCAAATCGTTCATATATCAAAGTTTTTTTTGCTTTTATAATAAAAAATCTATTGCTAGGAAACTGTTTCCGTTCAAAATATCTGATGGAAAAATTCGCAGTCATGAAAATAATGCAAAGAAAACCCATCAACTAAATAAGCATTTTAAATTAGTTCTAGTCGCCTAACATTTTCTACTTTTTTCCTGGGGTTTCAAATCAGCTTTTTCACTGTACATAAAGCACATTTGCAGAGTCGGACTTTTAGTGATCATTAAAATTTCAAAATTCAAATCAAAATATTGATTTTTAATAAAAATATAAAATTATCAGGAATTCATCTTTAAAGTTCAATTCCAGATATATGTTATAATAGAAAACAGTATCACGGGTAATTGGAATAATGAAAATAAATCATACCATTGTTTCTTTTTAGTAAATTATTTAATCCATAATGTTTAATATTTTTTATTATATGAATGTTAATTTTTGTAAAAATTTTTTAGAGCTTGAAAAAGTCTTAATTAAAGAAAAGACGAAATGCAATCAATGAGTGTTTAAATTGATTTATTTTCATTATTCCAACTACCCGTGATACTGTTTTCTATTATCAGGAATGTGGACACTAGATTGTTAAAAACGCAGACAATCAATTCTGTGACGCTTCGACCATTTTATTTGGACTTCATCAGGCGTCTTGATTTATAATGCGTGTTTGTCTGTCCGTCCGGCTGTCATAGTCAATTTGCTCCGAAATTAGTAAACTGACTGAGGTGCAAGTCGGTGACCTAAAGACGGACGTATAATGTAAATAAATGAATTTTGAACATGGAGGTCATTTTTGGAGGGCAAATTAGGAAATTAAAAAAAAAAGTTTTGCAAACTATACCGTGTGACATATCCAATGAAAAGGTTTATAGTAGGGGTCTCAAATATATTTTTTTATAATCTTAAAATACATAGTTTGCAAGTTATTTAAGAAAATAGATGAACATTGACCACTCCTCGAAACTACTGAGCCAACTTTGAAAAAAATAGGGAATGTCGGATCTCATACATAGTTTACAGAAAAATCTAAACGAAAATCTTCAGCTTAAGCCGGGTCCAGACGTGTGTAACGTGTAATGTGAGATTACGTGTAATTTATCGTCAACAGTGTGGACAGCACACGAACTCAACGCGAATCGTGAAAGTGAATCTTTGTCAAAAGCTGTTTCCACTCAGTTGCTACGAACATGCCGAATCGGAAGGTCATGATATCTGGTGCTGCTTTTATTTATATATATTTATTAACTGAAGGTTTCAGACTTTTTTAAAGTAATCCGGATTTTTTGGATCCCAAATAACACGTTTTTCTTGATACAAACTGATACGTTCAAGCGATTGTTCGTATCATGAACCTACACACGACACAATCGTCACGAACGCAGTCCAAACGAGTACTGCGAACGCCTTTGTGTTCGCGCGAAAAACCGACAGCCGATGAATCACGGCGAACGACGGCGCGAGCGTTACATGTAATGCTCGTAGTGCCGTCCACACGCAGAATTCGTGTTACATTACATGATAGATTACATTACGCGTTACACACGTCTGGACCCGGCTTTAAAGTACTCACGGGACACGAAATAGTACGGAACCCTCTTCTCGCGAGTTCGATTGATACTTGAACCGGTTTTTAAGCTATTGCATAGCTTTTATCGCGGGCTTTGAGCGCGGCGACCGAATCAAGAAATTCCGTAACGAAAATAAACCTAACACCCCCCACTCCGACCGGCACAGCGGTGCGGCGTTGAAAGCCGTGCATCGTCTAACGTCGTTTCAGTTCGGCAGACTTCGGCACGGTGTTTGTGTGCGTGCGACTAGACGTATGCGTGTAGACTAGCTGCTAACTGCTCATAACTGATTCTATCTTTATTTGTGTATAAATAAATAAATTTGTGTATAAATAAATAAATAATTATAATTGCATAAGTTAATAAAAAATGCTATGCAATAGCTTTACCGCGGCAGTCCCCGAGTGCCACACGTATTTTTTAAACTATTTTTTTTTCAAATTCATCTACTTCAATCCTGCCTCAAGATAGACAGGTATATACGTTATAGCACTGCGCTATAATATGTAACTTTTGTACAGCATGAAACTACAACGCTAAAGTACATTCGAAATTTATTAAAAACAAACAAACCATTTCTGCAGAATAAAGCAAAGCCAGTCAGCGAGCGGTTTAGTTTACCCCTGGGTCTAGTCAACACTCTGATTCTCTAAACCGTGTTCAAATATTAGTTCTGTCCTTGTTCGACGTATCCAAAACAGCGGAAAGAAAGAAAGATCGACTTAGTCGTTAAATAAACGATACATCATTATTGATGTTGAAGAATCTGTACTCCATAATTCGTCTGTTGATCGTAGCCTTAGTTATACTAGATGGTACAAAATTATTAAAGCTGTCGAACCGCTCTGAATTTGAGTCACACTACGAGGCTAAAAAATGCTGTTGCAAGGGTGCCGCTGTCAGTCGACTACTCTAATTTTTGGAAATATTTTGAAGATTTAAAAAACTTTTCCGAAAAAGGAAGAGTCACATTTTCGTTAAAGATGTACATTGATAAAATAAAACAAGATGTCTATAGAGAGATGATAAATATAGTTGGAAAAACATTTTTAAACCAAGGTTGGGTTATGTTTGTGGTCTCATAATTTATGTACATTTTACCTTTGATCTATTTTCAAAAATAACATTTTTAGTGCCTGCATAAAGTAACTGTTTAACTATTAAATGGTTTTCTACTATTGAATCCATAATTTAAAAAAAAGTACAAGTATTGAGGTTATTTAACTGTCAAAAGTTGTTAACAACACTATAGCTTTTAAGAAGTTCCGTCCTATTTTGCTGTTTTATGAATTAACTATTTTGACGTTATCAGAAACAACATCCGCAACATATTAGTTGCATGCTGCCTACGTAACTTCCGTAACAGAGAAAATCTTACCCTCAGTTCGCCAAAAAAAGTACAATTTCAAAAAAAAAACGAGTGTGCTTTAAACCTTCCTAACTTCCTAACAACATATACCTAATTAAAATTAAAAAATTAATAAAAAAAGAACCTTAAAAAATCCTTCAAAAAACGTTTAAAAACCTTAAAAAAATTAACAAAATAAAAAAAACCCTTAAAAATACTACTCGCTGTGGACAGGATTCGAACCTGTGCAATCAAATCACATTAGGCTTCGAGTCTAACACTTTACCGCGTGGCCAGTCTAGCCGCGCGTTTACGCGCCGTAAAAACAGTATACAAAGAGCACATGTTCCAGTTGATAGTTTCAACTTCCGTTTGCGTTCGCCGTTCGGCGCTCGCAACTTCCGTAAGAATTTTGTCTCGCATTTGCCAGCTTACTCCCCAAGTCAAGCGTGCGTAAAGAAGGTTTATTTTAAAAAATAATTTTGTGTAATTGTGTATAAAATGAAATTGCGCGAGTCACCATACTAGAAACTGGAACTAGCTCATGAAAAGTTGATGCTCGTTTACTCTTTCTCTCGTAGTGTTTTTCTCTTCCATATGTATCTACCTTCCTCTACACATACAAGCACTAGCCCTTCCCAACCCTACCCTACCCGTTTTTTTATTTATAATCAGTGCATGCACAATTTAGTTTGTTTGTCAGGTTTTTTCGTCAGTTATTATACTATATACACAAAATATTCGATTTCGTTTATCTGTTTTTCTAAGCTGTATTTTACAAGTCGATGTTTTTATTCCTCTGGAAATTGTAGACCCGATTAAAAAATCTGGCTTTTTAGTGTATTTGCCATATGGCAACATACACTATTGGCATCGGTCGGATGGCGGGATCTAGGGGTCGGACCAAAATTTCTCGACGTTTCAAATATAGGTATATATATATATATATATATGTGTACGGGCAATAACTTTCGAAGGAGTTAATTTATTTTAACGAAATTTGGCACACATGTTGGAATCCATCACCACACGAAGCCTATTTAAAATAGGCCCAATAGAATCATTTTAAGGGTGGTTTTTAGGGGTTGAAAAAAGTTTTTGGGCCCTAAAATACCGAAAAAAATCTCAGAATAGTTTCAAAATTGAAATTTAACCCTTTAGTGGCAATTAAAAAGTGCCCCTAACATTTTAATAAAATCGGCCCGACAGGACCGGATTTAGAAATTTTCTGAAAACACTAGTATGCAGATAGTGAGTTATTTACTGAAAGGTGTTTTTAATTTTGGTGTAGACGTTCGATCGACAATAATAATGTAGTTAAGAAAAAATGTAATTTTAAGGGGCGTATTAAGGAGTTAATTTTTTTTATTTTGCCCTACAATCAAATTAAGTTCACATAATAAAGCCATAAGGCCTGTATTAGCAAATACACTATATTGTCGGCAGGGTTTTGGCACTGCGACCCGGGTTTTTTTATTTTTCAACTCCTTACATACTAAATTTCAAGGTATTAAAATTTCAAAAAGCCTTAAGTATTTTTTCTTGCGCAAAGATTTATAAAATCGGTTAAGTCTGTTACGCCCCGCTACCCTTCAGCCAGGTCTGTGTTTTTGTATTCGGATATTATAAAGAGTTATTGTACAAATTTTCACAGTGCCTCAAATATAATACGCGCCACGGTTCTAAAAGGTTCTGAAATTAGATGCAAATGGAGGCTTGCGTAGGTACAGTCGGTTGAAAAACTACAAACTCGCGTTATATTATTATTTTTTATTTTTCTTTAATCTAAAGATCTAATTCCTTGCATAAAGTCATCCAAAAAATTATTTTTCGTGCTTGTCTATGCAAAACTGTATTAGGCATCTTGATCAATTAGCAATCAAAGAAACAACTTAACAATAGCGTACTGGACTGTACTTTATAGCAGGAAAGCGACAAGTGACACGATAACCAATCACCGACGAGCGCACGTTCTGTGCCGGTAACTGGGAGATGGTGGGAGTCTTCCTTTTCCACAAAACAACCAAGACGGCTGTATAAAATATGCATTTGCGACGCTGTTTGTGACTAACTTCAGAACCTTTTACAACCGGGGCGAGTACCTATCCAAAAATGCTTAATCGCTCTTCTACTATATTAGTGTGTAAAAAATAAATTATCGTTTTTGCGAACAGAAAAATCATAGTTTGTTATACCTCCTCTTATCTTATTTCGTGATTGTAACCAAAATCAATGTGTCAGATATATAAGCATACATATTAATAAGTGTACTTTTATAATGTTCAAATTATACACGCACTAATTACAGTACTTTTACCTATGCACATGCGTGTTAAAATGCAAAAGCACGTGTATCTGACATCTATTGTTATACAGCATACATTATTTCAATAATAACTAAAACAGGTTACTGCCACGAAGTGAGTCAGACGACGTAGGCTTTTTCCAGACTTGAGTAAAATACTTTTTAAAAGTATTTAAGGTAGTTGTCGTGCAGGTTAAGGCACACCGTCAGAAAATTCTTAATTTTTGTATACTTATTAAGGACATGATAATACAATTACCCTGAAAATTTGAAGTCGATCGACCGTATATAATCCGAGATAAATCCAATTAAAAATTGGATAATTAACATTGATTGTATACGATCTCTGTAGTTCTGAACCAGTTTCTTATTTATAAAAAAAGAAATAACTGTCAGAAACTTTCCAAAAACTACAGTCTTTCAATGCATTTATTATCAAAAAATTCCAAACATGGATTTTTGGGCTCAGAGTATTTTTCTCTTTCGATCCCAACAATTGGGTGCACGTTTTCTGAGACACCCGGTATAAGCGAGTCCGAAAGCTCAACTAATTAAAAAAGTATATACTTGTACAAAAATTTGTATAAAACTTATGCTAATCTTCTCGTTTTTATCTGATGTTAAATCGTTTATTTAGATGAAATAAACTGCAAAAACTTGGCTGAAAGTCATATGGGAAGAATGGTACATAATTCTAGTTCATTTTGAAGCATTAACATCAAAGATTGAATAAGATTTTTCGTAGAAATGTGAGATTTCCAAAACGTAAGTGCATTTTACATGCACACACTAAACCAACTTTGAGCAGCTGGTAAACAGTAACCTTAAAGAAAAATATTTTGTTTGATAAATATATTTCATACGTTTATAGTTCGTAAGAATTTATTTCTACAATAGCTATAGATGGCTAATTAGAGATGGGAAAAACGGGTCTTTTTAGTGATCTGCATCTTTGCATCTGGATCCTGTATGTGAGCCGGCTCACTGAACGGGTTCAAAAAGAGCCGAGTTCTGAATATGTTACTGCAGTCTACCACTGAGTTACCTAGTTCAGTCAATCATATCACGGCCTGTATAGATTCAAGAATGCATAGCCAAACATGTGATGCATGAGTCATTTGAGCTGACGGATGCATCAAAGCGAGAACTGATACGTAAGTGTAAAATGTGCTTCTGTGTGTTAAGTGTTTCACTGAGTTATGCGGATCCGTTGATCCGTCGGTTCAAAAAAAAGTGAGTCGGCTCTCACGGATCTTCTGTCGGAGTCGGCTCTTTGAACCGGGTCAGATCTGAGTTACCCAACCCTATGGCTAATATAATTGTTAGAAAATCAGCTCTCGTATGTAGTTAGTTTAATGTTGCAATTGCTTTATTATGATGAATTAACTGTTGAGATAACGCACCGTAGAGTAACTGAAAACTCATTCCGCCGCGAAAGTAGAAAGATTAGGGTTTGAGTCCCTACGATGACAGTGAAAAAAAAATGTTTTTTCTAATTTAGCATTGTAACAATGAATGTTTCTAACAAATATATCTTGGATAGCTTCTGACGGGAATAAAATCAGGGCTCTGACCAGGGTACCGAATTATACCAAATTAAAATATCTGATTTATTCGTTCTGGTGAGTTGTCATGCGCAGTCATGGGAAACGATTAGATACGGCGAATTAAGAGCTAAATTGCTTTACATTAAGGCATCGGTAAATATCTGCTACAAACACGTAGGTATATGTTAGGTTAAGGATGGATATCTAACTAATAATATCCTAATTTTATTCAAAATAATCAAAACAAAAAAGTGCGTGTAACTTTTACGCGCGATTGAAGTGAAACTTTTTTTTGTCACTCTCATTTTTTGGGAAATATTCAATTGCAAATTGAAAATTAACAATAACACTTTATAAGCATGTCGTAATAAAATGTAAGGTTAGAATATTTTGAGCCAGCTGCATGTCATTCATGTAAATAATGCATAAGCGTATAGCCAGTTATACTTGCGCAATATACATATATGGTTTTGTAACCCTAAACATATTTTTAAAGCAATTGCTGCTTAATATTTATATAAAGAGTTACTGTACAAATTTTCACATTGTCTCAAATACCTACCCAAAAATGCTTAATAGCTCTTGCGCTATTATTTTTCCTTTTTAGTACATTTAAGGAGGTCGTCTTATGTGAGGGGTCAAAAAAACCGAAAGATTTTTTTTTGCTTAAATTGCCTTTTTAGGATCTCCAGATTATGTTTGTGAAAGAGTTTTTCGAAATTCGAAGTCGTTGGAAAGTTATAGAGGTTGATGGAGAGTCAAGTGCTTCAATCTGTTACGCATAGGTACTTGATTTTTCAAACGCGTTTTTCTCGAAACTGTATTTTTTAAAATGATTGCCACGATATCACAAAAACTAATGATCCGATTGCGTTGAAATTTTTATGGTATCTTCAGTACATCTATAGTTCTAGCCCGAACCAAAATTATTGTGATAACTGTAATAGTTTTTTTATTCTTCAAGCTGGAATAGTAAAAAAACGATGAAAATCGTAAATTTTTTTTCAAATCTTCGCCAAACATGGATTTTTCAATATTTCGACTTAATTCTGGTCCCGGCTGTAGTCACAGGCCTACCAATTGAAACGCAATTTGATTTGTTGATTTTAGATAGGCAGAACAGTATATGTATCGTGGCAACCGTCAGCCGACTTTTTTTTTACATGGGCGTCATCCCGGAGATCTACAGTCGGTTCAACTGTACATTTCAACGTGAAAAAATTTGGAAAGGCTGGTGAAATGTCAATAAATACATGATGAAAATATTAAGATAGTATACATTCATTGTTCGCCACAAAAAATTCCCAAAAAAGCGTGAAAAAAACAGTTGTCACATAAGACGACCCCCTTAAGTAAAAGCTTATCTTTAAAAGGTTTCTTTTTTTGATAATATTTTATTCTTGTGAATATTGTTAAAATCAATTTGCGTTTAGAGTAACAGTATCTATCAAAACAAAGTTATATAACAGGAAGCTTCTAGTGTCTATACGTATATGTTTACAAAAAGAAAACTACGTGGAAACCGGAAAATGTACAATTTAATGATAAAGAAAACAAATTTCCTTATTTAAACTTCGTATATGCTTGCAAAACGCTACATTGTAACTATATGTTTAAATATGTCTGGTAAAAAACTGTATAAAACCTAATCGCAATTTAATCTGGGGGCACGGTAGTGCCCCTGCCAAGACGAGCCAAAGGAAGCAGAACACTACCTACTTTTTCTGAAAGCGTTTCGTCGTATTTTCGAACCGTCATAGCTTCGGTTGAGATAATGCTAGAAAGCTGATTTCAGGATAAGATGTCCTCAGCACACTTCTCAAACACATCAAGTATTAATTATTTAGCTTTTATGGTTTCAGATTTAATGTCATTTGAAATACGTCAATTTCGTCACTGACTCACTCACTGATGATTATCAAAACCTCTAGGGTACTCCCTGAAATCCTAGAAGTCTGAAATTTGGTATGTATACGAGGGATTGGAGAAGGAAAATTTCCGATTTCTTAATTTTTCCATTGTTTATATGCAAATTCTAGTCTACATACCGAATTTCAATCTTCTAGGACTTCAGGAAGTAACCTAGAAATTTTGATGATCATTAGTCAGTGAGTTACGAAATCGACATATTTCAAATGTCAATAAATCTGAAACCATGAAAGCTAGATAATTGATACTTGGTGTGTTTGATAAATCTGCTAAGGACATCTTATCCTGAAAATTTCAGCTTTCTAGCATTATCCAGACCGAAGCAATGACGGTTCGAAAATATGACGAAACGCTTCCAGAAAAAGTAGCTATTGCCTCCGCCAAGACGAGCCAAAGGAAGCGAGGCAATGCATACTTTTTCTGGAAGCGTTTCGTCATATTTTCGAACCGTCATAGCTTCGATTTGAATAATGCTAGAAAGCTGAAATTTTCAAGATAAGATGTCCTTAGCAGACTTATCAAACGTACCAAGTATCAATTATCTAGCTTTTATGGTTTCAGATTTATTGACATCTGAAATATGTCGATTTCGTGATGATCATCAACATTTCTAGGACACTTCCTTCGTCGCATTTTCGAACCGTCATAGCTTCGCTCTAGATAACGCTAGAAAGTTGAAATTTTCAGGATAAGATGTCCTCAGCAGACTTATCAAACACACAAAGTATCAATTATCTACCTTTTATGGTTTCATATTTATTGACATTTGAAATACGTCGATAATAGATAGAAAAGTTTTATTCAGAAGTAGTTTGATTCCATACCGGGTCAAAAACTCGTATAGATGTGTTTGTGTGTGTGTATGTGAGAAAACAGTAGACAGTACAAGCTAGACATATTATATAAGATTTGTTCCCTCACATAGCTCCTTGTTAAACATAGCTCCGCATGAGAAATGAAATATGTGACGACTTATGATTTACATATAATGCTCGCAGCTATTCCATGTTCTCATCTTGTATATTCACTACCAGCTAACTGACATCGCGTCCTCAGACATATATTCTACCGAGTTGTGATTTTCGAAATGAACAACTTTTGCCACCTTCGTAAAGCTACGGTAAAGCACTCGAAAAAAATTTAGAGTTTAAAAACACTAAAACAACACGCTTTTATGAACTAAAAAAAAAATATTAACCTCCTTCAAAAAAATCACTAAAAAGATGAAAATAGTGAAATTTTCAGGTCGGAGCTAATTTCATTACAAAAACTTTTAATTACATATCTACTTTTATTAAATAGGCGCCGACCTCAAAATTTCATGTGATTTTTTTTTGTAATGAAATTAGCTCTGACCTCAAAATTTCATTATTTTCATGTTTTTAGTGATTTTTTTGAAGGAGGTTAATATTTTTTTTTTAAAAGTTTTTTTATTTTTTACTTTTTAGTGGTGGATTTGATTTCGCACATTTTTAAAAACTACTGAACCGATTTAAGTAAAATTTATGTGGGATCACCCTGAAAGTGTGCCCTACTAAATAAGAAAAGAATCATCATAATCGTTTTACAAATGTTGGAGATATGAGGTAGCATACATTAAAAAATATGTTTTTTTTGACGTCATTTAAAAACGGATGGACCGATCTTAATAAAAAACTATATGGGACCACCTGGGATGTATACCCTTTCAAACAAAAAGTGAATTTTCCAAATCGGTTCAGGCGTCTGCGAGTAATCGGGGAACATACATAAAAAATAAAAAAAAAAATTTTTTTAAATTTAAAAAAAGATTCCGACGAATTGAGAACCTCCTCCTTTTTTTGAAGTCGGTTAAAAATGCAAAATAGTTTAACAACAAAATTAAGTACCTTTACTGCCAAAATATAGGTCTGTATTTTGATAGTTTTAAAACGAAATTTTGTATCTGTAACGCCCCCTCAACCTCCCTTGGAAGTCGATTTCCGCGAAACTCGTTCTTAGCGGATCTTTACTCAACAAAATGAACATGCCTGTTAAATTTTATGTCTGTAGGTCTATTCGTTCCGAAGTTATCGTGATAGGTTGATAAATAATTAATTGGACTTTCATCATCTCTTTCACATCCTTCAATTTTTTTTTTTTTTGAGACCAAAGGTAGCCTATGTCCTCTCACAGGATATTGTCAGCAGGGCTCGGTATTGGGACCCGAGTTTTTTTCTATTTATTACCGTAGATAAATTTTTAACTGATTTTCAATTTATTATTTTTATGGAAAAATCGTAACAAACGGCATTAACCCATTTTTCCCCAGTGTTCCAAAATTGGAACTCTGTACATTTGTCCCAGTGTTCCAAAATTGGGACAAGCGTTTAAAAAAATTTGTAATTATGTTGATAAAAATGTTCATAAAGTTTGCCAACCTGCATCATTTTAAACAGAAAAAATCACAGTTAATTAAAAAAATTGCTGTTATGAAATACTATCAATACAAAACTTGGGAAAACACGGGTTAAAGTTAAACAGTAAACAGTTTTAGAATCACTGGTTTAGATGATGAAACATCTACTAGCACAAGTACCATGTTAGCGAATACAAAAAAATTAATTGTTATTTTTTCAATTTTAGTATCATTAAATGTAGGTTATACAGGAAAATGAGACATAAGATAACAATTTATTATTTGCTCTCTTTAATGATCTACGTTTCGGCAACAATTTGTGTCTTCTTCAGGATCTTAAAATATCAAAAACCGTTAAGTTATAAAATATATTCATTGTATCACAATTTCGTACAAAGAATAATTATTATGATCTATGGTGTTGTTTATGGTTTAATACATTATATATTTTAAGAAATTAATTAAACACCACAGATCATAATAATTATTGTTTGTAGGAAATTGTGATACAATGAATATATTTTATAACTGAACGGTTTTTGCTATTTTAAGATCCTAAAGAAGGCACAAATTGTTGCCGAAACGTAGATCATTAAAGAGAGCAAATAACAGATATATTAACAAAATAAAATTACTTGCAAAACTGTTCAATATTTTTATTTATATAAAAGACGTCTCAACCAACAGTTTTGGTCCTTTTTGGTCCTTTGGAAAAGGACCAAAACTGTTGGTTGAAACGTCTTTTATATAAATAAAAATATTGAACAGTATTGCAAGTAATTTTATTTTGTTAAAATAAATTGTTATCTTATGCCTCATTTTCCTAGCTAACCAAATTATTATTTTTTTCTTAATTGACACAATTTCATCTTTTTATTAAATAAATATTACTATTAACATCTTCAAATTTTCGAAGAAAAAATATAAAATCTAAAAAAAAATATTTTCATGCCTTGTTTTCACCCATCACGTGCCACAAGACTTCATTTTTGGATTAAAAACAGTTTTGAAAAACTCACACTACACAAAATATGTCCAGAAAATTATTTATAACACAAATAATAACGAAAAATCACAAAAACCACGTTTAATTCTTTCAAATTTACATATTTTACTAAATTTTTATGCATAGCGTCGTGCAAGTCAAGACTCAGAGCTGTGATGCCTTTTTACATAATCACTTGTCAGAACATAATTACTCAAAAGGCCGCAAGCTAATAAAGGACAAAATCAATCAATATCGTATGATAAGTGTTGTCTGTTCTTTATTATTTTACGTCACCTAAATTTGTGGTTACAAATTTTATCATTTAACATTGGTCAGAGAGGTTAAAAAAGTATAAAAACATTAATCGAACGATTAAAATTCTTTATGATTTACAAAACCTTTACTTTTTAGTGTATTTGCAAATACACTATTGACGTCAGTCGGATGGCGAGACCTAAGAGTCGGACTAAAATTTCTCGACATGTCGCACCATTCTAAGTAACTTGGTACCATTTTTGGAAATGTTTATATATAAAATCGGCCCGACAGGACCGGACTTACAAATTTTATGAAAACACTAGTTTGCGTACACGAATTTATACCTACTAAAGGCTGTATTTAATTTTGTGCAAATGTTGCATTGATAACATTTCAACTAAGAAAATTATTATTAATTATATGGGGTTTATTAAGGGGTTAATTTTTTTATTTTGTCCATAAACAAACTTAAGGGGGTATTCTTATGTGACCACTTCGAAAAATCGATTTTATTTTTTTTTCATATTTCAATAGTAAAAGCTATCGAAAATATGCTGTGAAAAATAGAGACCGAAATTCCTAGTTTTAAATAAATTACAACTCATAGTCGCCGACGAGCCGTATAAACGACTTGTTGGCTCTTGAAACTTTAAACGCATTTACCTGGAAACATTATTTTCTAAAACTGTCATGGTCCTAAAAAAAAAGTATTCAAACGATGCTTTGAAATTTACATATGTTCTTCTACTCATTAATGGTTATCGTCCGTACTAAAATTGCTTATTTTCGAAAATATTTTCTTATTTTTTTAAACGATTTTTAACAAAAAAATTAACAAAAAACACAAACCTTTTTTCTACAGTCCGCCATTTTTTTTGTTTTTAATGAAATTGATTAATTTTAGTAGGGACGATAGCGACATCCCTGCTGAACAATGATCCATTCGATTTTTTTATTTCAGACAACATGAACAGCCGCTATTACCATGACCAGTGACCTGCTTTTTTTTAGTGTCTAATTTAATTTTTAAAAAAATATGAAAAAAAATGTAAAATAACAGAAAAAAAAATTTTTTTTATACAGTTTAAGATACAAACAAAAACATATATATAAAAAAGGTAAAATGATTGAATGTTATTGTCGTCTAAAAAAAAATCCCTAAAAATAGGTAAAATGTATGCGTTCACATAAGAATACCCCCTTAAGTTCACGTAATAAAGCCACAGAAGGTCACACCCACAATATGTCTTTTGCCTACCTCGCCTCTTACCGCTGGGTCTCAGCACACACTGTGTGAAAGTGATCCAACACCGTTAAATCCAAGGCACTCTGGTTACATATCTGCATGTTTACAATAAATTTATATTATGTAAATCGTATGTAGACATCCGAATGGGACAGCTGTATATTATTATTATTAATACGTATGTACAGTACAGAGTACAGTGGGAGAGTTTGACGTGTGACCGGATATGACGACCATATCTAGCGACTTCCTGGACATCTCGTGGATTCGTCTGCTTCCGCTTGTCGTGTCCAGTAGGTAGGTCCAGTTCGGCTTGCACTACTTCACACACAGATACGTGCTGTTCAAACGCCCCGCTTGTGTGGTCAGTTTACCAACGTCAGAATGTGAACGCACTAAATGCGTTCAAATTATACGAGGGACGGAGAAAATTCGTTCAATAAAGCAGCAATTATTTTAAAAATATGTTTTTGTATACATAAGCATATACACTGCGCAAGTATAACTGGCTACACGCTTATGCATTATTTACATGAATAACGTGCAGTTGGCCCAAATCTGATATAGTGGCATCTCGACATTGCTTTTTGTCGTAAAATCACACATTGAGCAAATTATGAGTTTATTGTTCAGTGTTTCTGTTTACATTGTAAATAAAATTAATTCGTTCAGAAGCTCTGTAATTTTGTTCACTTTCGCCCAATACCATTAACATATTATCGAAAGCTTCTAAATTCGAAAACGGCATAATTTAATAAATTAGTGTATTTGCCATATGGCAACATATACTATTGGCATCGGTCGGATGGCGGGACCTAGGGGTCGGATCAAAATTTCTCGACGTTTCATAACCTCCTAAACACATTGGCACCATTTTTAAAAATGTTTATATATATATGTATATATATATATATATATATATATATATATATATATATATATATATATATATTTATATATACATATATATATATATATGTGTGCGGGCAATAACTTTCGAAAGAGTTAATTGATTTTAACGAAATTTGGTCCACGTATTTCAATTCATCACCGCAAGAAGCCTATTTAA
This sequence comes from Venustoraphidia nigricollis, assembly GCA_034508555.1. NCBI lineage: Eukaryota > Metazoa > Arthropoda > Insecta > Raphidioptera > Raphidiidae > Venustoraphidia > Venustoraphidia nigricollis. The sequence goes on from JAVRKA010000046.1 coordinate 2,543,926, forward strand.
AATGGGCGTAATCGGGCCATTTTAAGGGTAGTTTTTAGGGGTTGAAAAATGTTTTTGGGTCCCAAAATACCGAAAAAATTCTCAGAATCGTTTCAAAATTGACATTTAACCCTTTAGTAGTAATTAAAAAGTGTCCCTAAAATTTCAATAAAATCGGCCCAACAGGACCGGACTTATAAATTTTTTGAAAACACTAATTTGTAGATAGTGACTTATTTATTGAACGGTGTGTTTAATTCGGTGTAGACGTTAGATTGATAATAATATTGCAGTTAAGAAAAAAAATGTTATTTTAAGGGGTGTATTAAGGAGTCAAATTTGTAATTTTGTCCAAAAACCAACTTAAGTTCGCGTAATAAAGCCACCCTGCCTGTATAAGCAAATACACTATATTGTCGGCAGGGTTTTGGCACTGCGACCCGGGTTTTTTTATGTTATAAATAAATTGAATTAACTTCATTTATTAAATTATGCCGTTTTCGAATTTAGAAGCTTTCGATATGTTAATGGTATTGGGCGAAAGTGAACAAAATTACAGAGCTTCTGAACGAATTAATTTTATTTACAATGTAAACAGAAACACTGAACAATAAACTGATAATTTGCTCAATGTGTGATTTTACGACAAAAAAAGCAATTGCAATTATTGATAATTTATTCTGACATTGTCTAATTAGGTAACTAGATTTTAAATGCTGACTTTTAAAATTAAGTTCGTTATTATCACATTTCAATTTAATAATTTCAAACGAATATTACTTAACAGGGGTGACAGCAACAACAAAAAAATGTCCTACAAAACTTGCTTATTTTTTAAAGATCTTTTCTATAATACCACTTTCGACCTATCGTGCCATTTAAAATTCCGGAGTTCAAAACATTCTGGAGCAAACTAATAAGGAAGCCGACCTTTCCGGGGGAAAAAAATATTACCATTTGATTCTTCATTAGGGCTTTTATGATACAGATTTTTGACACAACTCTCTACGACTAACCGTTTTCGAAAAAAACGACTGATACGGGTGGTCTGACTCATCCTGTATATACAAAGTACCACTGTTCATTGAAATTTGGACAGGACGTCTGTTGGGTCAGCTAGTCATAATATAAAAAAAAGAACTAGTGTGCTTTAGACCACACTACTGAAGTAAAACTTCTTAACAACATATGCCTAATTAAAATTAAAAAAATAATAAAAAAAAATTAAGAAATAATAAAAAAAAACTTAAAAATATTACTCGCTGCGGACAGGACTCGAACTTGTGCGATCAAACACATTAGGCGTCGTGACTAACACCTTACCACGTGGCCAGTTTTCTACGTGTGGCGCATGCCGTTAAAACAGTATACAAAGAGCACCGTGTCTATACATTGATATGTCCCACCGTTCGCGAACGCTGATCACACTTTTCGTAACGCTTTCGTCAGGCATTCACCAGTTTACTCCCCAAGAAGTTTTACTTCAAAACGCGCCTCGTATAATATCCATAGTCGTAACATTTATAATCACAGTCTAGAGTTCCGTAAGTCCAACGGACGATAAACGTATTCACACTCCAGGAAACACACACACATATGACTGTGAATATATATGTAGTATATATCGAATATTGTTATGACACATTTCTATTCGTTTGTTGAGTACGGTTGTACAAGTTCTATTGTTGTGTGATTGTCGTTTAAAAGTTTAAATTTCGTTTATGTTCTGCACGGTGTTGTGTTGTTACGAATTTCTGTTTCGTATATTTGGTATGTGGGCCAATGTTGTACTTGAACATGATATGTGTTGTTGTGTACAAACTGTTTACAGGCACGGCTTCAACAAATATACCGGCTCGCTAGCGTTGCCAGATTTTTTTTCGGGCTAAGCAAGATTTTGAAACCTTTCGAGTAAAAAAAGCGGGATTCTTTCGTCGAAAGTGGGCCATACTAAAAAAAACTATATAGTCTATTTTTATACTATTTTCTAGTTATTTTATAATAAATGTTTACCTTTACAATAAAAAAGCTGGGCTGCTTCAATAATCCGAATTTTTTACTAATCCGGATCACAGCGGTTTTAATTAGTCCTGATTATCGAGGCCTTAATGTATCACACAGTTCACTGTAAATGTATGTTCGCAAATTGAAAATATTAGATAAAAAACTTTTATAAAGACAAGCTTTTAATGCAGTGTACTAAAAGCTTGTCTTTATAAATGTTTTTTATCTAATAATTTCAATTGGCAAACGTAAATTTCCCTCAGTCTGATACTGATCATATTTCATATTATAAAAGAGTTTAACATTCACGGTTTAAAGTTTGGATTTTCAAAAATTAATCGGCCATATTTAAACATGACATTTAAATTAGTCTTCTAAAATGCGACTAGTCCATCTGTTCAACACCGTATCATTTTATGACATTTAAAGTTTATACTATGTATATTAATTTATTATTTATGATTGTAAAAATTCATATGTTTTGAAACAAATTATTTTAATATTTCAAGCATAAATTAAGACACGTTTCAATCAATTCAAATGATTTTTTTGCATCTACAGTGGAATCTCGATAACTCGAACCTCGTTAAGTCGTAATCTGGATCGCAGAACCAAAAAATGTTAGATATACATTTATTATTATTGTATAATAATACATGTCTTGAAGTAAATTATTTTAATGTTTCAAGCATAAATTAAGACACGTTTCAATCAATTTTAAACATTCAAATGATTTTTTTGCATCTACAGTGGAATCTGGATAACTCGAACCTCGTTAAGTCGTAATCTGGTCGAAGAACCAAAAATGTTAGATATATATTTATTATGATTGTAATAATACATATGTCTTGAAGTAAATTATTTTAATATTTCAAAAATAAATTAAGACACGTTTCAATCAATTTTAAACATTCAAATGATTTTTTTGCATCTACAGTGGAATCTCGATAACTCGAACCTCGTTAAGTCGTAATCTGGATCGAGGGACCAAAAAATGTTAGATATATACGCGAAGGACCGTAAAATATATCTCGGTTGCAATTAAATTGAAAGCTTTATTTAGCACTACAATCATACAATTATATTGAAATGTACACTGTTTATATAATGTTGTCTTTCAAATTTATAATGTTTGTGTTTTTTAGGAAAAATGTTGAATCCCTTTTTTGTCCTTGGTTACGGATCAGTTTGTTTATTATTTTGATTATTAAAATAATCATTTTTTGCTGAGCCTCTAAATACGCGGTATCTCGAATAATTTAGACTCTGCAACTCGAATAGTGTTATTTCCCTGTGAGGTATCGATAGTACAATTGATACTTTTAATTTAGTTTAGTGTTTTGCTGAAGACGGGAGCTTTGCTCTCGAATAAAACTGTTGTGGTAAGAAGTAACTATTCTTTAATTTTTATTTTGTTCCAACCACAGTCATGCTCTTAATGTTTCATCAAGTTAATGAGTTTTCAAGTGCGGAGCCGCGGGTAGTGGCTAGTAAAAAATAAAAACTGTCAAGGTGGAGTGATATTTCAAAAAGATTTTCTTCTCAAATAAAATATATCAGTTGAAAACAGATCGATTTAAAATGAATCTGTCATGTGATATAATAAATGCGGTATGCAGGATAAAGCAGTGATGCAGCAGGACTGTATATATCCAGCAGGATGATCTCCCGTTACACAGTGTTTATAGTCCCGGTGTTGCTGTTGCTGAATGATGGATGGCAGGATTAGAGCGGAGCGGCTCGCGCTAACTTGACGAAACATCAACATGCGATGAATTTCAAAAGATCATCGTCGTCGCCACAGCGAGAATCCCGTCGTCGCTGCCATACGCCCTGTCGCGAACCATATTCTTGACCGTCTATATGCATTTTTATAAATACCGTAGATATATAACACTATGTAGATTGCGAATGACCTTGGGGCCTCCTGTTCGCATTAGAAGGCATTTCAATAGAGGCAAACGCCGTAAAAAATGCGCGAGATTTCAATAATATTCAAAATTTTATGATACTGGCGGATCTGTGCGAATACTTCGCCAAGTTAGTGGTCAGTTACGTAATATAATAGGTGGAATTTTTATCTATATTCTATTCTTCTTGGTCTTGCTTTTTTGCAAGACCATGACCAAGACCAATTTTGCTCATCACTACTGCTAATATAGGCAGCGTGACTTTATTATATAAATTTGTTTGTTTTTGGAAAATTAAAAAAAAAAATTACCCCTTAATATACAACTTAAAATAATATTTTTCCTTAATTTCAATATTTCGTTCTGTATTATTAGTTCATAATCTGCACAAAATTATACACCCACAGCCTTCGATAAATATAATTCTCTATTCACAAACGTTTTCATAAAATTTATAAGTCCGGTCCTGTCAGGCCGATTTTATTAAAATTTTAGGAGCACCTTTTGATTGATACTAAAAGGTTAAATTTAAATTTTGAATCAATTCCGAGAATATTTTCGGTGTTTTTGGGGTCCGCCACACTGTAAAAACTGAGAAGGCCTATTACATGGACAATCGCTGGTTCACATAATGCCAGTGATTATTTTGGTAATCGTACACACCATATGGAATGCTACACGTATTCCTGTAAATTTACATATAGTTGTGTAGTCCACATCGAATACAAATATGTAATATTTTAAACAAAAAAATATAATTTTCCAAAAAATATGTGTAAAACTCTTTAACCCATACCCTACAATTTTACATACGTTTATGTAATATTTGTGTAAAATAATACATATTTAAATTTAAAATTACATACAAGAAGATTTTTGAATATAATCGCTAGGCGCTTGTCACGACTTATACCGCCGGATTCACAGATTCCTAAATTCACACACAATCACGTGATTGTACTTAACTAGAATATTGCACAATATTACATATTTTGTTATGAAATTTTTACACTAATTTAAAGGAAAATCGCATAAAATACATTAAAACTACATAAGCGTATATGTAATTTTACTTTATGCGGTAAACACCAAATTTGTTTAATTTCACAGCGAAAGTTCAAATTTTTATACAGTTTTCCTTGTAAAAATAAACAATAATGAACAATTACCTAGAAAACTGAGGGAATTTTACTTTAAATTTCAATGTTAACCCATTTTTACAGTGCACGCGACCGACGCTAATTGTGTATGTGCCATATATCGCAAATACGTACACTAAAAACAAAGTGCTTCTCATTAACCGTCTGTATATATGATGTACATAGGAACGAGATCCCCGGAGTCCGGACTCTGGGACTGGATCAGACTGTCATGCAAGAAGACAGACATGAATATGATGATGTATAGTGCATCTCTGGAAATGAATGATGATGTCCTATACATATTTATGCCTATACTACATACATAATGTATGTATGCCCATTAATCCACACGTAAGCAAAAGTTGCAATTATTTTTATCACATTCAAATTATGAATACAGTCAAAATCTGTGATAACAACATTGAAGTGTCTACTTATATTTGGTCGTAAAAACCGATATTCGTAACAACCGGTGGTGTTTTCGAGGTACAAAGTAATTTTTTACTAAGTATGTAGTATTATTGAATGTGTAGGTACATATAAATCCATATATATTAATAGGAATAATATTCACATTATCATTTTGATTTTTCTGTATTCATAAAATCTGTAATTTTAGTCTCTTTAGAACACTTCTCTGCGTACGAATTTTGTTTACAATATAGCTGGTCGTTCTAACAGATATCATTCTCCGGAGATATGAAGATATTACATTAAATGTTATGTCGTAATAAGCAATGTCGCAAAGAGCAACGTTTTTTATAAGGCGGTCATATAGCATTCAGCCAGGCCCTATGTCTTTGGTCAATATAACCGGTATGTTGTTCTAAACGATGTCGTTGTAAACGATTTTGACTGTACTTTACTTTTCTTACACCGCAAACCATAAAAGGGGATTTTTTTAAACCTATTTGAAAATTCCAGGCAACCTCATAAATATTAAGATTTGAATTATTACAATAAAATAAAATTGGTCATAGCGTGATGTGACTCGGGTAACGACTAGTACGAAATATTATGAAAACTGCTATTCTTTTCAGAACAAAAACCAAAAAAAAAAGAAACGCTGAGTGTCTTTATTTTCAAAATATTTCCGAAATTATAAAGTTTAGAAAAACATTTTTTTTACAAGACTTTCTTAGAAAAATAAATAAAACACAAATTATTTTGAAAAAATTATATCATTATATGAGACAAAATAACGTTATAGCATATATTTCTTTTGCGCATGCGCCGATTTTTCCAAAAATAATAGGGCTCTTCATATTTGCATACCATAAACATTCTCTCAAAATTTGTTTTCAATCCGTTCATCCGTTTGACCTGTATCGTGTTTAAAGACTACGCAGTTTTTCCTAAAATATATTTTTTGGATTCAGGAGACCTCAAAATGTTATAAAATGTTGTTTGAAAAGTGTATTTTGACCTAAAATAGTACCTCCCCAATAGTGGGTTAAAATGGTAAAATAATTACAATAATAATCATTGATTAATTATTATACATATCCAGTATGAATTCTATATAACGACGCTGAAAGGACTATGCATTTTATGGCGTTATAGAGAGTTGTTGTTATATTGAGAGAAAGAAAAATCGATATTGTTTTACTATTATAGTATTATTTAATAACAATGCATAAAATTTACAAACAAACATTACTATTAACACAAATAATAACAACGCTAGGCAATGAAACTGCAGTTCTTCTCAATTTCGGTAACTTAATAATAATAATAATAATGCGTTTAACATACGTTTCTCGACTTTATGTCATAACAGACGCCATTCGCACCATTACTATGTTCCATCTACCTCACTTCCCGTTATTTTTCTACATTTTTAAAACTTCAACTAATGTAATAGCAAAGGGCGAATGAAGGAATTATAGGAAATTAGGATAAGGCAGGTAATTTTTGAACTAGGAGTTTGATAGGTAATCGGCCATGGCCTCAAATAAGGAACCATCTCGATATTTACCTGGAATTAATTGAGGGAAACCATGGAGAGAGGCAGTAGGAAAAAGTCCCAGCCACATCTGTCCCCGCCGGGATTCGAACCCGTACCTTCCGAATGCGAGTCTAGTCCTGTCACCACTACTCTACCCAGCTCGCAACTTAGAAACAAACAGTAGGTGCTTTATAACTTGCCAAAATTACATGCTTTATAATGACACATGGTCGTTATTTAGAGTGGGTGTGATGCTACATAGAGTGTATCATTGTGTGGACAACACGGCAAACCAACCAAAGTCGAGTCATTTCGACGTTTTAGGGAGCTTGACGTTAAATCGAATGACGTTACATGGAGTTTACACTGTATTATTGATTTTTTTAGCATTACATTTGAATTCCTTATAGCGTACTGTGTGCTGACTAGCATCATTCGTCAAATATTATTATTTGAAATTACGAAGACGTAGATATTTTATTATTTTATCAGTCAACTGTGGTTACATGTATATATTGTAGTACATGATACGTACGTAATTGTGTTTATGCAAATAAATGACACATGGTTTATCCTGTTAACTAGTTAAAGACGTATACAGACAAAAAGACAGACAGCTGGTGGATACGTAATACTAATGTAGGTATGTAGACTACGTATATGCGTGTAAATATAACATACAATAATATGTCAACATCTTTACAGATCGTTCAGTTTAACAAAAACTGGTCAAGTGCGAGTCAAACTCGCACACAACGGGTTCCGTACCACCGTACAATATTTATTAAGTTTATTTTATTTTTATTATTTGTCGGAACACCCTGAATTTAAGCTAAAAATAAGGCTTCGGCTGATAGCTGATTGTAGACTTATTCGTCAACATTTTGCAAAAATTCTTTCTGTATATGGAAGATAAAGGATAAATCTACGTTTCTAATGGCCTACTTTTGTAATTTATGTACAATTGACTAGCAAAAAGTTGGCATTAATTGTGCTAAAAAACACACGTTTTCAATGTCATACTACGACCTTATTCGTACTTATTTCACAAAATTGCTCCATCACAAACCTAAAGTGACTTTTCCTTTTTCGGAAAAGTTTCTTGAATATTCAAAATATTTCCAAAATTTAGAGTAGTCAACTGGCACCCTTGCAATAGCATTTTTTAGCTTCGTAGTGTGGCTTAGATTCAGAGCGTTCCGACAGTCTTAAGAACGGTTCAAAAGATACAGCCCAGCGACAGACAGACCGCAGAGTCTTAGTAATAAAATTAAAAAAAAAACCCGGGTCGCAGTGCCAAAACCCTGCTGACAATATAGTGTATTTACTTGTGTAGGGTCGTGTGGTTTTATACTTTTATTATGTGAAATTAAGTTTGTTTTTGAGCAAAATAAAAAATTTAATCCCTTAATACACCCCTTAAAATAACATTTTTTTTCTTAATTGTAATATTATTATCAATCTAACGTCTACACCGAATTAAATACACCCTTCAATAAATAAGTCACTATCTGCAAACTAGTGTTTTCGTAAAATTTGTAAATCCGGTCCTGTCGGGCCGATTTTATTAAAATTTTGGGGACACTTTTTAATTACTACCAGAGGGTTAAATTTCAATTTTGAAACGATTCGGAGAATTTTTTCGGCATTTTGGGGCCCAAAAACATTTTTCAACCCCTAAAAACTACCTTTAAAATGACCCGATTAGGCCCGTTTTAAATAGGCTTCTTGCGGTGATGGATTTCAACACGTGGGCCAAATTTAGTTGAAATCAATTAACTCTTTCGAAAGTTATTGCCCGCACACATATATATATATACGTATATATATAAATATATATATATATATATATATATATATACATATATATATAAACATTTTTAAAAATGGTGCCAAAGTGTTTAGGAGGTTATGAAACGTCGAGAAATTTTGGTCCGACACCTAGGTTCCGCCATCCGACCGACGCCAATAGTGTATGTTGCCATATGGCAAATACACTAAAAACTCGGGTCGCAGTGCCAAAACCCTGCCGACAATATAGTGTATTTGCTTGTATAGGGCCGTGTGGTTTTATACTTTTATTATGTGAAATTAAGTTTGTTTTTGGGCAAAATAAAAAATTTAACCCCTTAATACACCCCTTAAAATAACATTTTTTTCTTAATTGTAATATTATTATCAATCTAACGTCTACACCGAATTAAATACACCCTTCAATAAATAAGTCACTATCTGCAAACTAGTGTTTTCATAAAATTTGTAAATCCGGTCCTGTCGGGCCGATTTTATTAAAATTGTGGGGACACTTTTTAATCACTACCAAAGGGTTAAATTTCAATTTTGAAATGATTCGGAGAATTTTTTCGGTATTTTGGGGCCCAAAAACAGTTTTCAACCCCTAAAAACTACCCTTAATATAGCCCGATTAGGCCCATTTTAAATAGGCTTCTTGCGGTGATGGATTTCAACACGTGACCCAAATTTCGTTGAAATCAATTAACTCTTTCGAAAGTTATCGCGCGTACACATATATATATATATATATATATATATAAATATATATATATATATATATAAATATATATATATATATATATATAAATATATATAAATATATATATAAACATTTTTAAAAATGGTGCCAAAGTGTTTAGGAGGTTATGAAACGTCGAGAAATTTTGGTCCGACCCCTAGGTCCCGCCATCCGACCGACGCCAATAGTGTATGTTGCCATATGGCAAATACACTAAAAAGTGAATTTATTAATCAAAGTCTTGACAGCTATGTTTCTACAGCTTGCTTTCTAAGACGATTTAACGATATCCTGAGAGATGTCGCTAGCGGTAGAGGCGTCAACATGGCTTTCAGTGACTTTAATTTTTAACTTTAATTTATTTTTTTTATATGTTGTTATAGCGGCCACAGAAATACACACTCTGTGAAAATGTCAAGTCTTTATCTATTGCGGTTCAAAAGATATAAGCTTGTGACAGCCGGACAGACAAATAACAAATTATGAGCTCAGATAGAATGTCTGACTTCTTTAGTTTTTAAAATTATTCCCAAGTTTATTTTTTTGTTATGTCAAATTAATTAATAATATTTACATATACTTAGCAATACACAATAAACTTCTGTCTTTGTCAGTTTAATGTAATTTAGGAGACAAACTAACTTCCCCTTTCGGGAACAATTCTACTTCCCCTCGATTTTTACTTTTTTCAAATAGATACGTCCCTAAAGAAGTGAAAAAGTGAATTTATTAATCAAAGTTTTGACAGCTGTGTTTCCACAGCTTACTTTCCAAAACGTTTTAACGAAATCCCGAGAGATGTCGCTAGCAGTACAGGCGTCGTACGATAAAAATCGCATCGCATTCGGATTTAGTGTAACGGCACACTAATAGTGAACCTGCAATACAGACGGAATCTGTATAGACAAAAATATTATTATGAAAATGCAGTAATGTCGTTCAGTTTTGTAGTGAAAATCATAAGCATGACGAAACAGAAATCCCAGAATTACGATAATGATAATGTGTAGTGCCTATGTAGTAGTACCGTGGTAAGTGCACTATCCAGCGTATCTATAAGCGTACTTAAAAAAACCAGACTCGGATAGCTTCATGAAAATGCACACAAGTTTGTTTTCATTATTATTGTCAACTGAAAAATATATACTTAATTATTCAATAGAAAATGATTACGCAAGAGACAATTCTACTGAAAATAAGCTAAAATTATGGATGACTAATTCGTTGAAATTTATTTTTGTGTAACAAATCAGTGTTGCCAGGTTCATATTCTATTTAGCGGCAAAATTACAGTAGAACCTCGATACGTTAAAAGGGAAACGCTAAAAAACTTAAGTTATCGAGTTTTTTACTTATCGAGAGTTGAAGTTAGAGAGGTTGTCAGAGTAAAATTTTTAACTTACCGAGATTTATGGATTTTATAGAAGATGTATTTAGTTCAATAGAGGTTACATACATTTTTTATGTATTCATTTAGAATCAATTATTTATTTATTTATTTAAACAAACAATTATTTAAACAAAGTAATCAGTAAGCGATTTAATGGAAGACTAAAGTGAAAATCAATCAACCCCCCCCCTGGAAGCAAAAAACCAAGTCGTTATTAAATTTTGTTGCCGGAATTTTTACAATTCTTGAAATAACTTTACTTCTACAAATCCAAGAAAAATGATACTAGTATAAGACATGTAACTAGAATAATTTTTTTTTCAAGCAAATAATTGTAATAACTTAGTTGATAAAGCACTGCTATAATTATACATAATTTTCTTAACATTTTGCTTTCATTCACCTTTTCCGTGATAAAATGTTACAACCTGAACGACCATGGCTCCCCCCCCCTAGTTTTGATCCTGGGTACGCCCTTGCAGTTGACAATCATTGAGTTCCGAAATAAATATACCGTCTATATAAATCGCATTTTTACATAAATTTTGGTGTGTTATAAATAGTCGTGTGTGTAAATAATATTTGAGTATATTAGTTATTGTTGAGTTATTATTTAACTAAAATCCGTTTATTTTTCATTGTTAGTTTCTTTTTGTCGTTGTATTAGAGAAGTACTTTTTAGTTTATTTGTTGTGTTTATTTCGTTTGTTGACATTTTGTTGTTAAAAATAAATCAATTTTAATCCACGACAAAGAACAGTATTGTTACATTAATGTAAATTCTAATGCAGTATTTTGCACATGACAAAATGAATAAATGACAGCACAATTTACGTCGGTAAGCTAGAAATTTTACAACTGTGCGGTCATCTATTGACTAAAGTCTTCAACAGTTACCTTATAAAATTTCTAATTTACCAATATGTCGATACTCCTTTGTATAAATTGAACGTTACTTCAGAGAGATAATGTTACTTTCGGGAGAAAGGTTAATGTTACTCCTTATATTGCGCGTAAAGAAGGTTTACTTCAAAGACAAATTTTATAGAAATTGATAAAAATGGTGTATCCGTTCGGAAGGTAAATGTCCAGAATAGAGCCTTAAATAAGCCCCTTAAAAAGTCAACAATTCGTAACTGTATACTCAATTGATAAATATTGTTCAGAATCCAGTAACAAAATAGAACGTAGCCTTTGTACTTTCATGTATGCGTTTGTAATATTACGCAACTCACAGTACCTACGTCAGATAATGAATGATAGTGTTAAGTGTACATAAAAAATGTACAGTGTGTCCCAACGATAATCGAATTTTAGTTAGAATTAATCGTGGGAAACCGTGGAAAACGTCAACAAGATGGCCAGTACAGGAATTACTATGTTTCGGCGAGAGGCAGTAGGAAAAAAAGCCGGTTAAGTGCGAGACGAACTCGCGACAAGAGGGTTTCGTACTATTTCGTTTTCCGTGAGTACTTTAAGGTAGTTGTCGTGGTTAAGGCACACCGTCAGAAATTTCTTAATTTTTGAATACTTATTAAGGACATGATAATACAATTACCCTGAAAATTTGAAGTCGATCGACCGTATATAATCTGAGATAAATTTAATTAAAAATTGGATAATTATAACATTGATTGTATACGATCTCTGTAGTTCTGAACCAGTTTCTTATTTATAAAAAAATAATTAACTGACAGAAACTTTCCAAAAACTGACAGTCTTTAAATGCATTTGTTATGAGTTGAAAAAAAAATAAGAAAAATGTTTTGACCGTCTAATTATTTATAAATAACGATTTAAAGTTCAACAATTTATAGAAAAGTATACATACATATGAATACTGTATGGGTTACGTTTCCACGGGTACAGTCTTGTGTACAAATTGTGGATCACTTAGCTACAAGCTAGTATACTTTTGTGGTGCGTATAATCTATAGCTTTTTGACAATATTGTACCAACACAACTACGTTAAGACTAAAGATTTTCGTTTAAGTTTTCCTGTAAACTATAGGCTAAAACAATACTCATTTACAATATTTAATTAAAATCGGTTGAGCGGTTTCGGAGATTAGCATGGACGAACATCGTAATATCACATTTTTAACACGCTTTTATTATTAGCTTCACCTGTATATTTACTTGTTTGTAATATGTGATCTTTGAACGTGAAATTCACCTACTTCAAAACGTCAGATTAAACTAAAACTTTGCACACTTATCAAGAAACGATGACAATACAATAATTTAATAAGTTTGTTCCATTATCCTGACACGAACCTTCAGGATTAAAAAAACTTGAAAAATTACAGCAAGCAAGCTAACACGCTGTACAGTGACGTACGGTGAGTTGCCTACCTCATAGTTCAATCCAATATTGTTTTTTAGTCTTATAATTAAAATTAGAGTTTTAAAAAATTAAAACAACACGCTTTTATGAACTAAAAATGCAAAATAATTTGACCATAAAATTAGTTTTACTGTAAAAAGCGTGGAGTTTAATGGTAGATTTGCTTTCGTATAGGTATATGTTTATATGTTTTACCATATTTTTATTTGGAATGTAGGGAAAAGTTTAAAAAAACCCTACTCCGCTATTGATTTTTATTTCGTATTATTTGCGTCGGGTTTTATATTTTTATTTTAATAATCATGGATGATAACATTAATATTCTAATTTTATTATAATTAAAGATATATATCTTCAAAAATAATTGAGTTACAAGTTGGGGAGTCAAGTCTGGCACAATCTGTATAATATACAGATGTACACGTGGCTACGTTGCGGCCGTTTTGTGCATCGGAATGATGTCAATAGAGTGGCAGGACATGTATAATATAAACAGACAAGAAGGGAAGGGACACACATTTTAAACGCATTGTATTTTTTATCAGTCGCGCTCTAAACTCTAAGATGGCGGAGAGAACCTTCCTTCGATCTATATGCATGAAGGTGACACGAGGAGACTATTTCCTGTCAAGTCGCAGCGCCGGATTAACCCAGCTTTCACAAAAAAATTATCCAAATACAGCTATACAGTTGGTTTCTTTATTGTAGATTTTTATTTATAGACCAGGGTCGATAGTGTTGAAAATGGTAAAAAGTGAAACAAAATTATAGTAGAATGAAACCCATTGGAAAAGGTAGAGAATATAACAAAAATTAAAGGAAAAATAATTTACGGTCGAAAGATAAAAATAAAAAACCGAAAACTTGGTTATTTGAATTTTTCACATAAATTTTGAGGTTATGTGAAAAAAGTGTAAAAACAAAAGTTGTAGATATTTGTATTACCTACAATTTTGCCCTTTAACTTTTTTTCATAGGACTTGTAGTTTTGCCGGAAATCGAGATAGACCGTTTTTTACCCTTCCCGACCTCAGATCGCCCGTAAATTATTTTTCCTTTCATTTTTGTTATATTCTCTACCTTTTCCAATGGGTTTCATCCTACTATAATTTTTTTTGGTCTCAAAAATTATCGACCCTGGTCTATTAGTCGACTAAAGTTGGCAACACGTAATAAATTTCAAAATTAGAAACCGGTATTTTTATATTGTTGAGTTTACAATATTTATTAAATAAAAAAAAGGAAAAAAATAATTTTTGATATTTAGGTTCATAATTATAAAAGCGAGGGCCGTGACTATCATATATTTTATAAAGACAATCTTTCATTGCAGTGTAAAAAGAATATAAATAATTTTTAAAAAGTTCATAATTATAAAAGCGTGGGTTGTAAGCTTTATAATAGTCACGGCTCACGCTTTTATAATTACGATCCTGAATTATTAAAAATTACTTTTATCCTTTTTAGTAGGTACACTGCAATAAAAGCTTGTCTTTAAAAAGTTTTTTTTTTAATAATTTATTGATATTGGCTGGAGTCCGGACCTTGATAGTTTTCAAGCGGCGTGTTATCGCGTAGCATAAGATGGTGATGACAAGTTGTGACCTTATGTCCATTTTGACGTTGCGAGGTCAACCTACACGTATATCTATATTTTTACATGTACAGTGACGGCTATAAAAAGCTCGATAAGTCTCGACCCCTATAGTTTCAAACATGGAATAAGATATAAGGAGTTCGGTGTTAAAATAACCAAAGCAACACGCTTTTATGAACCAAAAAATGCTAAATAAAATTAGCTTTAGTATGTAAAAAGCGTGGGGTGCTATATATCCATTAGAGACCTAGATTTGTCCTTTATCTTCCTTATAGAGAAAGAATTTTTGCAGAATGTTGACGAATAAGTCTACAATCAGTTGACAGCCGAAGTTCTATTTTTGGCTTCAATTCAGAGCGTTCCGACAGCCTTAATGAAATACTTTATGACCGGCCGGTATACACTCGCGTATGGAGGTGACATTTTTCGATTCATGTTGAAATAGGTACACAATTTCCTCTCTCCTTGCAAATAGATGCGTAATAAAAATATTGTAGCGGTCGGTCTTGTTCACTGGTCGGGCCGATAACAACTTGAAAAAAGTTATGTTCCCTTTACATAAACACTATGTAAAAACTGTTATGTATTACATAATGTATTAGAATGCTACATAGACATAAGCTCCAACCTGCTATAAACGGACGGTAACCAGCGCTGGATTTACACTAGGGGCTAGTGCAAAGGGCGACAAATTTCCAGGGGTGGCAAAGTTTGGAACATGGGGAAAAATTTCACGTTATAGAAAATTCTTCGACGAAGTGTGATTTTTGAAAATTGTTCGCTCGATCACAATTTGTTTGATATGATCATTATTTTAGTTTAAATTGCGCGCTGCAAAATGCACAAATTGTCCAATTTGCAAATCAAAAAGGCAGACGCGTTTGCCTCTGAAAGATGTATAATACCTCGCAACTTATGAGCAATCGGTTTGTTTGTCAATTTATGATTCTTAATACGCAAAAGAATGTTTTTTTGTGTAATTATTCTGCACTGCTTCCAAATTTCTGGCCGTGTGGTGTATACTATTTTTCTTTATACCCGGTCGAATGCATAATACGCGCCACGGTTCTAAAAGGTTCTGAAGTTAGATGCAAATGGAGGCTTGCGCAGATACAGTCGGTTGAAAAACTACAAACTGGCGCTATACTATTATTTGTAATTTTTCTTTAATCTAAAGGTCTAATTCCTTGCATAAAGTCATCCAAAAAATTATTTTTCGTGCTTGTCTATGCAAAACTGTATTAGGCATCTTGATCAATTAACAATCAAAGAAACAGCTTAACAATAGCGTACTGAACTGTACTTTATAACAGGAAAGCGACAAATGACACGACAACCAGCGATAACCAAACACCGACGAGCGCACGTTCTGTGCCGGTAACTGGGAGGTGGTGGGAGTCTTCCTTTCCCACAAAACAACCAGGACGGCTCTAAAATATGCATTTACGACGCTGTTTGTGACTAACTTCAGAACCTTTTAAAACCGAGGCGAGTATTATACGTGCTTTCACCATAATATAAAAAGTCTCATAACTTTCAAGTGAGCAATTTTGAGGTTATACGCTATAACAGCTGTTAGCTACTACCTGTCTGGCGGGCAGTAGAGATGGAAAAAACGGGTCTTTTTAGTGATCTGCATCTTTGCATCTGGATCCCGTATGTGAGCCGGCTCACTAAACCGGTTCAAAAAGAGCCGAGTTCTGAATATGTTACTGCAGTCTGCCACTGAGTTACCTAGTTCATTCAATCATATCACGACCTGTATAGAATCAAGAATGCATAGCCAAACATGTGATGCATGAGTCATTTGAACTGACAGATGCATCAACTGATACGTAAGTGTAAAATGTGCTTCTGTGTGTTAAGTGTTTCACTGAGTTATGCGGATCCGTTGATCCGTCGGCTCAAAAAAAAGTGATGCAGCTCTCACGGATCTTCTGTCGGAATCGACTCTTTGAACCGGTTATGAGTTACCCAACTGTAGCGGGCAGTGTCACGAGAAAACTCTTTCGTGCCGCTGTTATAGATGACGTGCGAGTTATTTGATAATTCCAGCAGAGCATAAATGTTAGACTTTCTGCCTTAAAATCGAAGCCGAAAGTACGTACTTTCGAGTGGGTATGAAGAAAAAATCTATGTCGTTTTTATTTCCTGTATAAATTAGTTCGTGACAAGCTTCGTTGGAATGCAAGATCAGCACTTATCTGTAGTAAGTGTCAGCAGAAAGCTATCCGAAGCACTATTATTATCATTATTATTATGATCGTAGGAAAACAGAGTGAATTCGCACATATAATATTTATGTTAACAAAAGAGGCGCAGATTAATGTAGATACAATACGCATGAGAAAATGCTCGCAAACATGTCCATTATGTTGAGTTAATGTATTGAACAGGAAAACAAGTGTAGCATTACCTGCTCACTACTATAACCTGAACGCAATGTTTTGTTCGGCCGGACTTATCTACGGCACAAACAGAAACGTTTTTAACACGCTTTTTAGTGTATTTGCCATAGGCAACATACACTATTGGCGTTGGTCGGATGGCGGGACCTAGGGGTCGGACCAAAATTTCTCGACGTTTCATAACCTTCTAAACACTTTGGCACCATTTTTAAAAATGTTTATATATATATGTATATATATATATATATATATATATATATATATATATATATATATATATATTTATATATATATATATATATGTGTGTGCGCTATAACTTTCGAAAGAGTTAATTGAATTTTACGAAATTTTGCTCACATGTTGGAATCCACCACCGCAAGAACCCTATTTAAAATGGGCCCAATCGGACCATTTTAAGGGTAGTTTTTAGGGGTTGAAAAAAGTTTTTGGGCCCAAAAATGCCTAAAAAATTCTCAGAATCGTTTCAAAATTGAAATTTAACCCTTTAATAGCAATTAAAAAGTGCTCCTAAAATTTTAATAAAATCGGCCCGACAGGACCGGATTTACAAATTTTATGAAAACACTAGTGAATTATTTGCTGAAAGGTGTATATAATTTAGTTTAGAGGTTCGATTGATAATAATATTGCAACTGAGAAAAAAATGTTCTTTTAAGGGGTGTATTAAGAAGTCAAATTTATTATTTTGCCCAAAAAACCAACTTAAGTTCGCATAATAAAGCCACACTGCCTATATTAGTAAATACACTATATTGTCGGCAGGGTTTTGGCACTGCGACCCGGGTTTTTTTAGCTTCACCTGGTTGTAACGGAATATTTCAACGTGAAATTCAGTCACTTCAAAACGTCAGATTAAACTGAAACTTTGCACACTTATCAAGGACCGATGACAATACAATAATTTAATAAATTTGTCCCATTATCCTGACCAGAACCTTCAGGATAAAAAAAATAAAAAACTTCACCTGTTGGTAACGGAATCTTTGAACGTGAAATTCATCCACTTCAAAACGTCAGATTAAACTGAAACTTTGCACACTTATCAAGGACCGATGACAATACAATAATTTAATAAATTTGTCCCATTATCCTGACCAGAACCTTCAGGATAAAAAAAATAAAAAGCTTCACCTGTTGGTAACGGAATCTTTGAACGTGAAATTCATCCATTTCAAAACGTCAGATTAAACTGAAACTTTGCACACTTATCAAGGACCGATGACAATACAATAATTTAATAAGTTTGTACCATTATCCTGACCAGAACCTTCAGGATAAAAAAAATAAAACTCTTCACCTGTTTGTAACGGAATCTTTGAACGTGAAATTCATCCACTTCAAAATGTCAGATTAAACTGAAACTTTGCACACTTATCAAGGACCGATGACAATACAATAATTTCATAAGTTCGTCCTATTATTCTGACCAGAACCTTCAGGATAAAAAAAAATAAAAGTTTCGAACATATGTTTGTGATGGAATCTTTGAAAGTGGAATTCAGCCACTTCAAAACGTCAGATTAAACTGAAACTTTGCACACTTATCAAGGACCGATGACAATACAATAATTTAATAAATTTGTCCCATTATCCTGACCAGAACTTTCAGGATAAAAAAAAATAAAAGCTACGAACGTATGTTTGTAAAGGAATCTTTGAACGTGAAATTCACCCACTTCAAAACGTCAGATTAAACTGAAACTTTGCACGCTTATCAAGGACCGATGACAATACAATAATTTAATAAGTTTGTCCCGTTATCCTGATCAGAACCTTCAGGATAAAAAAATAAAAAGCTTCACCTGTTTGTAACGGAATCTTTGAACGTGAAATTCATCCACTTCAAAATGTCAGATTAAACTGAAACTTTGCACGCTTATCAAGGACCGATGACAATACAATAATTTAATAAGTTTGTCCCATTATCGTGACCAGAACCATAAATTTCGGTGTGTAAAGTAGTGTATTGTGTAAATAGTTATTGTTGCGTTATTGTCTATAAGAATCAGTTTGTTTCATTGTTTAGTTTATTTCATTATTAGAGAATTAAGTTTAGTTCATTTCATTGTTATTAGAGAAGTACTTTTTAGTTTGTTTTGTAATTGTTTCGTTTGTTGAAAATAAATCGGTTTTAAACAAACACAAAGAACAGTTTTGTTACAATATGTTTAATATTCCTGAGGATGGACTTATTGTCCGAAACGATCGGCGAAAAAGAAATTAATAAAAATGTTTGTATAATTTTCGAGTATTCATCCATAACAAAAATATTTGGTGAGTGGTGCTTTTATGGTTCCTGTTTATTCGAAACTAATTTTGGTTATAAGACATTTCTGTATCGGATACATTACATATGTACTACGTACGTAATACAAATTCATCTATCTAGAGATGCGGGGTATGAGATATTGGTGGGTATATTCCTCAGGTGGAATATTGTTCAGCTCTGTACGCCCGTATTCTGGGAATCTTCAGGAACGTCAAATGTATGCAGGCCCGAATCTAAAAACACTGAAATTTTCTAAATTCAATTACTATTTGACCTAAATTCGTAAAGGTCTGCACTGTAAAAAATGGATGTAAAATTACATTGAAAGTCAAAGTAAAATTCCCTCAATTTTCTAGGTAATTGTTCATTAGTGTATTTGCCATATGGCGTCGGTCGGATGGCGGGACCTAGGGGTCGGACCAAAATTTCTCGACGTTTCATAGCCTCCTGAACACATTGGCACCATTTTTGAAAATGTTTATATATATATGTGTATATATATATATATATATATATATATATATATATATATATATATATATATATATATATATATATATATATATATATATATATATATAATATATATATAGGTATATATGTGTGCGGGCAATAACTTTCGAAGGAGTTAATTAATTTTAACGAAATTTGGCACACATGTTGGAATCCATCACCGCACGAAGCCTATTTAAAATGGGCCCAATCGGGTCATTTTAAGGGTGGTTTTTAGGGGTTGAAAAAAGTTTTTGGGCCCAAAAATACCTAAAAAATTATCAGAATCGTTTCAAAATTGAAATTTAACCCTTTAATAGCAATTAAAAAGTGCTTCTAAAATTTTAATAAAATCGGCCCGACAGTACCGGATTTACAAATTTTTTGAAAACACTAGTTTGCAGATAGTGAGTTATGTACTGAATGGTGTTTTTAATTTTGGTGTAGACGTTCGATCGACAATAATAATGCAATTAAGAAAAAAATGTAATTTTAAGGGGTATATTAAGGAGTTATTTTTTTTATTTTGCCCAACAATCACCTTAAGTTCACATAATAAAGCCACAAGGCCTGCATTAGCAAATACACTATATTGTCGGCAGGGTTTTGGCACTGCGACCCGGGTTTTTATTATTTATTTTTACAAGGAGAACTGTATAAAAACTTGGACATACGCTGTGAAATTAAACAAATTTGGTATTTATACATGAAGTAAAGTAAAATTACATACCCTTATGTAGTTTTAATGTATTTTATGTGATTTTCCAATTAATTAGTGTAAAAATTTCATAAAAAAATATGTAATATTGTGCAATATTCTAGTTTAGTACAATTACGTGATTGTGCGTGAATTTAGGAATCTGTGAATCCCACGGTATAAGGCCATGT
This sequence comes from Venustoraphidia nigricollis, assembly GCA_034508555.1. Taxonomy (NCBI): domain Eukaryota; kingdom Metazoa; phylum Arthropoda; class Insecta; order Raphidioptera; family Raphidiidae; genus Venustoraphidia; species Venustoraphidia nigricollis. The sequence goes on from JAVRKA010000046.1 coordinate 2,564,856, forward strand.
GACAAGCGTCTAGAGGCTCTTAATTTAAATTTCCAAGTTCCATAATAAGTTATTAAAAAGGCAAACTGAATTTATCTAGTTTTGCTTGAATGAGATGGATGCTTTTGCTTGATGTAGAAGGAGGAAAATGCAACAATCGCCTACTTATCACTTCGACGTAAATTGGTTAAAAAAATATTGACACTTAGGTAATAAAAAAATATTGTATGAATAAAAATATTGACCACCTCCACCCCTTTATCTCCGAAACTAGTGAGTCTAAAATTTTGAAAAGAGTAGTGAATGTCGGGTCTCATCCACAGTTTACAGGAAAATTTAGGCGAAAACCTTAAGTCTTAAAATACTCACGGAAAATGGAATAGTACGGACCATTCTTTTCGCGAATTCGACTCACACTTGACCGTTTTTTTATAAAAAAGTGATTTATCTCGATTTATCTGATTTCTTCACATATAATCTGTAAAAATAAATATAGATACGTACTAATATAAAAAAGTGTTATATTTCGTACCAAAAATAGCGTTTAGTTAGAGGTTCGAGACAGATTATTTATCTGGGGCACGTTATAAAAAATCCATTGTCTTTTTGCAAGGTAACAACTCTTACCCACCAAATTTTCACTTAAAAAAATGTTGGTAACCTGCTTAATTTTTAATAAATATTATATTTTACTTCATATAAAATCTTAATTAACCTAACAAAAAACATTTTCTTTCATTGAAAAAGTGTTTTTAACGAAATGATTAATTAAATTATTTACGCGAAAACAAGGCAACACCGCTAGACCGTTGTTAAGTAAATAATATATGAAAAAATTTGTTTACATATTATATTGGATATAAAAATTGAAGTTTTGTGCCTATATTTAATTAAAATGGAAAAAAGTTATATCAAGAAGAGAAAATATTGGAATGGAAATTTTATGGCGGATGCAGTCATCGCAAAAAACATTGAATAATTTATTGTATTATAATATGATGCTTGGACAACTAAAAGTGGTTTGAATTTCCCGCTATTTTGTGTTTTTACTACAGCTGAGATGCATTCATGCTATGATTGTACACTGTTGCAATGTTTTTTTTTTTCTATTTTTCGAGACGAATACAGTCATCGACTTATTTTGGCGTCTGTTTTTATCTATAACTAATTAATTAAGTAGTAAAATAACTTGAAAAATATAAAAAATTGTTCAGAAATGTCAAATTATTAAGTACCGAAAGTGTCATTATATTGGTAATATTTTGACAAAAGCTACAGTATTTAAAAGAAATATGTCCATTTAGTCCTGTGTAATAAGGTCGAATTTAACTTTTTTTTTCTCAAAAACGGTCTTTTGAATGATGTTGAGCATATTGTGTATCCATCTTTCTGTGATTAAAATTTCAAAACGTTCTTATTATTTTGGATTTTGTTTCGAACCTTCTTAAAAAACCTTTTTTTATTTTTTTTTATATGAAATAAGCCAATAAAGTATTTTTATCTTTTATCTAATATTTTAATTCCGGTCCTGTGTGTTTGTTGGGACAAACAATACCTAAGTGAGCTAAAAGCCTTGCTCCTGTATCCAGTTACAAGCTATAACACAGTAATTTCTATTTAAGGGTAGATAATATAGTTGAGAACATGCCTCTGAGGCACAACACATCACAAAATGTTATTATAATACCAAAATTATTTTCTTTATTTTCATGTGATTTCAAAGAAATACAGACCGCAACATTTACTCACGGAACTATGTATTATAAAATTTATCTTTAAAGTTCAATTCCAGATATATGTTATAATAGAAAACAGTATCACGGGTAATTGGAATAAGGAAAATAAATGAATTTAAACACTCATTGATTGCAACGTTTCGTCTTTTTTTTAGAGCTTGAAAAAGTCTTAATAAAAAAAAGACAAAACGTTGCAATCAATGAGTGTTTAAATTGATTTATTTTCATTATTCCAATTACCCGTGATACTGTTTTCTATTATAAAATTTATTTTTTCAATAGGCTCGTGCCTAGGGCCCCTGAGTCAGGGGGCCCCACACTCGACCCAACTGTAACTGTTTAAAACAACAGACCGTTTTTAGTACGTATTTTATTACTTGTGTTCTGTTAGTTCTATTATTTTTTAAGTTTAACTTCTTTAGCGACGTATCTGTTTGAAAAAAGTAAAAATCGAGGGGAAATAGAATTGTTCCCTAAAGGGGAAGTTAGTTTATCTCCTAAATTACATGAAACTGACAAGGACAGAAGTTTATAGTGTGTTGCTAAGTATGTGTAAATATTAATAATTAGTTTGACAGAACAAAAAATTAAACTTGGGAATAATATTAAATACTATAAGAAGTTATACTTCTTATGTGCGCTTATGAGAGTGAGGCTCATTATAATTTTTTACCATTCCAACTCCACTAGTGGGGAGTGATAAGAATTCAAGCCAAAATTCACTTTTCAAAATTTTACAATATTTTTTCGTTTTGAAGTCCCCCGAATCCAAAAAACATATTTTCAGAAAAAGTCTGTGCGTCTGTTTGTCGGTTTGTCTGTGATCTGCCAAAGTAAGAATCCGTTGTTATTTTAGGGAATTAAAAATGTTATCGTTATTTTTACGCGGTGCTTGCAAAAAGAAAATTGTGAAAGTATTTTAGAAGTGTTCTGTCTTCTATTTTCAAATTTAAAAAATAAATATTGTTATGCCGCAAATCCGTAATGTAAGACACGAAGGTATAAATAAAAATACCGTACGTTCAAAAAAACTACAACTTAATTATAAAAAGTTTACATTTGTTACTTATTGAAATAGAGACATGCAAAATAATGTCAAACTTTTTCAACGCTTTATTTTGAACACGTAACTGACTTTTGAAGAGAAAATTGGTCATTTTGATATGAAGGGGACTTTTTATCAGCTGTCTAATATGCCCCCTTTTTCACCGACATTTGCATTTACTCACGTTTCAGAAATCACTAATTTCTATTATGAAAATTTAAAACACCTCACGCTTTTTACAGTAAAGTTACTTTTAATATAAACATTAAGAGCACTGTGGTTGGACCAATAAAAATAAAAGAATAGTTACTTCTTACCACAATAGATTTATTCAGTGGATGTACATTTCGAGAGCTAAGATCCCATGCATCTTCAGCAAAACACTAAACTGTTATTTTTGTTTATTAATTTAGTTTAGTGTTTTGCTGAAGATGGGATCTTAGCTCTCGAAATGTACATCCACTGAATAAATCTGTTGTGGTAAGAAGTAACTATTCCTTTATTTTTAAAGCTAATTTTATTGTCAAATTATTGTGCATTTTTCTACACTAATATTATAAAGAGGAAAGATTTGTATTTTTGTGTGTGTATGTTTATAATGAATAAACTCAAAAACTACTGTGCCGATTTAAAAAATTCTTCACCATTAGAAAGCTACATTCACCCTGAGTAACATAGGCTATATTTATTGCTAGAAAATATTAGGTATCCTTACTAAAACTTTAGTAACGTAACCCAAGGTGTAAAAAAATGCCATAAAACATCTTTCGTCGCATGCGCTGCGGAAACTATTGATGATAGAACAAAAGTATGTTCTACAATATTAAAGAACATATCAATAACTACAAAAAACTTCGCGATACTATATGTCCAACTATTATCGTTGTCACAATAACCACTTTTTACATTTTAATAATCTATATAGATAAAATACGATATATATGTAATCTATGGACTCCAAACGGGTAGACCATTTTTGATGAAATTTTCAGACAATCTTTAGATTAGCCCAGCGGGTGATCTTCTGAAGTTTGGATCAACAGAATTTTTAGTGTATTTGCCATATGGCAACATACACTATTGGCGTCGGTCGGATGGCGGGACCTAGGGGTCGGACCAAAATTTCTCGACGTTTCATAACCTCCTAAACACTTTGGCACCATTTTTAAAAATGTTTATATATATATGTATATATATATTTATATATATATATACGTATATATATATGTGTGCGGGCAATAACTTTCGAAAGAGTTAATTGATTTCAACTAAATTTGGCCCACGCGTTGAAATCCATCACCGCAAGAAGCCTATTTAAAATGGGCCTAATCGAGCCATTTTAAGGGTAGTTTTTAGGGGTTGAAAAATGTTTTTGGGTCCCAAAATACCGAAAAAATTCTCTGAATAGTTTCAAAATTGAAATTTAACCCTCTGGTAGCAATTAAAATGTGTCCCTAAAATTTTAATAAAATCGGCCCGACAGGACCGGATTTACAAATTTTATGAAAACACTATTTTGCAAATAGTGAATTATTTACTGAAAGGTGTATATAATTTGGTATAGAGGTTCGATTGATAATAATATTGCAATTAAGAAAAAAAAATTGTTTTAAGGGGTGTATTAAGGAGTCAAATTTTTTATTTTGCCCAAAAACCAACTTAAGTTCGTATAATAAAGCCACTTTGCCTATATTAGCAAATACACTATATTGTCGGCAGGGTTTTGGCACTGCGACCCGGGTTTTTTAAATTTCTTTTTAGGAAATAAGATTTTTCTTCGATTTTTGAACATTCACAAATAAAAGCGATTGAATTCGCGCAAATTCAATACACGTTGAGAATTTAATGATAATGATTCTCATCTTTTATATCCTATATATTACATTTACACGCGGGCGAAGCCGGACTCGTAGTTCATAAAAGTGTGTTGTTTTAGTTTATTTAAAACTCTATTTTTTTTTTTAACACACGGTACACTGAACAATGAATTGCCGCTAGCTGAAGCAAGGTAGACTGCGGGGTACCAACATCGGCAAGTAGGTACCAAATCCCAATAGGTACACTAAAGATCAGTCAATTGTGATTGACATTTCTGTTTTTTCTTTTTTTTTTGTTAAGTCTCTTCTAATCGCATGCTGTGCCGTACACAGTAAATAAGTACATCCAAGTTTCCTAATTAATGATTTAAGTACAGGCTGACAAAGGTGAGAAATAGCTGTGACGACTCCTCCTATTCACAGGACAAAAGGATAATAATGTATGCAAGAGGAAGTACAGGACCATCGGGCGGTTTTAATCTTTAGGCGTCCTGTTTAGATAATTATTATATTCGATGCGTATAGTGATTAAGGCGCTGCTGTGTTTCCCATCGTTCGATTTTCGAACTATAGAATAGAATAGTTTTTTTTAGGGTTCCGTACCCAAAGGGTAAAACGGGACCCTATTACTAAGATTCCGCTGCCCGTCCGTCTGTCACCAGGCTGTATCTCATGAACCGTGATAGTTAGACAGTTGAAATTTTCACAGATGATGTATTTCTGTTGCCGCTATAACAACAAATACTAAAACAGAATGAAATAAATATTTAAGTGAGGCTCCCATACAACAGACATGATTTGTTTGCCGTTTTTTATGGATAATGGTACGGAACCCTTCGTGCGCGAGTCCGACTCGCACTTGGCCGGGGTCGCAGTGCCAAAACCCTGCTGACAATATAGTGTATTTGCTAATACAGGCAGTGTGGCTTTATTATGCGAACTTAAGTTGGTTTTCGGCCAAAATAAAAAAATTAACCCCTTAATACACCCCTTAAAATATTTTTTTTCTTAATTGCAATATTATTAACAATCTAAGGTGTGTACCGAATTAAATACAACTTTCAGTAAATAGGTCACTATCTACAAATTAGTGTTTTCATAAAATTTGTAAATCCGGTCCTGTCCGGCTGATTTTATTAAAATTTTAGGGACACTTTTTAATTACCACCAGAGGGTTAAATTTCAATTTTGAAACGATTCAGAGAATTTTTTCGGTATTTTGGGGCCCAAAATATTTTTCAACCCCTAAAAACTACCCTTAAAATGGCCCGATTAGGCCCATTTTAAATAGGCTTCTTGCGGTGATGGATTTCAACACGTGGGCTAAATTTATATATATAAACATTTTTATAAATATATAAATATATATATATACATATATATATAAACATTTTTAAAAATGGTGCCAAAGTGTTTAGGAGGTTATGAAACGTCGAGAAATTTTGGTCCGACCCCTAGGTCCCGCCATCCGACCGACGCCAATAGTGTATGTTGCCATATGGCAAATACACTAATTAAGAAAATAATCAAAATATACCTGAAATGTGGAAAGGCACACAGTTCCTGCAATTTTTTTTATTTAATAAGATAAAGCACGAAACATTTAGCATTGAGCTTTGATTGTGGAATTTACGTAGTTAAGTTAATAGTTAAGTTTTTTGCACACATTGTTTACGTGTTTAATCCATTTCAAGTTTTCATTATATATAATATCTAAAAATTCTACGTCTGTCTTAACATTTATGCCTAAATCTGAGTTAACAATACTTTTTGTAACACCATTCTTAATTGTAAAAAGAATACAGTTAGTTTTACCCAAATTTCTAATTCATTAATTTCTTTGAGAATATTCAGAAAGCTGGTTTATTATTTTTTTAATATTATTTTTTGCTTCAGATATTGATGACGCTGCAAAAAATATGGTTATGTCGTCTGCGTACATAATTATCTCTCCAGTTATACGTATTCGGACAGATCGTTTAGAAAACAGTTATATAACAGGGGACCCAAATTATTACCCTGAGGGACCCCTGTGTATGAATTTTTCTTTTTCTATATTTAAATGCAGAGATCGACTTTGAAAATATGATTTAATTAAGTCATTCGGTAGACCTCTGATACACTTTTCACGGAACTTTCTCGGTAAGAAATCATGGTTAACAGTGGCACTCAAAACGAACAACAAGCCAATGATAATTTTACCACTATCTACATTTTACATAATGTCATCTATGAATGGCAGACTTTGAGAAATGTTAATACTCGCAAAATTGTTTGATCTCTTTCCGATTATTTCGACCGCAATATGTACTACATAATTATTATATATTATGAATGTTAAGGGTCCTGAGTACCAGCTGTTCAATATACTCCCTTTTTCGACTGTGTGTGTGTGTGTGCATGTAAAATGCACTTGCATTTTGGAAATCTCTAATTACTATAAAAAACCGTATTCAATCCTTGATGTTACCTAATGCTTCAAAATAAACTAGAAATATGTACTTTTCCCATGTGACTTTTAGCCAAGCTTTTACAGTTTATTTGATCTAAATAAACGACTTAAAATCAAATAAAAACGAGAAAATTAGCATAAGTTTAACGCAAATTTTTGTACAAAAAAAAATCAATTTGAAAAAAAAATTATTGAGTATGCCAAATTTGTCAGTATTTTTAATCCAAGTTTGTAAATAAAATTGTTAATTTGCCTTTCCGTAAATCGAAACATGCTATAAAGAAATATTGACAACAATCACGATTTTTTATTCATTATTCAATTTTTAGGGCAAAATATACGTTTTTTGAATTTTTTGAGCAGCAATCCAAATTTTGTGAAGTTTAATGCTTAATCACAGCTAGTAAAAATGGTAATAAAATGAATTTTGCGACCACAGTTCTAAATTTTCCGAGAGCATATTTCACAATCTGAGGAATCAATCACCTTAAACTATTAAAATTTCTGCATGAATCAAAACATAATTATAGATATATTCATTTTAAAGTTCAATTCCAGATATATGTTAAAATAGAAAACAGTATCACGGGTAATTGGAATAAAAATAAATCAATTTAAACACTCATTGATTGCAACGTTTCGTCTTTTCTTTAATTAAGACTTTTTCAAGCTCTCGTTTAAACATATTGAGAGCTTGAAAAAGTCTTAATTAAAGAAAAGACGAAACGTTGCAATCAATGAGTGTTTAAATTGATTTAATTTCATTATTCCAATTACCCGTGATACTGTTTTCTATTATAGATATATTTTTTTGTAGTCGGGATTTAACCCTTTCGCTCCTGTTGGGATATTATTGTCCCTGGGTATGTTAAAAAAAATCTGATTTGAAAGAAACGCACTTAATTAACGTCGGGTTGGGATATTACAGTAACCTGAGGTTTACTTTAGCTGTTCCAATGTTGACAACACAAGTTGTAACATGATCTAACTTGAAAAATTGCATTTTGTGTCACAGTGTTATTACGTGCTCCAGTTTTATTATCTTTGTCGTGTTGTTTCCTTCAGTTATTACGATTATTAGTTATTTGTTTGATAAGTGATTGACATCTGGATAGGTAAGTAAAATAAAATTATGCACTAACTTGACTTTTTTCTCCAAATATTCCACATAATGTGCGACGGGATGTATTATCCCAACAGATCTTTTTGGTGGGGATTTTTGGGATAAATATATCCCACCAGTCAATTATGTAAAAATATTCATAAAAATACGCCCTATCACACATAAAATTCAGTACAGAAAAATGTTTATAAAATATAATTAGGTTTTTATTTCTTATTTTTTTCTATAAAAACAACTTTGTATAATTATGCCTCCTTTTATCTTGTGTTTCTTTTTGTAATCTTGTATAAGTATACAGTACTTTTATTGAATATATTTTTGTTTTTTGGCATATGAATATTATTAATGTTTTGAGCGATTACATCACTGTTGGGACATATTGTCCCAGAAAAAACAACTACTGGGACGTATTGTCCCAAATTTTTTAAATTCGAAATTTTTGTTATATGAAAAAATAAAAAATATTTTACATCATTTTTATGTTATTTACTTACCAACTTTCAACTCTATATATTTTTTTTTTCTAAAAATATGAGAAAATGAAATCCGGAGCGAAAGGGTTAAGATACAATGCTTAAATTCATTTTTTAAACTATATAAGATATAAAGATTATCATATTTCATTTTTTCTCTAAATAATCAAATTTCAAGCTGAATATTAAAAAGCACTTACAGATCAAAATCTACGTGAACCGCGTTAACAAAAGAATTATACAATAAAAATAAAAACGTGTAAAATTATATACAATAGTGCACGGCATTGAAAAGAAATTTTTATCATTTTTCTAAAATCGCACCATAATAAATTGTATATTTCGACAAGTAATTACCTACGTCGTACCAACCTACAAATATAAAATTACCTGGAAGTCCAAGGATCGACATTAAAGGTAATAATGAATGAATAATCGTAAAAAATGTCGTGTGTCAAAGATGACAAACAGTTTCGGACTGACAGAAATATTTCTCAATGACACCCATACAACCCGAATGGGAAAACGGCAGAGAAATAATAATGAAATTTAACGCGTAGAAAAATGAGACCATTAAAACGTGTATGCATGTAGAACACAAAAAGAATGTAGAAAACAGAAATCGGAACGCATTGGAGTACCCACTGTTTCTTTTACCTAACCACCGTAAAAAGAGAGACAGAGAGACAGAGAGAGAGAGAGAGAGAAAATATTCACTTTATTTGAACATTTGTGTAAAAAAATATACTAGAACATAATATGTGGCTTTGGGTCAGCGTTGCCAGACGTCCCGATTTAAGCGGGACGTCCCGATTTTTAAATCAAAATTAAATGTCCCGCGCGGGACAGGCTCAGTCCCGCTTTTCGGGGATAACTCGACCGTGCGTAAATAATTATTCTCTTATTGTAAGTTGCAATTTGTAACACTCACTCCTCAGACTATTGTTTGAAACGCCATATTTTTCTAATGAATAAAACTTTTTTGATTTTAAATTCTGTTTTTTTTTATTTTTTTTATTCAGAAGACGAATAAGACTCAACTATTTAACGATAGGGTAAATCTGATTTAAAATATCATATTTTTATTAAAATACATTTTCTATGGCTATTTGTCACGTAAACGTAATTTGAACTCAAATAAAAAGATAAATATTTAAAAACTTCTGATTATATACGTTTTTTTACTATGTCCCGCTTACGACGAGAGATTCCCACTTTTTTCACTCAAAAAGTTCCAAAATCCCGACTTGGAAAAAAAAATATTTGGCAACGCTGCTTTGGGTCCAGGCGCAGGATAGTATCTTTATTTTTTGATACACTAAGATCCCGCTTAACGTGGAAGATACGTTCCAATAAGTTCCTGCGTTATACTAAACAGCGCTAAACGAGGTCATCTTTACGTATAGATAAAGTGAAACAAAGCCGAGAATAAAAAAATTCGTTAGTTTAATTTTGTAGCATTTATTATGTTAAATACTTTTTTATCGCATTAATTATAGATTGATTTATTGCTAATATCGGTCTTTGTTCATAAAACATTTATGAAAATCAAATAAAAGGTCGAGTAAGAAGTTATGTTTATATTATAACAAGAAAAATGACGTTATAGCTCATATCTCTTCTGCGCTTGCGTCGATTTTTTTCAAAAACAATAGAGCTCTTCATATTTGCATATTAAATATCCTTCCAAAATTTAGTTTCAATCCGCTCATCCGTTTGACCTGTATCGTGTTCACAGACAACCGACAAACAGACATTTTCCAAAAATACGTTTTTTGGATATAATAATGTAAATTTTTGAGAAGTGAATTTTGACTCGAATTAGTACCATTACTCACTAGTGGGCTGGAATGGTAAAATAAATTTTGAAATGTTTATAGGTACTTATTTCAATGCTTGATGACCTTGAAGTGCAAAGTTTCATGTATGAATTTAATAACAAACGTTGATAAAATTATTTACGAAAACTTGGATTCAACATTTTTTGTAAGTAAATCGAAAAGTTTTCAGACTAAAATAATTTTTTACATATAAAAAATAAATCGGTTCAAAGTTACCTTGCAACAACGTCCAAATAATAATGGACTAAATGTGAGAGATAGAGCTACACAACCTGTTTCACTCTAATTCAAGGGTAAGTGCGTGAATATGTTTTACAGTTTTCGGCAATTCGCTGGATGAAAATAAAAACTAGATTTGTACAAACGAAGCTGCGTCGAGTTTACACGATAGGTAACTCAGCAGAAGCACATGATATTCGAATATTATAAAGGTTAGGTCACTATGCCTTATACAAAAATCGAGCACTTAAGGCTGTCGGCACGCTCTTAATTTTGTTTGTGCTGAGATCCAGCGGTAAGGAGCGAGGTAGGCAAAAGACATATTGTGGATGTGACTTTCTTTAACTCTGTCTCACTCAAATCATTCGCACGTTTCAATTTTTGGCTGGTACCAACTACGAGGCTAAAAAATGTTATTGCAAAGGTGTTGCTGTCAATTGATTACTCTAATTTTTGGAAATATTTTAAAGATTTAAAAAACTTTTTCGAAAAAGGAAGTCACTTTAGGTTGGTGATGGAACAATTTTGTAAAATAAGTACGAATAAGGTCGTATAGTGTGACATTGAAAACGTGTGTTTTTTGGCACAAAAAATGTCAACTTTTTCTAGTAAATCGTACATAAATTACAAAAGTAGTCTATTAGAGACCTAGATTTGACCTTTCCTTATAGAGAAAGAATTTTTGCAAAATGTTGACGAATAAGTCTATAATCAGCTATTAGCCGAAGCCTTATTAGTGTATTTGCCATATGGCAACATACACTATTGGCGTCGGTCGGATGGCGGGACCATCAGCTATCAGCCGAAGCTCTATTTTTGGCTTAAATTCAGAGCGTTTTGACAGCCTTAACAGTATTGGATCACTTTCACAGTTTGTGCTGAGGGGCATCGGTAAGAGGCAAGGCAGGCAAAAGGAATTTCAATCTTCTGCCCGTGTGGTGTATACTATTTTTCTTTATACCCAGTCGAAAGTGCGAACTTTCGCCATTATATAAAAAGAAGACTAATTACTTTCAAGTGACCAATATCGAGGTTATACGTAACGACACATGAATCTAATAATGTCCATTTAATAACCGCAGATGGCTACCTACTAGAACATGTGATCTGACAAACGGCAGTCTCACATTGCGCATGACAAAACTGTTTAGGCCCGCTTATATAGACGATATGCGAGTAATTGCAGCTGTGATTACAAAAATGTTATACTTTCTGATCTAAAATCAAATCAGAAAGTACGTATTTTCGGCATGGTATGAAGAAAAAGGATTTATTTCGAAATCACAAACATACACTTCAATTTTATTTATCTATATAGATTTACGAAAACCTATTTTAATTTTAAAAACACTTTGGTAAACTTGAAAATAAACGTGTTCACGAGTACCTAGCCATTTGAAACGGTAGCATGGTAACATAATACGTCCCCCTTGTGAGTTCCTCGCAGCAGCCGTAACTGTACCAGAACGGGGCCCCCTGTTGAGACATTGTTGAATACAGGGTACCTCTCGGTACACAGAATGTATGTACAGATATGTACCTATCTTAAATACGTAATTTAGGTTTGGGAATAATCGAATGAGCTTGATAATCAAAAGGTTCGAATGATTGTTATTATCAAAGTAGCGGTTTGCCAGCGACTTCGCGTTGTATAGATTAGGGATGTCGAAAAATATCGATATTTTTTATTTGATATATCGATATATTTGGGCGAAATTTAATATTTCGATATATCGATATAAGATTCCCAGTATCGAAAACCGATTTTTTTTTCCAGTAGCAACACTTTTATGTACTATTGCGACTGACTATGGCCGTTTAATTATTCCGAAACATGTGTTTTTACATATGTTTTTGGAACATACTTTTAAGTGGTTCCAAAAACAACAGTGAATAAAGCATTTTTCGATATTTTCGGAATAATAAACAGTCAGAATAGCTACTCATGCAATATTTCATTACATTTCTACAACATCTAGAATATTTTTAATTATTTCAATTTACACCTTACTTCATGCTGTACCAACAATTTTCTGTCGAATGTCACCTCTGGCACGCATGCCATAAGTTCGCCATCCCTAGCTTTATTGATTGTTCGATTAATCTCTAAAATTATCTGCTCCTAAATGTATCAGACGTTTGATTAATAAACAAAAAAATTCTTATCGTTGTTTTTAATTTCAGATAATTATTTATTACTCGATTTATTAAAATTAATGTCCGTTAATTGCTATTTGAAATTATATTAAGCTACCCAATATGCATACTAAACTTCTGCGAGTTATATATTTTTTTTAAATATAATGGTACCGATATCGATACTTGAAAAAAATATCGATACGATATATACCGATATTTTTTGGCACTTCTGACATCCATAGTATAGATGTAATGTAAATTATTTTATATAAAATTAACCCCCACCCTCATCCCGTTCGGCTAGTGTATTCAAAAGACCATGAAAAGAACATGAAGTTTTCCATGGTTTCCTTCAATTAATATCAGATAAATATCGAGATGGTTCCTTATTCGAGGTCAAGGCCGATTACTTATCAAACTCCTAGTTCAAAAATTAACTGCTGTTAACACTGAAGAATTTATCATTCCATCAAATCACAAATTAGCAGATCCAACATTTATCCAGATCGAAGGACCAAAAAATTACCTATCCTATCCTAATTTCCTATAATTCCTTCATTCGCCCATTGGCTATTAGTTAAGTTGAAGTTTTAAAAATGTAGAAAATAACGGAAAGTGATAAATGGAAAATAGCAATGGTGCATCTTTTATGGCATAAAGTCGAGAACCGGACGTTAAACGCTCGATTTTAATAATCGAATAGTTCGACAATTTTCACTCGAAATATCCCATCTTTAATACGAATAATAATATGTAAGTTATAATATACGTAGTATTTATAGGTGCACTGCTGAATTTCATCTCGTCTTTAAAAAGGGCTTAACGATTTTTTTTCTCTTCATCCCTACAGGACTTACAAGTACGCATTATGAACGTACATGAAATATATAGGGAGTCCTCCATAATCGTGACGAACATGCCACAAAATGATTTATTATATTTTAAAATAATATCGACATTTTTATCGTTCCAACTTTACTAGTGGGGAATGGTATTAATTTAGTCTATTAATAATAAAAATGTTGAAAGAATAAAAAGAACGGAACAAAATATTAATGATATAATAATAATGAGCCTCGCCCTCATAAGCTCACATAAGAAGTTTAACTTATTTAGTTTTTAATATTATTCCCAAGTTTAATTTTTTGTTATGTCAAACTAATTAATAATATTTACACATACCTTAGCAACACACTATAAGTTTCTGTCCTTGTCAGTTTCATGTAATTTAGGAGACAAACTAACTTCCCCTTTATTTGCCAATTCTACTTCCCCTTGATTTCTTACTTTTTTCAAACAGATACGTCGCTTAAGAAGGTAAACTTCAAAAACTTTTTAAATACAAGCTTTTATTGAAATGTACTATAGAAAGAAAAAAACAATTTTAAATAATTTAGATTTATAATTATAAAAGCATGGGTTATAAACTCCATGATCATTTGTTAGTCGAAGCCTACGCTTTTATGATTATGAACCTAAATTATTTTAACCGAATTTAAAAAAAGTATATAAACTTTTTTTTAATTTGGTTAAAATAGTTTAGGTTCATAATCATAAAAGCGTGGGCTTTGACTACAAATATTATCATAGAGTTTCCAGGCGTATTTTTTTGTCAGTGTATGCACCGCGATAGCTACGCCAATTGTGAACCGATTTGAAAAATTTCGACGCCATTTTGTTCAGAATATTATGGAATATATACCATAAAATTTTTCATAAAATCGGTTCATCCGTTTATAAGTGACTTCCAAAAACATATTTTTCAATTTTCTTTTTAATACATGTTAATAAATGCTTGTCTTTAAAAAATATTTTTTATTAATATTTTTTTCATACCTGGTCGAAAGTATATACTTTCGGCTTCGAACACAAAATCTATAACGGCGGGTCGAAACAGTTTTCTTGTGCACACTGATACGAAAGTAGGTAGTTTCGACTGGATTTATCGTGTCGCGCAGTGCAGGGAATTCAACTTTCTGCCCTTGCGATGTAATATACTACTTATTATTATGAACGGAGAAATAATTCTCTTAAAAAGGACACAGGGTGTTTTGCACGCTAGTCGAAAAATAATTTCAAACTCCCTTTACAGTATTTTTATCTCGTTTATGTAGTTTTCAAAGTGCTTTGTTCCACAAATAAAAAACAGTTCGTAGTTTTCGAAAGTCTCAATGGTAGGATATGTGTGTCGAGTGAGTTTTTGTTGTGGTATAAGCACAATTGTGTTTAATGTAAAGAATACATGACAAGTTTTTATTGAGGTGAGAAATAGTTTGTTAAAGTTTCAATAAAACTTGTTATATTGCACAGATTAACTAGTCTTTCGTATGAGAATTTGTTTAGTAATAGAGTGGACACATTTATAGACAAAGAACAGCACAGAAATATAAAATTCTATATTATAAACTACAATGCAACCTGACATAACTAACTCGCTGAACAAATTATTTGTATTAAGGTAGTTGTGGTGGTTAAGGCACACCGTCAGAAAATTCTAAATTTTTGTATATTAATTAAGGACATGATAATAAAATTACCCTGAAAATTTGAAGTCGATCGACCGTATAAAATCCGAGATAAATTCAATTAAAAATTGGATAATTAACATTGATTGTATACGATCTCTGTAGTTCTGAACCAGTTTCTTATTTATAAAAAAAGAACTTAATTGTCAGAAACTTTCCAAAAACTGACAATCTTTCAATGCATTTGTTATGAGTTTAAAAAAAATAAGAAAAATGTTTTGACCGTCTAATTATTTATAAATAACGGTTTAAATTTCAACAATTTATAGAAAAGTATACACGCATAATATGAATACTGTATGGGTTACGTTTCCACGGGTACAGTCTTGCGTACAAATTATGGATCACTTAGCTACAAGCTAGTATACTTTTGTGGCGCGTATATCTATAACTTTTTGACAATATTGTACCACGCCAACTTCGTCTGATAGCTGATTGTAGACTTATTCGTCAACATTTTGCAAAAATTCTTCCTCTATAAGGAAGATAAAGGACAAGTCTAGGTTTCTAATGGACTACTTTTGTAATTTATGTACGATTTAATAAAACTGAAGTTCGATGCTGTCAATGGGGACCCTTCACTATGACCACGGTGAGAGATATTCGTATAAAAAACCGGCCAAGTGCGAGACGGACTCGTGCACGATGATACAACTGGCTGTCAAAAATATGCTAACCTATGAATTTATCTACAACTCAGCACGAGGTCTTTTAAAAGTCTGCAGTACACGATGGTAAAGTCAATTTCACTCGTCAACGCCATCCGTCGTCAAACACGGGTTCTTATCTTTTTCCATGTTGTCGAAAAAATCAAAACACGAATGATAGAAGTGGCTGTCAAAAATAACCCCACCTATGAATGTATCTACAACTCAGCACGAGGTCGTTTAAAAGTCTGCAGTACACGATGGTAAAGTCAATTTCACTCGTCAACGCTATCTGTCATCAGACGATACTTATTGATCAACCTCGTAATATATTGGATCGTCATAATAAAAAGATCAAGCAAGTCGAAAAATAATACTGTTGGCCAATTAGCATCGTACAAACATTTTCACAAATTATAATTGAAATGCCTCAATTATTACAACAAAAAATATAAACTTAAAACCGCACTTACATGTATATCTGCGCTTCTATTTTAAGCACGACCTGTAAAAAAACAAAGAAAATATTAAATTTCACAAAATTGCTACTCAAGTCTTCAAATATCAAATTACGCAAACATGGTACGTCTTAGAAATTAAACGAATTATTACGACAATTAGGAGTACTCGAAAATAAGTAAGTAATTATCTAAAAATATACCTGTACCTTATTGTATTATAATCCATGACAAAAATAGTCTAATGAAAGAAATCGGATTTAAAAGAATTACATTTTCAAAGAAAAATGTAATGAAAATAATGTAAATTAATCCGATTAAAAATTTTTCATTTCTACAAAAAAAATTAACGAACAACAAATAAATATGTTTTTCTTTATATACCCGGTCTAAAAGTACGTAGTTTCGGTTTCGATTTTAAGGCAGAAGGCCTAACATTTATGCTCTACTGGAATTACTCACACGCTATCTAGAATTTAGGGCCGTAACAGCGGGCTGTTCGCATTTTTCATTTACAATTCTCGAAATAATTATGAACTCCAAACAACCTAGAAATGGTTTCGTTCTATTGAACATAATCTTTTCAAAAAACTACAGTTTGAACGGATTTCGTGCGAAATTATGTAGCAAAGTTATATCTATAACTTTGCTACATATTTTAAACTAGCGGCCCAGTCCGGCTTCGCCCGGGTGTAAATGTAATATATAGGATATAAAAGTTGAGAATCATTATCATTAAATTCTCAACGTGTATTGAATTTGCGGGAATTCAATCGCTTTTATTTGTGAATGTTCAAAAATCGAAGAAAAATCTTATTTCCCAAAAAGAAATTTAAAAAATTCTGTTGATCCGATCGCTACCAAACTTCAGAAAATTTCATCAAAAATGGTCTACCCGTTTGGAGTCCATAGATTACATATACATCGTCTTTTATGTATATAGATTATTAAAATGTAAAAAGTGGTTATTGTGACATAACGATAATAGTTGGACATATAGTATCGCGAAGTTTTTTGTAGTTATTGATATGTTCTTTAATATTGTAGAACATACTTTTATTCTATCATCAATAGTTTCCGCAGCGCATGCGACGAAAGATGTTTTATGGCATTTTTTTACACCTTGGGTTACGTTACTAAAGTTTTAGTAAGGATCCCTAATATTTTCTAGCAATAAATATAGCCTATGTTACTCAGAGTGAATGTAGCTTTCTAATGGTGAAAGAATTTTTAAAATCGGCACAGTAGTTTTTGAGTTTATTCATTACAAACATACAAAAATACAAATCTTTCCTCTTTATAATATTAGTGTAGATAATACCTATAGATATTATATGTTAATTCTGCAATGCTTCAGAACGAGCTATATAATTGTTATAAACATTCATTGTTACATTGCTAAATTAGAAAAAAATATTTTTTATTTTATTATTTATTAACTCATTCCGCCGCGAAAGTGGAAAGATTCGGGTTTGAACCCCGACGGTGACAGTGGATAAAAAATATTTTTTTCTAATTTAGCAATGTAACAATGAATGTTTATAACAAATATTTTAAATAATTGAAGTTCCCTGTCGCGCTGTGTTTGGCCGAGCTAATCTCAGAAACTAGTGTACGGATTTTCACACGGCTTTCATCAACAGAAAGAGGGATTATCTAGGAAGGTTATAGGCTATAATTTATGAACATTTTGCGAAAATAAGCTGCCGGTGAAAGAAGTCGGAAAAAATCGTACTTTCCGAGAGCTTCCGTGGCGTGCGCTGTGTAAATTTTGTTGAAGACATTAGAAACTCTGGAAATAAAATTTTATATAATTTGAAGAAGTCACTGCAGCGGTTCCTAACCGGTGAGTCGCGGAAGGGTTACAGGTGGGTCGCGACTCAATCCTAAAACTATCAGAAACCATCGAATTGCATGTTGATTGTTTTCTTGATTTTTGGCATCTGAACCGGTTCAAAGAGCCGACTCAGACAGAAGATCCGTGAGAGCCGACTCATTTTTTTTTGAGCCGACGGATCAACGGATCCGCATAACTCAGTGAAACACTTAACACACAGAAGGACATTTTACACTTATGTATCAGTTCTTGCTTTGATGCATCTGTCAGCTCAAATGACTCATGCATCGCATGTTTGGCTATGCATTCTTGATTCTATACAGGTCGTGATATGATTGACTGAACTAGGTAACTCAGTGGCAGACTGCAGTAACATAATATTCAGAACTCGGCTCTTTTAGAACCGGTTCAGTGAGCCGGCTCACATACGGGATCCAGATGCAAAGATGCAGATCACTAAAAAGAGCCGTTTTTCCCATCTCTAATCTGCGACACACAACAGAACCACTACATTCCTCCCAGTTTTTTTTACTCCACCCTTGGACCGATGAGATATTCTGATAAGAAAAGATGGGCCGCCAGCTGAAAATGTTTGGGAACCACTGAGCTACTGTATATCTGTATTATTAACTATTAAAAAAATAGGAACGGTAATGTTTAATACACTCAACTGATTCAAATGACAATCATTATATTTGTCAACAAATTGTTCATTCAAAAACCGCACGGCACGGTTACCCCAATTATGATTTTATAACTTTTCGACTGTTCATTGTTAGTAAAACCGATTTCACAGTGTGTACGAACACAACTTGAAAAAATAATTTGCACACAAAAAGACATTTCTGAAAGGATGAATTGAAAATTGAATATGAAAGAGAAGTACCTAGTACGATGTGCATTAAGTACAACAAACAGTGGCGTACTTACGAATACACTACCGTTCAAAAAAACAGAATGCTTTATAAATAGTGGTGAGCAAAATTGGTCTTGGTCTTGCAGTCTTGGTCTTGCAAAAAAGCAAGACTAAGACCAAGACTCTGTTTACACTAACAAGACCAAGACCAAAAGCAAGACCGAGTTTGCAAGACCGAGACCAAGACCGAGTCTGCAAGACCAAGACCCAACAAATAAGAGCAAAACCAAGACCAAGACCGAACAAGCAAAGACCAAGACTGACCCAATCTGGGTCTTGGTCAATTGTTTTGCTCATCACTAGTTATAAACCTCGAGCTAAAGATGCTGAACCATACTCCTTGGACATGTTTTTAAATGTTTTGACATTAACCACGTTTACCAAAAACTCAACTGATGATGCAGCGAACGAAAATGTAATTTCATTAAATTATTTGCAAGCAAATAAAAAATTGGTTTTTATTTACGTCAACGAAATATAACTTCTAACGTGCATACAGAAGTACACGTGTCTACTTTTTTATTCTAGTGGCAAATTTAAATTGGCACTTTCTGTAAGTACAGTGGAATCCGTTTATAATGACATCGAAGGGAATTGACAAACACGTCATACTAAGCGGACGTCATACAAAGCATTTTTGTGAAAAAAAAACTTTCTTTTTTTAGGTAGCATAGGGCCGCTGACGGGTATTCCTTTGTTTCGCGTGATTTTAAACTACTGAATTAACGCTTGATCAACATTTTCTTGCGCGATTTTCGAAGCCTCTTCGGTTTCAAAACATTCGAATTGAACGATCGCTTAATCCGGTTCTTGTTTTTGAAAATCATTGAGATTGTCGAATGACCCACGCCCAATTCCTCTGCGAGAGATGAGCTTGATTCTCCATTTTCTAATCTGCATATTATTCACCTTTCTCCTCAATCGTAAATGCTTTACGACGTTGAGATGACATTTTTTACATAGGATATCACTAAAAACAATGCGTGACGTTCAACTATCAATTACTCACCGAGATTCAAAACAAAAACAAGCCACGTGCCGAACGTCGTCGGGAATCAACGAACATTGCCGAAGGTGTAAAGAATCATGTCGGTCACTATAGACGGACAAAATTTATTAAAAATGGGTCATAATAAGCGACATGTCACTGTAAGCGAAGTCATTATATCCGACTTTGTTACAAAGAATTCTATATGAAAACCAAACCTCGTTGTGTAATTACATCATAATAGGCGGTTGGTCAATATAGGCGGAGTCATAATAAACGGATTCTACTGTATATATTTTAAGGTTGTCGGAACGCTCTGAATTTAAGTCAAAAATAGAGCTTCGGCTGTCAACTGATTGTAGACTTATTCGTCAACATTCTGCAAAAATTCAATGTCACACTACGACCTTATTCGTACTTATTTCACAAAACTGTTTTATCACAAACCTAAAGTGCCTCTTCCTTTTTCGGAAAAGTTTTTTAAAACTTCAAAATATTTCCAAAAATTAGAGTAATCAATTGACCGGCACCCTTGCAATAGCATTTTTTAGCCTCGTAGTTGGCACCAGCCAAAAACTGAAACGTGCGGATGATTTGAGCGAAACAGAGCTAAAGAAGGTCACACCCACAATATGTCTTTTGCCTATCTTGCCTCTTACCGCTGGGTCTCAGCACAAACTGTGTGAAAGTGATCCAACATTGTTCATTCGTAATATTTTCTGACCAGTATTGTATACGTGTATTAAATACAGGGGCTGAATAATTTTACAATACAATTCGTGCAATGTTATATGCGACTGAGTCCCTAAAAATTCTTATACAATTATTGACTGGGCATGAATAAAATAACATTATAATATATTAAATTCAATAGAACAAGAATAATAAGCAGATTGTGCACCTGTTATTGTTGTTTATGTATATATTGTTGCATTTTGTATAGCCGTTTGTTGGGAGATTATAAGGGCGATAATGTATCATTACATAGTTTGTACAGGTACGCCATTGTACTTAACATAATGTCAGTTAAGGTGCTATTTAAGATCGCATTATATTGTTGTATAATGTGTGATTCAAGTATTGTTGCCGCTAATTCAATTGATATTTAGTAAGCATGTAATCGAAAGTTGGAAAGGTCGCGTCAAACGCCATTCTAACCGCTAAAGTTGACGCCTCTGTTAACTTGTAAATTCTACAAATTAGTGTTTGTATGACACTGATTTAGACATGAACGTTAACGATTTAAGGCTGTCGGAACGCTCTGAATTTAAGCCATACTACGAGGTTAAAAAATATGTTGCAAGGGTGCTGCTATCAATTGATTCTAGGACCTCAGAAAGTCCCGTAGAGGTTCTGATGATGAACAGTTTGTGCTGAGACCCAGCGGTAAGAGGCGAGGTAGGCAAAAGACATATTGTGGATGTGACCTTTTTTAGCTCTGTCTCGCTCAAATCATCTGCACGTTTCAATTTTTGGCTGGTGCCAACTACGAGGCTAAAAAATGTTATTGCAAGGGTGCCGCTGTCAATTGATTACTCTAATTTTTGGAAATATTTTGAAGATTTAAAAAACTTTTCCGAAGAAGGTTTGTGATAGAACAATTTTGTGAAATAAGTACGAATAATGTCGTAGTAGGACATTGAAAACGTGTGTTTTTTGGGCACAATTAATCCCAACTTTGATCTAGTAAATCGTACATAAATTACAAAAGTAGTCCATTAGAGACCTAAATGAAATACTTAGGATGAGTAATATATATTTATTTAAATAAGGATTAAGACTTCTTATGTCGATAAACAATACTTTCAAAGCATTCTTTTAGACCACATTAGAAAATTATAAAAATAATTATTGTGAGTCAACCTTAAAAGATAGACATATGCTATCGTGGACTTTTTTTTAGAACTTTTCAAGAGGAACTATTCTACCATACATAATTTTCGTGTAATTTTAACTATTTGCAGCGCACGCCATGGAAGCTGTCAGAAGGTACGATTTTTATCGAGTTCATTCACAAATACCATCATACAGGTAGCTTATTTTCGCAAAATATTCATAAATTATAGTCTATAACCTTCCTAGATAATCCCTCTTTCTATTGGTGAAAACCATATGAAAATCCGTACACTAGTTTCTGAGAAAAAACACAAATTCAGCGCGCCGGGAGACTTTATAATATGTAGTGAAGTTATATCTAGGTTATTTTTCACGAAAACCATTTCAATTGAAGTTTTTTGAAAAGACGAGATTATGTTCTATAGAACGGAATCATTTCTAGATTGATTCGAGTTTATAATTACTTCGAAAATTGTAACTGAAAATTGCGAACATCAATTGTCGATTGGTTTGTTCGTACGTTCGAGTTGTATAGATCGTAATGTTTGATGGAGCACCTTGGGTTATATTTTAATTTTTTAATATTATGTAACAACATTTACTTACGACTGGGCTAGCGCCATCGGTTTTGACAGAATATTTATAATGTAAAATTAGTCTATATTTTAAGTTTGGATTAGGGATGTCGAAAAAGTATCGATATTTTTTATTTGATATACCGATATTTTTGGGTGATATTTAATATTTCGATATATCGATATATAATTCTGAGTATCGAAAACCGATATTTTTTTCCAGTAGCAACACTTGTATGCACTACCGCGACTGACTATGGTCGTTTAATTATTCTGAAAATATCGAAAACTCCACTGAAAAAGAAACATGTGTTTTTTAATGTTTTTGGAACATACTTTTAAGTGCGTTCCAAAAACAACAACAGTGAATAAAGCACATATCAAACACGTTTCTTTTTCATCGGATTTTTCGATATTTTCGGAATAATAAACAGTTATTCATATAATATTTTATTTCATTTCTACAACATCTAGAATATTTTTAATTATTTCGATTTACACCTCAATTTATGCTGTACCAACAATTTTCTGTCGAATGTCACCTCTGGCACGCACGCCATAGGTTCGCCATCCCTGGCTTTATTAATTGTTCGATTAATCTCTAGAATTATCTGCTCCTAAATGTATTAGACGTTTGATTAATAAACAAAAGAAATTCATATCGTTGTTTTTGAATTCAGATAATTATTTGTTACTTGATTTGTTAGAAATAATGTCCGTTAATTGCTATTTAAGATTATATTAAGCTAGCCAATATATATACTAAATTTCTTCGAGTGTCAATGTTCTCTTTAAAATTGTACCGATATATCGATATTTTTAAAAAAATATATCGGTACCGATATCGATACTTCAAAAAAATATCGGTACGATATATATCGATACTTTTTAGCACTTCTGACATCCTTAGTTTGGATACGAATTGTTAGGTATCAGGTACCTATACCACATTTAATCAAAATCTGTCTAGGCGTCTCTGATAATGTTCAAGAATTTTTAAAAACGCTCTCAACTATTCCCTTATGTTATCCATAATACAAAAATCAATGACGAGTTATTTCTCCTTGGCAATTTCGCAACACGTGCATACAGAACATTTCAATTTTTTCAAAAAATGGAATTTTACACTTGTAAGAATTTGACAAGTTATAACGAAAAAATAGATTTGTAAGTAAGTATTAACCTAAAATGAACCATCAGTTCTTTTGAAAATCGTCTAACGTTAAATAATTCAATTACTGACAGTAACATATCGTACTTACGCATAAACTATTAATTTGGCAACATGCATAAAATGCAGGTATAGAAAAAAATACGATCGGAAACAAAATTCGAAGAATTTTCTACATGACTTGAGAAAAAAATGTTTGGTCACTGAACAATTTTAAGATTTAAAATGCCGAAAAGGAGAGAAAAAAATGTTCCTTAAAAATAAATTATCTCGGAATGCAGGGGGCATGCTTTGGCCACCTGGGAACATCCGTGTGTGTAAGGTAAAATTAAGGTAGACGCAGCGGAACCTTTCCGAATAGGTCGAGAGCTATTAAGCATTTTTGGGTAGGTATTTGAGGCACTGTGAAAATTTTTACAATAACTCTTTAGTAATATCCGAATACACAATCACAGTCCTGGTTGAAGGGTAGCGGGACTTAAACGATTTATCAAAGATATTGATCGCCTGGCAGGTAAAATGCCCCAAGGAAACGATCTGTCTTTTTGAATATAGCTATTTTTAGTTACTAATATTATTCTGTGTAAATTTCAACGTGCTTTAAATATATATTTTAAGTTTTAAGAGCTATTAAGCATTTTTGGGTAGATATTTGAGGCCCTGTGAAAATTTGTACAATACATTTTTAGTAATCTCCGAATACAAGGCTGAAGGGAAGCGAGGCATAACCGATTTATCAAATATATTGATCGCCTGGCAGGAAAAATGCCCCACCGAAACGACCTGTCTTTTTGAATATATCTATTTTTAGTTACCAATATTATTCTGTTTAAATTTCAACGTGCCTTAAATATATATTTTTATGTCTTAAGAGCTATTAAGCATTTTTGGATAGGTATTTGAGGCACTGTGAAAATGTGTACAATAACTTTTTAGTAATTATCCGAATACAAAAACACAGACCTGGCTGAAGGGTAGCGGGGCTTAACCGACTTAACCGATTTATCAAACATATTGATCGCCTGGCAGGTAAAATGCCCCACCGAAACGATATGTCTTTTTTAATATATCTATTTTTAGTTACCAATATTATTATCTTTAAATTTCAACGTGCTTCAAATAAATATTTTTAAAGTCTTAAAAAAATATAAGTTTTTATTTTTCAACTCCTTAAATACTAAATTTCACGGTATTAAAATTACAAAATGCCTCAAGGATTTTTTATTATGCAACAAATTTAAAAATCGGTTAAGCCCCGTTACTCTTCAGCTAGGTCTGTGTTTTTGTATTCGGATATTACTCAAGAGTTATTGTTCAAATTTACACAGTGCCTCAAATACCTACCCAAAAATGCTTATTAGCTCTCCAGATATCAGAATAATCGTATACCTACCAAAAAGGTAGACGGTAAATGAAGGTCGCCAGACAAAGAGCTAAATATAAATTGAAACGTAAAAACGTATTCTTCCTTTTTTTTTTGTATACACGAGGTTTATTTTAGACAGTTGCTATGTTAGACAGTATGGCTCTAATGGTTTTGATAAACGTATTGCAAAATGATTAATAACGTTACAGTTAACAAACCGGTATCTCTCTGATTGCGTCGTACTAAATTAACGTCTAATTTGGTGTTGAAATAAAAAGATACGGCGATGAAATTGATCTGACTGTTATTATGAAATTGATAAATCATCTTTTAAGATTTTATTATTAATTTCAAACACTGCACCCATTGGTCATTTTTTTACCATTCCAACCCGCCAGTGGGGAATGGTACTAGATTAGTTTTTGTTTTGAGGTCCCCTGACTCCAAAAAACAAAACATATTTTTGGAAAAAAATTTTGTAAGCACGATACAGGTCAAACGGATGAGCACATTGAAATCAAATTTTAGGAGAATATTTAATATGTAAATACGAAGACCCTTAATGTTTTGAGTGAAATCTACGCATGCGCAGAAGAGATATATACTATAATATTGCTTTTTTATAACGGTTTATTATTCTATTAATTTTTAGAAGAAAGTTTGGTAGCAAAATGTTTTTTCTAAGCATCATAGTTTCGGTAATATTTTGAAAATAAAAAAAAACTGTTGTTCTTTTGTTCTGAAGATCTGTCAAAAAGAAATTAGTTAGGTAGCTGAAAAGCATGCTGTGATTAAATTTTGCATGTAAAACTATTATGTAACCATGCAAACGAATAACCATATTTATTAATAGTCGTTACCCGCGTCACTGCACGCTTTAACATGCTTTAATTTAATTTATTTATTATAATATAACAAAATAAGCAATGTCAATATATGTTTAAAGGTGGAATGGTCCTGTAGCCGAAGTGGCTGAAATTTTTTTCTTGTAATCGAACGTATCACATTATAAAAATGATTTGTCGGGAAAAAGGACTTTTTAAGTAAACGCTTATTAGTGTATTTGCCATATGGCAACATACACTATTGGCGTCGGTCGGATGGCGGGACCTAGGGGTCGGACCAAAATTTCTCGGCGTTTCATAACCTCCTTAACACTTTGGCACCATTTTTAAAAATGTTTATATATATATGTATATATATATATTTATATATATATATATATACGTATATATATACGTATATATATACGTATATATATACGTATATATATACGTATATATATACGTATATATATATATATATATATGTGTGCGGGCAATAACTTTCGAAAGAGTTAATTGATTTCAACTAAATTTGGCCCACGCGTTGAAATCCATCACCGCAAGAAGCCTATTTAAAATGGGCCTAATCGGGTCATTTTAAGGGTAGTTTTTAGGGGTTGAAAATTGTTTTTGGGCCCTAAAACACCAAAAAAATTCTCCGAATCATTTCAAAATTGAAATTTAACCCTCTAGTAGTAATTAAAATGTGTCCTTAAAATTTTAATAAAATCGGCCCGACAGGACCGGATTTACAAATTTTGTGAAAACACTATTTTGCAGATAGGGAATTTTTTACTGAAAGGTGTATATAATTTGGTATATAGGTTCGATTGATAATAATATTGCAATTAAGAAAAAAAAATGTTATTTTAAGGGGTGTATTAAGGAGTAAAATTTTTTATTTTGCCCAAAAACCAACTTAAGCTCGCATAATAAAGTCACACTGCCTGTATAGCAAATACACTATATTGTCGGCAGGGTTTTGGCACTGCGACCCGGGTTTTTTTTGTTATTTATAGCGACGTTTCGTCCCTTGCTTGGGACTTTTTCAAGCTTTATAACTGTAATTGAATTATTAAAATACAATTTATAAATTCTAATAATTCAATTACAGTTATAAAGCTTGAAAAAGTTCCAAGCAAGGGACGAAACGTCGCTATAAATAACAAATAAGTGTTTACTTAAAAAGTCCTTTTTCCCGACAAATCATTTTTATATTAATTACCAAGGACAAAAAAGAAAAAAAAAGTTATCACATTATATTGACTTTTTTTCTTTTTTGTCCTTGGTAATTAATATAAAAATGATTGGTCGGGAAAAAGGACTTTTTTAGTAAACACTTATTATTATTATAAAATAAGTGTTTACTAAAAAAACCTTTTTCCCGACAAATCGTTATTACATTATTTTCAACGTAGGTATTTCAAATGAAAGGTTTACGCGAAAATATGTGTACCTACATATAACATTCTTTCAAGTTAAATTGAAGTTGTGGTGTTTAAATATTATTTTTATTTATTTATGGACAGCTTTAATTTTACCAAGTTCGAATAATATGCTAACGTTATTTACATAATATGTAAAAAGTGTTAATTTATTGTTTTCAAGAAAATGCTGTTTACGGCATTATTTTACATACGAACTGTTAATAGCACCCAGTCAATGAATTATTCATTACGCATTGGAAACATTGTAAATAATAATTTAAATTTCAACTCCATTTAAAAAATATTTACAGTAAATCTTCTTTCTAGGGTTCAGTACTTCAAAACAAACAAAGGATTACTTATAGGATGACTTCGTTGTCCGTCTGTCTGTCAAAACCCTTTTTCTCGGGAACACGTGGAGGTATCAAGTTGAAATTAATATCAAATACTCAGGTCTGCAATCCCTTGGAGCTGTGAAAAAATCAAACTTCTAAGTCAAAGCAATCAAAAGATAAGACCGTTTATCCCCATATTTTGACATTCGCAAGGGAATCAAAAACTACTGAGTACTCCCCGTTGACCTACAATCATGAATTTTAGCAAGAAGCAATGTCTTGTAGCCAGCGTTGCTAGACGTCCCGATTTTGGCGGGACGTCCCGATTTTTAAATCAAAATAAATGCCCCGCGCGGGATAGGCTCAGTCTCGCTTTTTGGGGATAGCTCGACCGTGCGTAAATAATTATTCTCTTATTGTAAGTTGCAGACTATTGTTTGAAACAACATATTTTTCTAATGAATAAAACTTTTTTGATTTTGATTTCTGTTTTTTTTTTTTTTTTTTTTTTTTATTCAGAAGACGAATAAGACTCAACTATTTAGCGATAGGGTAAATCTGATTTAAAATATCATATTTTTATTAAAATACATTTTCTATGGCTATTTTTGCTATCTATTGTCACGTAAACGTAATTTGAACTCAAATAAAAAGATAAATATTTAAAAACTTCTGGTTACATACGTTTTATTACTATGCCCCGCTCTCGATGAAAGAATCTTGCTGTTTTCACTCAAAAAGTTCCAAAATCCCGACTTGGTAAAAAAAATCTGGCAAAGCTGCTTATAGCACACTTTTCAATGTCCATTTGTTCCATCCAGGAATAATATTGTATCCCCGCCTGATATAATATATAGGTGTGTTATATTGAAAAAAAAATTAATAAATAAGGTACGAATGAGAGAATGTTTGGGGTATGAATGAAAAAGAATAAATGGAGAAGGATGAATGAAGAATGCTTGAGGTCTAATTTTTAGTCAGAAGAAAACTTCTGAACAATAACGCAGAATAGAGTTCTGGCTAATTGCGCTAATAACCACAGAAACAAAAAACATGAATATTAAAAAAAATATATAATGAAGCTCATCCTCATAAGCTCACATAAGAAGTTTAACTTCTTCAGTTTTTAATACTATAATTACGGCGAAATTCTCACATGGACAGATCGTCACATTCATACCATAGTTTTATTTACATACTATTATCTACAGAACAACATTTTTAATATGAATTGTCTGTAGTATATCAACATCACAACCTCACATTATGTGACGTTTCAGCATCAACTTGTATTTAAAAAATGTTTAATCCGAAAATTGTTCTGATATCTGAACATAGAAAATATGATATTTAATATTTTCTGAATTTATATGAAATATATATTATGAGTTCCTACCGTTTATACGTCAAATTACAGAAATTATTTTGTAAGTACTTCAATTGTTCGTAATTTTAAACGTCAGATTCAAGCCGTTCAACCTTGTCTCACTATTTTGCGAATCAACGTGCCAACACACTATAAACTTCTGTCCTTGTCAGTTTCATGTAATTTAGGAGACAAACTAACTTCCCCTTTATTTGTTTCATTCTACTTCCCCTCGATTTCTTACATTTTTCAAACAGATACGTCCAGTGGCAGATTTAGGTTCGATGCCGCCCTAGGCCCCGTCCGATATGGCGCCCTTTTTGCTCTATGGGAAAGTGATTATTGAAATTAAACATCTAATGAAGCCAGAGAATCGGAAATTTGGACAACGGATGATAAATTAATTTTTAAATTTTAACTGTCCTACCATTGTTTACTTTTGAAATTTTGTCGTCTCTAGAATTTTTGCCGCCCTAGGCCTGGGCCTCACGGGCCTAATGGTAAATCCGCCACTGGATACGTCGCTAAAGAAGTTTAACTTAAAAAAAAAAATACAAACATAATATTCAACTGTAAATAATTTTAGAAGTGTTAAATTATTTAGTTTATCAAAACACGCATCTAACTACGTATATAAATATAACATTATGAATAAAATATTCAAAAGTAAGCAAAACGAAAACTTAAAGTGCTACTAAAAACTATAAAAGTCTAATAAATAATAAGTAATATGGCAGTTAAGGTGAAAATGAATTGGGTAGAACTCCATGTGCGGTAAACACACTACACACAGGTAAAGTAGCTTATATGCAGAAGAAAGTTGTGTTAAGGGTAGTCAATCGCAGCATCGCAACGGTGGCAGATGAATGCTGACTCCGTCATGGTTGTAGTCCAAATAGTATATTACTATGTTTTTTTTATCTTTTAACAGGAAATTGGACAATTCAAATATAGTTAAACTAAATCAAAAAATTGCGACGTTTCGTTAAATCTTTTTAACTTCTTCAGGCACAACTGAAATGATTAAAAATGGTAATGAAATAAATAATTAAAAAAAAATTATTTATTTCATTAACTAATTTGTATTTTTAATCATTTCAGTTGTGCCTGAAGAAGTTAAAAAGATTAAACGAAACGTCGCAATTCTTTGATTTAGTTTAACTATATTTGAATTGTTCAATTTCCCGTTAAAAAATAAAGAAAACTTATTAATTACAATGGACGTGAACAATATTGAGTATATTACTATATTAAATTACAAGGGCAGAAAGGCGAAATCCCTTCACTGCGCGAAGCCTCGGGCATTAAGTTGCGCAGCTCAAGTGTTTCAATTTGTGCCCGTGTGGTGTGTACTATTTTTCTTTATACCGGATCGAAAGTGCGTACTTTCGGCTACGATTTTAAGACAGAAAGCCTAACATTTATGCACTGTTGGAATTACTATCGCGCCATTTATAACAGCGGGCCGAAAGAAAGTAACAGCGGGACGCGAAAGAGTTTTCTCGTGCACACTGATCCGTGAGACTGCTGCCAGCTAGTAGTAGCTAACAGCTGTTATTCCGTATAACCTCAAAATTGCTCACTTAAAAGTTATTAGTCTTTTTATATAATGATGAAAGTCCGTATTTTCGACCGGGTATAAAGAAGAATAGTATACACCAAACGGCCAGAGAGTTGAAATGCCTGCACTGCGCGCCACATGTTGTCCGAGGCTTCGCCTCGGACATCGTATATCGCGCAGTGCAGGAATTTCAACTTTCTACCCTTGCGGTGTAATATACTATTTCTTTATACCCATCGTACAAACTTTCATCATTATATAAAAAGACTAATTAACTTTCAAGTGAGCAATTTTGAGGTTATACGCAATAACAGCTCTTAACTACTACTAGCTGGCGACAGTCGCAGTATCAGTGTGCACGAGAATCTCTTTCGCGTCCCGCTGTTACTTTCTTTCGGTCCGCTGTTAGAGATGGCGTGCGAGTAATTTCAACAGAGCATAAATGTTACGCTTTCTGTCTTAAAATCAAAGCCGAAACTGCGTACTTTCGATCGGGTATAACGAAAAGGTTTTTACTTGAGTACCATCGGTTCAATATGCGTTATAACTACATCCCTGGTTGCAACGCGCGCATTTGAAATTGCATACGTTCATATTTTTATGTGTGTGTAAAACTCCACCCCTGATGGAATGCAGCGAAATAAATTAAACCGTTGGTGGTTGCTACTAACAGACCGCGTCACTAACTATAAATTATAAAGAAGTGTTTAAAACATAACCGCTTTGTACAGGAAAACCTTCCCTAAAGCATGTGTTATGTGAATAATATAATTCTTAGAGAACTTCATTTTGATGAATTATCTTCAGATTCTATACTCAAATGACATTCAAATAATATTTGTTTGTGGTTTTGCAATACAACTTTCAGAATTGTATTATACAACTGTTTTGTAAAATTCACCTCTGCTCTTAACAATTTTTTTACCAGGTTGACTCTAATTAAATGACTAAGGCTGTCGGAACGCTCTGAATTGAAGCCACGCTACGAGGCTAAAAATGCAGTTGCAAGGATGCCGCTGTCAGTTGATTACTTTAAATTTTGGAAGTGTTTTGAAGATTTAAAAAACTTTTCCGAAAAAGGAAGAGTCACTTAGGTTTGTGATGGAACAATTTTGTGATATAAGTACGAATAAGGTCGTAGTGTGACATTGAAAACGTGTGTTTTTTAGCACAATTAATGCCAACATTTTTCTAGTAAATCGTACTTAAATTACAAAAGTAGTCCTTTAGAGACCTAGATTTGTTCTTTGTCTTCCTTATAGAGAAAGAATTTTTGCAAAATGTTGACGAATAAGTCCACAATCAGCTATTAGCCAAAGTCCTATTTTTGGCTTAAATTCAGAGCGTTCTGACAGCCCTAATAAGAGCGATTGTGACCCTTGGTGATTGTTGGAGAAGATTTGGATAAAAATCCGTGACAAAGAATCAATTGAGAAGCAATACTGAGTTTTAAATTTGCATTCATTTTACTGACGTTTCGGTTTTCGGTACTCTGAAGATGGTGCGAAGTGTACCGAAACGTCAGTAAATAAATGCAATTTTAAGCTCAGTATTGCTTCTCAATTGATCATTTGCCACGAATTTTTATCCAAACCTTCTTATTTTTGTTATTCAATCTTTGATGTTAATGCTTCAAAATAAATTAAGAAATATGTAGTACCATTCTTCTCACATGACATCTAGTCAAGTTTTTACATTTTATTAAAATAGAATAAATTTATTATTGGAAATATTCGCACGGGTCCGCTAGTTATTACTTAACACGTAATTATTAAATGTACCGACACAAATAAAATGGTGCTATTTTGTAAAGTCAATGTTAAAAATTACAGTGATGTCTGTCACTTTCTAACAAACTTGACACTGCATAAGATAAAATGAGACAGCACTTTTAGTACGGTAAATTCTAACATTTATAGATTACAATGCAATATTCAAAAATACGGAACTAGACGAGTCTATGCGAAGTCGACCACCGAAGCTCAGCGTACAAACAATTTGATTTCAATTGACGTCACGAAACAAAATACATCTTACAGTACTCGCTTTAATTATGCAAAAAAATATTGAAAACAATTTCCTAATAAACCTGGTTATACTATTTGCAACATAAAATAATATCATATCAATCTTTAAATTGTAATAAAACTCACCAATGTTTGCATAGCCAATTTACATGTAAAACCATACGTGTTCAGATGATAGAAACTGATATCAAAAATTTAAGAAAAATTTTACGTTTTAATGTTTGAAATTTACATCTGGACATTGCTGAACACTTATTAAACACGATTATCACAATAGTTCACTTCATAATTGTCAAAAAACACACAAAAACTCAATTTTCATTTCACTATTTCTGGACGACACGGTTTGACAGCTACGTTCTTAATCACTATCATTTGTTCAAAGGCGAACGGACTACAGTGTTTTTTTTTTAACCTGATTTTGTTTCACAGGAGTATAGACGTTTTTTACATAACGTACACTGTTGCATAAATACGCTCTATTATAGAATAATGTTATTATATTAAGTGGAATAGAAAACTAACTTATGTTTTTACCGGACTGCCAAAAAGGGTTATGTTCTATGTATGTAATATTCTTTATTACCGCGTATCATCCAAACGGCTGGACGGATTTCTAAAATTAAGATATGGTTGGATTTGTCTCGGTAACCCAAGTGTCCTAGGATAGGAGAAAACAAAATCAAAATGGCGGATTATAGGTGCCATAATGTGTGACTCGAAAATTTTTTTTCTCCAAATGAATCCAATAGGGTATCAAAATGAAGAATATTAAAAGATGATTACAAAAATATATACAACTTACTTGTACTATGTTTAAATGTAATATTTGAAAGGCAAATTGCAACATGAAACCATTAATTGAACAATTCTATGATACGTTTACCTCGAAAGTGTCAAGACTCAAACTATTGGACATATACAAAAGAAAATATTCTTATAAAACAAAACGATTTGTCGGGAAAAAGGACTTTTTAAGAAAACACTTATTTGTTATTTATAGCGACGTTTCGTCCCTTACTTGGGACTTTTTCAAGCTTTATAACTATTAAATGTTTTGATCAAGTAGATATAAAAGTTAAAATACACATGTAAAAATTGTTCATTAAAAAGTTTGTAATAATTCCGTTTTTAAAAAATATTTTTACAGTTGATGTTCAAACTATTTTATTTTATTCCTTTTTCCCGACAAATCATTTTTATATTAATTACCAAGGACAAAAAATAAAAAAAGTCAATTCTTATAAAACTTCGAACTCGTTCTTTAGGTTGATATTATTTCGGTGCAGCCCACGCGGAGGTCTATATGGAGCCCCAAGGCTCCACGGAACATTCTTTGCGTATGGCTAATTGAGTATTTGCTAATATAATGTGAACTAAAATTTGTTATTCAATCTTTAATGTTAATACTTTAAAATAAACTAGAAATATGTACCATCCTTCCAATATTTGGGCCCTTTTTACAGTTTTGATTTTAAATAAACGATTTAGAATCATTTAAAAACGAGAAAATTAGAATAAGTTTTATGTAAATTTTTGTACAGAAAAAATTAAATTTGAAAAAAAATTATTATCCAAGCCAAATTTGTCAGTAGTTTTAAGATAAGTTTGTAAAAAAAAACTTTACAATGTTAAATTTGCCTTCTCGTAATTCGAAATCTCGTGACGTGCTGTAAAGAAATATTGACGAATATCTGCACGTTTTTTTTGAGCAAAAATATGTATTTTTTGAATTTTTAAGCATGACCCAAATTTTGTGAAGCTTAATACTAATAAAATGAATTTTGCAACCACAGTTCGAAATGACTTTTAACGAAGTTTTTAGTTTATTTGATGTAAATAAACAATTTAGAATCAGATAAAAGCGAGAAAATTAGGATAAGTTTTACAGAGATTTTTCTACACAAAAAATTAAATTTGAAAAAATGATTGAGCAAGTAAAATTTGTTAGTAGTTTATAATATAAGTTTGTAAAAAAAGAACTTCAAAATATATATTAATTTGCCTTCTAGTAATTCTAAATCTCGTGGCGTGCTGTAAGGAATCATTGATGACATCGCGTTTTTTTATTCAATTTTTGGGGCAAAAATAAGTATTTTTTTTAATTCTTACGCGGGAAGTCAAATTTTGTAAGTCTTAATGCTTAATCACAGCGAATAAAAACAGTAATAAAATAAATTTTGCGACTACAGTTCGAAATTTCCAGAGAGCATATTTTAAGATTTGAGGAATGAGTTAATAAATTTGCTGCTTGTATCTTAAAAAAATGCCTTTTGTAGAATTCTTGCCGTCTAATGCCCACTTCATGTCACTGCAAACAAGCAAAATCAAAAAAGAAAATGAAACACAGACTATCGGTCTCTTTTCGTTTA
The DNA here is from genome assembly GCA_034508555.1 of Venustoraphidia nigricollis. Taxonomy (NCBI): domain Eukaryota; kingdom Metazoa; phylum Arthropoda; class Insecta; order Raphidioptera; family Raphidiidae; genus Venustoraphidia; species Venustoraphidia nigricollis. The sequence continues at coordinate 2,599,911 of JAVRKA010000046.1, forward strand.
CTTGAGAATTTGTGACGTATTCCAATGCATCATTGTAGCCGCAGCATCAAAGCAAGCCTCTCTCTTTGGTAGTCGTTGGAGAGATCCTTCATTGAGAGACCGTTGGCAAGACGGGGTCACAACAAAAGGATTTTATTCAATTTTTAAAATCGTCTATATAAAAATTAAAATTATAAATGTATAGATCAGATCCTTGATGATAAATAATTTGTACGAACTAAAATTGACTAGAATATTCTGGTCAATTTTAGTTTGTACAAATTTGTGGTATATTATTTATTTAATTACTGTAGAAGAAGACTTGATTTGTTATAGGAACATTAGACAATAATCTGACAAGATAATTAAATTTAATCTAAATATGTTAAGAGAGTAAATTATGAGCGCCTGATGAAATATTAATAAAGAATATGAAACGTTGCAAATGATAATTTGCCTTGACTAAGTTATTGATCCTAAATCCTCTAATCATCTTTATAATTAAAATAAAATAAAAACCCGGGTCGCAGTGCCAAAACCCTGCCGACAATATAGTGTATTTGCTTGTATAGGGCCGTGTGGTTTTATACTTTTATTATGTGAAATTAAGTTTGTTTTTGGGCAAAATAAAAAATTTAACCCCTTAATACACCCCTTAAAATAACATTTTTTTCTTAATTGTAATATTATTATCAATCTAACGTCTACACCGAATTAAATACACCCTTCAATAAATAAATCACTATCTGCAAACTAGTGTTTTCATAAAATTTGTAAAAATTGTGGGGACACTTTTTAATCACTACCAGAGGGTTAAATTTCAATTTTGAAACGATTCGGAGAATTTTTTCGGTAATTTGGGGCCCAAAAACAGTTTTCAACCCCTAAAAACTACCCTTAAAATAGCCCGATTAGGTCCATTTTAAATAGGCTTCTTGCGGTGATGGGTTTCAACACGTGACCCAAATTTCGTTGAAATCAATTAACTCTTTCGAAAGTTATCGCGCATACATATATATATATATATATATATATATATACATATACGTATATAAATATATATATATATATATACATATATATATAAACATTTTTAAAAATAGTGCCAAAGTGTTTAGGAGGTTATGAAACGTCGAGAAATTTTTGTCCGACCCCTAAGTCCCGCCATCCGACCGACGCCAATAGTGTATGTTGCCATATGGCAAATACACTAATTATAGTTAAAAAAACTAAAACACGCTTTTATGAACTAAAAAGTGCAAAATAATTTGACAACAAAATTAGCTTTACTCTAAAAAGCGTGGGGTGCTATATATTTAAATTTTCATAATAGGTCTACGTTTACAATTAGCTAGTAAATGAAATTGACGATATTAAGCACTCCACGTTTTTTACAGTAAAACTAATTTAGTTGTGTAATTATTTTACATTTTTTAGTACATAAAAGTATGCTGTCTCAGTTTTTTTAAATTCTAACTAGCGGTACCCGTGCGAATAATTCGTACTAAATTCGTTTCTAATTTCTCACACTCTGTATAACTTTCTTCTTTTTGTTGTATTACATTACGAAGCTCAGTGACAGTCCAAGAAAATATTTTTCTAAAACTGTCATATAGAGGCGCAAGTATCGAAAACGTTGAGCTGAAGCGCCGCCATACGAAAAGTATTTTTACGTGAATTTTGATTAAAAATTAAACAAAAAAAAATGTACCAACCGTCAATCATGTTGACGTTGTTTCAAAGTTAGAACCGTCAGATGGCAGCATTGCTGCATACTGAGTAAATGTATATATAATTGTTATAATTAATTATTTTGCAAAAACAAAAGCAAAAATAGATTTTTTAATTGTTGATGCACATAGAGCAAGTAATTATCTATAAAATGATATAAAATTTATGTGGAGTAATTGTGAGATTTTTTCGAAAAAGGGATGATGATGATGATGATTATGTAAATTAAATCATCCAATTCAATTTAATGAATCAAAATTTATTGCAGGTATTCAATTCTTTTGTAATTTTGCACACTGTTTATAACGTTCTTCTTTTTATTGTATTACATTATGGAGCTCAGATGACAGATCGAAAAAATATATTTTACTGAAATTGTCACATAGAGGCGCAAGTATCAAAAACGTTGAGCTAAAGCGCCACTATATGAAAAGTATTGATACATACGTGAGTTGATTTGAAATTGAACAAAAGAGTTACCGACCGTCAATCATATTGACGTTGTTTCAAAATCAAAGCCGTCAGATGGCAGCATTGCTGTATTGTGTGTTAATGTATATCTATATATATAATTTTAATAATTAATAAATTTACAAAAACCCCGGGTCGCAGTGCCAAAACCCTGCCGACAATATAGTGTATTTACTTATACAGGCAGTGTGGCTTTATTATGCAAACTTAAGTTGGTTTTTGGGCAAAATAAAAAATTTGACTCCTTAATACACCCCTTAAAATAACATTTTTTTTCTTAATTGCAATAATATTATCAATCGAACCTCTATACCAAATTATATACAACTTTCAGTAAATAATTCACTATCTGCAAACTAGTGTTTTCATAAAATTTGTAAGTCCGGTCCTGTCGGGCCGATTTTATTAAAATTTTAGGGACACTTTTTAATTACTACTAAAGGGTCAAAAGTCAATTTTGAAACGATTCTGAGTTTTTTTTCGGTATTTTGGGGCCCAAAAACATTTTTCAACCCCTAAAAACTACCCTTAAAATGCTCCGATTACGCCCATTTTAAATAGGCTTCTTGCGGTGATAGATTTCAACACGTGGGCCAAATTTCGTTAAAATCAATTAACTCTTTCGAGAGTTATTGCCCGCACACATATATATATATATATATATATATATATATATATATATATACGTATATATATATATATATATATATAAATATATATATATATATATATATATATACATATATATAAACATTTTTAAAAATGGTGCCAAAGTGTTTAGGAGGTTATGAAACGTCGAGAAATTTTGGTCCGACCCCTAGGTCCCGCCATCCGACCGACGCCAATAGTGTATGTTGCCATATGGCAAATACACTAAAAACAAAAGCAATAATACATTTTTTAGTTGTTGATGTCGGTAGAGCAAGCAATTATCTATAAAATTTATGTGGAGCAATTGTGTGGTTTTTTCGAAAAAGGGAGGCAAACATCTTAGCTTTAGCGTATTATATATAACTTTAGCGTAATATATATGATTTTTCTATTGAGCAAATAAATATTTGTGACAACAAATCTCTTTTCCGTACAGGTAAGTTGCAGCCGTTCACGAGAACACCGTCCATGCATTTACCTGGACACCGGTTGCCCCGTGTGAACCAATATACTCCATCCACATTCATACATATAGGTGAAGAAGGGTGACCTCCCTTCGATAGGTAGGCATGTCAAGCGGAGCCCTTGTCGCAGAGCTGCAGCAAGATGACGAAGGCAGAGACCAGCAGTCTGGTTTGTTTGTCGCAAACCGGAAACCGGCTCTCTTTACACACACACACACACATTGCAGAAGCTCTTCAGGTACACCGTGGACAAAAATTATTAACAATTGTTTAATCGCTAGGTTTATAGTCCGTAAGACTCCTCTACATGAGCCAGTAGTTGCTGATGTTTGCAATGATTGTTAGAAACATTAATTATTACAATGCTATATTAGAAGAATTTATTTTTGAACAACTATCACCGTCGGGACTCAAACCCGAATCCTGCGAAAGTGGAAAGATTCGGGTTTGAGTCCCGACGCACGGTGACACTGGTTTGAAAAATAAATTTCTCTAATACAGCATTGAAATCATGAATGTTTCTGAAGAAATTTCTTAGGATAACCTAGGTGGCACAGCATCGAAGAAAACAAATACTGAATTATGTAAATTGCATTTAATTTAACGTTTCGGCAAGCTTCTTGCCATCTTCAATGCTGTCCAATTGTTCAGTATTATTGTACGAAGATGAAATAAAATAAAATGAAAATCTAACATCACGATTACTAAAAATGTAGTAATTGTTAAATTTTTAGTAAAATCAATTTAACAATTATTACATTTTTAGTGTATTTGCCATAGGCAACATACACTATAGGCGTTGGTCGGATGGCGGGACCTAGGGGTCGGACCAAAATTTCTCGACGTTTCATAACCTCCTAAACACTTTGGCACCATTTTTAAAAATGTTTATATATATATATATATATATATATATATATATATATATATATATATATATGTGTGTGCGCTATAACTTTCGAAAGAGTTAATTGATTTTTACGAAATTTTGTCCACATGTTAGAATCCACCACCGCAAGAACCCTATTCAAAATGGGCCCAATCGGAACATTTTAAGGGTAGTTTTTAGGGGTTGAAAAAAGTTTTTGGGCCCAAAAATGCCTAAAAAATTCTCAAAATCGTTTCAAAATTGGAATTTAACCCTTTAATAGCAATTAAGAAGTGCTCCTAAAATTTTAATAAAATCGGCCCGACAGGACCGGATTTACAAATTTTATGAAAACAGTAGTTTGCAGATAGTGAATTATTTGCTGAAAGATGTATATAATTTAGTTTAGAGGTTCGATTGATAATAATATTGCAACTGAGAAAAAAATGTTCTTTTAAGGGGTGTATTAAGGAGTCAAATTTTTTATTTTGCCCAAAAAACCAACTTAAGTTCGCATAATAAAGCCACACTGCCTATATTAGTAAATACACTTTATTGTCGGCAGGGTTTTGGCACTGCGACCCGGGTTTTTATTATTCGTGATGTTAGATTTTAATTTCATTTTATTTCATCTTCTTACAATAATACTGAACAATTGGACAGCATTGAAGATGGCAAGAAGCTTGCCGAAACGTTAGATCAAATGCAATTTACATAATTCAGTATTTGCATTCTTCGATCCTGTGCCACCTAGGTTATCCTAAGAAATTTCTTCAGAAACATTCATGATTTCAATGCTGTATTAGAGAAATTTATTTTTCAAACCAGTGTCACCGTCGGGACTCAAACCCGAATCTTTCCACTTTCGCAGGATTCGGGTTTGAGTCCCGACGGTGATAGTTGTTCAAAAATAAATTCTTCTAATATAGCATTGTAACAATGAATGTTTCTAACAATCATTGCAAAAATCAGCGACTACTGGCTCATGTCTTACGGACTATAAATATCAATAAGTACCCGTGTTTGACGACAGATGGAGTTGATGAGTGAAATTGACTTTACCATCATGTACTGCAGACTTTGAAACGACCTCGTACTGAGTTGTAGATAAATTCATAGGTTAGGTTATTTTTGACAACCAGTTGTATCATTCGTGTTTTGTATTTTTTTGACAAAATGGAAAAACGATCCGTAATTCATTTTTTATACGAGTACCTCACCGTGGTCAGAGATGGTGAAGGGTCCCCATAGACAGCATCCATTTTGTCGAAAAATACGAAACACGAATGATACAACTGGCTATCAAAAATAACTTAACCTATGAATTTATCTACAACTCAGCACGAGGTCGTTTAAAAGTCTGCAGTACACGATGGTAAAGTCAATTTCGCTCGTCAACGCCATCTGTCGGCAAACACGGGAACTTTATTGATCAAGTCTCATATATCATTTTGATAACATTGAACTTTTTGGTACACGGAGTATCACGTGGATGTGAAATATTTATTCCAAACTCTCAGCTTTCCATGGCTGTGTGCTCCGGACTTATGGGCATGTGTAGCAAGATACGCCCTTATTGGGAAATACTTCAATTCTCTCACACTTCGAAAGAAGGTTGCACCTTCACGAAGTTCAAAAGGAGGGGACGTCGATGAAATTATGCACGAAGCAAGACTTTTTCATGGTTTTTGCCTCCACAGAAACGAGTACACACGATAATTCATTTTTTGGACACCAACACTGCAGTTCTTCGAGAATTACTAAAGTCTCTAGATTTGACAGATTACCGTAGTCGTCCGCCATTTTGTGGCAAGCGATTCAATTAAGAGATATAAAATTAAATTAAATTAAAAGACATGTAAATAGTGCATACTAGCGACATCGGACAGAGTTTCTTAAAAGTTATTAGTTCAGGCATTATTAAATGTGTATTATTGAAGTTAAACTTCTTTAGCGACGTATCTGTTTCAAAAAAATAAGAAATCGAGGGGAAGTAGAACAACCCAATAAAGGGGAAGTTAGTTTGCCCTCTAAATTACATGAAACTGACAAGGACAGAAGTGTGTTGCATTTTGATTCGCAAAATAGTAAGACAAGGCGGAACGGCTTGAATCTGACGTTTAAAACTAACAAAAATTTGCGACAAAATAATCCTAACGCCTTTATAATTCTGAACTTAAATTATTAAAAATTATTTTTATTTTGGAAATTGTTGCGTCCATATTTTTTTAAACATACACAATTAAGTTAGCACGTAAGTGGACCAATGATGTAAATCAATAAACCAATTATTCATTTAGCGACGTTTCGGTCATTTATTTGAACTTCATCAGGCAAGTCACATGTTCATTATGCTTTATTCTTATTAATTAATCATTTCTACCAGATTTATTAATTTTGTAATGTTTATAAGTAAAAATAAGATCCATGTTGCTATTTATATGATGTTTATTATATACCGGGTATTAAGGTAAATATGCTGTGTTTGTAAACATTTGTATATTTGGTTGTGTACTTAATTTTAACATGTGCTGTACTTTATAGATGCCTGATGAAGGTCAAATAAATGACCGAAACGTCGCTAAATTAATAATTGATTTACATCATTGGTCCACTTACCTGCTAACTTAATAGTGTATATTATTTTTATTCTTTTTAGTACCTACATTGCAATAAAAGCTTGCGTTTATAAAAAAATATTTTCTAATGTTTTTTTTTAAATTAAATTTAACTATCTAATCCAATTTTCCATTATATTCAAGTTTAATATCCTTGATGTACAGATGAAGCCAGGCTTTGACCTCTTCTAATTTTAATATCGATTAATATATTCAATATTTCAACTTTTGTCATCCATATAATTTGATAATAAATGAAGTCAAAAAACAAAATTCAGAGAATAGACAAAAAATATCGGATAGCAATGATCATGCAAGTCCAGCAGCAATGCCGTAACATGCCTGGCCGTTTGTGTAATCATTCGCTGGAAAAGTATGTATCGAAAAATGCATATCATCCACGTAATATACGGACGACTTTGTACAGCCTGTCGCAAAATATGTTTCACACACCAGGATACGGATTATTACAATCTGGGGGCCAAGACGAGCCAAAGAATATAATAATAATAATAATAATTTATAAATATTTTAGAGGAATTAGGATCAATGAAATTAAAAGACAAATTATTATTTCATAACGTTTCGTATTAAATTAATACTTCATCAGGTGATCTAAAATAAAAAAACCCGGGTCGCAGTGCCAAAAACCTGCCGACAATATAGTGTATTTGCTAATATAGGCAGTGTGGCTTTATTATGCGAACTTAAGTTGGTTTTTTAGGCAAAATAAAAAATTTGACTCCTTAATACACCCCTTAAAAGAACATTTTTTTCTCAGTTGCAATATTATTATCAATCGAACCACTATACTAAATTATATACACCTTTCAGCAAATAATTCACTATCTGCAAACTCGTGTTTTCATAAAATTTGTAAATCCGGTCCTGTCGGGCCGGTTTTATTAAAATTTTAGGAGCACTTTTTAATTGCTATTAAAGGGTTAAATTTCAATTTTGAAACGATTCTGAGAATATTTTAGGCATTTTTGGACCCAAAAACTTTTTTCAACCCCTAAAAACTACCCTTAAAATAGTCCAATTGGGCCCATTTTAAATAGGGTTCTTGCGGTGGTGGATTCCAACATGTGGGCAAAATTTCGTAAAAATCAATTAACTCCTTCGAAAGTTATAGCGCACACACACACATATATATATATATATATACATTTATATATATAAACATTTTTAAAAATGGTGCCAAAGTGTTTAGAAGGTTATGAAACGTCGAGAAATTTTGGTCCGACCCCTAGGTCCCGCCATCCGACCAACGCCAATAATGTATGTTGCCATATGGCAAATACACTAATAACAAGACAATTTAACAACCAATAATAAAACAAACAAATAAATATTAAACATACCTTAATTAATTGTCTTAATAACTAGATTTAATTCAATTATCTTGTTATACTATTTTAATAGTATGGTATAAGAACAATTTTCGGATTAAACATTTTTTAAATACAAGGATATGCTGAAATATCCGTTAATTTGAAGTTATGATGTTGATATACTACAGACAATTCATATTAAAAATTATTTTCGGTAGATTATAGTATGTAAATAAAACTATGATATGAATGTGACGATCTAACCACGTGAGAGTTTTCACATGACATAAACATCAAAGTGCCCTCTTAAAATGTGTAATAATTTCGCCGTAATTATAATATTGAAAACTAAAGAAGTTAAACTTCCTATGTGAGCTTATGAGGGTGGGGCTCATTACAATTCGATGGTTTGGTTCCAAATGTGGCTAACAGCAAAATCAGCAAAATGTTCAATTTTGAGCTTTCTACGCAGTGTCAGTAAAAGTATCGTTTTCTTTTGGTTCCAAATGTAGTTTTAAGCATTATTTGACATATGGCGCCACAATTAAAGATTCAAAAAGTATCTATCTACATAATAAAATCAGTTTTTAATCAATAAATGTCTAACATCACATAGCCACATTTTTGTAGATAGCTACTTTTGGAATAAGACCATCGAATTGATGTTTATGTCATGTGAAAATTCTCACATAGACAGATCGTCACAAAATACCATAGTTTTTTATGTACATACTATAATCTACAAAAAAACATTCTTAATATGAATTGTCTGTTGTATATCAACATCATAACCTCACATTAATGGACGTTTCAGCATATACTTGTATTTAAAAAATGTTTAATCAAAACATTGTTCGGATATTTGAAAATAGAGAATATGATATTTAATATTTTCCTTTCTGATTTTACATGAAATGTATATTATGAGTTCCTACCGTTTGTACGTCAAATTACTGAAACTGTTTTGTACTTCAATTACCCTCTTAAAATGTGTAATAATTTTGCCGTCATTATAATATTAAAAACTAAAGAAGTTAAACTTCTTATGTGAGCTTATGAGGGTGTGGCTCAGCGTTGCCAGACGTCCCAATTTTGGCGGGACGTCCCGATTTTTAAATCAAAATTAAATGTCCCGCGCGGGACAGGCTCAGTCCCGCTTTTCGGGGATAACTCAACCGTGCGTAAATAATTATTCTCTTGTTGTAAGTTGCAATTTGTAACACTCACTCCTCGGACTATTGTTTGAAACGCCATATTTTTCTAATGAATAAAACTTTTTTGATTTTGATTTCTGTTTTTTTTTTATTTTTTTTTTATTCAGAAGACGAATAAGGCTCAACTATTTAACCATAGGGTAAATCTGATTTAAAATATCATATTTTTATTAAAATACATTTTCTATGGCTATTTTTGCTATCTATTGTCACGTAAACGTAATTTGAACTCAAATAAAAAGATAAATATTTAAAAACTTCTGATTATATACGTTTTTTTACTATGTCCCGCCTTAGACGAAGGAATTCCGCTTTTTTCACTCAAAAAGTCCCAAAATCCCGACTTGGCAAAAAAAAATCTGGCAACGCTGGTGTGGCTCATTATAATTTATTAATATGCCTCAAGAGGCAATAGTGCTAATAACTTTAGCAGCCGAAACACATTAAATAGAAAATATATTTTGTGACAGCTGATAGATCCGCGTGCAAGTTAAGCTGATAGTCTGGATATATTTTATACATAGAGTTCAAAGTAAGTTGGTACCCTTGAACATTCCTAGCATTTTTTCATACATAGCAGTTAAGTTGGAGAGTGTCGATTGTCGATTGTTCATTTCTGATCGCATTCCGCAACGAAGAGCCTCGTCGGATCATTTGGTACACACACACACACACATACACATTCCATCACCTGGACCTGTCGAATACCTTCTTCTTCTTCTTTTTCTACTGTCCTGACACTGACATATTATGACACCGCGTTTCTCAAAATGTTTACTACACGGGTCCAATCTTGAAATTGAATCTTTCACAAGAGATACCTTTCTGGAGTGGAAGTTCTTTAGCAAGGAGGTATCTGTTTGAATTTTTTTTGTTACGTTAAGGCTGTCGGAACGCTCTGAATTTAAGCCAAAAATAGAGCTTCGGCTGTCAACTGATTGTAGACTTATTCGTCAACATTCTGCAAAAATTCTTTCTCTTCAAGGAAGATAAAGGTCAAATCTAGGTCTCTAATGGACTACTTTTGTAATTTATGTACGATTTACTAGAAAAAAGTTGGCATTAATTGTGCCAAAAAAAACACACGTTTTCAATGTCACACTACGACCTTATTCGTACTTATTTCACAAAATTGTTTTAGGTTTGTGATGGAACAGTTTTGTGAAATAAGTACGAATAAGTACTTATTTCACAAAACTGTTCCATCACAAACCTAAAGTGACTCTTCCTTTTTCGGAAAAGTTTTTTAAATCTTCAAAATATTTCCAAAAATTAGAGTAATCAATTGACAGCGGCACCCTTGCTATAACATTTTTTAGCCTCGTAATTGGCACCAGCCAAAAATTGAAACGTGCGGATCATTAGAGCGAGACAGAGTTAAAGAAGGTCACACCCACAATATGTCTTTTGCCTACCTCGCCTCTTATCGCTGCATCTCAGCACAAACTGTGTGAAAGTGTTAAAGGGAAAATGATTTAACGGTGGGGAAATATAGGAGTAATCTTGATAACGCAAAATTAAAGAAGGGGAAATTATTCAACGGCGGGGAAATATAGGAGAAACCTTGGTAACGCAAAATTAAAGGGGAAATGAATCAGTGTTACCAGACGTCCCGATTTTGGCGGAACGTCTCGATTTTTAGGCCAAAATTAAATGTCCCGCCCGGGACAGACTCAGTTCCGCTTTTCGGCGATTACTCAACTGCTAAACTACAGAATAAACCAGACAGTTATTGTTATTAGTTTAGTAAAGTGACGTATTTTCATTCAAATACATTTTCTATGGCTAGTTTGGCCACCTATTGTCATGTGAACTTAATTTGAAACTCAAATAAAAGGATAAATATTTAAAAACTACTGATTATGTATGTTTTTTTAGTATGTCCCGCTTTCGACGAAAGAATTCCGCTTTTTGTACTCAAAAGGTTTCAAAAACCCGCTTTGCCCGAAAAAAGATTTGGCTGAAATGATTCAAAGGCGGAGGGAAACCTTGGTAACGCAAAATTGATATTATTGAGCGTCTGTACTCTGAAATTCTTCTTCTTCTTCCACTAATAATTACTTTTTTTTTAATTAAATACAAATAATAATAAAAACAGTGTCATTCTTGATAATACACTGACAGGATTCACTATTATAAAATATTATTGGAAATTGATTAAATATTTTCAAGTTTTTGAACCATCTGTTGTCACAAAAAAATAGTTAATTGGTCACTGTTTTAATAGCAACATAAGACACTAGGTGTGATCACTGAGTTTTTTACAGAGCGAACGATAAAAACTGAGATCCCTATTTATATTCTCTACCAGCCGCTACCCGCGGCTCCGCACGCGATTGAAATAAAACGTAGCAGTGACAACATTAGTGGTTCTATCGTCTTACAGTCTTGCATCGTTCGGCAGCACCAACAGTAGTGGAGCCATCAGCTCCACCGTATAATAATAATAATAATAATGCGTTTAACGTCCGTTTCTCGACTTTGTCATAACAGACGCCATTCGCACCATTACTATTTTCCATCTACCACACTTCCCGTTATTTTTCTACATTTTTAAAACTTCAACTTATGTAATAGCAATGGGCGAATGAAGGAATTATAAGAAATTAAAATAAGGTAGGCAATTTTCGAACTAGGAGTTTGATAGGTAATCGGCCATGGCCTCAAGTAAGGAACCATCTCGATATTTATCTGGAATTAATTGAGGGAAACCATGGAAAACCTCAATCAAGATGGCTGGTACAGGAATTACCGTTTCTCGGCGAGAGGCAGTAGGAAAAAGTCCCAGTATAATAATAATAAAAGTATGCGTCGAATTGTATAACCTCTTTTTTTGAAGTTGGTTGAAAATGCAAAAGTATGTACAATAGAACTGTAATATAATACAGTCGAACCTGAATAACCAAGACTTCAAGGGACTACGATTTCTTTTTCGCTTATGGAGGTTTTTCACTAACCCGAGTTTCTAGCTTATAGAGGTACGGGGATGGCCTTTCTCACTTATAGAGGTCTAAAAAAATACAGCAACTATGTAATGATAAGCATGTAGGCATTATTCGACGTAGATGCTAAAAAAAGAATACAAAAAATCTAACACTAATATTTGGCCATTCGAATAGAATACGAAAAACATAACCAATGATACAAAAACAATGTTAGCTCAGTTATTAATAGGTTCGACTATCGCTTATAGAGGTGCAGGCAAGTAGTAGTCTCAGTTATAGAGGTCCATGAGTGAAAAACGTCTTTCGCTTATAGAGGTTTCTGTTTACCACTTATAAGAGGTTTTATAGACGGTTACAAAGACGGTATACCTGGCAATAGGGATATAGACTATTTTTGGAAAAGTGTTTTAAATTGTGCATAAGTACCTAATATAGTCACAAATACTTATTATTTTTATTTAAATACGACTCAAGCCTTAAAAAATGTATTTTAAATTCCGTTTCAAATTTCGGTCCAAAACGCCAATATTTGTCACGTGACTGGCGTGACGTCAGGCTGTCACAAAGTAGGAGGCTCTGCTTATAAACGCTGGTAAACTGATGAGATGATGAAAAGTTGTTTCTTAGTTGTTGCTATAGTTACATGTAATTTGACGTTTCCAAACAATGAAGCCTTTTTACAGCGTCTGATGCTGTACACCACTACGTGACGTCATGTGCTCTGATTGGTGTTCGTTGTCATGTGACTTGAGACTGATTTAATTACGTTTTATTTATTAAATATTAATTAAATTCCTTAAAAATAAGGAAAAATATAGTGCTTATTAGTATTTCTATCACAGAAACCACCACTTAAGGTAGTTGTCGTGGTTAAGGCACACCGTCAGAAAATTCTTAATTTTTGTATACTTATTAAGGACATGATAATACAATTACCCTGAAAATTTGAAGTCGATCAACCGTATATAATCCGAGATTCAATTAAAAATTGGATAATTAACATTGATTGTATACGATCTCTGTAGTTCTGAACCAGTTTCTCATTTATAAAAAAAGAACTAGCTGTCAGAAACTTTCCAAAAACTGACAGTCTTTCAATGCATTTGTTGTGAGTTTAAAAAAAAATAAAGAAAAATTTTTGACCGTCTAATTATTTATAAATAACGGTTTAAAGTTCAACAATTTATAGAAAAGTATACATGCATATGAATACTGTATGGGTTACGTTTCCACGGGTACAGTCTTGCGTACAAATTATGGATCACTTAGCTACAAGCTAGTATACTTTTATGGCGCGTATAATCTATAACTTTTTGACAATATTGTACCACGACAACTACCTTAACGGTAAAAATTATTTTTTTATTTGAATACAGTCAACATCCCTATTACTCTCAATTAGAGTTCTCACAATATACAGTCCACGTAATTGAACTGCAATAAATGAATGAGATAGTGTTTTGTCGCACAGCCTGTATGCGAATACGCGTTGTGCCGTGAAGCGGTGATCGCGTTGAACGTTTGACGATACCGCGGAATGATTCAGCTGTTTCCACGTGTGATAAAGACATGCATTAACACCAAAGGGTGAAAATGCCTATTAGTGACAGAGGAGACGCTTAATAATGTGTTACTCTACGCATTGTTAGAATAGTTCAATATTTTTAGATACGTAGTACACCTGATGTTAGCTGCCAGACAACCTTGTACACTTTGCATACCGTTAGCTATAAAAAATCACTAATTTTAAAATTTGACTATATATATAACTAGCCGCTACCCGCGGCTCTACGCGCGACAGAGATGAAACACGACATAGCGTCAACCGTATTACGATCTTGCCTCGCAGGGCTGTGCCCCGTTGGACAGCGACAATATCGAGGAGACTTTAAAGAAAAGTTAATCCGCCATTTTGTTTTAGTCGATATTTTGAATTTAAAAGGATGTCACACAGCTTACTGTATTCTGCTTGTCATTTGACAAATTAAATGACAGAAAAATGTTTTGTTAACTTATTCAAATGGAAAAAAAATGGACGAATTCGTTCATTTTTTTCCCATTTGAATAACTTAACAAAAAATGTTTCTGTCATTTAATTTTTAATTTAATTTAATAAAAATAAAAAAATAATGAATTTTGGAAATTTTAATGAGTTTTATAAAGAATGTATAAGTTATTATTATTAGAATACATAAATCAAGAAGTCTGATGAAGCTTTAATAAACAAACCGAAACGTCGCTAATTTGATTATAAATTTTAATTTCCTGATATTTTTAAACTTAAAAAATTATGGATGATAACATTAATATAACATATAAATATTTAATAATGATTTTAAAGATTTATTTTTTAATTTCAGTGTTAATTTGATGATATGTGTGAGTGTCATTAAAAAAGTCAATATTATATTTCTTAGAGTATATATTAGACATGTAGAATAATGATCTATAGGTGTACGCAGTTTACTCAACCCTCGGGTCAAAAAGTAGTTTGTGAACGAAAAAATATTTTTTTGTAATTTTGGGAGAAATTTTTCTTTCTCAAAATAAATATTTATCAATCGCATTAAGGTATCTGGGTCATGGAAAACAGACAACAATTATAGAGGCCAATACAAACATATATATATATAAAAAAACAACAATCTGAAAATATATATATTCTTAAAAATATATCTCTGTATATAGGTCAGCATAGTTATGAAAAATAATGTAACGCCTGTTCATAAAATAATTAATTACAGCGCTAGCGAAAAACGAAACTCTTAAATCCATATTTGTAATACAAACAGCGGCCATCAAATTAGTCGGTCCATACAACATAGTCCATGTCTCTATGTTCATGATTTTAATAGCCAAGCAGCATCCAGTGTTGCCAACTAATTAATTCGCAAATCGTAAGTCGGATTTTTCTTATATCCATTCTTAATTCCATAAATTCGAATGCCTTTGTGTTACCTTTTCACGCCTAAATAGCTCAACAGATTTTCATAAAATTTGGCAAAAAGATAGATTGTCTCCTTAGGAAGTACACAGGCCACATTTTGTTTAAAAAAAAATTGAAGAAAATGGGGGATGAAAGTCCAATTATGAATCTATCATGATATTTCTGGAATTATTATTAATAATAATAATAATAATGATGCGTTTAACGTCCGTTTCTTGAGTTTATGTCATAACAGACGCCATTCGCACCACTACTATTTTCCATTTACCACCTCCCGTTATTTTCTACATTTTTTAAAACTTCAACTTATATAATAGCAATGGGCGAATGAAGGAATTATAGGAAATTAGGATAAGGCAGGTAATTTTTGAACTAGGAGTTTGATAGGTAATCGGCCATGGCCTCAAATAAGGAACCATCTCGATATTTATCTGGAATTAATTGAGGGAAACCATGGAAAACCTCAATTAAGATGGCCGGTTCAGGAATTACCGTTTCTCGGCGAGAGGCAGTAGGAAAAAGTCCTAGCCACATCTGCCCCTGTCGGGAACCGAACCCGTACCTCCCGAATGCGAGTCTAGTGCTGTACCACTACTCTACCCAGCTCGGTATATTTCTGGAACTATTTAACCCACAGACTTAAAACTTGGCTGGCTTTTTTCTTGTGCTAAGAGCCAGTTTTGCAGAAATCGATTTACAAACGAGGTTGCTGAGCGCGTTATAGATAGAAAATTCCCATTTTTGATCTATCAGACCTACAGACTTAAATTCTGGCAAGCACGTTTCTTTTGTTCAGTAGCGATCCGCTAAGAATGAGTTTTGCAAAAATCGAGTTCCACTACTGTTGTTGCTACCGAGTGGGGAGCAGCCCCGTGTGGTAAGCTAGTAATACAATGAAGTCGAAGGCTCCACTACTGTTGTTGCTGCCGTGTTTTATCGCAATCGCGTGCGGTGCTGCGAGTAGCGACAAGTGCATAATACTCTAGATTTTACGATTTTCCCTGAAACCTGGCAACACTGGAGATGTCCTAATTTATATTATGAATGTTGCAGAGAATTCATATTACAGTCAAGATTGAAAAAAATCAGCTACGCAGCAGGATTGATGGTTTATATGAGAAAAAATTCTCTTCTTTCAAGAAATTTTCAATTGTCAAAAAAGAAGACGGTTTAGGTTGTTAGTTTGAGAACAAAAATCAAAATCAAAGCAGTTTTCATACACCAAACATTAATATATAGGGGGTCTAGATTTAAGTTAACATTGGAGCTACGACTTCGGTTAAATGGCTAGTATTACCATTATAGTGGTACGAATTTTGGTCAAAATTTTATAGTGTTTTTTCACTCGAGGTCTCCTGAATTCAAAAAACATGTTTTTGGAAACTGTAATTTTTTTGTCAATTGATATGCAAATGTTAAGAACCTTGTTTCTAAGAAAATTCGACGCAAGCGTAGAAGAAATATGAGCTATACTGCTATTTTTCTTGTTATAATAGTATATTTTTTATAATGGATTATTATGTTCTTCGTTTTTCCAAGAACAATTTGTTAAAAAAAATTCTTCTAAGATTTTAGTTTCGGAATATTTTGAAAATAAAAAAAGCTGTTCTTTTCTTATTTGAAGATCTATCAAAAATAAATTAGTTAGGTAGCTGGCAAGCATGCTTTGTTTAATTTTTACATGTGAAACCATATTACGTAACCATGGAAACGAGTGGTAAATATCATATTTGATACTAGCCGTTACTCGTTTTACCGTGCGCGTTAACAGAAATTTTATTTTATTTATTCTAATATGTCAAACGTGAATATTTTTAAAGTTGGAGTGGCCCTGTCGTCTAATTAACTGGATTTTGTTTCTCTTTCGACTGTAACTCATATAAATTATGGAGGTCACTTATATGTTCGGTACACAATATACCAAAAGCTACCTAATTATAGCAGAAAAATATGCATCATTAATATTATTTTGACAAAACATGTGACGCCCTTTAATATAAATGAAGTTGTTAGAAAATACGTGGGCGTTCTATTTTTTTGCATATTAAGTGCTGCTCCACCGTTTAGAATAGAAAATGAATACATTAAAAAAATGTGTACTCATTAATTTAGATTTGCGAACTTATAAGGCCAACAACTTCTGGGGTACGTTCGAATTAGAAATGGATTAGAGCTAACTTGGAAACAAACTGAATGCATTATCTGGGAGCACACTAGTGCCTCCGCAAAGACAAACCAAAGGAAGCGGGACACGAGCTACCTTTTCGGGAAGCGTTCCGTCGTATTTTAGAACTGTCGTAGCATCGGTCTAGATAATTCTAGAAAGCTGAAATTTTCAGAATAAGACGTCCTTAGCAGACTTATTAAACACACCGACTAGCAATTCTCTAGCTTCTATGGTTTCAGCTAAAAACAAGTAATTAACTGGGTCTAAGAAGATTTATGATAAGATATTGAAGAAAGAAATCGCACTTTATGAAAGCGAGGGAGTAAGAGGTGAAAATCTAACTTTAATCTATGATTATTTGTTACATTTATTTGAAAAATCGATTAATGCTGGATCCGCGCTAGATCCAGCTGGATTTGCTTTAATCTAGCATAAATCCAGCTGATTTGAAAATGTCGCTGGATTGCAATCCCTATAGAGTGCCGAGAGTAATTAAAAGATCTGAGAAGAAGTGAATGTTTAAACAATTTGTAAGCTCTGGTCTTATTCTGTTTTAGCTCAAAATAGATCTTTATTATGTTGAGTCATGTACGCATGTTAATTATTTCACAAAGTCACAAAGGAATCTTAATTCTCACGTGACGATTTAGATACTTTAGATCTCAAATCAGAAACGTGCTACTTGTGACGTCTCGCATATCATCAGTGACAGATTCCATCTTGTTTATAAACACATGTGTGACTATCATATGTTAATATTCAGTAGCGGCGCACGAAAAGGGGCATTTACTGTTTAATACGATCATTATTAGTGTATATGGCACATACACTATTGGCCTCGGTCGGGTCGGAATGCAGGAAATAATTATGCTGTAAATATCATGATATAGGTTTAAAAGAATGGTAGGAGACCTATTAAGCATTTTTGGGTAGGTATTTGAGGCACTGTGAAAATTTGTACAATACCTCTTTAGTAATATCCGAATACAAAAAAACACACCTGGCTGAAGGGTAGCGAGGTTTAACCGATTTTTCCAACATATTGATCGCCTGGCAAGTAAAATGCCTCAACGAAACGATATGTTTTTTTGAATATATCTATTTTTAGTTACCATTCTATTTAAATTAAGTCTTAAGAGCTATTAAGCATTTTGAGCTGGTATTTGAGGCACTGTGAAAATTTGTACAATACCTCTTTACTAATATCAGAATACAAAAACACAGACCTGCCTGAAGGATAGCGGGGCTTAACCGATTGATCAAACATATTGATCGCCTGGCAGGTAAAATGCCCCAACGAAACGATATGTCTTTTTGAATATATCTATTTTTAGTTACCATTCTATTTAAATTAAGTCTTAAGAGCTATTAAGCATTTTGAGCTGGTATTTGAGGCACTGTGAAAATTTGTACAATACCTCTTTACTAATATTAGAATACAAAAACACAGACCTGCCTGAAGGGTAGCGAGGTTTAACCGATTGATCAAACATATTGATCGCCTGGCAGGTAAAATGCCCCAACGAAACGATATGTCTTTTTGAATATATCTATTTTTAGTTACCATTCTATTTAAATTAAGTCTTAAGAGCTATTAAGCATTTTGAGCTGGTATTTGAGGCACTGTGAAAATTCGTACAATACCTCTTTACTAATATCAGAATACAAAAACACAGACCTGCCTGAAGGATAGCGGGGCTTAACCGATTGATCAAACATATTGATCGCCTGGCAGGTAAAATGCCCCAACGAAACGATATGTCTTTTTGAATATATCTATTTTTAGTTACCAATATTATTCTGTTTAAATTTCAACGTGCTTTGAAGATATTTTTTAAGTCATAAGAGCTATTAAGCACTTTTTGGGTAGGTATTTGAGGCACTGTGAAAATTTATATAATAACTCTTTAGTAATATCCGAATACAAAAAGACATAGCCGGCTGAAGGGTAGCGGAGCTTATCTGACTTAACCGATTTTTTAATTTTTGTGCAATAAAAAATCCTTGAGGCATTTTGAAACTTTAATACCTTGAAATTTAGTATTTAAGGAGTTGAAAAATAAAAAGCCAGATTTTTAATCAAGTCACTTAGCCAAGTGTTTGCAAAATGATATTTTTTTAAAACTTAAAAAATATATTAGAAGCAGGCTGAAATTTAAACAGAATAATATTGGCATTTTACCTGCCAGGCGATCAATATGTTTAATAAATCGGTTAAGCCCCGCTATCCTTCAGGCAGGTCTGTGTTTTTGTATACGGGTATTACTAAAGAGTTATTGTACAAATTTTCAGAGTGCCTCAAATACCGACTCAAAATGCTTAATAGCTCTTAAGACTTAATTTAAATAGAATGGTAACTAAAAATAGATACAGTAGAATCCGTTTATTATGACTCCGCCTATATTGACCAACCGCCTATTATGACGTAATTACACAACGAGGTTTGGTTTTCATATAAAATTCTTTGTAACAAAGTCGGATATAATGACTTCGCTTACAGTGACATGTCGCTTATTATGACCCATTTTTAATAAATTTTGTCCGTCTATAGTGACCGACATGATTCTTTACACCTTCGGCAATGTTCGTTGATTCCCGACGACGTTCGGCACGTGGCTTGTTTTTGTTTTGAATCTCAGTGAGTAATTGATAGTTGAACGTCACGCATTGTTTTTAGTGATATCCTATGTAAAAAATGTCATCTCAACGTCGTAAAGCATTTACGATTGAGGAGAAAGGTGAATAATATGCAGATTAGAAAATGGAGAATCAAGCTCATCTCTCGCAGAGGAATTGGGCGTGGGTCATTCGACAATCTCAATGATTTTCAAAAACAAGAACCGGATTAAGCGATCGTTCAATTCAAATGTTTTGAAACCGAAGAGGCTTCGAAGATTGCGCAAGAAAATGTTGATCAAGCGTTAATTCAGTAGTTTAAAATCACGCGAAACAAAGGAATACCCGTCAGCGGCCTAAAAAAAGAAAGTTTTTTTTTCACAAAAATGCTTTGTATGACGTCCGCTTAGTATGACGTGTTTGTCAATTCCCTTCGATGTCATTATAAACGGATTCCACTGTATATTCAAAAAGACAGATCGTTTTGGTGGGGCATTTTACCTGCCAGGCGATCAATATGTTTAATAAATCGGTTAAGCCCCGCTACCCTTCAGGCAGGTCTGTGTTTTTGTATTCGGATATTACTGAAGAGTTATTGTACAAATTTTTAGAGTGCCTCAAATACCTACCCAAAAATACTTAATAGATCATTTATTATAACAGCTGAGGCACAGCCCCAGTTAGCACGAGTCGTTAATCTGCAATATAATAAGTAAGTTCTGACTACAGACATGTACATATAAAATAGAGTGGTGCGGTATGAAGTGTTGAATAGCTACTAATGAAGCTCTATTCTACGCGACTGTTGATTGAAGTCACTACATCTACTATCTGTCTGTCTGTCGGTCGGTCGATCGGTCGGTAGCTCCTCTGTTCTACACACACACACACAATCACACATTGAAGAGTTTGAACCCTAGACCTCGATACGTCATCGTAATAAGTCATAAAAAGATCCAAAGCGCGATGCTATATCGGTTACCTTTTCAAATGAGCTTTTCCACGAAGTACAATAAGACCTCGCTTCACGCGGTCTCTAAAAAAAAGTTAATAAGTAATTAGACAATATATCGCATCCAAAATTATTATTATAATTCAATAATAAATCGCAGGTATTTGGATTAATAATACAAAACAATCGTGTTATTGTTAATCTTGCTATGTTTCGATTACTTTATTAGTGTATTTGCCATAAGGCAACATACACTATTGGCGTCGGTCGGATGGCGGGACCTAGGGGTCGGACCAAAATTTCTCGACGTTTCATAACCTCCTAAACACTTTGGCACCATTTTTAAAAATGTTTATATATATATGTATATATATATATGTATATATATATATATATATATTTATATATATACGTATATATATATATATATATATATATATATATATATATATATATATATATATATATATATATATATATATATATATATATATGTGTGTGCGGGCAATAACTTTCGAAAGAGTTAATTGATTTCAACTAAATTTGGCCCACGTGTTGAAATCCATCACCGCAAGAAGCCTATTTAAAATGGGCGTAATCGGGGCATTTTAAGGGTAGTTTTTAGGGGTTGAAAAATGTTTTTGGGCCCCAAAATACCGAAAAAATTCTCAGAATCGTTTCAAAATTGACATTTAACCCTTTAGGAGCATTTAAAAAGTGGCCCTAAAATTTTAATAAAATCGGCACGACAGAACCGGACTTACAAATTTTATGAAAACACTAGTTTACAAATAGTGAATTATTTACTGAAAGTTGTATATAATTTGGTATAGAGGTTCTATTTATAATAATATTGCAATTAAGAAAAAAAATGTTATTTTAAGGGGTGTATTAAGGAGTAAATTTTTTTATTTTGCCCAAAAACCAACTTAAGCTCGCAAAATAAAGCCACATTGCCTGTATAAGCAAATACACTATATTGTCGGCAGGGTTTTGGCACTGCGACCCGGGTTTTTTAGTCTTCGTCAGGCTCTGAAAAATACCTATATATACAAATTCAATTATACTATAATCAGTAAAAAATATATAAAAAATTTTGTAAATTATTACCATAAGTCATAACTAATAAATGAAATAATCAATCATAGGATTTATGTTTAAAAATTATAATATTGAACACACATTGTATTTAAAATTAATTAAATAATGTTCAAAAAGATTAGTAAAGTTTCAAATTTAGTTATTTTTGCATGAATAATAAAAATTAAAAAACCCGGGTCGCAGTGCCAAAACCCTGCCGACAATATAGTGTATTTAATAATATATACACCCCTTAAAATAACATTTTATTTTTCTTAACTGCAATATTATTATCCATCTAACGTCTACACCGAATTAAATACAGCCTTCAATACAAATTAGTGTTTTCAAAAAATTTGTAAGTCCGGTCCTGTTGAGCCGATTTTATTAAAATTTTAGGGACACTGTTTAAATACTACTAAAGTGTTTAATGTCAATTTTGAAACGATTCTGAGAATTTTTTCGGTATTTTAGGGCCCAGAAACATTTTTCAACCCCTAAAAACTACCCTTAAAATAGCTCGATTACGCCCATTTTAAATAGGCTTCTTGCGGTGATGGATTTCAACACGTGGGCCAAATTTCGTTAAAATCAATTAACTCTTTCGAAAGTTATTGCCCGCACATATATATATATATATATATATATATATATATATATATATATATATATATATATATATATATATATAAACATTTTCAAAAATGGTGCCAAAGTGTTTAGGAGGTTATGAAACGTCGAGAAATTTTGGTCCGACCCCTAGGTCCCGCCATCCGACCGACGCCAATAGTGTATGTTGCCATATGGCAATTATACACTAATAACAGAAAATAAAAAATTCGTCTCTATAACGACATCAATAACACGATTGTTTTGTATTATAAATCCAAATACCTGAGATTTATTATTTAATTATAGTAATAATTTTGGATGCGATATAATGTCTAATAAAAATAAACTTTCAAAAGAAATGATTTACTATATTCATATCCATTTTACTAAATGATTGTTAATATTCATAGGTATTTGGATTGACAAGACTTGTATTATTTAAAAATAATTCTTTAATATTTTCGTACAACGTTTCGTCTCTCTCGAGACTTCTTCAGGTACTATAATTAGAACACAAAAAAAAAAAATAATTAAATAAATATCATTTTTACAAGTCAAGAGTTGTGAAAATATAACTATTAGATAATTTTCAACATAATAAACAATATAAGTAAAATATAATAGTATTATCATCAACAAAGCAAAAATCTTATTACAGAAATTTAAATTATAAGTAAATTCATTATTGTAAAATTTATTTTTTTTTGTAATTAAAATTTTACAATAATGAATTTACTTATAATTTAAATTTCTGTAATAAGATTTTTGCTTTGTTGATGATAATACTATTATATTTTACTTATATTGTTTAATATGTTGAAAATTATCTACTAGTTATATTTTCACAACTCTTGACTTGTAAAAATGATATTTATTTATTTATTTTTTTTTTGTTCTAATTATAGTACCTGAAGAAGTCTCGAGAGAGACGAAACGTTGTATGAAAATATTAAAGAATTATTTATAAATAATACAAGTCTTGTCAATCCAAATACCTATGAATATTAACAATCATTTCAAAAGAAAGATTAATCTCCTTCAAAAAATTAATAAAAAGAGGGAAAATAATGAAATTTTGAGGTCGGTGCCAATTTCATTACTAAAACTTTTTATATATCCACTTTCATTAAAAAAATCAAGATTTCATTATTTTGCTCGTTTTAGTGACTTTTTGAAGGAGATTAATATTTTTTTAACACGCTTTTATTAGCTTCGTCTGTTTGTGACGGAATCTTTGAACGTGAAATTCACCCACTTGAAAACGTCAGATTAAACCGAAACTTGGCACACTTATCAAGGACCGATGACAATACAATAATTTAATAAGTTTGTCCCATTATCCTGACCAGGACTTTCAGGACAAAAAAAAATTGAAAAATTACAGCAAGCAAGCTAACGCGTTCAGTTGTCTAGCCCAAAGTCAAATGCAATATTGTTTTTGTCTTATAATTAATATTAGAATTTAAAAAAACTATATCAACACGCTTTTATGAACTAAAAAATGCAGAATAATTTGACAAAAAAATTAACATTACTGTAAAAAGCGTTGAGCGCTTAATATTGGTAATAAGTTTCGCAGTTACTAGCTAATAGGGTATTTGACTCAATTAAAAATATGTTATAAATTGTTGTCATTCTAATGTATTACGGCGTAAAAAAGCCTATCCACTTTACTTTCAGGATAAAATATGTTTATTTTCTGAAAAAAACTTGAATAAAAATTTAATTTTTCTGAGGTTTTATCATGTGATCGAAAACGCTCTATGACGTCACACTACGGTAAACATCGCAAGTGTTCTATGGTAAACATTACAGAACACGCGGTCATTTGTGATACACATATCGAATTATAGTTTACTAAATACATGAGTTCTGACAATTTGTGGTGTCATCGTGTGATTTTTGAGTGCAATATACATATTTTTCTCGTAAATATTTCAATCTATCAAGTTAACTGCAAAATGGAAAGAAATTTTGTACAAGCGGACAGTGGCAACCTACCCAAAGTAGACGCACTTATGGTTGGATTGTTCTTTAAAAATAACCCTGATTTTTATGCTGCTGAACTGAAAACGTAAAAACGCTAATGTAAGTATTATTTTGAAGTAACTTATTTATAGAAATCACTCGAGAGCTGTACTAAACATTTTAATAAAATCATGTTTTAGGTTATGTTGACATTTTGTACAAATTTGAATGCAAAGTAAAGTAAACAATTTCTTTGGTTTTCCAGGTCTACAAGGGAATGTTATGGAGACGATGCGATTGGCTATGTACAACTGCATCGGGACTCTGGTCTTTTAAAATGTAAAATGTGTCCAGAGCATAAAGTTCCTTTGGAACAGAAACAAACAGTTTTTGTGGAGTTTTTATGGATGTACTTATACATTGGGGCACTATGCAACATTTATGAACCTTAGTTTATATCAAATTCAAGAAAATAAACAAATCTTCATTTACTTACTATATGTCACAAAACACGTGCTTAATGTTTACCGAACTGTGACGTCATGTATCACCTGACTTGCAAATCGCGTTTTGGCGGGTTTTTTTTAATTCAAATTTTTAACACTGAAATTTACCGAAAATACGACAGATTTTCACGAAAATATGAATATATCGTGCATTAAATGTAATACATAATAGTATTAAAACAATTCACAATAGTAGTCAAATACCCTATTGTAAACGTAGAGCTATTATGAAAATTTAAGTAGATAGCACCCCACGCTTGTTACAGTAAAGCTAATTTTGTTGTCAAATTATTTTGCATTTTGTAAAAGCGTGTTGTTTTTTAAACTCTAATTTTTATTTTAAATTTTTTTTTAGAGTATAGTATCGAGTAAAAGAAAATTAGAATCTAGATTTACGAGTTTACACACCATGCTAATTTTGTCAGTTAAAATTGAAAAATGAATCTCTAAAATGAATTGAAATTCATAAGCGCAGCTAAATATACAGCAGTTTTATGAGCTAATCATATAATATCTCTATTTCTCCACCCTACAATAAATCAAATCTATACATATTATGCAGATTGGTAAGCGTTCACGCTGCAGCAAGCTATGCATGTATGATGACCATATTTTTATGTTACATAGGCTGCTCGACAAATGTTGAAAAAAATTCCAGCCAATTGGGCGACAGGACCATTCACCGTTCGTATTCGGGTGGTACCGGGTTCGAATCCCAACAGAGGCAGACGTGGTTGGGACTTTTAGAAGCTTAACTTCTTTAGCGACGTATCTATTTGAAAAAAGTAAGAAATCGAGGGGAAGTAGAACTGCCACATAAAGGGGAAGTTAATTTGTCTTCTAAATTACATGAAACTGACAAGGACAGAAGTTTATAGTGTGTTGCTAAGTATGTGTAAATATTGTTAATTAGTGCCACATAAAAAAAATAAACTTGGGAATAATATTAAAAACTAAAGAAGTTAAAATTCTTATGTGAATTTATGAGGGTGAGGCTTATTATGATTTTTTTCCTATTGTCTCTCGCAGAGAAACGGTAATTCCTGTACCGGTCATCTTGTTGAGGTTTTACATGGTTCCCCGCAATTAAATCCAGATAAATATCGAGATGGCTCCTTATTCGGGGCAATGGCCGATTACCTATCAAACTCCTAGTTCAAAAATTGCCTACCTTATCCTAATTTCCTACGATTCCTTCATTAATTAAGTTTAAATTGTCAAAACGTAGACAATAACGGGAAGTGGTAGAACTTGTTGAGGTTTTACATGGTTTTCCGCAATTAAATCCAGATAAATATCGAGATGGCTCCTTATTCGAAGCAATGGTCGATTACCTATCAAACTCCTAGTTCGAAAATTGCAGATCTTATCATAATTTCCTACGTTTCCTTCATTCGCTCATTGCTATTAATTAAGTTTAAATTGTCAAAACAAGACAATAACGGGTAGTGGTAGATGAAATTGTCCCGATGCACGACAAGTTCAACTTTTTCGAGGTATTTCTTTTCCACGACCTGTGATACTCTCTCCCACATTTTCAAGATCTCCTTTATCTCAGTTATAGAGATAGCCTTCTCCACCTCGTATGTTAGGACACTCGTATGTTGAGGTGCCACTGTATTTATTAGTGCTCATCTAAGATTATGTGTTATGTAACATTTCTAAACGGACACTTTGTTTGACATTTGAGCAAAACATACAGTTTATAATTAAAATCTAGCATGCAGTAAAATGCAAGTACATACTATAAAATGCTAAAGAGCTTTTTAACTCCGGCACACGATTTATGTCATGGCTAGTCTCTCGCATGCTGATACAGACAAACCGACACATAAACATAAGGGACAAATGCCTATACTCTATTCAAAGTGACGAGACAAACTAATAAACTGGCCATTAGAGTTAGTGATGCGCAAAGCAAGACCAAGGACCAAGACTGGGACAGTCTTGGTTTTGGTCTTTGTCATTTCTTTGTGAGAGGGGAAAATCCTTTTTACGAACGTCCAGAGAAGGCAGTCCTGGGTAATGTATAAGTCGGGCTAATGCCCCCCTATCCACTTAGACCCCCCTCGATCTAACCCTTTTATCCCTCCCGCAGCACCCACGATCTGTCGTCCCTTCGCAGGAGGGAGGCTTTAGCTATCGGATAGTTGCGATAGCAATTTCATGTCCTGCTTTCCAATCTTGCTCAGAGTGCAGCATAATACTGCCATAGTTGCCAGCGGTAAGCGTCGTACCCATGTTGCACTTCAGCTCCTTTCTTTTGTGGTCCAAACCCGCCCATTTAGTGCTCACAAGCTTGGCGCTCTCTATTTCTTGTGGGCGCGTTGGACTTGGGCACTACGGTCTTGGTCTTGCGTGTCAAGCCTTGGCTAACTCAGATCTGAACTGGTTCAAAGAACCGACTCCGACAGAAGATCCGTGAGAGCCGACTCACTTTTTTTGAGCCGACGGATCAACGGATCCGCACAACTCAGTGAAACACTTAACACACAGAAGCACATTTTACACTTACGTATCAGTTCTTGCTTTGATGCATCTGCCAGCTCAAATGACTCATGCATCACATGTTTGGCTATGCATTCTTGACTCTATACAGGTCGTGATATGATTGACTGAACTAGGTAACTCAGTGGCAGACTGCAGTAACATACTCAGAACTCGGCTCTTTTTGAACTGGTTCAGTGAGCCGGCTCACTTACGGGATCCAGATGCAAAGATGCAGATCACTAAAAAGACCCGTTTTTCCCATCTCTACTTGGTCTTGATCATCTGACCTGGTACTTACGTTTTTTTTAATAATTTTTTCAAACACTATTATTAAAGGTATAAATTATTCATGGAAGTTATAATTTCTTGCAAATTTGGTCTTGATCTTGCATACTCGGTCTTGGTTTTGGTCTTGTTTGTTCGGTCTTACTAGTTCAAAAATAGTCTTGGACTTGGTCCTGCTTTTTTGCAAAACCAAGACCAATTTTGCTCATCACTAAATCACTAAATTGATCATTTCCGAAAATACAGCCGAAATTTCAAATTCATATTCGAATTAGCAAATTGTTCATTGCGCTATAGTTCATTTTTTTATGTCACTTAAAAACGGATGAACCGATTTTAATAACCACCAGTCCGGTGGCATTCTGCACAAATCGGTTCATAATTGGCAAAGTAATCGTGCAACAAACATACAAAAAAAACATACAGACGAATTGTGTAATTTCATTTTTTTAAGTTGGTTAAAAACAGCACAAACGTGAATTTTGTGACCATAATTCTAATTTTCCCGAGAGTATCGTTACAATCTCAAAGAGCAGTAGCCTTACGAGTAATTACGATTCAGTGACCAAAGTGTATGCGCAGGATGATGGTACATTTGTGATATAAATTAAATTGACAGGTTTGATGTTGATGCAGAGCCGGCGCAGACCTCCAGAGATGATGAACGGTTAACGTCGAAAACTTATAGTCCAAGAGCTTTTAAGCATTTTTAGGTAGGTATTTGACTTTGAGGCACTGTGAACATTTGTACAATAACTCTTTAGTAATATCCGAATACAAAAACACAGACCTGGCTGAAGGGAAGCGAGGCTTAACCGATTTATATAACATATTGATCGCCTGGCAGGTAAAATGCCCCACCGAAACGATCTGTCTTTTTTAATATATCTATTTTTAGATACCAGTATTATTCTGTTTAAAAACGTACCTCAATTAAGTTTTAAGAGCTTTTAAGCATTTTTGGGTAGGTATTTGAGGCACTGTAAAAAATTTTACAATAACTCTTTAGTAATATCTAATTACACAATCAAAGTCCTAGCTGAAGGGTAGCGGGACTTAAACGACTTAACCGCTTTTTAATTTTTTGAGCAATAAAAAATCCTTGAGGCATCTTGAAATTTAAATACAGTACAATCGCGATAATATGAATATGCACTCTTATGAACGACTCAGTAATATGAACATTATTATGAATAGGTTTTTTAATGTATTTTTTTCCTTATTAAAAAAAAAATATTTTTTTTTGTAACACCCGTTATTGTCAAAAAAAATGTTCGCGGGTAAAAGTGCTTAACTGGAACCGCCATGTAAACTAATGTATTTTTGTTTTATATTATGACAATAAAACTCTTTTATATATATATAATATGAACATAATATTTGCAGAGATTCGCTCTACAAAAAAAAGTTTAAGCTTTATTCTCGGAAAACTTTTGAACCAGTAAAAATCACAAGATACCTTTTTTGTAAAGCGTTAAGTTCTCTACAAAAATATGTGTGTCTCATTTTTGTAGATTCATTTGTCCTCAAGTTTTAAAATTTGGAAGAACTAAAGGAGTTTTCCACGTGTTATTTTCCATAAGAAACTATGGTTGGAATGAGAACTATCTTAGAGTTAATATTAAGAGCTCCAATTTTTAGAGAATTTTTTTTTATCAATTTGAAAACGTTTGACACCTTGGGAGCATAGAAATTTGACAATACCCTAATGTACATGTTTCTTGCGAACCTCAATAATATAAACATACCGCTAGTATGAACTTCTCAGGATTTTTTGTGTTCATGTTACCGAGATTGTACTGTACCTTGAAATTTACTATTTATGGAGTTGAAAAATAAAAACGCCAGATTTTTAATAATATAAGATAAAGGGGACAAATCTACGTCTCCATAATGGACTACTTTTGTAATTTATGTACGATTTACTAGAAAAAAGTTGGCATTAATTCTACCAAAAAACACGCATTTTCAATGTCACAGACCTTATTCGTACTTATTTCACATAATAGGGTATTTGACTACTATTGTGAATTGTTTTAATACTATTATTTATTACATTTAATGCACGATATATTCATATTTTCGTGAAAATCTGTCGTATTTTCGGTCACAGTTCGGTAAACATTAAGCACGTGTTTTGTAACATATAGTAAGTAAATGAAGATTTGTTTATTTTCTTGAATTTGATATAAACTAAGGTTTATAAATGGTGCATAGTGCCCCAATGTATAAGTACATCCATAAAAACTCCACAAAAACTGTTTGTTTCTGTTCCAAAGGAACTTTATGCTCTGGACACATTTTACATTTTACTGTGCAAAGACCAGAGTCCCGATGCAGTTGTACATAGCCAATCGCATCGTCTCCATAACATTCCCTTGTAGACCTGGAAAACCAAAGAAATTGTTTACTTTACTTTACATACAATTTGTACAAAATGTCAACATAACCTAAAACATGATTTTATTAAAATGTTTAGTACAGCTCTCGAGTGATTTCTATAAATAAGTTACTTCAAAATAATACTTACATTAGCGTTTTTACGTTTTCAGTTCAGCAGCATAAAAATCAGGGTTATTTTTAAAAGAACAATCCAACCATAAGTGCGTCTACTTTGGGTAGGTTGTCACTGTCCGCTTGTACAAAATTTCTTTCCATTTTGCAGTTAACTTGATAAATTGAAATATTTACGAGAAAAATATGTATATTGCACTCAAAAATCACACGATGACACCACAAATTGTCAGAACTCACGTATTTAGTAAACTATAATTCGATATGTGTATCACAAATGACCGCGTGTTCTGTAATGTTTACCATAGAACACTTGCGATGTTTACCGTAGTGTGACGTCATAGAGCGTTTTCGATCAGATGATAAAACCTCAGAAAAATTAAAATTTTATTCAAGTTTTTTTCAGAAAATAAACATATTTTATCCTGAAAGTAAAGTGGATAGGCTTTTTTACGTCGTAATACATTAGAATGACAACAATTTATAACATATTTTTAATTGAGTCAAATACCCTATTGTTCCATCACAAACCTAAAGTGACTCTTCCTTTTTCGGGAAAGTAAATCTTCAAAATATTTGCAAAATTTAGAGTAACCTTGCAACAGCATTTTTTAGCCTCGCATAAATTCAAAGCGTTCCGACAGTCTTAACGAGACAAAATCAGTCGACTGTTCGCAGTGCTTCAAACAGCTGTAGTCCGACTGACAGGGTCATAGCTTTGGCGTTGTTAAAACATTTCGCGCGTGTACATAAAATGCCTGAGCAATAAATAATGTTGTTTTAGCGCTCATATAATATGAACATGATGTATTTCTTCGCCAAGCAATTCTCGCATACCGACGCATGCGTAAACGTTACCTTTGCTTATATGGAATCTTATCAGTTAGTCAAGCCATTATTCATAATATCCGGAGAGCTAGTGACGATTTTACTAGTATTTCCTCAAACCTGAGTTTTTGTCAGTTCATTAATCCTGATGGACTTACCGACGTATTCCCGACGTGAAATCATGGATATGGACTGGGCTGGAAGGGCCCGGAGCGCTCCCTACAAACCCGGGACCTGAGACTGGATAATGGCAGATGGGATATTTTTCTATTTCATTTCTCTCTAATTGTATGAACGAACTATCTGATCTAGTTTACATTTAGGTCGCAAGAGTTGGAACCTAGCCTGAGATGGCCCCTTATCCTAACTCCCACCTGGCTTGCGGGGCTTACCGCAAGCCAGATGGGGACCCGTGCAGGCTGGTGCCCCACTGGCAAACGCCACCTCGACTATATGGCCAGTCCGACGCTAGGTATGCAAAAAAATAAAAACACTTGAAAATTCTACAAAAATTATTATTAAATTATTTCTCGACAATCATTTCGGGAATATAAAACATATACTCCTTAGTACATGTTTTGTATTCCTGAGAATCCTGAGGTTGGACTTATTGCCCGAAACGATCGTCGAGAAATAATTTCATAATAATTTTTGTAGAATTTTCAAGTGTTTTTATCTAATAATTAATCGTGTTCAAGTGCAACTTATTTAACAAAAAAATAATGTAGCCACAAACATATTTTACAGCAACTTTTGTAAATATTTCGCTACTAATTCGATGTTAAATCCGTTTGAGACAAAAAACAACTTGGATCCATTTTGAAAAAATAAAAATAGATGTTTCCTACCTTAAAACTCGTCAACAGCGCGATCGAACACCTCAGCATCAGAATTTGCCTCAATTTCTGAAATTTGAAAAAAAAATTGGTGTTAAAAAATATGTTCCGATAATACTCGCCACGGTTCTAAAAGGTTCTGAAGTTAGTCACAAACCGCGTCGCAAATGCATATTTTATACAGCCGTCCTGGTTGTTTTGTGGAAAAGGAAGACTCCCACCACCTCCCAGTTACCGGCACAGAACGTGCGCTCGTTGGTGATTGGTTATCGCTGGTTGTCGTGTCACTTGTAGCTTTCCTGCTATAAAGTACAGTCCAGGACGCTATTGTTAAGTTATTTCTTTGATTGTTCATTGATCAAGATGCCTAATACAGTTTTGCATAGACAAGCTCGAAAAATAAATTTTTGGATGACTTTATGCAAGATATTAGACCTTTAGATTAAAGAAAAATTAAAAATAATAATATAGCGCAAGTTTGTAGTTTTTCAATCGACTATACCTACGCAAACCTCCTTTTGCATCTAACTTCCGAGCCTTTTAGATCCATGGAACGTACTATACCGCAGGGAGGATACACGGAGCGGGATAAAGGAGATTTTAGTGGGTATGGGGCTTGCCCGAATCCCACACTACCCAGGCCTTCCTGGGGTGTATGTAAATGCATTTCCTCCTCGACAAAAAAAAACACTATCATGAACATAAAAACCGCATCTGGCAGCTAAGACCGGGGACAATGCGTGGATGGACGCGGTCAAAGATGTCAAAACAGAGGTGTCACTAAATAGAATCCCTCATGTTTGAAATTTTCTGAGCGATAAGTTCAGATGACCTTGAGCACAAAAAGTCTAGCATTTCGTACTCGGGACAAGCCTCGTCTGGCAAATGATTGAATATGTAGAAACCCATAATTTTTATTTTAAACAATTCACTTTTTTGATATAACAACCGTAAAAACGTTACGTTTTGGTAGATAATTTGACATTTATCATTACACATTTTTCGTCGGCGTTCCAGAATACTGTTCCCCAAGTACGGGCCACCAAACTTACGAAAACTTGACCTCAAATATAAACTGCACAGTTTTTATGCATGGAACGGGTATGCTTTAGATACCCGTCCCATGCATAAAATTAAGTATTATTTTGAAACCGTACAATAGATGCCGCAGCAGAATGTTCAATGAGGTTATCTAGCTATATTGTTAAATAAGCAAAGATACGAAGTCGAGGGCTATATCACAGGTAATATTGCATATTTAGTTTTTATGATGATAAAACATCACTTAAATAGTATATTACACCGTAAGAGCAGAAAGTTGAAATTCCTGCACTGCGCATAACATGATATCCGAGGCGACGTTTTTCTTTTAAACAAAAGGTAGCCAATGCCTTCCTTAGGATGCAAACTATCTCCTTGTCAAATTTTATCAAAATCTGTGATTGAACCTAAATTTTGGGAGGATGTTTGATATGCAAATATGAAGTAGTCTATTGTTTTTGAAAAAAATTGACGCAAGCGCAAAAGATATATGAGGGACAGAATTGACTTGGATGGTTTAATAAATATGTACTATGCTCTCGCTTATAGCCATATTTCTTATAACATTGAAAGTTGGGGCATTGTGGGGAACACAAATAGAGTATTCATTGCTCAAAAGAGAATCTTAAGACTAATCTTTAAACTAAAATCTTCAGATAGTTGTAGGCCAATTTTTGCGAATTGCAATATTCTGACCTTTGTGTGTATTTTAATTTTAAAAGCGGTCGTCTATGTGAAACAAAATATTGCTTCTTTTCTGAAACATGATGAAGTTCATAATTACGCCACTCGGAATGGAAATAACTTGGTAATTCCGAAGCACAATAGGGCTAAGTATTGCAATTCACCAAATTATAACTTTATTAATTTATATAATAAGCTACCACAAAATCTCAAAGATATTAACAATATAAATACATTTAAATTTGAAACTAAGAAATCCTTATTAGAAAAAGTTTTTTATTCTCTTAAGGAATATTTAAATTGTTAATTTATTTTATACTTTGACTGATAATATGTACATTTGTATTAACACATTATCAATAAATATGTTATTACGTTATAATTTATAATGTTATTTTTAGTGTTATAATATTATATTTTTATAACGGATTATTAGTGTTGATCCAATAGAATGTCACAAGAAATAAGTTTTACTAATATTACGCTAGTGGCCAACGTTTCGAAAAATTTATTTTTCGTCTTTAGGGTCTCGAACTGGTTAAATAGTGATAAACTGACCAGTTTAAAGCCCTGAAGATGACAATAATTTTTCGAAACGTTGGCCACTAACGTAACATTGATAAAGCTTATATCTTGATCCTCAACCAAACCTTCCTTCACCGCAATTGAAAATTCAACATTTTAGACATAACATAGTTTGCATCTGAGGTACAGATATTTAGGTACTTTGTCTGTAACATATCAATACACATAAATAACCGATTTGATTTGACGTGGCCTTAACTACCATCATTCAGATGAATTATGTGATACTTGAATAACATTTTCTCATTATTATACCTGAAATATGTGTACAGGGTCGGACTAGGTTAATGTTATTAGGCATGCATATAATATACCTACTCATTTTTTTAACGTACAAATATACCAAAATTGCAGAGACTGGAACAGTTCAAATTATTGATTAATAGGTAATTTGCTGTTTGTGATTTTTTCTATACCATAAATGTAAACATTCATAGCATCTTTCTTACTTAAGGTTACTGTTTACCAGTTGTTCACTATGTTCCCTTTTTCACCCGCATGTAAAATCGAGATGGTTTCTTATTTGAGGCCATGGCCGATTACCTATCAAACTCCTAGTTCAAAAATTATCTACCTGATTCTAATTTCCTATAATTCCTTCATTCGCCGATTGCTATTACATAAGTTAAAGTTGTAAATAATGTAGAAAATAACGGGAAGTGGTACATGAAAAAAAATGGTGATGGTGCGAATGGCGTCTGTTAAGACATAAAGTCGAGAAACGGACGTTAAACGCATTATTATTATTATTATTACTAATTCTTCAAAATAAACTAGAAATATGCACCATTCTTTCAATATGACACTTAGCCAAGTTTGTGTAACTTATTTGACTTAAATAAACGATTTATATTTAGATATATACGAGAAAATTAGCATATTTAGTTTTACACAAATTTTTGTACAGAAAAAATTAAATTTGAAAAAATTATTGAGCAGGCCAGTATTTTTAACATAAAAACACGAAAACTTAAAAATGATGATTTGTCTTCTCGTAATTCGAAATCTCGTGACGTGCTGTAAAGAAATATTGACGGATATCACGTTTTTTATTGGATTTTTTGGGCAAAAGTAAGTGTTTTTTTTGAATTTTTAAGCAACAAGCATAATTTTGTGTAGATTAATGCTTCATCGTAGCTAATAAAAACAGTAATAAAATGAATTTTGCGACGACAATTCGAAATTTCCCGAGAGTATATTTGAAGCTTTTGAAAGTACAGTAAAACCTCGCTTAAAGTTACTCCGCATAACACTATTTCAATATTACGCGTTTTCTAAAAAAAAAATTACCCACTATAACGTAAATTGTGGATCAGTTTATACAAAATGATTCAAATGTTGATAGAAATTCAATGG
Organism: Venustoraphidia nigricollis; assembly: GCA_034508555.1. Classification (NCBI taxonomy): domain Eukaryota; kingdom Metazoa; phylum Arthropoda; class Insecta; order Raphidioptera; family Raphidiidae; genus Venustoraphidia; species Venustoraphidia nigricollis. The sequence continues at coordinate 2,635,653 of JAVRKA010000046.1, forward strand.
CATTAATGCAATATCTTGCTATCGACAACAGCTTGCTGAACGAAACAGAAAAAGGCAAACGACATTAGATGACTTTTTTTGCAAAAAACAAAATATGTCAAATGAAAAACCTTCCTCATCACAAACATAACTTCTGACTCGAAATTTTATCTGATTTTCCTAAATGTTTTAAGAACAAAAATCCGATATTAGCAATAAATAAATACGTAATTAATATGATAAAAAAGTATTTAACAATAAATATTACAACATTAAACCAAAAAACAAACACTTATTCGTGGTTCTGTTTCCCTTATGCCGATTATCTACGTATTAAGGCTGTCGGAACGCTCTGAATTTTGTTTGTGCTGAGACCCAGCGGTAAGGGGCGAGGTAGGCAAAAGATATATTGTGGTTGTGACCTTCTTTAGCGCTGTCTCGCTCAAATCATCCGTAGGTACGTTTCAATTTTTGGCTGGTGCCAACTACGAAGCTAAAAAATGTTATTGCAAGGGTGCCGCTGTCAATTGATTACTCTAATTTTTGGAAATATTTTGAAGATTTAAAAAACTTTTCCGAAAAAGGAAAAGTCACTTTAGGTTTGTGATGGAACAGTTTTGTGAAATAAGTACGAATAAGGCCGTAGTGTGACATTGAAAACGTGTGTTTTTTTAGCACAATTAATGCCAACTTTTTTCTTGTAAATCGTACATAAATTACAAAAGTAGTCCATTAGAGACCTAGATCTGTCCTTTATCTTCCATATAGAGAAAGAATTTTTGCAGAATGTTGACGAATAATCAGTTGACAGCCGAAGCTTTATTTTTGGCTTAAATTCAGAGCGTTCGGACAGCCTCAAGATGATCTCGCTTTGCGCTGTTTCGTATAACGTAGGATCTTATTGGAACGTATCTCTCGCGGTAAGCGGGGTCTTACTGTATAATATAAGGGTTTCTAATGAATCTATTAAACCTTTTAACAAAACTGAGTTGGTAAAAATTAAGTAATTAAAAAATTACGATCAAACCCAAACACAACAATTAGAAATTGTCAACAAAATAGAATGACAATAATTTCTAGAAGTGCCTGTTTGTATTTTGTAAATCTCAAAATAACAACTTTTTACTAAATACATATTATGAAACGGTACGTATATCAAAAAAACAATTTTTAAAATCTTTGCGCCTGTCTCCAAAGCGGCTGGACCGATTTTGACTAGACTTTCACTGGCAGATAGCTGATGTTATAAGAAGTAACTTAGGCTACTAATATTTTAGATTAGCTGACGTCGTCTGCGTTGTTCATTATATTAAACGCAGTCGAAGCCGCGGGTATCAGCTAGTAATAAATATTATTTTTATATAGTATTTCTAAGGTTCAAGCCTGGCGATCTGAACACGTGCTACCAGCTTTGCTGTATTTTATTGCACAGAAAATTATAGGTGCAATATAACGGATAATATACGAGCTTGTAGAAAATTTAAATAAAATATGTTTTATATTATGGTGCAACTCTTTTTTTATATACCTAAGTAACTTATGAAAACAGTAATTTTAGTATCAACCAAATTAACAGAGAATTTTTTCGAAAAATAATCGATCAAATGCAACCTATAAACTTGCACAATTAAGAAATAGGACCACATTTTAGAGGTGAACTACTAAATAAATTTATTAACTCGGATATCTCAAGGGACGAAACTAAAGCATCATATATTTGTTATCGGTTGAACCCAATTTTAGGATAAACTAGTTTTTCCTAGGCCTAACTACCTACGCGCGATTGGATTAACCAGTTTAGCCTAGCCAAAACTAGCTTTACCCAGGCATGATAGGATTTACTTGTTTTGCCTAGGCTTACAGAACACGTGTTAAAAGAGTGCATCCGATTCAAGGCACAAGACAAAAAGCCATGCTACGATCCCAAGAGAACTGGAAAGCAGGAAATGATTATGCTGTGAATATCATGGAAGGTCTAAGCTCTAAAGGAAGAAGAAACATCTCCTTCTTCTTCTTCTTTCAGTTGTTCCATAATCTTCCCGGCATACCAGTTCTTCTGGGATCGTAGCATGGTCGGTCGGGACAAAGTAACCAGCAGTAAACGATGTCCCCATGTTCTCTTCAGTTTTTTCGGTGTACCTTAAAGCAAATGCAACCATGCTACGATCCTAAGAGAACTGGAAAGCAGGAAATGATTATGCTGTGAATATCATGGAAGGGGTCTAAGCTCTAAAAGAAGAAGAAACGTCTCCTTCCTCTTCTTCTTTTTCTTTCAGTTGCTCCATAATCTTTCCGGCATACCGGTTCTCCTGGGATCGTAGCATGGTCGGAACAGTAAACGATGTCCCCATGTTCTCTTCAGTTTTTCTCGGCGTACCTTAAAGCAAATGCATTATATCAACACACGTTCCGCAATCTCCTCTTCTTCTAAGTAGACTAAACATTCTGCAATCTCCGCCAGTCCAAATATGTGTAGATAGTTACGTGCTAATTGACCTACCCGTGCTTTCTGTTTACCCAACCATGCAGGTCCTGAATCCGTCGGTAGATCCATCGTCCTTTGGTGGTTGCATTCCATCTGTTTTGCCAGTTTTCCATAGTCTCGTTTCGATCTATTCTTTCTTCCGTTGTTGCTGTACCCTCAATCACGTTTTCTCCCTAGTAAGCAGATCTAGAGGTGGTAGTCCAGCTATGACCTGTGCTGCATCCTCTAAGACTTTTTTTTTTGAGAGGGGGAAATTCTTTTTACAAACACTCATGACGTAGTGTGGGACTCGGACCAAGGCACCATACCCACTAAAACCTCCTCTGTTTCATCCATATTGCCACACTGGAATCGCTTTACAATCAGGTTGATTCGCTGGAAGAAGATTTGCTACTGACTATCTCTTCTCCATCCCTCATCCTTCTCATTATTTTATTCATCAGTCCACTTACTGCCTTCCAAGCTGGTAGTCCAGCTATGACCAGTGCTGCGTCCTCTGAGACTAGTTGGTCTATATCGCGCCTAATTAAAACTAGTTTGCGTTAAGAAAAAACTAGTTTATTCCGGAATCGGGCTGGACGGAATTACATTTCGTCTGCTGATTTGAAGCTACTTACGTAACTTAAATATCATCCAATCTTCGTTTAACATTAGCATCAGTCCACTTACTGCCTTCCAAGCTGGTAGTCCAGCTATGACCAGTGTCGCATCCTCTGAAACTAGTTGGTCCATATTGCGCCTAGTTAAAACAAGTTTTCCCTAAGAAAAAACTGATTTATTCCAGAATCGGGTTGGACGGTTAACATATACGTGAATAACATTTCGTCTGCTGATTTGTAGCTACTTATATAACTTAAAAATCATCCAATCTTCGTTGAAAATTAGCATCAGTCCACTTACTATCTTCCAAGTTCAGCTATGACCAGTGCTGCATCCTCTGACACTAGTTAAAACTAGTTTGCGTTAAGAAAAAACTAGTTTATTCCAGAATCGGATTGATCGATAACATATACCGTAAATGACATTTCGTCTGGTGATTTGTAGCTACTTACGTAACTTAAATATCATCCAATCTTCGTTGAACATTAGCATCAGTCCACTTACTGCCTTCCAAGCTGCAGTCCAATTATGATCAGTGTTGCATCCTACGAGACTAGTTGGTCCATATCGCGCCTAGTTAAAACTAGTTTGCGATAAGAAAAAACTAGTTTATTCCAGAATTTGATCGATAACATATACCGTAAATGGCATTTCGTCTGCTGATTTGTAGCTACTTACGTAACTTAAATATCATCCAATCTTCGTTGAAAATTAGCATCAGTCCACATACTACCTTCCAAGCTGGTAGTTCAGCTATGACCAGTGCTGCATCCTCTGACACTAGTTGGTCCATATCGCGCGTAGTTAAAACTAGTTTGCGTTAAGAAAAAACTAGTTTATTCCAGAATCGGATTTGATCGATAACAAATACCGTAAATGACATTTCGTCTGCTGATTTGTAGCGACTTAGATAACTTAAATATCATCCAATCTTCGTTGAACATTAGGGCAAAAGGTTCTAATCACTTACAAAACAAATATCACTGTCTGACTTGGAATCAGTCAGTTTTGTAGTAACACGTGTAAAAGGGAATGATATAGCAACCCCTTTCTAGATAGACACCATGTCAAAATGCACTGACAATAATAGATATTTTGTGACTGAAAGTGCATTGCCGAGATTTATGCAAATGCTGAAGAGCTAGCCGAAAAAAAAGAGTGAGTGGAACCTTTACGCGTAATTGAAGTAAAACATTTTTTAACACATTGATTGCCACATAATTTTTCAAGATTCTGGTCTAAATTCGAAATCATGTTATATATTATTAAAACTTTAATAATAGTACATAGTAATAGTCAAAAAGCTTAAGAAATAATTTTTCGTTAATGTTTAATTGTATTTTCTGTTCATTTAAGCCAAACCTGATTTTTTTATTCTTTTACCTGAGGCCATCTATTTATGCTACGAGTTTTCTCGTAGCTGTACAAATATGGCAAGTAATGAAGGGCCAAGATAACTCGTAGTAGGCGTCCTGGGCAAATAAACAGCCTACGAGATATCTCGTAGTTGGCAGTCAACGTGATAATCACTCGCATTATTTTTTTAAAAATTAAATGATTACTTAATTCTAAAAACGATTAAATCAGGTATTGTCACCGTGAATAGGTACGTATATGTGCCCAAATTTCAAACCGATTGAATATGTGACTTCCGCCATGTTGGATTTATAATGACGTTATATAGCTTATCGTTTTCCGCTCGTCATTTGATCATGTCAATAACTATTATTGGTCAGTGTTATTAAATAACTATTTTTGGTCACTGTTATAAATAACTGTAACTGGCCACTGTTCCTAAATAACTGTTATTGGTCACTGCCACACCCACGGATAATAATAATAATTGTTTATCTATGAATGATGTACTATTCTTGAAAACATTCGTATCACTTTACTACCTTACCTACAAAAGCCAACAATTGAGACGTGCCGATGATTTGAGCGAGACAGAGCTACTAGTAGAAGAGCTATTAAGCATATTTCGGTAGATGTTTGAGGCACTGTGAAAATTTGTTTAATAACTCTTTGGTAATATCCGAATAAAAAAACACAGACCTATTGAAGGGTAGCCGGGTTTAACCGATTTTTAAATTTTTGCGCAAAAAAAATCCTTGAGGCACTTTGAAATTTTAATACCTTGAAATTTAGTATTTAAGGAGTTGAAAAATAAAAAAGGCTAGATTTTTTAATTTTACTCAGGTGTTTGCAAAGTTATATTTTTAAGATTTAAAAAGGATATTTGAGGCACGTTGGAATTTAACAGAATAATTTTGGTAATTAAAAATAGATATATTCAAAAAGACATATCGTTTTCGTGGGGCATTTTACCTGCCAGGCGATCAATATGTTTGATTGGTTAAGCCCCGCTACCTTTCAGCCAGGTCTGTGTTTTTGTATTCAAATATTACTAAAGAGTTATTGTACAAATTTTCACAGTGCCTCAAATACCTACCCAAAAATGCCTCATAGTTCTTGGACTATAAAGAATGTCACATCCACAGTATGTCTTTTGCCTACCTCGTCTCTTACCGCTGCCCCTGAACACAAACTGTGTGAAAGTGATCCAACACTGTAAAGGCTGTCGGAACGCTCTGAATTTAAGCCAAAAATAGGGCTTCAGTTAATAACTGATTGTAGACTTATTCGTCAAAATTTTGCAAAAAATTCTGTCTCTATAAGGAAGATAAAGGACAAATCTAGGTCTCTAATGGACTACTTTTCTAATTTATGTACGATTTACTAGAAAAAAGTTCGCATTGATTGTGCCAAAAAAAACATACTTTTTCGATGTCACACTACGACCTTATTCGTACTTATTTAACAAAATTGTTCCATCCCAAACCTAAAGTGTCTTTTCCTTTTTCGGAAAAGTTTTTTAAATATTTCCAAAAATTAGAGTAATCAACTGACAGCGGCACCCTTGCTACAGCATTTTTTAGCCTCGTAGTTGGCACCAGCCAAAAATTGAAACGTGCGGATGATTAGAGCGAGACAGAGCTAAAGAAGGTCACACCCACGATATGTCTTTTGCCTACCTCGTCTCTTACCGCTGCCCCTGAGCACAAACTGTGTCAAAGTGATCCAAAACTGTTAATTTCATGAATAAAGAAAGACTGTATAGCGCTTCAGCGGCGACAAATACGAGTGCCGTTAAACAACACAACAATAATATCTGCGAGTGACATTAGCAGGCAGCGACTTGGTGTTGTAATAAACGACAGTTTGATACGTTAAATGATGTGAGCTCGGCGAAGACAATGTCTGTGACAGTAGGCCTCATCAACTATAGTTCGCACCGCCATCATCATCACATCGGAGCCTGCTTAGCTCTTTATCTATACCGAGATAATGTACACATATAGCTCCGAACATTAACGTCATAAAGCCACTCTCACATCGGAGCAAAGAACCGACATAAAAATTATTTGATTGATTGTCCATGAAACTCTAATTGCCAGTGGTATTTTTTGCATGTACCTCCTAGAGATGGGAAAAACGGGTCTTTTTAGTGATGTGCATCTTTGCATCTGGATCCCGTATGTGAGCCGGCTCACTGAACCGGTTCAACAAGAGCCGAGTTCTGAATATGTTACTGCAGTCTGCCACTGAGTTACCTAGTTCAGTCAATCATATCACGACCTGTTTAGAATCAAGAATGCATAGCCAAACATGTGATGCATGAGTCATTTGAGCTGACAGATGTATCAAAGCAAGAATTGATACGTAAGTGTAAAATGTGCTTCTGTGTGTTAAGTGTTTCACTGAGTTATGCGTTATCCGTTGATCCGTCGGCTCAAAAAAAAGTGAGTCGGCTCTCACGGATCTTCTGTCGGAGTCGGCTCTTTGAACCGGTTCAGATCTGAGTTACCCAACTCTAGTATCCCCTATAAAATAGTTGCATTTTACTTCATTTCCAAGTTTTTGACAGTCCACTTGTAAGTGTCTAGAGGTCATAAAAACAAACTGACAGGTAAACAATACAGTGACCATTAAAAAACATAAATATGCTAAGCAATTTTAAAAATAAATTAAAACAGTTTTTGATACAAGAATCTTATTATAGTATTAATGATTTTATTTTTTAAGTATATATGTTTTATGTTTATGATGACAATGTCAATCATGTACTGGTTTTTTCCGTACATTCGGCAATAAATAAATAAAAAAACCCGGGTCGCAGTGCCAAAACCCTGCCGACAATATAGTGTATTTGCTATACAGGCAGTGTGACTTTATTATGCGAGCTTAAGTTGGTTTTTGGGCAAAATAAAAAATTTTACTCCTTAATACACCCCTTAAAATAACATTTTTTTTTCTTAATTGCAATATTATTATCAATCGAACCTATATACCAAATTATATACACCTTTCAGTAAAAAATTCCCTATCTGCAAAATAGTGTTTTCACAAAATTTGTAAATCCGGTCCTGTCGGGCCGATTTTATTAAAATTTTAAGGACACATTTTAATTACTACTAGAGGGTTAAATTTCAATTTTGAAACGATTCGGAGAATTTTTTTGGTGTTTTGGGGCCCAAAAACAATTTTCAACCCCTAAAAACTACCCTTAAAATGACCCGATTAGACCCATTTTAAATAGGCTTCTTGCGGTGATGGATTTCAACGCGTGGGCCAAATTTAGTTGAAATCAATTAACTCTTTCGAAAGTTATTGCCCGCACACATATATATATATATATATACGTATATATATACGTATATATATACGTATATATATACGTATATATATATATATATATATATAAATATATATACATATATATATAAACATTTTTAAAAATGGTGCCAACGTGTTTAGGAGGTTATGAAACGTCGAGAAATTTTGGTCCGACCCCTAGGTCCCGCCATCCGAGCGACGCCAATAGTGTATGTTGCCATATGGCAAATACACTAATAATAATAATAATAATGCGTTTAACGTCCGTTTCTCGACTTTATGTCATAACAGACGCCATTCGCACCATTACTATTTTCCATTTACCACACTTCCCGTTATTTTTCTACATTTCTAAAACTTCAACTTACGTAATAGCAATTGGCAAATGAAGGAATTCTAGGAAATTAGGATAAGGTAGGCAATTTTTGAACTAGGAGTTTGATAGGAAATCGGCCATGGCCTCAAATAAGGAACCATCTCGATATTTATCTGGAATTAATTAAGGGAAACCATGGAAAACCTCAATCAAGATGGCCGGTACAGAAATTACCTTTTCTCGGCGAGAGGCAGTAGGAAAAAATCCCAGCCACATCTGCCCCCGCCGGGATTCGAACCCGGACTTCCCGAATGCGAGTCTAGTGCTGTCACCACTACTCTACCCAGCTCGGTGTTTCTTCCAATTAATTTTCGTAACAATTCTTAACTGTAATCGTTTCATTTAAAAAATTAGCGAATCCATCAACGACATAAAAAAAATCAATACACGACATCTGAGAGCACATTTCCCTCGACACGTCACAAATCAAGGGGTTACGTAAACATTATTTTATAACACGTGAAAGATCCCCCAGGACTACTTATTCTGACATAACTCACTGACAATGTACCTACAATGAGCATCGTCAGACGAGGAGAATTTGTGAAATTCAATTACAGATCCGCAGACTTGCAGTAATTTTTCTGTACATCCCCCACATGAAATATGACAGATGTATGAATGAACGTATATACGGGTATTCCCCACAGACTTTTACTACGTACAGGTTAACCAACGTCATAAGTATAAATCAAAATGCCGCTAAACAACATCACTTCAAAACAAATGATCTAATTATTTAATCAAATAATGTATATAAATAAAAATTAAATGTTGTTCGTTGTTAATAGGGTTGGGTTGCCATCCGTCCGGGTTTCCCCGGATTTGTCCTAGTTTAGAGGGCATCCAGGGAGCGTCCGGGCGGGGCTTTATTTGTAGTCCGGGTTTAAAAATTTAAGAATAAAAAAATTCTAACTGATTATTAAAACAATTTATAACAAACTGTAATAACATTCTGTTTTGTTAGGTACATTTAAAATGATGTTAAAAGATAAGAAAATTTAATTTTAAGGTTTGAAAATAAATAAAAAGGTGATTTATGACATTTTCAACTGTTTTTTATTACACTGACTATGTTTAAAAAAACCTGTTGACATGTCCGGGTTCTGGGCTCTAAAATCCAGGGTTTTCACGCGTCTTGTCCTCATTGCCAAATTTTAGGGATGGCAACCCTAATTAAGAGCACTATCCTGAACATAAAAATCGCAGCCTGGCAGCTGAGACTGGGGACAATGCGTGGGTGGACGCGGTCAAAGATGTCAAACTAGAGGTAAATTTGTAAATTCGCTCCTGCTGAACATATGTTATTAACATTTTAGGGACATTTTCTAATTGCGACTAAAAGGGTTAAATTTAAGTTTGGAAATGATTCTCAGGATTTTTCCCGTATTTTGGGCACAAAAACAATTTTCAACCTCTAAAACCACTCTTAAAATGACCGGATTAAGCCCATTTTGAATAGGCTTCGAACGATGATCGATTTCAATATGTGAGCCAAACTTCGTTAAAATCAATTAGCTCCTTCGAAAGTTAATGCGTGCACACACATACACACTCATATACAGTGGAACCTCGAAAAGTTAAAATCCAAGGGAAACGTTAAAAAATTTAAGTTATCGAGTTTTTATCGAGATTTGAAGTTAGAGAGGTTTTTAACTTACCGAGGTTTGTGGGTTTTATAGAGGATGTATTTAGTTCAATAGAGGTTATATAAATTTTTTATAAATTCATTTAGAATCATTTATTTATTTATTTAAACAATCAATTATTTAAACAAAGAAATCAGTAAAGCGAAAGTGGAAGACTAAAGTGAAAATTAATTAAGTTCTTGGCAAAACCTTTTGTTTGGATGATGACTCACTGATAATACTTTAACTTATGGAGGTCACCAAAATATTATTTTAAGTTATCGAGGGCGATATTCAGAATATTTGTTTAAGTTACCGAGGTTTTGTGGTTTAAGTAACGGAGGTTATATGCTTTTAGGGGAAGGGAATTCAAAAAATTTTTAACTTATAGAGGTTTTTAACTTATCGAGGTTTAACTTATCCAGGTTCTACTGTATGTATATTTCCAAAAATGGTGCCAAGCTACTTAGAATGATGTGTTATATCGAGAAATATTGGTCCGCCATTCGACCGACGCCAATAGTGTATGTGCCATATGATTAAAAATCCCCGTTATATTAATGAAATTAATTAGTAGGTATATAAAATTAAAAAAATAAAATTGATTGAATAATGACGCAATTAAAATTTCTTAATGAAATAAACAGTCAACGGCAAATTAATTAGAAAAGCGCATAGTTTTAAAGGCCTGCCAATATAATTAACACTCCAAATAATCAAATTATTTCAGTCGAAAGAACTAACCTAATTTATAATACGCCACCAACTGAGACGTGTGGTGCGAACGTACAATTTTATGGCAATTACACATATTGTCCGAGAGCTGTTAGCTATTTTTGGGTACGTATTTGAGACACTATGAAAATTTGTACAATACCATTTTAGTAATATCCGAATACAAAAACACAGACCTGAAGGGTAGCGGGGCTTAACCGACCCTCAAATTTTTAATCACGATTTATCAAACATACTGATCGCATGGCAGGTAAAATGTCCCACCGAAACGACCTGTCTTTTTCAATATATCTATTTTTAGTTACTATTCTGTTTAAATTTCAACGTGCTTCAAATATATTTTTAAAATTTTTCAAAAATATAATTTTGCAAACACCCAGCTAAGTTATAGACCCGATTAATAATCTGGCTTTTTTTATTTTTCAGCTCCTTAAATACTAAATCTCAAGATATTAAAATTCAGAATGTCTCAAGGGCTTTTTATTGCGAAAAACAGATTGCTAATTTAAAAATTTGAGGATCTGTTAAGCCCCGCTACCCTTCAGGGAGGTCTGTGTTTTTGTATTCGGATATTACTAAAGAGGTATTGTACAAATTTTCAGTGTCTTAACCCTTCAATTCCCATGTCCAAGTTAATAAAGATTTTTGGTTTCTTTTTAAATAAAATACCTTATATACATTTGGTTATGACAAGAAAAAATATAAATAAAAAATAAACTACCCCAATTTTCTTTTATGGGGGTGTCACCTGCAGGTGACACTGGGCGTTGTGAAATTAAGACTTTGAAGCAGACACAGATTGTTTCTTATTGTTACGATAAGAATAAAACGTTAGAATTTATAACTATATTTATTTATATTTAGATATATCAGTTTCTTTATAATAAAAATATTTTATCTGAAAGAAACAAAACACTTTTCTATTCTAATATCATAAAGCTAAAGAGTTTGTTTGTTTGTTTGGTTGTTTGAGCGCGGTAATCTCAGGAAATACTGGTTTGAATTGAAAAATTATTTTTTTGTTGGATAGTCCATTTATCGAGGAAGGCTATAGGCTACACAATATCAAGCTACAGCCAGTAGGAACGGAGCATCAATGAAAAATGTTGAAAAAACGGGAAAAATTATTCCTTTTGAGAGCTTTCGTTGCGGCGTAAACGGCTATTATAACGCCCAGTGTCACCCGTAGGTGACTCGGCATATTTACAACGTCGTAAAAAACGTGTTCAAAGTTATTTTTACCTATAAAAAAATTTGTGCAATAGCTTATTTATTTATTTATTACACACAATAAGAAAAAATAACAATAGTTACGGTTTAGGCATTTTTATTTCACTTTTTATCGCAAGAGATTACACAAACACAGGCTGCTCGAATTTCGTGCGAAACATCTGATTATATTTGACAGATGACATTTGGCTAGTGCTGTTAGAAAAAAAATTATAATAGTTTTACTTATTGGCTTTGCAGCAATGGTAGTGGAATTAAATAATAAAATCTCCGTGTGGTAGAAAAAAAATATTAAACTTCTGTCGCCTACAAGTGACACTGGGAATTGAAGGGTTAAATACCTAAAAATGTCTCACAGCTCTCCTACTATACTAGGTACTATATGTATTAAATAATTAATTTATGTGTATGAAAGTCAGTGACGACTCGTCATATGGGACTCTCCATAGACCACGTCATGCTGTTTTGATTTATTTTCGACCTCTTCTTTCCTGTTTGTGCCAGCTTATAGTTCAAGCTCCCACCGTACAAAGGTCTACTGGATAACACCACTAAAATTTTATTAGTAAACTAGTGGATACCCGCGGCTCCGATGCGATTGGGATGAAACACGACAGCGATAACAGAAGTAGAGCCGTCGGCTTCATCGTATTACTGTCTTACCTCGCGAGGCTGCGCTTCACTCGCTTATAACAGTAGTAGAATCTTCGGCTCCACCGTGTGGTAAACTTACCCCATGTATTTATTTTAGTGTTACAAGTTTTTCTAGTCTTTTGTACAGCTGATTTAACTTAAAAGTTTTGGTGCCAAATTGTTAAGGGGAGGGTAAGGTATAAAAATTTTTTTTCTCTTTTTTTATTCGATTTTCTGAATGAAGAACCTTTCAAAAATATTGTGTAAAAAATTGAGACGGATCGGATCAAAATTAACGAAGATACGCCAGTTTAAGCAAGCGTGCCTCAAGCATGACTCAGCGCACCAGAAATTACTTAAAGCGTTTTTCCCACAGCTCACGTTTTCAAAGTCGGTGCCCCTCATAATTTCCAAACTACTGCACCGATTGTTTTGAAATTTTTAACACTACTTCTGTACATAATTTACGAGGTAACGCTGGAGAGTTTTTTTCAAATTTGTCAATATTTTTTATTTTATAATAACTAATTACAGGATTTTTTTTGCAAAAACCACGTTTTTCACTTCAACGTGATCCCAAAAATTGAAATTTCGAAAAACCCTTCCAGCGTTACCTGGGGAAAGCGATTATCTAACGACAAAAAATTACTTTTTGATCTCAGATGATCCAGCACCGAGTTATGAGGGGCACCGCAATTGTACTTTTTTCTGAGACGCTTCCAAATAACTGCTGCATGCCATTGCCGTATTTTTCAATATTTCTTCAAATGTTATACTTTGATGTACCATTGGCAATAAATAGATTTCAACTGTGTTGTCGAAAAAAAATCACAAAAATGTGCCTTTTTTTGTACGAATTAACCTTACCTTCCCCTTAAGGAGGCTGTGAAACGAAGAGAAATTTTGGTCCGACCGCTAGGTCCCGCCATCCGACCGATGCCACTAATGTATGTGCCATTGCAAATGCATCAATAAATAACGTGCATAAATATATAGATGGCGACCAGCGTTGCCAGACGTCCCGATTTTGGCGGCAGGTCCCGATTTTTAAATCAAAATTAAATGTCCCGCGCGGGACAGGCTCAGTCCCGCTTTTCAGGGATAACTCGACCGTGCGTAAATAATTATTCACTTATTGTAAGTTGCAATTTGTAACACTCACTCCTCAGACTATTGTTTGAAACGCCGTATTTTTCTAATGAATAAAACTTTTTTGATTTTGATTTCTGTTTTTTTATTTTTTTTATTCAGAAGACGAATAAGACTCAACTATTTAACGATAGGGTAAATCTGATTTAAAATATCATATTTTTATTAAAACACATTTTCTATGGCTATTTGTCACGTAAACGTAATTTGAACTCAAATAAAAAGATAAATATTTAAAAACTTCTGATTATATACGTTTTTTTACTATGTCCCGCTTTCAACGAAAGAATCCCGCTATTTTCACTCAAAAAGTTCCAAAATCCCGACTTGGCAAAAAAAAAACTGGCAACACTGATGGCGACCTTGTTTAATGATCTGCCGCTGGTATATAGCAAGGCCCGTAGGTATAAATTATAAATTCAGAACATACATCAACACAACAGCACCGCAGTCTGCATGTTTAATTCCGCAGAGCAAACTGACATCAAATTTTAGCGAACTAATTACCATCCTAACTAGATGTTTAGAATATATTTATATCAATGCAAAGTTATAAATTGCTGTGAATGTATTTTGGCGTTGGAGAAAAAAATTAATCAAATGAATTTCAAAGATCTTAAAAAACGCTAGTTTACTAAAATGAGATTAATTTTTAAAATACAAGGCATCTTTTTTGTTCCGAAACTTTAAGCGACTTATATTTAATAGATTTTGATTCAACAATTCGTTTAAGGTAGTTGTCGTGGTACAATATTGTCAAAAAGTTATATACGCGCCACAAAAGTATACTAGCTTGTAGCTAAGTGATCCATAATTTGCACGCAAGACTGTACCCGTGGAAACGTAACCCATACAGTATTCATATGCAAGTATACTTTTCTATAAATTGTTGAACTTTAAACCGTTATTTATAAATAATTAGACGGTCAAAAAAAAATTATTTTTTTTAAACTCATAACAAATGCATTAAAAGACTGTCAGTTGTTGGAAAGTTTCTGACAGTTAGTTCTTTTTTTATAAATAAGAAACTGGTTCAGAACTACAGAGATCGTATACAATCAATGTTAATTATCCAATTTTTAATTGAATTTATCTCGGATTATATATGGTCGATCGACTTCAAATTTTCAGGGTAATTGTATTATCATGTCCTTAATAAGTATACAAAAGTTAAGAATTTTCTGACGGTGTGCCTTAACCACGACACTACCTTAACTCAGTAAAAATTTCGAGATCTAATTGGTTTTACTGTTTATTTATATATTTTTTAGGCAAATGGCTTCAGAGGAGAACTTCATTTATCAAAATACAAAAAGAAATTATTTAATAACGAATCCATCCTAAGACTTTGCCCCAACAACGGGTAGACAACACCGGCGTAGCTATCGGAGGACTAGGCGGTGCAGTGCATCGGGGCCCCCGAACTCAAGGGACCTTCGGCCTCTTTAGCGACGTTCAAAAACGTTATTTAAATATCCTAATCGAATAAAGAATGTTCGACTTTTGATTCTTTGGCCCCTGTAGTCTGGTTTACAAGTTGAAAACGTGTTAATTTTTGCTACTGCGAGTTAAAATACGTGTCATAGATTCGTAATCACCTCTAGAAAAATGTGCAAAAGTTTCAAACCCGCACATAAACAATTGCAAAAGCTATTAACAATTAAAGAATCTCAAAAAAGGGGGTCTATTTTTTTGTAGATAACTAGAAAACTATTAATGCTAATGACATTAAAAAAAAAGATTCCTAGAAAGGAGGAAATTTCCGAAAAAATGTCGACTCCGGGAACTTCAACTCTATTATTAATTAATAATATTGACTCTACCAACAGTAATAGAATATTAAACAAAATGAAATTACTTGCAATTACTGTTCAAATTAATTTTTTATTTATAAGACGTTTCGACCAATATTTTATATTTAAAAAATTGAAAAGGACCAAAATGGTTGGTCGAAACGTCTTATAAATAAAAAATTAATTTGAACAGTACATGCAATTAATTTCATTTTGTTTAATATTCTATTATAAATACTTTTCATTTAATGTCGAAAATAGGGCTCCGTGTGACCGGCGCTTCAATTTTCTTTTTGCACCGGGGTTCTTGGTTACGTAGCTACGCCACTGGTAGACACAGCTCGATTTTAGAATATAGACGCTCGCCAACTGACATAATTAAGGCAGCAGGTTGTAATAATAACAAACAAATAACAATAATATACTTACAAGTTGAACGGAGAAAGGTCGTTGTTAATTTTGATTAATTCGTAAAATTGTCATCAAAATAATATATAAGCATGCCAGCTATTTAATTAAATAAAAAACAGATTAAGTTAAAACACGGTCACAAACGCTAAATTAATTTAATGATATTAAAAGAGAAAATATTTCATTTAATTGACCGAAATACATTGAATGAAGGGGTCAAAAATTATGACAAAATTCACCGGTAAGACACTCTAGATATAGTATTAATAATAAAATAAATGTATGTTACTATTAAAAACAGTTTTAAAAAACCAATATTCATTATCACAAAACTTGTAAGCCACAAATTGTAGCCAAAAATCGATCATTATTATTCACAACATGGCTACTTATTATAACTCGGTCAAACGAAAATCCTTATTCGTGTAAAATGTCAAATCAGAACACAAGAATAATTAAATGTATCAAAACAAATAAATACCTTTTATATGTACACCATCGTCTGGAAAACGAGTTGCACTGCACAAATGATTTTCTTTTTTATATGTCAATTAATAATTTCACATTTATAATCAATAATCACTTTATTTTCCAATGATTTCGTTAACACAAACAAAACAGAACACGACAAGGTTTGCTGATCAGCTGTTGAATAAAAAGTGGCCAGACGCCTGCGCGATATCAGTGGCACTTAAACAGTTTTACTGAAACCAAAATGTTTCATTATGGGGACTGTTTATTCCAGACAAAATAAAAGCTTTTACCAATCCGTCTCCACTAATGAGGGGAATGATACGAATTTAGGTCAAATCTCACTTTTCAAAATTTTGCAATATTTTTTTGCTCTGAGGTCCCCTAAATACAAAAATGTATTTGTGGAAAAAGTCTGTTGGTCTGTGAACAGGATACAGGTCAAACGGGTGAACGGATTGAAGCCAAATTTTGGAAGAATATTTAATTTGCAAATATGAAGAGCCCTACTGTTTTTTAGGAAAATCTACGCATGCGCAGAAGAGATATATGCTATAACGTCGTTTTTTGTATAATGATGGTATACTTTTTACGACGGTTTATTATTCCTTTTATTTTTCCACGAAAGTTTCATGCAAAAAACTTTTCTCTAAGCTTTACAGTTTCGGAAATATTTTGAAAATAAAAAACTTATGTTCTTTTGAACTGAAGATCTGTCAAAAAGAAATTTGGTAGCTGACAAGCATGATTTGGTTAATCACCATATTAGGTAACCTGGAAACGAATAGCATATTTGATACTAGTCGTTACCCGCGTCACTGCACGCTTTAACAGTGTTGGATCACTTCCACACAGTTTGTGTTGAGACCCAGCGGTAAGAGGCGAGGTAGGCCTTCTTTAGCTCTGTCTCGCTCAAATCATCCGCACGTTTCAATTTTTGGCTGGTGCCAACTACGAGACCAAAAGATGCTATTGCAAGGGTGCCGCTGTCAATTGATTACTCTAATTTTTGGAAATATTTTGAAGATTTAAAAAACTTTTCCGAAAAAGAAAGAGTCACTTTAGGTTTGTGATGGAACAGTTTTGTGAAATAAGTACGAATAAGGTCGTAGTGTGACATTGAAAACGTGTGTTTTTTTGGCACAATTAATGCCAACTTTTTTCTAGTAAATCGTACATAAATTACAAAAGTAGTCGATTAGGACCTAGATTTGTCCTTTATCTTCCTTATAGAGGAAGAATTTTTGCATAATGTTGACGAATAAGTCTACAATCAGTTGACAGCCGAAGCTCTATTTTTGGCTTAAATTCAGAGCGTTCCGACAGCCTTAAATCAAAGAAGAACTCTGTGATCTTGTAAGAAATTGTAAATTAT
This sequence comes from Venustoraphidia nigricollis, assembly GCA_034508555.1. NCBI lineage: Eukaryota > Metazoa > Arthropoda > Insecta > Raphidioptera > Raphidiidae > Venustoraphidia > Venustoraphidia nigricollis. The sequence continues at coordinate 2,653,195 of JAVRKA010000046.1, forward strand.
AGACGTTCAACAACTGAGGTCATCAGCGATTCTGTGATCTTAAATCATTATTAGAACATAATATTTATCTGTACCTAATCTGTATAGAGCAGAGCAATCAACGCGTGGCAGGCGACTCACCGCAGAAGCTGTGACGCCCATATCATCAGACCTGTCAACAACATACGAAGTGTCCATACGGCGCGACAATAATATATTAGTGCTGCATATGAAATCAGTGAACGGGGCAGAGCTCCCGGGGGCACCGCGACGCGACCAGACTGATTACTGCTAGACACGCCTCCGCTATATGTGTGGTTTATCATTAACACCTCCATCACCCGTATCCAAGTTTACGAGGTTAGACTAAGGAAGAATATTGTGAACTTTTAACACGCTTTTAGTAGCTTCACGTCAATGTTCGTTTGTAATGGAATCTTTGAATGTGAAATTCACCTACTTCGAAACGTCAGATTAAACTGAAACTTTGCACACTTATCAAGTACCGATGACAATATAATAATTTAATAAGTTTGTCCCATTATCCTACCAGGACCTTCAGAATTAAAAATAAATAAAATCTTTGAATGTATATAACGGAATCTTTGAACGTGAAATTCACTCACTTCAAAAAGTCAGATTAAACTGAAACTTTGCACACTTATCAAGGACCAATGACAATACAATAATTTAATAAGTTGGTCCCATTATCCTGACCAGAACCTTCAGAATAAAAAATATATAAAATCTTTGAATGTATATAACGGAATCTTTGAACGTGAAATTCACTTCAAAACGTCAGATTAAACTAAAACTTTGCACACTTATCAAGGACCGATGACAATACAATAATTTAATAAGTTGGTCCCATTATCCTGACCAGGACCTTTAGGATAAAATAACTTGAAAAAATACAGCAAGCAAGCTAACACGCTGTACAGTGACGTACGTTGCGTTGCCTACCCCAGAGTCAAGTGCAATATTTTTTTAGTCTTATAATTAAAATTAGAGTTTAAAAAAACTAAAACAACAGACTTTTATAAACTAAGAAATTCAAAATAATTTGACAACAAAATTAGCTTTACTGTAAAAAGCGTGGAGTCATTAATATCTGTAATAAATTTTTCATTTACTAGCTATTATCAAAATTTAAGTAGATAACACTCCACGCTTTTTACAGTAAACCTAGTTTTGGTGTCAAATTATTTGGTTCAGGTACTTTAAACTCTAATTTTTAAACATGTATTTTGTTGTTAAGGTGATATATCCCTCAGATTGTAAAATATGCTTTATATATATATTGCTTTTTTACTGTTTTTATTAACTGTGGTTAAGCATTAAGCTTCACAAAATTTAGCTTGCTGCTTAAAAAGTTCAAAAAAACATATATTTTCGCCCTAAAAATTGAATAGAAAAACGTTATATTTGTCAATATTTCTTTACAGCACATCACGAGGTTTCGAATTACGGGAAGGCAAATAAACATTTTGAAGTTTTTTTCTTTACAAACTTATGTTAAAAATACTGACAAATTTGGCTTGCTTAATAATTAGTGTATTTGCCATATGGCAACATACACTATTGGCGTCGGTCGGATGGCGGGACCTAGGGGTCGGACCAAAATTTCTCGACGTTTCATAACCTCCTAAACACTTTGGCACCATTTTTAAAAATGTTTATATATATATGTATATATATATATATATATATATATATATATATATATATATATATATATATATATTTATATACGTATATATATATATATATATATATATATATATATGTGTACGCGCGATAACTTTCGAAAGAGTTAATTGATTTCAACGAAATTTGGGCCACGCGTTGAAATCCATCACCGCAAGAAGCCTATTTAAAATGGGCCTAATCGGGCCATTTTAAGGGTAGTTTTTAGGGGTTGAAAAATGTTTTTGGGCCCCAAAATACCGAAAAAATTCTCCGAATCGTTTCAAAATTGAAATTTAACCCTTTGGTAGTGATTAAAAAGTGTCCCCACAATTTTAATAAAATCGGCCCGACAGGACCGGATTTACAAATTTTATGAAAACACTAGTTTGCAGATAGTGACTTATTTATTGAAGAGTGTATTTAATTTGGTGTAGACGTTAGATTGATAATAATATTACAATTAAGAAAAAAATGTTATTTTAAGGGGTGTATTAAGGGGTTAAATTTTTTATTTTGCCCAAAAACAAACTTAATTTCACATAATAAAAGTATAAAACCACACGGCCCTATACAAGCAAATACACTATATTGTCGGCAGGGTTTTGGCACTGCGACCCGGGTTTTTTTTATTTAAATTCAATTTTTTCTGTACAAAAATTTGTATAAAACTTACGCTAATTTTCGCGTTTTTATATTACCTATTTGAAATCGTTTGTTTAGATCAAATAAATTGTAAAAACTTGACTAAGTAGCTTCACACCATTTTTAAAAATGTTTATTATATATTTATCTATCACCGCACGAACACTACTTAAAATGGGCCTACGAATCATTTTAGGGGGTGTATTTAAGGATTGAAAATTGTTTTGATGCACAAAAATACCGCAAAAAATTCTTGGAATTGATTCAAATTTGAAATTTAGCCCTTTAGTATCAATTAAAAGGTGCTCTTAAAATTTTAATAAAATCGGCTCGACAGGACCGCACTTATAAATTTTATGAAAATATTTGTTTGCGTATAGAGAATTTTCCAGCCTGTACATAATTTGGCGCAGATAGTGAATTGATAAAACAGACGAAATATTGAAATTAAGGTAGTTGTCGTGGTCAAAAAGTTATAGATTATACGCGCCACAAAAGTATATTAGCTTGTAGCTAAGTGATCCATAATTTGTACGCAAGACTCTACCCGTGGACACGTAGCCCATACAGTATTCATATGCATGTATACTTTTCTATAAATTGTTGAACTTTAAACCGTTATTTATAAATAATTAGACGGTCAAAAAATTTTTCTTATTTTTTTTAAACTCATAACAAATGCATTTGAAAGACTGTCAGTTTTTGGAAAGTTTCTGACAGTTAGTTCTTTTTTTATAAATAAGAAACTGGTACAGAACTGCAGAGATCGTATACAATCAATGTTAATTATCCAATTTTTAATTGAATTTATCTCGGATTATATACGATCGATTGACTTCAAATTTTCAGGGTAATTGTATTATCACGTCCTTAATAAGTACAGTAGAATCCGTTTATTATGACTCCGCCTATATTGACCAACCGCCTATTATGACGTAATTACACAACGAGGTTTGGTTTTCATATAGAATTCTTTGTAACAAAGTCGGATATAATGACTTCGCTTACAGTGACATGTCGCTTATTATGACCCATTTTTAATAAATTTTGTCCGTCTATAGTGACCGACATGATTCTTTACACCTTCGGCAATGTTCGTTGATTCCCGACGACGTTCGGCACGTGGCTTGTTTTTGTTTTGAATCTCAGTGAGTAATTGATAGTTGAACGTCACGCATTGTTTTTAGTGATATCCTATGTAAAAAATGTCATCTCAACGTCGTAAAGCATTTACGATTGAGGAGAAAGGTGAATAATATGCAGATTAGAAAATGGAGAATCAAGCTCATCTCTCGCAGAGGAATTGGGCGTGGGTCATTCGACAATCTCAATGATTTTCAAAAACAAGAACCGGATTAAGCGATCGTTCAATTCAAATGTTTTGAAACCGAAGAGGCTTCGAAAATCGCGCAAGAAAATGTTGATCAAGCGTTAATTCAGTAGTTTAAAATCACGCGAAACAAAGGAATACCCGTCAGCGGCCCTATGCTACCTAAAAAAAGAAAGTTTTTTTTTCACAAAAATGCTTTGTATGACGTCCGCTTAGTATGACGTGTTTGTCAATTCCCTTCGATGTCATTATAAACGGATTCCACTGTATACAAAAATTAAGAATTTTCTGACGGTGTGCCTTAACCACGACAACTCCCTTAAGAAACAAATTTTATTTTAAGAGGCGTATTAAAGTGTTAAATTTTTTATTTTGCTCAAAAACATAATAAAACCATACCTGCCTGGATTAATAAATACACTATATTGTCGGCAGGGTTTAGCATTGCGACCCTGGTTTTTTAATGTTTGCGATCAGCAATGCCGAGTTAAACTTTACGATCCATATTACAGTTCAGTTGAATGTTCTGGAATGCTTGTTTACATGTAGTAGCAATTTCAGCAAGTATTGAATCATTAGAGAGTGCATAAGACGAAGACAGAAACAATCAGAAGACGTAAAGATGAAATGAGACGAACATTCCGTGATATTGAACTGTCGGTACGCAGTGCATATCCCATAAGTATTTACTATATATTGACGAAACAATGCAGCGCTGACTGACTGCTTGATTGGTGCAGACATATCACATGACCTATGTAACTAACCTCAGACACGACATAGCATCTATCCATCGATAATGATTTTGTTAATTAACCTATTAAGTTGATGATACAAAAAAGATATAACCACGAAGATGAAACAACGTAATTTTTTTCATGATTTTTGCCGCCACAAAAACGAGTGCTCAAGATAATTCATTTTTTGAACACTAATAGCGCTTCATGAATTACTAAAGTAAACTTATGTTGGGTTGCAGAAAAGATTGTCAAATAATTTGATTTGACAATGACCTTAGATTGTGATAATATGATTATAGTCTTCATACATTCAAGAGCAGTCTAATGTCGTATTCAAACTCCCTGTCATGTACAACATTAGAATGTATCCATACAAAAACAAATGCTTGATCTACACAGAAGAAATTCGTTTTTCAAGTCAAATTTTGATTAAAATGTGTAGAAAAATGCCATTTCGAAGTAAAAATTATGCAAAAAACTATGTTAAATACACGTATACACAGTTTAGAAAAAATATCATTTCAATCGATCAATTATTTTTCGACCACAATCGAATTAAAATTCTATAATGTTTTTCTTCTGGAGAAAAATGCGTGTTCACAATCTAAGGTCATTGTCAAATCAAATTATTTAACAATCTTTTCTGCAACTCAGCATTAATAGATTACTGCAGTCGTTCGCCATTTTTAGGCAAACTATTCGATCAAAAGATATAAAGTCTTCGTAACTGATTTGTAATTATTATTTTTTGAAATTCATAACTTGCCCTTCAAAAATATTTTGTATTACGTAATTTACAGAAAATAAATTCGGTTCAGTTTACAATATATTAGTTAGGTAACTGTTAATATTGATGATGTACTTCTGACATTCAAATTGTAGTGAAAATGTTTTGTAGTTGAAATATGAGAAACAACTCAATTGAATTTTTGATGCAATAAAATGTTTGATTTCAATCTCTGACCTTGTCAAGGTCGCAAACGAAATACAGATAATTAGATAATTTTTGAGTATTAGATGATTTCTAAAGGACATTCTAGATTTAACATTTTCCTTATTTGAGGCCATGGCCGATTACCTATCAAACTCCTAGTTCAAAAATTACCTACCTTATCCTAATTTCCCATAATTCCTTCATTCGCCCATTGCTATTACATAAGTTGAAGTTGTAAAAAATGTAGAAAATAACGGGAAGTGGTAGATGAAAAAATAGTAATGGTGCGAATGGTATCTGTTATGACATAAAGTCGAGAAACGGACGTAAAACGCATTATTATTATTATTATTGTTATTATTATTGAGAAGGAAATATTCCTTAAAAAAAATTTGCATCCACAAGCACTCAAACTTCAGGTTCGTCACCGTCATACTAGGGATACTTGTGGAGCAAGTTGTAACTGTAACCGCGTCTCAAACCATGAAATGGGCGATTACAGTGAGTTTGGGTCGTGCGCACGGAGTACACGGAGCGACCCAATAAGCACGGCCTTTTGCATACGGCAAATTAGTGACTCAGCAATACGCTGACATGCCGGAATAGTTTTCATACTTGCCAACAGTGACGGTTTTGCCCCTCCAAGAACACCAATTATAAGGACAATTAATTTAACAGTATACTCTGGGTACTGCTTTCTGAGCTCAAAAAGAAGATCTTGATATTTTGTCCGCTTCTCAGTCTCCTTTGCGACTATGTTATTATTATTATTGTTATTATTATTATTATAATTAAAAAAATCGGATTTGCGCGAAAATCCTAAGATGTTTGCAAAAAACCCCATTCCAATTACCCGGTTTTTTGCAATCTTCTGAAGATTTTCGCAAAGATTCGATTTTTTTAACACGTTCGAATCCATTACCGCACTACTCCTATTTAAAATGGGCCTAATCGAACCATTTCAAGGGGCGTATTTAGAAGCTGAAAATTGTTTTGAGCTTCAAAAATACCGAAAATATTCTCGGAATTGATTCAAAATTGAAATTTAACTTTTTTGCATCAATTAAAAGGGACTCCAAATATTTCAATAAAATCGGCACGACAGGACCGTACTTATAAATTTTATGAAAACGTTTGCGGATAGAGACCTATACTTTTTGAAGGCTATATATAATTTTGTGCAGATGATACAACAGAGACGAAATATTGAAATGAATAAAAAAATATTATGTTAAGAGGTGTATTAAGGGGTTGAATTTTTTATTTTTTCCAAAACAAGTTCATTTAATTATATTACATCAAATACACTACTATATTGGGGGCAGGGTGTTGGTACTGTGACCCCAGTTTTTAGTGTATTTGCCATATGGCAACATACACTATTGGCGTCGGTCGGATGGCGAGACCTAGGGGTCGGACCAAAATTTCTCGACGTTTCATAACCCCCTAAACACTTTGGCACCATTTTTAAAAATGTTTATATATATATGTATATATATATATATATATATATATATATATATATATATATATATATATATATATATATATATATATATATAGGTATATATGTGTACGGGCAATAACTTTCGAAGGAGTTAATTCATTTTAACGAAATTTGGCACACATGTTGGAATCCATCACCGCACGAAGCCTATTTAAAATGGGCCCAATCGGGCCATTTTAAGGGTAGTTTTTAGGGGTTGAAAAATGTTTTTGGGGCCGAAAACACCGAAAAAATTCTCCGAATCGCTTCAAAATTGAAATTTAACCCTCTGGTAGTAATTAAAAAGTATCCCTAAAATTTTAATAAAATCGGCCTGACAGGACCGGACTTACAAATTTTTTGAAAACACTAGTTTGCAGATAGTGAATTATTTACTGAAAGTTGCATATAATTTGGTATAGAGGTTCGATTGATAATAATATTGCAATTAAGAAAAAAAATGTTATTTTAAGGGCTGTATTAAGGAGTAAAATTTTTTATTTTGCCCAAAAACCAACTTAAGTTCGCATAATAAAGCCACACTGCCTGTATCAGCAAATACACTATATTGTCGGCAGGGTTTTGGCACTGCGACCCGGGTTTTTTTATTATTATATTCGGACACTCAAAAACATAAGAAGCAAACAAAATCATTAAAAAAGTTTTTTTTTTTTGAGGTTTGTGTTATCATTTGAAAACGAACCTCGCATGAGTTGGCGATGACCTCCAGGACTGGAAATAACGGATTTAAAATATCAACATAAAATAATGACAAATATTTTTGAATGAAAAGAAGCAATAAACTGTAATATGTACAACGTATGTCTAATTAGCAATTACCGACTGTACTGCGGTAGTACGGCTGTCACAGTTGATTGGAAAGGTTAGTTTTGTGCATATGTGTTACACAGATATTTTAAAGTGTGCCGAGGTTATATTATTATTGTATTTGTTCCGTCTAAAAAACTATTTTAATTAGCATACCAAATAACCTGTCGTTTCAATACCAAAGAAAGTTCTATCTAATTGGTTAAAATATTAACATTAAACTCATCTTTAAAGTTCAATTCCAAAATATGTAATAATAGAAATTAGTTTCACGGGTAATTGGAATAAAAAATCAATTTAAACACTTATTGATTGCAAAAAAAAAAAAGATATTATTTTCTACAATTTTCAATTTTATTGATCTTTGTAATGCAAAATTGCCTTTTATATCATAGTTTTATTATAATTTAAACATGCTGAGAGCTTGAAAAAGTCTTGATTTAATAAAGACGAAACGTTGCAATCAATAAGTGTTAAAATTGATTTTTTATTCCAATTACCCGTGAAACTAATTTCTATTAACATTAAACGTATCAACACCCGATCAAATGACCCGTTGTAAACTTTTGATTAAAAACCCGGGTCGCAGTGCCAAAACCCTGCCGACAATATAGTGTATTTGCTTATACAAGCAGTGTGGCTTTATTATGCGAACTTAAGTTGGTTTTTGGGCAAAATAAAAAATTTGACTCCTTAATGCACCTTTAAAATAACATTTTTTTTCTTAATTGCAATATTGTTATCAATTGAACTTCTATACCAAATTATATACAACTTTCAGTAAATAATTTACTATCTGCAAACTAGTGTTTTCATGGAATTTGTAAATCCGGTCCTGTCTGGCCGATTTTATTAAAATTTTAGGGACACTTTTTAATTACTACTAAAGAGTTAAATGTCAATTTTGAAACGGTTCTGAGAATTTTTTCGGTATTTTGGGGCCCAAACCCCTAAAAACTACCCAGCCCATGCCCATCCTGAAGGTCCATTCTAAATATTGGTGATTTTTTTAAATCGGATAAGTAGTTTCGGAGATTACCTTCTACTTCCAGATTTACAAACTTTACCTCATAATAATATTAGTAGATATATAGATTGGATGTATATTTCAGCTGCATTCGAATTGGTTCCCGATATCTTATGAGACACATTACATAATTAGTTCCGGGTATTTTATACGGCACACATCCAAATTGGTTCCTAATTATTTTTCTAAAGGCCTTCGAAAAAAGATTTAGCAACGTTATGATTCAGTTATTTAATTTATCTAAAAATTAAATTAACAATTTAAAAACCCCCCACACAAAAAAACTTATAAAAAGCTAAAAAATAAAATGTCTGGGTCTGGTCCTTTAACTTTAATATTTAAATACTTAATTAGTAATACAGAGTAAACTCCATGTAACGTTACTCGATTTAACGTCAAACTCCCTAAAACGTCGAAATTACTCGACTTTGGTTGGTTTGCCTTGTTGTCCATACAATGATACACTCTATGTAGCGTCACGCCCACTCTAAATAAAGACCATATGTCGTTATAAAGCAGGTAATTTCGGCAATTTATAAAGCACCTACTGTTTGTAGGTACTTTCTAAGTTGCCGAAATTGATAAGAACTGCAACTTTATTGTCTAGCGTTGCTGTTATCTGTTTTAATAGTAATGTTTGTTTGTAATTTTTATGCGTTATTATTAAATTATACTATAATAGTAAAATAATATTGATTTCTCGTTCTCTCCATATAACGACAACTCTCTATAACGCCAGAAAATGCGCAGTCCCTTCATCGTCGCTATACAGAGTTTACACTGTATTTTGTGATTCAAGCGTCGTCGCGTCGGTGGACCTAGATAGAGTACTTATATTACAATTGCATATTTTTTTTATCATTACCAAGGTTCTTCTTCTTTGTATTCTATTTTTTATTTTATTTATTCTCCCGACGCGACGACGCTTGAATCACAAAATATTACTAATTAAGTATTTAAATATTAAAGTTATATTTCGAGTGCAATGCGCCCATCTTCATCACAACGAAACTCTTGTTTTAAGGTAGTTGTCGTGGTACAATATTGTCAAAAAGTTATAGATTATACGCGCCACAAAAGTATACTAGTTTGTAACTAAGTGATCCATAATTTGTACGCAAGACTGTACCCGCGGAAACGTAACCCATACAGTATTCATATGCATGTATACTTTTCTATAAATTGTTGAACTTTAAACCGTTATTTATAAATAATTAGACGGTCAAAAATGTTTTCTTATTTTTTTTTAAACTCGTAACAAATGCATTGAAAGACTGTCAGTTTTTGGAAAGTTTCTGACAGTTAGTTCTTTTTTTATAAATAAGAAACTGGTTCAGAACTACAGAGATCGTATAGAATCAATCTTAATTATCCAATTTTTAATTGAATTTATCCCGGATTAAATACGGTCGATTGACTTCAAATTTTCAGGGTAATTGTTTTATCATGTCCTTAATAAGTATACAAAAATTATGAATTTTCTGACGGTGTGCCTTAACCACGACAACTACCTTAATCAGTATTTAGTGACAAAACAATGTTCGAATCATCCCGTATAACAAATCTATTTTTTGTTTAGTGTAAGAAGCGAGTCACTGCAACTGGAATCCTGTGGAGAAAAATCCATTCGAATGATTGATAGTGCAAGAGACTAACATAACCATATGTAAAGCACATAGAGCGAATTTCCTATACATTATACAACCATTAGCCAAGTCTTTCGTTGTGTAGTTGTTGTGTTCGAGATACAACTGCTGTGTACTGAATCCTCGAGTTTTCCGACTTGGCACTGTATTTATGTACATATATTATATAGCGGCCCAGTCCGGCTTCGCCCGGGTGTAATTGTAATATATAGGATATAAAAGATGACAATCATTATCATTAAATTCTCAACGTGTATTGAATTTGCGCGAATTCAATCGCTTTTATTTGTGAATGTTCAAAAATCGAAGAAAAATCTTATTTCCCAAAAAGAAATTTAAAAAATTCTGTTGATCCGATCGCTACCAAACTTCAGAAGATCACCCGCTGGGCTAATCTAAAGATTGTCTGAAAATTTCATCAACAATGGTCTACTCGTTTGGAGTCCATAGATTATATACATCGTCTTTTATCTATATAGATTATTAAAATGTAAAAAGTCGTTATTGTGACATAACTATAATAGTTGGACATATAGTATCGCGAAGTTTTTTGTAGTTATTGATATATTCTTTAATATTGTAGAACATACTTTTGTTCTATCATCAATAGTTTCCGCAACGCATGCGACGAAAGATGTTTTATGGCATTTTTTTTACACCTTGGGTTACGTTACTAAAGTTTTAGTAAGGATCCCTAATATTTTATAGCAATAAATATAGTCTATGTTACTCAGGGTGAATGTAGTTTTCTAATGGTGAAAGAATTTTTTAAATCGCCACAGTAGTTTTTGAGTTTATTCATTACAAACATACAAAAATACAAATCCTTCCTCTTTATAATATTAGTGTAGATTTAAAAGAATCAAAATAGTAAGTAAAAGTCTCATCTTATAAATAATGATAGCGGAAATACAAAGAAAATCTAATTATTGTTATCGAACTGCCATTCCATATACGAAAGATACTGGAAGTATTTACGTAGGGACAACTGTTTATTAGACACATTCTTATTAAGGGGGTCACCCCATGTGATGTTTTCAAAGAATCGATTTTTTTTTGTATAAATTGATTCCTTAATATGTATAGAATATGCTGGTAAAGTGATTTTTTCAAATTCGAAGTCGTCGTAAAGATACTGCCGTTAAAACGGGCAGGTGTTCGGAGCGCTGAGTTGAGTAGTGGGGCACTAGGCCTGTTGTGACGTGTCGTTTTGGTACCTGAGAGCCTTCAAAACAAATGTACATTCATATATACATGTATAGAAGGAGATTTCGATAATGAGTTGTTATTTTAAGCCAGGCATCGCAGATTGATGGTAAGTAAAGATTTTCATAGCTTAAATTGTACTTGAATCTTGAAACGCGTTTTTCTCCAAACTGGGTTTTTCGAGCTTGTCTCCAAGATATCTCAAGAACGGTTTGACCGATTCACTTGAATTTAATAGGGTAGACTCAGCACATACAGAGCCACCGCGTGAACTAGAATCATTAATAAATTCCAAGTATTTTTATTTTTTTCGTAACGAGATAATGAAAAAAAAAATAAAAAATTTGAAACTTTTTTTTTAAATTTTGTCAAAAATGCAATTTTCAAATTATTCTAGTCCATGCGGTGCATACAGGCTTACAAATTAAAATGCCGTTGGTCTTTTTAATTTCAGATTACCCAATCAGCTGAAATCATGGAGACCATAAGCACACTTTTTTTCGAGGCGGGTGTCTTCAGACTGGTACAACTCACGATCCAGGGAAGATTTTTAGCTGAAAATTTATATGTGTACTCTTGAAATACTAATAAACAAATAGTAAATAATTCAAAGTTCTACCTTTTTATTTGTCGTCAAACAAAATTCATAAAAAATGCCTTAAAAACCGGCCGTCACACGGGGTGACCCCCGTAAATGTTTAATACGGTATACTTCGCAAGACTAAATTCATAAACAGAATAATAACTATCATTTGCTTTAATTGTTAAGAAACATCCATTGTTCCAATGATATATTAGAAAAATGTATTTTCAAACAATTGTCACCGTCGGGAGTTAAACTCGAATATTTCCACTTTCGCGGCGGAATGAGTTATCAGTTAATCTTTCATAATAAAGCAAATTGCAACACTAAATTCACATCATTGCATGATATGAATTTAGTGGACAGAGAATTATCCTTACTGAAGGCTGTAGGTTAAAACAGAGACGAAATATTGAATCTAAGAAAGAAATATTATTTCAAGAGGTGTATTTAGGAGTTACGTTTTATTTTGTCCAAAAACAAACATAAATTCTCATAACAAAGTCGGCGTCGGCAGGGTTTTGGCACTGCGACCCGGGTTTTAATAGCTAGTAATTAAATTACAAACGTTATTCATGACACCATCAATAATGTCGTATACAGCACTAACAGCTATTTTGTTTTTTGTTGATTAATTATTCCTAAATTTCTGTTAATTTTATGCCTAGGTCCAGGGCACCAACGAATTACCGGAAATGTCGAGTTACTGGAAAGAAACAAAAAAATAACGAATATACGTTATTATAATTACACGCTACATAATATCGTAATCATAATGAATTAACCGATAATTATGGGATGACACGTATAAATTATACGGTTTTCTGGTAACTGTTGTTTAATAGGTAAAAAAACAATACTTAATTTGGGTACCTATTGTATTTTTAAAATTTGTTATGTTGGGACAACAAACTATTACAAAATTGATTAAATAAATTGACGCTACCAACAGTAATAGATATATTTACGAAATGAAGCTACTTGCTATACTGTTCAAAATGTATTTATTAAAATAAATAAAAACATTTCAGTCACTTTTGTGATCCTTTTCAAGTTATAAAAATAACAAATGTTCAAATAATATTAAAACAAATTTATATATTTTAATATTATTTGAACATTTTTTATTTATGGTATGTAAAATTGTTAAGATTTGTTTTTGTTTAAAAAAATATTTTAAAAAAAATATTTGTAATTATATGTATTGTTTCCAGACACCTGATGAAAGAATAAATTAAATCTGAAACGTCGTGATTAAAATAAAAATTTAGTATTGACTTAAAAAATTGATCCTAAGTCCTCAGACAATTTTTCATCTATTTAATTAGTCAGGATCGGAACAATCTTTGAAATAAAAAACATTTTATACTTTTTATTTTTTAAAGCGCTTTTTAAATTTTTTTAAACTACTTATTATTTATTTTTTAGTATTATTTTTTTATCCTGATGATCCTGGTCAGGAGATTAGGACAAAATTATAAAACGCGTAATAACAACTCAATTTTGCTTCCCAAACCTAAGTCTTTTTCTTAATAGCCCTGAATATTCGGCAATAAAATACTATAACTGTCTGCCCACTGACATTAAGAGATTACCTTTGTCTAAATTTAAAAGAGTCTTTAAGTCATTATTAATTAAAGCTTGTTTATATTCCGCTAATGAATTTTATGATACATTTATATGATTTTATAACGTATTTTTTAAATTGTATTTAATTTGACGAATTCTGCTTGTTGGCCATTTCGAATAATACATTTATTCTATTCTATTCTATGTTCTATACTCCAAAGTCTATAGCAGGGGTCTCCAAATTACGGTCCGCAGGCCAAATTGCGCCCCGCAAAGACCACCAATCCGGCCCGCCATAGTTTATTTAAGTACATTATACAAAATAATACCCAACGTGTTTATTTAATGACCATATGAAACTTACATAATTGAATTGAACATCTTAATAATTGTAATAAGTACCATAGACAGGCGAATCACATATAGAAATTTAAAAAAAAGAAACATAACTTTATTATGATCAGTTTTTTTTTTATTTTTTAACGGGAAATTGGACAATTCAATTTTAATATAGTTAAACTAAATTAAAAAATTGCGACGTTTCGTTAAATCTTTTTAACTTCTTCGGGCAGAACTTTAAATAGTTAACCATAACATTAATAAAATTTAGATATTTAATAATACATATATTTACTTCAATAAATATTAAATAGTAAATATTTAAACAAACTGAAATTATGTAATTTCTTTCCGAAAACAAATTTCAAATAAAATAAAAAAAAACTTATTAATTATAATGGACGTGAACAATATTGAGAATTTATTATGATCAATGAGACTTATGTAGCTGTCACTTTCCATTGACGATTGTTTGCAGTTGTGGATCAAGTTTACTAGTGAAAATTATCAGCAGCAACTTCAAATGCTTATCCAATTTGGATCTGTAAATATTTTGCGCGTAATTCACAACTGTATTAATGATATACGATCAGCCCAGAGCCGATGGGCTAGGTCTTGGCTAATGAGACCTAGTGGAGATGTCAGTGTGGCCCTTACGCTAAAAAGTTTGGAGACCCCTGGACTATAGTATCTATGTTTATATAGTTTCTACAGAAACACGACATAATAGGTAGGCAATATTATTTTCTTTAATTCATAAAAAAAACTTCAATAAATATGTTAAATATGTTATGATCAACACGCTTATGATCTCTTAAAATATAAATTTCACACGTTTTAAATTGAACAGTTTACAAAAAAAAGCCCACGAATTTTGTTAAAAAGATATCTTCTCTGAATGCTTCTGGTAGTTGAAATTAGAGAGATTTAGTTCTGAACACCACAACGCGATCGGACTTATAGTTCCCGAGATATTTAGATTTTAGTGGAGCAATTGAGAAATTTTCGGCGCGAAAACATCCTTACGCAAACAAAACCCGAGGCGATTGAAGTCAATTGTCAAAATAGTAGAAGGGGACCGAGTGATTCCATTACCTGACACCTGGTTTGGTGAGATTATTTGAGCCTTTGGTGAGATAGAGGCATGCCGAAAGTACATTTGAAATATAACGGTCGATTTTCGTGAAACGTGCGAGTAAGAAATTTCATACCTATGAATTCCATGTCACAATCCAGCGAACGAACTAAGACGAAAAATAGCATCGTGTGTGCCATACTTAAGGCTGTCGGAACGTTCTGAATTTAAGCCAAAAATAGAGCTTCGGCTGTCAACTGATTGTAGATTTATTCGTTAACATTCTGCAAAAATTCTTTCTCTATAAGGAAGATAAAAGACAAATCTAGGTCTCTAATGGACTACTTTTGCAATTTATGTACGATTTACTAGAAAAAAGTAGGCATTAATTGTGCTAAAAAAAACACACGTTTTCAGTGTCACACTATGATCTTATTCGTCCTTATTTCGCAAAACTGTTCCATCACAAACCTAAAGTGACTCTTCCTTTTTCGGAAAAGTTTTTTAAATGTTCAAAATATTTCCAAAAATTAAAGTAATCAATTGACAGCGGCACCCTTGCAATTGCATCTTTTATCCTCGTAGTTGGCATCAGCCAAAAATTGAAACGTGCGGATGATTTGAGCGAGACAGAGCTAAAGAAGGCCACACCCACAATATGTCTTTTGCCTACCTCGCCCCTTACCGCTGGGTCTCAGCACAAACAAAATTCAGAGCGTTCCGACAGCCTTAATATACTTAACACATCATAAGATTCAAAAGATTCATGAAATCGTAGGAGGCTTCGGAATCGTTAAGGAATCATATTCTGATTGGAAGTTGTTTCGAAGTGAATAGCCACTCGTTATAAAAGCAACACTGGACATATTTGGAGCAGCCTGTGTAAGCTTCCTGATATACTAAGAGACTAAAGCTCTTGCTGGGCGGCAGGCAATCAGAAATCCATTAGGACTAAAATAGCTTTTCTGAGTCTTTTCTCATATATAACGCCGTACATGTCTTGTCGTTCTGTATACCTTTTATCATAAAGACTTAGATTAGTTTTAGTGTAAATATTTTCAAAAAATTACATATGTTTCATTCAGGGGTACCAATGCACCATATATGACTAAATCTATGACTAAATATCCCGTCTAATAATATCTCTAACCAATAATATCCTCACACAAAATCACCCCGTTCAGTAATATATTGATTTCAAAAAAAATTATAGGAAACAACAAATAATCATTCATGTTTAAGTAATTAAAAGAAGAAAGCTTGCTACAACACGAACAATGCTACTTTATTGTTCGGGTTGTTAGAATAACTCCTCTCTTTAAATGTTCTACTGTCTATCTCAGGAATGGTGATTCGTAGAAAAAAAATCTAAGGACAATTTTTGTAGATAATTGCATGATCTCTGGCCTATTTTTATGATAACACGTACCAGTTACGACAAAAATACAAAAAAAAAAAATGAGATTTCTACCTACGACAAATCTAGGTCTCTAATAGACTACTTTTGTAATTTATGTACGATTTATTAGAATAAAGTTGGCATTAATTGTCCCAAAAAACACACGTTGTCAATGTCACACTACGACCTTATTCGTACTTATTTCCCAAAATTATTCCATCACAAACCTAAAGTGACTCTTCCTTTTGCAGAAAAGTTTTTTAAATCTTCAAAATATTTCCAAAATTTAGAGTAATCAACTGACAGGGCACCCTTGCACCCTTACTGTACTTTACATTTTTACGTTGCAAAATCAGCAGAAAAGGGCGACTACTACTAAACGACCTAGGGCGGCCGAGATTGTAGTCCGTTTTAGGCAACTGCCAGTTTATAATAAATTTGGTACCAATATATAGATAATATTTACTATCTAATCTCGGTGCGGTCAGTGCGTGTGAGTGTAATGGTGTGATATGAGTGTAGATGTCGCTTAAGTGTTTCCGGTGTCGCTGAACGGACGAGCGCGCAGCTGCGCTGTTCCCAGGCTAACAGACAAAAGACACTCGACCCCCAAATCAAATTATCCAATTCACGATTTATTATCGTTGCGCGGTTGTCTCTCTACATATAAGGTAAGTGTACCAAATATTGCCATTTCAAGCTTTAATGTAATGTATTTGTCATATGGCAACGTTTTCCAAAGTGTGGAGCGTAGAAAAATGTTGCCGGGTCGCGACCCGGTACCGGGTCGTAGAAAAATTTTGCCGGGTCGCGACCTGGTACCGGGTTGTAGAAAAATTTTGCCGGGTCGTAAAAAAAATTGTAAATTTTTGTGTATGAAATAAGCAAATAAATAACTTGATTTCTAATTTCTATTAAAAATTAAAATTTGTAAATAAATGTTTTTTTTCATGAAGTGAATCGCGAAAAAATTTAAAACCTCATTCCGGGCCGCGGTCAAAAAAGTTTGGGAAAGGCTGCTATATGACACACGCACTATTTTTTTCTGTTGTTGACGGAGGGGGGAAATCCACTTACGGACAGCCAGGGAAGGCTCTGGGTAGTGTAGGACTCGGACCTAACCCCCATACCCACTAATACCCCCTCCTTCACGCTCCCCCCTGTTTTTTGTTTAAAAAAACTGTTGCAGATAGGCTGATGAGACTTAAGTTATATAAAGTTAAAGACTTTTTTCATGTTTTTTAAAATATTATTAGATATAATGACTTGATACATGTACTATTTTGTGATACCTCTGTATTTAATAAAATATCTATCTATTTATCTACTAACGTCCAGTCATTCTGGTCGGGTCACAATTTCTCGACGTTTCATAGTCTCCTGAACATTTTGGCATAAATAATTTGCACTGTTTTTTCACTCGGCACGTGGTAGAACATGATTAATAATAACAAGTAATTAAAAAACACTTGAAAATTCAAGTGTTTTTCAATTAGGTACTTGTTATTTTGGCATAATTTTAAAAAATATTTGTCGGTGTGTGTGTGTGTTAGCATAATAACTCTCGACAAACTTAATTGATTTAAACGAAATTTGGTCCACATGTTGGAAAGAATCACCGAATGAAGCCTATTTAAAATGGGCCCAATCGGGCCATTTTTGAGGTCTTTTTTAGGTGTTGAAAAAAGTTTTTGTGCCCAAAAATACCGGAAAAATCTCAGAGTCGTTTCAAAATTAAAAGATGATTCTTTAGTATCAATTTAAAGATGCTCCTAAAATTTTAATTACATCTGTCCGATAGGACCGAACTGACAAATTTTATGAAAACAGTAGTTTACTTACTGAGGGATATATTAGTTTGGTGCAGATGTTGAACTGATAACAATATTTCAACGAAGAAGAAAATTATTATTTTAAGGGATGTTTCAAGGGGCATAATTTATTTATTTCGTTCAAAAGCACATTTAATTTCACGTAATAAAGCCACAATACCAGTATTAGCAAATATACTATATTGTCGGCATATATTTCAAACGGATTTAACTCTTCAATTCCCATGTCCAAGTTAATAAAGATTTTTGGTTTCTTTTTAAATAAAACACCTTATATACATTTGGTTATGACAAGAAAAAATATAAATAAAAAATAAACTACCCCAATTTTCTTTTATGGGGGTGTCACCTACAGGTGACACTGGGCATTGTGAAATTAAGACTTTGAAGCAGACACAGATTGTTTCTTATTGTTACGGTAAGAATAAAACGTTAGAATTTATAATGATGTTTATTTATATTTAGATATATCAGTTTCTTTATAGTAAAAATATTTTATCTGAAAGAAACAAAACACTTTTCTATTCTAATATCATAAAGCTGAAGAGTTTGTTTGTTTGTTTGAGCGCGGTAATCTCAGGAAATACGGGTTATAATTGAAAAATTATTTTTTTGTTGGATAGTCCATTTATCGAGGAAGGCTATAGGCTACACAATATCAAACTACTACAAGTAGAAACGGAGCATCAATGAAAAATGTTGCAAAAACGGGAAAAATTATTCCTTTTGAGAGCTTCCGTTGCGGCGTAAACGGTTATTATAATGCCCAGTGTCACCCGTAGGTGACACGGCATATTTCCAACGTCGTAAAAACGTGTTCAAAGTTATTTTTACCAATAAAAAAATTTGTGCAATAGCTTATTTATTACACGCAATAAGAAAAAATAACAATAGTTACGGTTTAGGCATTTTTATTTCACTTTTTATCGCAAGAGATTACACAAACACAGACTGCTCGAATTTCGCGCGAAACATCTGATTATATTTGACAGATGACATTTGGCTAGTGTTGTTAGAAAAAAATAATTAATAGTTTTACTTATTGGCTTTGCAACAATGGTAGTGGAATTAAATAATAAAATCTCCGTGTGGTAGAAAAAAAAAATATTAAACTTCTGTCACCTACAAGTGACACTGGGAATTGAAGAGTTAAAAGGGGGTGACATTATTAAGAACATGACAATATTTGGAGCACCTACCTTATATAAGCTATTTGTTTAATCGCCTATGACGACTATTACGCTGAGCTGATGACCACATCCAACATAACACATGCACAGATTCATCTAGATTCATGGACCTAAATTAGTGATCAGTGGTCAGTACGTTCCAAGATTACTAGAATACTAGAAGGTTGGGCGTAAGAAACTATAAACATGGTCACGTCTGTGATTAGTTGAGTTGATTATTTACGTCACCGATGCCCATGGCTTGGTTTTTCAAGTATGTTTATCCTAACCGGTTCGAAAAAGACTCCACAAGTCTACTTCCCCCGCCATCTGTCGCGTGTCGCCTAGTCGAAGCTTCGACAATGCTGACGCTCAACCTTAGTTTCTAGTAATCTTGTGTGTGTTTTAGATAAATTTATAGGTTAGACCGTTAGGTTATTTTTGACAGCCGGTTGTATAATCCGTGTTTTGTATTTTTCGACAAAATGGAAAAAGAACAAAATCGATCCGTGATTTGTTTTTTAAAAAACATGCGAAGAAATAAAACTGAAGGTGGATGCTGTCTATGGGGACCCTTCGCCAAAAACGCGAAAAAACGAATTAAGGATCGATATTGCGTTTTTTCCATGTTGTCGGAAAATGCAAAACACGAATGATATAACTGGCTATCAAAAATAACCCCGCCCATGAATTTATCTACAACTCAGCACGGAGTCATTACAAAGTCTGCAGTACACGATGGTAAAGTCAAAATTACTCGTCAACGCCATCTGTCGTTCAAACACGGGTACTTATTGATCAACCTTCTATAAATCTGAACTTCAGAACCCTTGATATGAAATGTTTTGACACATTTTTCGTCCAAACAAAAATGAAACAAAATATTACGTCGGGCGTATGATTGAAGTGCCGAAAAAGGACTCGGTCTGTCGAATATCACACATTTTGCCTGCCGCATTTAAGCAGTGCAATGACCACCACTACACCGCCTACACTAAGAGCGTCATATGGCACGTTCTGGAGTCTTGCGGTGGCATCCTTATATTATCGACCAGACGCCGGTATTGGGTTGCACTGTTTTGTCAACATGTCAACGTTTTCGCTTGACTCCCACGCATGCCGCGCCGTTGGCCAGATATATCGGAAACAGATGGACTTAGGTCAAGCGAGAAAACTTATCGATGGGGTGTGCAAATCCATATACTAATATTAAAAACCGGTCAAGTGCGAGTCGGACTCGCGCACGAAGGGTTCCGTACCATTATCTATAAAAACGGCAAAAAAATCATGTCTGTTGTATGGGAGCCCCCCTTAAATATTTGTTTTATTTGAATTTAAATATTTATTTTTAAAGTGAATATATAACTAAATATTCTGTGAATAGTTCAAGCGTCTACCTGTTGCCGTTATCAATATCGAGCAAAAACTAGCAAAAAAATCACGTTTGTTGTATGGGAGCCCCCTTAAAGTAGTTATCGTGGTTAAGGCACACCGTCAGAAAATTCTTAATTCTTGTATACTTATTAAGAACATGATAATACAATTACCCTGAAAATCTGAAGTCGATCGACCGTATATAATCCGAGATAAATTCAATTAAAAATTGGATAATTAACATTGATTATATACGATCTCTGTAGTTCTGAACCAGTTTCTTATTTATAAAAAAAGAACTAACTGTCAGAAACTTTCCAATGCATTTGTTATGAGTTTAAAAAAAAATAAGAATGTTTTTTTGACCGTCTAATTATTATTTATAAATAACGGTTTAAGGTTCAACAATTTATAGAAAAGTATACATGCATATGAATACCATATGGGTTACGTTTCCACGGGTACAGTCTTGCGTACAAATTATGGATCACTTAGCTACAAACTAGTATACTTTTGTGGCGCGTATAATCTATAACTTTTTGATAATATTGTACCACGACAACTACCTTAAATATTTATTTTATTCTGTTTTTTAGTATTTGTTGTGACAGCGGCAACAGAAATACATCATCTGTGAAAATTTCAACTGTCTATCACGGTTCATGAGATCCAGCCTGCTGACAGACGGACGGACAGCGGAGTCTTAGTAATAGGGTCCCGTTTTACCCTTTGGGTACGGAACCCTAACTAGCGGACACGTGCGAATACTTCGCACCGTTAATGGTCAGTTATGTAATATAATAGGGTAGAAATAAAATTTATTCTATTCTACTCAGAGACTTCAGTTGTTAGGTCCTGCTGAAGGTTCTACCACTGTTGTTGCTGCCTTGTTTTATATCAATCGCGTGCGAAGCCTCGGGTAACGGCTAGTGCACATATGTGTTACCGTTTAAACCCGAAATTAGTTCAAACGCGAACTAGTTAAAACTAGTTATAACATTCGTCAATACTAATTTTAACTAGTCAAAACTAGATTTCAAAAAGTCTTTTAGTAAATTCTAGAATTAACTAAAAATCTTTTACTTAAACTAGATCATTTGGAGTGTGAAACAGAGACCAGCAACTAGTTCAAACGCGAACTAACCAGTTAAAACTAGTTATAACATTCGTCAATACCAGTTTTAACTAGTCGAAACTAGTTTTCAAAAAGTTTTTTTAAATTCTAGAATTAACTAAAAATCTTTTACTTAAACTAGATCGTTTTGAGTGTGAAACAAGGGTTTAGGGATCAAACATACGGTTTCTAAATTTTTAATACCTGACCAGGACCGTCAGAATAAAAAAATAAGACTAAAAAATAAAAAAATAAATAATAGGTAGTTTACAAAAATAAAAAAAACCCGGGTCGCAGTGCCAAAACCCTGCCGACAATATAGTGTATTTGCTAATACAGGCAGTGGGCTTTATTATGCGAACTTAAGTTGGTTTTTAGACAAAATAAAAAATTTGACTCCTTAATACACCCCTTAAAATAACATTTTTTTTCTTAATTGAAATATTATTATCAATCGAACCTCTATACCAAATTATATATATACCTTTCAGTAAATAATTCACTATCTGCAAACTAGTGTTTTCATAAAATTTGTAAGTCCGGTCCTGTCGGGCCGATTTGCTTATAATTTTAGGAGCACTTTTTAATTGCTACTAAAGGGTTAAATTTCAATTTTGAAACGATTCTGAGAATTTTTCCGGTATTTTTGGGCCCAAAAACTTTTTTCAACCCCTAAAAACTACCCTTAAAATAACCCGATTGGGCCCATTTAAATAGGCTTCGTGCGGTGATGAATTCCAACATGTATGCCAAATTTCGTTAAAATGAATTAACTCCTTCAAAAGTTATTGCCCGCACATATAAATATATATATATATATATATATATATATATATATATAAACATTTTTAAAAATGGTGCCAAAGTGTTTAGGAGGTTATGAAACGTCGAGAAATTTTGGTCCGACCCCTAGGTCCCGTCATCCGACCGATGCCAATAGTGTATTTTGCCATATGGCAAATACACTAAAAAAACACGCTTTAATAGCAAACCGAACTAATAAAGTAAAAAACAATTTTTAATTCCCCCACTCAATATAATTATTGCCTTTCTATTGCTGTAAAATCGTCATAGTTAAAAATTATTATAAACATTTATAATTTCCGCCCACTTTTAACAATTAACCAATGAAGCTGATGGTTTTCATTTCAGTATGAAAACCTGAAAAATGAATTTTGATAAAATTGTAAATAGCACACCGGAGAGAATCCAGTTGCAGTTATTTTCAGAATCAAAAGCGACCTGAAATGAATTAAATTTAAATATTGGTTAATTATACACGTAGATATAATTTTGAAATATTAATAACGAAATCTCATTAAAACAAATTATTAAATTTCATGTAGTCGCACAGAAACTTGTAAAATAAATACATCGCTACAATGTCTATATTCAACAAAATTTGATTATATTCTATTGAATATGCGATGGAATTAAAATTTAATTTCAATTTCAAATTAATATTAAAACGTTTGTATTGACATGTTATGGCTTTCAGAGATTACAAAATAATTAATAGACTTATTTTAAAATAGAAAAAAATATAGGTAAACTTTGATGAACTCTCAATTCGTTAAAATTTGATTTACTAATTAGTAATAAAATAATAATTCACAGAAGACTGCGTCACAAAAAATACACACAAAGCTCCGTATTCATTGAACTAAGGAAAATTTTATTAAAAGTTTAACTATTACAGTAAGAGCCCGCTTAACGCGGGAGATACGTTCCAATAAGTTCCTGCGCTATACAAAACAGCGCTAAACGAGGTCATCTTAATACGCAGATATTTATGAAAAATGTCCTACATATATCGGGTACAAGATCTATGGAAAGCTGCCTGAAATTATTAAAAAAGAAAGGGATTTGAAGAATTTCCAAAAAGAATTAAAACAACAAAAATCTAAGATTTGTGCCTTATGATCTTTAAGATTTGATGTTATAGGCATATAAGTGAAACAGAACCGAGAATAAGAAAATTTGTTAGTTTTTGTATATTTTTGGAACATTTATTATTAAAAACTTTCTTATCACATTAATTATAGATTTATTTATCGCTAATATCGATTTTTGTTCATAAAACATTTATGAAAATCAAAAAAAAGTTCGAGTAAGAAGTTATGTTTGTAATGAGGAAGGTTCTTCATTTGACATATTTTATTTTTTGTAAAGAAGATTTCATAAGAAGATCCAGATTATTTGCTGACTAGATCTTGTAAAAAGGCGAAGCACAAAAATCCTTTCAGGATGTGGTGCATTTGGGCCAAGAGACCACCCCATTCTATTTTAATCTTTATTCTTTTAAGTAATACCTGTTTAGAGTGTCCGAATGTGAGGCTCTAACCTACAGGAGGACAACCATCTTTGGCCACATTGACGAAATAGTTCCACAGGACAATCTAGTAGCAAATCGTCTGGAGCTCATAAGAAGACCCAGATTATTTGCTGACTATATCCAGTAAAAAGGGGAAGTATAAAAATCCTTTCAGGATGTGGTGCATTTAGGCCAAGAGACCACCCCACTCTATTTTAATCTTTTTTTAGAGCCAAGCTCCTAATAGTTCGACAATTTTCACTCGAAATATTCCACCTTTAAACATAAATTTGACCTGAATGAATCCGTATGCAATGTGGCACCAAGGTTCAAGGAGGGACAGAACTATAATCTAATAATACGTAGCACATATGTACGTAGTACCAACATAATAATATATCAGTGTTCATTATTTCATTATAATAAAACAAATCTCATTATGTATCAAGAGTTTGCGTGTAACAAAAGTATTTATCTGCAACATTGCATGATTCGGGTATTAATAGGGGAGCGCGGGGGTCGAATTGATGATGGCTGAAGGGATCATCAATGGAGTGCCTGTATCATGCACAGGTGATACATAAAACCGTTAAGTATATAACGAGTTTAAATGTAAAAAAAAAACTCGGGTCGCAGTGCCAAAACCCTGCCGACAATACAGTGTAATTGCTAATCCAGACAGCGTGAATTTAATATATGAATTTAAGAGTGTTTTTGAGCAAAACAAAAAATATAGCCCCTTAATACACCCCATAAAATTATGTATTTTTTTTTAATTGTAATATTATTATCAATCTAACACCGAATTAAATACACCTATCAGTAAATAAGTCACTGCAAATTAGTGTTTTCAAAAATTTGTAAGTCCGGTCCTGTTGGGTTGATTTTATTAAAACTTTGGGCACACTTTTTAATTGCTACTTAAGGGTTAAATTTCAATTTTTAAACGATTCTGAGAAGTTTTTCGGTAATTTGCGGCCCAAAACAAATTTTCAACCCCTAAAAACTACCCTTAAAATACCCCGATTAGACCCATTTTGAATAGGCTTCGTGCGGTGACGGATTCCAACATGTAGGTCAAATTTAGTTAAAATCTATGAACACAATGGTGTCATGTTGCCTAGAATGATGAAAAATTTTGGTCAGAATTCTCACCAAAATTTCACATCATTCTAAGCAGCATCAAAGGAGCTAGATGGAGGGGGTTTTAGTTGGCAAAGGACCTTTGGCCCGATTCCTTCACTACCCAGGGTCCGCAAAAAGGATTTCTCCCTTAAAAAATAGAGAATATGATATTGAATATTTTCCTTTCTGAATTTACATGAAATATATATTGAGTTCCAACTGTTTGTACATCAAATTACAGAAATTATTTTGTACTTCAATTGTTAGCAATATTAAACGTCAAATTTAACTTTATATGTTTATCCTTGTCTTACTATTTTACGAATCAAAATGCAAAACACTATAAACTTCTGTTCTTGTCAGTTTCATGTAATTTAGGGGACTTCATTCTACTTCCACTCGATTCAGGGGCGTAGGTACCGCCGTATCTGCCGTATCAATTATACGGGCCCCCCGGGCCACGGGGGCCCCCAACGTGCGTAAGCAAAAAATAATATAAACTTCAGAAATGACAAAAGTCAAAAAAAGCAATTTCTTTTTTTCCCGCATAAAGCGTGCGTTCAAAAGTTGGCAATATCCTACATCGGTTATCGCGGGCTGCTGGATTTCCCCGTTGAAGTCATTTACTTCAACGGGGGAAGGGCCCCCCAATCAAATTTTTATACGGAGCCCCGCCAAGGCACGCTACGCTTCTGACTCGATTTCTTACATTTTTCAAACAGATACTTCGCTAAAGAAGTTAAACTTTAAAAAAAAATAGTTATAATACTCGCCACGGTTCTAAAAGGTTCTGAAGTTAGTCACAAACAGCGTCGCAAATGCATATTTTAGAGCCGTCCTGGTTGTTTTGTGGGAAAGGAAGACTCCCACCACCTCCCAGTTACCGGCACAGAACGTGCGCTCGTCGGTGATTGGTTATCGCTGGTTGTCGTGTCACTTGTCGCTTTCCTGCTATAGACTACAGTCCAGTACGCTATTGTAAAATTATTTCTTTGATTCTTAATTGATCAAGATGCCTAATACAGTTTTGCATAGACAAGCACGAAAAATAATTGTTTGGTTGACTTTATGCAAGGAACTAGACCTTTAGTTTAAAAAAAATTTAAAATAATAATATAGTACGAGTTTGTAGTTTTCCAACCGACTGTACCTGCACAAACCTCCATTTGCATCTAACTTCAGAACCTTTTAGAACCGTGGCGCGTATTATAAATCGTAAGACATGTCAGTACGCCAAAAAAAAATTCTACTTCAATCGCACGTAAAGGTGACACGCAAAATTTTTTTGTCTGATTGCTTCAAGACCCCAGTACACAGTGGTCTGTAGTGGGCCATTATAGACCATCGCCATTGTGTACAGGGGGTAATGGTCTGTAGTGGCGGACAATTGTGAATCGTGGAGCGCAATCCATTTGTTGTCGGTTTTTTTGACACACTTCAAAGGAATCGTGGTGTAGCGTGGCCTGTGGTGTTCACACAGTGGCCCATTGTTTTGGACAGGTACCTACTTTTTTTGTTGCGTGCTATACTATTTAAATTTTTAATCGCCCAAAATGTCAGTATCCTGGAGCAATGAAGAGACTTTTAGGTTTATAATACTATAATACTTGTTAACAGTATATAAATAAATAGCCGCGGCCGTAATTACTTCCACGTCCATCGCAAGTGCTTCGCCAGGCAGAAATGAGCCATGGGCCATTGTGTAAACACCAAGTGATAGTGGCCTACAGTTGCACATTGCAAAGCATGGCCCACTACAGACCACTGTGTACTGGTGCCTTCACAGTTTCCGATCATCCTGTTATCAAAACGCGCTCGTATAATCTAGGTATATGCGTTTGTATTGCGTTCGGTCGCAAAACGCACCTCTGATCACGCAACGCTCCACACAGAATACATGCGGCACCATAATATAAGCCCTCTGATTCAATACGATTTAATACGATTTGATTTGACGTTAATCCGTTTATCGTCCATGTAACACCCTCCCGTTCGCTGTGAGCGCGCGTTGCATCTATCTCTATGGCCACTGCATCATTCAATTATTCTATATTAAATAGCATATGTTTCCAATACACACCGACAGTACTTCAGCCCGCCAACCAACACATGCAACATTATCTATTATTATAACGCTCTGCGGATCTCCGTGTATTTTATTATCAGCAATATGCAAAATGTATTTACGCCTGCATTACTGTACGCTGCAGCTTAATCGACATTGTGTGGCAGTAACTTGAAAAACATATATTTAATCAGCTATTGGTGAAGTATCTAGGAGCAAGACGGGTCAAAAGAAGTGAGGCACTTACATACCTTTCCTGAAAGCGTTTTGTCGTATTTTCGAACCGTCATAACTTCGGTCTGGATACTGCTAGAAAGCTGAAATTCCCAGGATAAGATGCCCTTAGCAGACTTATCAAACACACCGAGAATCAATTATCTAGCTTTTATGGTTTCAGAATTATTGACATTCGCCAAGACACGTCAAGACTCCACCTATCTTTTCTGGAAGCGTTTTGTCGTATTTTCGGACCGTCATTGCTTCGGTCTGGATAAGGCTAGAAAGCTGAAATTTTCAGGATAAGATGTTCTTAGCAGACTTATCAAACATACCGAGTATCAATTATCTAACTTTTATGGTTTCAGAATTATTGACATTCGCCAAGACACGTCAAGACTCCACCTATCTTTTCTGGAAGCGTTTTGTCGTATTTTCGGACCGTCATTGCTTCGGTCTGGATAAGGCTAGAAAGCTGAAATTTTCAGGATAAGATGTTCTTAGCAGACTTATCAAACATACCGAGTATCAATTATCTAACTTTTATGGTTTCAGAATTATTGACATTCGCCAAGACACGTCAAAAGAAGCGAGACTCCACCTATTTTTCTGGAAGCGCTTTGTCGTATTTTCGAACCGTCATAGCTTCGGTCTGGATAATGCTAGAAAGCTGAAATTTGTAGGATAAGATGTCCTTGGCAGACTTATCAAACACACCTACTATCAATTATCTAGCTTTTATGGTTTCAGAATTATTGACATTCGCCAAGACATGTCAAAAAAGCGAGACTCCACCTATCTTTTCTGGTAGCGCTTTGTCGTATTTTCGAACCGTCATAGCTTCGGTCTGGATAATGCTAGAAAGTTGAAATTTTCAGGATAAGATGTCCTTGGCAGACTTATCAAACACACCTACTATCAATTATTATCTAGCTTTTATGGTTTCAGAATTATTGACATTCGCCAAGACATGTCAAAAAAAGCGAGACTCCATCTATCTTTTCTGGAAGCGTTTTGTCGTATTTTCGAACCGTCATAGCTTCGGTCTTGATAATGCTAGAAAGCTGAAATTTTCAGGATAAGATGTCCTTAGCAGACTCATCAAACACACCGAGTATAAATTATCTAACTTAACATATATTTAACCAGCTATTGGTATGGTATCTGGGGGCAAGGTAGTGCTTCCGCCAAGACTGGCCAAAAGAAGCGAGGTTCCACCTATCTTTTCTGGAAGCGCTTTGTCGTATTTTCGAACCGTCATAACTTCAGTCTGGATAATGCTAGAAAGCTGAAATTTTCAGGATAAGATGTCCTTAGCAGACTTATCAAACACACCGAGTATCAATTATCTAGCTTTTATGGTTATTGACATTCGCCAAGACATGTCAAAAAAAGCGAGACTCCACCTATCTTTTCTGGAAGCGCTTTGTCGTATTTTCGAACCGTCATAGCTTCGGTCTGGATAATGCTAGAAAGTTGAAATTTTCAGGATAAGATGTCCTTAGCAGACTTATCAAACACACCGAGTATCAATTATCTGGCTTTTATGGTTTCAGAATTATTGACATCTAAAATACGTCGATTTCGTGAGTCAAAAATTCTAGGATACTTCCTGAAGTCCTAGAAGGCTGAAATTTTGTATGTAGGCTGGTATTTGCATGTAAACAGCGGAAAAATTAAGAAATCGAAAACAGTATACGCTGTTCATACTACAGAGTAGTCAGTGGAGAAAAAACTTTGTTCATATTACTGAGTCGTTCATAAGAGGGCATATTCATTTTATCGCGATTGTACTGTATTCAGATTTTCTGTAGCCCTATTAAACTAAACGAACATTATTAGTACCCCACGTGTCAAGGGTTATTGTGATTGAAAAACATTCAAATATTTAGGATGAGTAAATTCATACAAACTCGTAAAATGCGCATATAATTTCAATTTGGGTGTCTATACTGTTAGTAACAATAACGATAATTTGAAAATATAATGCCGTAACAAATTACAAAGAGCATAAAAAAATATTGGTGTATTGATGCAAAACAAAAAAAAAGGAAATAAAAATTAATAACCCTCCAACATTAAACCAATACTCACGCTAAGGAAGGACAACGTATGTTCAGTTGAACAGATGTTGTTCTTTCTTAGAAACAACTGAACATACGTTATTCTTTCTTAGCACGGCAGGAAGAAAGCGAGTGTATAATATCGCTTATTTATCTTTATAAAAAATAACTTAAACACAATAATTAATGATAATTAAATCATTATGAAAATAAAATTACTGACTATAGCAAGACTGGAATATATTTTTGTCGACACGATAATTATAAAACAAATGTTGTTTTGAACACTAGTGCTTGGTTGCAGGTGGCATTGTCAAAAAATCTGATTTGACAATGATCTTTGATTGGGAGCATACATATTTCTTCACATGAAAAGCATTGTAGAATTTTAAATCGATCGTGCTCAATAAATTATTTTTCGATTAAGGCTGTCGGAACGCTCTGAATTTAAGCCACACTACGAGGCTAAAAAATGCTATTGCAAGGATGCCGCTGTCAGTTTATTACTCTAATTTTTGGTAAAATTTTGAAGGTTTAAAAAACTTTTCCGTAAAAGAAAGAGTCACTTTAGGTTTGTGATGGAACAATTTTGTGAAATAAGTACGAATAAGGTCGTAGTGTGACATTGAAAACGTGAGTTGTTTGGCACAATAATTGCCAAATTTTTTCTAGTAAATCGTATATAAATTACAAAAGTAGTCCATTAGAGACCTAGATTTGTCCTTTATCTTCCTTATAGAGAAAGATTTTTTGCAAAATGTTGACGAATAAGTCTACAATCGCTTACCAGCCGTCACTAGTTCCCTACCTACGAGTCTTTAGAATCGTTCTGTGCCTGAATTTTCAACATAGACGGTTTTGCCTCTTGGATCCAGATATAACAACTATGTATTAGAAAAGGAAGGATTCACCGTTTCTTTTCTTTTAAAAACGTATTAGTGGTGACGTAAAATAAGCTTAATGAACTTTTTCAATTGCAAAATAAACTACAAGTCATCATGTAGGTAATACCTGACCACTGATAATATAAACGATGCCGGGAATTAATCAAAACACAAGCTGCATAGACTTAGGCAGTTTTGATATTACGCAACAAACACAGGCAATAGTATCTGTAACTGCAACTCCGAACACAAAATCATTTTCAGTTCGACGGACTACTGTTGTGTGGGGTGGAATATCATATTGTACGTTACAATGATTGAAATTAGGGTTGTAACAAATTGTAATTAGAACAAGTGTGACTGCAAATAATTAATTTTTCAAAGTACAGAGGTACCTCGATATATGACTGCCCTAACATACGAGTTTTTTGAGATACAATCTCGATTTTTCTTGCGCCACAGGTTTCAATCAATGTTGTTGATTCTGGAAGAACCACTTTAACATCGCGATATGCCTGAGGATTATTGATCAGGCCTGGCTGGGTGTTACCACGACGACCTTGACTAATGCATGGAAGAAGCTGTGGCTTGAGGCTGTAGCCGAAAGGACCTTCGAAAAATTCGAACCCGGAATGTCTGTGGATGAGGAGATTGTAACTCTGGTAAAATCTGGAGTACTCTCAGGGACTGCCGACCGAGGAGTTACAAGAGTCGCAGCAGCATACGGAGGTTCTGCAAGAAATTGGTTTCGAGGAGGAGCCAGAGGTGAAGGAGGTTATCTTTATAAGTGAGATAAAGGAGATCTTGGGAATGTGGGAGAGAATTGCACAGTTCGTGGAAAAGAAACACCCCGAAAAAGTTGCAACTGGTTGTGCATCTGAGCTGTTTAATGACACTTGCTCAAACTGATTTCGGCAACATTCTGAAAGAGACGAAGAAGCACACCTCCTTGGATAGGTTTTTTTAAACGGCCTGCAGGTGAAAGTGAGGAAAGCGTGGCGAAAAAGACAAAGACCAGTGAAAAGAAAAACAGTGGAGGTTCTGCAAGAAATTGGTTTCGAGGAAGAACCAGAGGTGAAGGAGGTTATTTCTTTAAGTAAGATAAAGGAAATCTTGGAAATGTGGGAGAGAGTTTCACAGTTCGTGGAAAAGGAACATCCCGAAAAAGTTGCAACTGGTCATGCATCAGAGCTATTTAATGACACTTGCCAAAATCATTTCCGCAACATTCTGAAAGAGAGGAAGAAACAAGCCTCTTTGGACAGGTTTTTTTTAGAATCGACCTGCATTTGAAAGTGAGGAAAACTTGGCGAAAAATACAAAGACCAGTGAAAAGAAGAACAGTGACGAAAATTAAGCGAAAATAACACCTCCGCCAATATTTTCCGTAAGCTCAAGTCGGCTGATTTCCAAGGATACACTTCATAAAATCAGTTTATTTTTTTACATTCTCTTTTATAACGTTTTTACACAATATTTGTCATTTATAAATACATCTTTCTTACTCAAAAACTCGTTATAAAAACAACTGGGTGGGATTTTGGTTGGCTGGAACGGATTAATGGCATTTCAATTAATTTAAATGTGGAAATTTGCTTTGAAATACGAACAAGGTTACCGAACGAATAAAACTTGTATGTCGAGGTATCACTGTATTAAAATATTCATTGATAAAAACATCTATTTATTAAAATGAAGAATATAACGACGCATTCGTTACAGCCCTAGTTACAATAAATGAATGTGGTGAAGTGATAGTGTCATCTCATTTCCGGGGATTTACCGACTCACTATATTATCAAGGGTGTTCACTCTTCTTTGATTTTCATAGACTATAGTTTCAACGAGCAATTATTTTCGGTTTTTGCATTAAACTCTGGGAGTTTATACACTGTTTTACCATTTTACTAAGTGGGGAACGGTAGAAATTTACGTCTGAATTCATATTTGAAAATGTTACAATATGTTTTCGTTTTGAAGTCCTCTGAGTCCAACAAACATATTCTTCGTCTGTTTTGTTAATCTGTTTGTCTGTCAAACGGAAGAGCGTATAAAAACCTAATTTTAGGAGAATGTTTGATTGAAAATCGGCACATGCGCAGAAGAGATATATGCTATATCGTTGTTTTTTTTTAAATTGCGATTGTGTACTTTTCATAACGGTTTTATTATACACAATTGTATAGTTATTCTTGTGCAATAAATAATAGTTTAAAAAACTAAGAAAACACGCTTTAAGGTTGCTGTCGTGGTTAAGGCACACTGTCAGAAAATTCTTAATTTTTGTATACTTATTAAGGACATGATAATACAATTACCCTGAAAATTTGAAGTCGATCGACCGTATATAATCCGAGATAAATTCAATTAAAAATTGGATAATTAACATTATTCAGTAGAGTTAAAAAAATCATAGAAAAATTAAAAAAAAAAACTTTTTAGAGAGTAAAGTACCAGTTTCAAGATGCTTCACTAGAAATTATCTGAAATTTGTTTTGGAGCCCACAAACATGATGCAATTTTATAAAAAATTAAGGCAACATTTTTAAATTTTCACGATTCGCTAAAGGATGAAAAAAATTTTGAATTGTTGATTCAAAAACTAGAATGTACAAGCTTTAAAATGAGGTTTCGTTTTTTAAAATCCGATCAATTTTCGCGAAAATACAGCGACTTGAAAATCAAAATTCCGAAATTTTTTATCTGACTCCTTAATTAAGTTGCGCAATGTATAATCAATGGTTACAATTTTGTACAAAAAAAAATGCAATAGTGTCAAAAGTGTTAACACACACTGGGGACAATACCAAACGCACCTAATGCAAATTGCTTCTTAATAAGAACGCGAAAAGTTTGATTTAATAGCGTCATGCTACTGTTTTGATATACTTAAATAATTAATTATTATCATATTTAACATCAAAGAATCATCGTAGGTCCGCCAAAACAATTCGCATCGTCATTCATCCACGACGGCCGTCATTGTCCAACTATAGTCTGTCCTTGTTTAGCCTAGGTCGATATCAAAGTGAAATGCCAATGGGATTTAGCGTATATACAATCTACAAATAAGCACCGGCTCAAAGACCTTGATATTGGAATTCCTCAAGCGTAAGCAGCGACATAGCGGGCGGTAGAGTAATTAAACAACGTGTTTCTTCACTCTGCACCTTTCCCCTACATACATATTTTACGAATGTAAGATAATTAAAATGTTAGTAGGAGAGCTATTAAGCATTTTTGGGTAGGTATTTGAGGCACTGTGAAAATTTGTAGGGTTAACTCTTTAGTAATATCCGAATAGAAAAACACAGATCTGACTGAAGGGTAGCGGGACTTAACCGATTTTTAAATTTTTGTGCAATAAAAAATCCTTGAGGCATTTTGAAATTTTAATACCTTGAAATTTAGTATTTAAGAAGTTGAAAAATAAAAATGCCATATTTTTTAATCGGGTCTAAAACTTAGCCACGTGTTTGCAAAATTATATTTTTTAAGACTTAAAAAATATATTCGAGGCACATTGAAATTTAAACAGAATAATATTGGTAACTAAAATACATAGATATATTCAAAAAGACAGGTCGTTTCGGTGGGACATTTTACCGGCCAGGCGATCAATATATGTTTGATAAATCGTCACTAGCTTCCTAATATTAGGAGAGCTATTAAACGTTTTTGGGTAGGCATTTGAGGCACTGTGAAAATTTGTACAATAATTCTTCAGTAATATCCGAATATAAAAACACAGACCTAGCTGAAGGGTAGCGGGGCTTAACCGACTTAACCGATTTATCAAACATATTGATCGCCTGGCAAGTAAAATGTCCCACAGAAACGACCTGTCTTTTTGAATATATCTATTTTTAGTTACCAATATTATTGTGTTTAAATTTCACTGTGTCTCAAATATATTTTTTAAGTCTTAAAAAATGTAATTTTGCAAACACCTAAATCTTGGACCCGATTAAAAATTCTTTGCACTATAAAGAAATCCTTGAGGCATTTTGAAATTTTAATACTTTGAAATAAAAAAGCCAGATTTTTTAATCGGGTGTAAAACTTAGCCACGCGTTTGCAAAATTATATTTTTTAAGACTTAAAAAATATATTCGAGGCACATTGAAATTTAAACAGAATAATATTGGTAACTAAAATAGATATATTCAAAAAGACAGGTCGTTTCGGTGGGGCATTTTACCTGCCAGGCGATCAATATGTTTGATAAACCGGTCAAGTCGGTTAAGCCTCGCTACGCTTCAGCTAGGTCTGTGTTTTTGTATTCGGATATTACTAAAGTGTTATTGTACAAATTTTCATAGTGCCTCATATACCTACCCAAAAATGCTTACTAGCTCTTGGCCTAATTGTTCCAAAAATGCGTGGAATATTTCCAATTCTGCCTCAATAATTCACTTCAAATGTGATATTTACTGTGGGGTTGTGAGCTTTGATATTTTTTAAAGCGAATAGAAAAAAAAGTATTCTTTGTTTCATATCTCAAATGGTTTAGGTATGCGATGATTAATAATCTTAAAGAAGAAAAAAGACAGTGTCTTTCAAAGAAAACAAAACGCTTCTGTTTGCTTTTATACCTTTATAAATTTGAAAAGATAAAAATGTGAACTTCAGTCAAATAAATCTTACAATTAAACATGAAAACAGCAATTCAATGGTAAAAATTTCAAACTAATATTTTAAATGTTTTGAAAAAATGTGTGGGCCTCGTCGACATAAACTCGCGATTGAACGGGTTTGGATGAAATTTGGCACACAGATAGTTTATTACTTGTATTGACCAATAGGATACTTTTTATCTCGGGAAAATGTAAGGTTCCTGCGAGATTGTCAAAAAAACATACTACAGGACATATTCACTTGAAACTTGTTACTTTTCTTTTGTTGTTTTCATTTTAATGATTTAATCAAATAGAGGGTGTATCGCAGAAAACCGAACATAGGGAAAACTCCATTGTGCAAATTAGGATCAACGATTACTTTGGCCACGTATGTAAATGGTTACCATGGTAACGCCAAGTTAATGAAACAATTACCATTCCAGCCCACTAGTGGTACTAATTTAAGTCAAAATTGACATTTCAAAATTTTTCAATATTTTTTCGTTTGGAGGTCTCCTGAATCCAAAACACGTATTTTTGGAAAAACTCTATGCGTCTGTTAGTCTGTGAGAACGATACAGGTCAAACGAATGAACGGATTGAAACCAAATTTTGGGAGGATATTTGGTATGCAAATATGTTGGTTTTTGAGAAAATCGGAGCATGCGTAAAAGAAATATATGTTATAACGTTGTTTTTTCTCATATAATGATATACTTTTTCATAATGACTTATGTTCTATTTATTTTTCTAAGAAAGTTTTGTAAAAAAGTTTTTTTTCTAAACTTTATAGTTTCGGAAATATTTTGAAAATAAAAAAATCAGCTGTTCTTTTGTTCAAAGATCTGTCAAAAGAAATCATTTAGGTAGGTGACAAGCATACTTTGATTAATTTTTACAAGTTAAATCATATTTTGTAACTATGGAAACAAATAGCTAATATCATTTTTGTGACTAGCCGTTACCCTCGTCACTGCGCGCGTTAACAGAAATTTTATTTTATTTGTTATAATATGTCACATGTGAATATTTTTAAAGTTGGAATGGACCTGTCGCCCAGCTTGTTGGAATTTTTGCTAAATGGTAGCGAAAAAATATCAAATTTAATATCAATTTTGAAAACGTTGGTAATCTTTTTTTCCCGATTAATATAGTGATCAAATTCATTGTACAGTGGGATCTCAATTAATTCTTAATACATGCCACGTCACATCTAAAATATAACATTTTTTTGCAGTGGCACTTCTTATTTCAAATTGTTAAGCAGTAACTTTTGAATTATTAATTAGAATTTTCTACATCTACACTAATATTATAAAGAGGAAAGATGTGTATTTTTGTGTGTATGTTTGTAATGAATAAACTCAAAAACTACTGTGCCGATTTAAAAAATTCTTTCACAATTAGAAAGCTACCCTGAGTAACATAGGCTATATTTATTGCTAGAAAATATTAGGGATCCTTACTAAAACTTTAGTAACGTAACCAAAGGTGTAAAAAAATGCCATAAAACATCTTTCGTCGCATGCGCTGCGGAAACTATTGATGATAGAACAAAAGTATGTTCTACAATATTAAAGAACATATCAATAACTATATATACAAAAAACTTCTCGATACTATATGTCCAACTATTATCGTTATGTCACAATAACCACTTTTTACATTTTAATAATCTATATAGATAAAAGACGATGTATATGTAATCTATGGACTCCAAACGGGTAGACCATTTTTGATGAAATTTTCAGACAATCTTTAGATCTTCTGAAGTTTAGTACCGATCGGATCAACATAACTTTTTTAATTTCTTTTTGGGAAATAAGATTTTTAGCGATTGAATTCGCGCAAATTCAATACACGTTGAGAATTTAATGATAATAATTCTCATTTTTTATATCCTATATATTGCATTTACACCCGGGCGAAGCCGAACTGGGCCGCTAGTTAATAATAATCAAGAACTTACATTTAATTGCAATCGACTGTAGACTTTAACAACTTGTGTAGCACTCTTTTTAGACGAAAAAAATCCACACTTTCTCCTTGTAATCGTAAAAAGTTTATCACAAATTGTTTTTTTCAAAACTATGAAAATTAATGAACAACTGAAAATTAAATCATAAATGTTGTCCAAAACAAATTTTGAAGAAAAAAATACAAAACCACATAAACTCAACATTCAAAAAGTTGTTTTAATTCTCATATTTATGAAATGTTAGAATAATTAACACACGAAAACAAACACTTAAATCCAATAAAGCGTACACATTTTTTGAAGTCCCTTAAGAAAACATAATGATTAAAAAATCAAAATCACAATATAAGGTACGATGCACTCTATTCAGAAATCACGTTGCAACTAAAAATTCTCAGCAAGGTCATTTTTAAAACGTGAATTGTCCTGTTGATTACACAATTCTCAATTCTGAAATCGATCATGCAATTTAAAAAACCAACAACGCTGTTTCATTTTTATAATGTTGGAAAAAAACTATAAATATTTATACAGAGTGTCCTCTTTAAATTTTTATCTTTTAAAATAAAAATATGTAGTATCCGTTGAGCTAGAAACTAACTGAATTAAATTTGTTAGGAAGTATTTTGCGAATACTTCGTATACAATATAAACTAAAAAAAATAAAGACATAATGCTTTTATTGTAGTGTTCTAAAAAGCAGAAAATAAAAAATTAATTGACTTTATTATAAACTTTGTATTAATATTGTTAAACTCAAACTTATATTCACATGTATATATTATCTTTTATATCTATTTAATCACAACATTTAATAGGTATGTATTAATATTATTTGTTATTTCAATTGTAAATTTTATAAATTGTATTTTTAAAAAAATTTATTTACAGTTATTAAAGCTTGATAAAGTTCCAAACAAGGAACGAAACGTCGCTGAAAATAAAATATTAAGTGTTTTACTTATAAATAAAGTCCTTTTTCACGAAAAATCATTTTTATAAAAAATTAATCTTCTAAAGAGATGATAGTAAAATTTTCAAAACTTAAGGGGTTAGGTGGGTTTGAAAATTTCAAAAAATCGATTTATTTTTTTGTCTTATTAAATAGTACAATATGTTTAAAATGTTCTCCTAAAATTTCAAATCGATCCGAGTAAAATTCTAAGAGATAGACCCTTTGGAAGTTCCGCCCATCAAGCCACGTCAGTGCAGCGCTTCGCAGGTTAAACGCGTTTATCTCAAAACTCAATTTTTTAAGTCGGTGGACACGATTTCTCGAAAAGTTATGAAGAGATTTTGTTCAAATTTTGCACACATCTTTGAAATAACATTATTTAGGCACTGCATGAAGGATTTTTTTTTTATTACAGCTAACTTTTTCGAGCCAATACATGGCGAAAATTTGACCAAAAAATGTGTTTTTTTGTTCAAAGTCTGTCAAAAATTCAAATTTTAATTTTTTTTACCTTCATCCAATACCTAGATTTATCCATGTACTAACGAAATATTTTTGGTTTTTTGATTTTGGAGGAACCAATAATGAGTTATTCTGTCCACGGCAAGAGCATTTTTTATGAGACGTCAAGGGAGATGAGGTACCAACGGCTGAGTTTTCGGAATTTTTAAATAAAAATTTCACAAAATACTGTTTAAATATGTATCTTTGATATGCTGAATTGTTTAAATATAATATATGATTGTATATATTAAAAAAAAAAAAATAGTAAAAATACCCTTTTTTTGAACCTCTGAAACCCACCTAACCCCTGTAGCAAAGAGATGAGAATTTCTAGAATTTTGTATGAAATTTGTAGAAGATTCTATAAGGTTTTCTGCCCTTGCGGTGTAATATACTATTTCACAAGTATAATAATCGTTTCGAATTAGTTTATCATATTATTAAAAATCCACATCGAATCTTGTTTAATTTGTTGTGAGTCAATTTGAACTGTCGACCTAAATATTAAGTCCATTAGCCTATGCAGTTATCTTGAGCTATAATATAGGTACAAAAACTTTAGATGCGAACGTAATATAATAAGTTAGATAATAATTTGAGCGGATCATATTTTGATTGGAGCGGCACTCAATTATGATGAAACAGCATTCATACAACGGTAGTTACCTGGCGTTCACAATGCTCCACCTTGCCGATAAATAATATTCAATAACGTAATCAGCTCCAGGCAGTCACAAAATCGACGCGCACACATCATATTATTGCCACAGTGGTTCCCAAAATATTTTTCTTCATACCATGCCGAAAGTACGTACTTTCTGGTTCGATTTTAAAAGTATAACATTTATGCACTGTTGTATTCACAGCTGGAATTACTCGCATATCGTCTGTTTAGGCGGGTCTAAACAGTTTTGTCATGCGCAATGATACGTGAGACTGCCGTTTGTCTGCAGGTCACGTGTTCGCTAGTAGGCAGTAGGCATCTGCTGTTATTACATGGACATTATTAGATCCATGTGTCATTGCGTATAACCTCAACATTGCTCACTTGAAAGTAATTAGTGTTTTTATATATTGGTGAAAGTGTGTACTTTCGATCGGGTATGAAGAAAAATAGTATACACCACACGAGCAGAAAGCTGAAAGTTCTGCACTGCGCGACATATGATGCCCTCGACTTCACCTCGGGCATCATGTGGCGCAGTGCAGGAAATTCAACTTTCTGCCCTTGCGGTGTGATATACTATTTCTTAACACCCAGATTAGAGATGGGAAAAACGGGTATTTTTAGTGATCTTTGCATCTGGATCCCGTATGTGAGCCAGCTCAGTGAACCGGTTCAAAAAGAGCCGAGTTCTGAATATGTTACTGCAGTCTGCCACTGAGTTACCTAGTTCAGTCAATCATATAACGACCTGTATAGAATCAAGAATGCATAGCCAAACATGTGATGCATGAGTCATTTGAGCTGACTGATGCATCAAAGCAAGAACTGATACGTAAGTGTAAAATGTGCTTCTGTGTGTTAAGTGTTTCACTGAGTTATGCGGATCCGTTGATCGGTCGGCTCAAAAAAAAGTGAGTCGGCTCTTACGGATCTTCTGTCGGAGTCGGCTCTTTGAACCGGTTCAGATCTGAGGTACCCAACACTACTTGCGGTAACGATTTGTTTTTTCAATTTAATAGTTCCAATTTGGTAGCTCTGAGCGGAGAATTAGATGATAAGAGAATAAAAAAACTTTTGATTGAAATTAACACCAAATACTAATTTAATTATGTAGTGGTAGGAACTTCCTTAATGTTAAAGAAGCCGAAGTATAATAATTAAAATAATTTAAGTTAAATTCAACAAGAGTTGATGTTTGCAATAAAAGTTGATTTTTAAAAATTTGGGACGTATTATTTATTTAACATAAAATCGAAGTACAATTTTCGCGAAGTTAAAGCGTCGACCAAATGACGCTGAAAGACAATGTCGCTCTACACTGATCAAGGATTTAGGGCCGGCGCTGAAAGAGTGAAGCGTCACAGATACATAACAGTTTGGGAGCCACTATAAGCGCGTGTGCCGCGCAAGTTCCATTGTATACAGAAAATCGCTCCAGGGATCACAGCACAGTTAGCTCGGCGTTTTATTGAATTTTAATATATTAATTTATTTACTGAATGTGCCGTGAAGTGAAAAAGAATCAAAGAGGTTTACACATCGTAATATAAAGACGCTCAGTGTGTGTCAACTCAGCGTACAACATATTCGCTAACTAACTAGTTGTACTGGGTGACACAAAAAGACTCTACTATACATTAAAGATTAAAATAGAATGCCACGATCTCTTGGTTCAAATGCACCATACCCTAAAGGATTTTTGTGCTTCCCCTTTTACTGGATCTAGCCAGCAAATAATCTGGATTTTAAGAGCTCCAGAAGTTTCGCTACTAGACTGTCCTGTGCAACTATTCCATCCTCATCAATGTAGCCAAAGAAGGTTGTTCTTTTGTATGTTAATGCCTCGAACACGATATAGCCTTCGAACACGATGTAGGTGGCTGTTTCATCCTCCATTTCTCAAAACCTACATATTGTTGATTCTTGTTTGATTCCCATCACATGAAGGTGTTTTCTTAGGAAAGCATGATCGGTTAACAGCCCAATCATCTTTCGGAGTGTCGGCCTGTTGAGTCTAATTAAGTTCTCAGTTAGCTTTGAGGAAGGACCTACAGACATTTTCTTCCCTTGTTTGTTACCTGAAACCAGGTCCCAATCTGAGACATGCTGCTCGCAGATCCATCTCCTGACAGTTTGCTGGACATTTCTATAGGAAATTCCGCAGACTGGTTCAGGTCCAATGAATTTTTCAGAAGCTCCTTGTCTGGCAAGGGTATAGCTCTTTCATTGCCTCGAATTTCTTCATGACCCACATAATGTGAACTTTGTTTTTCTTACCCAGGTCATTTAGAAGTCGGTGACAATCCTAAAAAACCCGGGTCGCAGTGCCAAAACCCTGCCGACAATATAGTGTATTTGCTATACAGGCAGTGTGGTTTTATTATGCGAACTTAAGTTGGTTTTTGGGCAAAATGAAAAATTTTCCTTTTTTTTCTTAATTGCAATATTATTATCAATCGAACCTATATACCAAATTATATACACCTTTCAGTACAAAATTTCCTATGTGCAAAATAGTGATTTCATAAAATTTGTAAATCCGGTCTTGTCGGGCCGATTTTATTAAAATTTTAGAGACACATTTTAATTACTACCAGAGGGTTAAATTTCAATTTTGAAACGATTCGGAGAATTTTTTCGGTCCAAAAACAATTTTCAACCCCTAAAAACTACCTTTAAAATGACCCGATTAAGCCCATTTTAAATAGGCTTCTTGCGGTGATGGATTTCATCGCGTGGGCCAAATTTAGTTGAAATCAATTAACTCTTTCGAAAGTTATTGCCCGCACACACATATATATATATATATATATATATATATATATATATATATATATATATATATATATATATATATATATATATAAATATATATATATATATACATATATATATAAACATTTTTAAAAATGGTGCCAAAGTGTTTAGGAGGTTATGAAACGTCGAGAAATTTTGGTCCGACCCCTAGGTCCCGCCATCCGACCGACGCCAATAGTGTATGTTGCCATATGGCAAATACACCAACAAGCTTAGAGCTGAATTTGTAGGATTGTAGAGATTTGATTGCTGTCTGGAAAGGGTGCGTTCAATCAACATCAACTAATTTTAATTTTAATCTTTTAAACTTTTCATATTATATATAAATGGTGCCAAGGTGCTTAGGAGGTTATGAAACGTCGAGAAATTTTGGTCCGACCTCTAGGTGCCGCCATCCGACCGACGCCAATGGTGTAAGTGCCATATATGATAAATACACCAAAAAATGAATTCATTAGTATAAAAGTATGGTACTAAATTGTATCTTATTACATAATAGATAAATTCATTATGCAACCTTAGTTACTATACTGTTCACAAGATACTACAGCATGTAAGTATTTAGCAAAAACATTTTGTGTTGTTTGATATATAAAGAAGGTGTATATGAAAATAATTCTTTATTGTATTTAATATCTTTGTGAATACAGAGACCTTTCGTTTTCATGTATCACTGATGACAATGATTCGATTTAAAATGAATGTCAATTCAACAAGGTCGTGACTCCTTGATCTTGACTATGATTTAACAATTCGGTATTGTAGTCAATGAGTCTTCAATTACGCTTGATTTCCTTATTATTAAACAGGTATCAGCATATTAATTATTCTGCATGATACCAATTATATTAGATAGACACTTCTATTATATAGATTTTAACTAGCTGTCAATTAAAACAAATGTATTAATTACTTATCTGATCGCATAACATAATAGAACCTGTTGGCAATAGGTATATTTTTGCTACTTCAACTCCACTAGTGGGGAATGGTATCAATTTAGGTCAAAATTTTACATTTTGTCGTTTTGAGGTCTCGTGAATCTAAAAAAAAATACCCTGGTAGTCGTGGGGCAGACTATAATAACGGAGTTTCATCAATTTTCAAATGGTTGCCATTTTCTTTGATTTTAGTCTCAAATGATAGGCCTGTTGACGCTGTGCACAGGATTTGCCGGTTTTCGGTTTGAAATTTTTGGTTCGAGTTTTATCGCAATTTTTAGGTTCAAATGCTGTTATTATTATCTGTGAGTGCTTCTGGCACTCGGAATCGGTGTTATTGGAGATATTAAGTTCGGAGGATAACAAAGCACTTTGTATTTTCGCGATTAAAGTTGTGATTCCCGAGATATTTAAGTTTTAGTGGAGCAATTTAGAAATTTTTGGCGCAAAAACTAGATATTTGCTGTATTTTTATAGACCTCTATAAATGAGAAAGCCCACTCCTGTACCTCTATAAGCTAGAAACTCGGGTTAGTGAAAAACTTCCATAATTGAAAAGGGATCGCGGTCCCTTGAACGCTTGCTTATCTAGGTTCGACTGTATTTGCTGTATTTTTATAGACCTCTATAAGTGATAAAGGCTACTTCTGTACCTCTATAAGCTAGAAACTCGGATTAGTGAAAAACCTCCATAAGTGAAAAAGAGATCGCGATCCCTTGAACGCTTGCTTATCCAGGTTCGACTGTATTTGCTGTATTTTTATAGACCTCTATAAGTGAGAAAGGCATTCCTGTACCTCTATAAGCTTGAAACTCGGATTAGTGAAAAACCTCCATGAATGAAAACAAGATCGCGGTCCCTTGAACGTTTGATTATCCAGGTTCGACGGTATATGATGAACATATAAAATATTCTAACCTATGCAGTATAAAGAGTGCAAATGTTAAACTCAATTACATGTCCTGTCTCCAGGGAAACGGCGCATAGACCAGAGGTGTTTCCCCGTAGCTAATACGACTTACTATGAACGAAACGCTACTACGGGTGGCCCATTACAAAGTTACTGAATAACACAGGAAAGGAAAATTTGGTAGAGGATCAATAAATAAATAAGCTTTACCAAAGTTTCGCTA
The DNA here is from genome assembly GCA_034508555.1 of Venustoraphidia nigricollis. Classification (NCBI taxonomy): domain Eukaryota; kingdom Metazoa; phylum Arthropoda; class Insecta; order Raphidioptera; family Raphidiidae; genus Venustoraphidia; species Venustoraphidia nigricollis. The sequence continues at coordinate 2,697,438 of JAVRKA010000046.1, forward strand.
ATGACCAACGTTTCGAAAAATTCATCAATCTATAAAAATGATCATGTATATTACTAGAACAATTTACCATCATTCGACCAGCTTAAGGCCCTGAAGATGAAAATATATTTTTCGAAACGTTGGCCATTAGCGAAACTTTGGTAAAGCTTATTTATTTATTGATCCTCTACCAAATTTTCCTTTCCTGTGACATTCTTTTGAATCAACACCACCATATACGAAGACATTACTGAATAACCGTGTTTGTATATTTTTAGTGTTTTTGCCATATGGCAACATACACTATTGGCGTCGGTCGGATGACGGAACCTAGGGGTCGGACCAAAATTTCTCGACGTTTCATAACCTCCTAAACACATTGGCACAATTTTTGAAAATGTTTATATATATATGTATATATATATATATATATATATATATATATATATATATATATATATATATATATGTATATATATATGTGTGTGTGTGTGTGTGCGGGCAATAACTTTCGACGGAGTTAATTGATTTTATCGAAATTTGGCCCACGTGTTGAAATCCATCACCGCAAGAAGCCTACTTAAAATGGGCCTAATCGGGCTATTTTAAGGGTAGTTTTTAGGGGTTGAAAAAAGTTTTTTGGCCCCAAAATACCGAAAAAAATCTCCGAATCGTTTCAAAATTGAAATTTAACCCTCCAGTAGTAATTAAAAAGTGTCCCTAAAATCGGCCCGACAGGACCGGATTTACAAATTTTATGAAAAAACTAGTTTGCAGATAATGAATTACTTACTGAAAGGTGTATATAATTTAGTATAGAGGTTCGATTGATAATAATATTGCAATTATGAAAAAAAAAATGTTATTATAGGGGTGTATTAAGGAGTCTAACTTTTTATTTAGCCCAGAAACCCACTAAAGTTCGCATAATAAAGCCACACTGCCTGTATAGGCAAATACACTATATTGTCGGCAGGGTTTTGGCACTGCGACCCGGGTTTTTTTTTAATATAGCGCGTCAAATTTCCATATTCTTTGTTTATATTTTTTATTTTCAATCACCACGAGATAATAATGCAAACTGGAAATATGCCAACATCAGAATATTTATAAGTTTGGAAGCTTATTTCTGGCTCATTCTACATAGAGATATAAGGGTAACACCCTCAATAATCCGACAATGATTACACACGGCATATTAGATAACACCTCAGAGATCATCATTCTCTGACGTAATACGCATGTACAGTACGTTCAAAAATTATTTAGATTAAAATACCAAATGTTGCATTTTTGCTTTCTTTGCATCTCATTCTTAATCCTGTTAATATATCCATCTATGGGGCGCAGTTTTATATATTTTTGAAGTTACGGGAATAAGATTCACCCATTTGAAAACGTCAGATTTAACTGAAACTTTGCACACTTATCAAGGACCGATGACAATACAATAATTTAATAAGTTTGTCGCATTATCCTGACTAGGATCCCTTCAGGATAAAAAAAACTTGAAAAATTACAGCAAGCAAGCTACATGCTGTACAGTGACGTACGTTGCGTTGCCCACCCTATAGTCAGATGCAATAAGTATTATAATTAAAATTAGAGTTTAAAAATTAAAACAACACGCCTTTATAAACTAAAAAATACAAAATAATTTCACAACAAAATTAGCTTTACTGTAAAAAGCGTGGTGTACTTAATATCGGTAATAAATCTCGCATTTACTAGCTAATTGTAAAGATAGAACTATTATAAAAATTTAAGTAGATAGCACCTCACGCTTTTTACAATTAATTTTGTTGTCAAATTATTTTGCATTTTTTGGTTCATAAAAGCGCATTATTTTTTTTCAGCTCTAATATTATAATTACTATTTCAACAATAGGGATGTTGACTATTTTTGGGAAAGTGTTTTAAATCGTGCATAAGTACCTAATATTGCCACAAATATTTATTATTTTTATTTAAATACAACTCAAGCCTTAAAAATCATGTATTTTAAATCCAGTTTCAAATTTCGGTTCAAAACGCCAATACTAGTCGCGTGACGTCACCTGTTCATACCAAAGGAGGCTCAAAAGTTTACACGGGAGCTACCATCCTATAGATGCGTATTTTGTGCTCATAAACGTTAGTAAACTGAGGTGATGAAAAGTTGTTTCGTAGTCGTTGCTATAGTTACATGTAATTTGACCTTTCCTATCAACAAATAATAATAAATTACACTCTAAATATTAACCAAACAATGAAGTTTTTTGACAGCGGCTGAACATATGATGTCATGCGCTCTGATTGGTGTCTGTTGTCACGTGACTTGAGAGTGATTTTATTAGATTCTATTTATTAAATATTAATTAAATTCCTTAAAAATAAGGAAAAATATAGTGTTTTTTAGTATTTCTATCATAGAAACTACTACTTTTCATTAAAATTATGTTTTTATTTGAATACAGCCAACATCCCTATTGTAATTATAATTTTATGGACGCATTTAAAACTTGAAAAGGACCACAAAAGTAATTTATATCAATAAAAAACTTTGAACAGTATAGCAAGAAACTTCATTTCGTAAATATATCTATTACTGTTGGTAGAGTCAATTTGGTTAATCTAATTATAATTATTATATAAATAATATATTTATCATTGATTGAAAAATCGTGCTTTTGATATTACACATCTGCTCGCACTATGTGTAATGTGAAAGTTTCTTCTGTATTAATTTGACATAACACGTCATATAGCTTTAATATCGATTATATAGATGAGTCGACAAGAAGATATTTCGATCAGAACTGATTTAATATCTAACACCGGCAATGGGGTGGCCCGCTAAATGGGGTGGGTCGTCGTACCACTCGGTCCCACGCGAACCCACCGAGGGTAAAGGAGTTTATGACACATGTGTCAACCACATTCACCAAGCAAAATGTAGACTCAACACATGTACTATCTTTGTTCAACGTATATAAATTGAACGAGACAGAATGACAATTGTTCGGGTGCAGAGATTAAACTTCGCACGTGGAATCCGTTATCATTGACTCGATGTGTGTTGCAAGTGGTATTTTAATAAGTGAAATTATATTTACACCTCGATTAATACTCCCTACAAGCTGTCACCCCAAACCGATTTTACAAGAACAGGAGCACAGATAATAATAGAAGATTTGTTAACGGTCATTGCAGCGTAATAGTGGTCAAACTTATTATTTCCGTACTATTGAAATAAAGTTTAGAATTTAGCGCATTTATTCTAAATTATTGTCGAAAAATTTTCTTCTTAGTGAAATTAGAACTTAAGCATTCTTCAATCATTCTTCTTCATTCATATCCCAAACATTCTAAAATTTCGAATAGACTATCATCATATATATTAATACGCTAAGGTTAAGATGTTTGCCTCCCGTTTTCGAAAAAAGCTCACAATTACTCCACATAAATTTTACATCATTTTAGAGATAATTATTTACTCTATGTGCATTAACAATTAAAAAATCTATTATTGCTTTTGTTTTTGCAAAATAATTAATTATAATAAAGAATTATAATTTTAGAAAAATATTTTCTGGAACTATCACTGAGCTTCGAAATGTAATACAACAAAAAGAAGAAAGTTATAAGGAGTGTGAGAAATTAGAAACGAATTTTAGTGCGAATTATTTACACGTGTACCGCTAGTATAATAAAATTTAAAAAAAGTACCAAACTGAAATGACAAATTTTGGTTTCTGATTCAGACTTTTGTATTTATAATTTAAGTTTTTTTGACAATAGGTAGTCTATGCCCTTCCTCAGGATGTAATCTATCTCCTAGCCAAATTTTATCGAAATCCATTGAGCAGTTTAGGCCTGAAAGGGTAACAGCCAGACAGACTTTCACGTTTATAATTGAAGTTTTTTTTGACAATAGGTAGCCTATGTCTTTCCTCAGGGGCAATCTATTTCCTAGCCAAATTTTATCGAAATCCATTGAGCAGTTTAGGCCGGAAAGGGTAACAGCCAGACAGACTTTCACATTTATAATTGCAGTTTTTTTGACAATAGGTAGTCTATGTCCTTCCTCAGGGTGCAATCTATCTCCTAGCCAAATTTTATCGAAATCTATTGATCAGTTTAAGCCTGAAAGGGTAACAGCCAGACTTTCGCATTTATAATTCAAGTTTTTTTTTGACAATAGGTAGTCTATGTCCTTCCTCACGGTGCGATCTATCTACTAGCCAAATTTTATCGAAATCCCTTGAGCAGTTTAGGCCTGAAAGTGTCCGGACAGACAAACTTTCGCATTTATAATTCAAGCTTTTTTTTGACAATAGGTAGCCTATGTCCTTCCTCAGGGTGCAATCTATCTCTTAATCAAATTTTATCGAAATCCATTGAGCAGTTTAGACATGAAAAGGTACCAGCCAGACTTTCGCAATTATAATTCAAGTTTTTTTTGACAATAGGTAGCCTGTGTCCTTCCTCAGGGTGTAATCTATCTCCTTGCCAAATTTTATCGAAATCCCTTGAGCCAGACTTTTTGCGTTTATAAGTCTGGATACGAGATTTTAACATCACATAAAAAATCCTGCAGACATGATTATCTGATGCGCGGCCATATTGACTGTCGGCGTTTATATATACGCGAAGATCAGGTGTGCTGCGAGCGAAAGATGTGGGGGCGGCGAGGAAGAAGAAGAAGAAGAAGAGGTTGACGTAGCGGCTCCGGACGGCGAAGGAAACACACTGAAGGTGTAAGACAGGTGATTAATGAGTGTAGAGTGACGTGACAGGAGTGTTGTAGGAATGCCTTAGACACAAAAAGAGAGAGACCGAGACGGAATAGGAGAAGGAACGAACGATGTTGATTAGTGCCTGCCGGTGCTACGACCTGTGATGTCGATCGCAAGGTTTATTTGAAATATCACGATGGTCGTGAATTAGGCATCCACCACGCAGTCACATATTAAAATTATATACAAAGAACATTTTGATCGTTAGTAACATATTGCTAACACTATGATCTACAAGTAAAGACGCTTTTTGGTGTGTTTGCCATATGGTACGTCCATTATTGGAGTCGGTCGGATAGCGGGACCTAAGGGCCGGACCAAAATTTCTTGACGTTTCTTAGACTTCTAAACAATATATATGTCGCAGGAGATTTGATCAAATCGCAAAAGTTGGTCATAGTGCTTTAACTGTTAAAAAGTATGATCTACAAGTAAAGACGCTTTTTGGTGTGTTTGCCATATGGTACATACATTATTGGAGTCGGTCGAATAGCGGAACCTAAGGACCGGACCAAAATTCTTGACGTTTCTCAGCCTCCTAAACAATATATATGTCGCAGGAGATTTGATCAAATCCCAAAAGTTGATTGCCAAGACTTACAAGGTCATAGTGCTTTCACTGTTAAAAAGTATGATCTACAAATAAAGACGCTTTTTGGTGTATATGCCATATGGTACATACATTATTGGAGTCGGTCGGATAGCGGAACCTAAGGGCCGGACCAAAATTCTTGACGTTTCTCAGCCTCCTAAACAATAATATGTATGTCGTAGGAGATTTGATCAAATCCCAAAAGTTGGTTGCCAAGACTTACACGGTCATAGTGCTTTCTCTGTTAAAAATTTATGAAATCTCCAGTAGAGCTAAGCTCCGGACTGCGCGTCCTAAAATTAATTAACTCACGTTTTGGAAATATTTAATTTCTATGAAAAATCTTAGTCAATCTTTGATGTTATGCTCCCAAACTAAACTAGAAATATGTACTATTCTTCCCATACGACTTTTAGTCAAGTTTTTTTATAGCTTATTTGATTTCAAATAAACGATTTAATATCAGATAAAAACGAGAAAGTTACCATAAGTTTTACAAAAACAAATTTAGACAGAAAAAATGTAATTTGAAAAAATTTATTGAGCAAGCCTTTGCCAGCCAGTATTTTTAACATGTTTATAAAGAACAAATTTCAAAATGTCAAATTACCTTCCCGTAATATGAGATCTTGTGACGTGCTGTAAAGAAATATTGACGAATATAACGTTTTGTTATTCAATTTTTGCGCCTAAAATACAAGTTTTTTTGACATTTTTAAGTAGCAAGCCCAATTTAGTGAAACTTGATGCTTAATCTCAGCTAATAAAAACAGTAATAAAATGAATTTTGCGACCACAATTCGACATTTCCCGAGACTATATTTTACAATCTGAGGCATAACCTTAAACGGCTGAATGGATTTCAATGAAATTTTAAATTTAAACAAGACACATCTTGGACTAGAAGCTATGTGTCATTACGCTTTATTATTTGTGACTAGCCTTTAACCGCGTTTCGCTAACGTTGATGTCACTGAACAAGAACCTATTTCAGCCGTCCTCAGATAAAGGTAAGCATTATGTATTTTAACTATAGCTATATTTTGGTACAAATATTAAGAAACACCCGTTGCTACAAGTTGTATTAGAAAAATTTATTGAGAAATTTCTTAGGAAGAACCTAGGTGGCACAGGATCGAAGAAAGCAAATACTGAGTTATGTGAATTGCATTTATTCTAACGTTTCGGCAATCTTTTTGCCATCTTCAGAGAGTCAATGCTGTCCAATTGTTCAGTATTATTGTAAAAAGATGAAACAAAATAAAGTGAAAATCTAACATCACGAATAATAAAATTATAGTAATTGTTAAATTTATTTTACTAACATTTTTTTAAAAGTGTTATCGGTTAAAAGCAAAAACAAATTATTTTAAACCAGTGTCATGTTTCGGAAATCTCTCATTTCTATGAAAAATATTATTCAATCTTTGATGTTAATGTTTCAAAATCAACTAGAAATATTTAGCATTCTTCTCATACAACCTTTAGCCAAGTTTTCACAGTTTATTTGGTCTAAGTTAGCGATTCAAAATCAGATAAAAACGCGAAAATTAGCATAAGTTTTACACAAATTTTTGCACACAAAAAATTAAATTAAAAAAAAATACTGAGTAAGCCAAAGCTAGTACTTTTAACGTAAGTTAGTACAGAAAAAAGTTCAAACTGTTAATTTGCCTTCGCGTAATGCGAAATCTCGTGACGTTTTTTTATTCAATTTTTAGGGCAAAAACACATGTTTTTTTAAGCAGCAAGCCAAATTTTGTGAAGTTATAATCACAGCTAATAAATACAGTAATAACACGAATTTTGCAACCACAATTCGAAATTTCCCGAGAGCATATTTTACAATCTGAGGTGAATCAAGTTTAATAAATCTTGTAAAAAGTGGTATTTAGAGTGAATTTAAATTGTATGTAAGTGCAATAAAATACTCACAACTAAAGTCATAGCTCTCATTCCAATAGTGTCTATACATAATATATTATATTATAGGTACAGAGCGCACACATCTAAACCTTAGTTATAGAAGAACGAACCAAAGTAGCACAGCTTTGGGTATACTTGACAGGTGAAAGACAAGACAAATGATGCGCGGTCTCGCGGACCTATGTACACCGCGTCCCTTGCTCCTGCGCCCCTCGATGTGTACAGTATCGGGAATTGATGTCGGTGACGAAGATTCTACAAAGATTAAAATATAATCGCTCAAATGCACCACATCCTGAAAGAATTTTTGCGCTTCCTCTTTTTACTGAATCTAGTCAGCAAATAATAATAATGCGTTTAACGTCCGTTTCTCGACTTTATGTCATAAGAGACGCCTTTCGCATCATTACTATTTTCCATCTACCACACTTCCCGTTATTTTTCTACAGTTTTAAAACTTCAACTTATGTCATAGCAATGGGCGAATGAAGGAATTATAGGAAATCAGGATAAGGTAGGTAATTTTTCAACTAGGAGTTGGCCATGACCTCAAATAAGGAACCATCTCGATATTTATCTGGAATTAATTGAGAGAAACCATGGAAAACCTCAATTAAGATGGCCGGTAGAGGAATTACCGTTTCTCGGCGAGAGGCAGTAGGAAAAAGTCCTAGTCACATCTGCTCCCGCCGGGATTCGAACCCGGACCTCCCGAATGCGAGTCTAGTGCTGTCACCACTACTCTACCCAGCTCGGTTAGTCAGCAAATAATCTGGATCTTTTTATGAGCTCCAGAAGATTGGCTACTAGATTATCCTCATCCTTATCAACGTAGCCATAGATGGTTGTCCTCCTCTAGATTAGAGCCTCACATTCGAACACTCTAAACATGTAGTACTTAAAAGAATAAAGATTAAAATAGAACAGGGTGGTCTCTGGCTCAAATACACCACATTCTAAAAGGATTTTTGTGCTTCCCCATTCACTGGCTCTAGTCAGCAAATAATCTGGATCTTTTTATGAGCTCCAGAAGATTGACTACTAGATTGTCCTGTGAAATTCTTCCATCGTCATTATTGTAGCCAAAGATGGTTTTCCTTCGGTAGATTAGAGCCTCACATTCGAATACTCTAAACGGGTAGTACTTAAAAGATTAAACATTAAAATAGAATAGGGTGGTCTCTTGACCAAATGCACTACATCGTGAAAGGATTTTTGTGCTTCCCCTTTTACTGGATCTAGTCAGCAAATATTCTGGATCTTCTTATGGCTCCAGAAAATTGGCTACTAGATTGTCCTGTGGAACTATTCCTTTCTCATCTATGTAGCCAAAGATGGTTGTTCTCCTATAGGTTAGAGCCTCACATTTGAAAGTTGAAGTTTTATAAATCTTGTAAATCGTTCGGTGCCAGAATTTTCCTCAATATAAAGTATAAACGGTTTGCCTCTTGGGTTCAGACATATTACTATTAGAAAAGGAAAGATCCACTTAGGTTTCAGGAAATACAATGTGTAAAATTGTTACTAGATCTTTATTTATTAAGGAAAGACGCGATTGTGCTGACATTTTCGCGGAGTACCGGTGCTGTACACATTAGTTATATGTAAGTATGTTTGGTGGCGGTGGCAATAGCAGTGGCACCGTCTCGCCCTAGCTCCGAGCGATCTACTAACCACCCGTTCGCTCCCATAGCTAACTTGATGTGAAAGAGTCTCGGCCATGATAAATGATCAACATGAGGTGCACTACCAAATATAACGCACGTCCAGCATTGCTCCGCTTGTCAAGGCTCGTCGGATCAACAAACACCGATATCCAAATCTTATTAATTTAAACGAGCAATTCTTATATATGTCGTAAATCCTAGGACGATTGCATAAAACCGGATTCCAATTATCCAATTTTTTGCAATCGTCCTAGGTTTTTCGCGAAGATCTGATGATTTCGACTTACGACATATAAATATTTATTTATAAATTTCTCAATAGGGATGTTTTTTTCAGATTTCATTCACAAATATCATCATAACGGTAGTATATTTTCTAAAAATGTTCATAAATTATAGCCTATTGGTAAAATCCGTACAGTAGTTTCTGAGATTAGCCCGAACAAAGTCAAACTTAACGCGACGGGGGACTTTAACTTATAATACGTAGTGACACCGATAGCTTATTTTCCACAAAATGTTTATAAATTATAGCCTTTAAACTTCCTAGATAATCCCTGTTTCTATTGGTGAAAATCGTATGCAAATCCGTACAGTAGTTTCAGAGATTAGCCCGGAAAACTCAGCGCGGCGGGGAACTTTTATTTATAATATGTCGTAATACTGATAGCTTATTTTCCCCAAAAACCGAGCTGGGTAGAGTAGTGGTGACAGCACTAGACTCGCATTCGGGAGGTCCGGGTTCGAATCCCGGGGGGCGCAGATGTGGCTGGGACTTTTTCCTACTGCGTCTCGCCGAGAAACGGTAATTCCTGTACCGGCCATCTTGATTCAGGTTTTCTATGATTTCCCACAAATAATTCCGGATAAATATCGAGATGGTTCCTTATTTGAGGGCATGGCCGATTACCTATCAAACTCCTAGTTCAAAAATTACCCACCTTATCTAAATTTCCTATAATTCCTTCATTCGCCCATTGCTATTATATAAGTTGAAGTTTTAAAAATGTAGAAAAATAACGAGAAGTGTGGTAGATGGAAAATAGTAATGGTGCGAATGACGTCTGTTATGATATAAAGTCAAAAAGCGGACGTTAAACGCATTATTATTATATTATTATTATTTGCCCCAAAATGTCCATAAATTGTAGCCGATAACCTTCCTAGATAATCCCTCTTTCTATTAGTGAAAATCCGTACTGCAGTTTCTGAGATTAGCCCGAACACAAACTCAACGCGACGGGTGGATATTATAATATGTAACATTATTTAGGACGTTCGGTATATGCATATAGTGGATATCGCCATTGATTATATTCTATACATATAAATACACATACCAATATAATCTAAAGGTACATAGCTTCACCGCCAACTACTTATTTCTGTCGATTTTTGTTTATTTTAACAGAAATTTATTTACCTACACGAATATGTTATAGTGGATAGAAAGCTATACAATTAAAATACTTGTCTATTGGTAATATACCCACGCAAAGAACCGAAATATCGAAGGCTTTAAGACACGTAAAAAGCGAGACATTCGTATAATTAGGAAAACATAATAGCAAAATTTTCATTTACATTTGTGTAAAAGATAATTGAAAAGAGAGAAATTTTCTTTCAATAAGATACACAATGTATAAGTTTAGTCTGGAATAATTCATATCAAAAACTCACAGATTATTTTCGACCAAATTTGCAGACACGTCGAATTCGTAAGTAACTCCTGGAAATCCATACTAATATAAATGTGAAAGTCTGTCTGTGCCACTCTGTCAGTTCCTTACCTTTTCACGCCGAAACCGCTGAACAAATTTCGATAAAATTTGGTAAGGAGATAGATTACAACCTGAGGAAGGGCACAGGCTACCTATTGTCAAAAAAAACTGCAATTATAAATGTGAAAGTCTGGTTGGTACCTTTTCAGGCCTAAACTGCTCAAGGGATTTCGATAAAATTTGGCTAGGAGATAGAATGTACCCTGAGGAAGGACATAGACTACATATTGTCAAAAAAACTGCAATTATAAATGTGAAAGTCTATCTGGCTGTTACCCTTTTAGGCCTAAACTGCTCAATGGATTTCGATAAAATTTAGCGAGGAGATATACTACATCCTGAGGAAGGGCACAGGCTACTTTTGTCTCAAAAAAAACTTAAGAGGAAGAAACTCCAATTATTAATCTAACACGATATCTCCGAAACTATTAGACCTACAAACTTGAAATTTAGCTGGTAAGCTTTTTTTGTTGAGTTGAAATCTGTTAAGAACGGGTTTTGCGGATATCGACTCCCAAGGGGGATTGCAGGGGCGTTCTAGATAAAAAATTCTTGCTTTTTAACTATTATACCTGCGGACTTAAAATTTGAGGGGCAAGTTTTTTTTGTTGAGTAGAGATCATCCAAGAATGGGCTTTGCAGAAGTCGACTCCCAAAAGGGATTGCAAGGGCTTTATAGACATAAAATTCCCGTTTTTGAACTTTAACTTCGACAAACCTGAAATTTGGTAGGGATCCACTAAAAATGAGTTTTCCAAAAGTCGTCTTTTAAGAAGTGGGAAAGTACGGGAGGCTGTCAATAATTAACACATTCTAATTTTTAAGGGGGTCATCTGGTGTGAGGGGTCAAAAAGACCGAAAAATTTTTTTTTGCTTAAATCGCCTTTTTAGGATCTCCAGAATATGTTTGTGAAAGAGTTTTCCGAAATTCGAAGGCGTTGGAAAGTTACAGAGGTAGATTGTGACAGGCGCGCTTTTTTCTGTTAGGCATACTTGATTTTTCAAACGCGTTTTTCTCGAAACTGTATTTTTTAAAATGGTTACACGATATCTCAAAAACTAATGATCCGATTGCGTTGAAATTTTTATGGTATCTTCAGTACATCTATATAGTTCTAGCCCGAACCAAAATCGTTGTGATAACTATAATAGTTTTTTTATTCTTCAAGCTGGAATAGTAAAAAAAAACGATGAAAATCGTGATTTTTTTTCAAATCTTCGCCAAACATGAAGTTTTCAATATTTCGACTTAATTCTGGTACCGGCTGTAGTCACAGGCCTACCAATTAAAACGCAATTTGATTTGTTGATTTTAGATAAGCAGAACAGTATGTATCGTGGCAAGCGTCAGCCGACTTTTTTTTACATGGGCGTCATTCCGGAGATTGGTGAAATGTCAATAAATACATGATGAAAATATTAAGGTAGTATACATTCATTGTTCGCCACGAAAAATCCCCAAAAAAGCGTGAAAAAAACAGTTGTCACACCAGACGACCCCCTTAAATTAAAATTCCTACGGACTTGAAATTTAGCTGTTATATTTTTTATGCTTTTAAGATTCTGCCGAGGGAGGCGTAGCCCCGCGAGGGAAGATCGTAATACGGTTTTTATTTAATCATAATTGTAAGAGACATTATTTTACACTTTCAAACATTAATATCTTAGATAAACTATTCTAATATTTTGTCCCAGCTTGAAAGCCTTAACACGTTACAATAAACATTAAAAAGTTACGACGTTAATTTTACAACAATTCTTAACAGAGTTAAAGCAATTCTCGGTGTACAACAGACGCTACTTGTGTTGGTGCCTCGCCGGGTGAGCATCAACGTCACGACGTCGGCGTATGAACAAGAAAGACAGAGAACGATACAACTCTTGCAGTGCAACTGTGCAGAGGAAGCTAGACAGAAACACACATTAGCACGTGATTAATGAGGGGATTATTCAATTAAACCAACGCCTTGAGCAATATTATAGCGAAGAAGAAGAAGACGACGGTCGTACCATGTACGTGTATAAAGTTGGCCATGGAAAGATACCTCATACTTCTGTTTTAATACTCAGTGCAACGCTGCTGCTGAGAAAGGTGCCAGTTTTTGGAATACCTCGACATACTAGTGCCCTAACATACCAGTTTTTTGAGATACGATCTCGATTTTTCTTGCGCCTCAGGCCTCAATCAGTGTTGCTGATTCTGGAAGAACCACTTTAACATCGCGATATGCCTTAGAATTATTCATCAGACCTGGCTGGGTGTTACAACGAGGGCCTTAGCTAATGCATGGAAGAAGCTGTGGCCTGAGGTTGTAGTCAAAAGGACCTTCGAAAAATTCGAACCCGGAGTGTCTGTGGATTAGGAGATTGTGTCTCTGGGAAAATCCATGGGAGGTGGATCAGAGAGACGTGAACGAGTTTGTCGAGATGACTCTCAGGAACTAACGACCGAGGAGTTACAAGAGTCGCAGCAGCATACGAAAGTTCTGCACGATATGCCTCAGAATTATTGATCAGGCCTGGCTGGGTGTTACAACGAGGGCCTTGGCTAATGCATGGAAGAAGCTGTGGCCTGAGGATGTAGCCAAAAGGACCTTCGAAATATTCTAACCCGGAGTGACTGTGAAGGAGGAGATTGTGTCTCTGGGAAAATCCATGGGAGATGGATGAGAGAGATGTGAACGAGTTCGTCGAGGAGCACTCTCAGGAACTAACGACCGAGGAGTTACAAGAATCGCAGCAGCATACAGAGGTTCTGCAAGAAATTGGTTTCGAGGAGGAGCCAGAGGTGAAGGAGGTTATGTTTTTAAGTGAGATAAAGGAGATCTTGGGAATGTGGGAGAGAGTTTCACAGTTCGTGGAAAAGAAACACCCCGAAAAGTTGCAACTGGTCGTGCATCGGAGCTATTTAATGATACTTGCCTAACTCATTTGCGCAACATTCTGAAAGGGAGGAAGAAACAAACCTCCTTGGACAGGTATTTTTTAAACGGCCTGCATTTGAAAGTGAGGAAAACGTGGCGAACAAGACAAAGCCCAGAAAAGAGCAAAACGGTGACGAAAATTAAGCGAAAGTAACCCATCCGCCAGTATCTTCTGAAATCTCAAGACATTTATAAATACATTTTTCTTATTCAAAAACACGTAATAAAAACAACTAGGGCGACATTTTGGGGACTGGAAAGGATTAATGGCGTTTCAATTAATTTAATAGAGGAAATTTGCTTTGAGATGCGAGCAAGGTTACGTAACGACTAAAACTCGTATATCGAGATACCACTGTAGTACTTAAGTTGATCTCTCACATTGTAAAACTGACAGTTACTACACTTTCAAAACAATAAAAAAACTAGCGAACACGTGCGAATACTTCGCACCGTTAGTGGTCAGTTACGTAATATAACAGGTGGAAATAAATTATATTTTATTCTATTCAGAGACTTCAGCGCCTTTTACGTCACTTAATATTACCGACAACTGTCAAAATAAACAGATGCTACCAGACGTCGATTTTTTTAAAATTTAATTCTATTCTATTCAGAGACTTCAGCGCAACTACACGTCATATTACCGACAACTGTTAAAATAAACAGACCGCCAGCAGATGGCGACATTTGTTTTTTGTGAATGTCATTTTCTGTACTTAGTTTTCATCATTAGAGAGAAAAATATCTCTAAAATGGCGTATCAACAGGGGCGTAGCTACCGCCGTATCTGCCGTATCAATTATACGGGGCCCCCGGGTCACGGGGGCCCCCAACGTGCGTAAGCAAAAATTAATAAAAACTTCCCATTTTTTTTATTTCAGAAATGACAAAAGTCAAAAAAAGCAATTTATTTTTTTCCCGCGTAAAGTGTGCGTTCAAAAGTTGGCAACACCCTACATCGGTTATCGCGGGCTGCGGGATTTCCCCGTTTAAGTCATTTACCTCAACGGGGGAAGGGCCCCCAAACAAATTTTTATTTTTTCTGCGTATCAAACATTAATTTTGATACAGAATTAAGGGAGATATTTCATACCGACAAAAAACACCTTTTCTGTTAATAAACTATAAAAAAAATTAGTTTAAAAACTGTTATTTGTTATATGTAGACGTAAGATATAACAACCCGGTCGCAGTGCCAAAACCCTGCCGACAATATACTGTATTTGCTAATACAGGTATTGTGGCTTTATTACATGAACTTAAGTTTGTTTTTGGACAAAATAAAAAAAAATTGAACCCCTTAATACACCCCTTACAATAATAATTTTATTAGTTGAAATATTGTTGTTAATTCAACATCTGAACCAAATTAAATACGACCTTCAGTAAGTAAATTCGTATACGCAAACTAGTGTTTTCATAAAATTTGTAAGTCCGGTCCTGTCGGGCCGTTTTGCTTATAATTTTAAGAGCACTTTTTAATTGCTACTAAAGGGTTAAATTTCAATTTTGAAACGATTCTGAGAATTTTTTCGATATTTTTGGACCCAAAAACTTTTTTCAACCCCTAAAAACCACCCTTAAAATGACCCGATTGGGCTAATTTTAAATAGGCTTCGTGCAGTAATGGATTCCAACATGTGTGCCAAATTTCGTTAAAATGAATTAACTCCTTTGAAAGTTATTTTCCGCACATATATATATATATATATATATAATTATATATATATATATATATATATATATATATATATAAACATTTTTAAAAATGATGCCAAAGTGGTTAGGAGGTTACAAAACGTCGAGAAATTTTGGTCCGACCCCTAGGTCCCGCCATCCGACCGACGCCAATAGTGTATGTTGCCATATGGCAAATACACTAAAAAAATAACCAATGTTTGGAAATAAATATCCAACTTATTCTGCAAATTATTTTCATTGTGCCAAATAAAATACATGAAAAAAATTGCATATAGCTTGACCCCATCTCCCCTTCCCCTCACATAGCTCGGTGTGGCTTTCGAACTGCTTCCTCTCCTTCTTGATCGAGTTACATAATTTAAGGATGTAAACACGTAAAAAAATTTGGTCCAAATCGGGAGTGACCGCTATTTATTAGTGTATTTGCCATATGGCAACATACACTATTGGCGTCGGTCGGATGGCGGGACCTAGGGGTCGGACCAAAATTTCTCGACGTTTCATAACCTCCTAAACACTTTGGCACCATTTTTAAAAATGTTTATATATATATGTATATATATATATATATATATATATATATATATATATATATATATATATATATATATATATATATATAGGTATATATGTGTACGGGCAATAACTTTCGAAAGAGTTAATTTATTTTAACGAAATTTGGCACACATATTGGAATCCATCACCGCACGAAGCCTATTTAAAATAGGCCCAATAGGATCATTTTAAGGGTGGTTTTTAGGGGTTGAAAAAAGTTTTTGGGCCCAAAAATACCGAAAAAATTCTCAGAATCGTTTCAAAATTGAAATTTACTCTTTTAGTGGCAATTAAAATGTGCTCCCGAAATTTGAAAAACATCGGTCCGCCAGGACCGGATTTACAAATTTTATGAAAACGCTAATTTGCGGATATTTACTGAAAGATGTATTTAATTTGGTGTAGATGTTCGATGATAGTAATGTTGCAATTAAGAAAAAAACGATTAATTTAAGGGGTGTATTAAGGGGTTAATTTTTTTATGTTGACCAAAAAACTTAAGTTCATGTACTAAAACCAGACTGCCTGTATTAGTAAATACACTATATTGTCGGCAGGGTTTTGGCACTGCGACCCGGGTTTTTTATATTAGACTTGCAACGAATATTCGGTTACTATTCGGTATTCGGCCTATTCGGCTGCTTTTATTATATTCGGCCGAATACCGAATATCTACATATTATTCGGCCGAATACCGAATACTTAAGTAGTATATTTTGTTATAAGGAGATAATTTGTAAAATGAAAAACAAAAAAAACATTCATTACGTGTATATTCATATTTTCATTTCTCTTATAATCATTTAAGTAGTCATTGGTACATAATACAGGTACATAATCATACAATTAGAAAAATTAAGGATTCTATGTATTTGAATTATTGTCGTAAACAAAATTTAGAAGGGTAAGGTTCTCATTTCTTTTATAATCATTTATTAAGTAGTCATTGGTACATAAAACAGGTACATAATTTAATCATCTTCTGTATTAGAAAAGTTAAGAATGTTTCTATGCATTTGAATTATTTTCATAATTAAAATTTAAAAGGGGAAGGGTATGGTGCAGAAAGACTAATTTTTCTGCATTTTTAGGAAGTAGTTTACTTCTTTTTTTCTCGTAGACCATCCCATCCTCAGAGAAAAAGTGCTCTGAATAAACACTACTTCCTGTCAATCACGTCTGTACAAGTTTTGGCGCTAAAATCCAGCCGAATACTTTTGCCTAATATTCGGCTATTCGGTCAGGGAGCTCGCCGAATATTCGGTATTCGGTATACTGCCGAATATACTATTCGTTGCAAGTCTAATTTATATATTTTTTTAAAATGGGTGTCAAACGGATCCATACAAATAACAAATTCAAAAGTATATCTGAAAACTTTTCGGAGGATAGGAAAAGGCTACACTTTTCCGTTGTTCCGAATTTATAGCGAAGGACCATTTACAGATATAATTGTCACCTTTCGTCGTTGTTTAGTCAGTTCGCAGGGTCTAAGTCTGTAGATCGCGCGCTACGTGTGATACCGGAAGTCGCCTTCACACACGCAGAAACACACACAAACTTAGAGACGCCCGCCTTTTGTCTAAGGAGGGTCGACAGAGCGAACCTATATGTCTGCTGGTGGGAGACACACAATCTACCACAGGAGAGTACAGTCTACACTCGCTTATTCGTCACAAGGAGTCATGTGAACAGTGAACGCACACCCATGCTGCCTGGCGAGACACACACTTTGAAACAATAGACAATGGTGGAATGTGTCGCTTGCTCTACAATACATGACATCTCAGAAAACGCGGGTCGCAGTGCCAAAACCCTGCCGACAATATAGTGTATTTGCTTATACAGGCAGTGTGGCTTTATTATGCGAACTTTAGTTGGTTTTTAAGCAAAATAAAAAACTTGACTCCTTATTACACCCCTTAAAATAACATTTTTTTTTCTTAATTGCGATATTATTATCAATTTGAGAAATTTCCTAGGAAAACCTAGATGGCACAGGATCGAAAAAAGAAAGCAAATACTGAGCTATGTAAATTGCATTTATTTCTAACGTTTCGGCAATCTTTTTGCCATCTTCAGAGAGTCAATGCGTCCAGTTGTTCAGTATTATTGTGAAAATATGATTTAAAATTTAAATGTGAATCTAACATCACGATAAAAATGTAAATTATTAAAAACTATTTTACTAAAAATTTTTTTATAAATATTATTCTTTAGTTTTTAACTGATAACACTTTTTATAAAAAAATTTTTAGTAAAATAGTTTTTAATAATTTACATTTTTATCGTGATGTTAGATTCACATTTAAATTTTAAATCATATTTTCACAATAATACTGAACAACTGGACGCATTGACTCTCTGAAGATGACAAAAAGATTGCCGAAACGTTAGAAATAAATGCAATTTACATAGCTCAGTATTTGCTTTCTTTTTTCGATCCTGTGCCATCTAGGTTTTCCTAGGAAATTTCTCAAATTACCTTTACGGATCATCACTCTAAAAACAAAAAATTTTTAGTTATCTTTTATCATTATTATCAATCGAACCTCTATACTAAATTATAATATACACCTTTCAGTAAATAATTCATAATCTGCACACTAGTTTTTTCATAAAATTTGTAAATCCGGTCCTGTCGGGCCGATTTTATCAAAATTTTAGGGACACTTTTTAATTACTACCAGAAGGTTATATTTCAATTTTGAAACGATTCTGAGAATTTTTTCGGTATTTTAGGGCCCAAAAACATTTTTCAACCCCTATAAACTACCCTTAAAATAGCCTGATTAGGCCCATTTTAAATGGACTTCTTGCGGTAATGGATTTCAATATGTGGGCCAAATCTCGTTAAAATCAATTAACTCCTTCGAAAGTTATTGCCCGCACACACACATATATATACATATATAAATATTTTTAAAAATGGTGCCAGTGTGTTTAGGAGGTTATGAAACGTCGAGAAATTTTGGTCCGACCTCTAGGTCCCGCCATCCGATCGACGCCAATAGTGTATGTTGCCATATGGCAAATACACTAATAAGCGCGACACTAGACAATTCCGAGTTGCGGTTAGTCTTGGGAATAATTGAATGATTTTTAGAATCGAATTTTAATTTTAAATATGTATATATTTTGACATGTAAACTTTGTATCTTATTGCCGATTTTATACCAGATATGGTCATACAATTGAATAAAGTATTATTATTATTAATGATTCATTCAATTTTCCCGTTTTTAACACGCTTTTATTAGCTTTACCTGTATGTTTGTAAAGGAATCGTTGAACGTGAAATTCACCCACTTCAAAACGTCAGATTAAACTGAAACTTTGCACACTTATCAAGGACCGATGACAATACAATATTTTAATAAGTTTGCTCCATTATTCTGACCAGGACTTTCAGGATAAAAGAACTTGAAAAATTACAGCAAGGAAGCTAACACGCTATAATATGACGTACGTTGCGTTGTCTACCCCAAGCAAATGGAATACTGTTTTTAGTCTTATAATTAAAATTAGATATATGTCGTTTCAGATCCAGTATATGACATTATTAAACATAGGTACTTAAATGTAAAATTTTTTATTATATTTGTAGAGCCTGATGAAGTTTTTAAAATAAAAACGAAACGTTGCGATTGGATATTAATGAGTTATTAATTGATTGATCCACAGTCCTCTAAAAAATATAATAGATAATTAAAATTAGAGTTTAAAAAAATTGTTTTATTTTTTTTTAACTCTAAACTCTAATTGACTTTTTTTCTTTTTTGTCCTTGGTAATTAATATAAAAATATAAAAAGTCCTTTTTCCCGACAAATCATTTTTATTTTTATCTAAACTCTAATTTTTGATTATGAGACATGACAGAGTCATCTACATACAATGTTTCATATAGTACTCGTACAGACGCAGTATTCATAAATTAAATACTGTGAAATGCAATCTGAAAGAGACAATTGCATACAGTATTTTAAAGAGCAAAGAGAGAACGTAGTATCATAGTTTATTACCGAAAGTTGCAGTATAAGTCGTAACTCTTAGGTATAAAAATCATTCGAATGATTTTGAACAACCTTTTGAGATATTTTAATCATCAAATTTTCACTCATAATACCCCATCTTTATTTGTGGTATTCGGGTAAGGTATGTATAGTCATGAAGTTATGAACCAATTCTAAGTTTTAATCCTGAATTTTATATCCAGAATATAACGATTTAACTTCCAGAAGCATATCTAATTTTGTTACGTTCTGTTAGCTCAGGAGTTGACCAATAAGGACTCACGAGCCGCATATAGACCTTGAGGCACGCTTTTGCGGCTCTTCAGAAATATTATAATTAATTTGTTAATGAGAGTCACAATTGTCTTAATCAACCCATGCAGTTCTGTAATTATAATAATTAAAAACGTAAGTTCTGACTCAAATACATAAAACTGTAAAATAAAACATACCTATCAAGAACTAACTATTACTTAGTCTAATCGTTTTCCTATAAAGCATGATAGAAAACGTTTATTAGAATGCATTTGCTACGATAAATTTTTTATATACCAGCTGTTACCTGCGGCTCCGCACGCGACTGAGAAAGAACATAACAATAGTGGACCTTTCGGTTCCACCGTATAATTGCCACACGGGGCTGCGGCCGCCTCGGCAGCACCAATAGTAGTAGAGCCGTCTGCTCTAGCATATTACAATCTAGCTGCGCGGAGCAGTGACATTAATTTACAAAAAATAAATTTCATAGAAAAAAAACACTTTCAGTTTTTCCTGAATTTTCTGGGCAATTTTTATATCCCTAAAAACCTTATTAAGACTATGACGAACATTTAAAAAAATAGTCAAATCGGTCCAGCCGTGCTCAAATGATGCACTTACCAAAGGACAGCATTGTTATTTATACAGATATAATTTATCATAATTAAAATATAATTTGATAACAAAACATAAAAAACCCCGGGTTGCAGTGCCAAAACCCTGCCGACAATATAGTGTATTAGCTTGTGTAGGGCCGTGTGGTTTTATACTTTTATTATGTGAAATTAAGTTTGTTTTTGGGCAAAATAAAAAATTTAACCCCTTAATACACCCCCTAAAATAACATTTTTTTCTTAATTGTAATATTATTATCAATCTAACGTCTACACCGAATTAAATACACCCTTCAATAAATAAGTCACTATCTGCAAACTAGTGTTTTCATAAAATTTGTAAATCCGGTCCTGTCAGGCCGATTTTATTAAAATTATGGGGACACTTTTTAATCACTACCAGAGGGTTAAATTTCAATTTTGAAACGATTCGGAGAATTTTTTCGGTATTTTGGGGCCCAAAAACAGTTTTCAACCCCTAAAAACTACCCTTGAAATAGCCCGATCAGGTCCATTTTAAATAGGCTTCTTGCGGTGATGGGTTTCAATACGTGGCCCAAATTTCGTTGAAATCAATTAACTCTTTCGAAAGTTATCGCGCGTACACATATATATATATGTATATATATATATATATATATATATATATATATATATATATATATATATATATATATACATATATATATAAACATTTTTTAAAATGGTGCCAATGTGTTTAGGAGGTTATGAAACGTCGAGAAATTTTGGTCCGACCCCTAGGTCCCGCCATCCGACCGACGCCAATAGTGTATGTTGCCTTATGGCAAATACACTAATCAAACATTTGGAACATAATATAAAAATAGAATTGAGTGTCGTCATTTTGATATTAATATGTACTTATTACATTCTTTTTTTAATAAACGTAATATCTCTTGTATATAATCAAAAATCATTTATTTGTAATTAAAAATATATAATATTCACGCCACCGCAAGACTTAATGACACTTATAAATAAATGACTCGCTCGACCGCGACGTTGTAGACTAATGATTTAAAATATCCAAACAAAAGGTTCGTTTATGTATATTCTAAACACAGCTTAATTTGAGGCGAGTGTAAAAAAAACAATTATTCAACATTAAGAATCCGCTGGGTCATATTGCAACGTTAATAGGTACAGGATGTTCACAAACCACTCTTGTTTTATAAATTAAATACCGGTAAACCGGGGCTACTTTGTGACAATTATTTATGTTTTTTGCTTAAATTGAATTTGTTATTACACTGAATACAATAAACTTTACATGAATATGAAGTTTGAACCTTACTCTTTCGAATGCACAGTGGTAGGTTGCAATATTATGTATAGAAAAAGAGATATTAATTAAATAAAGTGTCACAAAGTAACCCCGTATGTTGGGGTTACTTTGTGACAGCCATTTTTTACTATGAAAATACTGTTGTTATTAAGTAACCCTCTTAATAACGCCAACAAAAAATATGTATGCCCTATTTTTCTGAAGCAACACGTAGGGAGAGCCCATTTTGTCTTATATCTTTGAGAGCTTTTTTTCATTAGTGTAATTTTTGTAATTCCTACTACTAAGCTTCTTTTAATATGTTCGTGGCATTTTAGATCTGAAAAATTTGCATTATTAGTCTAAAATTTCAGTTAAAATCCCAATAAAATAATTACTGATAGAATTTTATCTGCTTAACATTGCGAGGGTTACTTTTGACAGGTTTTTTAATGTCACAATAAACCCTTGAAATCTTTCATTTTTAATTAAACTAATAACTACATCGAAATTAAAAATTCTAAAATTAAACTCTGTAGTTCAAAATGGTCGTTACTAAAAATAGGACAACTTGTACTTAGTTGATTTAAAAAAAATTGGTTTTAATCTCACACTAGAAAGTATACAGACAAACTGAAAACACCTGTTTTTTAATCAAAAATGACGCCCAGTACACATAGACTTGCAATCGTATTTTAGATACTGCATTCTCTTCATAAATGACCCCACAGACCCTTCTACAAATAGTACCTTCCCAAAACTATGTTTGGTTGATGGTATTGTACCCGAATCCAGATTTTGTTGCTTAAGACTTGATGTCACAAAGTTACCCCTGCAGTCACAAAGAAGCCCCGGTTTACGGTATATGAATCGATAGATTTAAAAAATCAATAATTGGACTATTCTATGACCTATCTAAAGCTTTTGATTGCATAAATCTTGAACTCCTGTATAAACTAAATACAGTCGGTATAAAAGGTGTTACTAACAATCTAATCAAGTCCTATTTATCTATTAGACAACAATATGTCTCGCTCAAATATGAAAACACGACTAAAATTGAGTCCATATCTTCCAATTCGATTTCTAATAATTGGGGAGTTCCTCAGGGATCCATCCTAGGTCCTTTAAAGAATATTATTTTTATTAATGACTTGTCCCTCAACTTGACTGCAAACTATATGTATATGCTGCTGACACAAGACAGTTGATCTCTACTAAAAATGTAGAAAACGTCGTTCGTCCCTTGTAGTTGGTACCATGGAAACATGGAAACGCAAGACTGGTATCAACAAAACGGCCTGTTGCTTAATATTAATAAAACTGTGTTAATGAATTTTCGTTCCAATGTCAAAGAACTAGACCATTCTTATTATATCCCGTTAAATGGAGTATCCATAAAAACCGCTACTTATACCAAATTTCTTGGACTTACAATTTCTGACAGTTTAATTTGGGAGCAACACACTACTGAAACTAGTAAAAAATTGAACAAAATATGTTATTTACTATGGCAATTTCGTATAATGGTCAATACTCTTGAGGTCCTCAAAACTATTTATTCTCAATTTCAATCAATCTGTTCTTATTGCATAATTTTTTGGGGAAAGTCTTCTACACTGCAGAGAATTTTTGTCATACAAAAGAGAGCTGTTAGAATAATAACAAATTCTACACCAACTACATCTTGTAAAGAACTCTTCAAGTCTCTGAATATCTTAACTTTGTCCTGTCTCTACATATATGAATGTATCTGTTTTAGTCTGAAAAATAAAGAATTACGAGGTTCTTTATTACGAGTTCCTCACCACAGGCTAACATTGTGTCAAAGTGTTGTGTACTACAACTGTGTTTGTTTTTATAATAGGTGGCCTATCTATCAATATGGCTGATTGTTGACATTCATCTGGCTGAAGACTGTGTATTTTAATTAGTTTGAAGACATTTTTAAGAACTATTTGACTTTAAATCGTAGACTAACATGGAAACGACGAAGCAACTAATTTATGACATAGTTAATACACAAATCTTTTATTGCAAAACTTCTTGGTTTCCGAACTTGTATGCCGTGGTCCATTGGTATTTCTACCTGACGTTTCGTCTACAACTGCGGTAGACACTTGCTTGTGAGCAGCCGAGAAGGACATTTCGCCCGCTACCACATCGCCTTTGATAATGTCTACCGCAGTTGTAGACGAAACATCAGGTAGAAATACCAATGGACCACAGCGTACAAGCCCGGAAACCAAGAAGTGTTGCAACAACGCCAGCCGTGAAAGCCTACACAATTGGATAAATCTTTTATGGTATGTGATATTGAATTTGTTAAGATTTGTCGTTTTGTAAATGATATTTATACTTTATATTCTTTGTTTCCACAGATGCCTGAGGAAGGAATAATAAATTCCGAAACGTTGCGCTAATAATAATTTAGTATTGACTTAATTTGGATCCTATGTCCTCGGATTTTCAATCTATTTTTATTTAATTTAATTTTATTTAATTCATAGTCAGGATCGGAACAAGCTTTAAAATATATTATTATTATTAATAATATAATACGGTGGAGCCGATGGCTCTACTACTGTGGTCACTGCAGTGACGGAACGCTGCGAGACAAGACTGTGGAACTAAGACACAACTACTATTATGGCTGCTGTGTTTTATCTCAATCGCGTGCAGAGCCGCGGGTAGTTTCTAGTATAAAATAATAACTATTATTATTATATAGCATTAAACTTCGTATTTGGACTTGATAAACAATCTGTACACACTGATTGTGTGGTTAGCAAAAAAAAAGTTGCGTAGGTACATAAAAAGTAATATATCAAAAAATTCAACCTTTCATCACGTGTAATGTGTATGTGTTTGTGTGGTTTCAGGGAACATAGCGTGTCCATATAAATCTCCAGTCCGATAACGAACTCTTCTAGATGAATTGTTAGATAAGGATGGAATACAGATAATTTTAATATAAATACGAACCTTAAGCTGCTGTTCGGTAATATATAAAATATACTCTCACGAAATTTCGATTAGTCCAGTTAATTGGTGTTGAAAAAAGAGGTTGCCTTGAATGTTTTCCGGGCGTTTTGGAAATTTCTGATTTTATAGATTACGATGTGCTATTTCCGAATTTCTACTTTGCCACCTCGTATCTTTGCCGCTTGCGCCGCCATATTGGAAAAATGGCGTCAAAAACAGTTTCTTGACAATATTTTCTTTCCGACACATTTTACGATAAAAACAGTTATATAATAAATTAAACTACATAATATTTCCTTTAATTTATGTAATAACTTTTTTTTTTTGTAAAATGAATGGTTTTAGTGTACAAGCGTCGCAAAGTCTACTCCAACATGAGTTTTGGCCAAAAAACTCATTTTTACACCACCATGTGACAGAGTGAGTGGCGCGTTTTTTTGTCGTGGTATTCATTTTTATTACTGCTTTTATTAGCTGTGATTAAGCATTAAATTTTACACAATTTTACACGTCACGAGATTTCGAATTACGGGAAGCCAAATTAACATTTTGAAGTTTTTTGTCTACAAACTTACGCAGAGTGTAATGAACTTATCGCTTAAAAAACTTCAACCCAGCATCCCACTTTCAAAGTATATGAACAGTAGGGATTGCAATGCTGGATCCAGCAATCTAGCTGGATCCAGCACATTTCTGGCCTTGCTGGATCCAGCATCTGGCGCTGGATCCAGCGGTGCGGATCCGCAATCAGCTATAATCAAGTAATTAACTGGGTCTGAGAAGAATTATGATAAGATATTGAAGAAAAAAATGGCACTTTATGAAAGTGAGGGAGTAAGAGGTAAAAACCTAACTTTAATCTATGATTATTTGATGACTCTCAAATCAACCACAGAGGTAGAGAGAGCCCTTTCCGCAGGCGGGTATATTTGCAGTTCTATATAAGAAGTAGGCTGGGAGATAACACCATCAAATGACATTTCTTTTTTGAGATCTTACTTTAAAAAAAGTAAAAAAAACTGCTACATAATCGATTGGCTTTATTCTTTAAAAGACAAGTCAAGTATATACCTATAATTTATATTAAAGTTTTGTTTCTAATAAGAGTTAACAAAACATTTTATAAGCAGGAAACGAAATTTTATCTCTAAAATTATTGAGACTGAGAAACTGAGACTACATAGTTTGTTAAACAGATAAACGAATAACTATTTCAGATATCTAGAGTATCAATTTAGGTGATTTAAGACTGTACTGTGCAGATAATTAATAATTATACCCTGGTTACTCGTAACTGTTACTTCCTATTAGAGTACTTTACTAACGCCAAAAAAATGAGTAGGTATTTGATGTGTAGATAAATAGCTATTACAGTTTCTAGAGCTAAAAAATTGTTGCATTTATTTGAAAAATAGATTAATGTAGGATCCGCGCTGGATCCAGCTTGATTTGCTTTAATCCAGCTGGTTGAAAATGCCGCTGGATTGCAATCCCTAGTGAACAGCGATTTCTTCTGCTTCATTGCACGTAATCTACAATAGGGATGTTGACAATTTTTAGGAAAGTGTTTTAACTCGTGCATAAGTACCTAATATTGCCACAAATATTTATTATTTTAATTTAAATACAACTCAAGCCTTAAAAATAATGTATTTTAAATCCCGTTTCAAATTTCGGTCCAAAACGCCAATACTAGTCGCGTGACGTCACCTGTTCATACCAAAGGAGGCTCAAAAGTTTACAGGGGAGCTACCATCCTATAGATGCGTATTCTGTGCTCATAAACGTTAGTACTGAGGTGATGAAAAGTTGTTTCGTAGTCGTCGCTATAGTTACATGTAATTTGACAAATAATAATAAATTACACACTAAATATTAACCAAACAATGAAGTTTTTTGACATCGGCTGAACATATGACGTCATGCGCTCTGATTGCTGTCTGTTGTCACGTGACTTGAGAGTGATTTTATTAGGCTTTATTTATTAAATATTAATTTAATTCCTTAAAAATAAGGAAAAATATTGTGTTTTTTAGTAGTTCTACCATAGAAACTACTACTTTTCGTTAAAATTATGTTTTTATTTGAATACAGTCAACATCCCTATTCTTCTTCTTCTTGAAAGCATGGTTCCAAATATAATTGAGTATAGTTCAGTATCAATCCAATAAAATATACAGAGTTGAAAGAAGATGAGATGAGCTAGTGCGCGCGATGTGTACCCTTAATTACCGCATTATTTATAATGCCGAC
Organism: Venustoraphidia nigricollis; assembly: GCA_034508555.1. Classification (NCBI taxonomy): domain Eukaryota; kingdom Metazoa; phylum Arthropoda; class Insecta; order Raphidioptera; family Raphidiidae; genus Venustoraphidia; species Venustoraphidia nigricollis. Next base: position 2,724,753 of record JAVRKA010000046.1, read on the forward strand.
GATGATAGATGGCTGGGCGATGTGTAGATGGAAAGGCCACCTCATCACATCATCCACTGAGCCACCGACTAGCGAACGCAGCCTGCCAGATCTCTTTTTATTCAAAAGAGTGAGCGAGAAACTAAACACCGTAATCATCAAACGTGGGATCCTGCCTGATGCTCAAACTTCTATACTAATAACTGAGCGTATGTAAATCTATTGAAACAACCTGGCAATCACAAGATATGTTTTAGTTCTATAAGAAAGTCCGCTGCAACCAGCGTTGCCAGACGTCCCGATTTTTAATCCCGCTTTTCGGGGATAACTCGACCGTACGTAAATAATTATTCTCTTATTAGTGTATTTGCCATATGGCAACATACACTATTGGCATCGGTTGGATGGTGGGACCTAGGGGTCGGACCAAAATTTCTCGACGTTTCATAACCTCCTAAACACTTTGGCACCATTTTTAAAAATGTTTATATATATATATATATATATATATTTATTTATATATACGTATATATATACGTATATATATATATATGTGTGCGGGCAATAACTTTCGAAAGAGTTAACTGATTTCAACTAAATTTGACCCACGTGTTGAAATCCATAGCCGCAAGAAGCCTATTTAAAATGGGCCTAATCGGGCCATTTTAAGGGTAGTTTTTAGGGGTTGAAAAATGTTTTTGGGCCCTAAAATACCGAAAAAATTCTCCGAATCCCTCTGGCAGTAATTAAAATGTGTCCCTAAAATTTTAATAAAATCGACCTTACAGGACCGGATTTAAAAATTTTAAGAAAGACTAGTTTGCAGATAGTGAATTATTTACTGAAAGGTGTATATAACTTGGTATAGAGGTTCGATTGATAATAATATTGATATTAAGAAAAAAAAATGTTATTTTAAGGGGTGTATTAAGGAGTCAAATTTTTTATTTTGCCCAAAAACCAACTTAAGTTCGCATTATAAAGCCACACTGCCTGTATAAGGAAATAGACTATATTGTCGGCAGGGTTTTGGCACTGCGACCCGGGTTTTATTTTAAGTTGCAATTTGTATAACACTCACTCCTCAGACTATTGTTTGAAACGCCATATTTTTCTAATGAATAAAACTTTTTTGATTTTGATTTCTGTTTTTTTTATTCAGAAGACGAATAAGACTCAACGATAAAGTAAATCTGATTTAAAATATCATATTTTTATTAAAATACATTTTCTATGGCTATTTTTGCTATCTATTGTCACGTAAACGTAATTTGAACTCAAATAAAAAGAAAACCCGGGTCGCAGTGCCAAAACCCTGCCGACAATATAGTGTATTTGCTTGTATAGGGCCGTGTGGTTTTATACTTTTATTATGTGAAATTAAGTTTGTTTTGGGGCAAAATAAAAAATTTAACCCCTTAATACACCCCTTAAAATAACATTTTTTTTCTTAATTGTAATATTATTATCAATCTACGTCTACATCGAATTAAAGACACCCTTCAATAAATAAGTCACTATCTGCAAATTAGTGTTTTCAAAAAAATTTTAAGTCCGGTCCTGTCGGACCGATTTTATTAAAATTTTAGGGACACTTTTTAATTACTACTAAAGGGTTAAATGTCAATTTTGAAACAATTCTGAGATTTTTTTCGGTATTTTGGGGCCCAAAAACATTTTTCAACCCCTAAAAACTACCCTTAAAATGCCCCAATTACGCCCATTTTAAATAGGCTTCTTGCGGTGATGGATTTCAACACGTGGGCCAAATTTCGTTAAAATCAATTAACTCTTTCGAAAGTTATTGCCCGCACACACATATATATATATATATATATATATATATATATATATATATATACGTATATAAATATATATATATATATATATACATATATATATAAACATTTTCAAAAATGGTGCCAAAGTGTTTAGGAGGTTATGAAACGGCGAGAAATTTTGGTCCGACCTCTAGGTCCCGCCATCCGACCGACGCCAATAGTGTATGTTGCCATATGGCAAATACACTAATAAATATTTAAAAATTTCTGATTATATACCTACACTTTCGACGAAAGAATCCCGCTTTTTTCACTCAAAAAGTTCCAAAATCCCGACTTGGCAAAAAAAAATCTGCCAACACTGGCTGCAACATATCATTTCTAGGGTTCCGCACCTCCAAGGAAAAAACGGAACCTTTATAGGATCACTCGTGTGTCTGTCTGGCACCCTGTCACAGCCAATTTGCTCCGAAACTACTGGACTGATTGAGCTGAAATTTGGTACACATAAGTAAGTCGGTGACCATAAGACGGACGTGTAACGTAAATAAATTAATTTTGAACATGGGGGTCATTTTTGGGGAAAACATTAGGAAATTAAAAAGTAGCAAACTACACCCTGTGACATATTAAATGAAAGGGTTTGTAGTAAGGGTCTCAAATATATATTTTTATAATAGTTTTAAAGTTATTTAAGAAAATAAATGAACAATTGACCGCCCCCCCCCCTTATCAACGAAACTACTGAGCCTAAAATTTTGAAAAAAATGGGGAATGTGGAGTCTCACCCATAGTTTACAGGAAAACCTAAACGAAAACCTTAAGTCTTAAAGTACTCACTGAAAACGGAATAGTATGGAACCATCTTCTTGCGAGTTCAACTCGCATTTGACCGGTTTTTTTAATACGCTTTTATTAGCTTCCCATGGATGTTTGTTTGTTTGTTTGTAAAGGAATCTTTGAACGTGAAATACATCCAGTTCAAAACGTCAGATTAAACTGAAACTTTGCATACTTATCAAGGACCGACGACAATACAATAATTTTGTTCCATTATCCTGACAAAGACCTTCAGGATAAAAAAACTTGAAAAATTACAGCAAGTAAGCTAACACGCTGTACAGTCACATACGGTGCCTGCCTCATAGTGAAATGCAATATTGTTTTTTAGTCTTATAATAATTAAAATCAGAGTTTAAAAAAACTAAATAACACGCTTTTATGAACTAAAAAATGCAAAATAATTTGACAACAAAATTAGCTTTACTGTAAAAAGCGTCGGGTGCTATCTACTTAAATTTTCATAATAACTCTACATTTACAATTAGCTAGTAAATCAAAATTTATAACCGATATTAAGCACTCCACGCTTTTTACAGTAAAGCTAATTTTGTTGTCAAATTATTTTGCATTTTTTTGTCTACAAAAACGTGTTGTTTTAGTCTTATAATTAAAATTACAGTTTAAAAAAACTAAAACACCACGCTTTTATGAAATAAAAAATGCAAAATAATTTGACAACAAAATTAGCTTTACTGTAAAAAGCGTCGGGTGCTATCTACTTAAATTTTCATAACTCTACGTTTACAATTAGCTAGTAAATGAAAAATTTATAACCGATATTAAGCACTCCACGCTTTTTACAGTAAAGCTAATTTTGTTGTTAAATTATTTTGCATTTTTTTGTTCACAAAAATGTGTCGTTTTAGTCTTATAATTAAAATTAGAGTTTAAAAAAACTAAACCAACACGCTTTTATGAACTACAAAATCCAAAATAATTTAGGTTTACTAACGAAAGTGTAAAAACAGAGTAATAAAATAAATCTGGGACCACAGTTCAAAATTTCCCGAGAGCATATTTTAGTCTCCTTGAAGTAGAAATACTAACCTATCATTATACAATTATTGATTCAACAACCTATAGCACGACATTATCAATATGTAATGAATTCAACTGCATATAGTCCAGCAGTTGACAGAATATTGTCCATGCACATGAAGACACCCTCCCGATATGTCAGTGAACGATTCGTAACGCTTCTGTATACAATTAATATCATGAATTTCTGACGACGCGACGTGTCCATACTAACGGTACCCAAACTGTGGCATACGAGTCTAAAAGCCAATTCAGACTAGCCGTTCTCGGTTACGATTCACCGGTCCGGTTGGGAGCTCGACCAATCAGGGCGTAGTCGTTCCCGATTGCGGTTCGGTTCGAGCGTTTAGGTTCAGCTCTAATTTCAACCGGACCGTTCGCAACCGTAGCCAATGAGAACGCTTGCTGGAGTCACGTGACTAGCACAGCTCCACTTGTTTTTGTTGACGTTTAACTACACATCAAACGTCAAATCATATTTCGAAATTGCGCATGCGCACCGAGAATAATCGTAGAACCGAATCGGGATAGTGTGAGCAGCTTAGATTAATCGAAAACCGAACCGGACCGGTGAATCGTAACCGAGAACGGCTAGTCTGAATTGGCTTTAACGCGACGTTTCATGGTCTCTAGATCTGAATAAAATAAGAATTAGTAAAAAACAATTATAATGAGCCTCATCCTCATAAGCTCACATAAGAAGTTTAACTTCTTGTGTTTTTAATATTATTCCACATTTCATTTTTTTATGTGAAACTAATTAATAATATTTATTGGAACGAAGTTCCTTATCGCGGGTTGGCGAGGGGACCTAGCCGAGAAAAAATGGAACATGTCACGAAAAACCGTAAGACAAAAAATGTAATGTGTCACGAAAAACCGTAAGACGTATAATGTATACTGGTATACGGTGATACCGGGTGTTTTTACATTATACCGGATGTTTTTAGATTATACCGGGTGTTTTTAGATTATAACAGGTGTTTTTAGATTATACCGGGTGTTTTTAGATTATACTGTGTGTTTTTACATTATACCGAGTATTTTTAGATTATACCGGGTGTTTTTGGATTATACCGGGTGTTTTTAGATTATACCAGGTGTTTTTAGATTATATAAAATGCGTTACGAAAAACGTCTTATACGAAAGGGAGTTCGTTCCAAACGCGTGTCCCGCGACACGTTCCAAGTTTTTACATATAGCAACGCACTATAAACTTCTGTCCTTGTCAGTTTCATGTAATTTAGGAGACAAACTAACTTCCCCTTTCGGGGACAATTCTACTTCCCCTCGATTTCTTACTTTTTTCAAACAGATACGTCGCTAAAGAAGTTAAGCTACAAAAAACATTCCAACGCCCTGTAGTCCACAATAGTTAATTTTATATGATATGTTGAAATATTGTTGTATATTATATGTATCTAATTTATCTATTAAAAATCATAATACCCCCATGGAAGACTCCAGCGCCCACTGCGGGGCGATACAGCTAGGGTTGCCAAACGTCCCGCTTAGGGTGTGTGCGGGACGCTAAATATTCCGCTTTTTACGCGTTTTTTACGATTTTTACAATTATGTACTTAAAAAGTGCCAATGTCAAGAAAAATACTCATTTAAAAAGTAATTTATAGTTTTCATAATAAAGTCTAAATTACACTATAACTGTTTCTTTTAGTAAATATAGACTATTATTAATCTAAGAAGGTGTATTATTTTACTTCTCATCCTGATTTGTAAAGAAAATTTCACGTTTTTTTGTATTCTAAATAAAATCAGTTGGATCCTGCTTTTTAAACCCTTGTCCCGCATTTGAAATCATTATTTCCCGCAAATTTGTATTTTAAAGTTGGCAAGCCTACATACAGTCCGCGTTGGGAATTTATGATCTATTCTCTCTCTGGTAGAAATACATTTAACATAAATCTGATAAATTTGCAAATAAAAAAGTCCAACACCGATTAACTGGTAGCAATTTTAATAACAATTTAAATCCCATAAATCTAAGAATATGATATGCGATGATTGCATTTGTAAACTTTATGTTTAGTTATATTTTATATCCGTAATAAATGAACTAATAATCTGACACCCACGATGATGAATCTACATGCAAATACGTCATACATACCTATCTACTATTACTGGTAAAATTTAAGAGTGGCGCACCAAAAAATATAAATTATATCGTCAAATGTTTTTACTGTATTTAAAAAATGGTGTCTTCAATAAAAACTTATATAAAAAATTTAAAAATACACCGACATAAAAAAGTATACCTAAGTACCTAGTAATACTTTTTTTTTTTTTTTTGGGGGGAGGGGGAAATCCTTTTTACGGACACCCAGCGATGATGGCCTGGGTAGTGTGGGAATTGGAACAGGGCCCCCTACCCACTAAAACCCCCTCCATCTAGCTCCTTTGTCCCTTCCGTGGCACCGACGGTCTGTCATTCCTTCGCGGGAGGGGAGCTATGGCTTTATCAGCCGTTTCTCAGATCTCGTACGACAATTTGCTGCGCAGTAAGCTTTTAATGACTGCCTTCCAATCTTTTTCGGAACGCAACATAGTGCTGACATAATTTCCAGTGGTGAGTGCGGCACCCATGCTACATTCCAGTGTCCTCCGTTCTCTATCAAAACGCACGCAGTCAAGTAGTACGTGCTCTGCACTCTCAACTTGCTCAAGGCAAGTTGGACACTCCGAGGTGTTTTCGACCCCTATCCTCGTCAAATATTGCCTGAAGCCTCCATGTCCAGACAGTAGCTGTGTGAGGTAGAAATCAACCTGGCCGTGACCTAGTAATACTGTACAACCTCTATATAACAAAGCTAAAGGAAATTAGAAAATATTCGTGATTATACCAAGTAATTCGTTGTAATGAAGATTGTTATATAGAGGTTAGGTTGGTCTAAGATTCGATTTAACATGATAAGAAAACTCATTTTCTTCTAAAAACTTATCTTAAAACTTTAAAATTGCGGCCAATGTATTTGCGGGAATTTCTAACTCTTTAGCGATGTCTAATTTTTTCTTTGTAGGATTCTCGTCTACATACTTAATGATTTTTCGTTTCTCTGCGACGGTTAAGGAACAATTTTTTCGTTTCTCAGCCGTTGCAACTTTAAATTTACTAACAACAGTGACCAACAGCAGTGTTTACATTACTTTACATCAAACAACAATGATTGTTTTACGATAAATGTTATTTGTCTTCAATTTTAAGTAATATCACATAAGCGAAATTCAGTACAACCTTGATATTATAACAAAGCTGAAGGGAATTAAAAAAGATTCATTTTACCAAGTAACTCGTTATATATAGAGGTTAGGTTGGTCTAAGATTCGTTTTAATAAGATAAGACCCATTTTCTTCTGAAAACTTATGTTTAAACTTTAAAATTGTAGCCAATGTACTTACGAGAATTTCGAACTCTTTAGCGATGTATAATTTTTTCTTTGTAGGATTCTAGTCTACATACTGAAAGATTTTTCGTTTCTCTGCGACGGTTAAGGAACAATTTTTTCGTTTCTCAGCCGTTGCAACTTTAAATTTACTAACAACAGTGACAAACAGCAGTGTTTACATTACTTTACATCAAACAACAACGATTGTCTTACGATAAATTTAACGTGTCTGAATCTGTCGATACATGAATTGTTGTTATTATGGAATTGTGTGTGATTGATTGGTAGGATACGTTATGTAAACGTTATAAGTTGACAAAAATAGATGATTGAAAATTCGTTATAAAGAGGTTTTTGACAAAAAGTATTCATAATGTAGAGGTACATTTTGCATTAACTCTTACGGGTAGTTCTAGGGGATTTCGAAAAATTTGTTACATCGAGGAAATCGTTATATTGAGGTATTACTAAAGAGGTATTATTAAAGAGCTATTGTACAAATTTTCACCTACCCAAAAATGTCTAACAGCTCTCACCCTAACAAAGCTTTAATATCGATTATATAGATGAGTCGACAAGAAGATATTTTGATCAGAACCTATCATATTGATAATATAAAGGTATATTTTGCATTAACTCTTACGAGCAGTTCGAAAAATTTATTAAACTTCAAAAAATTCCAGCCAATTGGGCGACAGAACCATTCCATCTTTAGAAATTGACAACCCAATTGACTGGAATTTTTTGAAGCTTAACTTCTTTAGCGACGTATCTGTTTGAAAAATGTAAGAAATCGAGGAGAAGTAGAACTGTTTCAAATACAGGGGAAGTCAGTTTGTTCCTTAAATTACATGAAACTGACAAGGACAGAAGTTCATAGTGTGTTGCATTTTGATTCGCAAAATAGTAAGACAAGGATGAACGGCTTGAATGTGACGTTTAAAATTATACGACATCAGACAAATCATATTAAAAATGTTGTTCTGTAGATTATAGTATGCAAATAAAACTATGGTATAAATGTGCCGATCTGTCCATGTGAGAATTTTTACATGACATAAACATCAAAGTGCTCTCTTAAAATGTGTAATAATTTCGCCGTAATTATAATATTAAAAAACCCGGGTCGCAGTGCCAAAACCCTGCCGACAATATAGTGTATTTGCTTATACAAGCAGTGTGGCTCTATTATGCGAACTTACGTTGGTTTTGGGGCAAAATAGAAAATTTGACTCCTTAATACACCCCTTAAAATCACATTTTTTTTCTTAATCGCAATAATATTATTAGTCGAACCTCTATACCAAATTATATACAACTTTCAGTAAATAATTCCCTATCTACAAACTAGTGTTTTCATAAAATTTGTAAGTCCGGTCCTGTCGGGCCGATTTTATTAAATTTTAGGGACACTTTTTAATTACTACCAGAGGGTTAAATTTCAATTCTGAAACGATTCGGAGAATTTTTTCGGTATTTTGGGGCCCAAAAACATTTTTCAACCCCTAAAAACTACCCTTAAAATGGCCCGATTAGGCCCATTTTAAATAGGCTTCTTGCGGTGATGGATTTCAACACGTGGGCCAAATTTTGTTAAAATCAATTAACTCTTTCGAAAGTTATTGCCCGCACGTATATATATATACGTATATATATATATATATATATATATATATATATATATATATATATATATAGATATATATATATATATATATATATATACATATATATATAAACATTTTTAAAAATGGTGCCAAAGTGTTTAGGAGGTTATGAAACGTCGAGAAATTTTGGTCCGACCCCTAGGTCCCGCCATCCGACCGACGCCAATAGTGTATGTTGCCATATGGCAAATACACTAAAAATTAAAAATGTTAAACTTCTTATGTGAGCTTATGAGGGTGAGGCTCATAGTTTTTTTTTCTAACATCACACCGAATTTCAAGGAGAATTGTAACCTGTAATCCCATGTGTTACGCCACTGTACATTATTATACAGACTGTAATATTGCCGTGTACGTAATATATCGTATCGCTTGTATTGCGGCACGAGCACGATTTAAGCTTCACACATACAACCATAGACATATTATATAAACCATAGACACATATACACGTTCATGAATATTAACTATATTTCAACATTATGATATATGTGTTATCAATACGTATGGACATACAGTGTGTTTTGTTTACAATTAATTTTTTGAGGTTAAATTTCATATTTAAATATTGATTAGTTGTGATCTTAGACTACAGCGAAGATAATAATAATAATAATAATTTTATTTATCCAGTAGTACATACAAGATGTGGACAAGTCATGGGATACATAATTAAACAAAATATGGACATTTTTCCAAAAGATAGTTTTTCAACTCAATGTTGAAATTTTTGTTGCCAAACTTGGCCTTGATATGGTCTGGCAAGCCATTATAAATGTTCACGACAGAGCAACGCAGGCTTTGCTTATACTTTGAGAGGCGATGCACCGGGACTTCAAGATCTTTTCGTCTAGTACTATACGAGTGTGTGAAATTATTTGAAAATAAGTTCGGGTTGTTTTTTAAGAACATTATACTTCTGTGTATATAAAGTGCTGGAACGGTTAGTAATCTATTTGTTTGAAATGTGTCTTGACACGATTCTCGGTACTTTAGGTGAAAAATGATTCTAATAATTTTTTTCTGAAGCTGAAAAGCTCTGTAAGTCCAGGTGGATCGCCCCCAAAACACAATACCATACGATAATGTCGAATAAACATAGCCATAATAGGCAGCTAAGCATACTGATCTGTCACAAATGGTACGAAGTCTGTAGAATAGGTAAACCATTTTTGATAATTTACTACATATATCGTCAATATGACCATCCCACATTAGAGATGAATCAACTCTTAGACCCAGAAAATTAAAATTTGAAATTATTTCTATTGCTTTGCCGTCAACATCGCAAATCTCGTTTGTGTATTAGAATAGGCGCTTTCACTTACAATTACCATTCCAAGGCATCGTAGAGTAACTGATAACTCATTCCGCCGCGAAAGTGAATATCGCTATAGGTAAAAAGAAAAAAAGCAAGCAAGCAAAAAGAAAACCATATTTATCGCCAGACAATACCGCTTAATGCCTATACTTAATAATACTATACACATTTTATACATGAATATTTAAAAAAAAACCTGTAATATTGCATTGTTTAGGTTCTTGTGTACAAACTAGGCCGCAATATCCGCATGGGACTTCTAGGAACTTGTAACAAATGGTTCATTAAGACTAGGCGCTATACCCAAAATCGGCGTTGCATCCGAAGTCGCTAAAACCAAATTATTTTCCTCAAAAAGTATACTTTTAAATCAGGGAACTTAGGTGTTACGTCGCTATAACCAAAAAGTCGTTATAACCGAGGTCGTTACAAATGGTTCATTAAACCTGGGCACTATACCCGAAATCGGCGTTGCATCCGAAGTCGCTAAAACCAAATTATTTTCCTCAAAAAGTATACTTTTAAATCAGGGAACTTAGGTGTTACGTCGCTATAACCAAAAAGTCGTTATAACCGAGGTCGTTACAAATGGTTCATTAAACCTGGGCACTATACCCGAAATCGGCGTTGCATCCGAAGTCGCTAAAACCAAATTATTTTCCTCAAAAAGTATACTTTTAAATCAGGGAACTTAGGTGTTACGTCGCTATAACCAAGAAGTCGTTATAACCGAGGTCGTTACAAATAGTTCATTAAAACTAGGCACTATACCCGAAATCGGCGTTGCATCCGTAGTAGCTAAAACCAAATTATTTTCCTCTAAAAGTATACTTTTAAATCAGGGAACTTTAGTGTTACGTCGCTATAACCAAAAAGTCGTTACAACCGAGGTCGTTATAAATGGTTCATTAAAACTAGTCACTATACCCGAAGTCGCTATAGCCAAATTATTCTTCTCTAAAAGTATACTTTAAATTCAAGGGACTTAAATGTTACGTCGCTATAACCAAAAAGTCGTTACAACCGACGTCGTTATTCTTATCCAAATTCTATAATTGAATATCTCTTCAGGAATTTATTGGTTATTAAATTGCATGGAGGACATTTCTAGTTGCAAGTTGAGAACACACGGTACCTACGTTACAATATGATATAAGCATTATGAATCAAACATAAAAGCGTGATTTTCTGGAGTGTTCATTAAATTTAAATCTGGATGCCAGACGTTCATGCATACAGCATGAATTATATTCATGCCGCTCTATGATATATTGAAAATCTATAACATGTCTGTATTGTATAACAGAACAGTGTAGGCTCGATTATAATCCAATTAATGTGACGTATCGTGCGTACTATGAACACTTCACAGATATAGGCTGCGCATTGGCTCAATGCTCATTTATCATGTCAAGTAGACAATAAAAACTGATATTTATAGCAAACTATTAGCTATGATCTAAAAAAAATAAACATTTTTTGAGCAAAAAAATTACAATGAGCCACATAAGCTCACATAAGAAGTATAACTTCTTATAGTTTTTAATATTATTCCCAAGTTTAATTTGTTGTTATGTCAAACTAATTAAGGTAGTTGTCGTGGTTAACGCACACCGTCAGAAAATTCTTAATTTTTGTATACTTATTAAGGACATGATAATACAATTACCCTGAAAATTTGAAGTCGATCGACCGTATATAATCCGAGATAAATTCAATTAAAAATTGGATAATTAACATTGATTGTATACGATCTCTGTAGTTCTGAACCAGTTTCTTATTTATAAAAAAAAGAACTAACTGTCAGAAACTTTCCAAAAACTGACAGTCTTTCAATGCATTTGTTATGAGTTTAAAAAAAAAATAAGAAATTTTTTTTTGACTGTCTAATTATTTATAAATAACGGTTTAAAGTTCAACAATTTATAGAAAAGTATACATGCATATGAATACTGTATGGGTTACGTTTCCACGGATACAGTCTTGCGTACAAATTATGGATCACTTAGCTACAAGCTAGTATACTTTTGTGGCGGGTATAATCAATAACTTTTTGACAATATTGTACCACGACAACTACCTTAATAATATTTACATATACTTAGCAACACACTATAAACTTCGGTCCTTGTCAGTTTCATGTAATTTAGAAGACAAACTCACTTCTCCTTTCGGGGACAATTCTACTTCCCCTCGATTTTTACTTTTTTCAAACAGATACGTCGCTAAAGAAGTTAAACTTCAAAAACACGCTTTAATAGCAAATCGAACTAAAAAATAAAAAATAGTTTCTAATTATTATTAAGATTTTGTTTAATAAGAGCCATAGAAAGTCCACTCAATGCAATTATGAACTGTTTTTCTATCGCTGTTATCTCAATAAAACACACAGTGTTTTATTAAGGTTCCTGAGTACCAGATGTTCAATATGCTTCCTTTTTCACATAGGAACTCTCTAATTTCTATGGAAAATCTTATTTAATCTTTGATGTTAATGGCTTCAGAAATAAACTAGAAATATGACTTTTAGTTAAGTTTTTACACTTTAATTATTTACTTAAACGATTTGCAATGAGTTAAAAACGTGAAAATTAGTATAAGGTATACACGATTTTTTGTACAGAATAAGTTAAATTTGAAAAAAATTATTGGACATCCTAAAGTCAGTAATATTAACATAAGTTTGTAAAAAAAACACACCAAAATGTTAATTTGTTTTCCCATAATTCGAAATTTCGTGACTTGTAAAGAAATATTATCACGTTTTTTAGACAAAAATAATTAATGTTTTTTGAATTTTTTTTTCAAATTTTGTGAAGCTTAATGCTTAATCAGGCAAATAAAACCAGTAAGAAAATGAATTTTCCGACCACAGAGCATATTTTAAAGTATAATTTAGTCCATTCTAGAAATACCAAAACAATAATGAAAAGATGATAACGTGGAATACCGGATAATAGCGTCTTAACTGTACATAAAGCGTACTGGACGAGGTCTCTGGGGTGCTTTTTTTGTAAACAAATGTCATGAATTATTTAGTAGAAAATATATCAATTTTTCCGTGATATATAAATGAATTATTTAGTTTGTAAATCTGATATTTTGTTATGAAAAACGTAATATTGATACCATCTTTTGTGACATGATATTATACATTTGACCGAATGTTTTTTTTTATAAAAATAGTCATGATAGTGCCCTTAAGGCTGTCGGACCGCTCTGAATTTAAGCCAAAAATAGAGCTTCGGCTGTCAACTGATTGTAGACTTATTCGTCAACATTCAGCAAAAATCCTTTCTCTATAAGGAAGATAAAGGACAAATCTAGGTCTCTAACGGACTACTTTTGCAATTTATGTACGATTTAGGTACTAGAAAAAAGTTGGCATTAGTTGTGCTAAAAAACACACGTTTTCAATGTCACACTACGACCTTATTCGTACTTATTTCACAAAACTGTTCCATCACAAACCTTTTTCGAAAAAGTTTTTTAAATCTTCAAAATATTTCCAAAAATTAGAGTAATCAATTGACAGCGGCACCTTTGCAATAGCATCTTTTAGCCTCGTAGTTGGCACCATAGCCAAAAATTGAAACGTGCGGATGATTTGAGCGAGACAGAGCTAAAGAAGGCCACTCCCACAATATGTCTTTTGCCTACCTCGCCCCTTACCGCTGGGTCTCAGCACAAACAAAATTCAGAGCGTTCCGACAGCCTTAATAAACTCACAAAAACTCAGCTTTGAGGACATACTGTAAAATCGTCACTAACTCTGTAACTATTATGTAGTTAATTATTTACATTAAAGTATACATACTAATAAGAATAATACTTATTTACCCCGATTAAAAATAAAAAAAATACACCAAATGTTTCGAGGAACATTTTTATTTTTGACAAAAACAAATCTTGTCTTTCAGATAGCGTGCATTAATTTTTCTTTGCTAAATTAAGATCATGACTGAAAACAGAAGAATATTGATAAGATATACAATTAAGTTAGCAGGCAAGTGGACAAATTGATATAAATCAATAAACAAATTATTAATTTAGCGACGTTTCGGTCATTTATTTGATCTTCATCAGGCATCTATAAATGACCGAAACGTCGCTAAATTAATAATTGGTTTATTGATTTACATCAATTTGTCCATTTTCCTGCTAACTTAATTGTATATGTTTGAAAAAAATATAGACGCAACAATTTCCAATGTAATATTGATAAGTTTATGATAAAAGCAAAATCTATTTGCATCTTTTTGAAGTGTGAAAAAACAGCTTGTATAATTTCTATAAACAGAAAAATTATCTGTTATTATTTCAGAAACATTAGAAAAGAAAAATAGAAAATACAAACAAACAAACCATGAAAATACAACGCGTAGTTATTTTTCATTATAGAGAAAGATTGCAGCATATTATAATATGCAGTGATGAAAGCAAGGTATGATAAAATAAGAAAAAGCGTTGATGCATTTTAGAGTTACGAACTAGATAATGGACAAATTGAATGCCAATTGCATTGTTGTCACAAGAAATTTCAGATACCCTCGCTTAAGAAGTTTTGCTACAAAAAATATCATGAAAAAATCGGTTTACTTTGTTAATGTAAATCTTCATGGCTTTCGGGCCATGTACGCCGTGGTCCATTGGTATTTCTACCTGACGTTTCGTCTACAACTGCTGTAGACATTATCAAAGGCGATGTGGTAGCAAGCGAAGTGTCCTTCTAGCCTGCTCACAAGAAGGACACTTCGCCCGCTACCACATCGCCTTTGATAATGTCTACCGCAGTTGTAGACAAAACGTCAGGTAGAAATACCAGTGGACCACGGCGTACAAGTCCGGTAGCCATGGAGAGATTCACATCAAGTCCGGTCGTGAAAGCCTACTGCACTTGGATAGAACTTGTTAAGGCTGTCGGAACGCTCTGAATTTAAGCCAAAAATAGAGCTTCGGCTGTCAACTGATTGTAGACATATTTGTCAACATTCTGCCAAAATTCTTTCTTTATAAGGAAGATAACGGACAAATCTAGGTCTACAATGGACTACTTTTGGAATTTATGTACGATTTGCTAGAAAAAAGTTGGCATTAATTGTGCCAAACACTACGACCTTATTCGTACTTATTTCACAAAACTGTTCCATCACAAACCTAAAGTGACTCTTCCTTTTTCGGAAAAGTTTTTTAAATATTCAGAATATTTCCAAAAAATAGGGTAATCAATTGACAGCGGCACCCTTGCAATAGCATCTTTTAGCCTCGTAGTTGGCACCAGTCAAAAATTGAAACGTGCAGATGATTTGAGCGAGACAGAGCTAAAGAAGGTCACACTCACAATATGTCTTTTGCCTACCTCGCCTCTTACCGCTGCGTATCAGCACAAACTTTGTGAAAGTGATCCAACACTGTTAATGTTTAAAAGTCTGCTATTTAATACATTTTTACTAGGAATTAACTGTTTGATTAGGTTGTGAGATAGTTCGGAAACCGCAGACTTTTTCCCGTGATCCCGAATCCCCCTTTCAATCAGAGAAACCCACTCTTGTTCTTCCCGGGAGAAGGAGTGTTATGTGAAATATTATATGGCGTGTTCTCACAGGCAACACTCGTTTAATAAGAATCTCGGAAATGAAGATGATAAATTCCAACCAATTGGGCAACAGGATCATTTCAACTTCAAAAACTTTAATCGTAGTATTGGATATATTTTGACTATTGAAAAATTTTGTTCCTACAAAAAAAATGCATCTTAATGGCCTGCATAACTACTGAAATCTTTATAACGATTGCTTTTAAAATGAAAAAGTTATTTAGGTGTCCTCATGTAAAGTGAAACACACTGGATATTTTGCATAAGTAGGATTTCATAACAACAATTTTTAAGCGTGATTTTTCTGTTTAAAATAATACAGTTTGGCAAACATAATTACAATTTTTTTAAACGCTTGTTCCAATTTTGGAATACTGTGCTAACAAGCGTTGCCAGATTTTTTTTTTGCCAAGTCGGGATTTTGGAACTTTTTGAGTGAAAAAAGCGGGATTCTTTCATCGAAAGCGGGACATAATAAAAAAACGTATATAATCAGAAGTTTTTAAATATTTATCTTTTTATTTGAGTTCAAATTACGTTTACGTGACAATAGATAGCAAAAATAGCCATAGAAAATGTATTTTAATAAAAACATGATATTTTAAATCAGAGCATTAAATAGTTGAGTTTTATTCGTCTTCTGAATAAAAAAAACAGAAATCAAAATCAAAAAAGTTTTATTCATTGGAAAAATATGGCGTTTCAAACAATAGTCTGAGGAGTGAGTGTTACAAATTGCAACTTACAATAAGAGAATAATTATTTACGCACGGTCGAGTTATCCCCGAAAAGCGGAACTGAGCCTGTCCCGCGCGGGACATTTAATTTTGATTTAAAAATCGGGACGTCCCGCCAAAATCGGGACGTTTGGCAACGCTGGTTCTAACTGTACAGAGTTCCAATTTTAGAATACTGGAAAAAAATGGATTAATGTTGTCTCAAAAAGACCCAACACTAAACAAAACTATCCTGTAACGATGACTCGAAAAAAAGCACTTTTCATGGAAACATTATAGACTATTGAGTTTCGTATGACGATAATAAATGTATGTAGGGGAGAAGTGGGCATTATCTGTGGCCGGGCAATTCGTATAATGTACACCATTATAGCGACCGGAAGTGAAATTACACGAATGCTGGACAGAGCATCGGACTTTGTCGGTGCATCTCAAATGTTTCTTTTTTTATCGATGCATTACGACGCCATCCGAGATCTTCTCTGCGAAGCAGTTGCTTTAATGCTGATCTGAAATAGTTTACAGTTAAAGGGGAAACCACATATGAGTACAACCAATCTTATACCTTGTACAAATCACAATAATAATTATTTTATTTTTTAGAGGACTGTGGATAATAATAATAATAAATAATATTGATTCTACCAACAGTATAATAGATATAAACTTTTGCTGTTTTGAAAATTGAAAAGAACTAAAACTGTTAGTCGAAACGTCTTTATATAAATAAAAAAACCAATTGAACTGTATATTGCAAGTAATTTTATTTTGTTAATAATAATAATAATATTAGGAAAAATCAGGTCTTGAAATAAATTAAGTAAAAAGAATCAGGTGAAAATTATTGTAAAAATTATTGGTATAACTATGTTTTAACAGAATTTTCGAGATACCTGAGGAAGTCGGAATAATACCGACGAAACGTCATATGTGTTAAACACGTAAAAATTGGTCTTTTCACCTGATTATTTTTACCTAATAATAATAATATTTTTATGAGTTTTAAAACATTGGATTATTTATTTATTTATGAAATTTACTATTCGCTTGCATTGTTTTCCAAGAGCTATTAAGCATTTTTTGGGTAGGTATTTGGGGCACTGTGAAAATTTGAACAATAACTCTTTAGTAATATGTATCTGATTACAAAAACAAAGTAATTTTTATTATTTATTTTGTAGTAAGCCAGCAACATTATCTAAAAAAAAACAGCTGTCCTCTCAATTAATCTATCTAAAAGTTCTGTCGATTGCTTTATTTTTCTATTTTTCAAAATTTGACCATTAGTTTCATGAGGTTCATTTTTTAAACTAGATGGGTATAATCAGAAAAAAATACCTTGATCAATGCACATATCATAAAACTTTTTAGTAAAATTAGAGAAAAAAGTTTAAGCAAAGGTCTCAAACTTTTTGTTTAATCCATGAAACTTAAGGTTGTCGGAACGCTCTGAATTTAAGCTAAAAACAGAGCTTCGGCTGTCAACTGATTGTAGACTTATTCGTCAACATTCTGCAAAATTCTTTCTCTATAAGGAAGATAAAAAACAAATCTAGGTCTCTAAAGGACTACTTTTGTAATTTATGTACGATTTACTAGAAAAAAGTTGGCATTAATTGTACCAAAAAAACACACATTTTCAATGTCACACTACGACCTTATTCGTACTTATTTCAGAAAACTGTTCCATCACACACCTAAAGTGTCTCTTCTTTTTTCGGAAAAGTTTTTTAAATCTTCAAAATATTTCCAAAAATTAAAGTAATCAATTGACAGCGGCACCATTGCAATAGCATAGCTTTTAGTCTCGTAGTGTGGCACCAACCAAAAATTGAAACTGGCGGATGATTTGAGCGAGACAGAGCTAAAGAAGGTCACACCCACAATATGTCTTTTGCCTACCTCGCCTCTTACCTCTGGGTCTCAGCACAAACTGTGTGAAAGTGATCCAACACTGGTAACAAACTACAGCTTTGCTGTACTGTCCACAGGCACATTAAATTTATAACATACAAGAATGTGCATAGCTTTTCGAACCCTTGACATTCTGCACAGACGGAACAGCGGATGCATTAGACGGACTTCCGGTGCGCAGACTGCACTCTGTCGACCGTTCCACGCACTACCACCCCAATCCTACAACAGCGCTGGCACAGAACATCCGTATTTACCCCATTTGCTTTCCCACATATATGTTAAAAATACACTCACAGCAATGTTATGAAGATACGTCATAGTTTCTTTTTGAGTTCAACATAATAAGAAATCAAAAGTTACTTTTTGTAAATATTGTTCACGTCTATTATAATTAATAAGTTGTTTTTATTTTTTAATGCGAAATTGGACAATTCAATTTTAATATAGTTTAACTAAATTAAAAAATTGCGACGTTTCGTTAAATCTTTTTAACTTCTTCTGGCACAACTGAAATGATTAAAAATACAGATTAGTTAATGAAATAAATACAATTTTTTTTTAAATAGAATTGAAATAATACCTTTAAATAGTTAACCATAACATTAATAAAATTTAGATACTTAATAATACATATATTTACTTCAACAAATATTAAATAGTAAATATTTAAACAAATTGAAATTA
Organism: Venustoraphidia nigricollis; assembly: GCA_034508555.1. Taxonomy (NCBI): domain Eukaryota; kingdom Metazoa; phylum Arthropoda; class Insecta; order Raphidioptera; family Raphidiidae; genus Venustoraphidia; species Venustoraphidia nigricollis. The sequence goes on from JAVRKA010000046.1 coordinate 2,743,722, forward strand.
TGTTTAAATATTTACTATTTAATATTTAATATCTAAATTTTATTAATGTTATGGTTAACTAGTTAAAGATATTATTTCAATTCTATTTAAAAAAATTGTAATTATTTCATTAACTAATTTATATTTTTAATCATTTCAGTTGTGCCAGAAGAAGTTAAAAAGATTTAACGAAACGTCGCAGTTTTTTAATTTAGTTTAACTATATTTGAATTGTCCAATTTCCCGTTAAAAAATAAAAAAAAACTTGTTACTTTTTGTATTCTTCGAAAATTTAACATTTTTCCATTCCAAATCCACTGGTGGGCACTAATTTAGGTCAAAGTTCATTTTTAATTTTATAGAAACTTGGCATACTATTCTACTTGAAGTATACAGAGTGATTCATAAAAGGTGTGCAGGACTTTAGGGGAAGATAGTTTGTCCAAAAATATGAAAAAAAGTTTTTATAAACATGGGTCCGCAAACGTACCGTTTTCGAGATACAGGGGGTCAAAGTTGTGTTCATAAACTAGTTGTTTCCATGTTAAAATAATTTTTTTGTAAAATTATGTTTTTTATCATAAAACGCCATTTTTCTCGAAAACGGATCACTTTAGAGCAATGGACCAAGAGTACCTTTTTGCTCAAAAAACATTGGCGGTTCCAAAGAATCACACAAAACCGCATTTTGTTAAGTAGCGGAGAAGTTATGGGGGTTAAATACTAAAAATACCCTACATCTACGCCACTTTTTTTTTTTAAAAACTTTGTTTACACCTCAAAATAAGGGTATTTATGAGGTTAAAGTGTATGCAAGAGCTGAGCATTGTACCTCTAACGGTTCTAAAGATATTGACAAAAAACGATTTTTTTTTCTCAACTTTGACCTCCTATATCTCGAAAACGGCGCGTTTGTGGACCCATGTTTATAAAAACTTTTTTTCATATTTTTGGACAAACTATCTTCCTCTAAAGTCCTGCGCACCTTTTATGAATCACCCTGTATAAAGGCTGTAAACGTTTCAGTCCACTAATGGGGAATTGTACTAACTTGAGTCAAAAATCACTTTTTAAAACCTTACAGTATTTTTGAAAAAAGTCTGTGCGTCTGTGAACACGATACAGGTCAAACGGACGAGCGGATTGAAACCAAATTTTGGGAGGATATTTAATATGCAAATATGAAAAGCTCTATTGTTTTTGAGGCCAATCGACGCATGCGCAAAAGAGATATATGCTATAACGTTGTTTTTTGTATAATGATGGTATATTTTTTATGACGGTTTAATATTCTATTGTTTGTCCAAGAAAGTTTCGTAAATTTTTTTCTTTATATCCGGTCGAAAGTACGTACTTTCGGCTTCGATTTAAAGGCACAAAGCCTAACATTTATGCTCTATAACAACGGGCTGAAAGAAAGTAACAGCAGGACGAACGAGTTTTTTTTTATACCCAATAACTAAACTAGAGGAGGACAGGAAAAAATCCAATATATTGTGAATATCCGAAAAAACGCTGAAATAAGGAACAAAAATTAAGCAATAAGCTGCCTACTGGAACGTGATTATATTTTTTATGGTAATAATTAAAAATTTTGATAATTAACGCACTTTCGACCGGGTATAAAGAAAAATAGTATACATCTCACGGGCAGAAATTTGAAAGCCCTGAACTGCACGACATAATGATCATGTCGCGCAGTGCAACAATTTCAACTTTTTGCACTTGTGTTTTAATGTTACAATTTGCTTTATTATGAGAAAGATTAACTGTTTATAATTCATAAGGAGAGACTTATTGTCCGAAACGATCGTCGAGAAATAATTTAATACATTTTTTTTGTAGAATTTTCAAGTCTTTTTTTTATATCGGTTACTCTATTTTTATTTTCAAATAAAAATTAAAAATCAAGATAGTATGATTTAATCATTGGCTTCGCTATGTTATTAAATAACGTAACGAACTCAACAACAAAATGGTTCCTGCGAGTAGATTTTATATACATAATAATAGCAATCGCGTTATTAACATACCTATAATTAAATACCTCGACGTTCCACATTTCCAGTGAACTCCAATGGGGGGTTGTGGGGAGGTGAGGAGCGACGCCCTACATGGCGTTAACTCTAATATACAATTTTCAGTTCGCAATGATATATCAACGAACGAATGACAAAGTTTCTCTTTATATTATATATAATATCAAATAACATTTTACACCGTGTTACACACAATCACATATAGCTTCTGTATTATAAGAGAGCGTCTTATCGGTTACCGTGACTACAGCGCGGTTGCTCCCGCGAACAGGGCTAGCGACGAAACTAAGAACTAAAGAAAATACATCTTTTGATTATAAACACAAGCACTTGTAGAATGAGATCGCTGAGGTTGACGTTTTCGATTACACGAATGTTATTATGAGCGTTATTTCATGTTTCGACGTATTTTGTCCGGTACTAGGTGGGATTCCCTCTACGACAGATGGCCCTAACGAGTGAAATTGACTTTACCATCGAGTACTGCAGATTTTTAAACGACCTCGTGCTGAGTTGTAGATAAATTCATAGGTTATTGTAAGAGAGCGTCTTATCGGTTACCATGACTACAGCACGGTTGCTCCCACGAACAGGGCTAGCGACGAAACTAAGAACTAAAGAAAATACATCTTTAGATCATAAACACAAGCAGTTGTAGATAAAGATCGTTAATGGTGACGTCTTCGATTACACGAATGTTATTATGAGCGTTATTTCATGTTTCGACGTATTTTGTCCGGCACTAGGTGGGATTCCTCCTACCTGTGTTTGACGACAGATGAGTGAAATTGGCTTTACCATCGTGTACTGCAGACTTTTAAACGACCTCGTGCTGAGTTGTAGATAAATTCATAGGTTATTGTAAGCGAGCGTCTTAATAGTTACCATGACTACAGCGCGGTTGCTCCGGCGAACAGGGCTAGCGATGAAACTAAGAACTAAAGAAAACACATCTTTAGATCATAAACACAAGCAGTTGTAGATAAAGACCGTTGATGGTGATGTCTTCGATTACACGAATGTTATTATGAGCGTTATTTCATGTTTCGACGTATTTTGTCCGGTACTAGGTGGGATTCCCCCTACCTGTGTTTGACGACAGATGAGTGAAATTGACTTTACCATCGTGTGCTGCAGACTTTTAAACGACCTCGTGCTGAGTTGTAGATAAATTCATAGGTTAGGTTATTTTTGACAGCCAGTTGTATCACCCGTGTTTTGTATTTGTCAACAAAATGGATTCGTTTTTTAAAAAACATGCGAAGAAATAAAACTGAAGTTGGATGCTGTCTTTGAGGACCCTTCACCATCTATGACCATGGTGAGATACTCGTATAAAAAACGAATTACGGATCGATATTGCTCTTTTTCCATTTCATCGAAAAACACAAAACACGTATCATACAAACTGGCTGTCAAAAATAACCTAACCTATGAATTTATCTACAACTCAGCACGAGGTCGTTTAAAAGTCTGCAGTACACGATGGTAAAGTCAATTTCACTAGTCAATGTCATCTGTCGTCGAAAACGGGTTCATTTCCCTTTTTGTCGAAAAATACAAAACACGAATGATACAACTGACTCTCAAAAATAACTTAACCTATGAATTTATCTACAACTCAGCACGAGGTCGTTTAAAAGTCTGCAGTACACGATGGTAAAATCAATTTCACTAGTCAGTGCCATCTGTCGTCGAACACGGGCGCATTTTCCATTTTGTCGAAAAATACAAAACACGAATGATACAACTGGCTGTCAAAAATAACCTAACCTATGAATTTATCTACAACTCAGCACGAGGTCGTTTAAAAGTCTGCAGTACACGATGGTAAAGTCAATTTATCATATTATATTGAAAAACCCTCGTATATTAGAATGAAAATTTGTAAAATATTGAGACTAAAATTTATGAGAACAGATAATTTTACCATACTCAAAAACATCACGACAGTACAAAAAACCATTTTTTAGACAAAATGAAAAAGTAATCTTCAATTTGCAAACCCTGCATAGTTTACTCACCTTGTGCACCAAACACGCCGTCGTCAGTTGTTATGGTAACCAAGTCTCTTCGGCATACGGTTATTAATCCTCTCTGCAGGCAGTCTTCCAAACGGACGAGCGAGATGGATTTATACACCCCGCACGTGCGTATGAGTGAATAAAACACATTAAATAATTTGCCTACTGGAATACAAGCACTGAATTCGATTATATTTGAAAAATAAATGACATTTTGAAAAAACCCAATATTTGTATGAGTACTAGGCAATTTCAATTCTGAATTTTTTGATCGATTTTTTTCAGAGAAATTACAGTAGAACTTCTCTTCTTCATAAAATTAGAAAACCTGGGTCGCAGTGCCAAAACCCTGCCGACAATGTAGTGTATTTGCTAATACAGGTAGTGTGGCTTTATTATGCGAACATAAGTTGGTTTTTGGGCAAAATAAAAAAATTGACTACTTAATACACCCCTTAAAATAATATTTTTTTTTCTTAATTGCAATATTATTATCAATAGAACCTCTATACCAAATTATATACGCCTTTTAGTAAATAATTCAATATCTGTAAAATAGTGTTTTCATAAAATTTGTAAATCCGGTCCTGTCGGGCCGATTTTATTAAAATTTTAGGGACACATTTTAATTACTGCCAGAGAGTTAAATTTCAATTTTTAAACGATTCGGAGAATTTTTTCGGTATTTTAGGGCCCAAAAACAGTTGTCAACCCCTAAAAACTACCCTTAAAATGGTCCGACCGGGCCCATTTTAAATAGGGTTCTTGCGGCGGTGGATTCCAACATGTGGGCAAAATTTAGTTAAAATCAATTAACTCTTTCGAAAGTTATTGCCCGTACACACACACATATATATATATATATATATATATATATATATATATATATATATATATATATATATATATATAACATTTTTAAAAATGGTGCCAAAGTGTTTAGGATGTTACGAAACGTCGAGAAATTTTGGTCCGACCCCTAGGTCCCGCCATCCGACCGACGCCAATAGTGTATGCTGCCATATAGCAAATACACTAAAAACACTATGACTATGGTCCCACAAGCTCCCAGAGCCAAACGGTACAAGCTAGAAACTTGAAATGTGGCCACTTTTAGCGAACTACAAAGTACAAATATATAAAACACTTGTAAATTCTACAAAAATTATTATTAAATTATTTCTCGACGATCGTTTCGGACAATAAGTCCATCCTCAGGAATATAAATGTATTATTTGTATTCCTGAGGATGGACTTATTGTCCGAAACGATCGTTGAGAAATAATTTAAAAATAATTCTTGTAGAATTATCAAGTATTTTTATTTGTTTGTTATTATTAATCATGTTCTACCAAGTGCCGAGTAAAAAATCAGTGCAAATTTTAAGTACTTTTAATGTATAAAACTACAGTATAGTATAATAATCAAACGTCGAGACATTAAACATAATTAAAAGAAATCCCCCTTAAACATAAATTAAGGAACAATTAGGAATAATTAAAAAGTTGTGTAGGTAATATTCAACAACTAAAGAATTCAAAAAAAAGTTTTAGACAAATTTTCCCTAAAAGTTCTTTATATTCACTTAGACAGAGAGCAAGCGACAGAGAAATTGTCTTCAGTACCCTAAAAACTACACGAGGCTATAAATCTCTGGTGATGGTAGGTATGTATAAAGACGAGACTAAAAAGGGAAAATTAGTTGATGACTCCCACAGTTGAGTTGCACAATATTATACAGTACAGGCACTTCGACGAAAAGGCTGGCACAACTTTGATCCAAGAACCGGTAAAATAAATTGGATTGTTTATATATTATTAAAAAAATTCTGCTACGAGAACGCATCCACCAGACCAGACGTGGCATTGCTCACGTGGATAACGATTTAACGGTGTTGGATTACTTTCACCCAGCGGTAAGAGGCGAGATAGGCTAAAAACATATTGTGGGTGTGACGTTCTTTAGCTCTGTCTCGCTCAAATCATCCGCACGTTTTAATTTTTGGCTGGTGCCAACTACGAGGCTAAAAGGATGCTATTGCAAGGGTGCCGCTGTCAATTGATTACTCTAATTTTTGGCAATATTTTGAAAATTTATAAAAACTTTTCCGGAAAAGGAAGAGTCACTTTAGGTTTGTGATGGAACAGTTTTGTGAAATAAGTACGAATAAGGTCGTAGTGTGACATTGAAAACGTGTGTTTTTTTTGGCACAATTAACGCCAACTTTTTTCTAGTAAATCGTACATAAATTACAAAAGTTGTCCATTAGAGACCTAGATTTGTCCTTTATCTTCCTTATAGACGAAGGATTTTTGCAGAACGTTGACAGTCGAAGCTCTATTTTTGGCTTAAATTCAGAGCGTTCCGACAGCCTTAATGCATGTAGGTACATCTCACCATGGCAAACTCATGCCAGGGAAACGATTCGGATAAAATAGACAGATTAACCACCAACACAATGGAAGCAACTAGGATCTCCACAACGAATAAACAAAAGAGAAAATTCGGAGAACTGAGTAAAAGAAGAAAGGCTGCACCTAAGTAAAACTTGAACACCAGCATTAAGGCATACAAAGCTAATTAACCCAACGACCAATCAGAGAAGAGCGAACTACGACCGAGTAGCGAACACTAACCCACGTTGCATAAAAGAAGAAGGAGCAGCAGTCGTAGATACACTTACCTGTGAGATGGACACTTCGCTCGCTACCACATCGCCTTTGATAATGTCTACTGCAGTTGTAGACGAGACGTCAGGTAGAAATACCAATGAACCACGGCGCACAAGCCCGGAAACCAAGAAGTTTTACAACAACGCCTACACACTTGGAAAAAAATTCCAGCCAACTGGGCGACAGAACCATTCCAGCTTCAAAAATATTGACCTTGGATAAGTGTAAAAATCGGGAAAAACTAAAAATGCCTTTTCTGTGGGAGTTTTGTTACTACGTGCGCAAATGCTGCATGACAGCTGACTGTCGAGCGGAGCCCCGCGAGGTAAGACTGCATTACGGAGTAGCCGAAGACTCCACTACTGTTGTTACCGAGGGGGGCGCAGCCTCTTGCGAGGAAAGCGAGTAATACGGTGGAGCCGAAGACTCCGTTACTGTGATCGATACCGAATGGAGCGCAACCCCGGGAGATAAGATAGTATAACTGTGGCGCCGAAGGCTTCACTACTGCGATCGCTACCATTCAATACACATTGAGAATTTTATGACAATGAGTCTCATCTTTTATGGCTATAGATAATTGGTGCTATAATACTTGCCACGGTTCTAAAAGGTTCTGAAGTTAGTCACAAACAGCTTCGCAAATGCATATTTTAGAGCCGTCCTGGTTGTTTTGTGGGAAAGAAAGACTCCCACCATCTCTCAGTTACCGGCACAGAACGTGCGCTCGTCGGTGATTGGTTGTCGTGTCACTTGTCGCTTTCCTGCTATAAAGTACAGTCCAGTGCGCTATTGTTAAGTTGTTTCTTTGATTGTTAATTGATCAAGATACAGTTTTGCATAGACAAGCACGAAAAATATTTTTTTGGATGACTTTATGCAAGGAATTAGACCTTTAGATAATAAAGAAAAGTTAAAAATAATAATATAGCGAGAGTTTGTAGTTTTTCAGCCGATTGTACCTGCGCAAGCCTCCATTTGCATCTAACTCAGAACCTTTTAGATAGATAGATAGATATTTCTTTATTTTGACAGACTAAAGTCTGTATTATAGCGTCAACAGTACAAAAAAATTACAGTTTTGGCCCCATAGGGGTTACAACAGCGTCACATATACATATAATAAAGTAATACAATTTAAAAGTTAGGGGTTAAAGTATTCTGATATGTTATAGAAAACATTGTCTATTAAGAACTGTTTTAAATGTTTTAAAACCGTGACGCGTATATTATACCCGTGCGAAACCGGACCGGCCGCTAGTTAACTATATAAATTTTAATATTCAACTTATTTCGTTTCATAGACAATTTTCACATCCCTATATATATAGGGGTCTCACAGCAACGACGACAAGCAAATCTGCACTGGGAGACGTCGTAGATTGGAGAATGGGTGGAGGGTGGTTGCTGGCGGTGGTATAAAACTTAAAAGAAAGGAAGATGGCGTTAGGAGCAGCAACTTTGAAAATGAGTTTGTAGCTTCCTTCACAGCCTTCTCAACTCACAGCCCGAGCCGTTCACGACTTGCTTGGATTCATTATATGAACGCGATCAACTAGGGTTGCACATTTCAAAAATAAAACAAACTTTCATAAGAATGTAGGGTGTACGAGGAGCAAACGATGTCATTTTAATGTCATAACTCCTTGTATGTATAGTTTTCAGGAATGTAATGATTCCTGAATGTATCTGTAGTGTAGCGCGCCTCCAATTGTTACGTCACTGGAAATGACAGAGACTTCTCGAGCAAACTGACAGAAGTTTCTGGAATGATCGAGAACGGGATGTACACGCCTATAAATACAGCGCGAGTGGAGCGCGACAGGCATTCAGTCAGTTGCTTGCTTGCTACAGTGAGAGTATATTCAATGGATGCATCACGACAGACATAAATAAACAGTTAGTTACATAAATAGTAGTGCGGTAGTATATAAATTTGTGTGTGTTTAGCAGTGTTTTGTGTACATAGTCATTGTTGCGTTATTATTTATAAGAATCAGTTTGTTTATTTCATTATTAGAGAATTACGTTTAGTTCATTTCATTGTTAGTTTCTTTTTGTTATTGTTATTAGAGAAGTACTTTTTGATTTATTTGTTCTGTTTTTATTTCGTTTGTTGAAAATCAGTTTTAAACCATCACAAAGAACAGTTTTGTTACAATATAATAACGGGAACAATGGAACGTCTGTACAATATATTTATTTTTATTGCCAACGTTTCGTCTGCAAGTTAGTACTTCTTCAGGCCTCAAAATGTAATTTATTTCGGTTATTATATTATACTTAAATCACATAAGAAGAACGAAAACATCATCTAATTAAGAGTATTCTTACTTTATATGAACTGATAACTTTTGTTAGCCCTTGTAATCATAAGGGGAGTCACAGAGGACGTCTCTTTCTATATAGATCGTCATCGTTTCCTTGCACGATATTTATAAACTGTATTACTCCGATGCTCGGCTCTTCGCTCGTTCACTTGCGATCCATTCAATGAATTTTATATAAATTATATCGTCATCATAATCACCATCAACAGAATCATCTCTTCTACGGCGCCCCACTTTGCCTACCTTTAAAACATTCCCACCAGCGTCCCACTGAAACCCTTTCAAGGCGTGCTGTGCCAAGGGCGCATGTTAGGTAGCAAGAAAGAATTAGGCAACGTACAAAAAACAGGATGTCAATTAGCTCTTCTGAACCCTTTCGTTGAGTCACTATTCTGGTTCAAGACATATCAGTTTATTCAATCAAGCGATGTAGCGTAGTGGTGACAGCGCTAGACTCACTTTCCGGAGGTACTGGGTCCGAGTCCCGGCGGGGATAGATGTAGTAGGAGAGCTGTTAGACATTTTTGGGTAGGTAATTGAGGCACTGTGAAAATTTGTACAATACCTCTCTAGTAATATCCGAATACAAAAACACAGACACCTGGCTTAACCGACCCTCAAATTTTTAATCACCTGGCAGGTAGAATGCCCACCGAAACGACCTTTTTTTTTTTAATATATCTATTTTTAGTTACCAATATTATTCTGTTTAAATTTGAATGTGCTTCAAATATATTTTTAAAATTTTTCAAAAATATAAATTTGCAAAGACCTGGCTAAGTTATAAACCCGGTTAAGAAACCTGGCTTTTTTATTTTTCAACTCCTTAAATACTAAATTTCAAAGTATTAGAATTAAAGATTGAAAACCTCGGGCATCATATATCGCGCAGTGCAGGAATTCCAACTTTCTGCCCTTGTACTGTAATATACTCTTTGCGACCACAATTCGAAATTTTCCAAGAGCATATTTTACGATCTGAGAAGAAATGAAGACCGTAGCAACATTTCACATTATAATATGTATTATATGTCTTCAATTTTAAGTAATATCACATAAGCGAAATTCAGTACAACCTTGATATTATAACAAAGCTGAAGGGAATTAAAAAAGATTCATTTTACCAAGTAACTCGTTATATATAGAGGTTAGGTTGGTCTAAGATTCGTTTTAATAAGATAAGACCCATTTACTTCTGAAAACTTATGTTTAAACTTTAAAATTGTGACCAATGTACTTACGAGAATTTCGAACTCTTTAGCGATGTCTAATTTTTTCTTTGTAGGATTCTAGTCTACATACTGAAAGATTTTTCATTTCTCTGCGACGGTTAAGGAACACCTTTTTCGTTTCTCAGCCGCTGCAACTTTAAATTTACAATAACAACAGTGACCAACAGCAGTTTTACATTACTTTACATCAAACAATAACGATTGTCTTACGATAAATTTAACGTGCCTGAGCCTGTCGAGACATGAATTGTTGTTGTTATTGTGGAATTGTGTGTGATTGATTGGTAGGATACGTTATGTAAAGGTTATAAGTTGACAAAAATCGTTAGAGGTAAATTATATTTTCTATTTATATTCTGCAATGATTGAAAATTCGTTATAAAGAGATTTTTGGCAAAAAGTATTCGTAATATAAAGGTATATTTTACATTAACTCTTACGGGAAGTTCTAAGGGATTTAGAAAAATTTGTTAAATCGACGGAATCGTTATGTTGAGGTTCGTTATATTACACTGTAAATTTTTTGTCAGTGAGTCGCAGCATTGCCAGACGTCCCGATTTTGGCGAGACGTCCCGATTTTTAGCCTAAAATTAAATGTCCTGCGCAGGACAAACTCAGTCCTGCTTTTCGGAGATTACCCAACTGCCTAACTACAGAATAAATGAGACAGTTATATGGGTCATTAGTAAAGTAACGTATTGTCATTAAAATACATTTTCTATGACTATTTTGACATGCAAATTTGTATTTGAAACTCAAATAAAAGGATTTTAAAAACTACTGACTATAGTTTTTTTAGTATGTCCCGCTTTCGACAAAAGAATCCCGCTTTTTTTACTCGAAAGGTTTCAAAATCTTGCTTAGGCCGAAAAAAATCTGGCAACGCTGGTGAGTCGGTATATTTGTGAAAGCCGTGCCTGTAAACAGTTTGTACACCACAACACATATCATGTTCAAGTACAACATTGGTTCTCTCGAAAAATTTCTTAAATCGAGAAAATCGTTATATTGAGGATCGTTATATTAAGGTTACGCTGTATCATAAATTATTGTATAACTAGCGGTACCTGTGCGAATAATTTGCACTAAAATTCGTTTCTAGTTTCTCACACTCTTTATAACTTTCTTCTTTTTGTTGTATTACATTACGAAGCTCAGTGACGGTTCAAGAAAATATTTTTCTAAAACTGTCATATAGATGCGCAAGTATCAAAAACGTTGAGTTAAAGCGCCACTATATGTATTGATACATACATGAGTTGATTTAAAATTGAACTAAAGAGTTACCGACCGTCAATCATATTGACGTTGTTTCAAAATCAAAGCCGTCAGATGGCAGCATTGCTGCATTGTGTCTTAATGTATATCTATATATATATATATATAATTTTAATAATTAATAAATTTACAAAAACAAAAGCAATAATAAATTTTTTAGTTGTTGATGTCGGTAGAGCAAGCAATTATTTATAAATTGATATAAAATGTATGTGGAGCAATTGTGTGGTTTTTTCGAAAAAGGGAGGCAAACATCTTAACCTTAGCGTATTAATATAGGTATATGATGATTGCGCACTTTTCGAAATGGACAAACTGAAAACAAAAACGTATCAATTCAAACGATTATTTATTTATTTTAATTAAAAAGCCAATCACTTCTGTCTATGATGACATAAGCCAAAGAAGCGATGAGCCAACGCACGAGAACAAATGAATACTTAACGAGGGAAGGGGATAAAAGAACTCTCACTTCAAACTACGAAGTCGCCATACTGAAACTTCGACTAAACTTCCATGCGTACAGGTACTTAGGGCGCTTGCGCAAAACAGTTCCAATGATAGAACGAACATTTCAATTGAAAAGCAGAACTAGTCTAGTTTCACTGGCACCTTTGCGTCGAAGAAAAAAAATTGTTATAAACATTCATTGTTACAATGCTAAATTAGTCTACTGTCACCGTCGGGACTTAAACCCGAATCTTTCCACTTTCGCGGCGGAATGAGTTAATCAATTACCCAACGGTGCGATATCTTAACAGTTAATTCATCATAATAAAGCAATTGTAACATTAAATTCACTACATGCTAGAGTTGGGTAACTCAGATCTGAACCGGTTCAAAGAGCCGACTCCGACAGAAGATCTGTGAGAGCCGACTTACTTTTTTTTGAGCCGACAGATCAACGGATCCGCATAACTCAGTGAAACACTTAACACACAGAAGCACATTTTACACTTACGTATCAGTTCTTGCGTTGATGCATCTGTCAGCTCAAATGACTCATGCATCACATGTTTGGCTATGCATTCATGATTCTATACAGGTCGTGATATGATTGACTGAATTAGGTAACTCAGTGGCAGACTGCAGTAACATATTATTCAGAACTCGGCTCTTTTTGAACCGGTTCAGTGAGCCGGCTCACATACGGGATCCAGATGCAAAGATGCAGATCACTAAAAGACCCGTTTTTCCCATCTCTAATTGTAACATTAAATTCACTACATGCGAGAGTGATTATTTCGCTAGGTATCGCTAGACAAAAATCATCACAGTGGCGAGAGTATATTGAAGAAAAAAAAAATCCAGCCAAGACGACAGAACCATTCCAACTTTAAAAATATTCATATTTGATTTAAATAAATTACGATTAAATTAAAATATTCATATTTGAAAGTTCTAGTGCAGGCTAGGAAACGCCTTTGACAAAAAACAGATTCGAAGCTACGCAAACTAAAATAATAATAATGCGTTTCACGTCCGTTTCTCGCCTTTATGTCATAACAGACGCCATTCGCACCATTACTATTCTTTCATCTACCACTTCCCGTTATTTTCTACATTTTTAAAACTTCAACTTATGTAACAGCAATGGGCGAATGAAGAAATTATAGGAACGGTTGGTTTTTTACAATTTATTAAAATAAAAAGTCAATGATTTCGTGTCTAACGAAACAATAACAAGAATTCAATATTTTTCAAAACCGACAGACGTATCAAATTATGATGAACAAAAATAACAAAATAAAAGTACAATATTAACTGTATATCAAAATAATTGTAAGTTATCAATTAAAATTACAATCAAAATCATTCTTAATATTAATGGTCCTTCGAGCAAATACAAACAAAACATTTTCTGGCTAATGCGAGCCAGATATATCAAACATTTTTTGGTCCTTCGATCCACATAAATTGAATGTTGGATCTGCTAATTTGTGATTTGATGGAATGACAAATTCTTCAGTGTAGTTTTTTGAACTAGGAGTTTGATAGGTAATCGGCCATGGCCTCCAATAAGGAACCATCTCAATATTTACCTGGAATTAATTGAGTGAAACCATGGAAAACCTCACCGGTACAGGAATACCGTTTTTGGCTGGTGCCAACTACGAGGCTAAAAGGATGCTATTGCAAGGGTATCGCTGTCAATTGATTACTCTAATTTTTTTAAATATTTTGAAGATTGAGGGAAACCATGGAAAACCTCAACAAGATGGCCAGTACAGGAATTATCGTTTCTCGACGAGAGGCAGTAGGAAAAAGTTCCAACCACATCTGGCTCCGCCAGGATTCGAACCCGGTATCTCCCGAATACGAGTCTAGTGCTCTCACCACTACTCTACCCCGCTCGGTATCTGCAGACATTTTAAAGTCCTAAGAAGAATTGGTATTTTAAAATGAAATAGGGTGCTGATTTTATTTTTATCACAACAATCGCCAACACGGGAACTGAATATAGTATGGAGAAAAGCAGTTTCTATAAGCTCTGATATCTTTCCGTAACATATGAGAAGCAACCAACTTTATATACAGTAATGTCCCGCTTTACGCGAGAGATACGTTCCAATAAGATCCTGCGTTATAAGAAACAGCACTAAACGAGGTGATCTTAATACGTAGATAAAAGGCATGAGTGAAACAGAACCAAGAATAAGAAAATTTGTAAGTTTTTTTTTGTTTAATTTTGTAACATTTATGGTCAAATACTTTATTGTCGCATTAATTATAGATTTATTTATTGCTAATATCGATTTTTGTTCATAAAACATTTATGAAAATCGAGTAAGAAGTTATGGTTGTGATGAGGAAGGTTCTTCATTTGACATATTTTGTTTTTTGTGAAGAAGTCCTCTAATGTCGTTTGCCTTTTTCTGTTTCGTTCAGCAAGCTGTTGTCGATAGCAAGATATTGCATCAATAATACTTTGTCGTGCCTTTGAACTTCTACCAATTTAACATTTGAATCATTTTCTATAAATTGTTCCATAATTTACGTTATAGTGGCTAAACTTTAAAAAAAACCGCGTAATACTGAAACAGCGTTATGCAGAGCAGCGTTAAGCGAGCTCTTGCTGTACGTTCATATGTTTGTACGCGAAATATAGCGAGTACTTATATAATATAGAATATATAAAGAGCTGACTATTCTCTCTACATTTGTCTTATCAATGATACAGATCCCCCTCGCAGTCGCGTTTACGTTTTGTCATCATCGCATTGTACAGTACTGGTTCAAAAGACGAAACAAAATACTGGATAACAAACTAGTCATTTAAGAGAGATAGTGGAGTGCCGTTAGACGTAAAAATTGTAAAACCTCGGAATCCAGGGCCAGTCAATGAATCTTCATAAAAACTGTTGGACTGCATTGTTAAAAGCTCAAATAAAAAAGTTAAAAAAAAAATTTGCCGTTCTCGATTGCGGGGTGGATGCCACCCCTTCTCGGTGGTGAAAAATGTTTCTGTTAAAAATAAGCACGGAAGTGGATAGGTTGACTAATTCTAAGCAACTTTTGTTCTATAAAATTTTTTGTGAAAGTCCATACTTTTCGACTTATTCGCGAGTGTGTCAATTTTTCAACCAATAAACCCACGTTTTCAGATGGTTTTTCCCGAATAACTGAAAAACTAAGTATTTTATCGAAAAAAATGACACACTCGCGACTAAGTCGAAAAGTATGGACTTTCAGAAAAAAACTTTATAGAACAAAAGTTGCTTGGAATTAGTCAACCTATCCATTTCCGTGCTTATTTTCAACGAAACATTTTTCACCCCCGAGAAGGGGTGGCATCCACCCCGCAATTGAGAGCGGCAAAATTTTTTTTTTAACTTTTTTATTTGAGCTTTTAACAATGCAGTCCAACAGTTTTTATGAAGATTCATTGACTGGCCCTGGATTCCGAGGTATAAACCTTACGGCACTCCACTAAGAGAGAAAACCCATTTTCTTCTGAAAACTTATCTTTAAACTTTAAAATTGTGGCCAATGTACTTGCGGGAATTTCGAACTCTTTATCGATGTCTAATTTTTTCTTTGTAGGATTCTCGTCTACATAATTAATGATTTTTCGTTTCTCTGCCATGGTTAAGGAACACCTTTTTCATTTCTCAACCACTGCAACTTTAAATTTACTAACAACAGTGACCAACTTTACATTACTTTACATCAAACAACAATGATTGTCTTACGATAAATTTAACGTGTCTGAACCTGTCGAGACATGAATTGTTGTTGTTATTGTGGAATTGTGTGTGATTGATTGATAGGATACGTTATGTAAAGGTTATAAGTTGACAAAAATTGTTAAATAGAGGTAAATTATACTTTCCATTTATATTCTGCAATGATTAAAAATTCGTTATAAAGAGATCTTTGACAAAAAGCGTTCATAATGTAGAGGTATATTTTGTATTACCTCTTACGGGCAGTTCTACGGGATTTCGAAAAATTTGTTAAATCGAGGAAATCGTTATTTTGAGGTTCGTTATGTTACACTGTTTACTAAAATGATTGTGTAATAATAATAATAATGCGTTTAACGTCCGTTTCTCGACTTTATGTCATAACAGACGCCATTCGCGCCATTAGTATTTTCCATCTACCACACTTCCCGTTATTTTTCTACATTTTTAAAACTTCAACTTATATAATAGCAATGGGCGAATGAAGGAATTATAGGAAATTAGGATAAGGTAGGTAATTTTTGAACTAGGAGTTTGATAGGTAATCGGCAATGGCCTCAAATAAGGAACCATCTCGATATTTATCTGGAATTAATTGAGGGAAACCATGGAAAACCTCAATCAATATGGCCGGTACAGGAATTACCGTTTCTCGGCGAGAGGCAGTAGGAAAAAGTCCCAGCCACATCTGCCCCCGCCGGGATTCGAACCCGGACCTCCCGAATGCGAGTCTAGTGCTGTCACCACTACTCTACCCAGCTCGGTAAAATGATTCTGTAGCACGTGTAGATAAATAAATTGTCCAGTGGCGTATGTCCATCTCTTTTTATAATATGTTGAAGAGTATAGCGAAAGCTGCAGGCCGAGAGAATGAATGTAAAAAATCTATTTGAGCGAGTTTCAAGGCTCGCATGTCAAGCTGCTTCTGCTCTGTCCGATGACATTATCTGTCTGTCGATCTCCCGTGGACCAAAACACCGCAAGGGGAGGACTTTATTTGTATCAGGGTTGTCCAGTGCTCATCTTGACGACATGCAAATGATTGTGGATTTCGCAGTTACCAAATTCCAATAGTTTGTGCCAAGTAGACTTGGGTAACTCTGAGCCGACTCCGACAGAAGATCCGTGAGAGCCGACTAACTTTTTTTTGAGCCGACAGATCAACGGATCCGCATGACTCAGTGAAACACTTAACACACAGAAGCACATTTTACACTTACGTATCAGTTCTCGCTTTGATGCATCTGTCAGCTCAAATTACTCATGCATCACATGTTTGGCTATGCATTCTTGATTCTATACAGGTCGTGATATGATTGACTGAACTAGGTAACTCAGTGGCAGACTGCAGTAACATATTCAGAACTCGGCTCTTTTTGAACCGGTTCAGTGAGCCGGCTCACATACGGGATCCAGATGCAAAGATGCAGATCACTAAAAAGACCCGTTTTTCCCATCTCTAGTGCCAAATCGTTCAAGAGGCTATGAAACGTCGAGGAATTTCGGTCCGATCTCTAGGTCTTGTCATCCGACCAACGCCAATAGTTATGTGTCATGTATAATTCATTTTTTGGATTACTAAAGTCTCTAGATTTGACAGATTACCGCAGTCGTTCAAACGATTCAATTAAAAGATATAAAAGTTTTGGTAAGTAAGGAAAACGTTTTAACAAGTTATCCACCAAATCGGAGCCAATTTTTTAAACATTACATTTAAATTCTCAATATTCTTCACGCCCATTATAATTAATAAGTTTTTTTTTTTTTAATTTAGTTTATCTAAATTGTAATTATTTTATTAACTAATTTGTTTTTTTAATCATTTCAGTTTTGCCCGAAGAAGTTAAAAAGATTTAACGAAACGTCGCAATTTTTTTAATTTAGTTTATCTATATTAAAATTGAATTGTCCAATTTCCCTTGAAAAAATAAAAAAAAAAAACTGATTACATTTAAACTCCTTATATCTAAACTTCGTGATGAGTACGGTCTCTTGAACTGACTCCAGCAAAAAATTTGAATCCGAATTGAATTCGGAATGGCAACGCCGATTCCACCTGCGGTTTGCGAGACATGGAAGTATAAAAATATAAGAAATAATACAGAACAGAAAAACAAAATAAAATTACAAAGGTGAGTGACCAAAAGTATAAAAAAACTCGGGTCGCAGTGCCAAAGCCCTGCCGACATTATAGCGTATTTGATATTATAACACACGCCACGGTTCTAAAAGGTTCTGAAGTTAGATGCAAATGGAGGCTTGCGCAGGTACAGTCGGTTGAAAAACTACAAACTCGCGCTATATTATTATTTTAAATTTTTCTTTAACCTAAAGGTCTCATTCCTTGCATAAAGTCATCCAAAAAACTATTTTTTGTGCTTGTCTATGCAAAACTGTTTAGGCATCTTGATCAATTAACAATTAAAGAAACAACTCAACAATAGCGTACTGGACTGTACTTTATAGCAGGAAAGCGACAATTGATACGACAACCAGCGATAACCAATTACCGACGAGCGCACGTTCTGTGCCGGTAACTGGGAGGTGGTGGGAGTCTTCCTTTCCCACAAAAAAACCAGGACGGCTCTAAAATATGCATTTGCGACGCTGTTTGTGACTAACTTCAGAACCATTTAGAACCGTGTCGAGTATTATACAATCAGTGTGGCTTTATTATGTGAACTTAAGTTGGTTTTTGGGCAAAATAATAACTTCTTAATACACCCCTTAAAATAACATTTTTTTCTTAATTGCAATATTATTATCAATCGAACATCTGCACCAAATTAAACAGTAAACAACTCATTATCTTCAAACTAATGTTTTCATAAAATTTCAGTCCTGTCAGGCTCATTTTATTAAAATTTAAGCAGCACAGTTTAATCATTACTGAAGAATTAAATTTCAATTTGCAACGATTTGAAGACTTTTCGGTGTATTGAGACCCAAAAACTTTTTTCAATCCTTAAAAACTACCCTTAAAAATGGTTCGATTGGGTCCATTTTCAATAGGCTTCGTGCGGTAGTAGATTCCAGCATGTGAACCAAATTTAGTTTAAATCAATTAAGTCTGCCGAGAGTTATCGTGCTAACACACACACACACACACATTTTCTCAAAAAAGGTGTCAAGTTCCTTAGAATGATGTAAAACGTCAAGAAATTTTGGTCCAAGTCCTAGGTTCCGCTATCCCACCGACGCCAATAGTGTATGTGCCATATTGCAAATAAACAAGCATCTATAATTTAGTTTATGTGAAGCCGAGTGAGATAGCATGATGCAAGAGAAAGAGAGAGAGTGTACGGGGAGAGAAAATTGGAGTGAAGCAAATCAAAGTTAAAGAGAAGACGCGAGTGATTGCAAAGTG
Source organism: Venustoraphidia nigricollis (assembly GCA_034508555.1). Classification (NCBI taxonomy): domain Eukaryota; kingdom Metazoa; phylum Arthropoda; class Insecta; order Raphidioptera; family Raphidiidae; genus Venustoraphidia; species Venustoraphidia nigricollis. The sequence continues at coordinate 2,762,832 of JAVRKA010000046.1, forward strand.
AAATCTGCGGTCTACAAAATGACTCAAACACACGTGCAAGGGCGTGTGACACGTGGCCGAGTGGGTGGCCAATGTTGAAAATTGCATAATTTAGATCATCAAGCGCCCATTCTGATGGCGGACTTATATGTATAATAATACTCTACTGTAATATGAATGCAAAACGTTAGGGATGGGAACAATTGGTTTTTTGAAGGAAATTTTTGAAGTTTAACTTCTTTAGTAACGTATCTATTTGAAAAATGTAAGAGATCGAGGGGAAGTAGAATAAACAAACAAAGGGGAATTAGTTAGTCACCTAAATTACATGAAACTGACAAGGACAGAAGTTTATAGTGTGTTGCATTTTGATTCGAAAATTGTAAGACAACGATGAACGGCTTGAATCTGGCGTTTAAAATTAAGAACAATTGAAGTACGAAATAATTTGTGGAATTTGACGCACAAATGTTAGGAACTCATACTATACAGATTGTATCAACTCAAAGCTGTCCATAGGGCACTCTGTGTGTAAGACAGAGCACCATACACAAACGATAAGCAAGAGTGAGATAAATGATCGCTAATAGGTAGTAATTACTGTGGGTACTGTAAAATAAATTTAAATAAACGTCTTTGTTTTCTAAGTAAAAATAGCCATTTTATCAATTAATGACAGTCTGTAGTCACTACCGAAATTATTGATAAAATAGCTATTTATACTGTTCACGAAAAAATTCAAATAATTAAATGGTTTTATGGTGGTAATTCAACCGCCGACGTAATAAATTAATTGATAAAATGGCTATTTTTACTTAGAAAACAAAGATGTTTATTTAAATTTATTTTACAGTAACCACAGTAATTACTACCTATTAGCGATCATTTATCTCACTCTTGCTTATCGTTTGTGTATGGTGCTCTGTCTTATACACACAGTGCCCTATGGATAGCTTTGAGTTGATACAATCTGTATATTTCATGTAAATTCAGAAAGGAAAATATTAAATATCATATTCTCTATGTTCAGATATCAGAACAATTTTCGGATTAAACATTTTTTAAATTCAAGTATATGCTGAAACGTCACATAATGTGCAGTTATGATTTTGATATACTACAGACAATTCACCGAGCTGGATAGAGTAGTGGTGACAGCACTAGACTCGCATTCGAGAGGTCCGGGTTCGAATCCCGGCGGGGGCAGATGTGGCTGGGACTTTTTCCTACTGCCTCCCGCCGAGAAACGGTAATTCCTGTACCGGCCATCTTAATTGAGGTTTTCCACGGTTTCCCTCAATTAATTCCAGATAAATATCGAGATGGTTCCTTATTTGAGGCCATGGCCGATTACCTATCAAATTCCTAGTTCAAAAATTACCTATCTTATCCTAATTTCCTATAATTCCTTCATTCGCCCATTGCTATTAGTTAAGTTGAAGTTTTAAAACTGTAGAAAAATAACGGAAAGTGTGGTAAATGGAAAATAGTAATGGTGCGAATGGCGTCTGTTATGACATAAAGTCGAGAAACGGACGTTAAACGCATTATTATTATTATTTTTATTATTACTACAGACAATTCATATTAAAAATGTTTTTCTGTAGATTATACAGGGTGAGCCGTTTTAATCTTCGGATGAGAATATTTTTTCAGGGTGGGGTAAAATCGAAAAATGGTTCAGGGCAAAGTTGATTGGTTCGAAGGAAAACATTGGATGCCATGGTCACTT